>OY979766.1:118227702-119477702 GCA_963855975.1 Andrena chrysosceles | reverse complement strand
ACGATCTCCACATTCACAATGTGCCCGTGTACCAGGAACAGATCGGAGTGCCCGTACGCGTGGACGTCGAACGCTTTTACTCGGAGACCGGCAATCCGTAACATTGAAATGGAACCGAAAATCCCAGCGAATTCCCAGCATGTGTGTTATCTAACGCCACGAAAGGCTCGCGAGTGATACGCTTTAGACGGGATTGGAGCGTGTTTGCTGTTCTCTCGTTCGGCGCCTTCGGTGCGGTTAGATCGTAATGGGGAGATATTATGTCTGGGTGCATAAATCAAATGCTGGATGATTTGAAAGGCTCTGCGGGCTGAATGTTACCGATGCATGTTGAGTATTAACGAACAGAATTGAGAATATCCATCCAGAAATAGATCTATTTAACATCTCACGAAGGATTCCCAATGTCTAGACTCTAGAGTGTTATGAAATACTAGACTACAGTGTTATGATTACTTAAAGCTTCATGTTTTGTAGAGGTATGTCCATTAATTTTAAAGACTCTCGCATTTCTTTCATCTGGAAAAGTAAAACTTTTCTTTTCCTAAGAACTAGAGGTGACCTAGAAATCTGAAAACTGTTCAAACTATATTACCCTTGACTCAATCAATTTCTGTTAGGGTCCGTTTATCTTGGAGCTGCAATAGAAACTATAATAGCGTCGATCAGCAGGTTTGTCTTATTTCACTGATCATTCGACCTGCCATTAGTCTAACAAGGGACGTTCGGCAAGCCAGAAATTCAGAAAATTATGAAAGTTGGTGTGCAAGTAGAGTATTTGATTCGTAAGGTAACCCTATTTTTTGTTGGTGCCATAATACAATTTTTGGGGGTGAAATCACTCCATGGAAAAATGCAGAATTTTCTATTCTTTGGAATATCTCGAGAACAGTGAGAGATATCGAAAAGAACTTTAAACAGAAAGTAGGTACATCGTTTTCTTATATCTTCAAAACCGAGTATAAATAATTTTCGAAAAATCCATATTTTTCAAGTTACCCCCACCACCAACCCTTAATATTAAGGTTTTGTATTTTGAAAATACATGCTGAAATACCTCTGGATAATCTATTTTCATACATATAAATAATTCATGTGTTATATTTTTTTTTGTACAGAAATAAAACCTCTATTGCCGAATTTGAAGTCCATTTTAGTAGTTTTCATTAATAAAATAGTTTCTTAAATCCATATTTACATTATTATTTATATAAAGTTTAAACAGCTTTCAATTATATTATTTATGCAAAATAGTAAAACTCATTAAAAGTAATCAATGGCGTAGCATGAATTATTATGATAACAGCACTTTCGTTACTCGAAGTGTTTTCTCGGCCACTTTGGGATCCACACAATAAATAAATAATGCGCAAAAGTTTACAATGACATTTCGAAATATACATGTATATGTTACAATCTATACAATGATAACATACATGTGCAATGATAACGCATACGTTGTAAAGTTATTTTTCCAGTCATTTTCACGCATTATTTATTTATCGTGTGATTCCCAGAGTGGCCTATTAAGGCACTTCAAGAAAGGCTTCTACGAAAGTGCTGTTATTTTAACGATTCATGCACGTTATTGATTAGTTTTAATGAGTTTCACCTTGGGTGCACTTTTAGGTACGTACTGTCTTGCACAAATAATATAATTGAAAACTGTTTAAACTATATATAAATACTAATGTAAATATGGATTTAAGAAACCATTTTATTAATGAAAACTATTAAAATGGACTTCAAATTCGGGAATAGCGGTTTTATTTCTTTAGAAAAAAATGACACTTAAATTATTTATACGTATGAAAAAAGATTATACAGAGGTATTTCAGCATATCTATTGAAAATACAAAAACTTAATTTTAAGGGTTGGTGGTGGGGGTAACTTAAAAAGTATGGACTTTTCGAAAATTATTTTTACGCGGTTTTGTAGATATAAGAAAATGATGCATCTTCTGTTTAAATTTCTTTTCGATATCTCTCACTGTTCTCGAGATATTCCACGGAATAAAAAATTCTGCATTTTCTTCAACGGGTGATTTCACCCCCAAAAATTGCATTATGGCACCAACAAAAAATATGGTTGCGTTGCGGATGAACTACTCTACTTACACACCAACTTTCATAATTTTCTAAATTTCCAGGTTGCCGAACGTCCCTTGTAAGCCAACATTGGATCGACAAAAACAAAGACTACTTACGTTCTGATAACAACCTAACAGGCTATAATTTTAAAGATCGTTGAGGTTATTGAAAACATCGTGTACGGCGAATCTTACAAAATTCTGCGTACGTTCTACGGTACATTTACCTTTAATCGAAAGCCCGAGCTAATCAGTCGAGCGGTTGCTGAATGCGAAGGAAACCGCGGCAAGAAGTTCGTTAAATGTGGAGCAATTCTATGATGAAACTAAAAGTCGGTTATATGCATCGCGACGTAAAACGTTACATTCTTCCATAGATATAGCTGTCAATCACCGGTACACCAGGGATTACGACATTAACGCTTGTCACTTGTTCTTTTGTTGAAGGTGCACGGTTGAATAGAGAACAATTTAACATGGTTTGCCATTCTTTGGGCGCAAGAAACGTTTCTGGGAAGGCGGATGAAAAATTTTGCCTGTGTAGGATCTACGAAAGTACCTGCCAACGATCATGCACAGTGTTGCTTCAACTGCGAAGATATCCCAATCCACGATTTACTCGAGCCTACTCAGGAGTATGTGGACAATCACAGACTGCCTCTCACTTTTATATTACACCGTTACAGATACAATGATCTGAATTGACAGTATTATGCAAGTTCTGTAGCACTTCCGTGGAAGTGAAGTCATAATCTGAACTGGACCGTGCTTTTCGCGTCTGCGACCGCTACGGTGATTTAACAATTAGTCGAATCTCGACGAAGAAACATTGTTTCATAATACATTTAAACTTTCACGGTGACAAAAAGCTGGCCGAGTTAGTAAAACAGAGACTAGGGGACTTTGCGTTTTTCGTTAACTTCTCCGCGGGGAAAGTGTGAATTAATCCAGACAGAGGGAAGTATAATCGGGCGCATCTGCCGCACGATACGTGGTAGGTATTAACTTCCGGAAGCAATAGATACACGCGGAAGAGACATATCATCTTCAACGTCGGGCGCAAATCTTGCGACCACATTCGGTTCTAGTCTCGATCCTCCAAAAAGTGCATTTATGTACTTGGAAGGAGTACGTACGATAAAAAACGAACTGATCGCCGATAACCTTAGGTATTTCACAGTCCACTGGTAAAAGCCTGGAAATGTGAACTACTTATCCGCCCACATATCATGGACAACCGGTACGCGTGAAAATCGTGCGTTTTTCAAGAATTCTGCTTGGCCTAATTAAAGGAAAGTTGCGTAAGAGTTACGGAAACTGGTGTGCAAAGTTAGATGGCATGCTTGTCCGGACCAAGAAGAAGGGAGATGAAACGAAATGAGAAATGAAACGCGTTTATCTGGCGCAAGCTGGTCGGCTGGTTCGGTTCCATTCACTCTGTGCACGTATCAGAGAGAACGGAACTGTATTTCAGCGGTGTTCGGCGACGATGGAAAGTGTCAAGCGGCGATCTGCATCGTCCAGGCTGGCAACGATTCCCTTTCGATTTCTATGGAAATGGTCATTGAACATGCCGTGGCTACGTCTGCCAGACTTCTAAGTAGGTGGTCTGAATGCTCGAACAGCGATATCCTTAACACTATTCCTACCACGAACCGGTCAAATGACCGTTTTTAAAATATCGATTAGAATTTCCTATATACAACGTAATTGAATCGCCTTTAAATATACGTATAATACATTTTTGAATATTCACTTCTTGTTTTATTGTTTATTTTCTGAGAAAACTTTGTAGAGTGTCTTACCTAACGCGACCGGTCAAATGACGTGAAATGTGACGGTAGAAATAGTGTTAACAATATATATGACACCATGGTATGGAATAGGCGTGCGTTGAGATCATTTTACTAACAAATTGAAATTTCCTCGCGATCTATTCCCCTTGATCGCTTTTAACCACCTATGGCGAAGTTTTTTTATGACAATTCGAGAATGAAACGTGGATGCCGAAAAATAGCTTGAGAAACTGTGTTCGTCTGGTAGTCGTTGGAATGCGTCGCGTGCCCGATCTAAATCACTTTTCGCTGGCACGCCGCGCGCTTGTCTACGCGGGGTGCTTTCCTTCGTTGCTTTCCTTTTCAAAGAGAAAAGCGCTCTGGATTCCCAGCGACCGGCTGGCGATTTTCCTTCCTTCCGGCGCTCTTCGCGCCTCTCTAATTATCGTCTACCATCGTTTTGGTTTGTTTCATTTGTAATTTACGACGCCTTTCGCCCACCCCCCTCCGCCCCTCCTACGTTCACCCGAGTGTCTTGCATTTTCGAGGGTTTCCCTTTCCACCGTGGGAAAGAACTTGCAAACCTGCTGGTACACGCGCTCCTTTCGTTGTCTTCTTCTACAGGGTGTTCAGCATACCGTGTCAACTATAATCACAGCTCACAGAAGTGTTTTATTGGCGACAGAGTACAGACAAGTACCAATAGCCATCTTTATTTTACAGGTCGCTTTTCGTAGGAAACGATAATTTTTCTGTATTTTATACCGGTTCGATCATCAGCAATTATAGTCTCGGTGGCAGCGACATGTTTGGACACTGTGTATGAGGAATATCGTGAGTATCGGATCGTGAGTAGTTTAGATACTCGGCGAATAATTAGCTATAGAGACGTGCTAGTCTCCTATGAATTATGGCGCGCTGTTCCCGCATGGAGATAATGAAATTAGGAAAAATTCGCGGGAACACGCGTGTTCCCTGCAACATTCCAGTCTAGAAAACGCTCTAGTACGTGTAGCGTTCATGTAGTACCCGAGTACTTACACGGGACGGCCGTGATTTGGTTTATAGTTATTGCCGTGTAATTTCACGGACGGCTACGATCCGTAATCGATAAGCCGTTACAGGTTTGCAGCGGGCAAGATTTGGTCGGTAGGCGCGAAATGTCACATCCTTCGTGCATCATTCAGGTGATTACCATCGATCTTCCTCTCTCTGTCTCTTTCCTTCGCGCGAGGCAACGTTTGGAAAGAACTCGGGCAGGAGGTCCACGATAAACACGCACAGCTCTGTCAGACTTGTCTTACGTGACGAATCACTTCGACACGTTCCAAACCTGCTGGCTACTTCTGAGAGGTTCCACCGCGATTCGTGTAGTACAACGGCTATCACAAATAGCGGAAACAATTACTCGGCGCGCACCGTGAAACTGGTTTAATCACCACGGCCTTTGGACCCAATAAACCAATTACGAACGGGCTACGCATTCTGCGTTTCATTGAGACGAGGTCCGCTCCGAAAGAAAGTGCATGCGGTACGAGGAAAGGTCCCACCAGTCTCCTGCTAACGAATCATCGGTAGCTGTCACTTTCGAGTAATTTGGTGACTTTTAATGAGCGAATGTAAAGAGCAACTCTGATAAAGATTTTTTTGAACATCAACTTTCCTCTTTATGGGATGTTTAAGACTTTCGCTGCTCGGAATCTTCAAGCTGAGTACTGTGGTGTGTAAAGTCTTATAGAAATATATACATATATATATCGTTGGAAAGACACAACAACGGTTTCAAACTCCTGTGGTGTAAATTGTGTCCTTCTGAAAAATGACTCAAACGTTTCGTCGGACCGCAATTGGTTTCATCATAAGACATGACGCATTCATGCCACAGCGACGTTCCAATAGGATATAGGTTGCATTTGGAAACCTTAAAGGGTATCGATCCAATGATTTATTATGATTTATTATGATTGAATCGTTCGGAAATGTGGTCGTAGATGAGAAATTTGAAGGGTTGTTTGTGCAAGAGATGTATAGTAAATGGTTACTCCACAAAAGTTAACACAGTGGATGGCAAACATCCATGTCGAAGATGACTGTGATTCCTAATTGAGTTTGAGAGTCGCTTCATTTACAAATTCTCTTCTAATTAGCGTCTGCAACAGGTGTGCCTTAAGTTCTCAGTCTTAATTCCATTCGGCAGTTATTCATATCGACAAGAACGTTCTCTTAGTCTTCTCTCAACGTTTTAATCCCCGCGTCAAGGATGATTAATCCTCGAAACGATCACAGGCTATCTCGTGTTCACGTGTAACTGACAGTCGACTAGTATAATTGATCGTAAATCCCAGTTAAGCATCGAAAGTCGGAGATTTAAAGAAGCTTCCACCAGACTATGTCCACTACGGAAGTCTGGGCGATCAGAGATAGAATTTAAATACCTTAACGGGTCCAGCATTCCTTGCTTTTCTCCTCGAACGACTCGAAAGAAATATTTCCCGCGATTAGAAGCCGATCGTACCGCATGGAAGCCAAATGTTTTCGAACAGCGTCGTGTTCGCGTTCTTAAAAATCAAAACGACCACCCATTAAGGCGGATCGAAGAGTTTTTTGATCGGGAAAGACGTAGAAAGGAGAAATCGAAGACCAGATCGAGCCGCGAAGCGAATATCTTTACCCGATTCGAGAGCCCTGGTAAATATGCGTACCACTTGAATAAATCTCACTAGTCGTCGCGTTATTCGAACGCTTTCGAAACTCTTTGGTGTATTGCTAGCGTTTATTGATCGTATGATTTTTCATCTACCAATAAATGGTACCTGTCTAACAATATTTATAGGTATATCGAGCGGAACCGTATAATCTGGGACAGGTCTGTTCACCGTCGAACCTCTAGAGTAGCTCCAGGACGATATTTCAGCCAATCTCAAGCCCCTTGTTCGATAGACAGGGAAATACCGAGTGATAACACGATCTACATTTCGAGGGGCCACTGCCAAAGCATCGTAGGTGGAAGGAATATAATGGAATACTTGTGGTACACTCTGCTTAATAAGACAATGTCCCAACACTACGCAGCCTCTTATCCTCAAGCTCATTAGGTCCCGCTATTCAACCACACCACCACCTTTACCTAAGATATAACCACATTCCTCCTACCCACAATTTATCAACATACCCCTGCTCCGGCATACCCGTGACTGTCACTAGGCATATAAAAATTAGCCTACTCCGATCGTGAAACGTGTATCCGCGCGAAGAAGCTTCCGAATCGGTCCCAAGACAGGGTGCCCGGACCCCACCACGTGCACCAGTATCAGACAGAGAAAAACGGACACGTAGACGGGTTGCGGGCAAGAAAGCCAGGAGAGTTAGCATAGCGATCTTGGCTGAGCCGCGAACCCCACCTAAAACCCCTTCACCTTCATCGAGCCTGTAGAAGTCGGCGGGAACGGCGTCGCGTCGGGGGGAGAACATTGAACGTCACTTTTCCAGTGCTCGGTGCTGATTATTAGCGCGGCGCCTTCCAAACATCCGGAGATATTACCACCTACCTGGTAGACGGCCACCACCTACCACCTACTATCCGACGCTTTCTGCCACCACTCCGGCCGGCCGCGTACGTCTCGATCTGAAAAGGAGGTGAACGCGCGCGAGAGTGTATCATTGGACAAGGAATTGGGGCAGGAGCCAATGGTAAGGAGCGCGAGGTGGAGCGATAGGTTTTAAATAGGTGTACAGGAGCAGGCACGGTGGATCACGACTAGTCGGATAACAGCCGATAGGACGACGCGCGCCTCCGCGGGATTTCGGGATTTTAAAAGTGACCATCGCGACCGCCCGTCATCATCGCCGTCGCGGGGCCAGTTCGCTCCCTGGGGATACCGGGGAACGGTGTGAAACCTGACAACAGAGAAGGAAACAGGGGGAAGAAAGAGGGAGGAGTGACAGTCCAGATAGAGCGGCGAGCACAAAGAACGTCTCAGTCGGCGCTGAGCCATAGCCTCAGCAAGTCTTGCCAGAAGTACGGAGATCTAGTTGCAGAGCCGTAGAGAGAGATTACTGGCACCAGGCTCGACCATGAGACTGTACGGTGGCCACGCGATTCTCGTCCTAGCGACGATTTTCGCGTGCACGCGCGTCTCGCTCGCCATACGCGTCACGCAGACCGCCGGTAGGAAGAACGGTGAGTCATCTTCTAAGCTCTTCTACTATCCTCTTCTGTCTGATACGTCTGCTCAGCTTGTTCTTCTACCTTTACCCCAACGCGCTGTTCCTCCTTCTTGCACGCGCGTTCGTCGTCACCCTTTCCTCTTGCAGCCGCTGCCGGTGCCGGTATCGTTATCCTCGTTTCACGGTCCTCGACCTTCCTCTCGCTACCTCCTCTGCCACCATTTCCTCCCGGTTTCTTCCTCCTTTCTCGTTCTTCCCGTTTCTTCGATGCCCTCCCCGGCCACGACACGCTGGGACCGCTATTTTTTTCTTCATACGCTTGGTTTCTTTCGTCCGCGAGACATCCATGTCAATCCGCGCGGATTTTCGCGCGCCAAACCGGCAGGTAGTCGCGAGTGAAGTGTGCCTTATATGTGGAACGAGAAACCTACCGATGGACAGTGATAGACCGTGATGTGTTGGATGCTCTACGGTGTACCGGTCCTGCGAGTAGAATCGTCCTGAACGGAACGTGACGAGTCAGCCCGTAGCGGCAATACACCTGGGACGATCATGTTTTTCCCACGAACCGCGAGACTTTTTTTTTAAGCTCTCACGAGGACCAGTCTACCCTGATAAATGTCAAAGTAAATGTCAGGCGAGGCTGTTGTCTCTAGAGTCGGTTTCACTTGCTATCCGATGCGCCACGCGACTGGTGTCCGTCTCTCTTCTCACGGGCCGAGTGTCACTCGAGCATCCGTCCTTCGCGAATACTTCCGAGAACGGTGAACGGTCGCTTCAAAATCAGACCTCGCTACCATCGACCCCTTTGACGTTTCTTATCGCGGCGTAACATCGGAGGATATTGTCCAGCGTCCTCAGTGATAGTCTTGTGGAACGTCTTGAGCAAGAAACGCGTAGAAATTCGTTGTACGATTAGCAGTGGTCGGTTCAAGACCGCTGCCGGTTCAGAAGGACAATCCTCCGAGGGGCACAGAGAAAAAGAGGAAGACAGAGAGAAATGGTGCGCGTGCTATGTGAAACGGACGCAGAGATATCAAAGTGCCCCATATCTGGGTCATTTGAGGAATTAAGTCATTGCGTTTTGTGTTGATCCCATCAATCTGAGATGAACGCATTTTCCCGCCTAGAATTTCCCGCGCGCCTGTATCGATACTTGTCAACTGTGAAAACTCTCGATTACACACGGTTTCCGTAAATTCCCTGATTGCACCCTACGTTAGCCAACATTTTAATTCGCCGGGCGTAGAAGCTCGATCTCGAAACGCAGTAAACGTTGGACGATCACCGGCTACTGAGGTAATTGCTATAATTACGGCAAGCGCGACTAATCACTACACACGCAACAATTATTCCTTTAACTTGTGCCCATCGTGGGCCCGGTGGATGTTTCGGCTGATCTTTGTGTCGGCGTCAGTCACCGGGGTACCGTTTCCACGCAGTGGACGATTGGAAAAGCGTAACGACGCCACCGATGTTTCGCAATCGGGTAGCAGGGAACTATTAATTAGAAGTCAATGCGTATTTTATGAAAAATTCATTTGCTAGGCGTCTCACAAATCAGTTGATGAGTATTTTAGCCACTTTTGCCAAGAGGCAGACACGATGAAAGTGTTTAACCTAGATGGTTATCGGTTTGTTTGTGTATCCGTAGCATGGGCTTTTCAATGGCTAGGCATGATCAAGTTTACCCGTTCTTGGTTGCTTGGATCGAGTTTTTGCGGAGCAATCAGGAACATAAATTCTGCGACCAGTTTCGTTTTAATCGTTCCCATTCTCAATCTCGCATTTCAGTACTGGATAAGAATAGGTACCGAAATTTAGTTTTGTTTCCGAATGGAACTCCTTTCTTTCGAATTGTCTGAAAATGATAAGAAAAGAAACTCCTAATCGAGTTGTAATTATAACGGAAATTTAATGCTAATCACATTCGAAACGACTCACACTAGCTATCTATTAGATTCATACACATAAAGTGCCGTTTTTTTCAGTCGGAACTTGAAAACGTACTTTTTTAAAAATTTCACTTGTTTAATCGAAGTGTATAACTTTACGCTTTTGACAACCATTGAGCTGCTTTAGGATACGAAATTTTATAAAATGGGCATATAGACATTCAGAAATCGCCGGGTTAGTAGCTGTTTAAAAATGCATGAGAAAAATATATGCCGAAACCGTTATCTCATTTACGAAGGATAACGGTTATTTCTTATAGCGCCTGAAAACCCGGAACAATAATCACAGCAAGGGGTATATTGCAAAGAAACTGAAATGCATTTAAAATTACGAGAAAAACAATTCGAACTAGCGAATTAAGTAGAAACCAATTTTATTTCTTTTTAATATAAAACATTACGTATTAACTAATAAGCTACAAAAACGTAATTTATTGGAATACGTAACTTTACCACATCCCCTCAATTACCACTATCTTTCACCAGCAAGCTTGTATTTCTGCAAACACTTGCGTCATTTCAGAAATTTATAAATCTCTCCTTCGCTCGCGCGTGCACGGAAACGTTCGTACAGTGTCGTTGAAATTCACACACCCCCACATAATCGAGCGCAGTGGTATACGATTTAACGGATCCCAAGGTACGTTGCGCCCTCACGGCGGTCGAGATTTGCATACAACGAGCAATTGTTCTCCATAAAGGTTCCAGCTGGATTCATTAACCGGATCTCAGAATTTTCCCTCGAACCACGTAATCGAAGGTATTCGAACTGAATCCCACCTTGCAACAACTCCAGGAATTAATGAACGTATTGGAAGGAACCTTCCTAACCGTTCTGTTCGCTATTGAATTGTAGCCCCGCGTGAAATCGCGTTGTCTCACCTCCAGTGTCCCACGTACATAGTTCCTCGAAGCGGCGTAACCATTGATTAATTGTCGGCGAATGCCCATATCCGGGATCTCACGAATGTAAGTGGACAAAAGGTAACGAGCCCGACAGGAGGTGGAAAATTATCGCGGCCACGTTACCTCGAATCGGCGCGCGCTTTGCGAGCCGTCGATCGCGTTTGAGGAAACCCATATCTGTTGTTTATTTATCTCTGCTTACAATTACGTCCCAGGCACGCAACTCGTTGGCATTGCTGCTAGAAATGGGTTTTCAGCGGATGGCATAGTGCCAGTGCATATAGGGTAAAACTATACAATACGCCCCACTTTTAAAGAAACATCTATAAAACCAATATTTTTTAATGATTCTTTAAATTTTTTGTGGAAACACATTAAGTGTTCATTACTCTTCACAACTACACCGAAATTGTGATAAAAACATAACTGGAAATAACTGTAAATAATCATTTTCCTGAACCCTACATGGGGCGTTTTGTAACACAGTCGTCAGGTAAAACGCCCTACCTATGCGACTAAACGCCCCGACATAAATAAGTAAAAATTTGCCATCTTACCTTGTGTTTGAGACTGCATTTTGATTGCAATTCAATGGTACAACGATACATATTTGTAAAAACACGTGGCATCTCAAATTTTGAGAACTTATCTTATTTAATACTCGTTAGGTTATAACCTGACTGTAAGCTGTCAAAATTTGGAGTAGAGTGCATAGTGAAGATAGCGATTGACGAACGAAACATGTGTTAGTTTCGCCCGTAATGTAGTCCTTATATGTATATTTGCGCGACGTTTGTGTTATCCAGAAAAAAGAAAAGAAATACGTTATACTAGTGAAAAATATGATTTTGAGGTGAGGCGTATTGTAAATTCTTTGCTGGGGCATATTGTAAATTCTGGAATATCAAACGTCCCGGCTTCAATTTAGCAACAACGTAGTGAAAAAAGGTTCGGGCAATAACGATTTAAAGAGGTTAGTTTGTCTACTTTCGAAATATATGTGTGAATTTATCGCAAACACAATAGTGACTTAGAAAATTGAATTTCTCACATACTAACCGCAAATTGTTTGAAGGCCGAAAATATAAATTCTTGTATATTTTTTTAAAAGCCGTAATATTTGCTGGTATTTTTATTGCGGCAGTTGTAGCCGACTGAGGCAAGTTCGAATCTGATGATCGCGTTGATGCATCCTGGTTCATGTGCGTAAAATAATGGTGGGGCGTTTTGCCAAATGGGGCGTATTGTATAGTTTTACCCTAACAGTTTATCGAGGACTGGTCGAACGAGTTGTTCACCTACATATGAACAACGTCCGTTGTGTTCTTCCGCGGATGATCACGACCGTTCCCCGCCGGTACCCAGAGCCGGATTTACCTTTCAGGGGGCCCCAGGCTGAATATTTGGTGGGCCCTCGGTTAAATGTAAAAAATAAAATAATGCTGATTTGATTTTTTTATCATAATACTCGTAAAATCTAAATAAGAATTAATTTCAAAATTAACATTGAATATCAAAACTAAACATAACATTAACATAAATAAACATTAAAGATACAAGTTAATAAAGATAATATAAAAAAATGCTAATTTTTCGAAGAAAATATTTAGAATGAGGGGCCCCCAGCTAAACGGGGCCCTAGGCTTCAGCCTTGTTAGCCTAAGAGCTAAATCCAGCACTGCCGGTACCCACGAAATTCCTGCAAATTGGCCTGCGGACCGCAGGTTAACGACTGCCTGTCGATCGAACCCGACCAGGTGCCAGTCCTTCTCTGTCTCCTTTCCTCGCGTGTTCCCCAGCCCCTTTGTTTCCGCGTGTCTGATGTCTGGCGTCCTTAACGGTTTAATGAGAAGCACGTCGTGTGTCTGTGAAAGAAACAAGTCGGGTGGTCTTGATACGCGAGCTCTTTGTAAAAAAAAAGTTAACTACCGGGAGCGTAAGAAGAGCAAGAGAGGCAGGAGTTCATTGTGAGGATGTTTTAATGAATGAACGTGTTTAACGAGCGATGATATAATTTAGAAGAGTGGCTGGGAAAGTTGGAGCATCCAGGCCTGGCTTTAGATAGCTAAAAGGATAGGATTTATTATTGTTACGCGAGAATTGAACTTGTTAACTGGATCATTTTCCTGGCAGAAGGACTCTTTGTGAATTCCAAACTGTCTACTCGCGAATTAATTCGTTCTGTTCGAAGTAATTGGCACTTTTGTACTGGCTGCGATAAAATCTGCGTGACACATTAGGGTACTTTCAAACGTATAGTTAGAATATTAAACGAGGTCGGGGTAAAAGAGGGAGAAATTAATATTTGCATAAACGCAGCACTGTTGTGATAATACCTAAGTCAAACTTCGCCGTAAATAGCACTTTATTTTCTATTTCAAGCTTCACTGCAGGCTTCCAAATGACTATGCACATAGGTACTGCGTCGCACGTTAATATGACCAGCATTGAAACAGAGGTCTGTAGTTTCCAAGCCGGTGAATCATGTCTTGAATCATGCCCCTCGAACTTTCATTCGCGTACGGTTATCGAAACGCGGAGGAATACCCGAGGAACGGAACTACAGAAGCTGACCGACAGCACACCGTATTGCAGACGCCGGTGCACACAAAAAACCGGAAACGATCTGTGACGCCACGGGTGCATGTAAAATAAGAACGAACTGGGACGAAGTGCTTGCTATGTCCGAGATGCTGCTTCTGATCGTGGCGAATCGATGAACTTGAAGAGCCGCGTTCCCCTCTGCGTTTCACTCGCGGCGGAAACGGGGAGCGGGCGGAAGAGCGACAAAGGTGAAAAAAGAAGGTAGAAATCGCGGCTAAGTCGAACGAGCGACTTTTGTTGTGGCATCAATCTCTTCTTCCTCTAAGACAGACCCGCTTATCTAGGTTAAACTCCGCATTCCTGCCGGACCGGCGAAACGATCCGATTCTTCGTGACGCGTTCGTCTGGAATCGCAATCACGGTGAAACCACCGACAGCAATTCGCCGCGGGTACGTCACGCGTGCGTCCCGTGCAATAGCGGTGCTCCGCTGAGGAAATTGATTCTAATGGATTCGAAATTGCATCTATCACGCGCCTCCACCGATCGCTGCACCCCGTTTAGACGGTGGGATTGATTTTACGGCTGCTCGCAGTGTCTTCGACCGAGCTTCACTCGTGGAGGAGACGATTCGTAGGAAACGTTTATTTTTCGCTAATTCGACTAGTCCGTTACAGTTGTAGGAGAAAGAAGAACTGTTCCGTCGAAAGATATTCGAACAATATCAAAAGGTTTAATAGTAAAACCACTTAGACAAGTGTTTTTACTATTTAATCTTTTGATATTGTTCTCAGTCAGACATTCCATAAATATTGGAAAGATCGACATGAAAAAGTATGAGCAGATGCCAGGGTGAAGGACAGATTTCTGGGTTCCCAATTTACATACTTATGTCATTACAAGCTCCCTGTCGCCCGCGGGGAGTACGAGATACTTCATCACGCCACTTTCTTGTTGCATTACTTTCATCCAAACATGCAATTTTCTTACTCTTTTTACCATCGACCTTGACTCACTCGATTGCCCGCCACAGAGCCGACCTACACCTGGTTCTCCCGGTTCTTTGGAGCCGTAACAGTAAATTGATGAGCCCGCGGGGCGGGTTTCTCCCGACAACTGTTGCCTCAACGCGGACACATTCGCATTTGCACGCTGGTTCCACGATCTCTCGAATTTACCGCAAGATCACCCGAGGCCAGGCGTACGGTTCTCCCTGTAAAAAAGTTCACGAAATCGTAAAAGTCAATGCTGGACCGCGATCGCGGCCCGCCGTGTCCGTACGCAAGAGAATTTGCGTTTCTCTTTCAACGGTTCATCCAATCGTTAATTGCAAATCAGGACGAGATATCGTGTATACCCGTGGTCCAGTTCTCAGGTTTCGTGAAAGTAAAGAACAGACGATTAAACCACTAGGAAAAGGGGCAAACCGCCTGCTTTTTTTGTTCTGCAGGAAGATGGCGAAGAATAAGTAACGGTTTTTCGGAGAAAGCCTCGGGACGGCTGACGTCTCGTCCGCGTCGATCTCAAATTTCTTATCGGCTAACATCTCGTCCGCGTCGATTTCAAATTTCTTACAGGCCAAAAGATCGTCACCGCGACCCGATGTTCCGCGCGAGTGGTGGTTTTCACCCCATTTGCCAGACGATCCATGGTCGCGTTTGCACACGAGTCGTACGACCTCCATGTATAAGCACTGGACACATAAAGGCTGTCCCGATTCGCTGTAGACCTAATTAGTCGTATTAATTACCCACGGAGGACAGGCATCGATCGTTTTCTTCAAACGACGACTTTCGATCGCCGTTAATTACGACTTTTACCAGCAATTTCACCCGTTTTTTCTCGTTTGCCGCGGATTTAATTACACGCACTATCGTGTCTCGTTAATCAAGGTGACGCAAGATGTGACCATTGACTGAATTGATTCACGTGAAATTGTAAGAAAGAGGTTATCCTTCGAGGAATTTGAAAAATGTATTTAATATGAATTGAATGTTAGAGTTGTGATTTAGTGTTTTTTTTTTTAAATATTTTCATTAACTGAATTATTGGAGGGTAATTGAATTTAAAAATGTATTTAATATGAATTGAATGTTAGAATTGTGATTTAGTGGTTTATTAAAAATAATTTGACTAATCGAATTATTGAAGGGTAATTCTCCAGACGGAATTCATTTAATATCCTGCAAAAGAAGTTGGTTTTCGGCGGTTTTGGGTATTGACGCGTGTCTGGCGATTAACAGCCCGTAAAACTATAACTACATAGGGGAGACCGGGGCAAAGTGAACCTCGGGGTAAAATGAGCTTCCTTAATTTATTATTTAACAATAGAATATATTTACAAATTTTGGTAACGTAATAAATGTGTGTAATATCACAATGATAATTATGCACATTCAGATATCGAAAAATGGAAATTCATTTAAAAAATTAAAAATGAAGTTTTAGAGACTTCCAATTGGTTTCCATTTCAATTTAGCTTTTTGGATAAATGAGTCTTAAATATGTTATTTTAACTCCAATTTTTTTCTGCGTATTTATAACAAGCTTCTAAACATACATGTACACGCATTTGAGAAAACATTAATACTAACATTATTAAATAATTAATTTTCCATTGAGTACACATTCGGGGTAAAGTGACCGGGGTAAACTGAGCTGCATATGGCTGCTAAGAACCAATGCGCAAGTGATGTGCGCAATATCCCTAACCTGTCTGCTGGCTAGAAAACCACGCGACGTGATGGAACAGAATCTAACCTCAAAAAAATGAAAAATCTGCCACAGTTTTTGACAACCACGGTGCAAAAAAGCCAGAAGCTGCCGGGCTACACACGTCATTCCAGCGCAAGGGGTTAATATTTACCTATATCCTTAATTAAAGTTCTAATTTTGTTGCACCTCACTTTACCCCAGATAGTAGCTCACTTTACCCCATATATGGGGTAAAGTGGTCACTCTTGGCATTTTCTTTTCAAATTGAATTTTAATATACTTTAAGCTTATTTTAAGTATTGCTATTCGTCATTTATCAATAGTAATGTTCAAAGTATATTGTAAATCTATTTCCACACATGTTTATTGAAAGGGAAAAATTTTATTTGTCTTCAAACTTTTTTTGTGTCACTTTACCCCGATCTCCCCTACAACGCACTTTCTTGCCGTTAGAAATTGGTGAAATCTCCGAACACAGTGAACCATCTCGGTTCTTGCACCTCCTCGTTTCTGTTTTTCGAGTCTCCGTTGTGCGACCGAGGATTGCCGAACGACGACGTTTTGCTTCTTTACTTTCCGTTTCCGTGACTGCAATCGAGCGTGCTGCCAGTTCCTAGACTTCCTACGGACTATTTGCCAACGGCTGCTCGATCTACCGAGGACAGGTGCAAAGGCAAATATGTGAGATTGGGCCGAAGCGTTTCTAAATTTGCTTTCATTTGTGCCCTTTAAACCATGCGAATTTCATGGAAAAGTTTCTTAACAAATCAATTACTCAAACATGTAAACTGAAGCTCCAAAGAGGAAGTTTCTCACGAAAGAGAAAAGTGTCTAAAATGATTCTAACTCACCTCTGACTGGCAGAACGCTCAGATTTCCATCCCCAGTTAGTACTTCGTTCCATAAATCCGTGCTACAGCAGTCCTCGTGGGAATAATCACGTCGATTGTTGCTTTCATTAACGCGATCGGAGGGGATAAAACTGAGATACATCTACAGTAATTGTGCACGTGTTACGTGTCGCTAGTTGAATACTTTTGCCGCCCGTACTCGAACGCCGTGCCAAATTCCATTAACGTGAGGTATACAGTCCAAGGGGAAAACCGTGGAGGAAAAAGCGTGTACTTCCCGTATGAACAGTGATTGGAACGGTAGCGAATGCACGACGGTTATGTCCACACATCCGGCCTAACGAGTGTTTTGCTTGGTCGCCCGTTGGCGACGTTCTAACTAGAGCGTCAAAGTTTGCATTCGAGAATCCACTGATCATCAATCATTCCCCTTCGCGGGGGCATAGCGCGCGCGTGGCTTTCTTCCAGAACGGTTTTCTCGTCTACGTTTCAACACCACATCCGCGAAAGCGTTTTTCTGGAAACAGGGACCCTAGGTGGTCGACATCGTTACACTTGAATTCAATTCATGCGTCACATAATACAGCGACTTACGGCTTCATTCATGAAAATCCCAGAGAATAATTGATCCCATTCACTTGCCAAGGTGCAAATCTTCAGGTCCTCGAAGCAGAAAGTACCCAGTCGATATCCAAAACAGTGGAACGTGTTGGCGATGTGACGCGTCTAACGCGATGGATAGTTTCTGATATCAGAAAAGTGGAAGTTTCACTGCCGCGAAAAAAGAAAGTCCCGAGAGAAAATTTCTGTTGCTCGCCGTGATAATGGACGGATCCCGTTGCATTAATGCATCCGGCTGTAAGCGTGCAGCGTGAAGCTATCGATTATAGTAAGTGCTATAACAAAAGAGTATGCTAGAACGATCGGGTCGTCGTTTAAAAGTGGGACAGGACGAAACGTGACGTCGCTCGTCCACCTAACAGGTTCGAGTTCTTCTGGTACAAGCACCGTAAACAAAATACCCTGCCACGCCGAGGAACGGCGAAATACGGAAACAGTTCTCCACTTTCCAACGACCTTATTCTTTTTCTTCTTTAACTGAAGGATGTCCGTGCCTTTCGAGCAGGTGTGACAATCCCGTGAGAAACGGAGCTTCGATTCTTCGCGTCCGTTGCGCTTGATATGCGTAACAGGTATCCGGGGGACGTTGTTAACGACTTGGAGCTGGAAGACTTCTCAGACAATTGGCATAAGGAAGTGTGCCTACGTATTGTCAAGCATCGATGCAGAATTATACCTATAAATAGGCGGACAGTTCGACAATAGAACAGAATACGATATTAAAATACTGTTCCGCGGGCGTGGTATCGTCTCAAATAAAACCAAATATTAGTAAAAAGATTCTGATTTATTCAAGAAGGAAGAGTGCTTATTTTTTACGCTTTCTCTTCTGAAATCATCGTTGCCAAAAATGGCTCACTTCACTAAACTAAAACTACACCGCTCTATTTTAGCGACTTCGCTGAATTCTGTGATCTAAGAATGTTTAGAACGACAATTGTTTTTATCAATGACAGTACACTGATTCCATCCTTGTGCACTTCGTCACTTTTAATTGTTAGGCGAAAATGAGGTGCCTAGCTTGTACGAATTAATTGCCGTGCCATTATAGGCGTTGAGGTCCTTAGGTGGACAGGAACCGATTAATTTCTCGAATCGATTCTACTCTCATAAATGTCACCGACGAATCGCTGCCATATTCGTCCGTCTTTTTATGGAAACGCCGACGTAGTTCGCACGGTAAGGAGCAAGCCGACCTTCGCTTTATCATCCGTCAGAGTTTCTGGATATGGTTATCTCTGTACACATCGTGCATTATGAATCGCCCTGTCCTGACGAACGTCCCCGTTCAACGTTTCTCTATAACTCTGTCTTGCATCGGACGTGCCGGTCCCGAGGAAACGTCAAAGAAGTATCGCCTTTTGCTTCCAGACAGTCGCGAGTAAAAGCGAAAGGTACTTCGTCTCGCGTAGCATCCTACCGCGATAAAAACGTGGACTAACCTCTCGTATCTTACTAGCTGACAAAGTTGTGGCGCTAACTTCATCGTGAGAACTGGTGGCTGCAGCGATTGTGACTGACTCGATGGTCACCATAACACTCGAGGAATTCCTGGCGTTCGTAGTGCTCTTCAATTCCACCTCACTTCTCTTTTTCCTCCATCCTTCGCGCCGATTGTTCGTCTAAAGAGCGTCACATTTGGCGTTACTTAACAGTAATCCTTCACGAGAGGCTCGCTGTTATGAGACAAGCTAATGACGCGTTGAGAGTGCCAAATGCCAATTCCTTCGCTGACAACCTCTGTCGAACATAATTCTCTGTTGCGAGAGGAGAACGCGTTGCTGAGGAGCGAGTGCAGAAAAACGAAACTTAACTAACGTCTACGAAGTTCAGCAAGGATCTTGCATTCGCGTGGTGCGACTTGTCGGGCACGAGTGCTGTCGGGGTACTGCTGCATCATTGTTGCAAATAAATGCACGGTGCACTGTATTAATGGTCGCAGAGTAGGAGCAATGAATGCAAATACATGTGAGAGAAAATACCAGAATCTATTTAAAAAAAATGACTACAGCTGCGCATTGTAGATGGATCAGTGTTTACTGAGAAAGTTGCATTGTGGGTTCAGTGAAGAGGTTCAGGGGAGAATGAAGTGAAAGAAAAGGAATTCACGCGTGCGGAATGAAGATCAACGAAGTTAAGACGATTCAATTGAGTATTGTGGCTCGTGCTTCATTCATCAGAAACGTACCCTGCTTCATCACCGTCACCTGCACAGCCCGAGGCTCCATGAGACGTGCAGATTCGTTGGTATTCCGTCCGGCTGTTAATTAGCAGTCAACCAGACCACGGGTAAAACTCTGGGAATACCATGATCTGTTGCCATAAGCCTCGGTACTTGCTTCACTTCCTGCACTTAATGGGATACCAGTTTGTCGGTCGCCCTGCTAGGCCACAATATAAAATAACCGGTGCAATTCGTGCGTGTTCATGCGTACACAAATACACATATACCAGCCGTCGCGGCGTACTGGGTCACGCGCCTAGACATGCCTCTACCCTCTACTTTACTTACCAGCCAACCCACATCCTAGCTTCGCTCTGTTACATCATTTTACTATGCCACCACGCGACCACCGGGGAATAGTAGCATCGTTCCATCCTGAGCCACCGTTTCCACTGGACGATTCTAATTTATACCTCGAAGCGATCGACGTATTCCTCTTTTCCCACCCCCATCGAACGTTTCCGTCGAATAAATCAGACCCTCCACTTGATTTTCACGATTCACGTGACACACGTTACATCCAGAGTTGGGCATTATTCGGCTAAATTTTCATTCGAATAAGTATTCGAATAAATTTGTGCGAATAAATTCTTATTCGAATAATCTTCGAATAAAAAATTCGAATAAAATGACATTATTGGACAATAACGAATAATTTTTTATTTGACGGAAAATTTATTCGAATAATTTCTTATTCGAATAAGAATTTAGTCGACTCAACGGACGAATAAAATGATCACGCGATTTCGGCGATGTATCATGACACCACTGACTGACACCCGTGAGACCTAATGTTTTAGGTTAAGTAACTCTTGTCATAGCTCGCACTTTGCAGGAAGGTGTAAGACCGTGGTACTACATAGAGTCAGGGCCGTTCCTGGCGGGAGTGCAGAAGGTGCCTGCACACCTGGGCGGCCAAACCTAGAGGCGGCTGCAGGCCGTTTATTATATGTAAAATCTTGACTAATAAGAATAATAATCGAAACTCTTTTAAATGAAAACTGTTTAAAATTCTGTATATATAGATGTAAAAGTAAGCATTGCATATCAAATTCTTAATTAAAGAATATTAAATATTAATACTTCTTTAAGGCGGGATTTCCTCGGTTCGTTCAGACGTATACGCACACTTCTAGACACACACGTCAAAACGTATGTTGGTCACAGTACAGACTTCCATCGATAGATGCCGGGTATCACATTTCTTATTCGTCATTCATTCAGGTCGAATAACGAATAAATTCTTATTCGAACGAATCTGGCTAGAATAACGGTACAGATTTATTCGCGAATAACGAATAATTTTACGTCGAATAAAATCGTCATTTGTTATTCGCGCATAAATCTTGGGGATGTATACGAATTCGTATTCGAATGAAAATTTATTCGAATAATGCCCAACTCTGGTTACATCTCACGAAATGGAGATATCGGAACGGTAATACCGATTCAAGTTCCGAGAGTGGATAGGTCGAAAGTAAGGTGTCACGAAAGATTGCCATCTAGAATTTCCTAATTGCCATGGAAAAAAAATTCAGACAGCATGAGAACGTGAACTCCGCACGAGACAGAGTCGAAAAGGCCCCGACCGATTCCCGGAAGAAAGATGGAAAGCCCAGCCCAGGGGAATCAGAGGCCCGTGGCGAAAAAGCCGTCTCTTTGTCGCTGGATTGTTTCGCGTCACAGTGAAATATTACAGCATTTCGCGGCCGTTTCACGCGGCAACGGTAGATAGCGCTTTGTTGACAAAAAGGCCGGTGTTCCGACTAATTACCAGCCAGCGAAGACAAGCCCTGGACAGTGGTGTACAGGCCTGCAATTTCACGTTCCGCGGCTCTCTAGCCGTCGCGTTACTCTTACATAAAACCCGTACCGGTGTCAGGAGCGGTTTCTGCCCACTCTCGATCGATACGCTCGAACGCTATTTTAATAACCGGCACCGAATGTGAGGCACTCGAAGAGACCGCAGGAACCGCGCGATGGGGAAGCCGGCGGTTCTGGAATTTGAAAAACCAGCGTCAGGTTTGCTCTCTTTGCCGGATAATTTTACAACTTCGCACTCGATACTCCGCACAGCTGACCGCAGAGTAGAAATTCGTGGGTGAATTTTATTTCACGCCCCCGCGTTTTAGGTGGATCGTATATCGCGGTGGTTGGTGGTACGTTGCCGGTGTTGCTGGAATTCCAATGCACGGCAGGATAAGATATAGGTATTAAGCAAGGGATGCGCATGATGAAGACAACAGGGTAGAGCCCCCTCGAGGGAAAGCACAGCCAAGCCCGACAATTAAGCGTAACCGTTTGACGAATTGCGACAAAATCACCGTCTGCTTACGCAGCTTTCGACACATCCTGTTCCATTTCTACAAGTTATACGGAACGGAAGGAAAAAAACGAGACGAAATCGTGGCAGCCAGGCGAGCCTATTGTCCTCCTTGGGCGGTAGCACCCACGTCTCCGTCGAGGGAGTGGGAAGCCACCTTTATGGCTATGATCAGCCGGCACACAAGAGCGTGCAAAACGCGGAGACGGCGTGACGAGGTCGGGAAAGTGGCGACCCGCCGTCCTCGATCCTTCACCGCCGCTCTATCCTACCGCCACCACACCCCTCGCTTGTCGAAACTGTTCCTGGATCGATATGTCAAAGTGCAATCACGCACGTCAATTAAGCTCAGCGTGTGGCTGCGCTCGCGTCCACCATACGCGCGCCAATCTCGACCACTTCCTCCAAGCGCTTCCTCCTGTCGCTGATGCTGTAACCGCGTAATCAAGACTCCCTTCTTGTTCGCGGAGAAGTCGAAAGTTCGGTCCAGATACGTTCGCTATCGAGCGCGGAGTAAAAGTATCGCTGGCGAGCTCGTCGCTGGCAACACTATGTTGCATCGGTGCTTTTACTCGATGGATCGCGGACAGAGGTCAGTTTTCGTCGGTTTCGAGAGATCTCTCGTGCGCCGATTCATTTCGCAGTGGGCAGACATCGTGTCAGTCACGTGAGAAACGCGATGGAAAGTTTAAGAAACCGGCGTGTTATTTGTTTTATCCTAGGATGATGTAACCCCGAGGTTTTTGCGCGATCGACAGCTGATGGACCGTGCAGTGAACTGTTCGAGCAGGCTAGCAACAGTTTCGTCTGCGCGGTGGCACGATGCGTGACGATTTAGCCGTGGAGCGCGATGTCGTCGGGATAAGTTGTTTTGCGATATTGAGACAGATGAAACGGTGGCTGCTTTACAAGGAGACGTGTCGTGAGGAAAAGTTAAGGTAGATCGCGGATACTGCGCGGGGTATCTTGCACCTGCGATCTTGGAACACCCTTTATGTAATTGAAAACGAATGAATGCAACTTTTCGAACTGCTCGGCGGAGGCAGGATTGAATACCTCGCGTCGAACCGCGTGCGAGCCTTTCCCTTGCAAAAGAATCTTACTTGCGTACCGATAGTGCACAACGGTGTTCTACTCACCTTCGTACTCGCACGCGATTGCGCATTCGTTTATCTTGATTAATTTAATGACTTGAAAAACATCGGGCCGTAAAACGAGCGGTAGAACGGTCTGTTCCAAGGTGCAGTGCTTAGGTCATACAATAGTGCCTATATAGAGTTTATCCTGCCGTCATATGCAAATTCAATTCTTGAAAAGAATTTTAACCAGGTCGTTTACCGCGTTGGCGAAAAAAGTGCATCTGTAAGATTTAAGGGGAACAAAAGAACATACGAGTGTTGGAGAAATATAATTGCACGAGTAGAAAGAGTTGGGGGAAACGTTTTTAGATCGAGTAAAAGTTGAGAATGTTTCATTAGACGATTCTTTCAATACAAATTTTATAAAATAGAGAACAGTACCTTTTCACTTCCTGCTTTCATTTTAAATCTTAACCACACAGGCGATTATACTAAAAAAATACGGCGTCTTGTAAGAAGCGCAGCAGCTTCAATTTAATCATTTTTCTGTGATCTCTTTTCTCTCCCCACGATGTCGTCAGCCCCAACTCCATGGGACACCCTGTGTGTAACGAAATTCGATGCTGCGTATGCATAATTATTCTATTTCGACGGATATTGCAAGAATTTTTATTATATGTACAAAACAGAACGCGAAACTTACAGTGAGATGGAATCACACGGTGATAAAATCGCGTATTAATTTCACAGCTTAATTGAACCCACTCGCCGGAGATGGGAAGAGATATATCACCACCGGCGCAGGTAATCGCCCGAAACGCGCGTTCCATTGCGCGTTGACAAACACGGGCGTATGTAGCGATCACGCGACCTCGTTTATCGGATACCTGTCGCGGTTGTTCCCGCGTATTCGGATCAGAAATGGTGCTCGTACGCCAGCCGCTTTACGCACGTGAGAATTATAGCGATTTCTTAATTAACCGAGCTTCCGTCACGTGCTGCTATTTTTCGCACGATTTTACTCCCAATACAGTCATCCCCGGCGATTGCAACAGAGACTCCAACCGCATAATGCGATTTTTATGTAATTTTCCATAATTATTCCAACGATATCAATGGAATCGCTGTTACCGCAACAATTTATCTTAAGCAAGCGCACAGACGATTACGCGAATAGTTGCTGTCTGAGGAAGTAACTAGCTTGCCTTGATACTATTCTGGTGATTAAACGGAGGTACTCTGATCGTATCACCCACTATTTTTAAACTAATATCGGTGTACCGTTGTATGTTTTTTATGCATTGCGGTTATATTTACATTGTGGATTCTTAATGCGGTACTGAGAACCAAATCATTTTGTTATTGGGCAGGGGCGGATTTGGAGCTTTAGCGCCCCTAGGCTAACTAGTGTCTTTCGCCCTTTCCGCGAAATATCATAAAATATTTTAATTTAAAAGAGTCCAGACAATTTCAAGATTAATCCAATATCGCAACTCACATATGAGTCATTGCTAACTTACTATATGAAAAAGAAGTGAATTGTTTTTAAAGTTGTCTCAAGCCCCTGTGTTTAAACCTTTCCCAATTTTTTTCGCTCGAAATTTGTCGCTCCCCAAAATTGACCACTTCTTTTAGCCTATACACAAACTCATCCCTGTTACTGGGTCGTTGATGAGTGTCCTTATCACGCTGATTGTTATTATCTTGAAGAGATAGAGTCCATATAGAGAATCGAAACGTTCAAGTCCCAAATGTACTCTGATCGATCTCAACCGAAGAATACGTTTCTATAAATTCCATTGCGGACTTCTCTATTTTTACTAGAATCCCACTAGTAGGTAGCAGTGGCCGTCTAAAAGTAAGTGGCGCGCAAAGCATGTTGGGTTTCGCGGTGACTTGTATTACATTCGCGGATCATGTATTCGCGGCTGGATACCTGACGATGCTGATTATTGTGTCCGTATCCCTGACACGACGTGATACGTTGGAACATGACGTGCTGTTAGAGCGATAACTCTATAACGTTCGAAAGGTTCGAGGAACTGCATCGAACCGAAAGGCTTTCCCCGGCGGAGCTGTAGCCTTCCTCGCCGGATCATCCGTGCGAAGACTAACAGGTTCGCTTTCACACAAAAGACGATGTTTGCTGAAGCTCACTGCGCGTGAAACTGTTTAAATCACACAGACAAAAGCATAATGTACACTCGGTGCAGCCTCTCTGTTTGCGTTCCAAGTAAGCTCAATTTATTAAAGGTACTATTAAGTAGCAAAAATGAGGATTTAGTTTCTTTTAGTAATAAAGAACAAGTGTTTTTATGAACTTCAATTTAAGTTCAGGCCGAAACTCCACAATTTTTGAACATGCTCGAATTTGAGTGAAATCGATTGGAACCCCCATTTTTTAGTTAGGTATCATTGCAAAACAAAAGAAACTTTTTAAAAAACCTCTTTAATGACTCATCTATAGCGTCATATACACACAATGCATATATAAACATGATTATTTAAAGCTTATAATGTTCCTAAACTTTGTGTCAAAGCACGCCTCAGCATCAATTTACATCTATGTAATTAAATGAAAAAGAAATGCATCATTTTCAACAAAAACATCTGCCTAATACCCTGAGGCGAGCAGTAAAAGTTATAACGCAGAAGATCTAGCGTCTAGCTTATCCTTCACCGTATTTCCACGATACACAACAAACGTGCCGCAGAAAGAAAACGCGCATTACGCTTTTCTCTGTTTAACTCCGACGTGGATATGAAACCACGATACGGTAGAATCCAATTAAAACCAAAGCGAGATTCCGGCTGCGAGCAGAGTACGCTCGGTGATCTCTAATCGCAGATCTGGTGTCGGTTAATCTGCTAATTTTTCCACGTAGCTATGCTGTCGCGTGATACTCGATAGGTCGAAAGCGGCGAACTTTCAATCGGGGGAAAGTCCGCTGGGCTGTGGGCGCGAGATTTTCCATCATCGGTCAAACTGTACTCGCGCTGGGTTTATCTTGTCGTAAATCCTGATTGCACTCCTCCACAGTAGGCATTTTTATTGTCAGCAACATTTCCAATACATATATGCGACGAGTACAGTGACACAGCTCGACGATATCGATGGCGTCGCCACAGAGAATTTTACTGTCCATTAAACGGCGAAATCGAGTTGACTGTCCCATAAGGAAGATGTCCCATACACCAGAGGAAAGTGGGATAGTAATAAAACAGAGACATGCTGAGTGTATTACGTAAATATAAACTATTACGTAATATAAACTATTTTCTGTAACTGGTGATAATAGACGCAGCATGGCAATCGACATTATGCTCGATAGTTCTTTAATTTCCCATTTGTAAAGTTCAAGGAAATATAATCGAATAATGCCTTCGTTCCTCGACGATCGTCCAAAGGCCTTGCATTTCGCAAGCACAAGCTAGAAACAGTTTTATTTGTTTTCTTACCGAACTACATTTACTCGCTCCCCGTGGCGGAAAACCGCTCGATGATTTCACGTGAAGTTTTCCGCGGCCTTGGCTCCCCATCTCGTATAAATTAATCGATAATATGTATGAGGTGAAACACCGTGTCCACGATGCCTTGGCAGCGATTCCGCCCGAGATCGGCAAAGCGAATCGCAATTCACCCACGTTGGTACGCCACGACGCTGAAAGAGATGCAAGGCGACGAGGTGGGAGAGGACAACGAGTGAAACTTTTTTTATCGGCCGGAACTACGCGTCTCCTCTTTTTTTTTATCGGCGAGTGCATGCATCTAACTTTCTTCTTTTGCGCGTGAACACGCCGGACGAGAACGTTCCACGCTCCGTTCACAAGCGGAGGCGAGACCAAGAAGGAAGCCATCCTTCGATACAATAACGCCGCTGAAGGCGCGTAACGACAGCTGATAATTCTAGGTTCGAACGATGCTTCGCGATGAAGATACACACGCGTTCAACGTGAGGTAATCGTCATCTATTGCGATTGCACTGATTTATAGCTTCCTTTCGACTAGTTACATCCGTTTGTTTTGCCAATAACGAGATTGAGATTGGGACACCGAGTTTCTACGTGAGTGCCTGACGCCTTGTCTTATGTGAAGTATTCCAAGGGTGCAAGTTTGAAAAACGGTAGCAACTGTGTGTCGGATATTTAAAGGGAATGTTGATTATCATTGCATAAGATGAAATGTAAGTCCATGTCAAGGTATAAGTTATATCCACAGTTTCCACGAGTCTTCTTCAGGCTCGGCTTACCACAATGGCCCCCAAACGAGTCTATCTCCGTACAGAACGGTTCCTTTTACTTTCCGTCTGCTCCGCGAGTATAGAACACAATCAAATTCCCGCTACGTACTTCTAATGCGCATACTTTCATGCCACTCATGTGCTGCGCGTTTCACTGAAAATGGAAAGGAGGGGGTTTTAGGTGTCCGCCACCGATTGCTTGGGTTTTTAGATGTGTTTTAGATGGCCGAAAAATAACAAATGCGCATCTCTTTATTTTGACCGTTTACATATTTAGGGGTGGAACCACTCCTCAATGTTCATAAGAAGAGGTACAAAAGCAAATGAAATTTATATCAAGTGTTCTTCAACACAATGTTATAATATTATTTAATCTAACAATAGGAACTTTTGTACCTCTTCTTAGGAACTTTGAGGGGTGGTTTTACCCCCTAAATATGCAAACGAGCCAAAATAAAAGAAAAACACATTTTTGTTATTTTTTGGTTCTCTAAAATATATCCAAAAACCAAACCAATCGGAGGCGGACACCTTAAAATCTTACGAACTTTCAGGGATGATTTCACTCCTTAAATATGCAAATGGGCCAAAATAAAAAAAAAAATCTGATATGTTTCGAATCTCTAAAACATATCCAAAAACTAAAGTAATCAGAGAAAAACACCTAAACCTCTCCTTGTGAGCAAAACGGTCTAGATTCTATATCGCCTCCTGTGAGTATTTGTTTCCGTTTTTCGCAGCATTTACCGAAGCGCTCACCTTTGATCCGCCAGCGATCAACTTTTCACTGGCTGATCGAATGTCAAGCTCACGACAGGGTAACTAGACCGTTCACTTTGTATTCCGACGTGTAATGCGTCAAAGAAACAGTGCTGTCTCGGTGAGGGATCAGTATGCTCTTCAGGGTTTTCTTGACGAGCCGCACGCTCTGTTGATGACTGTCTGGCACGAAAATTTTGGTCAATGATTACACGTGGCTAGAATACGGAAACATTCGGGCGCGTGTCCGCGACGAAAGTACGTGGCAGGCTCGAATCCTCTTTTTCTTTTCAGTCACGCGTCCCTGATGGACGTAAAGATTCGTGTGAACCTCCGTGACCGCTGGCATATTTTATGCAGAACAGCGCTGGGGGGCATGTGAACGGCACGATGTTAAAATACAAGCTGGAGTGGGGCTGAAATTGTTACGGCTTCGCGAGTATGCATTAATTGCAGGAAGTTCGACTCGCTTGGTCAAACATTTTGGTCTAAAGACATCTTGAAAGCTTTATCAGTATTCTTTAGCATTCGTAATATTCAGGTGTGCAGGAGAATTAGGAATTATTTCATTTTTTCACAACAAGTTACTCTTGATCAGGTTGATCCATCGAGCTTTGCAATCTGCGCTGCAATTCATGAAAAATCGTGTTCCCACTTGAGCTATTTTGCTCGCTAGCACATTGCTCGACCCAGAAAATGGCGGCACCCAACCAAGCTGGGTAAAGCACCACAAATTGATTCAAATTTCCGCAATCGAGACGCATTACGTTTCATCAGAACGCTGCCAGGAATGAGTTATCTCGGTTAATCCCACCAGAAGCCTGAAATTACCGCGGTGGCTTTCTGCATTTATTAACGATAAAGGTACCGTTAAAGGTCAGGCGACGCGTGATAGAGGGTACTCGGACGTAATTGGAACCGTAAAGATTGAAAGCCGCAGAACGCAGCGAAACGAACGCGTGGTCCGTTTCGTAGACTGTCTTTTGAAAATCGTACAAGAAAAACGCCTTTCACGTGCCCTCGATCTTTACGTGGAGGAGCATTGAGAGAAAACACGTCCGTTTCGGTGATCAAAGATCCCGCGTGCCTTTCTTATATTTTTTGCGAGTGATCATCTCGTTTGGTTTGATATCTGTAAAACACGTTACTGGAATTGTTTGCAATTTCTTGACGTCATTACTGGTAATAAACACGCGAAGCATTCTCCCTTTGCGCAAAAAGATCGGCGGTCGACGATCAGTTTGAATAAAAGAAATAGGTACCTACCAATGCAAAGTATAATAAATTGCACTTATTAGATTAATACAAGTAAGGATCTACAATTGCTTCGCAAAGAAACATACCCCAGAACGAAGGAGGCCGTTATTTTTTGCAGCCCGCATTTCCAACATCGTTTCATAAACCATAAACGTTTGAAAATTAGTCAGCAGCTCGTTGGGAAATCGGTGCTCGCACGGAGGAGGAAGTACGTTTTGCTCAACGTCTCACCGATTAATGATTCATTAGCTAACCGATTTTCAAACGCCGCCGGCTGGACCATTGAACAGGACTATTGGCGCGTGTAAATAATTCATGAGAGTTGCAATACCCGGTGGCGGTTCCATTAAATACAGCTAATTACAGGCGAACTTACAAGGAAGTTGCCAAAATTTCCAATGTCGACGCTCTAATTAATTAAAAGTGTGTCGACTGGCGGTTACGCAGCACACGCATTTTAATTGACCGTACGTTTTCGAATCCGGTGCAAATGCAGGTCCTCGACGCAAGATATGTTGAAAGTTCGGGCGAAACCTCAGGGCAGTTCGTTCAGACGTTAATTAAGTCAACGCGGTGCTTCATTAACCATACGAAGCAGCTCGACTTAATTAACTTAATTGCATTGGCTTAAGAATTCGCTGTATTCGGATCGAATACCCATAAAAAGACTGTCGACCCCTGATTTCTTTATTTCCCAACGCCCACGCTACGTCGGTTTTTATTCGGTATCTGGAGAATGCCCACGTGCTTCCACATGGTAGAGAGAAATTCTGGCAGGCGAATGACACCGGCAGGGTCCATTGACAGTTGATGTTAAGCAAGAGGGGCCGTGGTCCTCGTGCACTTGACATTGGTGAAACCAGTAAGCCATGATTCGTACACGCACGAAACTAGTTCGACTGCTTTCTTGCTGGTCGTTGCCTGTCGAATGCTATCTTTTATCGGCAAATGAACGGTGATGTCGTTCCCCTCAAGGTCAGCCCCAGGGATCGATGCTCCTTCAACATATATCGCGTGCGCTGCTCGCATATTTTAATGGCGTGATGTAATGGGATAAACAACGATACGCTGGGCTCGAGATCGAGTCGATTAAAGTCGATTCGACATCTGAGCTGTCGAGCCTCTGAACGAATGTATTTTTTTTAATTGCCCGTAAAGGCTCCTATCTTTGGAAGAATTTGGAAAGCGTGAAACTCCACCGAATTGACAATTGCGAGCACTGAATGCGAGTTGTAGCGTAACGAAACTTTTTAAACACTACACAGCTGGATGAACGCCTAGACGGTAAGCACAAGCGGCTAAAAGGGCAATAAACATTTAAGTTTACGATACTTTCGGTTTTAGAGTTGTAGGATTGCTGTGGGCGGTTCCCACGATACTTGGTGAAAACAGGAGTTTCAGATACTCGTAACTTGTTGACTAATATGCAATTCTCCCTTTTCCTAGCGTTCAAGGCTGTAAGATATTGAAAGTTTTTCGATAAGCTACGATAACTCGCAGGTCAAACTTGCCACTTTCCTCTACAAATTGTGTGCTGTCATACTCAATATTGTTGGATTAGGAATCCCTATAAAAGGGAGCGTAAAATAAGAGGCCCTACAGGGTCGGCATTAGCGGAGTTGGTTAAGGGGGTAGGTTACCCTCAAGAGCCCAAAATCAGGCCTTTCGTCAAACACATATTCTGAAGTAATAAAAGAATGTAGAGAAAATATTGTTTTAGCGCTTTAATGCGCAAAAATAAAATTTTAAATACATTTATAATAAAAAAGATATAAATATAAATGTGAAAGCAGGTACGCGATGCATCGTTTGATGGTGAACACGATTCCGGACAGGTGAATTACCTAAAACACAAAGTAAATGCATTTTTATAATCTGTAAGATAGTCTGCATCTTGTGCAAGAAGCAAAATTTTAATAAAGAAATTAATACAATTTTTATGTTGATGTTTCTGATTTTATCCTTTTTTGTAGGAAAAATATTTATCGCTTTTTTAAAGAATTTATTTTGAAAATGTGCTCCCAATACAGGGAGGGAAATAGTTTCCTCCAGCTCCCTGTAAACTTGCATTCAAATCGTTGGAGGGGTTTTCGAGATTTTATGTTTACCGTTTTGGAAAACGTAGTTTCTGTGAAATCGCGTTTAAAGTTCGACATCGTTATCCGATCTCATGTGCAGGATCGTACATTTTTTACTGTAATTCCTTCAATTTTTGGAATTTCGGAACCCGGTTGCGCTTAAAATATGAAGAAAAGCCGTAGCTAACGGAATATGTAAAAATCCTAAAATGCAATTTTCGAAAATTTTGAGGGTAACCTATCCCCTTAACTGGCTGACCAGTAAGCACAGGATTCGCAAGATCTAGGGTTCGACTCCCCTCGGCCGAGATCCTTTTATCCGTGACTCCCGAAACGCATAGGAATTACAAAACCTATTCCTACAATATACAAAAACGTGCAACCGAAGCAAAAATTGTATTCCAATTTTTTGAAAGGATCGTAGGCAATACAATATTTGTTTCCCGAGTTTATCGTCTGACCAAGTGCATAACTGGACGCATTTGCCAAACGTGCCAAGTCACTGCAACGGTGAAAACATCATTGGTACGCACATAGTTGCTCAGATCGGCAGATCTATCGCGATCCTTGGGATGCCAGATCACTCTCTATTTCCGAAGCGAGCCAGCTGTCCCACGATCACTCGTCTAAAACTGTGTCACGCTTTCTGCATCACTACTTGTCCAGCACGCAACCAATCAAACGCGAACGAAACCGATCTCGGCCTGATTCGTTGCTCGTGCAAGCCGATCGTGACAACGGTACCTGGCCTTCCGCTTCTATCGTCGCCGAGAGAGCCCGACCCAATCCCCTTTAGCGAGCCACCGAAGGTGATCTGGCTACTACGAAGGAACCGATGATCGGCGATCTAAACGATCACCCACAACCATTACAGAGACGAAACCCAGTTGAATGTGCCTGGAGTACCACTTTCTGACTAGGTCTTTAGGATCGTTACGTTGGTATCTATTTGATCAAACTACAATAAGATTACATGCGCGTTATGAAAGCGCAATTGGATTTTCCTTCTGGCTAAGCGATCCTAACGCAACCTCATTCTCCTTTAAGAAAAGTGACTGGACGTCTTTAAAAACGACGTGGTGTTTCACCGTGCACACGTTGTTCGGGGTCGATTTCTCGTGACCCGAAATTTGCATTGTGTTCCGCGTTACCTTTAAATGGATGATAAACGGCTTTCTTTCGGGTCGAATCCTCTTCAGACGATTCCGCTTAAGATAACCGGTGACGGTATCGCCCGATCGAGGATTCGAATCCGATAATTCCGCCCCCTTTCTCGCGCGCCGGTGCCTTTTTCGCGTTTCTACACGTATATAAAATTGTGCAACGTGACAGTCAATTTCCAGTAGTAAATTGAAAGTTAATAAAAAGGAATGGCGGCCGTGATGTAACGTCTTTCTTCTGTAGGCTGGTTTCACTTCAACAAACGGTTGTAAGCGATGCTTGCGTTTTTCATCGTATTATCAAGGTCCACGGTGGTGAGAAATCGCGGCTAAACGGAAACTGGATCCTTGATTATAATTGACGAGAAAGCTTTGTCCACTCGCTGGCCGCTTTTTCTGCAGGAATAGGAGGAAACGTAGCAGAGACGTGATACAATTGCATACGGTCTTTAATGCCACTTTACACCCCGCGTCTTGTCATAGAAGGCGCACAATTTTCAAGACTTCTCTTTTATCTCGCCGCATAATTGCACATTTATGCGACCAGGAACCCTGGCTTTCTAGCCGTCGGTAGCAATGGGGTTATCGAAATGCCTGTTTGATAGGCAGAAGTTGAAACTGCAGGAAACGTTCGTTCCATCGTCCTAAACGTTATACATACGAAGACCAGCAATTCCAGTTCTTATCTCCTCAATTTTCCTGGTACGAACCAGTTCCATTCTCACGAGCTCATTTGGGGCACACTTTTGCATCGATCGGTTACGTCACTCCTCTATTTGCTTAAAGATCTGATAGTTCTTAGCTCTCTCTCAGATTAACGCGCACCAACATTGCTTCTACATCGATCGTTGCCCCATAAACCTTGTTAGATAATCTCCCAGAACAACGTAACCTTTGCCTACAGAAATCACGAACCTCCCGGATCGTGTTTCGCCTTTCGCATAACTGTGACGGATAACCGATGCTCTAGTACAACGGAGATCGTTCTCCTCCGGCGAACGACATCTCGAAGCATCGTGTAGGCGTGTTCATTGCCTGTAAGCATGATTCACGTGTACCTCAAGGGGCCTCTCGCGAAAACTAAACCGCAAGTCATCAGGCGGCTTAACGTTTCTGCTAGACAGTCGGATGGATGGAAATAAAAATAAGGATGAGAGAAAGGGGCCGAGCTCTCGCGACGAGAAGCATTGACCTAGACGCGTAGCTAGATCTTCTAACACACTTAACGCCGAGGATAATACAACGTCGATAACGTTAATAAATATGCTTTAAATATGAAATATAGTTTGTAGTTAATACACACGGTTATTGATAACTACCGATTTACACTACGACATAAGATTCATCTATCCCGTGTCGTTTTGAAAATTCTTCCATCGTCTCGAGCAACTTTCAAGCGGGATCGTTTCCACAACGATTGAGGCCGATTTCCACGGAATTAATAATGGTCGTTATACGCGGCGTTACGAAAAATACAATATGGAACGCTAAGCTCAAAGAGACGACGGAGAAAGATAACACGCGGAGATAGCGTTGAATCACGTCCGTACAAGATCTTAATTGACACTCTCTCGCTGGGATAATCGATAAGATCTGAGGCTCGTAATTTTAACCGTGAGTAGACGCAAATCGCTCTCAGCAACATTGATACATTAAGAGCCGTTTAACCTAGAAACGTTCGAGCTAGCGTATGTCAGGGTCCAATAAAAGTCTCAAGAATGCGAATAAATACACCTGTCGCGTAAACCTGATTTCTTTTTTACATGTACGTGTTTACGTATTCTGACAGGACATTCGAGGCAGCGATGAGGGAAGTCGTTGGAAAACATCGGGCGGAGGAGTTTATAACAGCATTAACAGTTTCCCTTTGGATTTTAAATCGAGGGGAAAGTCGAGGACTTTTTGACCACTTTGGACAACGTGGAAGGAGACTGAGTGGCGAGGGAGAAGGATAAGAAAAGGAGGGTGTACCAAAAGTGGGGCGTAGGTGGAGCAGTAATTTCATGGAAGGATTGCCAATGAAAGTATTCCACCGGGGGCTCAGCTGATTGCTCGACGGAGCATAAAATTCGTTGGGAATTAGAGGAAGCGCGATCTCGAATGTTAGTGGGACAATTTTAACGATAGTATCGGCCGTGAAATGCCGTGACGAGCGTGTGAGCGAACTTCCGGCGTCGCGTTGGCCGAGATAAGCCTTTCACTTGTATCAACCGCTGGAGATGGTGATTAATTCAAAGCCGCTTACGACTGCCTCGCTTGAACTGCGGATTTATTGCGGGGCCATCGGAATTTAAGCGTTCAAGCTCGCACACTGCCGCAAGAAAGATGTTTCCTTTAATGAAACGAACCGTCGTGTAACAGTGCGGAAGTGGAACGTTCCTGTTCACGACAGACGACGAGAACGTTGGATTCTTTGGATTTAATTACAGGGAGAGATGAAGTTTCTCATTCGACCGGGAAGCAAATAGCTCTTCGCTCCGGGAAGGTTCGAAAATGTGAAATAAGATTTCTTCCTCCGAGAATTAATTTACATGGAAGTAATTTCGAAGTGTAGTCCGCTACGAGGGAAACTTAAGATTCGGATTAGGACGTGGACACGCGAGAATACTTATATGTTACTGCAAAAAGCTGAGAAACCGCGTGATAGATGAGTGAGATTCTCCCGCGCATTAAGCATCGAGATGGGAAATAATTTAAGGGTAAATGAAAAATGATACTACTTGTTGAACTAAATGTCAAGCATTACGATTAATCACTGTGATATGAATCATGCCGAAATAATGGGCTCGACGTAAAGAAAGAATAAACGCGTAGTAAAAGTTGAATCGCAAATATAGATAGAGTCTCTGCGTATAGAAGAACGCGTAGCAATCTAAACGTAATCCAGTGACTAGAAAGCCACCGTTTGAGTGGACCGTTATTACATTCATTAGCGCAATCGAAGTGGTGTTTATGCGGCATCGTTACGAAGCGCGCGAACCACGATGCAACAACACCCGGTGCACCTTCCCTTCACCTTCTAGCAACCGTCGGCTCTCGACCGGTGGTTTGCACAATACCTCGCTTTTGCACAAGCGAGAGACCGTTTAAAGCGTTCTCCGTAAGATGAGACGAGGACAAGGACAAGGCCAAGTTCACTCGCGGATCATCGCACTTTCAATCTCGCGCTACGCTCTGCAACACGCAGAATCATCGTCTCTCGCTATAAATGCATAGTATTCAGACATTGATTTTGGAAAATATTATCCGCAAATGTCATTTTTGCGATGATTCGTGTATCAACTTGGGTGGAAACCCTTTTCCTCGAGTCAACTTGAATGTTAGATCAGTTCAGTTTGTTTTAAAACTTTGTTATAGATGTTGCAGAGAAATTAAGAGTCAATTATTTTTTAGATGCAGTTTGAGTTATTCTTAGACTACTCGAATATTTCAGATCACGACTGGGTTCGAATGTTAGAGATTAGCCGGAGATCAGCTCGATTCGATATAAAATATTAGTACTTAGAAATACTTTTCATAAGTCATGCTCCATCGATACTTCTCGCGTGCTTTCTTAATCACTTTGGCATTTCGATCCCTCGGTCATCGACAGCAAAAACGAGGACGCGATGCCACGATCGAGTCACAACATAAAACCCAGCTCGTGTCGATACCGTTCCGTTACGACTTCACTTTTATTTGAACTTTACCTTTTGTTTGAACTTTAGAAAGATGAATCTCCCGCGCGAAATCCCATGACTCCCACGGTGCAAATACCTTTAACGACGTGTCTACAGAGAACAAGCCTGAGCACACTTCGTCACTCCCAACCGCGCCAATTATCGTTACCCGATTTCGAAGTCCTCCTCCAAAAGGTGGTTCTATCATCGACGAATATGTCTACGAGAGGAGCGAATCGAATTACATAACAACAAAAATAATTTAACCGTCTAATTGTGCGGGAAATAATTCTCGCGATCTTTATCGACACACCATAAAACGTAATATCATCGCGCAACGTGGATTAGAGCGCGCTCTCACTTCCTAGCGCATGCTCGTGAGTATTCCGTAGCATATTCTGTTGACTATCCGTTACAGGCCACGATACACGCGCTCATCAGTCCATTACAAATATATTTTGTATAAATCATAAACGTCACTCAGGAGCAATCGATTTTGCATCGCTATCAATTTAATCGCTTAGTCGAACCATCAATTACCTATCCTTGTTCGTAAAACGATTACGCGAAATTGGGACATTGAACATTGCTTGTCCTTGAATACGGTTTGCAGGGATTTCGTTATATTTTCCACTTTCTATGCTCTAGTTTTATTCGCGCGTGCGAGTTATGCGAAACGAACAGAGGAAATGAAACCATTGCAAATGAATACATATACACGACACGTTAGCGGGGAATTACTTATGTAAATAGTACCGTAGTTTAATCGCATAACTCGATTAGAATCGTGTCTTCCGAATTTCGTAACCATTGGCGAATCATCTGCATTTAACAGGAGCTAATCAAAGAAACATCAGAACGCGGAGTGTCTTCTGACAATTCCATGCGCAGACATTCTCCATGTATGTACCAGCATTCTCTCCCCCCACTTAAGTGGGATCCCAAAGTTCAATTGCATTCCCATGAAAGGACAAACTTGGACTCGTGACAGGGGCAACGTCGAAGCCCTGACATTTAGTGGTCCCCGTTTCCTCCGTGCCAGTTCGGACGCCGTTGTCTCGAAGGATCCTTTTCAGCGTGCGAAATGGATCGAACCGAGGTAACACAAATACTCTTGGAATGAGCATAAAGAGCAAATTGCACGGTTCAAGAGCGAGAGTTGCCGCTCCCAAAACCAAAAGGACATGGTACGCAGAAGAAAAAGCCGTCGTCAGAGTGAGAAATTGCCGCAAATTGATCCGACGGGACTCGAAAGCCGATAAAAAGACAGCTGAGTGAGACGTTAATACGTTCCAACACACTTTTGACGTGTCTGACGGAAATTTAATGACAGTGGATTTAACCAGGCCCACATGATTATCCGCGATATCCTACTGACAATCGCCAGGATGAAAGTGAAGGGGGTTTAATGAAAGTACGCCACGTGGCCTCTTCTTCGATTCTTCAGAATCCTGTGCCTCAAATCTCCATTTAAAAAAAACATCGCTAGCGTTGAAAGTCTCGGCAGGCTCTTACAATCACACGTGGTTGTTCCAAAGTCATAGGCGCAATTCGTTCTTCCATTTCCCCGAGCGGACTCATCAATCTTCCCATGCGTAACCATTGCTCCTACGTCAGGCTGACGATGCTGACGTTTCTCCAGCACCGCCGTAGAAATTTGTCGGCTTATTACACACAGCCGTGCATTGTTTGTACTGCTGCGCGTCGTACAACTGGGCTTGCACGACATTGCTTCATCGCGCTGTCATCATAAGGAGCATCCGCGTGACGGCTTCTACTCGCGACTCGTGGGTGGACTCTCTAACCGGGGACACCGCGGATCAGCCTAGATTATGTAAACCGCGTTTCCCCGTACGCGCGATCGCATTCTCGTTACGTAAAACTATGAAAATTATATAATGAAACGGCGCGATACGGCACCAGAGGTGGGGCTGTGCTCGTGTATGATGACACATCGAATGAGGAGATCTGTCGTTGGGGGTGCAGCGTTAAGTATGTATGCACAGTGAAAGTCCCGACGGAGTTATCGCCTGGGACAAGTCGTTCGACCGTTTCTAATTGTGAGCGTGCGTTGTTTCAAGCGCAGGCTTGCGACGCGGAGCGTCAACTTTCCTGACGTTTCCTCGACGCCTTCGTTTCGATTCCATTTTCCCGTCGCTGAGCCGACATTCCGGCGCCTATCGGAATCTGATTCGAAAGATCATTGTTCGCATGAATTATTCACGCTTTCTACTTTTACCCTTAATAAATGTCTTCATATATTTCGCCTGGTATTGGCTTTGCATCGCCTTTTGCGGCTCCGGAACGGTCTAGCAACAATCTTGCTTTAGATATACATAGAATGTGGTTTCGCGGAATTGCCGGTTGAAGTGTTGCGGCGAGACGGAGCTTTCGATTCGACGATTAAGCCTCGTTTATCCGCGTGACAGACTCTATTAATTTAATATCTCGAATTTTTCCGCCAGTATCAGGCGCATTCTGTATTCGAGACACTTATGCCGTGGGGTGGAGGTCTGCGATACGAAATTGCATCGCATTTGTTGCTCCGCAGCGGATAGTAAATCAGGAAAGTGAATTGTTGAGCACGAAACTGGCTACCGTGCGTCGAGAGGCGGATATGGAACAAAATTGAGAGATTTACTGAATCTCTGGCGGCAATAAATCCAGATCTGCATCCTTTTCTTGCTCCCTTGCTTGCGCAAGCGGTCTATTTACGAAATTGGCTGCGAGGTAGCAGAGAAAAACCTGACCTGATCTGTTTCATGGGTTCCTTTTTATAAGAAGCAGCTTCTCGTAATTTAGGGTATCCCATTGCTAAAATGTCGTTGCGACATTACGATTTTCCGTGAGCGAGTCGTATTTCATTTGGTCTTGGTGGTTCGATTCGTAACGATCGGTAACAAGTGAGTTCAAGACTTTCGCGCTGCACGCGCTGACGAGGATCAACGAAAGCCACGCGAAATGGGGCAATTATTGAATATTGCGTTTCCAGTTAGTACTGCGACTCCTGTTACTCGAGGTCTGGAAACGCTCGATTTCCTTACGCGGCTCTGAAGATCGACGAAACCAGGTGGACATGCAATTGGAATCGCCATTTGGATTATGTACCTCAGGGAACCGCGGCCAATCGTCTGGAGAAACTTCTCTAACGATCTACTTGAATTTTCCAAGGAAACGTTGCAAAACAGTGACTTCCATACACATCTTAGAAAAATGTCGGTAATTTCTATGCATTATAGCTATGTATATTGATTCTGATAAGATTTGTGGGGTACTTTGATGCTCGAAAATTATATTCTCCAAATGCTTGATTAATGATTTACAGTCAATTTGTTTAAACGTGACAGATAATCTACGTATAATCCTTTCTAATGGAATACGAAGAAATTAAGGAACGAAACATCGATTTCTCTTCGTTTCAATTATCAACAATTTCATTTTCAGACGATTTTACTAATCAATCATATTCTGAGCGTTGACTTCTGGAAGCCTTGCGAAATTCACTCGATTCACTCACGTTCTCAGAACCTTGAATATCGTTTACTAAAGTCGTGGCACGCTGCAGGCACACACAGAAGCTTCCAAGCTCGTACGTAGTACGAAAGCTCTCCGGGTATGGCTACTCGGCAAAAGAACTCGCATACCAAGGGAGCGGTATAATTCATCCCGAGAAGAATTTTTCCGTCGCGATGGACGTTTGGTGCAGGATCGTAAATAATGCACACCTATGCCAGTCGCGGACGAGGCCGACCGCCTGGTGTGCGGCCGGATAGAATGGTGAATTGCAATACTATAACCCTTTATACCGCGTGTTTATAGTTGCACAAGGGTAGTCAAACATCGAAAAGCAATTCTGGTATAATATTCCCTTTCTATCAGATCTAAAATATAGAACGACGATTATTGTGAGTACACTGTGATGCAGTGAATATAAAACACTTTAGTACTTTATATACAGAAACATGGTGTGAGTCTGAATTCTATGACAACACAGAATTATATTTTTTCAGATCCTCTGAATATGGCCAAGGTCCTGTTAAGGGGTTGCAAAACTATTAAACAACTAAAATCGACGGTTTCTTTTGGTTTGGATCGCTTAGATACCAAATAATCGCTATAGCGGTACTATACGCAGATTCTTATGCGTATTTTACAAGAAATTCAAAAGAAATTTGTCAGAATGTTGAAAATTATTCAAGTTATTTAATGCTAAAGATGGTTCTGCGTAATTCGCAGCTGTAGTGCGTGTATATAGTCCTAGATGAACCAATTATTTAAAAGCAAAATGCTTTTGGGTGTGAGCGCCTTGAGAAAGCGACATAGTGCTGCTGCAGGTGATTCCGGGAGAACGCATTTGAAACAAAAAAATCAATGTGTGTTGTAATCATTACGAGTGTGGTTATATCACTAGAACCAGGATTATTTTTACTGATAAAAAATTAAGAAAATGGCGGAGGTTTAAAATTTAAGTATCGAAATAAGGCGAATTTTTCAATCATTTTGCCTTATGAAAAGTATGAAATGGTTAATCAAAAAAGGATTCCGTGATCCCCGTCATAGCCACTGATGTGCTGAATAACGTAAAAATTTCAGACTGATTGGTTAAATAGATTTTTTGCAATCACCTGCTCCATTTAAAAAAATGTTGGTTTGAGATAATCGCGTTTAAAGTTTTAAAACAAATTAAAAAATTCTTTAAATCTATATTTGTATAACATAAGAGTATCTTAATAAATACCAAAAAGATTTATTACAATATATGTTGTATCTACGGAGAAATTTTTTTTTAAAAATAGCTTAATTTTTCAAACCGTCACAGCGGACTTAATACTTATTATAGAGCAATCGTTGTAACGTTGTAGCGGACAAATATGGCCAGACCAGTATCTACCTACGCGAAGTTTGGAATCTCATAGTTACCATGTGCAACTTCGACCGTATTTTCCACACGCAACGCTACGCAATCCGAAATTCCAGTGCGCGTGATTTTTCCCCGTTGCAACGATTTTTTCGCCCCAGAAAACCGGTTCGCGAGACGCGCGCGGAAAATTGATCTAGCGCCCGCTACTTTATTTGCACTGGGGCGTCAACTGGCATAATTTTGCACGGGGACACTGATTTCGCAAGTGTTCAGACCAACGGAATACGATTAACAAGCGGGGCAATGAGTCCGAGGAACTTTTAAATCGTTTTTTGCTTGGAAATCCCTTTATCGCAAAAAGGATTTTGGTATCGAATGGTGAATTTCTTTTGCGATGTTTTTTTGGAAATCATCAAAGTAAGCGTGCTACAAAGTGACTGTAATAATTCTAATATGAAGTCGAAGTGGGATCGAAGGACAGTCGAAACGAAATCAGAACTAGATATAAAGTAATCATACCTACATTGCGATACGTATGGGCTCCATAAATGGCTTTTCATGCGGGGCCTGAGGCACCGAAGCGTAGTGAAAACAGCTCGATGCAAAAGTCACTGGAGCATTGTGATAATTAAGGGGAAATGCTGCACGAGGAAATGTAGAGTGCTGGTGTGACCATCAAATCACTTTGTTCGCGAGTCATAGCCATTATCGTGCACGCTGGCGGTCGCAGCATGCAGCCACGATAATTAACGAGTTAATCGCTGTTTATGATACCGATACTTATCCTGGAGCGTGATGACAGAGACGAGGCTCGATTTCGTGAGCGACAAGTTTTCTCTGCTGCCTGGCAAAGACGAGCAGTCGCGGTTTCTTGCGCAATGAAGCACCGTTGATTATCTCACGACCGACGTAAACGATGACCTGATGATAGCTTTCTTGATCCGGGGATTCGCCCGTGCTCGTGAAATTTCTACGAACCACTGAATCCCATTCCCTCGTACACTTTTCCTGCACTAACAGGTGTGCTGGCCGAGATAAGCGAACGATCTTAGATCTGCAAGCGCCGTTTTCTTCTCCACAGCGTGTCTAATCGGGGCCATTTTTCTTTACAAATCGAGAGGCGAATAACCATCGTTGATTTTATGGGTGATCCACGAGTACCTAACTCTTTTTTGCACGGTTCTACTTTCTTCGAATAGATTCATTTCGTTGTATAATCTTGATGAGAAGACCGACCTTACAGTGTCTGTGTAATGTTCCTGTTGTACATGTGATATCCAGTGAAACGTAATTACATAATTCACGGTGCTACATTATTACAACACCTACTTATCCGCGCTGAACAGCGCGGTTTATCTTCCGTCAATTGCTAATTATCCAGATTTGCCACACTATACTTTATAGTCGTTCCTTGCCACTATTTCTTGTGCCGAATTTATTGTTACGTCCTGAAAAAGTATAAACATCTTTCTTATATGTGCACGTATCCGTTTCGGGTTACGTCACGTTAGTATTTTACAGTAGGCGACGTCTTGATGTCTATGAAGGACATTTCTTCGTTTCCAAAAGAAACGATCTTGAACTTGAATTGTATTCGATGCTTACAGCACGTTCTATGCATATGTATTGACCTAAAACATTTGCGTGTGCTTCTTTCGTTACAGATGGGACAGTCGACCAAACGCCAGCGTCCTCCTTCTGGACTCCCACTATCAAGACAGGCAACATCTTCACCGACGACACCTCAGGCTTCTTCCCCTCGAGCCATGGTCTGGTGCAGACGCATCCAAGTAGCGGCGTATTCCGAAGCGGTTTCGGTGGGATTGACAACCTCGGTAGCAGAGGGGTGACTGTCCGACCACCGAGAATGAGACCTCTGGACTACAGTGAACGCGCTACTGCTGAACTGCGACGAAATCCGGCACTATCTTCGCCTGACGAGTGTGCCAGGGCTTGCCGGGAGAACGAACCACCCAGGATATGCTACTACCACTTCACCCTTGAGTATTACACCGTGCTGGGGGCGTGAGTATTCCATTTTTGTGATTAAAAAATAGCATAGCAAACTGTAGCTTCTGCAAAGATTCAAAAAGATCTTTAGAAGAATATTGGAAAAACCAAGTTTCAGACCTAAATATTCAATTCTAGTCAAGCAGTAATTTAAAGTAGAAGAAACTTTAGTTGAACAGCAAATTACGCTGCATTGATTCTTATTGTTCCGTTACCCTGGTCCACAGTGCCTGCCAAATTTGCACCCCGAACGCAACCAACGTCGTCTGGAGCGACTGCCAATGTGTCCTCGCTGACGGCGTGGAGAGGGGTATTTTAGCAGCGAACAGAATGGTACCTGGACCCAGCATCCAAGTCTGTCAGGGCGACAAGGTCGTGATAGACGTAGAAAATCATATCGAAGGGATGGAAGTGACCATTCACTGGCACGGTGTGTGGCAGAGGGAAAGCCAATACTACGACGGCGTGCCGTTCGTAACGCAATGTCCCATCCAAGAGGGTAGCACATTCAGGTAATCATTCATCGCGAAGCGTTACAAGCCGACATTAAACTAATCCAAGCTGACTGCAGATTTCACCATCCTTCTAACTTCTTTCCTAATTCAACATCATTTATCATCGCTCCGAAGTCTTCATTGCAGGCTTAACAGAAATTATGCGTTGTGCGCAGGTACCAATGGATGGCTGGCAACGAAGGTACGCATTTCTGGCACGCTCACACTGGATTACAGAAAATAGATGGTCTTTACGGAAGCATCGTGATCCGCCAACCGCCGAACAAAGACCCTAACAGCAACCTTTACGACTACGATCTGACTACTCACGTCATCCTACTCAGCGATTGGTTCCACGAGAATGCGGCCGAACGTTTCCCTGGCCGTCTCGCCGTTAACACCGGACAGGCACCTGAAAGCGTGTTGATCAACGGAAAAGGACAATTTAGGGTATGACGATGATACTCCTTCAGACTTCTGTCTAGACATCTCCAGCGAACTTTATTACTCGAAACTAAAACCCTAGATTACGTTACAACCTTCAATTACCCACAGCTCATCTTCAGTTTCAATTTCTCTGCCTGTGGAAATTATCCTTGAAGCACTGCGATCGCGTGCGGCGAACAGCTCGCTCGTATTCTAAGTTCTTGTTCCCGTGTGTTGCAGGATCCCAACACCGGCTTCATGACGAACACACCCCTGGAAGTTTTCACCATAACACCCGGGCGTCGTTATCGTTTCCGGCTGATCAATTCCTTCGGCTCGGTTTGTCCATCTCAGATTACGTTCGAAGGACACATGCTCACCGTGATCGCCACCGACGGCGAGGCAGTGCAACCGGTCAACGTGGAGACCATCATCTCGTTCTCTGGTAAATCTTCCCTTGCCCAAGCCGCGTCGTATGAGAATACTTATTGCCAACTCCGCCGCAGGAGGGAAAGCGCGAGAGAGACGCGTTTTAATCGCTCCTCGTAAAAGCGAAACGTTACCCTTCTACTCTGATTTACAGGCGAACGGTACGACTTCGTTATAAACGCCGATCAACCGGTTGGAGCGTACTGGATTCAAGTTCGCGCTCTTGGTGAATGTGGTATCCCACGTGCTCAACAGTTGGCCATATTGCGCTACGCCCGTGGCCCTTACCAACCGACCACCAACGCTCCGACCTATGATTTCGGTCTTCCTCAGGGTGTTGTAAGTTTTATAATCCAGTCTATGGGCAGCTCTTATCTCCCAAATGCCTGTTTCGCGAGAATTGATACTCTTCAACTTTCACCTTGGATACTCTTCGGTATCACAGATAGTCTCGTTGATATTCCTGTAGATCATAGATCTGTTAACTTTCTCTGTAACGAGTAAACGGATAAGAAGACATGTTCTCGAGTCTGAAATGTCGTTGCTAGGTACTGAATCCCCTGGACGCCATGTGCGGCCGTGCACGAGAGGACGCGATTTGTGTGAACCAGCTGAAGAATGCCCGCCAGATCGACCAAGGAATTCTGCAGCAGCGTCCAGATGTGAAAATATTCTTGCCATTCCGTTTCCTCTTCTACAGGCCAGAAGAGGTCTTCCAACCGCAGACGTATAATCGATTCTTGGGTAAGAGGCTGTGATTTCAAAATCCCGCCAGCTCGGTTCTTTCAGAGCATAGCTTCTTTTTCTTGCATCTGTCTGGCGCAACCGTGCCCGTTCATTACCATTGAATCTGCTAAATCGGAATTCAACGGTCCGGTGTAACGGTATCTATGAGAGCGTTTTGTGATCTGGCTGTATGCTTTCAGTCGCGCCGACCGGAGATCACGTAATTTCTCTCGTCGATGAAATCTCGTTCACGTTTCCGCCGGCGCCTCCGCTTTCGCAAATCGACGACATCCCGCCTGAACAGTTCTGTAACGGGGACAACAGGCCAGCTGACTGCGGCGCCAACTGCATGTGCACTCATCAGGTTGATATCCCCCACAACGCTGTCGTCGAGGTGGTTCTTGTAGACGAAGGTAACGATTCAACTTGGAAAAGAGCGCTTTCCCAATGTCTCATTAACCCTTCACCTGCGAACGTTTTATATATATGGGACGAGAAAGTTGTGACTCGTTCCACACGCCGTATATGTATTGTACGTGGTCTTGAATGTCAACTATCTTACCGTATGAAATCTTAGATTTACAGTCGGCTAAAAAAGGGCCCGTCTCTTGATAACTGATTTCATCTTCGCTTCTTACTTCCTACAGTACAACAACCGAACCTGTCGCATCCATTCCACTTGCACGGCTACGCCTTCAACGTGATTGGTATCGGCCGTTCCCCCGACAAGAACGTGAAAAAGATTAATCTGAAGCACGCGTTGGATCTCGACAAGAGGGGTCTCCTCAACCGACAGTTCAATTTGCCACCTGCCAAGGACACTATCGCCGTTCCAAACAATGGCTACGTAATTTTCCGATTCCGTGCAGATAATCCTGGTAAGTGGAGAGACGCATTGCGCCACGTTTGTACCATCTTTCCCGAAAGCTCTGCAATTTTATGCAGGCGTGACGTCTATATTTAGATCTATATTTAACAAACGATTTAACAGAATTAATTTAACATAAGTAACATTAATCACTATTAATGCATCTGTTTCTTCCAGGATACTGGCTGTTCCATTGCCACTTCCTCTTCCACATATTAATCGGAATGAACTTGATCCTGCACGTGGGGACCCACGCGGATCTTCCACCAGTGCCGCCAAACTTCCCCAGATGCGGGGACCATTTGCCGCCCATCACCCCGCCATCATTATCGTTAGGCTCGTTTCACTGATCATTACCGACGAAGCTCAGTAATTGAGGTGGTCCAAAGCATCCACGATAACTCTTAGCGTATTCCTGTAAAGTAGTCAGTATGATGTAGCGAATCAATTCGTTAGATATCTCTCCTTTCGCCGTGGGACAGCGGTCCGCACGGCAGGGAGAGGAAGAGACAGAGCAAGAGAAGAGAGCTGTGGTCCCCGAAAGCAAGGTGAATGGATGAGAAGGGTGAATAGGTGAGAAAAATCTCGAGAAAAGAGTTCGATCGGACAGTCAGATACGGCGCCGCAATATACCGATCGTTCCTAGGACGGTAATCACTTTACGCTGGCAACAGTCGATATTTATTATATCCTGGATGCTTTACCCCCGCGCACTTTCGATCGATCCCCCAAGTCGATCGATTTCTCGCTTCGTCATCGTTGATACCAGGGAGAGGACGATACGTGACCAACGATGGCGAAGCAACGCGACGAATCATCACGACACCGCGTAGACTCTACGCCGTAGAGCATCCAGGACATCCGTTCTTAGGACGAGTATCACCAACATTCCTTGTAACTCTGTAAATAATTTAGAAAATAGTCGTTACCATTTAACGGGACATTTAACGTGGGAGCGTCGGGGTTAAAAAAATGGTAGATCGCGCGGACGGAGTCTGTGAGACGATGCGCCGCTGGAGGGACCTTTCACCGATGGCCGATCGGGGCGATCGGGCGATCGTTAGGGAAACGCTGTTTAAGGAAACTCGATCCGGATGATCGCGGGCTGCTCCCTGAAACGAGGGTATCGCGAGGTGGCGAAAACACTTCGCTGGATCGTATCCAGGTTCCTAAAGTGGCCTTAGTTAGGGAGGAAATTCGTGCTCCCGCTGTATACGCGGAGCACGCGCGTGGCTTTTTCGTTCTTGTCCTTGTTGGCCTTTCGAGCAGCGCAATTAGGGTAGAACACCGGCTATTAGCCGATACGTGGAAATCAGAAAAAAAGAATTCAAGTATCCGTAGAGATTAGTGTCAAGGAAGGCGGGAGGGGTGTCAAAGAGATTCCCGAGGTAGCCGCGCGATCGTAGAGAGCGTTCCAATTCGGACAATTACGCTCGCCCTTACGTAACGCGCGCGTCCAGCTGCCTCGCGTTCATTTTTCTTTAATTTTCCCTTGCTACGATCGATTTACGATTTCGTTCACTTTATTTATTTCGCTCACTTGGAAATTTCAGTGTAATCTCGCGTTGATAATATTGTATCGTAAAGTGAAAAGGGATCGTCGTGCTAAAGGTGTACGCGCAGGTACACGATTAACGATTGGGTAATTTATTGGATTCCGGGGATCGAATCGTGGGATTCATTCCTCGGATAATTATACGATCTTTGCTTCTTTTGTACTTAATGGTTTCCAATCGAGAGTGCCCGTTGCAGTGCTGGTGACACTGGAGTCGCGTGGTTCGCTTAATCGCGCGTGTAGTTGTACGTTTATTCATGGTGCCTCCATTTCCTTTATCACGAGTGGAGAAAATACATCTTACGGTTACTCGCAGCTCACAATTAACGCTTCAGTGCTCGATCATTTAGCGATCGTGGGCGTAGTGCCTCCGCGTGAGTCCTGGGGAAAATGCATACGCGCTTTCTCCGGATCCGCGTTTTGTAGATAAACACCTCTCTGGTTCATTTCACTGAACATATAGACACGGCAGAACCGTTGAAACACAAAATATTCAATCGTGGCGGGCCAACGAGCATACGCTGTTGTGTACTACATGTTTAATAAGTGAGCCTTGTCAAATAAAACACTAAGTAGTTGGCTGATGATTATTGGACAAAAAACATTGATTTAAAAGAAAAATGAAAGATAACGAAAAGGAAAGCTTATGAATGTGTACTGAAGACCATTTGGCAGCCATTGAAGTGTTTCATTTGAGGAGGACTCAAGATGAAAATGCCTATTTATGAGCGAGCATATAACTTTTTTGCTCCGTAGGAGAGAATATTCCTGGTGTCGTAAAGCTCAAAATTAATGTCGTCGTAAATTGTGGTGGAAAGAATTCCGTTTCACCAAGTGCCAGGAACATTTTCATGAAGGTTGTTGAAGATAAAACGTGTGCCTTTAATTGTCGATCAAACACGAAATCTGTGGTTGATCGAGTAGGCTTCGAAGGGTGGAGTTTCTTGGAAAACAAGTATATCGAAGCGAATTTCTCCACACTTGGAATCAGCATGATTTTCACTGTGACGATCAGTCGTTTTAACATTCTTTTCATTATGATTAACATTACTGAAAATCTCTCATTTTCTTTTCCTTAATTTATTTACTTCATTTTGATGAAATGTCCACGATGCACAGGTACGCTTTTCATCGCATTGCGCGTCGTGGAATTCTTTTATCGTATGTTTACTTTTTAAAATTTGTTGTTGAATTGTTCACCACTAAATGGTTCTAAGTTTTATGGTGCGTGTATTAACATTTCGTTTGCCTGGAATCAGATGGTCGAACGTTTGTACACTTATTTATGTGACCGAAAAGCCGAAGAGTTTCAGCGGTTATTGTCGACAAGGAGATAAGTTTTCGTGTTTTTTGTACAGGTAGTATTTAAGCGAGCAATTCGCGTATACTCCGTTATCAGATATAGATGTACATTTAATAATAAATTTGTTTTTAAAACCTTGACTATTCTTTCACACGGAGGAGAAACACACACACACTTCAGATCCTGAGTGCAGTTTAAGGGGGAACATCACTGTGACGGCCGGAAAAATGAGCCCATTTTTAAGATTTTTTTAAGGGACAACTTGCAGTTTTATTATAAAATTGTTATTACCTATCTTTAGTACAATGTCTTAAGAGACTATAAAAAAAAAAGTAATAGAAAAACATGCATAGATTTCCATATACAGTTAATCTCCTACATCCCTCACAAGAAAACATAGGTCGCTTATCGAAACGATATCTTTGGAACGGCAACTCTGAAACCAATTTTTTTTTTAATATAATCGGTATGAGTGTAGTTTCCGTTGTACGTACCGATTTTTAAAAAAAATTATTTTTGTAAAAATGGTGCGCTTGGGAAGAAAAAGTTTCGAAAATCCGCAAAAAAATGGATAGTTTTTCGAGCGTATTTAAAAAAATATGTTTTCGATTAAAAAATCGGTACGTACAACTGAAGATACTCTTGTTTTAAAGATCCTATCAAAATTTCAAGTCGATCGGATAAATATTGACAGAGCTCTTGATTCGATCAGTTAGAAAAATGTCGTTTTGAGAAAATCGCGTTTAAAGTTTGCACGGGAAAAATCACACTTCCGTTCGTGACGTTCACTGTCACTCGAATGCCCGATCAACGGTTGCATTTCTTCGATTCTCGAACGAACAGCGTACCGTGCGTAAAAACGGGAAAAACCCAAAATTTATAACCTTTAACAATGTGGGGGAACAGTGGGTAAGAAAAATGTCGGCGCGCTATTTGCCGCTAACATAGCGCGCTCGGAAAGGCATCGTGACGCGTCTCACAAAATGCACTGTATCTTCGTCAATTCTTCGAATATCAAGTTGAATTTTTCAGAGAGTATTTTTGAAGTGTTAAACATTAAGAAAGTGAAGAAAAAAAAAATCGAAATTTTTTCAACTTTCACAGTGGTGTTCCCCCTTAAAGAGACATTGACCCAACTTTCTCAAAAACTGAGGACAGTGACCATGTAGGAAACTGGAATACTCTTATCATTAATTTTAACGGATCCCCTGCTAAATGAAGTTGCCAAACTAGCGGTACTCAGATGCAGTTAATTAATCCGAACGAAAACAGTACGGTTAACTCGGACCTGTGATCCTTTCCGAATAATTAACGACGCATAAAAGTGAAACGTACAACTATGAACTACATAATTCCGTCCTACACCGTTAAAAATGGATAAACTCAACGAATTCATGAAATATTGCTACGGTATTAATATTTAATAGTACCCATGAAGAAATTGGCTGCTTGTAAAATTCCACTAAGTATAGCTTGAAAGATTGCACGTATTTTTAATTATAGTCTGCGAGACCGAAGTCTCGCATTCACAATTTGTCCTCGGCGAAGTGTTTAGTATGACAAAACGAATGATATGCGTGCCTCATTACGTGACAAGAACTATTCATGAACGACTGGTAAGCTGCACTATGGCCGCCAGGGTCGCAGACTTATAATTTGATCTTAAGAATGCGTGGAGGTTTAATTGTACAATAACTGCTTTTGCAATTATTTCGAAAGTGTTCCTTTTTTTAAACTCTCTGAGTCATGCAAGGCCAGATATTATTCCAGCGTTCACTATTTACCTTCTGAGTTGTTAAACACCTGTTGAAGAAGAGTTTCACGTCTTACGAGCAATGAGATTTAATTAATTTTCCCAATTAAGAGTTTTCAAACAAATGTAAAAGTACCTCACCCTGATTTCGAAGCATTCTAAAGGAAAGTTTCGAAGGTAAGTGCAGAAAGAATAAATTTGAAAATTCGGAGAAAATAAAGAGTTTCCTACTTTGGTCGGGTCAAGGATACAGTGAAGAGAGTTCGACATTTTCTGAAAATTTCAGTGTATTTAAAGAACATGTATTTGTGACTCGTTGAACATGGAATGTTTTGTTGAACTATTACAGAAGAATACAGCAAAATTGTTGCCTGATATACTCCCTGTTCCTGCCATTCTCCATACCTTGTGAATTTTTGTACAAATCGGAGACTTCGATCGTGACGATGATAACTTCTAACTGGACGGCATAAGACTACTCGTGTCTGTTATGTATACACTAATTTTGATGATATAAAAGGTTTCTACGTGGTCGCTGGTCACATAGACGCGATTCATCGTAATAGGATGACTCACGATCGATGAATTTATGTACAAAAAGCGTTTGTCTAATTCTTCTTAATTAAAGTACGATAATGCGTAACGTTACAAAATGCTAAATACCTATATTTATGACTACCATATGATACATATACGATCTAGCAGAAGAAACCTTCTCTCGAGCGAAGACACTAGCAGTAAGTAGAACAATTGTAGTATTTTAATACATGAAACGTATTCGATACCATATTGGCTGAAATTCCTTCGAATTCCGTCTCTCCTTATAATCATCCAAGTGTCTTGCATCGCCGGAAGAATGGAGAGACAACTACACTGATACCTCGATATTAGTACAAAAATACTCTGTAAGTCAGGAATTTTGAATCCCTCCGTGTACGTAATTATACATTAGTAGTAACTATTAAGGACACATGAAGATACAAAGAGTGATCCTTAACGCGAGACAAGCCTCCCCAACGATGATTGTCTTTCATTCCGTCCTTCGTTCTTGAAACGTCTCTCACAGAACTATTTCAGCTTACTTCTATTACAATCTCTTCGTATCAAGGATCAATTTATCGCCTACTGCCTCGTTATTAATCTATAGCTTGTTCCCAAAACGATGTGAGCAGCGATTCTATCGAATCCGAGTACCCGTTACAAGCGGTCGCGTTGTTAAAACGGAGTTTCGTTTAGGGGCATGGAAAACCAAAGTAAATTGTTCGTTTCTACGCATTCGTTAAGTAGCTATGAAGAACATTATTTTCCAGAGTAATGGGAACCGATGTTCGACGGTGGCCCTCTATGATGATGATGATGCTTTTGACCCGGTCCAGAGTATCTGCTTCCTGGCCTCGAGTGAACTATGGCGTAGTGGTCGCTGTTCGTCGATATCGACCTGGTGGAGTTCATCGTCGATCCTCCGGATGCATATCCTTGCTTCCCGTTTAAGGAGTACCTGTACAGAAGCAATGATTCATTCGAGCATTCGATCACCATTGAAAATACTTTCGCTAATGAGACATTACTATTTCAAGCACACGAGCAATTAGTTATTTCAAATGCTGAGGTATGCATTTAAAGGAACAACAATAGTAGCAGGAGACCTCTTCGCATAATCTCGTAGCTCACAGTCTGAGTTATCAAATGTTCCATGAAATTCCGTACCACCATTAACTGTAATTATCCCAATTCGACCACTCATTATAAAACATATGTCCCCTTTTCCCAAAACTACTAGATGCAGCGATAAGAAATGAAATCCACAAAATGCATCACAAGCCATGACTCTTCTCCACACGCTTCAGCGACCTTGCCGACCCTTCTCGCACACTTAGACGGCCTTGCCTATCCTTCTCTTCAACAACCTTGTCCGTTCGTGCACCTGTCTAAGATTTCGCGTGCCCCTTTTTCTAGAACCAGTTGTTCACACCTTTTTCCCCCTTCCGTGCATCCAGCATCTTCAGCTTTTTCCGTCTAGCGTAAACACCATCCGTCTTCCTTCCACGTACGCACTTCTGTTGCTCATCCTCATCGCACTGGTCCAATGCCTTAGTCCCCTTTTTTTCTAGCACTTGCTCGCACCTGTTTTGCCCCAGGCACCGACAAAAAAAGCTACCCGAGCCTCGAGCGATCCTTTTTCCGCGCGGCGCGTAAACAACCTTGCTCGTCTTCCTTCCACGCGCGTGCAATATTCCTCTGTCCTTCTCGGATGCGGCCACGACCTCGTCTATCCTTGCTCAACTCATCGCAGGACCTGGCCCGTCTCTTTTCTGGAACTGGGTCAAAGTTTCTTGCCTCTGGGCCACCGGCAAAAAAACTCGTCTGCGGCGACTCGACCCTTTAGCTGACCCCGTGTTCCCTTCCCCGCGTGTCGGGTTACGTTCCTGCTTTTTCCAAGACTAGCTTGTTCACACCTTCTTTCCCTCGCTCTAACGAGCACAGAGGAAAGAGGGAGCCACCATGGCTTTAGCTCGAAGCGCGCGTACAACTGCAACCGTTCCTCTCGACCCGTACTATATATACATACTTCGTTCAGTCTTCTTGCACGGGTTCTATGACTTGGTTCTTTTTGCATGGATGTAATTGGCGACATCGTCCAAGTGTTTGACATCCACTTCATGCCTCTCGTACGTGTTATTACTGATTCAAATCTATATTAGTATTCCTTTTCTCGTGTCTAATCTGGTTATTTCCCGGAGTTAGCATTGAAAAGTCGTCAGACCGATAGAATAGTCAGCACCTAGAATCTTAAGATGGATAATAAAGGAACGAAAGTTAACCTCGAGCCGTATTGGGAACCATGCCAGCTGCGGTAGGGGTCATAGTCCTCTATGATCGACGGTTCCTTCTCGATGATGTCTGTCCTGGTGCAGCTGCAGGTCATCGCAGAGCAGAGGAATATGTTGATTATGAGCATGATGAGGAAGAGTATGCCGAGCGCTACCGCCAGCCACAGCAACCATACCGGATGAACGCTGCCGTCCTCGTACAGCGTTTGCACAGCTATCGATGAGGATAGATCGACGTTAGACGGTGTGCCAAGTTTCCGTTAACTTTATCGCGGAACGAAATGAAATACAACTTCATTGGGAGATAACGTTACATAGAGCGAGCTAATTAATTCATCGGGTTAGGAAAAATTCGTGCATAGCTTCAGTTACGGTATCGCGGAATAGTAAGGAAGTGAAAGAGCTGCTATGAAAGATACGATGGAATATTTACATGGCGTTTGACCAGGGTCAAGAACGAACACGCTCGTGCCTGCAAGGAGCACTCCTTCCTCGCCGCTCACGCTTTGCCCATTAATTAAAGACGCTCCCTTTATTTCTTCCTCGCTATCGCCTTCGCAAATGGGGATGCCACAGCTTCCTGCAGGAAAGAAGATTAACGTTCGCGTTTTCGCCTGTTATACCGCGAAGCGTAATTTACCGTTCGGCACTCGATCGACCGAGGTAAATTATTAAAACCGTCGTTAAAATAGGAGCATGATCTGTTTAGGCAGACGAGCCTGCGCTCTACGTGGAAAACGTCCAAATGGAGTATGTTAATTCCGACACGAGTTGAACGGCACGATCTAACCCAGATTCGGCACGCAGCCGTAATCGAGAATCAGTCAGCGAATCGGTTTACCTCTGCACACGGCGATGTCGCATTGAAAATGCACTTGCGGACTGTCAGGAAACCGGAACAACGAGAACAATGTCGCATCCGCCTGGCCGGTGTTTCGATCGTACATGAATTTCGTCATGACCCGAGCCTTCACTGGACACCTTTGTTGGCGGCACATGAAAATTGCGTAATCGGTTATGATCGTCCTCGGGTCGGCTGATATTTCGAGTCGCAATAAAATGGGCGTTATCGGAATTACGTAAGAGATCTGTACATTCGGTGGGAACTGTTCGTGACACTCGCGGAATTAGCATGAACCGCTTCAACAATGGCAAATTCCGCGGTCGTGTTCTATTTATGATGAAGGCGACGAGGTCGCTCTGAGGTGGACAAAATTGGAACGAACGGGGTTACGAAGACTCTTTCGTAATTCGTGGTGGAAACAAAAGGGAACGAGGTGCCACTTCAATTCATTTTTCAATTACTTTAACAATTCGTCGAGTGCTTTTGCGCTTCTAAGTAATTAGTTAATGATTCCGCAAACCGGATTTTCCAAAATTAAGACGAAGCCCCAAGGAGAAATATGTTGTTTCAGGTTTTCGACTCTTCTTTGAACGCAGAATCATCTGATTTGTTAATTGCACCATGAATTACAGAACAGTTCGTGTATGGGGTTACTGGTGGAACTTGACGAATGGCTACTAATCGATCCAACGGAATGGAAAGCGTACATCTATGTGTAATTACATATAAAGATTGATAAATGCATGCCGGGAATCCACGACAAAGCGAATAAGCCTTACGTTCAACCTACCCTTTGTCGTCGATTAGCTGCACGCTGCTGTTTCGTTTATTGAACACGAAGCAGGATTTCACTTTAATTCCGTACATTCCTGCAAAGAAAGAGATTGATGAAAGTAAATCACCCGGTATGCGTGCCACCAGCGTGAGCGTTACGTAGCGCGCTCGTTAATTCCAATTAAATGTAAGGGGTGAAAATGGAGTGAGAGATGTAGTGTACGAACCATCTGGCCGGGAGATCTCTGCACGCAAAGTATAGTTGTGACCATAAATAGCCTCTTGCACTTTGTGGCCTCCGTCCAAAAGGCGCAACGATACTAACGAAGTTTCATTCCTGCGCAGAAATTATCGTGCCGCCGTGATGAAACTTATATCTAGGCTTAACGTCACGATATTCACAGATACGAGCTAGTATTAATAAACGTTATGTACTTGGCATTTTTGAATCCCGCTTTTCCGCACGTAATAACGTAAAATTTATCGTCGGCCAGCTCCAGGGTCTTGTGTATCCTCACCGCGATGGGGATGGAGCGTTCCTCGGTGTCCTGCAAGAATTATAAGCTAGATTAAGGGTAGGTTCTGGTCTAAAAATGTCGAAAAACCCGATTTTATTTTATTAAATTTTGAGTACTATCTTTTCTGAATAAAATGCCGCTTGTTTTATATTAAAATTCGCAAAATTGTTGATTTGGCAGCTAAAAAGGTCAAGCGGCAACCTACAGCGTCGCCTTTGCCCAGAAATATTAAACGCGTTTTTCTCGAATCTTGTGCTGTATTGGTTTTCCCCTAGCTGCGAATGAACAGAGGTTCAGATCGACTTGAAAAAATTACAGGATGTATAAAACATGCGTCATTTCCTGAGCAACCTATGATATGGTCCTTAAAAATTCGAGATTTTCGTGAAAAAATTAAAAAGCCGCGGATTTTTAGTAATCCACAAACACGACCGAATTTTTCTGGAAATAATCACCGTTTTCGGCCATCAATTTACTAATTCTGTTTTAATTTTAGTTTTTATTAATTGCGCGAGAAACTAGGAATGTAACAAACAAGAATCACACCTTGAAAATCGATTACGTCACTTTTTAAGACCAATATTACAGCAAAACCACAGAAGAACGTTAAAATGTTTACCAGTCAGTACCGTCATTTTTAAAGCACATGTATATTTCATACCAACTTTCTTTTAATCTCTATGATAATAATAAACATTGGGTAAAAGGATACAATTGGATTTGCTTTCATTTTCTTACAAATGCAATACAAAGAAAGTGTTTCTTTCACGAAAAACGATTGCTTAGTCCCCTTAAGGGGGATCTGTTGTTGGCGTGTTTTAGATTGTCAAATTAAGTTTCAATGAAAGCACGGAAGTGAAGAAGGAAGAGCACGCAAGTTCGTCTACTTAAAATGTGGTTACCTATAATATTCGCGATGAAAGGACGCGCGTGTTTACATCGTCTGTCCGAATAAAAGCATTATAGTGACCGAGCAATGTTTTTTACCCCAAGGTGGGTAGAATAACCTTCCAAAGACCACTTTCATCCGAGACACTCTCTATGCCCGTGGGACGTACGGACTAAACAGTGAAGAGGGTTAATTTATTCAAATTCGAATTGAAATCGTGAACGTTGGCCGAGGTACTCACTTTATTCACCAACACGCCACAGTAATCCGGCGCTCCTTTGAGCGCGAGAAGATTAATGGCAAGAGTCGCGTGCGTGGAGCCATTTCCGGGCGCCATGCACTGCGGCGTTCGAAAATCTCTCGCGTGAACAGCACCCACGAAACTCTGATTCAGGTTCACTCGTATCGTCATCTGCCCGCCTTTGCATGTTGCTGTAACCGTCGGCTGGAACTCGTTGTCCAATAATTGGCCGGCGACCTGTGAACGAACGAGAACGAGATTGAATTCCACGAATCCCTGCCATAACCACCCTCTGAAACTGGCTATATCCCCGCTATGAAGGTTTATTAACAAAGCCCACCCTATTTAAGAGCAAATTTTCCGGTACGAATACCCAAACACGGGACCATTTCCTTGCAAGATAAAGGCTAACGCTACCAGGACACTAATCTCCTTGCTCACTATGGAGATGCTTCTTAGAGACAGAGAGCGTATCTGCTCACGTGGATCGCTGGCGAAACGTAAAAATATATCAGCCGGCAATTAATATTAACGTACCCAGCTAATTAGTCTGCCAGCTTTAATTGTGCGCGGTTAATTGCCCACGGTGCCCTTAAACGCGTGCATTCCAGGCCCCTTCGACCTTCGTCCATGCCGTGTCCATAAATTATTTAATTAATTAACGGCCAGACGGGGAAGAATCTGCGTGGCAATCCCGGCAAGTCTCGCGGTATCGAAAACTAAGGGTTCTCGCCTGTCTGTGCGCGCCCCGTCGTCGTCTCGGTCGTGCTCCAGCCGGTAACGAAAGCTGGAGATATTTTCTCGGCCCAATCGCCAACTTAATGCGCAAGTAAACTTGGGACCGGTCTGGGCGGTAGCTATCGACCCACGCTAACTTTCAATTTCATGTGGCCGGACCACTCTGCAGCCACGGATAACGTATACACGTGTGCATATAGGAGGAATGTCCAGCGGTGCCTGGACGGATACGCCAACAATAAAATCGGTCCCGGCCGCAGGAGATGCTGCGACGAAGCCTCTCCGAGCCGAGACAAAGGTCTGGATGTAGGCGTTCGCAAGGCCACCAGTCCTAAATGCTTCAGTGGCCTCTCTCCCGCGCCAGAGAGAAGGATCAGACGTGTTGGGTTACAGAAAAGGATTCCTCCTCGTGGACGGCTAATCGATTATGAGAACACGACGCGGCTACGTATACGCGCCCCGCGCGTCCTTGCGTTTCGCTAGGTTCCTCCTTTTTTGGTCCCGCTGGCACCGCGTGCCATTCGTAATCCCTTTTGCCATCTATTCTGTTATCCGTGGGACATTGGGAGTGACTTTCTTTGTACACACGACGGTGATGAACGAGATACGTCCGTGGACTTTACGATTCCTTATCGCTGATCCTTGAAGGATCTTCTCAATTGCCGATGGAAATCAGTGGGGCAGAAGAAGCCTGGTTATGAGCGCAAGCGAATGTATGTCTCTTTCTTTGCCTTTTCGTGCGCTTTCGACGGTACTTCGTAGAGACGGTGTCGTCTTGCAAGATTCTGATCGATCGTACGCTCCTGATTACGATGAAGAAACCGCGATTTGGTTCTACGCGGGTTATGAGTACTTGGAAAGGAATGCACTAATTGTGACTTCGTTACGAGCGCACGTTTGAGCCTCAAGGCTTTGCGTAATCAATACAGCCGTGCGGATTGGCGAATAGTTCAATGGAGCCTCGGGAAATTAATCAGAAGTCCTGGAATTCGGACGAGTCTCCAAGCAACAGAATCATAAGAAAGCGCGTTCTCTAATTCCCAAGCAGAATGAGAGTCACGGCAGGCGTGCAATTACTATGATTCACGATCGCTGGATCTCCGTGGCACGTAACATTCGATCCCTCATGAAATCTGTTACTCCTCTCCATTCATGCGAAATTGTGGCGTGCGCTCGCGTGCTCGACGCCAAGGATGGCCAGGATTTTTTGCGTGAACTGTTATTAGAGAACTGCTCTCGCAGATAGCATAGGAAGATTTTAGTAATTCAGGTCTTCTAGGCTCTTAGGAGCTATCATTTCCTTAAACGTTCTTAGAAAAAATTTTAACAGAAATAACGCCTCTTTTTTCCTATAATTGAAGCTAAAAAAGATTGTGCTAAAAAAATTGTTCCCTGAACAACGTTACCAATCAAACCCGAAGTGTACGATCTTTTCGCTAGAGAAACTCCCTACACCATTCTGTACGTTTTTGCCTCTCCCATCCTACAAATAACAATCTCATCCATCCAACTAACGAACAGTTTCACTTAAGCTCAGCGGACTCGCGTCATCGACGACTTTCCTCGAAGCGACATAAAAAGTAACCAGCAACACGCCCTGTCGACATTAACGGCGTGACGTAATCATCATTCTCGTCCAGGTATGAAGCGAGCATAGACGACGAGGACGACGACGACGGCGACGACGGAGAGCCCACGGGTGACATCACGGAACCGGGCGGCGCTTACATAAACGAAAGTTAACAACCGGTGGTCCATGGTTAGATAACATCGTGGAACGTGTTCGCTGGCGAATTTCGCGTGGGACAGGAGGGGCGTAACGACGAACAACGCTCGAACGGATCGCGGGTCGATGTAACCGGCTAACGAGTGACTTCGCTCGTCGACGGAGAAAGCAACAATTAGCCAGCGCGGACGCAAGCCCGGTCACGGAATAGAATAATTCATGTACAAGGGACCGTGGCGGGCAAGTGGCCACTTAGTAATTCGCTACGATAGAATGTACATTATCGACAATCGGCCGCGCGGCCGATAAATCACCAATCTTTTTTAAGGGCTGAAACTGCTGCAAGTGGGTGCGCGCGCTTGTGTGAATGAGCGAGCGAGCGCGCGAATTTTACGCGTGGATAGCGGCAATGTATCAAGATTTAATCCGGCCGCCTCGTGGCCGCAATGTTTCAACGCATTCCGATAGTACACACCCATCGGCGAGTATGCGAACCGCAGCAACGAGGGCGGAATAGTGTCGGCTCCGAGCTGCGAAGCGGCGCACATTTTTGGGGGCACGATGAAATATATCGGCCGTCTCGGCCGGCCGCTGGACGTGCTAGAATGTCCAATCTGGCGTGTCAGTTTTATTGAATATCTAAACGCGGAGTGTCCCGGCACGTTTCGATATTCAGCTGGAGATTTTATATGGAAAGGTGAATGCACGGGAACAGAATGTGTGGTTTGTACGGCGCGCGAGGAAAACAAGAACGTTAGATATTGGTGTGCATATCGCGCGGTTGAATCGTACAGGGTGATACGTGCAACATTCCTTTTTATGATACTTTGGAGGGAACATCATGCGACGGTGTACTTCCTCCTACATCTGTATTTTTAATGGCTTTGCCGAGGTAATCATTGTTTCCTTACTACTGTGCTACGCTTTCTCCCAATCTAGATCGTAAAGTAACTCGAGCTGAATTCCAAATTCTATGTAGGGACCTAGAGGCAAGCAGAATTGTTATAGAGGAAACCGGGGAAAAATCGGGATGTTAAGAGTATGATCTTATAACTTTGATATTATTAAGTAAAATAGAAATTGCAATTGGGATTCATTAGAATAAACTCCTTTTTAAATGATAGTACATATCCAACTTTTTTAATAGAAGGAAAAGTTAAAATATGATTCCTTTTTTACGATTTTACCCTATGGCCTGGGTAAAACCGGGTACCATATTAGATACTGGCCCTAGCATCTAAAACAATGGAACTCGTTCAATTTTCTCAGCCCTTCAACCAATTAGCATAAGTAGTAAACTGCACCCAACCTTCATTCAATTTTGATGAACCATATGATCTTGGCAATAAATGCAAATGTCTTCATGAACTTTCTCTTTTTCGTTTCTTTCTTATACCCAATTTGTTCAAACCAGGATACCCGGTTTTACCCCGTAAGGTTTTGCCCTAGTATACAATTTTGCAAATATTACAAATTATCAACAATAACATGATGAAGTAAAAACAAACCTTTAAGACAGTTTAAAAAACAATAGCACGTCCCAGTTTTACCCAGATACCCGGTTTTGTCCGAGTTTCTCCTATCTTTTCTTCTCAGGTTCCGTAGAAAAATTTTCGTACCAAGTATATATCATAACTACACGTATCGAAAGTCTCACAGTCATGTAAATCTCGTTGAGGTTCGATAGAGAAGAGACTGCAATTCCTCTGTTTTCTGTTCTCAAGAGAAACGGTACCCTTTCTCAGCCACACATTATCCCGTGAACAGTACGGAACATAATAGAACGGAATGCGAGAGCTCTCCGCGGATCCTCTCGAATCGTACACTTTCACATGTCCCGGCTTTTCTTTCGAATGGTTTCCACCGTGCGTAAATTTAACAGCCGCCACCAAACCTGATGCAGCCTGCTTTCACTTGCACGCTTTCGGGGTTTCGAGAGGTTGTTCGCAACATCAAAGTGGGAGGAGACGATGCGCCGCGGCGGTTCGATCAGATACACCGCAAAAGTAATTTACAATCGCTTCTGACGCAAGTTGATCTGATCGTGCGACGACGAATTATTAGACAGGTCTATAGACCGTGAGCTTTATCGCGTTGCCCCTCCCTCTCTGTAAATATTAATAACAATTACACGGACATTATCATCGAACAACTACAGGCGGCATTCAATGGTGTATTTCTCGAACGAAATTTCCTTTAGAACGGATTTTATTGAAATTTAATTGCAAACGCATAAAGAATCCAAATGTATAAAGAAATTAAATTCCTCCACTATCGCGATAATTTTATTCTTACCGGATGTTAAGTTTTCACCAATTCTTGTCAGTCACCCTCCAAAGTATTTGTACAATTGAACAACTAGAGAAAAGAAGCCAACGTGTTTCAGCGCACAATAAATACACACTGGATGCTTCTTCGACATCGAGAGAGAAATTGAAGTTACACCACCTTGTTTCTTCCCAGTAATTTCTCCGAAGGCCTTTCCTGGAAGTCGTCCCAACAACAGCTCACACGCCGTTCAATACAAACGTTCCTCGAGCTCCCGTGTAAACAGCTATTTTTTTAAAGCATCGTTTTGGACCGTTAAATTTCGAAGCGTAAAAGTTGCGAAGCCGTTGGGTCGCAAATTGCAGCGCGTTCCGTGGAACGGTGCGCGCCTCTTTCGACGAATATGCCGCTGGCTTCGGTTTCGGTGTTTGTCGAAGAAAAGAAAGAAGAGAGGCGAAGGCACGAGCAGTTAGACGAAAGGGCCCGAAGAAGGTAGGGTCAATAACATACGTTTTGGTTTCTCCCTCTTCCTTTTTCCACGCAAGATAATTCGAGAGCCGGTTCGAGCCCTCTGGCCAAAGAATGCACTTGCAGTTGCGTGTATTGTGTCCGTGCGGCCACTTCGCATTGACAAACGCCCGAGCAGGGCCGGACCAAGGTACCGAGCTTACCTAGCATTCTACAGAGGCGAGTAAAGTCAGGAAACTTATACACAGTCCTTGTACGATGTTCGATAGATTTAATACCCAGTGTTCCATACGTGCAACTACAAAATTAAAGCACTCGTGATAAAAGCCTTCAGAATTGCATGACAGAAACGAAGGCCCCGTTACCCTCGAAGGTAGTATGAAAGTTCAAAGGACTGCAGAGTATCGGATGACTCGGAAGGGCCCCATGGGTGCTGAGTATTGAGCATTCGAGATCCCAAGCTATTGGACAATCCGAATGGATCGCAGAGGTCCTCTGTTCTTTGCTCTTCGGGACCTCTCAAGTTCGCCAATATGTACCTACTCTGGGATCTCCTAGGGTTGCGTCTATCGTGCCCTACAAGCCCACGATTCTATGTATCGAGTCCGAGCGTGCTTGTAGCATGTCCTGTGAGTCTGTGGGTCTAGGTACGTATCGAACCTGTGGATTGTGCCTATCCTATCTCACGAGACCTCGGTCATACGTAGCAAGTCTGGATTTGTCTGTATCGTGTTTTACATGGCCACGAGCCTGTGTACCGTGTCGTACACTTTTTTCTCCAATAATCACAATACAGTCCTAGAAGAATATCCGGAGCGCCAGGGCAATTACTACCAGCTGTTTCGTGATACTCCCTCCGTCGGGAAGGTCGGCAGTAATGTAAATACCTATGGTATATTACAGTTTGCGAGTGTGACACAGCAGCATTGTTCTACCGAGACGTGACTTCCCCGTATTTTTCAGTTACTCGGCCTCGCCGCATGTTCTTCCACACGTTTAGTATTTTTCCAGGCCACCGTCGCTATAAATTCTCTGCGCGAAGCACTTCCACCGCGAGGAAGGGACCAGAAGCAGTAATCAACGTATTCTCGTTCTTCCGAGGAACTAGTCGTCTTCTCCTTTTAACGATAAAGAATTCGGGATTCCCAGAGTGTTGTCTAAGTACGATGGTAGACGCGCAGGAGACTAAAATTGTGCTATGCTTGAGACGTGGAGGATCGTGCGAAGAAGTGGACAAGAGGACCTTTTAATTTATATTTGCATTTCAAATGAGGCTAGCCCTCGCGCGAAAAGATCTGCGGCCGGAGAAACGTTCAGGAACGCGGTAAACAAACAAAAGCGAAGGGGACGATGATTTTCATAACGAGTTTGTTTCTCGGCTGTCGCATAAATTACATACCAATAGAAACGCGAATGCGTTTCGCGCGTACGATCGCATATCGTATCCTTAATAACCGTGGGCGTACGTTCGAGTACGGCGTGCACCATTGGGCGGGCGCGCATTTCTCGGCGCGCGTTTATTGAATAAGCGAAAGGAGCATCGCGTTAAATTATTACGATTACACGAAACGCTCGGTGCCGCGAAAATGCCGATACGTATTACCTTCGCCACCTGCGTCGAAATAGATAAACGATAAGTTCCAATAATGCCATGGTGTTTGAACAGATGGATATTATGGTCTGCCATGCGGGATCTCCCCGGCGTGTTACTTATCTCCGTAAAATGATCGCAATTGTTGCCGCGGCGTTCGAATACTCGGCTCCGAGAGATCTCGGAGCAAAGCGGGAGACGAAATGGTAAAAATCGCGGGTACATGTAACGCATCGCGCGGTATGCTGGATGGTAATTTAAACTATATCTGCGATTAAATCAGCACTGTTCTTAATTGAACCATTACACATTGATATCAGTGTCTGTCTGTATAAATAAGAAATAACGTAACGTCAGAACGTATAATTTCTTAGCGAGGTTCCTTTTTATTATATTATATTAATAACTGGCAGGTGGAGCGTAAGAGATTAAATGGAAGATACGTGGCAAATGAAGCTGAAGGAGACGCACTCCGACAGCCTTCGCTGTACGGTTTTAATTAATCCCCAGCATGATCGGAAATTCGTAGACTTCTATATTCTGGAAATATAGTTGCCTATAAATAGCTGCATCAACGTAGCGTCATTTATCGCAATACACTCAATGATTTCTTAGTTTCCAATGGCGAGGGTGTCGTTACAGTTACTCCTCCGTGCAACTCGGAGGAAAAATAACGTACAACCAAGTCCAAGTTCTTCCAGCGGCATGAACTACTTAGTAGAAAACGTGAGCTTCTTCTACATCGCCAGTATCTCGGCAATTAAATCATTAAAATGGTTACAGCACCGTTGCAATTAACAAACGTTCCATCTTGTGGCTGCTCGAGCTCGGCTTCAGCGTCGAATTTGAATATGAATTGCGTGCGCGAACGCGTGCCTCTCGAAACGTTTCTCTCGGCACCGTCTGCACCGCGGTTCGATTAATAAACGGGATCAGGCATTTCTCGTCTTGAAAGAGCAACAGGGGGAGAAAGAAGGCTCTGAGCGAGCGCGCGTAAGACAGAGCTGCTGCTCGTATGGAACGTCGGCCGCAGCCAGACGGAAAAGTACGGCGAAAAGTGAAAGTACGAAATTGAAAAGCAAAAAGACAAAATTGCGTTCAGTTTTATTACTGGCTGAGGTCAGCGGTCCTTTCGTCGCGGCGAGATCCTCCTTCTCTGTGGTCTCGACGCCGAAGCCTCGACTTATATGGCGGAATTCGTGCTGGACGAGGTAACTTCGTCGATAAATATCGAGCAACTGAATTTAATTTAAAGCACCGATAAAACAGGATGAACACACTAGAAATAAATAAAGATACACGTTGTCTATAGTATAAAGGTAGAGATCCACGGCTAGACAAAATTATCGTGTCCCGCATGAAACTTTAATCTCATGAGACAATTATTTCATTATTTTATTATTTTTTAATTATTTTGGCATCAGTTTCTTGAGTAACTATATTTAGTTGTTGCAGAGATTTTTGTCTCATGATAGAAAAGTCTCATGTAAAATCTCATCGTGGATTCGCACCTTTACAGGTCCGAATACTTAATTCTAAAAATGAATACAGAAGTCTTCTTCAGTAAACTGTAACCATGTACTTCGAGTGCACAGTGTATGGCAAAAAGACGAGGCAACGTGCAATGATAGTAGGTATATATAGACATTGAGAGTTTATCGTGTATTTCATGTTATTTAAATTTATTCTATCTGTACTGTAACGACAGGAATCGAGAGATTTACCGATAGCGATATCCCTAATTCGTACGAACTTACACCTCCGCGATAATACCGTGTCGCTCGTGAAGATTCAGCGCTCAGCCATAAGGGCAGAGAACGTAGCGCGGGCAGCACTCAAATAATTTCGTTCAGGCGTTCGCATCAGGAGGATAATGAGTATGTACGACGACACATCGAAAATCCCTGGTCGATGTTGTTCTCTTAACCATGCCGTTTGTCTCCCCTAAAACGGCATCATTGCGGTTCAGCGACACACTGTGCGCGTTTATTGTTCCGGCAGGACGATTGCGTACGCTTCGAGGCTGGGGTTGTACTTTACCGTCCCTGAGGGAACGGTTCGATTACCAGAATGCTTGTAAGAAGAAAACGAAAGAAGGAATCGAGTCCGACGTGGAAGGCGTATACGATTTTCCAATGGCACTTGGATAATTCGATACCAACAAGAATAGGAATAACTTAAATACTGGAAAGAAAGAAATGCTTGTCTCGTTAAATCTATATTAAAACATGGAGCGTGGTTTGATGGGGAAAATCCAAGTGTTTAGCCTGTTTTGGGGGGAAACGATGAATATAGAAGTTTGTTGAGTGTGCTCGATCTCCGGTGGAACGAAGTAAGATAATGTAAAGTGTTTTAGAACTTCTAGTACCTAACACGAATACGTTTCCTAGAAGCTTGCAATCTGTTTCTTCAAATTGCTTGGCATTTCGCGTTTCCTTCCCATGGATCCTCAACCCCGTAGGAAATTTAAACACTTGAGACCCGTCGATCACATGGAGAACTCATATAGGTTTGCCCACGGCAGCCGGCAAATCAGCCACGTCAGTGGAGATCGTGATTTATATTCGCGGTTCTCCCGAAGGCGACGCCGGGACGAAATCGGCGGAGAGGTGAGTTCTTCACGCTTCGCGTACAGTAACCAGCGAGCCGTTTGTATTCTACCGTATACACGCACAAAAGACGCTCGTAACGCACATCGATTCGTACGAAATGGCATTGTCGTAAACCCGTAACCGTCTATGAATCCTATCTGGCAGTCATGGCACCGGTAAAACCACGAAGAGGATCGAACTTTAGAGACGGCGTTCCTCGAGATGGAAAACGGAGGAACATTCTCCAGTGGCAATAGGACGACTCCCCAATGGTTGAAGAATTAATTGCACAGTTTTTGTCGAGAACAGTTTAACAACTTTCATTTTACGGGAGGAAATTATTTCCGTTTAGAGTATTCAAGTAAGATCTTTAGAGAATGGCAGAAACAATCATGGTATCATTAATGAGGAGCTATGGTATCTTCAATTTCATTTCTCAAGGTAACTTCAATTTCACCTTACAATTAGAAAGAGGCATCGTAGCACGTTAGCGCGTCTCAACGTTTACAAACCAGAAAACTACTTAGTAGTGTTACGTTATCGTACCGCGGATCTAACGTGAATTTTACAAACTAGAAAGCGTTGTTTTCACGATGATCATATATACATTATACGTGAAAGATCGTCTCGTTTCGCGCGTCGCGAGGCTTTGATACATTGCTCATGCGGGCTCGCGCCGTGATATTGTTTAAACATATTCACTTTCATTGACATTTAGTAACATCTTGATAGGCAGGGAATAATGAAAGCGGGAATAGCGGTGAAATCGCGTATTGTACGTAGTACACGTGCATAGTATCCGCGGTGTCGGAACGCGTCATCATTAGCACCGTTTCCGTCCGCTCCGATGCACAGGCACCTCTCAGCAACTGAAGCGGTGCGTGATTCCGAACGGCTGGATCGTTCCAGAACTTATCAATTCTAATCGAGGAAAATTCTTTATCAACTCCTGACAAATCAACCTTTCGTTTTCGTTGAAACTTTTACTCGCGACAAGAATTTCTTTCCTAAGCAACCATGTAGAATAGAATGTCCAACGTGGACCGATTACACTCTGTGCGAGGGCAGGACACTATCTAGCTCTTTCGTCGCATTTTTCATTATAATTATTTTGAAATATCATTTTTGACAGTGAGTGAAATTTTTTGTAGGTGGTATTTATTGAATAACAAAAGTCTGATATTGTATAAAAAAATGAATATTTATAAATTACCAAGTACCTATGTATAGATATTTCTTGAAGAACGAAAGCCTTTTATTTTATAAAAAATTAATATTCATAAATTACTAATTAACCAATTTTGCTGGCCCTAAATTAGGCAATCTCGGTAGTTGCCCTGCTTGCGCCCCCTAGATTAGGCCCTGCGCGAGGGTAACTTTGGCAACATTTTTGTCCGCAGTCGGTGTGAAATTCTAGGAAAAATAGTGAATACATATCTCTCAACCTAAAACAGTGTGTGCGAGTGTAGAACCCAGCTTCACGAACGACCACGGTTAGGTGTCGTCTCGAAGGTCTTGGATCAGCATTGGCATCGAACAATGCAAATGAATTACTCGTCGAATCATTACGTCAAGTTCGACCGTGGATGCAGCGATCGTATTCCGCGACCTTCCGTTTCACGAATCTACACACGGATCCCGTCGTCCAGATCTGATGGAACGCCATGCGATGAAGCAGTGATTGACAATAATCCGAAGTAGGGGAGAGTTGCCAATATCGTACTGGTCACCTAAATCGTACCTCATCAATTTCTAAGTAATTAATGAATGTAAACGACATTTGATAACAAAAATATCAAGTAAATGCGAAATAAGAAATAGAAACAAAACATTTTGAGCTTACACCCTATTTTGTGCGTGCTATAAACATTTAAAAAAATCAGGTATGATTGATGTAACTTTTTATCAGTTTATCGTAGCTGATAATAATCAAACAATACAATTCTGTCCCGTATTTTTGTATTTTTCTAAAAGCAGGTTTAATGTAGAATATTTGACATTAATTTTAAGTGCATATTACATTCATTATAAAGTTTAAATTGATATTTATGAATAAATTGATCATGTTTCCTAAATCATACCACTACAATCCTACTAGTAGGATTTGACAACTCGTATGTTTATAGGTTATGTACATATATCATTTACATAGGTTATTGCGGCCTGTGCGTGATCCATATACATTTGTATATGTATAACTATATAATAATCATTACTTTATGTTGAATATTTTATTCTCTATTTGTTATTTATACTATTTTTTAGTGGAGGTACGATTTTGGAAACCGAGAGGTACGATTTAGGAGACCGGTTGTCCGAATCGTACCTTTGACAGTATGTGACAAAAAGATTAATAACAAATTAATTTGTTCTGAACAAAAGGCTAAGCATATAATAGTAGGTGCCTAAAAGATCAAGCTACAATATCCAATAGTCATTTGCGTTCATATGAGTACCAAATATGAAATATAACGTAAAATGTCTTAAGTGGTACGATATTGGCAACTCTCCCCTATATACTTGAAGATCGGCTAGACGCGAGGGTATTTCGCTCTTATCGTAATAAACCATGGAGTTTGCAGAGCGTCGGAGGAACGCCAACGTTCCAACTAACGTGGGACTAAAATCGGACAATACCGTGGCGTTATGCTTCCGTGTTGCAGCACATACGTTCGCGCGCGCGTGGAAGTACTTGATTCTCGCGGTGCAGCCACACGAGGTACGTATGACACAGCGACCGCTTATAGTCGCTGGCGGGTTGGCCAGATAGTCGATGTTCTCCGCGCTGCTCCGTGGCCAACAACTGGCCGTTTCGCAATCTCGAAGAAAAGACATATTGTCGCGGCCGAACGTAGGCTGTGGTGACGGCGTAGGCCGAGCTATCTGGTCCGTGGTCGTTCGCCCGAAATGGACACGTCGATGAGAGGAAAAGTATGCAACGGGTTCCGGCCTTTTTCGCGCGGACGCTTTATACGGTACCGTACTTGCTCACTCGACGAGAAAATCCCTCGGCCTCTCGTCCTATCTCCCCCCATATCCCACGTTGAAAGAGGGGGCAAAATTTGTGGAACGAGACGCGCGTCCACGCGGGTGGGATCTGGGATCCCTCGAAATACTTGGCAATCGACCGAGCGAGAATAAAACTGAACGCGGGAATTAATTATCAGGCGCATTAAGCTTTTAGTAGACCATGAAAATGAATATTCCGACTCGTTCGGTGTGCTGCGCCGGCTTTATAATCGACGAGGTACGAGGCATCGGCTTGCTCGAGGTTCTGAAAAATTGATTGCGCTGGGGGATAGTTTGATTAAAGGGGAGAGTTGGTGGTTTTCGTGAGGCGCTCGATCACTGTCCGTGCCGCTGGTAACCTGTTGGTGCTTTCGGTGCGTCGTCCTTGAAAAATATTCGACGTAAGAGGATTACAAAGGGCGGGATAAATGCGCGCGCGCAATGGGCACGTCGCGATTTAAATTCCGGTGATTTCTTTGGCGGCCGTGAAGCACGTAAAGCACCGGCGTCGGCCGCGCCGGGCCTTGCGATATTTCCGAGAATGTCCGCTGGAATTCTCGCGGAAAATGTAGATTCCTCCGTTTAGTCGAGAAACGAGATATATGAGAAGCATGAGATTTGCTGCGCGAGACCGGCCGCGCTCGAGGACACCGAATGGTATGTCCGTACACACAGATGCGTGCAAGGATGAAGGAGCGGATTTTTTCTACGACTCGCCTTGTTTGCATTGCATCAACGCGATGGAATACTTAAGTAACCAGATCATTTCTTTTCTGATTGCGGGTTCTCACGCTAGCCAATGATTAACGGGGAGGAAAGGAAGTGAGAATTATTTCATTCCATTTCAGTCGCGAGTGTTCCTCCGCTACCAGGCGTTGCAACCTAACAGCTTCATCGAATGAAACGTGCCCCGAACTTATTATCAAATTAATGTCAGAATTAAGCACTCGGCTCTAATTTCATTTAATAGTGGTCACGGTCAGCGGAGCTGTATTATTTAAGTAACAGTAGAAACACTATTCCCGTTCCGCGGAATCTCAGTTACTCGATCTTCTTATTATCCCAAACATATCCAACATATCTTGCGCTCGTAATTGTATGACTCATCCTACGTGCTATTTAAAGTGCTTACCGAAACAATATAGCATAGAGGAGCACGGACGCGTCATTATAGGGCTCGAAGCGGACCGAAGTTTGAATTAATGAAAAAATCCATTTCACAGGAAACTGGGCTTGCCTCATACAGGGCTATCTACGACGTAAATCGCAGATACAACGATTGGTTTCAATGCTGCCCGTATAAATAGACCACCGAGCTCCCTGGAAGCCGCGGATGATTTTTACGCACGCACAATTACAGCGCGTCACCGTTGGCAAAAATGCAGATCGCGTATATGGCGCGACGTTTATCGAAACCGTCGATACGCTCTGAAAATCGTCGGTTTACATTTGAAAGCGGCTTGCGCAAGCTCGCCGGGAATTTTAATGGCGAGTGCAACGGGTATCGAGGTGAGCACCCGGTTGAATTAATTGCAAACGCTCGCAGAGGGACTTGTCAAGAATTTCAAGCCTCTTCTTTCGCCGATACGTGTAATCGAGGGCATCGCTGTGATCTCTAATAGTAGGTGGCCTTATTAAGCTCACGGCCTCGCGCCGATCAATTTACTCAACGTCGCTTTATTAATATTTATGAGTCCCTGTTGTGCCGCCCGCTGCAAAAGCTCGCGAGCCGATGTGACGCGGGCCGGCGATAAATTTGGATCGTTGCGCAATTATCCTACGACACTTTCGATATTACAAATAGGTACGTTGCCATCGGGAAGAACGCAGTAGGTCAAACCATTAATTGGAAAGGGAGAAGCTTGTAAAAGAGGATTCGAGTGAAAGATTGACGGAAATATTTTCGACCTGAAGGATCTGCCTGTGTCAACAGTTTCCCACTCACTGTATTTGTGGATGCATACCGGGTGTCCGTTGCGTCATTCGCCACGCGCGCCTATAACGAATCGAAATAAAAACTCTCGGCTGATAGCTCGCGAAATCAATTCCTCCGCCACAAGTTACTTATATAAAAGTGAAGCTTTTTGATGCAAATTTGGTTTTGAATAATTCAATATCATCGTCGAGAGTGAGTCTAGAAATTTCCAAGCAGCACAGCAGGCCCCCCAATTAGTCTGACTCCTGAAAAAATCTCGAGGCACTCTGTAAGGATAGTTGTGCAATTCTCGCATTGGCGACGCATGCGTGCGCAGCTTTGTGCCTCTCGCCGTTCCTGGCCAGCAGTAGGGAGGCCCCGAGGGGCCCGCTTTTCGTCGCTCAATATATTTCGGGCCGAACGACCGTGCCGATGCGGCCCTCCTGCCGGACACACGACGCGTACACACACACAGACGCATTCCGGTACCACTTTTGCCGCGAGAATGGCAAAACTGGTCGCGGCCGAGTCGATACCAGGCCGACGGTCTATCTGAATTTTTATTGCGACGCTGGAGCACTTTTAGCGGAACCGCGAACAATGCAGCGAGGCAAGTTTACGGCCGTTACCGTACCACCATCCCGATATTACTGTATAATATCGTATTACGTGGCGAATTCCATGGTGATTCTTTCCCTCCCCATTTTTTCCTCTCTTTCCGCGTGCAATTTCGCGATACCGCGAGAGCGTTCGTGTGTACCGTTCGGGGCGGTCTTCTTTCGAGCGGCAACCGGCCGACTGTAATTTACGTAATAACGCGCCACGCGAAATTCACGCCGGAACATTTGACGAGAAACGATTTCACGCGGTTCTATGCCCCTCGTTTATCGCACGAGCGCCGGCGGGACACCGTTTTTAGAGGCGGCCAGTATTTGCACGCTGGATGAATGAGTCAGCTGGAGACGCACGGCCCGACCCTCCGCGATTTATTATATTGGCGGACGAGTGTTTGCATGCGTCTCGTGTAACCTCCGCTGGAATCAACTAGACGCATTTCTGTTTCGTTCCTTCTTTTCTTAAGTCCCTTTTCAATCTAGCGATATATATATATACGATCCGGTCGCCGATCTGGATCCGTGGCGAATGATACGGTGATGAACGAAGGACAGCCGCGCGAATAGCCACACGACTTCATCAAACCTGCGCGCCAGTTGGATATCTCCGATCTACTTGCTCCTGGACGGAAGCACGTCGAATTCCACGAACATCTAATTAACCCCTTGAGTGACGGTGGAACGGATATATCCACCGTTCGAACGGTGGTCTTGAGTCGGCATAATATATGCCGCCTATTTCGTGCTGTTTATTTGGATAATAAGAGCACAAGGCTAAATAGTATCCGTAGAAACGAACTGGTAGAGTTGAAGCGGAAGGATAAACGCGACACCAAATGCTTGGAAGGACTCATGATTCTACGATAAGAGTAGTAAGAACTAAAACGTGTGCTGTGGAAGAAGAGTAACAATTTACAACAGATATACCAGAAAGACAAATCGACAAGCAATATCCTTCTGCCTATAACAAAGGCACAATATTTATAATGGTATCGTAAAGTATCATTTTATATTGTCCCTTGTTTATGCCTGTATCACGCAAGAAAAGATCCCGGCTCAAACAAACACTTTTAGTAAACAAAACTCCTATGTAAAACACTGAGATAAGGCCTGCTCAATAAATTACACATCGCTGAAATGTCAAAAGCGAACGACCTCCGAAAACGCTCTCCCCGCTTAAGAGATTATCACTTTGCGACGTTGGATGAACGTCGTCGGATGTCAATGTCTAGTTTAGCTAGCTGAATAGTTACTGTTTCATCTCGATTAGAGACCAGAGGAATTTAAATAGCCTATTATCCCACCTACCTACAAATACCATCGCGTATACGACGCTGTGTTATTCACGGCGTAACTTTAAATTCGTAACGATGCGTGAAGCACAGACGCTCGATACCAAGGATCTGCAGAGAGTTAATCGCGCTGGGTGGAATCACTGCGGCACGCATTCCACTACGCACAGAAAGCCGCGTAGCGGTGCTCCGGTACGCGGAATTTCGTGGTCAGCGGGGAACTTACCTGATCGACACGAAGCGCCACCAGGATCAGGCACAGTACCGACACAAGCGCACTGGTGAACGCGTGAAAATTGGTCCTTCTCACTGACATTTTGGCGGATTGCGTGCCACACAGGGCACTGAACGACCGGGACGTGTCGCGTTCTTGCCAGCGCTCCTCTAACGGCCAGTCTCACGTCACATTTTCGTTGTTTACCGAGAAGAGTCTCATCGTGTCGAGAGCGCGACGTGCGGAGCAGCGTTCCCGAGATGGTCACGCGGTTCACCTTCGGTGGATCTAGCGCGTAGGCACACGAGGGATCGTTGGTGGCTGGGTCTCGTGGCTGGTGTCTCGAAAACTCGATGGGTCGTCGTAGAGAACTGGAGGCGAATGTTATACTGGCGCAATAATGACTGTTCCTCCTGAGCCGAGTGCCCCCAGGGACGCTCAGGTGTTCAGGCATCTGGTGGGGATAGATCGTGCCGTGGCGGCCATTCCCTTTTCATCCGATGTAGTATGCGATCCACGCATTCATGTCTCCGAAACCAGCGATGCGCCTCCGTTGCTTCCCGTGCTTGCTATGCGAGGTCAGCACCGTGCACGGTACGCCCTTGCAACGCAGGGAATCACCTTATCGATTGGGTCTGGGGACTTTTAGAATCTTCCTGAAGGCCGCCTGTAGTGAATTTGGAACTAGTTTCCCCTAGGCGATGACCTTAATTGGTACACATTCATGGTTTTCTGTTTTTAAGCAGGTTCTTGCGGGATGTTGAACGAATGACACTTTATTAAAGTGACGATGACCTTAATTCTTAGAAGATAGGTTGTTTTAACTCTTAGATTTAATGAATTAGCTGTTCCTTATTTAAAATATGCTCGGTTTAAATAGCCGAGTGTAGGTATCGACTCGAGGGATAGCTCATCCGCTTTAAAACTTAAATTTTCAGAGTTCCGATGTCCGCGAGAGAAAATCTGGGATATTCTGATTTTCGTGGTTCATAATATATTGGTAGCTATATGTAGTACCGAAATGGGAAGTTTAAAGAATGGCAAGTTCACTCTGTTTAATTAAAGTTTCTTTCATAATTCTGGTAGGTGATTCTGGAATGAGATTGCTGTGTAAAATGTTGATGAGATTTGGATGTGCATATAACACTTACGAAATTACAGTGGAGAAACTAATGAGTAGATATCGATTGAACCAAGATTGCGGAATTACGGGACTGCCGAGAGTCGCGATGCTTGCGAAGGTATTGTCGCGGTCCCTCTCAAGTTGTCACAATGCGGACAAAGGCGAATACCGAAGACAATAGGAAGCTTATAGGATCATTCATGGATGACGCGAAAACCATTCAAGACACTGATGCATCGATATCTTTACGCAGGAACAGTTTAAACGCCGGGTGACTGCATTTTTCCAATAGATGCGTGATGATCATACGGAAGCATAAACATTTCTATCTATTTCCATCGCTGCAATAAAACCTACATATCTACTTGAAAATACAGTTCCACTCAATTCAGTCTCCCACTTATACAATAAAAACCCACTTGACTCGCATTTCGGCACATTCAAGCATTAAAAGAGGAATTGATTAAAAGAGGAGTAGTTGCTCAAAGCCATTATAATAATCGGCGCTGCAGTTAGACACGATTCAAAGTTTCCTCCGTACATTTATTCCATTACGAGTTATCACAGTTTCACCTGTTCAAGCTGGACGATCTTGTAATGGGTCTCCCGAGGAAAAACTACGGCGCACTGGGGAAATAAGAAGTAATTCGCGAAGAAAAAGAAGAAGAAGAAGAAGAATCGCCCGTGATTCGCGTTCCCTTACGTAATGAGGCGAGACTTGCACCTGACGAGGACTGTAATCCTAATGAAAACCCAGACGCTCGTCTCCCCATCGAATCCTCTTTATCCCGGAAAAATATTGCTGGTTCACTTTCCCTCAGGAAGAAAGGATCAACTCTCTCGGGTGTCTTTACCTCAACGAAAGGAAAACCCATCCTCTGGAATGCCACTCTCCCGTCTAAATTAATAAACGCGAGGCCAGAAATCGTAATGCATAATAATCCCATTGTGCACGGGGCGAATATAAAACAGGCCGGGCCTCGTGGATGCGAATGAAACAAAGAAATTTTATTCCAGGAGGAGAACCCGGTTCCCAACCCGCGTGCGACTATTGCTGTCCGGGACAATAGGAATTTTATCTCCCGAAAGATTTCAAAGTACGATTTCCATGGGCACAAAAGCTTCGTAAGTGCAACGCCACGGAGCCGCGCGAATATCTGGGTCGCTGCATTAATTCTTTCATGCACCCTCGCTGCCTCGTTGGAGCGTGCCCGGTCGAGTGGTCTTCGCCCGCTACACCGAGAAATCAACACCGCGAAGGTGTCGCCGTGGCCGGCGTGCTCTGCAATCGCCGTGGTATCGTAATAGTAGTGGTTCTCAGGTACGGGGATAGTGTGTATACATCCCCGAGGCTAGCCGGCGACTCGCGATACGGAGGATTTTCGAAACAGCAGCCTCAGCTACGACGGGAGCACGACCGTTGCTGTAACGTGTAGCCTGACGTTTCATCTTCAGTCGGCCAGCAGGTGGAGCGTGTTTGACGCGCATCGAGCGACGTCACCCTGTACAAACACGGGCCGAGACCGGGCATATCGGGAAACACAGGAGCTCGTCCCTTTTTCTCCCCCTTTTGTCGTTAGCTCGCGACAGCCTGGTGGGGATGATAAGGAGAACGCAAGCGCGGACCTATCGACCGGCGAACCCTCCGGGTAACACCCTCGCGATCCTCGGCCGAGGCTCACTGCTTCACCGGCAAACTAGTGGGTAGTACACGCACGCGACACAGGTGAGTACAAGCTTCTCAGATCTTAATGTTTCTAAGTGTACCTAAGATAGAGGTTTAAGGGTAAGATTAATGGCACGGGGGCGCCTGGATAGGGTTGAACTGTTGTCCGGTATGCGAACAGGACCGAGGTTTGGATTTTACACGTCGACTTCTCTGCTCGGTTGCGGCGTCATTCTACCGCTGGTACCACGGTACCTCGCGTTCAGGGGGCCGGGGTTAGGCTTGGGAACGGTCACTGGGGAACCGTGGAGAACGGGGAATTGATTTTTAGGTGGCAGGCATTTTACGTGCCTCGTTTCCGTTCTAGGCTAACGTTTAAGTAGATCAAGACCTCTTCTATTGTTAATTGGATAAAGCTGAGGCACTGGTGAAGATTAATAAAATTGATTTAGAGCTTCTAGACGTATAGGGTCTTGCAAAACTTGTTCGCGAAGGGACGTCGGATTTAGTTATCGAGATTATGTAGGTACTGTTAGGTTTCGTGTTAGAGTTCTATAATGAATGATAGTTGGATACAGAAACTGTAAATCACGTAAGTAAATGAGTAGTGAAGTTGATGGTTCTATAATTATCTGTGCCTGCCAAGATAGACTTCTTCCAACGACGAACAGTACTAAATTATTAATTGCAGTCTTCACGGTTTAAATTTACGCGGGAACACATATTGTGGATGTTGATCGATGAAGGTGGAGCAATTGGTATCATGCTTTTCTAGTTTTTCAATGCAAATACTAAAGGACAGGTACTTGGAAATCACTCTCGTTAAAGCTAGAAAAAAGATTTTTTTAGTAACACTTATATTATGTAACAGAATGCTTGATCTATATACAGGCATCGCTTCTTGACATAAAAACATATATAGGTAATGTAGGTAAAATTCGAAACAGTTTTGTGCCTGGAAATATGTTTATGACTACGTCAAAATATTACTCTGAATAGATCTTATTAATTAGTCACGGTAAGTATTTTGCAACCAACTGCCATTTTCCCTCTTTGTATACATAACGTAACTGTACGCGCAGCTTTGGGCGGTCAACGCGCCTGCCCTTTCCTAACACCTAGGGACTCTTCCACCATCGATTATTACTAGACTCTAAGCCGAACCCCTGAGAGATAAAATGAATAACAAAGAACTCTTGTTATATTAATACGTACATAACAGAACATTATATCAATTAGCGATAAATATTAGAGAAAGAGACTCTAAAAAAAACAGAATTTTTCACTAATCAAATTCGTCGAAGTATATCAATTAAACAGACTTTTAGGGTTTATATAATAAATTTTAGAATTTTGGCGGCCTAGCAAAAGGGCGTGTCACAAATTCAATTCATATCGAAGCTTCATGTTCCCTAACTTTCCACGACCCTCGGCAACGTAACACTGTTAACAGTTTGGGACTTCACGAACACGTCAAAATTAGAAACTATCAAGGTTCATTAATCGATCAGTATCGAGCTTCGCGTAGTTCAAACTATAAACGAACTTCACATTATAAGCAACCTATTTATTGCAAAAGAAAAGCTTATTTTAGAATGCTGTAAACAGATCGCGGTCAGCAAGAACGCGAGAATCACAGCGGAGACTGAAATTCGTGGAAACTCATTTGAAATTCAATTAACTACGGGACCTGTGAGATTAATTGAACGGCGACAGTTCGCTAACTCGTCACATGTAGCGTAAGCCGAGTTAATTTAGAGTTGTGCGACGCTCCTGATTGGCGAGTGCCTTCAGAGACGTAGCGGAAGTTGAAGTTTCCAGTAGCGAGAAAATTTTAAACTATATGCCAAGTCTCCCCGTCTTTGACGACGTTTAACATTTTCGAATCATTACCGTTTTGCAGTCACGAATGTAGTTGCGTGTCGTGCCTCGAGTAAAGCGAGCAACAAATTCCATGGAAATCTAACACGACCTTTCCCCCAGCGCGCAATCAGCAAAACCCCGTACTTTTCTTCCCCTTTATTCACAGAAACAATTAGTTCCTCGCTGGGTGGTTTCCGCATACTCCGCGAAAGCCAATAGCTCGTTATCGCACTTCTTCATCGCTATCCAATATTCGACGCGAATCCAAATCGCCACTTGAACGCGGAGAGGCAAAACACGGGGTCATGTAAAAATCCAGCAGCATGTAAAGTCACGCTGCGGCCGTATCGATCAGCAGGATATCGAGCTGCACATTTTGCCGTGCTACATTTCTGCGGGAGAGGTATTCATCTCGCGCGCACGTAGGATTTGCCTGCAAGTTTTTACAGCGGCCCGCGGTTTCCTTCGCTCGCATAAACTCGACAGCGTTATTCATTGTGGAAGCTAAGTAGTGTATTACTTGTGTTCCATCATTCTCAGTCTTCATTATCCGCCCTCATTTTTCAAGTGAAATTCATGATACAAGAAACATTGAAGAATACGCTAAAATACGAGTACCTGATTTTCCGATTTTCTCTTAAAATATGACCATTGTGCAAATACCTAATATCGATAATGGTACGAAAGTTACACCCCCAATGGGACGCCACTTTCATTAACCCACCCTTGATGTTTCCCATTGCAGATTTCAACTTGGATTGTTTAGTTTGTCCTTCCTCACCTCTCTTATTTCATCCTTTCCTTTCGGGTTACCTTACGTTGAAATTTACCCCGCAACTCGACAAGAGACGGAGAACATCGAATCGGTGATCGGACGGGCAACACCAGGCGACTCGTCCACCCTGTCCCCGATCTCCGCGCCCAGCGACACGGGGAACACGGACGTCTCCGCGTGCGCGACCGTCCGAAAGGTGAAAACCACAGAGAACCCGCGGTACTCGTTAAGGGGACGCAGTCGGTGTTAACCAGCAAGATTACCGGCCGCGGCGGTTGCGCCAAATACTGTGGTACTTCTCCATCACCCGGCAACATTTCATTCTCCAGCTTTCGGCAGTCCTTCACCTCCAATGTTAACTACCTGAAACGGAGGTGAGTGCCTCCCGGCCGAGTGACGTTGCATGCGCAGAACCACTTTGTCCTGATGGAATTCCTGGAACTTCCCTCTGGCGGGTTGAAGAGACTCGAGGAATTCGCGACCGAGGCGTTTAAGATCGCCGCGATACGCCTATCTTCCGCTGGCAGATCTCACTAACTTTTTCGATGTTTCGAGAGCTTTTATGTAGATACTTAGGAAGTTTCAGGATACCTCACTTGTACAGGGTGTTTTGGAACTAGTGGTACAAATCTCATTGCAGATATAAGTCTGAAGCACTCTGTATAATATACCTTTTTAAAAAGTTATTCCTTTTGTCAATGTTATTTCAGCTTGAAATATTGCTGTGCAAACTGTGCAGGGAAGAGAACTGTGACTCTGTCCCTTTGAAATGGGTTTATTGAATAGATATCTAAATATAAGTCATTACAATAAATAGAATTACTAAAAAATACAGAATTTAACGAGGGGTAGATAAACTTATGATAGCCTTTTTCACTGAATCAACAAATAAATGAACGTATAAAATGAACAACAATCTCGACACAATGTTGGTTTAATGTACGTCTACATTATACTCTATGATACAGTATAATTATACTGGTCGATAGATTGCTGGTTCAATTAACCGAGAGCTGGTTATCTGATTCGTCCCCTGAACTATAATTAACAGTATAATTCGAGTTTCACAAGTTGCAAATGGTAGGGTGGTAATTTTAATTGGCAGATCATAGCATAGCTTCATTTAATCAAGATTCCACATATTAATTGATCCTTGGAGAAGAAACGCTGCTATTTTTAAATCCGAACAATTCACATATGATAAATCACGATTAATGCTATGCATGCGGATCGTTCGGAAAATCGCTTTTTGTTATTCTGCGATCATAGCCTGAAGCTCGATATTTTAAATATTGGTGTCATTAAGGGACTCTAATACTTGAACGAAGTCCGATTAATCGCTGTGTTCGTTTTATAGAGTTTAGTTTAATGTTCTACCCTGATTACAATGCAACGCTTACCGAACGCATTCCAATTTCATCTTGCGCGCCGCTGGACAAGCTCTCGAATCGCATATATCAGCCAACTCGCCGCCTAATTGTCCCACGAGGCAAGAAAGCGCCTTTTCCATCTCGCAAAGAGCACGAGCGACCGTCAAACCCGCATTTCACGCGTGGCAACGCAAACTACGCGTCCAGGCGCATCAGACCCGCGCGTGTGTGCCGCCGTCATCCGTCACGCATGCAAACTTGCAGCAACCAGCAATCGTCCATCATCGCCGAACGCCATCCATGACATCCACCCTGAGCACTGGCTGTTCGATGTGCAATTCAGACCTGTCAGAGAAAAAGCAAAAGCGTGAAAGCAGCGGGTTAATTCGGGCCGATTGCCACTATCACGACCACCACCATAGTTTGTCTTCCAGGTTCTCGTCAGGGGATTTGAGCTCGGAGCTCGACGATGAACCAAGCACAGACTCCGGGCTGGCCTCCATGGCCAGGGATTCGTCCCAATCGTATCAAGGGGTACCGGAACGGCCGTTGCAATCTCAACCAACGCCAGTTCCAGCCACTAACCAGCCACCGGTACCTGGAGCACCACCAATTGGAGCACCACCACATGGAGGGCCACCACATGGACCACCACCACATGCACCTCCACCACATGGGGCACCACCACATGGACCACCACCACCTGGACCTCCCCAGCCTGTCGGCGGTGATCTGAGCCTCAACTTGAGGCCTGGGTCAAGGACTACCAGCGCTCCGTCGTCGCCAGCGAAGACACGGGAGAGTTTGCTTCAGAGGGTTCAGAGTTTGACCGGAGCTGCTCGCGACCAGGTACGTTCTAGGGGAATTCAGGTCATCTTCTTGCTAGTACAGGTGAAGTGTAGATGGACTTGCTTTTGACAAGTGATACGACTCCGTTTACTTACCTTCATTTCTTCCTCTAAGAAATTCTGATCCTTTGGCACTTAATAAAGACTTATAGCTCATAAGAGATACTTTGCCTGCCAGAAGTTACATAGACTTTAATTGTCACAATTAGGGTGCGTCCATTCTGGGAGCAGCAGTGTCGGGTGCAACCAGAGGCCCATCGTTCAACAAAGATCGATGCTTCACTCTGTTGGTGATCGATGATCAGAACACCGACTGGAGCAAATACTTCCGTGGTCGTAGAATCCACGGCGATTACGAGATTCGCGTTGAACAAGCGGAATTTCGGGAATTGTCGTTGACGGCGAGCGAGGCTGGCACCGTCGTCTCCATGGCTGTTTATCGTAACGGGACTAAAGTCATTCGGTAAGACGACATCTCGAGGCTTCTTGAGTGGATTTTAACGACCGAGGTATATAAACGAACGGGGATATTCTGTCGGTAGGTCCTTCAAGCCTGATTTCGTCCTGATACGGCAGAACTTAAAAGACGCGGGCGAAGACAACAAGAATCTTCTTCTCGGTTTGATGTACGGAGGTGTCCCGAGTATTAACAATCTCACCGCTATTTACAACTTCCAGGTAAATGTCGATTGAAGTGTTACCAGGAACACGATATTAGGTCCTAAATGACTAGTCGCGAGTTGGAAATTGCTTGAACCGTATCTTTTAATTAACGTCTGGAAGAAGTCCTAGAACTTCCAAAGTTCTATGAACTACATTAAAGTTGGGTAATTGAAAGACTCATCCTTTCAGGATAAACCATGGGTGTTCGCGCATCTGCTGGGTCTTCAGCGCCGCTTGGGAAAAGACAACTTCCCTCTGATCGAGCAGACATTCTATCCTAACCATCGTGAAATGGTGAGTAAAAGTCTCCATACAATGAACGACTACGAACCTCTCGTTTATTTCTCCATCGATTAAGTAATATATAATACTTACAAAAGTTATCAAATGGAAGGACTAAACTAAAATACGTTCCCATGCTAGGAAATGTGTAACTCCCGTCATATCGCGCGTTTAGTATTTTGTACTAAAATTTCTACCCACGTCTAGGGACTTGTTTCCTGCCGCTCGTAAACGAGAAACAATAATCACCCTCAAATAGAGAACTTAACTGGTTAAAGCATCTATAATATGACGCTTAAGATTTACACACCGCCTCTGAATAATAAAGCACCGTAATCCTTTGACCAACAAAACATGTGGCATTTGAATGCTATCAGGTCTTCTTTCACGGGAATATACATTCGACGTCATGTTTCAGTATTCAGAGACATACACGATACTACACTAAACATTAAATACCGTTTAGCAACTTCGTACACAGATAAGGCTACATACAACGAAAGAAAAGTGAAAATAATTTAAAAATGCATAATATACATCAATAGCCTAATATGTACAACTAAAGAGATGACCGATAGACGTTGAATTACGCTCGCTGCACTCGCTGTCTCAGATTTCAAATAGCTCGAACGATTTACATTACAATCGAGCGTACCAAGTTTAATTAAACGGAACGAGGTTAGTAGCATTGTTGCGATGGGAAATTTAAAGCTTGCCAAAGGATGTTTACAGCGAAGACATTTTCATTAATAATTCCTCTCAAGGTGAGTACATAGAATATTGAACAGATTCGCTCGGTGCCTTTGATTATTCAGATATGAAAATACCAACAGGTTGTGTCGAGGAAGTAAACGGGAATTAAACGGAAAGCCAGTCAATAACGGGGGCTCAATGCTACGGACCTCGAAACGTTAAGAAATAACTTATAATGGAAATGCAAAGCAGTTTCAAGTGTTCGTCAGCAAATTATATTAGAACCTCTAGAACACAGCGTGTATCCACTAGATTTCTTTCTTCTCGTGTTTATTCATGAACGACTTTTGTACTTGCTGACACAACCCTCCAATTAATACTTTTAGTCGAACTCGACAATAAATAGAACGTAGTACGATGCAGAGACGCAAACACCTAAGTCAAGAAATTAATGCTACTTTTCGCGAATAAATACAACTTACATGCCACTTAATCCATATAAAATATTTTAATCGGTGGTCACTGCAACGCTCATTATAATCGCAACAAAATCATCTGCTCTGAACAGGAATATCACTCGACTGACCTAGCGACGGAAAATTTTTAGTCTTTTCATGAGAAACTTGCCGATCATTTGATTTTGTTGCGACTATAGTGACAGTCAATTTTGGAACCCACTCTGGTGCAAATAAATAAACCATTCTTAACAGAACATTAATTTTTTGACGACACCACGCAGTAAAGTTTGCTGCGTATTTAAACGATACTCGCGCGATACAATGATCCACGACAGACTCTTACGGAGTTTCCAAGTGACCAGGCACGAGCTGCACCGATTTCCCGCCAGTAGATATAACTAATCGATCTTTTCTTGTAACCGTGGAAATACCAAATGCTTTAATGGGGAGAAATTTAAGGTTCCCGCAGCCTTTGTTGCTCGCGTTTCCGTTGGTATTCCCTGATGCAGTTCTTGTAAGGGACAGACGGTGTCCAGGAACATCCACCGGGCCCAGCCATGCACACGCCGTATTTTTCTTGGCAATCTTGAGGACCTGGCGAGCTTTCCCATAAACACTGCTTCCTTCCTACACTCTCCAGAACGGCTCCCTTCCTCCACCATGGTGTATACCCGATCTGGAGCATAAAGAGTCGTGGAACAACATCCTTTACTTGAATATTTCTCTCTCGAGAGAGAGAGAGAGGAACACATTACTGCCACTTTCAAATATGAGTTTAAAGTATCGAAAGTTTCATCGATCTGTCAATAGAGCAGTTCTTTGGCAAATGAAAGATCTGAGTTCGAATTGTTTCAAAATACGAACGCGTTTTCCGTGACTTTGCTGTGGCGAAAACAAGTTCGTGTTTGATAGATTGAGTTATTTATGTTACAATTTGCGATGTAAAGTTTCTATTAACCCTTCGAGGTTACACGAGGTGTTTTGTACGCCAAGAGCAATTTTCGAGTTCAAATATCGATTCTTTAAGACTTCCAATGGGGATTTATAGTGAAAAAATAAAACTATCGCTTTTTCCACAATCATAGAAAATTGCTCTTCTTGTACTACAAATTTTATTATATCAAAATTTACATTTCTAGAAAAAGACTATTAGAGCATGATTGTATGAGTATTACGAATGTACAATTATCCCTCAAAAGTTAAAAGATTCAAAAATACGAAAATGGTAACTCAAAAATAACGCTGACGGTGAACTCCAATTTGTGATTATAAGAAAGTGTGACCATGGAGGGTTAACCATCACCTGAAACGACTACTTTTTCACTTACCTCGCACGCGCAACCACGGTGATAGAGACCCCTATAGCCTTTCCGCTGTCGGCTGGTCACGTCAGCCCATCTCATCGGGTTGCTGCAAAGCGACAGCCCGATTTTTCCTTCGATTATCATCCCGCTCACGAGATACGTGTCGCCCACTCTTAGGTGTACTCCGCACATGCCGCTCATCGAGGGGCTCCATAAAATGTTCTGCTTCGAGAACTCGTCCGGATTGATGGTGTTCCATTGCTAATGAAACGCGTATCCACGTTAGAAGGCGATCGCCTCTATAAAATGGCCGTAAGGCAACGGAAGTCGTAAAAGCTAGTGGAATTTCCATAGACGTACGAACCTTGAAGACTTTGTTGACTTTCACGTTGTAGGCGATCTCGTGCTCGCTCACGAGCTTCACCCTCTTCACTCTCACCACAGCGACTGTAACGACAGATACGTGATCATCGCTTGTAGAGAGATTGATAGGAATTCAGTGCTTACGTTTCGTAAAACACTTACCATAGTCTGAGTTGCAAAATAAAGTCTGGGGATGGCTCAGCATGCAGCTGCATCCCATCACCCTTTGCACTGGCCCTAGAGCTAGCGCGATCAGCAGGAAATACGTCCAAAATGTTAACTGCCCCATCTGAGAAAAAAAAGGTGAAATGATTTTGAATTAGAGTGAAGATTTGTATTAAACGTAACGAAGAAGAGTCACGGAATGAATAGTATTATCGCTGGCCAGAGATACGTGTGAATTATAAGATGGTAAGGAGTATGAGAGAAAATGTTTCTTCGCTGTGGACAAGGTCCATTTATTATTGAAATCCGATTAGGTGTGTCCGAACGATTGAATGCGGATGTCACCTGTCGCATGCCAGTAGGCTCACAACTTTATTCAACGAATACAACGGGAAGCTCGTTAAGTCGAGAATACGCGTTTCTTTCTTTTTATGAAGGAATCAGATAATCGTGGCAATGAATCAAACTGTCCCTAAACATCTAATTTCAATTTGTCATTGGGCCAGCTAAATCTAGCGCCCCCGTCGCCCACCTACGGACCTTGTTAATGCAAATGTATTCGATCCTCTGCGCGGTAGATGCAAAGTGGATCTGGATTTACGTGTGAATTCCAAGAAACTGGCGACAAACGATTGCCAGCGATGTCGTGAATGCAGTGACACAGATATGGGACCTTAAATCTCCCATCGGCATGGATAAATGATTATAAGTAAGTGAATCGTGAATTAAGAACTGCAATAATTAAGTTGCTTGTTAATAGTTAAGTTGCTTGAAACCGAGCGGAATAAAAATTCTTTGCAATTGAAAGTGGAAATATTCGGGATTCTGTACACGCTCGCGGCACCTGAGGTTGCGGGTCGAGAATAATGGTGGCAGATTCCGTTGAAGCCGATAAGTATTGCGGAAGCGCACTAATGCGACCCAGTTGATCGACGCAAGCTGGACGAAATCTAAATATAGATATAAAACGGCAACCAAAGTCGAACACGGTCCGGAAAGCGGCGTGTGGGCCGCCTAAAAGATCGTATTGACGATGCGTTTCCTTGGACTGCGAGAATAGACCTGTGGACAGCCAGAATCTAGGCAATTCTAACGGAACCTACAGCAGTCGCGGAATGCTCTTCGCTACTTAGACCGAGGACTGCACGAATCAATGAATTCCCAACGAAGGTTCAATTATCTGCGAACCAAGTAGCGTTATTTAATGAACTTTATTATCTAAAAAAATCTATAACAATATTTCAGGGATTGTTCAGCTACTCGTAACTTCTGCTTGCGGAAATACACAGCATTGTCCTTTAAAATGCAGATCCCTTGCGTCAGCATGAAAAGGCGTTTCGCGCATTCCATTAAGACCAATGTCTTACAGAACGCGTTGCACGTGTAAACTCATCGAATCGGCGTATCGTTACTGTGCTCGAGCAGAAACGACATCGATACATCACGCGCGAAAGCTCGGCCACTAAGCGTAATGCGGTGTCGCGAGCAAACGCAAGTGCATTTACTGAGCGCGAGTGACGGTGCATGACAGTTGGTGGGTGCACCCGGTGGCGATCGTTGTTTAACACGCGTTTATGCCGAATTTATTCTCACCCGTTGAACCCTTCGCTCGGGCGACGATAAAGTTTAGCTGGACGATCGTTTCGGAAAATTTACAGGATCCCGCTGACATCAGCTGCATCGTGAGTGGAATACCTAGTTGTTGATCATGAAGGCAACGCGGCTGAATTAGACTGCTTCGTGACTCGAACGCTGAAGCGCTTGTTAGAGTGTTAAATTTGCGTCACACTTTGCGATTTCATTTTAAGCTTGCTGTTTCGGTATTGAGTTAATTCTGGGGTGGGGGTATAAGGGGATTGACTATTGTAGATGTGAAGTTAAAGGGGGAGGTCTACCTAGAACGGTCAAAACAACATGCTTCTTTGGGAATTTTTTCTAGAAAAACCGATAAACTTTAATTGGAATTGGCAATGTTTATTTAATTTAAAACTAAATAAACATTAGTCTATTGTAAAGAGTACTACATCTTATGGATATTAGAGTATTTTTATAGTAAAAAGTATTGAAAGATTTGTGAGTTATAGGCGATGCCCGAGACGTCCCTTTTTTTTAAGCGATTTGCGGTGATAACAGTATTTCTTTGCAGGATCATCCAATATTGAACATTTTAATTTTTTTTGATAATATATGAAATTATCTAGGCGCTATGGGGCCTGATTTTGTAAAAATTATTTTGAGACAAAATGGCGGCTGTACAAAGTTGAAACATCGATATTTGGCAAAAAATCTCTCGTTTTTCGAGTGTAAAAAAATCTAGGCAAAAAAAGGAAAGGCTCCCGATAGCGCTTAAATTTTTAACCCTAAAATAAACCTGCAGAGCGTAGAGTAAATCGGTTCATTAATTCTTTAGTTATGTGTGTCACCGACTTTGAAAACATGATTTTGAGGAAAACGCGTTTAAAGTTTTGGGTCTGAGCACTACTCGGACTAACCCACATTGAAAAAAAATGAATCTTTCTAATTTTATATGATTAGTACAGCTTACTGGAATACAATACTGCTACTAACTCAATTTCACAAAAAAAAGTGGGCTAGTCCGTTTCTGTTCTCAATGCCTCATAGAACCTGCGTTCGTATTGAAACATACATAACCAGGCTATAACTAAGAAACAAGAAGTTCGCGTATCTATGCTTATTGTTACGTAGAGTGTGCCTGTAAACATTGCGCCACTACTTTAGAAACGTACTGCGCGACGTAGGGAAAGCTCATGATTCGAACGCGACTAGTAGAGTGTGAACTGTGTCGAACAGACAGGCGCATAATTGCACAGAGGAGGATCTGCAGGCCAAGTTCGTGGCGCCCACACCCAGATGATACCAGCGATATTCTCACATGGCATTCATCCGATGCGCTTCATGCATCATGATGCAAAACGGATTGATTGGCCGGCTGATGTCATAGGCAGCCGTACGTATATTCGCATTACTTTTATTTCCGCCGGCAATAATAAACAGACAGGCAACGATGGGTCGGTGCACGCCTCGTGACGCATCCCGGTGACGATCACTCGCCGGTTCCACGTGATTCGTCACACGTATCAAGATTTATTTCACCTTAAATTGAGTTACGCCGCGGCTCCGAGGGTGACTTATATGGCGCCGGTAATCGTCCGCGTAATTATCCGCCTCGAAGTACGCTCGTCGACGTAGTTAATGCAGGTCGCAACCCAGAATGAAATGACCATTGCTTGACACGGAAAACGGATTCAATTTCTCTGGACCCCCCACTTCTACCGTTTGTTTCTGATACTATACGGTACCTCAAGGTTCCAATTGTCCGTCACCTTTGCCTCTCCACTTAAAATTATCGCTGCCATTTGCAAAGCCTATGCAGTTGAAGGGGCAATTGTTACCTCAAAGCGCTTCCTCATTTTTCCTTACGGAACATCTTGGGGCACCGACATGCGTGTCCACTGTTGCGCAAGCATTGGCCATTTACGGACAATGAGTATTTGTTCGTTTTATTATGTTTTTCTTATTGTACCAGACATCCAAATGTCATCAATTTGAACAAACTGTACCTACAAGTGCCTTTCGTTTAATTGTTATTGTGTAAGGACCTCAGACGGATAAGAGTGCGGTTGATTTTTCGCGACAGGAAATTAAGAGATTAAGTTTATGGTTTATTTTTTTCAGCAGAGCCTATGTAAAAACGTGTTCCCTTTCGCTGTTGTCGAATAAGGACCCCATTAACATTTCGTGTTCGCGGAACGAACAATCGTAAGTACACGCGGGGCCGGGTGTACAATGTGCAGAGTAATTTACGATCGATAATTCCCGTCTGAAACGGAGATTTGTGATTGCGCGATGGTAAATAAGCGCGCGGGCGCAAGGCTATGCCAATTAACCTTAAACTCCGAATAAGATTATACACGATGGAGGGCTGTTAAACGTAAATGAGCGCCGGCCAGTGTATACTCGCGTTGCACCTCATACTTATGGTAATCCAACATGAGCGCGCACTATAAGTGCAATATTATAACTCTCCCGTAAGTTTTTTCGCGCCTAGTACAAGCGCGGATAAGCCCCGCGATAATTCACCCACCAGCCTTCTCATAAACGGCGATTTATCGTCACACAGCGATAATCACTCGGAATTTGTTCGAGCTTGTAATACAAATAACAATCGGGGGAATCGATAAACATCCCGTAGTAATATTTACCCTGTTCGTTGTCGATATCCTCACGTATCGTTCGGGAGCAGACACTTTGATTCGAAACTTTTAAACTGGCGGAGCTGGCGCCACATTTCACAACACCGGTGGTCCGCCAGAGTCTCACGAACTCACGTATGCTTTCTCAAACATATTCTAGGAATATGGATTCTACGTCTTGCAAAGAAATGTCCACAGCTAAGTAGACAATTACACCGCTATGGAGTGGAGTATGGATTTTATCGTGTTTCTTTTAAGTTTTTACCTGTTCTTCGTTTTATTTGACATATTTATTTTTTAAGTTAAGAATACGACTTCGCCTTGAAAATAATTCTATATTAAAAACTAAAAAGCGATGTAATTGTCTTTAAAAAACGGCTACTATTATAAATAATATTTCCTAGAAATGACGACTTTTTTTCTCCAACGCTTATACATTCAGACTGAAAATTTGGAGTAAAAGAGGCGGGGATTTTTTATAAAGTGCAGAAGGCATAGCTAGAGCATTAGGAAATGGTTCAAAATCGATTGGTCGCTCTCAGATAGAATAAAAATAATAATTCACAACTGTTGTAGTTTTTACAACAGTACGGTTAACGAAAGATTAAGGAATAAAATCATTCCGAGTGGTAAACTTTATTGAATTAAGTGTTACGCAGACGTAGCGCAAGCTTAATGTCAGGAATGAAACCCAACAACGTTTGATATCGTTGGAGTATTCTTAAAGAATCATTCGTCTAGGAGGAAACATCTTGAGATCCGAAGCAGCGCTAAGTAGCTGCTGCGTAAACACTTTATCGAAGTCAACGGCTATTGATTTGGGTGCTGTCTTAGCGAGAGCATTAAAATCACACGCGTCCCGTCAGCACGTGACTTTACGTAACTCCGCGAACGCGAATTTATCGGCACACACCGGCGAAAGGTGTATTTCACGTCCTGTCGCAACGTTTATCGCTTTCGTATATCTTCATTAAAGCGGAAGGGTCGGAGTGATATTGCACGGGATGACGTCGAACGGCGATAAAACGAGAAACCACCGTGGGTAATATCGACGATGCCTCCTTCGCCGCCGGTTTTAAGCCCCGGCCAAGATTCCGCGAGTCTTTTAAGCAAGGAAATGGCTTCCGAATTCACAGAGCAATATCCGAATGTACATAGTGGCATAGTGGCAGTCGTCAGAGCGCGTCATAATACGCAGACACCGTCAAAGCGTACTTCCCGTGATTGTCGTGCGCTAATGTGTCTACAAGATCTTTTTCTACCTACGTGTCTACTTTCTCCAGCCTCACGCTTTCGTTCGTGGGTCTCATTACAACTCGCCGGTTCGTTGCTGCGAGCTTAGTATCATGATCGATGTGTACACGCTGTCGACTTAATAAATTCCTCGCTTGTTGCTTCGAGAAGTTTGAATACTCGAGCAGTTCGAATCGACAACTGGTCAAGCTACTTCAAGAATTCGGAAAGGTTGAGAATTTTCAGTGTACTCACTCTGCTCGAGGCAATAATGGAGTATTGGAATAGTTAGAGTCCTCAATGCCCGTGTCCAAACAGAAGATAGACAAGTGGCTGGAGCTATCTGCCTCTGACACTTCACAACGTATGAATACACATTTAGTGGTGAACTAGTTTGAAGGTTTGGAAGGTAGTATCGGTTGGCTAATATTGAAATATCACTGCTAAGTATCTAGCGACCAAATCCCTCCCACTAACATTTAAACGATTATCAAGCATTTAAGATTTCTTTGTTCAATGATAGAACCATTTGAGTAGGTGTCATTCAGATAGGCATAATAATTTCGCGCGAAAATATGGCCACGATGATCATCTCGAAAACTAGTCACGAGGCTGGAAAGACAATCGAAGCTATCAGACACCGTCTTACATCAGACATTCTTGCAGCTGTTTACAGTGTACAGTAGGCGGATTTACGCGTCCATTAGAGCACGTTCTCAGCGAGTTCTTAGAGCCTGTATTACGTTACAACCAGCATCAGCAGCGTGTCATATACTGCCAGGCGAGTTTTGAAGTTCAGCAGTTTAAGGGTGAGCATCGGCGAAGTTTTCGACCACGAAAATCTCCGTGTATATTATCACCGTGCAGCGCGAGAAGCGTTGAATGAGGCCAAGTCGAAGATGAAGAATCGCGCGCAATTTGCAGCGCGTAAATTTCAGGCAATCCGAATGTTGACGGTTTTATCGAAGCAGGCAGGTTTCGTGAGCTGATCGGGCGATTCGGTTAGAGTGGAAAGGGCGTGGAACAAAACCTGTTCAATTAACATTTCCCTACCGCGGCAATGGGAAAGAAAATTAGCGATGACAGTGCACGCATGGTTTATACAGCGCCACACGGTCGTTATTTATTTTACGAGGCGTAGATGATCGGGACAGGACCATAAATATATTGAAAAATCAGAATTCTTATGGATTTATAGGTTGTTGGACGACAAATGAGCAGGTTGAAAATCTGTTGAAATGTTTGCTCTGCTAATCAGTAGGTTTATATTTCCAATAGAATTGATGTGCGTTGAGAAGACTTTTGAACTCCATTTAAGTCATAAGAGTGGATAGAATTAATCATGAATTAAGCGATTATTCAGGGAAATTCCGGTGCATCGATTGTGTGATGTTCGAATGAGATCATTTTCAAACTGAATTCAACGAATGTTTTCCTTAGAGCAGTGTATACATAGGAGCGAAAACAAATTCATATTCATGTTATCGTGACTGGAATCCATTCCACGGTATTAGTTCTTGCTAGAATTCGTCTTTATAGTGTAAATCCTCCACGATTTATTTTAAAGCAGAGATGAAGTAAATAATCTTCTTTGTAAGAGATGAAACAGCCGCCTCTCTTGTTATTCAGATGTCCTGTGCATTTATAGATTCAGTAAAAAGGCAATGAAAAAATGGCTATTGTGGATCTGCTATACGTGGCGAACACTAAAGAAAATCTTGCCCAAAGTCCTCTCCTGTTTCTCCCCTCGAATTTTATGAAACACGTTTGATCCACCGTCGACAGTTGGTCACGAGCTTTTATTATCATGTTAATAACCCAACCGCCCGAAGACAGAATCTTGAAAAAGCGAAAATAGCTCTATGGTTACATCGAAAAACAGAGAGTGTGTTGAAACGTAAATTTTCATCACGCCAATTTTCGAGATGCGAAATTGCGCCGGGGGATCTATCAGAATACATAACGAAGCGCATCCTATTAAAAGTAATAATAACCCTTTAGCGACCAGAAGAAAGATTAGGCTTTCACGGGAATCCAGAGAGAATTTATAGGGAACCGACGTGTATTTTTCAGCAATCAAACATTGTGATGACGATCACGATGGAGCAATATTTTATTGAAGTACCATATTCATCAAGACCCATTTACATATTCATTGATCATCAGCTTAGCGTTCTACATTAAAGTCGGTATGGAATTTTTCTTAATGAATTGACACCTGTCCGTCTTTCATAAGATGTGTCGATTATTCCTGTCAACAAGTTGTCAATGTTAACATCAGTTCGAGGACTATGCAGCGAATAAGTGGAACTGTTTTAAAACACAAAAGAAAGTTTCAACACATTTGATTAACGTTACTTAACTAGAATTTCGAGTTCTCGACTGTTCTGCCAGCCCTACAAGCTAGGTAGTATTTGCATATAAATTCTATTTTGAAATTCTAATAATTTCTGCATAGTTCAGACACCACTTACAATTCTGAATTGATTGACATGGTTGACAGAAAGAATTCCACTCAACAGATAATGTTTGCAATTCTTCATATTTTCTCATTCGAACGTCGATTTCTCGTGCGTGAAATTGCAGTGTACACGGTAGGGGCAGAGAATCGGGGCGATGTAATTTTCATGCACACTTAACGGGAGTGCGAAAGAGGCAGTCGTTTATGCGGCTAGTAATTAGCATCTTTCACAGTCGGGCCAAATAGCATGCAGCCGTTTTCAAATATTCCACGAAGTTCAATATCGCGTTCACTAACGACGTAATCGGTTTGATGAATACGAATATTATTTTCGTATATATTTCATGAATTTAATTCAGCGCGCCTCGTTCGCATATCAATTTTAAAGATCCGGGCATGATGGAACAGGATTCCATCGCCTGAAAACGGTTCCACGTTCTCTAAGACATATTACATTTGCAGAGCACGAGCAAATATTCACTGCGATCGTTATTACAGTCTGAGTATGACATCAATCGATAAGACGAGCAAGCTGGGAAACCGTTACGCAAACGAAATGTGCGTACATATCAAATATTGCAGACATTACAGACAGCCTGAGGGAAATATCACCGTCAAGGTTTTCGCATGTTAGTTCTGCAACCGATCCCATCGCACTTTTACTTCTGTTAGTATGTTCCTGATTCTTCAAAGAAACGATATTCGCCGCCATTCGATGAAAATGAAATATATCCGAATAATTCGTGAGATTCGAATGCCGGAGAAAATTTAGATCAAAGCAACGAACTCGAACTTCTCGAGTAGTTCGTCTATACAGGATGTTCTACAAAAATTGGTACTTCCTAGATGACGAACTTGTGTCTCGGTTATCATTGTTTCAGTAACCGTGTCAAATAGTACAAGCTATGGTGAAAGACATGATCGCAAAATTGCTTCAAATTGGCTGATTGTCGAGATAGTTGCAATTCATGCCATTACTCCGGAAGTTTCGTTGTATTAAAAACTATTATGGACCGAGTAGCAGCGAGATGAATTGAAATTTTCCCAGGAAAACAGTGGAATGATTATACGCGCTGGATTCTCGACGGGGACGCAAGTGCGGGCGCGCAATGCAGATGTACGGACAAGTATTAATTAGACGATCTATCAATCGCTAGCAGATGAATGGTCGAATAGGCGACGCGGTGGCACAGACCGCACGTGATTTCGAGTCACCGATCGTCGATGATGTATCGATGATATAACGCGTCTGCAGAAATGATTCGCATTTTCCGCGCCATTTAGGGCGAACAACGTTCGATTGACGGAACGATTTAATAAACGGCTGTTGAGTTCAGAGAGGCGCGGTGTCCCGGCGCTGTTCATTTCGCCAAGTGTTGCAAATTGATGATCATGCACGAGATAATGACAGACTCGCTTTACAAGGTGTCTTTCAAAAGCGGCACGTAGACAATGCGTCGCGCAAATATAATCGATACACGTATATACGTGCAAGCGAGGCTTATGTTTCCGCGGCACACTTATCGTTATTATCTGATATCAGTTTAAAGAGGCACTGATCTTTTAAAGATTCTCGTTCTTTCTCGACTGTCACCTAGGGTCAGCACCTCTTTTATGCAAATCACGCAAATTTGCGTTCGTGAAGTATAAAAAAAAGTATGCTCGAAAAGACTAAAATTAGTTTTTATTTCTTCCAAACATATTTTTTAACATTTTATCATTTTTAAATCGCTCAAAGGCATTATTGCACTCAATGTTCATATTAAAATATATAAATAATTCGTTCTTTATTAAATTAAGAGAGGGCTTGTTTCTCTCATCCCGCCACATTACATTCATGGCAGAGAAAACTTTCTCAGTAAATGCTGAGGTGGCAGGAACAGACGGAAGTTAAGAAATTACTTTGAGGTGATCATGGTTTCTATACGTTTGGCAACTACGTACAATAATATTGCGTTACCTTTCACGTAATATCATTAATAGTGAAATAAAGTATTTTTGCATACTTTATTGTTATTCAAAAGTATAGAGCAGATATATTTACGTATAATAATGCAAGATATTTTATTTTAAAGTACGGGTGGCAATCCTTCACTTGTTGTAATTCAAAAATACATTGAATGTTATAAGTACGGATGACTTTTGAACACATGTCAGGAGTATACTGTGTACGTGGCCTGCAATCAAATGCAGAGAATATAGTTTCTCTACAGAATTTTACGCAAATCCTCCATGGATCCAATTTATATTTCAGTAGAGTTAAATGCTGTCGGAAACTGTATGACATTTTACAGGACGTATCAATTATTGAATAGGAACTGATTCCCAGAAGCTCTGTTACTGTTCTCTGTCGTTTATCATATCTCGCGTGACCTTCGTGTAAAGTAAACATTATTATCTGATAGGCTACATTAAAATATACAGGATGCCTCAGGAGCTGTCTGCCATATTGCAAAAGCATAGGTACCACGAGGAATTTTCGTTCACCAACTACAGGCACTGGAGATTTTGAAAAGCTGAGAACACTTTCTAATTTTTTACTTGTCTACCATAGTTTCTTTACTTTCCTTCTTTACTATCCCGAGCGATCATTTGAAAAGGAAATAGAAAAGAAGCATCAACATTCTCGAACATGGAAAGTGACTTTCGACGTGACCGCGCATGAGTCGGCAGGCATCGGTTGCAGACGCTTGTTGCATTCCATCAACGCAACATTTGCAAGTTTGCCCGTGACTGTCTATTAAATTGAAGTGGATGAACTCACTCTGGCTTCCCGGGAGCAGTCGAATGCCTACAAAGTTGTGGATACACGACGCTATTCCTATTTATCCTGCACGCATGCAGCAATCAAAGGTCCCCGTAGGATTCCACGAGTCCTCGCGACCACTATCACTGAAACGTCCGTGACGGTTTCGTAATCGAACTCCAAAAATTCGCACAAGCCACCAAGTTGAAACGAAGTTGATCGCGGCAACGACGCACAACAGTCAGATGAGTCCAATTCGCATTCACCTCGCGATCGCGGGACGGTTGAGTCGCAAAAGGAACGAACCTTGACGATCCACCGTGTTCGCTTCCAAAAATAAAAATTCGCGAGGCCTGCGGGCGGAGCGGAGCAGGTGGAGGCTTCTAAGACGCGCGTCAAAGCAGAACTGCCCCAGTTTCATCGTATTACCGCTATTATATTCCGCGGCGGCATCCGCACGCGCGTGTACGCATGAGCTCTGAGCTCATATGCCGCGTGCGTACGTGCAGCGATGATCACGGCATGCGAAACCCCTCGCTTGCTCGCCGCTTCGCTACGTGTGCTCCGAAAAAGGAACAGGAAAGCGAGCTGCCTGTGTATCGAACTGCGATTAATCATAAATTTGGACGTTGCGTCATTCTGAGCGGGAGACTTGCTTGGAAGACGCAGTCAACGAGGGTGATTACGTCGATTCCATCGAGTACAGAGGATGGATCGGTCCTCCGAACACGATCCACGCGCATCGATTCATTCACGACTTGTTATTTTCGTGTATTGTATTTGTGATAAAATCGGGAAGTTCGCTGGAACGTGGATTACGATCCGTTGAGATCTTAGCAAGCGCTTTTTATTGAAGAAGTTTGATGACTTTGTAAAAAGGTTCTCTTTTTTGGAACCTCCGTCTAAATCTCGAAGGAATCCTTCTGTTTTGGATAGGGTTGCCAACTTTTTTACTGGAAAATATAGTACTATAGCCCAAATGTGATAAAAAATATAGTATATTTAGAAAACATATAGTACTTTTCCGAGGAAAGGGTTACAAAATCAAACTACATTAAAACGACATCTTATTTTCTAAATGTATATTTTTGGGTCATTTTCATTAGTAATTAATTTATTGTCTTTAACAAATATGTCAAAGGTTTACTTGCACTGAAACTCCAAATTAACATATAGGAGCTCATTTTTTATGACAGATATACTGGTCTGTTTCTCCCTTCCAGTCACTTCATATTCATTACAGAAAAAATCCTCTCTGTTAAAGTTTAAATTCGCAAACTAAATTTTTGATGTAGCCATAGAATAAAAAAATAAATAAAATTGTAGAATTTTATCAGTGTATCAGAAATATAGTATTTTTACGTACTATATCAGTTCATACAACACTAGACACAAATATAATACATTGCTGTATATTATAATACCGTTGGCAACCCTAGTTTTGGAAAATATGAGCATTTACAAATGCGATTTCTAGTATGCGAAAGAAGTGTGCATGAAATTGCGGTTGAACGCAATCTGGAATACATTCTGCGGCCAACTTTCATTCGTGTCTCGAGCCCGGCTCCATATTTCAGGCAGCGGGAACAGAGACATCAGCATCGGTCCTTTAATTACCCTCGCGGACGAATATCCCCTGCAACTGTCCGCCGCGATTACTCGATTAATCATGAATTCGGACGTGGCGTCGTGTAGCTCATTACCATGCACGAAATATTTTACCGACCGTATCGCGCGACGTGCGTATTTTGAAACGGAACCGACCGATACCGAGCGCACTCGATCCGCCGATGGCAGAGCGAAAAGAAAGAAATCGAGGGAGCCTGGCGCGCTTTCAAAACTGGATGGCAATGGATCTTTCATAATTCTATGAGTTCGCATAGCTACGTGACTCGCGGCCCTCTATTATTAATCGCGCGCGTAACATTCGGACTTCGACGTCCCTGCGAGACACGATTTTCGCTGGGCCACTTAACCGCTCGTGAATCAGATCTCACCAGAGCCAGACCGCGCCGCGGACTGTTCTACTTGAAAGTAATTAAGCGGATTTCCTTTATTTATGCAACGCGTAGTCCGCCTGCTTGTGCGTCGCATTCAAGTAATCCTTAACGCGTTATCGTACGAGCTCGTAACAGCTTGTATTCGGTTACCGTTGTCAGTAATTGTAACTGTATTCGAAGTCTTATAGATTTCCGCGATTCTACATCTTTATTTTGCACAGATTTCGCAAAGGCATCTCATTAAAGGAAGGACACTTGTATTCCTAAGAAATTTGGTAGTACCACCAAGTAGAAACGATAGCAAAAGGTTACTAAAACTTCAAGTAGGTGGAAGGCTACTGTGCCTCCAAGATGCAACTATGCTGCAGAACGAGTTTACTACGTGGAAATCGGGAAAATGAAGTGTAACGAATGTTGCTACTCGTGAAATTGAAATCTGAGACTGTTCGTATCTTGCAGTGAGAACGATTACATGGATGAAGGAATGAGTCTGAAAATTTGTGTTTTAGAATCTTTCTGTGTCTCCATGATTTGGTACCTTATTATAAGAAAGCGGAGTCAAAGGATTACACGTGACTACTTATTTACCTGCAAATTCAAGATAAACATTGCTTCCCGAATTTCTTTGCTGATAATATCCCAGGGATTAGAATCTCTCATCAGCAAACCGTGACAACTTTTTACCGATAAGCACATTCACAAGTTGACACGTTTTATGATGAGAATTCCGGGAATCAAGATAATCGTGCAACAGGAAAAGGCATCTCGATAAAAAAACTGAACGAACTTAGCATTCGCTTCATGAATGCAATGCGCATTTATATTTCGAGTGTGACTCACTGTAAATACATATAACGAAGGAACTGGTCCGATACTGGCGGTCGACAATGTGCCGTTCGTCAAATCACTTGGTAATGCGCTCAGCGCGGGACGATAATAATCCGCCACTCTTCATTCATCGGCCGAAATGAAAACTGTAATCGCTTTTATTAAGCGCCGGCCGTAATAAGCGTCGCGCGCACTCGCATCGCATTAATTCAAAGATTCGCCAGTGCGTCTGCGACAATGCCGTCCTCGGTGGTGTCGACCGAATCCTAATGACCTATGATTCACCGTCGATTGAGCCGGATCACTGTCAGACACCACTGCCATGAACAATTTCGCCAGGGAACGGAGATACGTCATCGATGGAAATTTCAGTCCCACCTATTCGTGGACCATTTAGTCACTTAACTTCGCTCTTTGTAAAAAGAATGCAGTTAACAACATTGGAAATTATGGTTCTATGATATTCTATGTAATGCTTAGTTTCGTTTAGAAAGTTCTTGTCAGACGAATTACGTGGGCAGTAGAAACGTCCCTTCTAGGTACGGCTGTCTACTGGTGCAAAATTGGTAGTAGGTTGTAGAGCTTCGAGGCAACAATCATTTTTAACAGATAATTGTATGGCAGAGTACCTTCCTTAGTATTGAGTATGGGGTTAATAGAATATGTAGTTGCAAAACGGTATTTTGGGAGACTTACGAACTACACGAAAGGAAGTCGAAGGTACGAATATTAGATATTACCGATCAGAAAAGAAAATGAATACTATTGAAAAGGGAAAGGGGTGATTCATAGTGTATTCCATGTCATAAATATGTTTCAATTCCTTCCCCAATGCCATGCACGTTGAAATATTTGAACACCAGCGTAAATCTCCGATCGAAATGGAACAAGTAGTTTCAGTTCGATCCTAGCCAGACACCACGAAGTAACCTCAAACGTATCTTTAATCAACACAAACAGATTTTGTAGCTTCCACAAATTATGTGTTTACATAACAAAGATGGAGCTGATTCCTGGAACTTCTTACATTTGTGAAAATAATCGTTTGAGGGGAAAACCGCGGCGGATGTAGCTTCGAACGCACTTTGTTGCAAAAACACCGACTGGGATGGCAAAATTCATTCGCAAGGAAAAAATCAGCCTGACACAAAATTACGTGCAGCTATAAAATCTGTCACGGGGTTTATAACAATAACTGTCCTCTTTCTTGTATGGAAATTGCGGTCGCTGAACAATGAGGAGTAATTTTGCGGTCGAGTCGTCTCTGACAAATTTTGCGCGGTACAATTTAATTTTAAATATTTCGAATGATCAAAAGAATCTTCTCGTGTCAGCATTGTTAATATGCACGTTTAGTGTTGCTAATAGATCGTCGTTTATACTAATACTATTTACGGTAGAAATTTCATGACACGGTGATCCGTTGAATAATGCCCAAGAAAATGATGATACATTATTTTCAAAATGATGAACTGAAAAATTAGGGTGGATAACTGAGGATGAAGAAAGTTGTCGATCTGTACGATTACTGGTAGCTTGATACGCGGTATATTTACCAGGATGTTTAGGTTTAGTAAAATATGGGGCCAAAAATATAGGGCAGTTAACCGTACAGGAATAAATGGGTTGCTATTTTCGCATCGGAGAAATAAAAGTGTTTCAAAACAGCTCGTGGGTCACAAACCGCTGACACGAATTGTCTGTACCTATTTATAGCCAGACAGGAGAAAAATAGAGCCTCTGACTGACGAATAGCTCTATCTTTGGTGCGAATCCACTGCGAGCAATTACAACGATGCGCTTCACAGGCACGCTGGGACAAGCTGTCGAACAACCGTTTTTCATTGTCTTCATTTACACTTTAGAACAGTTTATTTTACGGTTCCTTTTCGTATTGTTACACTTTTTACTACACAACCTTTCATCTGAAATTCGCTCTCTACCCGCCCTTTCATCTTTCAACCATGCAGTGACATTATTTTTTGCTAATCAACAATAGCAATTAACTCTTAACTTCTACTCTTGTTATTTTTCAACGTCACACATATGTATGACTTTATTCCTTACTCCCGATTATCCATTTTCCGTATACACTGTTAGTGTCAGTTTTAAGTAGTTTTAAGTAGTTTTAAGTGGTTAGGATAACAACAGCTGATAGCTGTATCTTGCCTTTTACACTCTACTTTTACATGTACTATATAATTTGTAACTATTTTTGTCTTTTTTGTCTTCTTATATGTTTTCTTTCGTAGTGTCTACTGTGCAATAAAGAATTATTATTTTATTATTTACTTCATTTACCTTCTTCACACAGATCTTTCCGTTATATTAATAATAAACCTCAGAAATGCATAGTGAATCTTATTAAAGTTACGTTAGTACATCCTCCTAATTGCATTGTTAAAGTTAATCTTCGAAGAAAACGATCCTCGCGTCGTGGTTAATTATGATTACACCGTACGATTGCTAAGCAGAAGTTTTTCCAGGGAAACCGCGTTGACAGTATGAAATCAAATACGGCACGCTATCGAATCATCCGATATTTAATTCTAAGCGCTCATGCTGTCCACCTGCTGACGGGCATAATGAAAATAACAGATGAAATCACTCTCGGGTTATCAGGATGCGCACTTGGAATCGCGGCTGTTTCCTCGAAGCGTGGGCGAAAAGATGGAAGACGAAGTCGGAGCTCCTTTGACGTTGATCCACTATTTGCGTGTATGACTTCATGGAAGGTCTGTCAAAGCAGTATCGCATTTGTCTTTCGTCTCTGAGAAGCAGCGACATCCGCGAGATGCAGTTTTAATTAACGCCCGATCGTGCGTCACTTTAAAGAAAAATAGGAGAAGCACATCCAAACAGATGTAGGAGATCGTGTTGCAAGAGAAAATTAATTTCTCGATTCAGGAGTCACAGAATCCGCGGCTGCAGCAATTAGTCAGGATCCCAGTGGGTCTGATTTATCGTTCTAAAGTCACGTGGTTCGTGTTACACGAACAGTGTTTCCCTTCATGTCGTTAGACTTGTCGCGCGAGAGAACTGGAAGAGAGGAGACACGTGCAGAGGGCGGAGCGGGAAACGGTGGAAAGCACGTCGCGTTTAATCAACGTCTGTAATTGCTAAACCGCTTTCCCATCCTAGGAATTGTCTCATTCGCCGAAGCGAGGTTGCGAAAGCGTTTAGACGCGGTTATCGCGGTTCCTCGGTGAATGAGATTGTTGCTCGGTGAGTCAGCAACCGTAGTAAAGTTACGGCGTTAGTTAGCCCCGCGAAAGAACGCGGCAGACGTCACCGCCACGGAACAACCGCTGTGTATCGTTGGCCGTGCACGCCGGTGAAATTTTAAGAGACCTCGTGGCAGGGTCGCCGTGAACCACGCCGAAGGTCTTCAACGTGCTCCAAGTTGACGAATGCTAATTCATGGATACGCGATCGGTGCCAAGGCTGACTCATGCCAGTGATTCGCTCGCATGTACGAAGCAACGCGCCCTGCTGAAAATTCATTTCTTCTGCGGTGACGATTCCGTGCTTTCCGGGAAACGCTAGCGTGGACCGAGCATGGTGAACGAGAGTGGGATGAAAATCATGAACTAAGTAATTCTACAAATACATTACGACGGCGACTGAGTTATTTCGCCCCCGAAAAATGCACCTTGCGGAAGTACCTACTCTGCCCACTCGGAACACTGTATTATGTTTGCAATTCATTAAGAGGAATATGTTGATTCAAAACGTGAGCTTCTATGTATATGAATGAATGGTACTTTACTCGAGGAGATCAAGCGTGTTTATTTGAACGTAAGAGGACGGGAGCGTTGATGGCATTACAACCAAGACCTAAGTCTTTAAAATGGAAGCGTCGTGCGCGAGAGTTTCAGCAACCGTTCGTTAAGACGATTAATGCATCGGTCGTGCCTAATGCAATCGGCTGGCTGGCGAACAGCATGCCAGCGAATAATCGCGAATGTTAATTAAAGCCCGCGGTCGGTTATGTGCACCACGTAATCCTGCGGCCCGCGATGAATCCTCCTCGGGCGCGGGATATGGAAAGATAAACAAGAAGAAACGAACGGGCGGAACAGGAATGCCAACCACCCAGAAAGTGCATGACGAGACTGGCCATATATTCGTGATGATGTAACGGGAGAAACCGCGGAGACTGAGACACACCCCGACGATACCGCAGCACGTGCTGTTTCGTAAGCTACCGACTTTTAGGCAAGGCCACCTCGATGTGAGATGCTGCTTGCTCTGCATATTATGTTTGACCAGCAAGGACTGAGGAAACGTTACTCGTTTGGGCCATTTAACGTGAATACTACTGTATTGGTACTTGATAGAGAACATTCCTACTACTTTCTTTAGAGGTGTTCAAGGAATATCTATCGCTCTAGATGAGATGAGTGTAAAATAAATTACTTTTGGAGAATTATTTATTAGGCCGGGGATTATGAAAGTGGTGTAAGTCATAAATTTTTTGTTTGGAGAGATATTTAGACTGTTGTGGTTTGGACGTCTTGAAAAATATTTTTCCATTGTTGAACAAAGTGTTTCACAACATCTATGCTCTTCTAATGGCAAATTATTTACTTATCTAACATTGCAAAATATTATGCGTTACTGGTACGAAAATGTGTTTTTTATACCTTTGAATGTCTCTCAAATTAGGAAACTGTTGAAAAGTAGTTTTCCGATCTTCCTAACTTAATTAATTCAAACATTCTTTTGAACAAAAGCAGGTTTTATTTTCAAATACTTTGTCACTAACAACTTTAACATTTTTCATCTATACTATTTCTCCTACCTTTTCTCATGTTTTCAGCATAATTCGTGTTTTGATTTCGCGTTTTCTTTTTTTTCTTTTCTTGCCCCGCATCTAATACAAAAATATGTGATTATTTATTTTCTCACGATTTACTTACAGAGAACAAATGACTTACACCAATATCGAAATGAACGTGAATCTGTCGCGGCTCATTATGAAAGTGACACTATCATGTCATTGTTTACTTCATAGACATTTTGCAACAATTCTTTCACAATATTGAAATATAAATCAATATATCATAAATTCAGGAAAATCTCCATTTTTTGGTGTTTTGACTTACACCACTTTCATAATCACCGGCATAATTATGAGATGATGTTCTATCCAATAATTGCATCGTTCGGTTGTCGGTTCATCTTCTTTCAAGAACGCACTCATCGACTGGTTCTTGAACCGCGAGCAATTACCATCGAAGAAATGTAGTACCATTCAGTGGTTCCGGATAAAGAAAGCCCAAGTTTGCGGTTTGCGGATATTTTAAGACTTCCTCTAACGTCATTTCTCCTTACTCTAACAACGACTACTTGTAACAGGCTTCGTAATTCCGAAGAAGAGAAAGGAACGCGTGTATACCTACGAGCGCGGTCCCATCCATCTCCATTGATCTGGTGTTGCGGACAATTCAATCGGGCAGTACCCGCGAAAGGGTGGTCCCGTGAATTCCACGGGAACTATCAATTTATGACTGGCGCCAGCGGCGGGCATTGGATAATGGCCAACGGTGAAGGAACGCCGTTAATCACGGCTGTGGCGCGTGCATTCACGTTGCCGAAAATGCACGTAACCGGCAGAATGGGGTCGTGAAATAGCGCCGCACTGAAAATAACGAACGGCACTCACAGTTGAAACGGTCGCTAATCCTTGCCCAAGCAAATATAAAGCATATAAAGCATAAATATTACCGAACAGTTGCCATAATGACGCTCGATAAAGAATGGCCCTCTTGTGCACTGTAATCACGCTACGAGACAGGCGTAAAGCAACACCATATAGGCATAAATAACGAGAAAATTGCCAATAACTCTGACGCCCGTCCGAGGAAACGTTTGATCCCGGAATAGTTGACGATTTATCGCCGTGATTCCCAGATTACGCTGTCGTTCGACGTAAAGAAGAATGAATCGCGAACTCCCGCGGCGTTATCGAAACGCGACACCGTACACCGTCCCTGTTTTCCATCGTTTCTACACGCACGATAGCGCGTGTGCAATCACGAAAACGGACGGCTATAAATATTCGATTCGCCCGTCTAATCTGTTGGTCTACGAGGCCAGGTCTACCGGCGTATTCCACGAATGGAAATAACAAAACGCTCTTGAAGCAAAGGTACATAGACGAGCGATGCGAATGTGCCTACTTACGTATCTACAGGGTGTCACCTTAGCTAACGGTGAAACTGGAGTAGTGGTGGTTCCAGGTGGAAAGCTCAGTCAAAAATGTAAAACATAATTTTCTCATACGGTGTCTTATTTTCAAGAAAAATGGCTCTGAACGTCGCGAAGTATGCAAGTTACATGCGCGTATTCCTCGGATTGCCTGATTTCACCATTTCGATGTTTAAAGTGATTTCTATCGAAAACAAAGCCGCGATTGAGAAAGTTTCGCTTTAGCTTTTCGACCCGGTGTGTCCTCTAGCATCCAGTGCTCCGTCACCCGTTACAGGACACCCTGTATAATGTGTTGTACAGGCGTGTACGTAGGTACATGGAGGCCGGCTGGTTGGCGCCACTCGGTCCTCCGCGTATCGGTGTAACGCGTAATAAACGTAATATCGTACACGCCGATATGGCTCATGCATTACGTTCCCTACGAGTCGAACCGAGGGATTATATCTTCCTCGGTTGGTTAATCGGCCTATCACAATGCGATGCCTCGACGTGGGGAGGCCGGAAAGGATTTATAACGCGTCCCAGGCTATCCGTTTCTGTTTGTACAGCAAGGGAGTCACTTGCTTCTAATGAACGTCCTCGCTGGCGGATGCTTTCTAACGTTACGTGGAGCCGTGCCGGGGGACATTCTTCCGTGGAATAAAATGGAAATTTCGTAGAGATTCTTCTGGGAAAGTGAGATGTTTGTGCAATGGCGCAAACCGTTTGCTGTTGGATTCTGTGGAGGTTGGACCACGTGAGTGGCGCCGCTGTGATAACGTCGTGAATACTTTATAGATTTCAAAATCACCTTCGTACACGTCAGGCATCCTTGTTCCTTATGTCAGAGAATGTAGACCGTAGTTACTGAGTTACCGAGGGGATTTCAATTCTACGCGACCGTCTGAATTTCAGGGATTTTTTAAATTTCCATGTAGGGAGCGCGTTTAATTGGAAAAATAGGCGTAACTTAATATCCGATGCTACGCCATCGGAAGCGTACGTGAAGAGCTAACGAAGAAGAATTGCTCGTTAACTCATTAACGGTAGGTACGTTGTGCGCTCCTCGACGGGACCATTTCGTTCAGCGACTCCTGAGCTCGCGTTCTCGTATATTCCGTCGCACCGTTTATCGAAATCGATTTCTCGGATGCATGTCGAATTTGATTACACGCGCGTCGCTCTCGCGAATTGAACGCCGAACAAAAGCTCTCGTTTTCTTGAGCTTTACGACACGCAACCTCCGTTTGCTTTCATTCTGATTATTTACCCGTGACGAAGAAGACGTAAGCAAACGTAATAAATAATATGGAACCCTGATACTTTTATCTCTCCTCTGTATCTTTGAAACTAAGCGTATTACGTAGTCCATACGTCTCACGTCCCATCAAGCAAATGACAAATTTCCCTGGCAACTAATAACGATCCCAGATTCCTGAGCGATAGTGTAAACACTAAGTACCTAATGGGACGTATTTCGCATGATAGAAATGGTAATCGAGGTGCCTCGGCTCGTGGGCTTTCTCGATCATGGGAATGAAATCGTGGTCTCCGTTTACGAGAAAATCTGTTCGCACCGCGTTCCCAGGCTTCTCCATGAATATGGAATTTCGTTTGACTTTGTGTGGCTCGGGATAATAAAACGTAATGCATTGAAATTTATGCATACCATTCTCAACGCTGGTATCGTTTTTTCCTAAATCGTTTCTGCCACCTTGTTGACAGCAATTGGTAATGGAACTCTGATATTATTAGCATTCCATTAGCATACCCCAAGAAACTTCGTCTTCCACCAATTTCCCCCATACTTTGCATTCAAAACACTCGGACGAGCATCGTATTTTACCAGGAATGTACAATTTCTTGCTAATACAACCACCACGAGCGATCCTATTCGCAATTTTTCATACATTTCTCCCCCGGATCAGTCGAGTCAAGCTAATTCAACTCCGATTGGCAAGCGGTCACATCCACTTCTTTTATCGTGGACCAGCGACGTTATCGCGATCGGCGAAGTCGCGGCAAAGGGAAATGATGATCGGCAGCGCGATAGATCGAAGATCTCGACTAATTAGTACCATGAATTATTCATGTCGCGAGCTGTCGTTTACGGAATACGTGTAGGTATAACGATGATAGAATATAACGAGGTGACAGTTTTATTCGCGTGTGATAACAAAAACCCAGCGAGTATTCGGTGTTTATTCTTTATTTTTCGGGTCGGGACACGCCGGTTACATACGCGATGGGCATAATGGGTGTCCGACGATGAAATTAACATAATGAAACGATCGTAAACGTCTTCATCGCCTGTTATTTTCCCTGTTCGCGATAACCGCGCGCGGTTTCAAGCGGCTCGCGCTTCGAAGCGAGGCCCACCGCGCGCCATAAATGCTGCACACGCGTTTTTATTTGTCGACCTCTGCAGTCGAACATAAACGATTCCGTGTCGCGTCAACGTCGTCTAGCTCCTCTAGATTTATCACCTTATTCGCCATACGTTGTACGAGACGGCTCTTGCGGTATTTACCAACAATACCGCGAAACGAAGCGTTTACGATCGTCAAATATCTACGGTTTCGCACGGAATTCGATAAAGGGGACTCGTGAAAGGCAAGCTCGATCAAAGGAATCGATCGGGTCAATTCGGAAGCCCGTTCGTGGGAACGTGATTCGATGACTCCTCATTGCGAGATTAGCAACGTTTATTTTGGCCCCGCATGAAAGTGTGATGTCATCGTCTGGATTGCTAGTTCAATAAAGCGTCAAATCTAATCTCCAGCCGAACGGAGCGAATTGAAGCCCAACACTCGTAGAGAACTGCATTATCTTTGCTCCAAATTCATTTATCCAATTAAATGAGCTATACCCCAGCTGAATCATCTGCCCGATATTCGCGTGAATGTGTTTGCAACGTGATTCAATTGTTTCTATCATACGAAGAAGTGGTTAAACTTAATATATGTCATTAATATTCGTGGCGAATAAACTTAATACGATAGCTCACATGCTCAAACAAATTCTGCTACCTTCCCATCAAAAATCAACCTAATCGAGTGCATCAAGGTTTAATAATTCTTTGTCTGAAACTTGATTGCTCTAAATCATAACAACAAGCCTGCCTGCGCCGCGATGCAGGTGATTACCGTCTACACAGACGCGGAAGTGTGGACGACAGTACAATGTGAAAATCGCCAACGCGATGTGCAAAGATACCTTTCTCCGTGACCCCGCGCAGATCCTTCCGCTTCGGCTTTCCTCGTGCAGCTTGCTCGCACTCTGCCTTTCTCTCCGTTATTCTCCTTGACCTCAAACACGCGGGACCATGCTTCGAAATTGCCAGCGGGCAGGTCCGTCGACGTGCTCCCCGCGAGATTCGAATCGCGTGCACCTCGTTTTCCCTCGGCCGCGCTGGAAATCGGCGATCGAACGAACAACAACCGCAGCCGGTCCGTGAGCTTTCACGCGCGCGTACCAACGATCCCGTGCCGCCAACTGTCTCGGCCGATATAGCATCGGGCGTGAAAGAGGACCGACTGGATTTTCACGCGTGTTTATCGATTCGCGCACACTCGTGCACGCACGTCAGCAACGCACGCACGCACGCAGGCACGCACGCAGGCACGCACGCTTACCGCCTCTTTCGCTCGTACGTACGCAAGTTCGTTCGTTCGCACGCAAGTCGAACCGTTCGCGCGCGAGCTTCGAAAAGCAATGCAAGCGCGAGCGACACGGGAGCCTCTCGTTCCTTCCTACGTTCTTACGTTCATCACCCCGCTGATTCCGTCTCTCTTCGTTCCGTTCCCACCCCTCCTTCCCGCTTTTCGCTGCGGCCCGACTGTCTTCATCGCGCTCGCTCAATCATACCTGTCCTCCGTCTCCGTCCTCATTTCTGACTTTTACCTTTCTCTCTCCCACGCCCGCTTCCAGCTTGCCCTCTCTTTCGCCGCCTCCCTTCGCCACCCCTCCCCACCTTTTCAAACTCGATCTTTTTTCATACCTATTCCCCCTCTTCGTCCCTATTTCTTTCATCCCGTTTCTCTGTTTCTCTTTTATCCCGTCGTCCCTTCCTCCTCTGCTTTCCTCGCGTCCTTACTCGCTCTTTCACCTCTCTCCCTCTGTCGTTCGTCTCTCGCAGCAGCGTCTCCGTCGGGCATTTTCATTATCGGCTCGCTCTGTCCCGCTCCGTTTGATCCTCCGCGATCCCTCCTCTCGTGTTTCCTCCCACCATCGTCCCTCCGTATCCCACTCCTTCGCTTACCTTGCTCACTTTCCGTCTCCCATCGGCCACCCACAGTTCTCCTTCTCTCTCTCTCTCTCTCTCTCTCTCTCTCTCTCTCTCTCTCTCTCTCTCCCCTCTTCACCCCACTGTTTCACCGCAGCTCTTCATCTTCCTCTCTCATTTCCAACTGCGTCGATCTACATTTTTCTTTCTGCCCACCCCTTCCGTTTTGGGGGGACACTTCTTCTCCCCTTTTCCTTTGAGGGAGTTCGATCGGGCTTCCCACTCCGCTCGCCAAAACGTGCACGCGGGGGTTCCACTCATCATCGTTTGATCCACGATTACTATCATTTAATATCTCCGCGGGCCTTTTGGTCCGTTCGTTCGCGAAACACGAACATGGGCTGTGTAGTAACTTATGTTGTCCCTGGTCAGTCGATGGACCACTGAACGGTTCCCACTCGAGGAACTTAGCATTCATATTGACGATCAACAAAAATCGGTGGTCATACGACGCATTTCTGTAAGTTCTATATATTACAGTATCGGTATCGTGGTAGCTGTTCGAGGTTGGGTGAAGTTACGTCGACGAAGACCCCAAAAATTCGAGCGCATAAATATGTACCCGAATGAAGTATGTACAAACAACATCGACGACACTAGCTTATTATTGTCTCGGTTTGCATATAAAAGTGCATTTCATCAGCGGTGAGACGGGCATTATTTTTAGTACGGTTCAAGAACGAGAAACAAAATCGAAGGCGACACCCCAGTCTGCCCTGTCGGAGTCCTCGAAAGTCCCCTTGAGCACGATAAATGATTTATCTCCGTGTCCCTCGCCGTTGATCTCCGTCGTTGGTGTCCGTACCAGAAGAGGTGGGGAGCACGCGTCCAGCGGTGCTCAGGAAGGCACTTTTGCGACACCCACGTGCCGGCGCAAGCACGTGGGTACGTACGGTTTGAGCACTGTTCTAGCTGACTATCAACGATGGCAGTCCATCGTGCACGGACCCGTGGGGCAATCCATTAAACAGTTACTTCCTTTTTTTCCACGTCAGCGCTCTTTGCGAACAATCCACGATGACCTCTGCAGCGTGCTGCAACAACAAATTCTATGGAAAATCGAACGGTTGTCGATTGACAGGCGATCATTCTGAATTTGTTCGAGGCTGTCGAAAGGTACAGAAAGCACAAGATTCGTCAAAAGCAAAACAGATGAAGATAGTGGCAGTGATGCTTCGTGGTTGAAGACTGATTGATGTTTCGGACATATTCAATCACCAGGGAGAGAGAGAGCGATGACTTATAAACAGATGGGAAACGTGTGAATATATCCTTGGTGTCAGACGCCAGCCAAGAAAGTGTCTCGTTCAAGAAGGTCCTAAGGCTTACCATTACTGGAACCGTCCACTTAAGCTCTCCTAACGCTGTCTTCCTTCTATCAGTGAGGGAATTCCGTGGTTATCTGTAGTAACGGGATACGGCTGGAAAGCGTTCATATTTTATGCTGTCTTTACCCTCTTTTTCCCTAACTCGATTACCGTAATCGAAGGAAATTCGTGATTGCTGGAGATGCTACTCTACAGGTGGTTCCTCATTAGAGGGGGAGGAATAAGTACGATAGGACAGAGCGCGTTTATCGAGCGTTTCCCTAGACGAAAGCTATTGATATTCTACGCCGACATCGTCAATTTACCGATAATACACGTGAACACTTAGGTCGTCCCCTAAATTGTGCTGTTAGATGCAAAAACGGCGTCAGGACACTCAGACTCTTTTTGCATAAAATGCATAATTAGGTTCCTCATTCTTTTCTACATATGTCCTGTAAATTTCATTGCCCTATCTTCAAAATTGACAGAGTTATGGTGAATTTTTGTGAATTGATGTTGATCCACTCACCCTAATTCGTAGGTAGGTTCCGGTAGGAAGATTCCGAACTCCAAAATTAAAAAATTCTGAAACTTTGTGAATATGTAAGGGATTTTCTCCTGATTACAACGCAATTTTTGTTTGCTGCCTAAATTCACTCGAAAGGAGTGAAATTATCCCCTGAAAATTCGTCTACTTTCCGATTTTCTGTTATAACTCACGAACTGTAAGAGATAGAAAAAGAGTTTCAAGATAAAAGTTACTTCGTTTAATTATTTTACAGTTCACGAGTTATAAAACAAAATCGGAAAATAACCGGATTTTCAGGGCTCAATTACACTGCCTTAGAGTGAATTTGGTCAGCAAACAAAAATTGCGTTCTAATCAGGAGCAAATTTTCTACATGTTTATAAAGTTTCAGAATTTTTTGAAATTCTGCATGTTCCCTTGTAAGCCAAACATATATCAACCTGAACATAACACAATCTATGACTATTTGTATGAATATATTTTTTCAATATTCTATATTTTTTTTAACTATGTCAAAAAGCAATATTTTTTTATATTTCTCTATCTTCCGCAGAAGGGCTCGAGAGAGAGCTATCTATAATTAAAATTAATTTCATTGATTAATTTATTACCTAATTCCGGTTGTAATCATGCAACTAAAAGGAGATGCATCAATTTTTTATTTATCGAAAATATCTAACTTCGTAATGTTTACATATACTTTTCTCGAAACTGACTTTTGGCACTGAGGCCCTTCTCGCATCCAACAGTACAATTGTGAATTACATAATACTGTGCCCAGTGCGACTTGTATTCGCTGACCTAACGCGGATCAGTGTTCTCTGTGCAGAAAAGCCGTTATTACATAGCAAGTAAATGTTTCCCAAAGAAATACTCCTCACCGGGGCACGAAAAATAGTAGATCCCGAGGGTACGTTTCGCAAACAGTTACTGGAAACAGCATAGCCCGCGGATGTAACGGCTCGCGAGCAGTTATCAGCGTGTAATAATCTTTCCCGACCCACGCGACTATTGTAGACTGCTTAATCAACCGCCCGCGTATCGGCAGACTTTGATCTTCATCCACAGATGTCGGCTAATGTATCCGATTATTGAAGACAAGCCGGGGGACCGCTGTAGGCGTCCCAGCGGACTGGTTCCCGTCTCTGCTAGATAGGAATGCAGAATACGTGGTACATTGTTAATCGATTCGCCGTTACTGGACGCGGAAATCCACTAAATAAATTCTGAACGGCCGGGGCGTTTGTCGTTGGGTTGTGCAACGGTTACAGAGTCGTTGGTATCGACGGCTCACTCGGTCCAGCCGCTCCGGGCGGCTCGACCCGTACGCGCGCTCGTAACCGCCGGTCGCACTCATTATTCTCCTTGATTATCTTTTTGCAGGTGAGCGCATCTCGTTATCCGGTCGTGGTGAAACTTGGACACGCCCACGGCGGAGTGGGAAAAGCCCGCGCCGAGACGAATCAAGAGTTTCTAGATCTGGCCTCGTTGGCGGCTTTGGCGAACACCTACTCCACCTCGGAGCCGTACGTCGACACTAAGTACGACGTGCACGTGCAGAAAATAGGCAATAACTACAAGGCGTTCATGTGAGTATCGCGAAATCTCTGTCTGACTGATCGTGAGCCTTAAATTGTGCCTGCAAATGTCACGGGAGCCTCGCACCGGACGCGAACTGACGGGAAATGTCATAATATGGGGTTCACCCTTGATTGATGGGGTGAAATACTTGTTACGTGTGTTTCAATATGAGAGTAGTTACGAAACCATCAGTTTTCTACGGTGTAATGGGTAGGGGACACGCGTTTCTAATATTCACAGCTATACTTGCTAACACTTTGAACCCACAATCGCTCTTCGCGAGACTGTAGTTAAATAAGTATGTACATAGGTTCCTGAACATGCGACAAATAGATAGGCTCATTGTGAAGCCGTAAATTGGTAAATTGACTGGAAAAAGTTGCACGTTCGATTGCCAATCGGAAGTAATCAGGTGCGAAGTATTGAAAGAGAAAGATCCTCATTTAGACCCAACCCTGCCGGTTGAGGGTTAATCGACCAAGCAACCGCGATGAATGCAGCAATGCGTTACGACCGCGAAACTGTTAGGACCGCTTGTAATTGCGGTCTGTCGATACTGCCCCCAGGCGGAAGAGCATCAGCGGAAACTGGAAGTCCAACACCGGTTCGGCGATGTTGGAGCAATTAGCCGTGAGTGAAAGACATCGCGCCTGGGTCGATCACGTGGCCCAATTGCTCGGTGGATTGGATATCTGCGCGATCGAGCTATTGGTCGGGAAGGATGGTCGAGAGTACATCATCGAGGTGAACGACAGCGCCTTGTCGTTAATGGGAGACTCGCAGGAAGAGGATCGTCGCCACATCGCAGACCTTGTCACCGCTAAGATGCAGGTAAGACGAAGTTGTCCGATATTCCCTTTCAACCCACATGCTCCTTCCTCAGCAAGGAACTCCTCCTTAATACGATCTTCTGTTTTCTGCTTAGGTATGCTGTCGACCCCAAAGCGTGTTGACGAAGACTACGTCCAGAGGGTCAATGTCTGGCTCCAGTCAGGCAACCAGCCCAGTAGAAGATCGCCCTGCTCCGCCAATTCCGCCTCTCGGATCGCACGGGAGCATGGGATCTATGGCAAGCACAGGAAGCTTAGTGTCTGTAGGGTCTACGGGTGCAGGGGTGGTCGATGCAACCAGCACTGATAGTCATCATCAACTGCAACGTCGTGATTCTCAAGGTCTGTAGGCCTTTGGTTCGTTGGATGATCATTCGTGACCTGCTTCCGCTGTATCTCGCGATGAAACAGAGTTATAACTTACGTATACAGCATCAAAGTGAAACTCTATAATTTGCATTATAATTTTCCAAATTTTGCTGTCCACAGCATCGCAATCGAGTACAGTGAGCAGCGCACCATCAGTTGGTCGACGTCAGGAAGAGCCTCCACCATCCAGAGTACCTTTCCATAGGCAAGGAAGTCAGTCCCAGGGCGAAGATACCGAAGACACTATGAAGAATCTTCGGAAGACGTTTGCTGGGATCTTCGGAGACATGTAAATGAACCGAAAGATCGTGCAGCACCAGAGAAGGTCGTCTTAATGTTATCACGATTTAAGTTGAACGAACAAGAGAGGTATTCCAGGTGGCGATGAGTTGAATTCTTTATAGAGTTCCATTATGTTACATGTTTTCAACATGGATCCTTTGTTGTTACACGGTTCGATTGAAAATGTTCAGGCTGGTTTGATTGAAGATAAACGTTAATGTTCGTTGAGTGGTGAACGTAACACATGTATATTTGCAGATCATCAACCATGACTAAGTGACACTCGCGTACTCGCGCGCGGGCCGCGACGTAACGATGTAAATTTTGCTAGCGCTCCACGGCGATCTGTATAGACATAAACATAACCCTTTAATCGTTCTATTTAAAAATTCGATATTCAATTGGTAACTTCCGTTTCGACGAAATTACGGTAAACGCGATCTACAAGTCATTCTAATTCATTCTTAATCTCGTGACTATGATTTCACTGTGAACGGTGATTAATTAATCTTGCGCATCTCGTATAGCAGTTGCATCTAAATTAACTACGTGTTTCGATACCAGGGGGGGGGGAGGGGGAGGGGTGGATTAAAAATTGAAGGGGGATTAGGAGGAGCAGAGGGAGGAGAAGTCGTGGTCGTTTATGTATATTAAAGGGAAAAAAATGGGGGAGGGAAAGTAATGTAGGTTCTATGTATTCGATGTATTCAGCATTTAAATAGTGGCTAGGTAAATTCTCAGGTTAAACTGGACAATGTAATGCTTTTCGAACGTCCGTTTATGTTTCGTTACCATCGACGTACCCGTTCTGCATACCACTCGGTCTCGTTTACGGGAGCGCAGCACCTCTGGTTTTCGATTCGAGCAGGAAACAGCACCATAGGGCCCCTGTCATCTCCTCATCCGACTTTACTTCAGGCGATCCGCACACCTTTTTAGGCTTAACTTTCGATAATATAGCATTCGCCTAAACAAACGGGGAAGAAAAAAAATCAAGAGAGAGAAAATTTATGGGAAATATAAATTATTGGGAGAAGGATGTCTCGCAGTGAAATATTTGTAAAATTTGTTAAAATATTTGTAATAAGCCTACGTCATTCAAAAAATGATCGAGGAAAGCATAAAAGAGGAGATTCGGGCATTATACTGATCATTCGGCTAGAGAAGACTTTCGTATCGGTCGCTGGGCGTCCGTCATTCGACGTCGACGTCAGCTGGAAGAACGAGATCTACGAGTCTGTATCTTAAGCGCACAAATAGTCATTAAGCTTTTGAGATGGGACAGTACGTTGACATCGTGCATGCGAGCAAACGCAACACTTTTAGACCGAGACGGGCTATGGTTGGGACAAAATTTCTTCTGTGGATCGTCGGCTCTCTCATGAACGATACACTTTTGGACATATAAAAAATTCGTCGGCCGGCGACCGATCTATTTGGATGATAGTACGAAATTCGTCGCATCGAATAAGAGAGTGAGCATACCTCGATGTCGAAAACTGTCCTCGATTCCAATAACGAACCGCTTATTTTTCTTAAATTTTCGCGCGTCGTGAGTCGTTGACGAATGGAGGGGAAGATGTTGCAGATGGCGACTTAGCAGCTGGTGAAAATTCACGAAAAATGAAAAACGTTCGTTCCTCCTGTAGAGTTAAGATCATTACCGTGAAATCAAAATGTAATAAAACGGGTTCGTGAATCTAGACACGGGAAAAGGAACGTGGGTTACTAGGTGTCACGCGAGAACGACGAAACATGGGCATTCAAGCAAAGCGTTCGATGGTCTGCAAATATATACTCGTGTTTGTTCCCCCGACAGAGATTCAGTTCTACAGACTTCTTTGGATTGGTACTCGGACAGAATCATGGGCCGATATGAGATCGATCGGCGACGATTGCGAGAGAGATAACGATAACGTCTATATCCAATGATCTCAATTTTACCTTAGCGTAAGAGCCGATGAACGAAAAATGACGAAGATAAACCTCGTGGTGTCAGCTTTGAAGGGAAAAAAGCATTTCTTCTAACATTCTGTTCCACTTACTTTCAATACAGCTCGATATCATTTCGTTTAGTTGAAAGTTCTTGAAGTAACATCAATAAGAACATTCGTTTGCTGCAGAAACGCGATAGGGATTAGGGCTGTAAATGAAAAAGCGCGTTGCACCTTTTTTTCGCGACAATTTGGCTTCTTTTCTGTTGCCGATTAATTACTTTATCGGTGTATTAGATTCGGGAATATACAGTAAGCGATACACAGACGCATAGATGTGAACTTGATCCATCTTCGATTGCAGTGTCTAGGTTTAATTGGAAACGATGAATTAAAGAGCACACACGGTTAACATTAATTTAAAATAATTAGGCGTTCAAACGGTTTGGTTTTTGACGTGCCTTGATACTTAAGTGCCCTTCTTGTCACCCTTCCTCACTCATCCGTAATAGATGATTCCGTCGTTTACACTTCTTACTGTGCACTTAACCATGAGATCTGTTATTTGTACTTTTTTATACGAGACGCGTGCCCCATTGCATTTGTATGATCACCGCGACGAGACATTTTCTTGCTCATCGATATCGTGGATAAGTGCAGGTACACCGTCCAATCGTGAACGATCGGTCACCCGAACGAAGGCGTTAATTCCACGCGAAACGTCAATTGTTCAAAGGGTACACGACACTTACGATAGCTCGATCGATATACTAATTCCGTTGGATTACTCTGTTACAAAGGACTGTTCGTTGGTCTATTTACGTTGCAATTTGATAGTTTTAGTGGTTTCCACAGCAGGCAGTGGCACGTAGGAAGGATAGAGTACGAGAATGTAGAGTCTTGAGAATAGAGCAGGAATTACATACAAACCCTCGGAATGTACCCAATCGAACCCAGTGAAATTTTCACGCGCGTCTGATCGAAGCAAAACGGGACAAGCTATAACACATCAAACGGATATCAAAATCATCGACATTGAAATAATACTTTAAGGGATAACGAAATAAGAACGTACACACGTAATTACTCCTGGACAATCTTTACAGCTGGGAAGTTGCAGTTGCTCGGCAAAGTACAAAGGTCCTCGAGGAACGAAAGTTGAAACTCGCTTTCGGAGCTGACGCCACGATGCAGAACGAAACGAAAGCTTTAGGGTGCGCTTACACCGTCGCCAAAGCGTTACACAAATTGCACAGAGTTCTGGCATTGAGTTTCTCCTGACAAGCCATTCAGAAAGCGTTCCGAACAATTGAGAACAAGAATAAGCCTCGATTCGGTTACTGTGCACACCATCCTTTCTACGAGTCGTTGAAATATCGCGGGCACATAATCGAATGTTGCTCCCATTCACCTTGATTGGCAGATTCGATGCCAAAATCTTCTGCAGCTGAGCGAACGCACCCTGGCAGGCTCGTTAAGCAGGGCACGTTTGATCTGTACTGACACGTAGACGCGGTTAAAGATAACGACTATCTCAGGGGTGCGAGTTTAAGCACTATGTAGGATAGGAAACTAGAAGAGGCAGTTGGGTTCAAACGTTACAGCCTAGACGAATCAACGGCATTGACTTCGATCTTAGCAGCATTTTTTCTTCTGGAGAAATCGCAGCGATTATCCATTTACGGGGAAATTGGGAATTGGACCGAGAAATGTTACACGATCATCTGTTCACCAACTTTGAAGACGGTCCACATTTTGTGAAACCATTAAGTAACCGAGCATTAATGTTGATTGTTACTTTTCACCTCGGCGTACTTGTACATTAATGAGCTGTTCAGTTCGTATAGTTTAGAATTAAGTTTAGCGCAACCTAATCGCATAACGATTGTGTTCCCACTAGGATCATACAGATCATCACCCACCAATCGAACACAACACAGTCGTCAGGCATTTTGTTGCTTGATCGTTATAAAATCCCTTAGGTAAATGACTTTATCATTTGTTCTAGTGCCCGTGTGATGTAGTGTGCAGCCGTTAATAACACCTTTCTATCCCCCTTTTTAAATCGTATTTATGTATACAAAACGATGTTTGATTTCGTCTTAGCGACGTTCCAGTAATACCCATTAGATCTATAGATCCTCCGTTCCACGAAGCCAGAAACTTTGCACCGCCTTGTATCTCGTTTATTCCTCTTTTCCTAGCTTACTCTCATCCTGTTACTTTTCCCCTTCTTGCCGGACATAGTCTTAGGATTAAGCAAAACTATTTAGGATCCCTTGTCTCCTGTAATAATGTGGTTGGCCAAGGTTTACCACGAATAGATATTCTAAGGCCGTGGAACTAATTAGATGCCTTCTGTAATGGACACCGTATAAACGAAGGTGAGCAAATGAGGCAGGCATGACGCGTTGATAGCGTTACGATAAGGTAATTTCGTGCTACTGTCACCCATTCTTTCGTAACTTCTTTCAAGGTGCTTGACTTGGTCTCGTAGAAGGACCATGCAACAAGCTACGAAACTCGTGGAATCGAACAGCCTAGGATACGTTAAGTAACGATTTCAATCGTCTCGCCGAGTATATCGAGCGTTCTGCATTGCGAAGCGGGACTGAATCTGTCGTGCGCCGGTCGAGTTGGCCGATTTTTAGGCGTATGATGCCAAGCTACATAGTGCCTCTCGTCGCTTTTCTTCTTGTCCCTTCTCCCCTTTTCTTTCCTCCGGACCGCGACACTTTATTAACCGAGTGTGATCGTGGTTGCTGGACACCTATCCCATCTCTTTTTTCGTAACACCTTCTACGGGTCGCGAAACGAAACACCAAAGAAACTACGAGTTATCACTGTACAACGAATGTGGGAGGGTGGCGAATATCGAGCAACCCTCTCGTACTAAAACGTGGCCAACTAGACAGAGCAGACAGGTTCGCTTTGGTCCCAGTCGCAAAGGAAACGCTTGACCGATAATTACGATTATTCAGTGTCTCTGTGTAACGAACTTAAGGATAATAAGAATAATAATCGTTAAGGTGAGATTATTATCCTCATAGGCTAGAAGGTACGTTAGGCTCGATGTAACCGTGCGTTACCAACTTGATTTCAATGAGTGCTAGCCACATGTACTATAATCACACTTATTGACACTCGTAATTCCCGATACACAAATATATATATACACACATACACACAAACACAACATACAAATATATATACATATATAAAACTATGATATGCAACAGTTAATGCTTATCGTCCCGAACAAACGGCAGTCTAATAGCCTATTTGTTCTAGGGGCGTAGTGTGGTGTTATAAGGTGTGAGAGTATCAGGTCTAATTAATTGTAAATTGGTCGGAATGCTATTTAACTAAATAAGAAGAATGCAGTGGCAAATTGGAACGTCTACGTGCACGGAGCGCCATTTCATCCTCCAGGAATGGCCCTCTGACTCTCGTCGAATGATTAGCCTCTTTTAATCGTCGACCGGAGCCGTCGTGGCACGAGAGGCGATCCTCTGTTATATTCGATATCAATTGTACGACAATATAAGGCATTATAGGACGGGTGACACGGTAATCCGCGATCACTCCCCTCGGAGACGAGACAACTGTGAGAGAGTAGCGTTAGTGTTTAAATCGATGTTCGTTTCCGCGGCGCATACATCCCAGATGCGACGCGGAAATATTTAGCGTACCTATGGAATCGCGCGCGCGGACCAACCCTCGAAATCGTTCGCTGTCCTCCCGTAACTTCGCAACGGAGGGCCGCTTGCATCCTCCTTGCAATCGAGTTCGATCGTTCGGCCGCGTGCAATCATCAGACGCCGCTTCGTCGATCCCGCGGATCGTCCCATTCTCTCCGCGCTCGTCTATCGGGGACTGCGCGAGGCCAACTTCCTCGGGTAGTCTCGATTACGGGCTGTTGAACGAACAACGAATCATCAGGGGCCGAGTCAGCGCGGTCGCGAGACGGCGCACCGTGGTTTCCATCGGTACGCGAAAAAAAACCGCGAACACGATTATTTACCAATCCCCCGATTGTACGACTATTTATTACGTTTATCTAATCGCCATGTAAAACGAGGAAGGAAGGAATGTTAAGTAAATATGCGTAAAATGCGAGTTCTATCTGTCATCGTTTAGCCGTTAAGAGATCATCACCGAAGTAATTGGGGGGTAACTCTGACAAAAAAAACAGTATGCGTATAGCGTTAAGTGCAGCACATTGAGAATTCCAGAGAAAATGATACAAGTAGCACAATGTATAGGATCGTGTATAGGTAACAAGAAGGCATGCGTAAAGAGACGCCGCGCCGGCCGCTGCGTCGGGTGCTCGTTACCGATCCTTCTCACGATTCCAATCTAAAAACGCGTCCCATACGGCCGAGCGGCCGGGATGCCCGTCGAAATTCTTCGAGATACCGTGGAAATGCTTTCGATCGACCTCCGTAGGACGCCGGCTTCTACCTTGCCCCAAGGTGTGTGGCGAAGGTGAGACGATCCTTTCCGAGGGCCCGTAAGATAGCTAGGAGAGACTGATAGGTAACGAGCATTATATGTTTCACGGGGCATCGAAGGAGTCTTCCTCTTAAGACAGCCACAGAGGCAACGACTCCTGATGACCATTTTATGGCCTCAATTCAATCTTCATCAGGGGTCGAGTGCTCCTCTCTGTCGCGTCTCGCGAGACGAAACGATCGTTGACTCCGACGACGATTCGAACAGCTGGCAGAGGGCAAACGAATTGCGGATTCCTGATAAATCCGCGGTATTTCGCGCGGACCGATTTTAACGTCCCGCAAGGAGATCCCCGGTAGTTATAGTGGCTTATATAGAATTCTTCACCATAATTCTTCCAGGGGGTAGCTTGCCGATCCGACGTGCTCTCCCTCCTTTCGCTGGGTTTTCCACGGGACGCCATTCAGGACATTTCGATACGTGACGTGTTGTGGAGAATTGCTGGGCGAGAGGTGCGACGATTAGGTGAAAGATTGGACCGCGTGTGAACGAATATTATCGGCGTTCCTTCGAAACGAATCGAAGGAGCCGCGAGATCCTCTGCCGTTGGTACTTACGGTCAGATTATCCGGTGTGGAATTTCATGGCGTTGTCACCGTGAGACATCCGACGTGGCCTGCTCGCAGGTAACAATGGACGTTGCGCAGTCTCTTCGATAGAATTCTGTGTATCATCCCAATGCATCCCATTGCCATATAAGACTGCGAGGTCGTTATGGTTCTTAAGACATTGAAGATAATTAAGAACTCTTTGACGAATTCACCTGTCTCATTGTGTTATGTACACACATTTATAAATATATAAATATATATATATATAAATATACATGTTGAAGTTACCATTACCACTGTGATGGATATTTACTGAGAACCAGCGCGATCGAAAAAATGGTATGCACTCAGATTATCACACCTTACTACTTCTGAGGCTGAATGACGCGGTGTTCTTTCAGATTCTGATTGAAAAGGAAACAGGCTGTAAGGAAAGCAAACGTTAGCGACCGTAAATAATAATCCCAGTAATCGTAACACGAAAGAAACCCTTTTAATTCTGTGCTATGGTGCCGGGACACCGTGTAACCCTGGGTGGACCGTTTAGGGTCTGCTCCAATACGATTACTGCGATACCGTAAGCTAAACTGTAATAATGAAAAAAATAATATATATATATAAACATGGAGCATTATACCTTGGACTCTTCAGTTTCACAACCTAGCCTCCCATTCATCACACCATGTTTTTGCTTATTTTATCGTTATATTAGTACATGCTATGAAGACAGTACACGAGGATGATATGTTAAGAATTTATTAAAAATATTCGTTCAGTACATTACTTCGACAGAAAGTGGAGTATTTATTTCGAAAGACAAAGCAACCGACTTTGGGTGGATTCTGGTCAGGAGCAGTGGATGAAATATTTATACGATGCTCTTATCGAGTTCTGTGTTCAAGGAGCAGTTTCGATACATCCCGCCGCGTGCGAGATTTTCGCTGAAAGAAGTGTTTCGCGGATAATAAGTGGTGGGCACGGTGTGAACGGTCGGCGCGTACCATCCGTAATCCATCGCCGTGCTCCTGTAACAAGGATGGGGGTGCGGACTCTCGTCCTCTCCATATCCATTGAAGATCCCTGTAAAAACAACTTCTATCGGATAAACAGTCCTTCGCCCCACCAGGAACAATTACAATCCCATCCATTTCGACGAATAATATATTTCAGTATCCTACAATTCACTTTATAAAAATAAAAAATAACACGAGAACGTCTAACATGGTTGCGTAAAGTCTCTAAAGTTACAATAGCATCTTAATATGGAATTTGAAAATTCTTCGGAGGCGCTAGCATAATCATCGGCACACGTTCGCGTATAAAATGATTACAGGTTACAGGTTTATTAATTTTGTGCATCTATTTCCGTGCACTCGTAAGGCAGCTGAAACTCCACTAGGTTACACCGAAATCGTCCCCGTATTTTCGAGACACTGTCCATCGTTGTTCCCCCTATCTTAAACCCCGGATCGACCGTGACGTTATTCATCCTGGCGAATGCAGACATGTCGACGAAATGCAGCTCGTTGCTATACAGAAACAGAAGCAACAGATTGTCCAGTCCCACGAACGCGTCTGCCTTCAACGTAGCGATATGGTTGCCATTCAGCCACAATGAGTTGAGATTCTTCAGGTATCGGAATATCCCCCCGGAGACAGCCCTCAGCCGATTCTTGCCGAGATCCAGTTCGTTGATCTCGCCGAGGCCGCGAAAGATTTCCGGCTGCATGGACGAGATTTTGTTCTTCGACAGGTAGAGGAGGTCTAGATAAGGCATGCCACTGAAAGCTCCGATCGGTACCTCGCTAATATCATTAGAGTCCAACGCCAGCGTCTCCAGGTACCTGAGGCCCTTGAACATGTTCCTCTTCAGCACGATATTATTATTCGTGGCGTACAACTCCCGGAGATCGACGAGACCCTTCCAGGCGCCAGGCTGGAACGTGGATATGTTGTTGTAATCCAGCAGCAGTGTCTCGAGGCTGCGCAATTTGGCGAACGCGGCATCCTCGATGTCGCTGATGGTGTTGTTCTTCAGGTCCAAGTACGTGAGTTGATCGAGGGCGGCGAAATGGTGCCTGGAGATTCTGGAGAGCTTGTTGTCGCGTATGTAGAGTGCCGACGAATTGGCAACCTCGAGGAACGCGTCCTTGGCTATGTCGACGATCCCGAGGCCCTCCAGGTGCAGTTCTATGTCCTCGATGGTTTGCACCGCGTTGACATCCTCGAAAGCGACGCTGTGCAACACGCCGTTGCCCAGGCAGACGTAAAGATGGTTGTAAACTTGGCAGTCCACCTCGTCCGCGCGAACGTCTTGAGCGGTGACCGATAAGAGGAGATAAACGAGCAAGAGGAAGCGCATGGTGTGCTCAGATGCTGGATGCGCACTGAACGCGTGAGAGAGCCAGCCTTTCGACGTGCAGCCGAGGGTATAAACTGACGGTTACCGTAGCAGAGATATCATTCGATACGTATGCACGTCCACGTATCAGCTATACCGTGTACGATGTAACTCGACAGTCAAGTCCAGTTCCGTGGAAATTAGATGTTTCATTCATTATGATGCGCGTCCACCGATCGCTGGCTTTATTTGAACATTCATACCTCGCTGTTGATGGGACCGCGTGACTGCTATTTCGTCCTCAAGCACAATTTTATTCAGATTCCGATTTAATTCAGTTATCAAAATTGAAAATTTACTCGGCTCTGAGGCTGTCGGATTGAACGACGTGCAAACTTTTTGGTCCATCTTCTGGATCGTTTTTCATTATTCTTCGACGACCCTTCGGGGTAGAAATTTGTTTTTTGCTGTTCAAAATATTGAAATCACTCGACATGATAACAGCTCAAATATGAATTTTCCAATTTTGCGTCAACGTGCACGAAGAAGAAGGCATGTTCAAATTATCTTGGTAGGTTTTAAGATAAGAAACGACGCACGTAAGGCAATACTTTTTTCTCTAAACAAGATTTCGCGAAGAAATTAGATTGTTTAAGAGTATACATATTTGTGTGAAAGTCTACCTTCTTACTGTATGGTATGCAACGATTTTCCAGCGAAAGAGAGTGCTTACGCGTACGCCTAACAATGACTATCTTGTGAAGGGTTCCTGTGACATATGCAAAAATGTCTGCATTGCCGATAAGCTTGGACGAGCGTACCGATCATCAACAGTGGCTTATTAATAGCAGAATGTTATCGTTTTAATACGAAGAAGCTTCTCGCCGTGGAGTCTACTACGAAATGTGTTACTTTCGCGATTACGCGGAATCAATTTCCATACGGGTTCAGCGAACTTTATGCATACGCCTTTGTAAAAATACTCATTGGACCGTCACAAGCTGACTTCCTTGTATCATTCGTTCGTAATTCATAGTGAGAATATTTATTAATTATCACATAGTCAACTACAAACGACAGCCGTCTATGGGATTAATAAATTATAAAAACTCACGTGGATACATGAATCGCGTTGGTAGGTTGCTGGTTCGATAAATGTCACTGGTGCTTGGACCTAACGCAGATTCCCTTCCCTGCTCTTCCCTCTTCCTTTCCGCGCACACACACGGCGTTCCCACCATTTTCGGATTACGAGCGTATCAGTCGACTCCCGAATGTATCGCAAGACTTGAATCGTACAGCATAATCTCTTTCGGATACCATACAATCATGCTGCAATTTCTGTCCCCTAATCAGCTGCGAATGTTTCGTTCCTATAGCGACAGTATCTTGAGCGGGAATGGCGCATCGATTAAACAAGTTCGCCTTATTATACGATAAGCATCTTCGTTGAAATAGATAATTTCACAATCTGTCATTCAAAACAACATTCACGCTGACTTCTGTGAACGAATGTTTTATCGATGATTAATTTCACTATATTGTTTTCGTATTTTGATTAAGATTAGTGAATGGAGTTAGGTATGTATATTTTATTGCATTTTATGTAAATCGATGTAGTTATTCTCTACATGCACTGATAGGAAAATAGGGGCCGTGTCTCCAGCGCGCAATTTTTCGTGAGGAAAAAGGGTTATTGAACCTGCCAGGTGAACCACTACTGCACACTCAGCGAACATTTAAAATTCTAGCTGAGTGTGCACTACATTACATCGGCCGTGCTATCAGCGACGCCGATAACAGCAGCGGTTTTGTTGACCGCCTTAAAATCGTACTTCCCTTAACACTTCCCACCAGGAAACCGTCAAGTATGTCTGGCACTGTAACGCGACCGGTAAGTCGAGAACTGTCATTCAAATTGCGAGGAAAATATGTTGAAATCTCTGGAACTCGATATTCAAGTTCATTGCAAACGTTTTCGCTTTACTGTCACTATTTGCGTGATCTTTTTTTCTTAGGTTGCTTTCTGCCGTCACATTTTCTTGGACAGCAGTTCGTGAAAATAATTTTTGAAGGAGGTAATTAGCGATAATATTTACTGGAATTCTTGGTCACTCGTGGAATTCACTGGATTTTCACTGGGCAGGTGGCGACCATAAATAAGAACAGCTGTTTCATTTGTCCTGCACCACCTCTGCCAACATACTCGACAACATAAGTGTAGGTACAGACTTAATGAAACGATTATATCGCTGGCGCTTCCAGTTGCGGTCTGGCCACCAGAAGCGAATTACTGGCCTGCTGATAAGGGTTTCGACGCGTACGGAACTTAACGATGAGTATTCAAAAATATTCTAACTGCTGGAAAAGTGAACTTCCAGGCTACTGAATAAAAACATGAAGAAGGGCACAGTAAAATTCTGAGTGTTAATCTGTGCAAATTGTAGATATTCAAAATAGTGAACTGTGAGTGAACGCATGTGCCGTTATCGCGAATGAAAAATGGAACAAAATTTCCCTTAAAAAATATTGAAGAAAGAATTAAAAATATAATATAATTATAAATGTAACGCGTAACATTTCAAAATCCTCTTTATGGAAGCGCGAACAACGTGGCATTTAAGAATAACTAAAGGTGTAATAAGCTTTAAATTTCTATATTACCAGCCATAAATAGTGCTATTTATAATCTTAAACATTTATCGTTTAAATGCGTTCAGAAGGATAAAACGTTCAAGTGTATTTCTTTTTGCTGTGTGCGATCGCAATAATTACGTCTTCGTCGCGGACACTTGTGAACAATAATAATTTACGATATATTTATTGTCTATTACAGTGGCCGTTTTATTTCGCAACAATAATGGACAACATATGTTCCGCTAATACTACTTCTGGAACCTTGATTTTCGCGGTAGTGGTAGAAACAATTATAACAGTTCGCCTATCAAAAATGATAAATGTTAGATAATTGCAATTGCGAAGAAGGTCATTCTTTATCTCCGCCCGCGTATAAATGTCAGAGTGCCGCTGTCCTGCAATTTATCTGTTAGCTTAGCGGACAAACGAGGAGGGAAAAAATCGCTTAATTATGTTAATTTTTATTACTCCCTTCGTATCTGTCCGCATGAACCCACAATTCTGAGTTTACGGGAAATACGAAGACTCCATGATCCATTTTCATCGGTCCCACGGTTGAGAAGGCATCTAAATTCAAGGAAATTTACACACGCCTTGTCGTTGACGAATTCACGCCAGTTACAGGCTCACATTGCAACCCACTAATGAGTTTCCGCGTTGAAGTTGCCCGATGACGCGGAATTTCACAATTGAAACGAGAGTTATAACCAACAACGCCGGAGGCTAACGTCCTGTCACGTTGACACGCGTCAATTCCGTTTCATGGGGAATGTGTTGCTCGTGGGGTCGTCGTGAATAGAATTTAACGTTACGTGGGCGTAATTGAAGCATTCGACTCGAATAGAATCGAGGGGCCATTCTAAGGACGTTTGCCAGATTCTTTCGTGCTTCACGACAAAAAGCTCGAGTGACCTTGCGGCACCTTGTGGCACCTTGCGACACCTTGTTCGATTCAGAAAACTGAGTACAGACACGGATGGAACATGAGTTGTAACGTGATGCCGTTGAAGAGATACGCAGAAATCAGCTACCGCGTGAAGTGCGTGTCGGTAGAGGACGAGCGAGTTTTCGGAGACGTGTATGTCACCAAGCAGACGCGAAATCTGCTGTACTGTGCAGATGGGTATCAGTTTCCCTCCTTGTACGACAGAAGTAGATGTAATCTGATACACAGAAGCTGGGAAGGGCCAAATTTTATGGAATTGAACCGGAAGAAACCGATTCGAAGGTCTAGTGTCGTGCCGACCCAACTATCTAAGAAGCGTCAGAATTTGAAGAGGTCGAAATCTGTGGGTGACACGAGGATCGTGAGCGAGTGCTGCCACAAGAGCAGCGAAGGCATCAGAAGCGAGACTGAAATTAAAAACCCAAAGGTAATCCTCATCATTAAGGGGTAACGTCACGATGATAGGCAAAAAATTGTAGGAAAGCTTTGGAGGTTATTTTAAAGAAATTTACGAACTTTATTAAAAATATGATAAAAGGTTCTTATGATATGTAAAAATAAGAACAAAAAAATATTTTTTCAGATTTTTTTAATGAAAAGTATGTGCACAATATCCGCACAGCCGATTTTTTCAAAAAGACAACACATTTTGTAATCTACACACCAAATACTAGAGAAGTACCCACGATTTTTGCAAACTATGGAAAACTCTGTAATTTACATTTCTATAAGAAATTTTCTAGCAAAACGGATTTGTTTTCAAATGGTCGCCATTCCTTCAGAAATCAATATTTTCTCGAACTCTTGGGTACTTCTCTAGTATTTAGCGTTTAGATGACAAAATATTTTGTCTTTTGGTTCCAGGTCGAACGGTGTGGACATGAAAATGGAAAATACGTATCGGCTGTGCTGATATTGTGGCACTATTTTTTACTCAAAAATCTAAAAAAAATTTGTTGTGTTCTTTATACATATCATAAGAACCTTATTTTTTAATAAAGTTCATAAATTTCTTTAAAATCGCGTCCAAAGTTATGTTACCATTTTTGGTCTATCATCGTGACGTTAACCCTTAACATAAATCCTTTCTTTCTCTATTTAATCATGAAGGGGGGTTGTCTTCTAGTTACGATACCACGTAAAATAAGACACATGAAAATGTAACTTTTTTAAATAAAATCATTTGCAGACGTATCCACCGCCGTTACCAAATCCACCCGCGAAACAGGATGGCGAACTTTCATCGTTGGTGGATCAACTGCTGTTAGATATATACGGTTTGCCAGACGGCGACAGAGGGCGATCGGAGAGTGACTCGACAGCCTCGTCCCTGAAGACGCGTCCGCAGCATCAGCATTTGCAAAAGGCGCGTTTGTTATGGAAAAGTAAGTGTAATTCAATATAAAGATAGAAACGTCTATAACACGGGCAAAAGGACGGAGCGAATGTGGGCGGCTGATAAATGTGTTCAGCTCGGGGACACTTGATATTGGCTGTTGTTCGTGGAAAGGTAGAAAATGCTTATTTAACCGATGATATTCCAAGCTGAGGCGGAAATAAGATTCATTGTGTAATACTCGTTTAATTTCGACTAAAGGATAGCTAGAAAACCTAAAACATCCACCATATTCGTCTGTGAAATTTAAATTGACACGCAGAGTTCGAAATTCGCTTGAATTAGGGGAAGACACTTCGGCAGTAGCTGACGAGACAAGAGGTCGTAGCGCCGAGACAGACAAGCGACCTCGTTGACTTCGAGGCAAGAAGGTTCTTTGACTTGGAGTGCTGCTTTTTTCCTCCCTTTTTCTCCCTTCTTCTCGAGAGGGGGGAAAGTCACTTCTTTTATCTCTATACACGATGCTACTTCGTTTCGCCTCGTTGAACATGCATAGGGAACACCAGGAGAGAGATTGTGCGGGCTTTACACCGAAACCCATGAGGAAGCGTCTCTTTTCATGTAAACTATTAAAAGAAGCGTGTTTTTACTTTCCACGAAACAAATGTTATATTTTTCTTGATCAGCGACAGCTCCATTACGATAGGGGCGCGCGACAATGTTAAGATAGCTCAAGGTCAATTTTCGAACATCATTAGAAATTCATCTTCAAATCGCACCGTAAAGCTTCCCAATTTAAATTTTAAGTGTAAAAGTTAATGCGATACAGGTTCGTTAAGAGTGGCTTAGGCGAACTTCCGGAGTCGCGATCGAGAACATCTGGGCTCGTGTTCAGAATGATCAAAGAAAATGGTCGGCTCTGGAGTTGTTTCTTCTAGCGAGATATCGAGGAATGCGGGGAGCATAAGCAACCAACGGAAAGAGTTGGAAAACTGCAATCTTCGGTGCTTGTGTACAGAGGGTGAGCCCTTTCGGGCCGTTATCAAGATCGCGGTTTCAATTCAAAGACTTCCCGAAGCATCTCGTCCTTTTAGCCAGACCGAAATAAACGCGCCCTCTTCAATTTGAATGCGCCTCGTGCAATCTCCAACGATCATGCGTGCTCGTTACCTTCTGAATTTTGAAAAACCCTGCTTATACCGCGTCTTTCATTCTATAAAGCATTCGAAGATCCAAACATTCACATCCCCGGATTGGATTCGTTCGTTTGTGACCCATGTGTCTAATGTTTCAGGTATCGACGAACTTCAAGTTATGGTGCTGAATTTACGCGATCATATCAATCATACTGGCGCTATACTAATTCGACAGTTGCGACGGAAGGATTATCTCTCTATGAAACGGGAGAAACAGAGCGACATAATTACCGCCTACCTTCAAGCTCACAGCCTAAAACGTAGTGAGTATATTTGTCACATTTTCATTGCTATTGGCAAAAAGATATGAATGAATGTTTACGCCTTCAAACCGTGTGTGTACGTTCGATTGAAAACTTTGAAAGTACTTCTCATGATTATGAAACATTATGTGTATAAAGTGTAATTTAGAATTAGCACTCAATTCGAATCCGCTCAATCGCATCGTTACGCGATTCACCCTTGACATTTATACCGCCTATTAGGAGTACTAGAGCGGAAAAAAAAAGCGTTTAACAGACAGGAAAATTCTAGCCACGACGATAGCTTTGCTGAATAAACAATGGAGCCTCGCATAATACGGAAACAGGACCGTTCGTTTGGTCCTCCTCGGTGAAACTTCGCGTCTCCTTTCGGACAATAAAACTGTCGTTTCACAAAAGCGATCTTCGTCCTGGCTGACATTAAAAACAACGACGCGATTTATACCGCTTCTGTCCGTTACCGGCGGCAGCTTATTATTTATCTTATCGCTGTTTTGCATTTATAAATATGGAACAGTTGGAACAGTAATATAACTTGGTGCTACGGGATGAACTTGGACGACGCAATAGAACGGTCGCACAAATGAAACGCAACACGGAGGCCTGGGAAATGTATTATCAAAGTAATAACTACTTTCAAGTTATTCGTGCACAAATAGGTACCTAATTACTCTACAAATTATAGGAAATAGCTTGATGCTTTCGCGTTTCCTATCTCCAACGCGAATATTCACATGCTTAACATACCGTACTCTTCATTTACAACTACAGCTGTTCAAAGCAAAGCTACGCACCCCTCTTCCCCAACCGCGCGTGCGTGAAGATCCAAAATTGTCTTCGAATTACAGCACACGCAGGTACTGTAACACATTCCTCCATAATTTCCATTGCATCGTCAATTTTTTTGTAACCGTGCTCGCAATTCACCTATACACGTAAAACTCAACACTCTTACGTGACGCTGTAAGTCGTTGCAAATATTTTAGCCGGGGGGTGGGACCGGTTTAAAAGCTCCAAGTGCGCCACTCGAAAACGACCACTTTGGGGAGCGCGTTATCGATACTGTGAGCGTGGTATCGGTACGACAAATACACCTCGTGTCTCGTCATCGACACTTCCGGGAAACAAAAAGGCCCCGTTTCACGTGCGGCGACTCTCACTGATCAATAATTAGAGTTTGCCGCGCGCGTATCGCGCGCACTACGCATGCCCGGCGAGCGGCACGCGCGTACCGTCATTGATAAAGTTTTAATGATGTTGCGCCTGCGAGGAACGGAAATGCGGAACTTTCCTCGGTCTTCGCCAACTTTAGAGCCGCATTTAGCGCGATGAACCCGGTCCATCGCGACCCAATGCCTGTCAACCCTGACACGCTTCAGCTGCAAAGTACCATAAACACATGGATCGCACAGAAACTTGCAATTTAACAGAACGATTATGTAACTTGGAGTTGCTCTGTGAATTCTTATATCTCAGGTTAGAAGTATATGATCCTTCTAAACGATTGGCCTTGCTGCTAAGTTGTGTAATACCTTGGGCACGTTAAGTAAGCTGCTTGCAACAAGGAGATATTAATGAATTGAGAGTATCTATAGAAGCCTTGGTGGCAATGTTACTGCAATTTTTTTTCATCCCTTGTAGTTGCTTCGGTCTTCTTAACTGTACAGAAGCGTTGTTCACTAATTACTTGGAGCAATGTTTCAATACCTCCCTAGGGGAATTAGGGTAAAGTCAGGGTACCTATCAAGGCCTGCTGTTTTTAAGCTCTTAACCTTCGGGACGGCAGAGAAAGTGTATAAATATGCATAGTGGTTGCATGTTTCACATGTGTAGTTGCAAGGAAATTGATTTAACAGGAATATAACCGGCGTTGCTAAGGGAAAAATGCTTTTACTTTGTGCAACAATTTCTTTCAAGCGATTGAGAAGTAACTCGTGTGTTAACGAACAATGATTTGACGAAGTACTTGAGTTTCCGAATTTTTTGAATCTGTACGTCACCTCGTATGTCACTAATGATAGGAAATGGTTATTCTTCTGTATGTCGTTTATCATTTCGTGACTCCTCCTTTTGGATCTTTCATCCTTAGTTTCCTTCGCGACAGTCCTTTGGAGGCGTTCGTTCTCTTAAAGCGACGGGGTGATATTTCCGGGGTAATTTTTCATCCTTAACTCCAGAAACTTATTGACCCCGTGAAATTTTTCAAACGCCTCTAAACTCTGGCTTTTCTGTCCGAGGCTGCTTCAATAGTTCAGCCAAGCGTTCAAAATATTAAGTAACCGTTTCCGAGCCATTACCCTGATATGCTTGCGCGAGCGACAAAAACACGGATCTTAGGAGATGACCGTGTTTGCTGAATACATCCGCGCGGATTATGCGTTGATGATTACGCCGATTATTGTGAAACTTCAGCTTTAAATAACCACACGAACGTATTTTTTTACACGGAGGGTAAATACTGGCGCGTTGTTCGCATGTCATCTTTTCATTATTTTCTTACATCGATTATCTATGGTTTGCAAGCATATAAAACGCGAGGTCAGGTGTTTAAACTTTATCAAGTGTTTATCTATACTTCAGTGCCCAAACCTTCATTCGAACACGGTAAAAACTTGTACAAGGAGATGCTCTCGTAAACTGACTGATTCGATTACCTTCAAAGTTTCAGAAAATGTAAAGAAACTCCTCACGTCGGAATAGTTCGGAGGATGGCATCGTATGGTGAATATGGATATGTGTTAGGTCGAAATGTCAAGGAGATGAGGCGAGAACCTTGAGGTTAGCTCGCTTTTCTTTCAGCTAACTTGATGTGTTTTAAATAAAATATTATACATTTTATATAGTACCTAAATATCTTAATAAGAATAATAATACCACCTTGTAGATTTTTCCATCATTCTTTGACCCAAGTGTGTTTTAAACAAATAATTCTTATGCGAAGAAACTGGTATCTCCAATTTTTAATGTAAAAGCAGTGATCACTTCATAAGAATCATCCCGTACATTATTAAATATACTGCCTGAAGAAAGAATCTCTAAATTTCCATGTATAATAATGAAGTGGAATTCTCTTTGTGACTACAATGAACATAGAACATTCCGGCACTTTAAATTAAAAGAAACTCGTGCCCCATAGACAGCTTCTCCTTCCGTTTCACCGAACAATTGCGCTCTCGAATAGGAAATACCTATCCACGCGAACTTTCCATTGAAATTCGAGCGCGTGGACTGGCAGCTGCGCGCGCGAATCTGAAAATAAGCGATCACACGAAGTTCCTCCTAGATCGAATTGAGTCGAATTGCATCGTATTCGCGCGACTCTCGGAAAAGGGGTCGCGTGTCTCAATCGAATGCGGAGGTATGCAATTCAGCTTTGTTGACATCGAAGAGGGTAATTCTATCTACAAACGAATGCCACCGCCTCGTCCTTAATCAATATTCAACTGAATTTCCCTACTTCCAGATTGAATCCGCTAAGACTGGGAAACGTCGATAACCGTGCGATTTTTATTTTCGTCGTTCCTCGAATCGGCCTCATTGGTTCTCAGCGAAACGTATCGCTGATCTCTTGGCAGGACTCCTAATTATTTCCGGCACCTAAGCACGTGAACGATAACGTCGCACACTGTCTATCGTCGCTTCTAATCAGGAGAGAATTAAACGATATCGTTCTCCTATGCTTTCATGCATTTACTGCCACGAGAACTGTTATGTATGCATGTATGCGCGATCCTCTTCGTTGTATTACCCTTCGGCGTTTAAACTCCTCAGCTTACGCTGCGAGGTTCGACTTCTGAGACCATTTGAAATCTGCACTTTAGGTTCAATGAGTTTCGATCGAGAATACAAGAATGTTAAGTTAATAGAGCCACTGTGGACGAGAAGGTACGTTGCGATTTCTATAAATCTCTATTGAATAATGCCCGTATTAGTTTGAATCAGGTCACAGTATATACCCTTTGAAATGAATACCCTGAGAGTTTCACTTTGCATTCGACATGAAGGGCGCGTGAATACACGCTGTATCAAGCGAATGTATCTGATGGCCTTAGTCTCAGCCGCGTAGCTACTGAATCTGACGACATTTCCGACTGACCCATAAAGGGACCGAGTCGATAATTTCATCGATCCGTAGTACGCGGCTTTGTTGTGAACGCGGATTAAAATCGACTGCACCGCGTTGACGGTGTGATAAAATCTCTCGTCTCCGATTACGTGCAGCAAGCGTATTTGCAAATCAAGCAAAACGAGAGGAAGCACAAACACGGTAATCATTAACCAAACCGTTTGCGACCGCTCCTACCGAACTAAAAATACCAACGAAAGCCGGCCGTGAAGGCCTCGATGAAAAGTTCCTTCACCCCGGGGTGACAGTAATGGGAGAAGGGGAGAAATACGAATGGAAAGCCTCCATTATCCCCAGGCAGCCATAAAACGGAAAAGGACTGCCCGGGAAGTCTGCGTGCGATGCAAATTGCAGCAGGAAGCGGCGAAACCGCGGCAGCGTCGCCGTGGAAAAAACGCTAACAACCGGATTCCAGCCGCCCCCGACGGAGCGGTCACGGTGCTCCCGTTGGCCGTCGACGACGAAAGGCGCACGCGAGCACCCCACCGATGGATACAAATCCCTCGCAGCGGGGTGGCGTGCGGCGTGGGCTTCCGCGCATGCGATGTGACGGGAGTGGCGGATCGCTAAGGCTGCTGTGGCCGACGTTTCGTGGAACGGCTTCAGTGGCTATTGCAGGGCTCGGCAGGGCGAACACCATCCCTCTGGTACGGTTTCGGGGCACGTATTTATTGTCACTGTGGACGCACGCGCGCCATCGGTCTCTCCTGCCGACGTGGTGGTCGTTCAGCTGACTCGGCGTTACTCTTCCACGACCAACGGGGTAGCCTAGCTTCCCTGGCCCCTTGTACAGCTGTCGAGAAAGAGGGAAGCCCGGCGGCTGGTTTCACGGTGCCTTCTCGCGACGAGTTCGATCGTCTGCCCCGTTGCCCCCTGGCTCGTGCACGAAGACGTGTGCGCGAACACGCCGCTGTCAGAGGGGGTGTACGACGGGGATGTGCGTCCGGCGAGACTTCGAGAACCGTGTGCTCGTTCAGATGACGACAGATGAGTAGCCTCGTGTGCGGTTCTCCCGGGGACACGGCGCCGATCACGTTTCCACGGCGTCGTATCGCGCTCTGAAAATGGTAAGACGTGTGTTGGGTGGGCAGGGGAAGGGGATGGTGTCTACGTCTCGTGGGGATGTGTTTTGGTAGCTCCCTTGACCGCGATCGAAGACGTTGACGTTGATACAGCGTAGTAATTTCTTGCAGCCCACCGTAGTCCTAAGTACACAGGACGAAGCTCCGCGAATTTTGTGTACTCGCGATAACGAGCTTGAACTGCTTGCCAGACTTTACGTGGCTCCTATTCCTCTTTGGAACATTCTATTTTGCAGGAGAATACTCTGCTTCCGGCAAGGGAAAATAGAGTGCCTGGAAAGAAGCGAGAGATCGGTGCCATCTCCGTATACGATTAGATAAATCAAAACAGTTGACAGGGGTTGGATTAATGCTTTCCTTCGCGTTAACGGTGCGATTCATTGCGAACGTGTGCGGTAAGGTTCGTGTTGTGTATCTCTGCTGGCGTGTGTGGGGAGGCTAGCAACCATATGCAGTCACTCCATATATATATATATTTTTGTTAAGCACGATATACTGAATCGTTGATACTTTCTGTAATCGAAGTTCATCCTGCTGTTCGTCGAATCTCTGTTTCGACGAGATGAAAATTTTTCATTTTGCCTGAATGATTATTGGAATTCCAGTGACCCATCCAATTCGCTTATTTCTTCTTCGACACTCGATTTTGAGTAGAATCTTCGTGAAAAGCATTCCGTATATTCAAAAGGACGAATTAGTTTCGCTAGATTTGTCAAGTACCCCTCGAGATCGAGAGTCGAGGGTTCTGCAGTGTATACATTGCTCCCCGTGCGTCACACACTTTCAATGGGACCGCAGATAACCGATCGATTTATTTCGCGAATGCGAACGCTGGTTTCCTCGCAAAATCGAACGCATACGTTGCTCCAACAGCGCTGTGTGCTTCGTAACAGGTGGTACGTCTGCATAGACACGGCCAAGAAAAAGCACAGCGCTAATGATTTCGTTTGCTGCTAAAAGCGTGGAATAATCCTCGCTCTGATATAGTCAGACTGCATAGCAGAGGAATTAATACTTCAAAAGGAGTCGTCGCTACGGTGCACTCTGAAGGGTTTCATACCCTCATTGTTGTGTTCGAAATGGAGCATCTGTGTCTGATTACGTTTCCTTACATCAATGCAGAATTCCACTAGTGCAATATGTTCCATAGACAAGCATTTGAATAAACAAAGGGTAGCAATCGATAATGCATAATTCTTCAAATGGCTTCCTGTGCCAAAAGACTCGAACAAGAAAACTTGTTTTAATTTACATGTCCTGCATTCGATTTCTGTGTGGCTGACAGACCTTTAAACACATTATAGGTTCCGCTTACGACCTCACTGGTCATGTCAATTGCACGTTACCTTTACCAATTGGTATAGATACTCTAACGTTTCATGTTACATGGTTATTTGACGCGGTCTAATCGATCGAAGTGTTATTATCAAGGGGAACGATACTTTCTTCGAAACGAAGTTTGAGCTCAATTTCGCGGCTGATACCGTGCAGCACGCGTTCAACGAATCAATGCAGCCATCGGAATTTCAGACACGTGATAAAAATGCGACTCGCACGGAAGAAGCATCGCAACGGGGAACGGTGAAGCACGAGTTTGAGAAACTGAACGCGACAGCGACGGATGATGACACACGAAAACGGCTGAAAGCCGGCTGTACACAGTACAACAAGAGGCGGGAGAGGTGAAAGTGACGATGAAGAAGAAAGAGAGGCGTTCCTAATTGGAGAATGAGCGGATTTTTCAACTCCCTCAGAAACCTCGCGTCAGGAGCCGCGTACGCCGCCAGCTCTGCCTCCAACTACGAAGAACTGGAAGGTGAATAATTTTCAATTCTATATTTACCTTAGGTTTAAACGGAATAAAAGTCCAACCTATTCGAAGTTTATTTGAAGAATACTACTTAGCACACACTCTATTGCGATGGTTCCTGGACCCCTGGATCCTTTCAAATAACCATAAACGATGTTATAAATATCGGGGACCGAACCCCCACTGCCACAAGAGACGCGTATGCAAAAACGATAAATGGATTTGAGGAGCAAGAGAAATTTATTTAATGCTTAAGACTTCATAACTCTTGAACTCCAGTTTTTAGCAAAGTTCATTGTCTCTCTGATACTTGTTTCAAATCAGATAAAGCTCCATTACGTGTACTTTACTGAAACGATAAGACTACGGTTGAAAGAAGATTTAGTTACCGCGTATTGCTAATTCAAGATACAAGAATTCTCGAACTTTATCCCTCAGACAACAAATGGGTAATGGATATCAATTTACGTCGTATTTGTCATGCACTCTGATAGACGGCTGGCGAGTTTACGTTATTCCGGTAGAGTTGTATAGTTTATGACGAATGGGGCGTGCAATTTTCGCTCGCTGATGCGAAATAGTGCTTGGGTAATTAACTCGTAGTTGGATGGTCAAAATGCAGTTGAATGCCGACGGTTTCTAAAAGAACGTGCAGAGTAATCACGCAACGTCTGGCCATAACTGCTCCTATTCTACTGGGAAACGGACATTACCACTTTAGCGAGTCACGTTCTTTTGCTTATGGAATTATGAGTAGAACAGATCTCCAATCTGATTTCTATCAAGACGAAAAGAATGTACAGACTTCAAAGCAATCAAAGAAACACTTGCTGGATTGTCATACAATTTAGGGATATTAATCGTTCACCATATGGGTCAATATAAGAACCTATTTTGAGTATTTCTAATTTTTGTTTCACAGCTTTTGCAAAAGAAATAACCAAGAATAAGGAATGAGTCAAAGTAAAACTTTCAGGCGCAACACATGGGTGTATTATATCTCCAGTGTCAATGTTGATTTCATCGTTTGCTTGGCTCGATTAATAATGCTTAATCAAATTACGATACCGAGGGGGATAAAACTGCATCCCCGATAAACACATTAAACGGGATTAGCGTTCCGTGATCATTGAGCCGTTTGATTATGCTTAAACGCGTCCATGTTTGTCGTTCGTTCTGTGCGTCATGCTGCATTGAATCAGACGTCTGACTGCAAAACTTTGCAGCCGACGTGTATGAGAGTTGACATTTCGATTGAACTACATGTATTAACGTTTCTATTTGTTTAACGCAACTGAAGCGACTACCGACGTTTAACGAGTGCCGCTTCGACAGTTTGCCATACCTTTGTCGTTTTACCGTTTCATATCTCGTGAGATTAAATTTTGATCGAATACTGTTACATACTTTGCCCATAATTGAGTTGGACGAACAATTTTCTTCTTTTCCCTTGATACCATTCAACACGGACATTGCAAATGTATTTTAAAGTTTAAACAGTTCACTCGTACATTTCACTTCGTTCGAAAAAACAGACGTATTCATGTGGATTCCATTATTCATTCGCCATTTTAAAAATTGGTACTCCACCATTTTCACCAGTTTAATTAGTCGCTCTTATAATTTACAATTATAATGCACCATTCAACTTGTGTCGATGAAACAGTTTTACACGTTTGGAATATCTGATATTCCCAGATATCGTTCAATGAAGTTCTGCGTCGCCTTAAAGTATTTCTCGAATTTTTTGAATTTTCAGTCGAAGACACGAAGATGAGATTTAGTCTGACACCGCAGCCAGGAGAAAGTGGGTTCATACAATGGTTAGACGCGATGAAAATGGTGGCCAGGTTGCAAGGAGGAATACCACCGGAATTTCGAAAAAAGGCAGGCACCGAACGATGTTTTCCTTGCTCGTAATTTTACCCTGAAAAATTTGAGCGCATCCTAAATTTAAAATGTTTCGCAGTTATGGCTGACGCTGGCGGAACGTCATCTAGAGCAGCGCGGTGTAGATTGGAAGCAGGCTGAAAAGGTCTGCTTCAACGAGTGGAGCAATCCTGACGATGAAGAGCTCGGTATACAAATCGTTAAAGTAAGACTGTAAAGCCTACCATCCTTTTTACAATAGCCCTTCGTGCGCACTACTGTCCTCGCGAACTATACGTACGATTCTACTTCAATCTCTATCTCATCCTGTCTGCTCCTTTACAACGATAGAAGTAACGGACGTTTCCCAACGAATGTTTGTCAACTTTAAAATTCAAACTACTTTCTCCTTGCAAATAACGAGTAGGGATCTCTTATTCGAATAATTCCTAGATCTGTTTACAAGCAACCTCCATTGCACATTTCTTTTATGCATCCACGGATCGTCAAAGAGTTTCACATCGTAGGTGCCTCGTAAAATACGGAACCCGTTTAAAAATCGCTCCGCTGCTGTCAAGAGCCCAATTAAACTTAATATCCTTGCCTTGCATAACGCGAGTGCAAAAACTACTCACGTGACGCAATTCCATATCGCGAAGCTTCGCGCCTCGAGCCGTCTCGGTTCGGTGTATAATTACGCGCAATTAAATTTCCATCATTAATCACTTCGACGCCAGGCAATTAAGTGTCGCCGATCAGCCGTCCAATTAGTTTCGTGCCCGCGCTCCCGCATGCCCCTGAAGAAATGACCTTTAACGAACGCACCAGCCACTTACAATCGGGGGAGCGCCTAAGCCGTGCCTCCAGGTTCGGGGATCGTAAATTCAGGCTGGTTGGCCCGAGCAAAATCCGATATCTGGTCGTCGGCCCTTTCAGGATTTACACAGGACGGGCTGCAGTCTATTTTGCGGCGCAGCTGGCAGGGACAATCAGGCGGTGCTTCGTCGAGTTCTGCTTGGCTTCGCCCGATGGAACAAGTCCGTCGGCTATTGCCAAGGCCTGAACGTGCTTGCCGCCCTCATTCTGCAGGTTATGGATCGCGGCGAGACCGCCGCGGTGAAGGTGATGATCTACTTGATAGAGGGTGTCCTGCCGGAGGGTTATTTCGCGGACAATCTTCGCGGACTCTCCGTCGACATGGCAGTGTTCCGTGATCTGTTACGCGCTAGGCTGCCCAAGCTCTCGAGACACCTGGAGCTGTTGCAGAACGACGCGAAGGACAAGGCGACAGGTTGGTCCTTCGTGAAACGCAGAAAACATACCTGCAATGATTGTATATTCGATGGAGTAATCGTACAAAGGCATCGAACAATACTTTGCTAACAGTGTACTTAAACATTTTGGGTATAGATGCTTAGGGTGCTTTCGAAATTAGAATTAAAGATGTTCGAAGGGTACTGATTACTCAATCGAATAATTGTGACTCCATTCAGCTAATTTCAATGATCTAATTATTGATCCAACAGTTCCCTCTTGTTCAGGCAGCAGTTACGAGCCACCTCTGACGAATGTGTTCACGATGCAATGGTTCCTCACCCTCTTCTGTCACTGTTTGCCACAGGAGGCGGTTCTCCGTGTCTGGGACTTGATATTCCTCGAGGGAGACGACATACTCCTCAAAACCGCTTTGACCATATGGGAGGGGCTTTCAGAGTAAGTGGAGGATCCAAGACACGTTAGGTTGCTTCGATTCGCTGTGGATACTGTAATTTTGTTTTTCCTCAGTCGCATCATGACCGTGACATCGGCCGACGAGTTTTATAGCATAATGGGGGTTCTGACGAGGGAGATGCTGGAATTTACGGACACGAATAATCTCATAAAGGTTTGTTCGAATCCTTTCATAAAAGTTTCTCAATATTCTGTACTTCAGAACCTTATTTGTTCCTTGTATTCGCAGAATATAGTTAGTATGGGACATCTGCAAGGTGTCACGGGCCTGAGAGAGAAGCACAGATACAATATCACCCCGTGGGCAAGGAAACTTAGCGACGACGAAGACAGTGACACGGAGGAGGATGAGAGATTGGCTGTAGCTGCTGCGATGTTTAGCATGGCCCAGCGGCTGAAGAAAGGTACAGAATACAAAAATATATTGCCCACGTGGCAATGCTATTGTTACGATGTCATCTGTATTTCTTCACGTCACAAGACACATGCTTGTAGATCGTATACCGCAAACGATTGGTGCGCTGCAGGCTATGACGCCCAGCAGCGACAAAGACCGTCTCGCCTTGGACATTAGCACTTTGAAGCAGCAGTACGCCAAGCTGCGAGAGCGTCAACGGCAGGCACACATTATACTTTCGGGTAATTGCTGGCTCTGATAATACAATTAGAAGTTACTTTGTATGGTTTAAGGTACAATAAATCGTTCGATCCTCTCGAATCCCTACGTTGGCTTAGCAATGGTAGTTCGAGAGAATGGTCAACATTTGGCGGAAAGGAATCGCGCGAATGTAAAAATCCTTTGTGTCCTCCAAGTGTCGAGGAGCTAGTATAAGAACTGTGAAGATACGCCTGCTTGAAATAGAACCAGTACGAAAATGCATAAATTTTTTTTTGGCGCAGCAGCATGTGCAAGGCAGACCATGGTTGCACCTCCTACTTCTCAGGCCATGAATCATCTTTTAGTGGGCAAAAACGCGCTCGTGAGCAGCAAGAATCGACCCCTGAGCCTACCTTCTGCCAATGCACCGCCGAAGACACGACCCACACCTCTAACTCAGGGCCGAAAGGACAAACAAGGCGTTACGCTCCACTGGAAGGATACCAAGAAGATGAAGCAGAACGCTTTGAATTCGTTCGGTACGTACCATTTCGTTAAACTAGACGTTATGGTTATGGGATGCGCGATTATTAAGCGAAAACTGTACTGCAGTTATTGTTCATGGTCCTATATTGACACGAAGTTTGAGATTTAACAAAGAATAATTATTTGTCCTGTATTTCAATCTCTGGTCTTCTTACAGTTAATTCAAAGTGCAGAAATCGATTAATTTCATATAAAATGCTTTTTACATTTAAATTAAAAATCGTTTCTTAAATTACAAGTACAGCCTCGTATTTGTTTATAAAAAATAAATGGGAGTGTATTTTTCTATTTACTGACTGTTGGTAAAGGAGAATGTATCGGAGGCTGATAATATAGACTGTCCGTTTTATACTTATCTTCTGCTGGTTAGTATTACCTTCCGCTGGTTACTAACACCATCCGTCGGTATAGACGTTTCCAGAATTGTTCCACCAACAGTAGATAAACATTCCGAAATAGTCAGCTGAACATCCTACACGGTTATATAAAATCAAAACTTAATTCTATTCTTTTTATTCTCATACTCAACTTTCCACCTCCAAAATTCACAAAAGATAACGTATCGCTACTCACTTTTCCCGATTTCTAGCAACAAGGAAATCAAAATGCCCACCGATACTTCAACCAAGGCATTGACAATTTTCCAATTTCCGTTTCACGTATGAAGCACCTTCATTCATTCGACTTCTTCCAGATGTGGCAGAAGTCAGCACAACAGCGTTGCAACCCTTGGAAGTGGACTTGACATCTCCAAAGCGCAGTAATGCTGACAGCGACAGCGACAGCACGTCAACGGAGTTGTGCGACGAACCGGATCGTCTCAGCGACGTTGACAGCGAAGATCTTACGTCAGCATCCGAGACCTATGTTATGGCGACGGACGAGGAGAAGAGTTCTCGACTGGAAAGCTCGCCAATGCCTGAGAAGCTACACAAAGGTACATCGCTTGATGAATCAGCAAAGTCGATTAAAATGAAGGACATCAAGGCGTCCGAAGACAGTTTGAACGATATATCGATCGCCCAAATCACCGATCAAATACGACGGCTGTCGGCGGAGGATGACAATAATTCGATGGTTCCTCAAACGTTCAGTGCGCAGAGCAAAGTGTCGTTGGATGATTCAACGATGAAAGCGTATTCGCCGGAGAAAGAGAAATCAGTGCCAGACCTTGTTGTAGATTACGTTTCGGACGCTGACAGCGTAAGGAAATCGCTGGCTTTGGCCAAGTACGATTACTTAAGCTTCACTAGCAGCACGGTTAGCACGAAAGAGGACGAAGTATTGGTGCACGAGAGGCATCGGCCAAAGGAGGCTATAAAAGAAGTTGAGGAAGTGCCGCCTAATGATACTTCAACGAAGCAGAGGCACAAAGTTAAGGATACGGTTCCAACGATTGTTCGTCAAGAGAGTTCGACCGTATTTCCAGAATACTCGTCGCCATTGGATAGAAAGTACGATACAATCATTGATAGAATTACTGTCGATTTGGGAACAGAAAACGTGGAACACTTCAAGCCATCCTTCGACTTTTCCAGCAAACTTACCTTGGAAAAGTCCTACGAAAGTTCGAAACCGAGTAGTTTAATCAGCGACACGTCTACTACGATTGCGAATGTTGAAAGGACGCTTTACTCTAAAACGTACATCGGTCATCTTCCGATCTCGCCGGTAACAGTCGACCAGAAGCAGAGTAAACCGATCCCCATCATCCACGGAGCGAATAGTGTCGTAGGATTGTCGTCGGAAATCTCTACAACCGCTGAAGTGTCGTCAGAGAAAGCATATTTAGGTGACAGAGCGCAAGCAAAGGTGTATTCTGATCTGAAGAAGAGCCCTAAGACCCCGGAGAGTAGTAAGTCCTTCAGCTCTGGCGAGACGATGGGACCTGATTCGAAGCCTTCCAGCTTGACTGTAAGTCCTCGGACTCCAGTCAGGTCGGATTCGCGTGATTTCTCGATGGACAAGTCGGTGTGTTCCTCCGCCAGCTCCGATTCGAAGACTCTGGTGTTTCTTTCGGGGGACTCCGATGTCACGAGAGATAGCGCGAAAACGGACACGAAGAAGGTCTATGAGAAGTCGACGTCGTCGACACCGATTAGCATGGATTCGTTGAGAAACAAGTCGGGGAGCAGCCCGAAGTTGGTTGTCAGTAGTTCTAGCGACTCGTGCAGCCCCGGCAAACTAAAGTCTTCCGAGAGGTCGTTCAGTTCGGACCTCCAATCGCCAATAAGTGCCAACTCCATAAAGTATACCTCGAATTACAATAGGCCGGGCCAGGACGACATATCAGGCTCGCCGAACGACTTAAGCTCCGCAACGTCGCCGTTTTACCCGATCTCCAATCCTAATCAAAAGACACCATCTCCCTACGGCGTGTCTAGGCGAAGCTTGGACAGTACAGAGACGTCGCCAGAACAGAAGTCGACCAGCTCGAAAGAATCAACCAAGTATCTAGGCTATCAGGCAAAGTTCGATTCCTCGGTGAAATCTCCCGAGGCCAAGGAAACGGACGGCGCCTCCCGAAATAGTGACGGCCTCGTTAGACCCGAGTTCAACGCGAAGATAGAGGACACCAGCAAGACGGAAAGAAGAAACGGCGACGACAGTGTTGACTTCTATCAGTCGACTGCTAGTGATTATTATCGCAAGGACAAGGATGTCCTTGACGACGGTGCTGACGATCCTCTCTCCGAGAAAGATGTGGTGCCATCGTTACCACAAGAGAAACTTGACAAACGCTATCTGAACTACAATTACAGACACAGAGATAGATCGAAGGTGTTGGAGAGAAGTTCCAGCAGCCTGGATAGCAGAAGGCTTGCTGACATGAAGTCTTCGGCCTCCACGGACGAGTTCACCACTTCCATGGTAAAGAAGAGATCCAGTGATATATTGGAAGATATAAAACACTTGGAGGCGAAGGCGAACGATGGATCCACCGATGCTGGGATGCTGACGAAGAAGAGCAGTTATATTTGGGAGGACCTGAAGAGCTTGGAAGCTAGGAGGCAGGATAACTTTAGCAACTCTGCGAGGAACTTCTCCAAAGATCGTCTGGAGGTACCTGACGTAACAGGAGATGGGAGAAGAAAATCGTACGTGATACACCCAAGGATTAGTATCGACGAGAACAGTGACAGTATATTGAAGAGTGTAGCGTGTAGTCAGAACAACGGCGACACCGACGATGGCAGGGAGTCGAAGTTGGGCGTGTGGACGAAGGTGAAGCCTCGCAAAAGAGGTAATGACGGGAGGAGGAACAGTGACAGAGCGCTGAAGATAATTCAAGAGAATTCTGCCATACTTCAGAAGATCCTTGCTTGCCAGGCGAAGAAACGCTTGCCAGACCTCGAAGAGATAACCAAGGAGATCACTATAAGTCCCATAAACGAGGAGATCTCCAAGATCTTCAGCCCCATATTGGAGAAAATGGGCCTGAACGAACACGAGATCAACGAGGAATTGGCAAGGATCAATTTCAAGGATTTCGACAATATGTCCGCCACCAGCGTGTCCGAATTCGATGCGAAAATCAACGAAGAGCTGTCTAAGCTTTCCTTGATCGACGAGACGGAGCAGGTGGATCACTTCGGCGTGGACGAAGTCATATCGCACGAGTATCTGGACACCAGAGAGGCCTTGATAGATCGCAAGATAAACGAGGAGCTGTCGAAGCTGTTGGCAAACTACGAAGAACGCTCCCCTGTCAGTATTGCGAACCTGGACAAAGGGTCCTCTAGTCAAAACGCCACTGAAATCGATGGACTGGATTTGTCCAGCATCTCCACGAATGTATTTTCATACAAATCGTCCAACGATTCTATCGAGACCAGAAGCGACTTGGGATCGGCGCAGGAGCCGACCATCCCGGTTGACAAGTTCTCCCAATACACCGAAAAGGTGTTGCCGTACGCGGTCTCCAAATATCGAGACGACGACTCATCGCCCAAGAGCGACATCGATATCTACAGGGAGCTAGAGAAGCTCGATAAAATCTCTTCGGCGCAGGTGCTGCCGGACACGACGCTGGAGCTTCCTCAGAAGGAACTGTCCTCCATTCCATACGTTCCCGACACGTCGCCGTTCAAGGACGTGCCAACGTTAAGGTACACTTCAATTCCAGTTTCGTACGACACGTCGCCTCTGAAGAGCTCGTACGATCCTTACAAAGCCTTCGACTTCAAGCCCAAACTGTCACCCAAACACGTGCCGACCAATCCCTTCGCGACAGCCTCGTACGATAAGCCCATCATGGACACCACCTCCGAATACGTCAATCACAAATCTGAGATCTCGATCAACACGTACGATCTACACCTGGACAGTCCAATACTGTTGAAAGAATCACTAGAGTTCCGGGTACGATACGAAGATGAGCCGGTTAGAGATGTCAGCGCGGACTACATGTCCCTGCAGCCTGATGGTAGACAGATGACCGTTTCCAGCAAGTCATCCCCGTATTACAGCAATGGTAACAGTGATCCATTTACGCCGACCAAGTACCTACCCATAGAGGAACGGTGTTTGGACGCTACTGGATCCTCCTTCTTGGATTATCCCATTGAATCCTCGGAGCTTCTTCGTCGCAAGTATAATTCGCTGTCTCCTAAGGAATATTCTCACGGGAAGAGTGTGGAGTTTGACAGACATATGGGCACGCTGCCCCCGATAGAGCCAGGATCTGACATAGGATCATACTTGCCTACGAAGCACTATCATGCTTTGTCACCGAATCGTCAGTTCACCGAGCAACACTTCCCCTTCTCTATAAATCATTACGCCTCGAAGCTGTCCCCTGGTTTTACCGATGATACCAAACGACCCGTCTCGCACCCGGAATTCCCTGGCAAGATGAACATCGAGAAGTACACCGAGTTACCGGACAGAGATGGCTCCGACAGCTACAAGAAGTCCTCTCTCAGCTTAGGCAACATTGGACACTCGAGCAAAGGCGGCGAAGACAACTACAACACTCTGGCTAGCCCGAAAACGCAGTTCAGTCCTTTCCCCATCAGAAACGCCCCTAGAAAGCCAAAGGAACTAACGCTTAAGCTGGGTCTCTATTCACCGAAAGATCCCGACGTGGGACAATTAAGGAGGTCATAGTGTAGAACGGTAAAAGCGTTAAGAATCAGACTTTTCCTGTAGGGTTGTTTCTATGAGGAATCGAGTAAACAGCTCGTGGTTACCAGGGTGCAAGGGATCGCTGTGCTACAGTATTAACAAAGAGGGCCTAAATTACTATTTCCGATTTCTGGAGTCTGACACTGTTATCAGTCGATCCTAACGTTACGATCCAACGACGTGCAATGTTATCAGGTAACTTATTCTTCGTGCGAACTCGTTCCGGGTGACGTATGGATACTGATTGTAGAAGTAATGAAGTCTACCTGCTCCTCACGCCAAGGAAACTCGCTGATAGAGAAAAACGGAAGTCTTTGAATCTCTGAAATGTATTGAAAATTCTTGGGGATTCTTGTAACGCGCTTGCATAAAAATTGTAAAAGGAATATTCGATATCCTTCTTTGATTATAAGTTAGAAAAACAATGCTGATTTCGCAGATTCGCGCGAGGATATTCCCTCCCAGTGATCTTGATCGACCACTCGATTTTGTTTCAACTATATCACGGAGTAACGTGAAGAGCAAGAAGGTACGACTTCGAATTGTTGAACCACACAAAGCTATCGCTCAACAAAGCTACCGTTGAACACAATTTTCACAATTCTATCGCGTACTTCCCCCTCTCCTTAGCATTAATCATTAACTCCGTTTTCTTCGGACGTTTATAGTCTATGAATCGTTGACTAATTACAAACATTTTTTACGAGCTCTGCTTAAAAAGAAAAGAAGAAGTAAACGGCTTCACGAGAATCTCATAGATCAGAGAAAGAGAGAGAAAGAAAGCTTGCGAAGTAGCATAAAGATCCACGCGAAAACGTACACACTTGCAATTTCTAACGCGATGCCTTCGATCTCCCTCCAATCTCGCAAGTAACCTCGTTATCGCGTCCCGATTATTCTGTGAATCACGATAAGCAGCCTCGATGCGCGCGCGCGATGAGCTTTCGAGTGGAGAAAGGGAGCAAGTGAAAGAAAAAGGAAAACGCTAACAGAATGCCTTCCATTCCTCCTCGAACTCGCGGTGCTCGCTTTGCTACAGTGATCTCGCATGCGATCGTAAATCACGACACTGATCGCGAGACCACGCGGCAACGTGGAATTTCCTTCGAACAGATACAATATAATGCCGCGGAAGATTGTATAAAATTATAGAAGTTGTTAAGAACGGAGCCGCGATTAGAGCTTAATTTGTCCGTACGTTTGCGCAATCTTAGGCCTGCAGAGGTTCTACCGTTTAAGTAAAAGTAATCGTATACTATTACGAGGCTGGACACGAAAGGGGAGTGAATACAAACAGAACTGTACATAACTATAGGAGACCCCCGTTGATTGTACATTAAGCAACCGAAACTTCAGAGTCGCTCGAGATCTTTTTTATATAAAAATAAAGGCGTAGTATTTTTAGATGTTTCTAATAAGAGATTGTCTTCGCGTTCAACGTCAGCGTTGAACGCGCGAGCTTAGCCGAGCTATGCTTACCGTACTGGACATCGTTCTCTTTACAAACCCTTCATGCCTCTTCAGTGTTACACGAACCGAAAGCTTGCAGTAATCGTGTTTGATTAATTACGAAGCCTGTACATTGGGCACAGATCTTATCGATTAACTTTGAACGTACGCGAACCTGTGGAAACTGTTTACTGTTCTTTTAATATCACGTTTGTAGAGAAATGGATTCGAGGCACTGAGTTGAAATTAATTGATGAGCTACACCCTAGGCTTCATTGAACGATAGTTTTAAAATATCCTAGCTGAAAGTGGCGATTAGAAATTTTCTTGAACTCAATGGATCAAAATTTCACTCTCAGGCTGCTGACGATGGAAACAAAAATTGAAACTTATCGTGAGCACTAATTGTAGCTTATAGGCGTCGCTCTGTTAACCATTACGTCCAATTTACCCACCGATGCCAGGTAGATTCGTCAATTCGTAACTCGACGCGTGCAATTTTTGATATGCACTACTTAAAAGAGTCAGACACGGAGCACTCGATTTTTCGTTAAAATTACAACGACGTTTCGAGGTTTACGATTTACACAAACCACATTTGCACGAGCTTTCTCTAAAAAAATATTGGAGCAACAATTTTAACGATAGGTTCTCGAAGCCAAGATATGAGAATTAGTGCGGTTAAGGTTGCCGCTCAATTGTCTCAAAGTCGACGAGTATATTCGAAATTACGATTTTACAAAAAATTCACCACGTATCTACGCTTGCTCCCACACAAATTTTTACTAACTCACCGCGAAGAAATAACGAGGAATGTAGATCAAATGGAAGTCCGATATGTAGATCCTCGCACACGAAGCTTCTGCAGCAACCTTGCATACGTTTAAACGATGCACCTTTTGTCCCGTGTAAAATGTCATCGTAGTGTACAAGAGCGAGTCACAGTGAGCAATGAAGGCACCTGATTCACTGTTCCGTAACTTAATTTTTTCTATAAGACAGAAGCTCGCGTTTACTTCCTGTGATGAGTTGCTTCGAGAACAGTCATCAACTGATTTTATATAAAGTTTTGCATTTAAACGACTTGCAAATCAAATTATATATTCGTGAATTGAAAATCTATCAGACCCTTGAATTGCCTTTATCACTCACTGTGCGTCGTTGAAGATGTTTAAGTGAAATTCGCTGCTCAAAATAAGTGGAGGATCGCCAATTGTAATGGAGTAGGCAATATCTTCGCAAAGCTCAAAAGACATTAAGCATGTACAATTTTGTCATACATGATACTTGACGGAATTTACGGAACATATAAGCCACTCCCTAAATACGAAGTTCGCTAATTATTTTGAGCAGTACATCTTTCTGGCGAACGTGGTGAAGAAGCGAGGTATCGCCGTCAGTTCTTCCCGCTGACGTAGGGTCAAATTCAGCGAACCGAGTCGTAAATTCGGATGCCTGTGAGGTATAGAAAGTATTGGTAAAAGTGCTTTGAAGTGGCATTGGCGCGTTGAACAAAGATGAAACCATCTTAGACTGTACGTAGCTATTAAGGAAACGATAATATCCGCTGTTCGTTATGTCTTGTAACATATCGTTTTCAAGAGAAAGAACAGAGCAAACGGATCCTCGATGAAATTCTCCTGCTTTCGGTTCACGGAACTTTTGTATATTCGGTTTTCTTCGGTTCAGACAAATCTTCTGAATGAATCATTGCCCGACAATATGCATATCCTCTGTTCGTTTTCCCTTTTTTACTTTTCTTTTTATAAACTATTACTTCTGAACGCCGCAAGTATTTTTCAACGCGTATAACTTGACACGAGATCAGGTATAGAGTCAGAGTCTTTTCTACAAAGTGGCAAACCGAAGAGGGGGCGAGTTATAGCGATTAAGGTGAAACGAGAATGTTGAGTGTGCGTCGCGTTCAAGCGAAGATCGTCGCGAGTCCTCGCCTCGGCGAGGGCACACGAATCCTATAAGAGAAGTCGTTTATAGAGAAACGTTATATTTCCAAAAGTGTGTGCGTGAAGTTGTTATGTGACGTTTTGTGAGAGTGTTGTAAATACCTGTCGGTACGAGTCATGCCAGATATAAGACTGTATATTTGAAAAGCATAGAGATATAAGTCGTTATGAATAAATAAACTGAATAAATATATTGAGAGAGAAACAATGGCTAACTTCAGTCGTCACTTGGATCCTACACTTTGCAAAGAACGAGTCTACGAATAAAAAGTGAGTTCAGAGGGCAGGATTATCACTTGATTCCGAGTTCGAGGGTTCACCAGGTGTAAGGTATACGAAAATTGAATAAATTCGGAGAGAGATATATTGTATATTTGATCGACGCATTTCTAAAATTAAAAATAATTCAGAATCCAAATACTGCTGTTATAAGAGGTTCCACTATTTTTGTGAACAAAGTTCACACGTGCGAGATTTCACAGGGTACTATTTGGAAGTTTCAAAAGTATAATGCTACACCTAAGTTCTAACTCCTTTCTCCAAGGAATTCTTGAAAGCATACGCGCGGAGATGGTACCTAAGAGCGCGAATAAGAACTTTTTTGGGTAGTTCCCTGCATTACAAAACACGTTCTGCAAAAACCACTGTATGAACACTGTGTATCTCCCTAATTTACAAAAGCGACCCGCAATCTCGTAGCCACCTTCCTAACTTCGGCTTTCTCATTAGTTTAACATAGTTTACAAACCGCAATACTAGAACTTCCGTGGAAACGCATAGAGAAATTAAAACTGTTAAATGAATAATACACGGAAATACTGAGCCTCGAAGGTAACAAAGGAGGTACAGTTAATTTAAAGTAATCGTAAGAGTCGAAAAGCTGTATTCCCCCTAAAAGTGTCATTATTGACTTGGATAAATGTTTATTAGTCCTTATGTAAAGAGCCCTCATCTCTTTTTCGCAATGAGAACATTATACCTTGTGTCCGAGTGGACATTCCATTTCGTTAACACGATTATACGAGCATCCCTCGCGCTGAGGATCGCGAGCTCATTTTAATTGGGATTACGTTTCAATTAAAACTCCACCCCCATTAGGCGGAAGCGCGGAGTTTTGGAGAATAATTGATACGAACAACACCGTTATCCGATTGCGAGGGGCTGGATAAAATATGCATGCTTGCCAATCAAGAGGTGTCCAGGGTTACACACCTGCTCTTCCCTCTCGGACTCTATAAATATGCGATTACCAGACTCCTCTGTCAGGATCACGTATGCACATATGTGCACATCTGATACACGAGACGTAATAGGGCAAACATCGATGCCTTCGCGATGAAAGTTCGTGTTAACATTGTAACTGTATTTTCATTCAAAAATTCATACCTACTGATTAATGCAATTATATCTCGGACAGGTACTTTAGGATGGGTTTAGCCAGCTCAATGTTTATTTAACGCAAAGAGTTTCAATCTTCGCTCCGTTAATATGGGAGCAATAATTTACAAGTGAATTATATTGCCATACTTAAGCGAAGAGTTAGAAGCTTCGCATCCAGATCGAAATAAAACTGCTGGAAAGCAAATGGTTAACCCGCCAATTGTAGTAAATTCGGACGGCAGCGTGTCAAACGCATCCAAATTCGTTCCATTGAATTTTTTTTCCCCCAAACTGAATGCTCCCGCAGAGCATCGCGCGCCTCTGTATTTCGTACTCGCGTTGACGCGCTGCTGGCAAAGGATGCAAAAGTTTAATAAATCCATTCAGCGGAGTTTAATACGAGCGGGGTCAGAAGCGTATGCACTCGTCGCTTATTGCCAACGCAACATATTCAGCAATTTGTCCGTTCGATGAGATATCCGTCAAGCAATTTATCCGTTTGGCAAAACGACAATTCGACAGTTTGTCCCCCGGATGACGCGTTCGCGCGTCGATTGGACGCTGTCATATTCGAGTATTCGACCATTTCGTTCGATATTTTTTCACCCTCATCACGTGATATATTCTCTTCTTCTCTCCCGCCCTTTTCATCCTGGCGCGGCTCGATAAACTTCGAGCGGTTCGCGTAATTTCCTGGCGAGGATTCGCCGAAACTCTGGCCAGCTCGAAACCATCTAAACTTCGTCCGTTTCGCGAGCAGCGCGTTTCAACTTTCATCTCTGTTTGGTTAAGGGAACAAGTGGAAACCGCGCGAAGTGGAACAGATAGACAGTGGACACGAAGTGCGAGGGGGCGATAATAAAACGGAAATGCTAAACGACGGCGTGTAAGGAAAATAAGAGGAATAGATACACAGAGAACACCGCAAGGGCGTTGAAAATGAAAAGAGGGGAAGCAGACGAGAAGCGAAAAGCAGAGTCCAAGCAGAAAATGGTCACAGAACGAAGTGAACAGGGATGATGGTACGTAAGGTAATATGTACCTATCCCGTTATGGAAATGAGCGCGAACTAAGGCGAGTCAGTGTACGTATGTGTATGTGTACGGGCGCACTCGAAACCTAGAGACATCCACTGCATCTGTAATGCCGCTGCCGTGCTTCCAACTCTTGCTTCTTGTCCTCATATTGCGCCCACTGACAATGTATCTTCGACGGTGGCTCTGAATTCCACATTACACCTGAGAATCTTATCACGAAATCGGAATAATCGAACAAGCCATTGCTGCTTCTTGTCGCTTCGAAGCTTCGTGATCCGGGAATCTGATGGCGGTTGGAGTAGAACCTGAGTATACATCTCTGCCGCGTTTCATTTAGGGCACAGGTATTGTTACAGAACTTTCAAAGTGCTTTCCCTCTTTTGCGAAGACAAAAATAGGTTATCGATTGAACTATTAAACGGGGATTCGAATCTGGAACACGCTAATTAATTGAGCTACTTCGGAGATCGATGATTTCTTTACGTGACATTTTTCCATGAAAAATACACTAACGTTTGAAATAGCTACCACTTATCACGAATTTTAGTCACGACATGCCAGCAGTCCGAGTCGTCACTACAGAGATCTCAAAATCGACAGATTTTTCGAAAAATTTTCGATAAAATCCCACCACCGGGAGAGAACATGATTTTCTCGTTACAGGGACTTGAATGATCGGCGAGATTGACTGACTGTTTGTGCCAGTAGCGCGGATTTTTCTCGTGACAAATCGAAGGAGATTACCACCGCTAGGTAGAGGAGGCGAGCGGGCGCTGTATGCATTGAAATTCCAGCAATCCTGTAAAAATCGGTTTTCAGGGATCGACCATAGAGAACCTGGTTGCTGGGCACGCGATTGATCTGCATTGTAATGGGAAAATTTGGAAGTACGCAGCACTTCGGTCTTCGCTCGAATTACCGAGCCATTTTCGAGGAAATTTTCGAATGGAAAAATGCGGTTGCCCGAATGAAGGGAGTGTCGATCTGCATTTTAATACGAAAATACACGGGGGAGAAGATGGTAACGTTGTAACGGAACGGACGAAATGGTTTTCACTTGCGGCCCGGATCGGTTGCGCCATGTTCAACATAGTTTTAGAGAAACTTTCGTCCATCGAAATTCATACTGCGCTACCTCACATCCCATATAAACTTTCGATTCTGCCATTCAAGCCTTTCTGTTCTGATTAAAAAAAAATTAATCCCTACTCCTCGCCCAATGGTGAAACTAAATATAAAACGCTAATGAAATATTAAGAGCAATCGGTATATTTCGACGAAATGTCTCATTATATTCGAAATATTTTCATATAGAATAGAAACTGGTGTTCCATCCGACTGAATTAGAGACAACGTTACATACAATGCGAGCATGAAAGTTACAGGAGTATCGATCAAAATCGGGAATGTCACGTCCCACCCAGGCAACATTCAGTCGTAATGAATTGATGTCGAATTGATGGCAGCGAAGTATACAGAGCTACGTGTGCGTGTTACACAGGTCGCCCGTCGTCTAACTGGAATTATGCAATCAAATGACACAATGGTTCAACTATTATGTATCAGGCGAGCGACCAACTTGCCCGCAATGAATGCAACGGTGACAATACCAGACCTTGTCTCTTCTCCTGTCTGGCGCAGCAGTGGCGTGCTCGCTATCGCACGAATTCTCGTGGATAATAATTGTCGCCCCGAAGGCATACGCTGTAACGACGATAATTAAAAATCAACGTGACAGTGAAGCATGTCCAATACACGCGTAACGTTCCCAGACGCGATTGACTGTACAGGCACGATGCTCTGTTATCCCTGGAATTTACAGAATCCCTGTAACATTTCGGACTCCCAAGATTGATGGTAGTCTTGCAATCCTCAAGACTCCTTTAAATTTACACGAACTCGATGCCGTCTCCACAAGTCCTAAACGGTTGAAGTTCTCTGTGTCTTGTTACAGGAGTCCAAGGTTGCCAGTATCGTGTCTACGACCAATTAGTCCAAGGTTATCTATATTGGCACAAGGAGCCTAGAACCATCGATATCAAATACCGCAAGACTTATTCTGGTATCTAAGTTTACTTTACTCATAGTCAGTGGCGGATTTAAGGAAAAAGGGGCAGGTGGCGAATGCTCTGCGGGGCCATTCTTTCGGGAAAATGAATAAGTAGTTTACTAAAAAAAAGGGCTGAGTATATAGAAAAGTACAAAAAAAACATATAGTGTTTGGGTAAAATTATAATTTTTTTTTAAGATCGAGCTCTAAGGGTGCCTTCTGAGCAGGGGTCCTTTTTCGAGAAAATGGAGAGGTGGTTTACTAAAAACTGTACCTAATGTCGCTATATGTAAAAAAAATGTTTGTTACAGGTGAAGTCACGAAATGTGAGGAGCAACCGAAATAAACTTTATTTGTCCAATATGTACATTGGAACGTAAAAATAGAATATTTTAAAAATCTATATTTTTAAATTTTTATATCATTCTAATAAAAATACAATCAAAGATGGATAAAAAACATTTATAAAGCATGAAATAGTAAAAGCACATGTGAAAATGACTTTAAAAACTCATATATACATGAATTAATCAATATTTCCTGAATTGGCGATATTAGGTACACTTTTTTTCAGGACCCGATTTTTGCATGTTTTACGTTTTTTGAGTCCTAATTAAAAATTTGTAGGTTTCAACAATTCTAACTTATGCTACATGAAACATGAATAATTTATCTTTACTGTGAAACGAACTGCATGCAAAAATATAAATTATTATTTAATTGACAGCGATTTAACTTTTGCCTGGCGATATTAGGTACAGTCACCCTACCGAAAAAAATATGGTGTTCGGATAAAATCATAATTTTTTAGGGGAGGGGCGCCTTTCTGAGCCCAGGCGCGAACTGCTCATCGGCGGCTCGTTAAGAGATCATATACGTTTCTCGGCATTAAAATGTTTAAAAATGTGGCGTCTGTGTGCAGTGGCGTAGAACGCGTTTACTGGCGCCGCCTCAAACGGTGTGCAGGATTCAGCTCGTACGAACGGTTTGAATAAAAAATCTCCGATTTTTTAACAATATTGGGGATCGTAATTATCCTGTGACGTCGCTATTTTTTTCGACAAAAAAGAATTGTGAGAATGGTAACACTTTGAAGAAAAGGGTCACGATTTTCCTGATAAAAGTCGTACGTTTTTGTTTGTTATTAAAAAATGGTTCAATTTAATTGAGAAAGCCCACCGTCACCGGATAACGAATCTTATGTAGAATATGTCTGTAAATAATGAAGTTAATCGGATGAACGGCGAGGCATTTATCATACCCACCGTCTTGGAAAATGCTATTTCGAGAAAAACCCACATTTTTAAAAAAATTTCAACCTGAGATATATAACCATAGGTATTTGAATATATACCTGTAAAACAAAAAAAGAATTTAAAAAATCGGGTTAATAGTTTATCCCCGAATCACACGCAAACATTAACTACGTTAATAGCGCTGAGAAACGTATATGACACCTTAAATCCGCCACTGTTCATAGTACTACCCAAATCATCGCCACAGTTCTTCCTCCAAGACTAACTGTTTGAAAAGGGTCATCAGCTACGTTAAAAATACCTGGAATTAACGCAGAAGCAACACGATCGAGTAGCCGCCTCCTGATACAGCGGAATCCTCTAACGAGCCCGTTAAAATAACGAGACCGTATCTTTCACTTCGTTATCGATTGAATTAACGAGAGTGGAAAGTCTCCGTCCCGTTCCTTTTCCATCCCAGAGCTAGAGAAAAGGGGAAGGTAGGGGAGGAATAGAAAGAATAAAACACGATGGCAGAGCAGAAGTATGAGCCCGCGCCCGTGATTAAAATCGTGTCTGCAATTATGTACCTTCTGCTTCGTACTTACGATTCATTAAAGGATAGCAGGAATTTTGATGAATGTTTCGAAACGAAACCTTCTTCTCCACCCCCTCCACCCCGTTCCCTGTTTCCCCTCTCCAGAGGCAAGCGTAATGGGATGTTTAAATTTGCAAAGGTAATAATCGCTGACTGCTTCAATTGAGCAGGCACTAGCTGGAACGCGCGCGCGCACGCCTTTTGGCAAAAGAAGCATTAGCATTGAAACATCGACCAGCAGAGGAGCCGCTGACGCGGAAATGAACTCGCTTGCACCCGGAGCAAGGATGAAAAAACGTTGCGGCACGGATACGTCTGTCTGCGGGGGCGTTTTTTCTCATCCGGCAGAGTGGAATCGCCAACGCATTGCCATTATTGAAAGACGCGGGGCCCCTGTAACACAAGGAGGAGATACCGGACGTGCCGCTCGGAAACTTTTCATCCGTTTCAACTACCCTGTCGATGAATACATAAAAAAAAAGGAGGGACCTGCGGAGAAAGGGAGGAAGGAAGGAACGGTGCACGTTGCCCCCGGGCGTGTTGCGTGATCTCGGAAATGGCGAATGGCTACCGCCGAGAGAGAGATACTATCGTCCGCGAAACGCTATCGCGTGCCGCAGCGTCGAAAGGGCAACCCTTTGAATCTGAAGCTGATTAGCGAGAAAACGTTGATATGCAAAGAAAGGAAACACGGTGGAATTATCGCGACGATAGATGATTTATCGCGCGTCACGACAGGAAAGCTCGGATACACCACTCTCGTTCATTATTATTCGTAATTGGCTTTGTTTCAGAGAGTAATTGCACCCTTGGCTTATTAACGGGTCGTTCGTAAGTTCCTCGCTGTAAGTGTGCAAGGTAACAATGCATACCTCTTGCTGGACCAGTGCGCGCGAAACAGTGATTGGGACAACTGCCGCGTCATCAGGATAGCCGTGTTATTACCCTTAATCGATTTCCTATTCGGCGAGTCGTACGAATGATAATAGGTAGGTCCGGGCTGATGGGACTGGTGCGACCCCTGAGGCGGACGTAAAGTCTTTAATGCCGGTTTTTACAGGTCGACCGAGCGGCGTCTAATGGCGGACGGACGGTGCTCGAATGTTCTGTCTCCAAAACTCTTTCGTGCACCTGCCAACGGTGATTACGTGTCTCTGGCGACGTCAAGACTGTGTACGTGTCTGGGTAATAATGCAAATTCCGGCGGTGCGTGGCACGCATTCATAAACGCCGGGAGATCGGCCAAGGAAGCTGGGCTTTCAAAGATTTCGGGCCCGATTATCGCGCGTATAATGCTCGCACCGTGCGACGAGCGACGTAATCACGTTACAAGCCTCAACGATCGTGGCAACCTTCGAATTTTAATCGTCCCCTCGTGCCTTCTCAGAGGTGTACACGGGCAAATAAGGTTTTAAATTTGCTGGGTTAATGGCGAGATAAATATGCTGTAACATTTAATCCTCAACGCCGGGGGTATTTCACGTAATCGTAAACTGTCGATTGCAGCTTTCGGAAATTAATTTAGGCGGAGTTTGTGTGTCTGTGCTAAAATATTTGCTCTTCTTTGGGTGCGTATGCAATCGACACCTTTTTGTACGAAAATAACTGTGAGTGTTACATTAACGAGACGGAGAAGTTTTATTAATCGGAGAAATCGTGGATTCATAATATACAGTTCAATTAGAACAGAATCTAAACTGCTTCAAGCTATCGTGGTATGTATCTCTAAACGTGCAAATCCACGATGAGATTTTACATGATACTTTTCTATCACAGAAATCTCAGCAATAATTAAGTGTATATAATCGAAATAGTCATGAGAGATGAAATTTTTCAAAATATATCACAAAACTTGTCTCACCAGAGTATAATTTCATGAACCTAATGACAAAATAATTTAAGAATTATAAAATAATTCAATAATTGCCTCATGAGAATAAAATCTCTTGTGAGATACGATATTTTTGTTTCAGCGTGGATTTGCACTTTAAAATAAAGTATAAAATAGTTGATTCGCAAGGATTATTTGTGAATCAATTTTTTTACCATTTTCTTTCTCGTATCAAGATTATCCCGAGGTTCTTAAAGAGTAACACACTTTGTTAAATATGTACTCACATTTGCGATTCATATCTGTTCCTGAACGGTTTCCACGCTGCTCGAGGCGAGCAAGTAGAAACTGTCAGTGCGTAATCAGACAGACATGAGTAGTTTACGCCGTGGATACGGCCAACGGCACACTGCATGGAGTTAGAGATATACTACCAGTAAATAGAATGTGGGGCCATTCTTGATCGCACACGAGCAAATTAAAGATATTAAGACAGTTGGTGAATCCGCAACTCGCAAACCTATCACATTAGTAAATCTCATTCACGTCGCCGATCCCAACAAAGTTTCACAAGTTCGTCGATGAAAATGCGCAAGCATCTCCGGATACCCGACTTTGATTCCACGTTAATAGCAGGGTACGAAGGAATGCGTGGAATGGGTGACCTACTTGTAACAGAAGGATATCCGAATATTAAACGAATAGTTCGGCTGTCACCAGACACTTCTACCGCGTTTCGCGGGGATTTTTCCGTGGATTTAATATTCCAGAGAGGAAAGGAGCCAAGCTCACGCGCGAGAACTTCTTTAGGAATCCCGCGGCCCTTCCCGCCGATCAACTCTCCGTTCCCAAAGTTTTCAACGCGAAATTGGCTTCGCTGACAAGTGCCCCGGCGACTGAAAGAGCCTCGGAAGTATCCGAAAATTATACCTTAACCGGTCAAAGCGAACTTCCACGACGATTCTCTCCACGGAGTGGGCCACGAAACCACTCAAACCTTTGAAAGGCTGCCACCGGGAACAAAAGAACCAGCACGAAACAGTTTCCCGTCCCCCATGGCTCTCTCTATCGAAGAAATGGACTCTGCACAACCAAGGAAAGTACAAGAAGTCACGCGTGCATCACGCGTTCGTCCCTTTCGCCGTGATTGCAAAGTTTCCTTCGTTCGAGAAACTTGCAGCTACCATCCCCAACTGCTCGACCATTCTTGCTCGGAACATTTCTAGAAAGTATACCTGAGAAATCCTTTTACACCTGGCCAGGCCCAGTGCTAGATTATCTTCTCTTTACAACTAATCCGCGATAATGACGCATCTCTACAAATTCCACACGAATTCCATAGCAGTTGCGCGTTTTCATTCAAACCGAATGTCAATATATTTCTCACTTTACTCGAACGCTAGAACGATACCTCCACGAAGTATAGTAGAAGAGGTAGACCAAAAAAGCGGGACAAACGTAATTTACAATAACAGCGAACTGCGAGCTGTCTCGCTATTTTCGGAAAGAAAGAAGCCACAGCTAGGTGGGAAGGGGTTGGGATAGCATTTCAATACTCGGGAACCACTCGACAGCCTCGAGAAATTCCATATCGAACTAACAAAAGAACGTCAACTCGCCGCGATATTCGTATTCACGGGTCCGCTGCGTGTGTAAAGGGCGTCGAGCAGAAAGAAAACCGCACGTGTTTCCGCCAGGAAAGCGGCCAACAGATATATATTCTCACGGGGAGAACTCTCAGAGGCTCCCGGGGCTCGGCGAATAAATTGCGTGCCGTTTTATTTACGTCTTCGCGCAAGCTGGATACAAAGGCGGACAGAAGGGAGCAAGCGGTGGCGCGGCGCAGCTTCGAATGGCAACGGGAGCTCGGCGGATGCACGCCGAAAGAAACGTTTCCTTCGCTCTCCCAGCGACACGCACCGACACTTTTACTTATTTTTCGCCTTAACCGCGGCACGCATTCATCTTCTGTGTTCATTCAAACGACGCGACGCCGCGGAAGCTGCTGGCAATTTAAAGCGAGTATTTAGATATCCTGGTAGGAGCTCTCAGCGTCGTGCCGCCTTCCATCGACGTTTTTACGCTGCCACGTGAATCGGTTCAATGCTTTCGCATGCTCCGACGCTGAAGAGTGGGCTTCTTCCGAATCCAATGGCCGACACTCGAGTACGAGTCAATTACTTTTTGCGAACGATGAAAGATAAAACGCCGTACTAAGGGGGTCGGTGTGAAATTGGCAGTTACTCGAGAATACGCATCTGGTTTTGTAATTATGCGAGTCTTTTGTGCCTGGAAGCTTCAATGGATGATTCAGTGGTGCTTTAAATTACGTTGACACTATTATTCGGTGCTACAGAATTTATGAAATCTGTTTCGGATTGTGTAGTTCGTTGGGAGAAATCGTGAATTATCAAACGCGAGGTGTTTTAATGATAAATTGAAATGCATGAGAAGAGTTGGTAGCTTCGGGAGCGACACTTTAATGGTCGAGATGACAGCAGTTTGAAGCATTTCAATTTGTACAGAGCTTTTCTAAATACTTTACCGACATTTCGCATCGATTGGCACCCGCTCCACTGTCGTTGGGATAATGAATTTCGTCAATAACTGGGAAAACGTGTCGATAAATCAGACACTAACGACTTATCTAGCCGTGTCATGTACACGTGAACCATTGATAGCCAAATGAGGTCACGAGTGGCCTCTCATAGATCGCAGAACGTGAAATTTATCGATGCTTGCTATTTATCTTGTAGGAAAATTGGTTCGGCGAATATCATTCACTCTATACAGTTTACATTTCTATGAAACATGTAATTGCTGCGCAAAGTAGGTACTGTCAACTTTCCTCGCGACACGAAACTTTCACGCAATTTAGATTAAGAATTCCCAGCAAGTTTTTCCGTTCCGTGTAATAAAAATTCATCGTGCAAGAGCGGCGAAGCATTATACGCAACTTCACGAGGATGCGACCATTTTTATGGTACTTTTTCAGGCATAAGGATTCGGTAACGCCACCTGCGTCTCCCCTGCCATAGTATAACAGCGTGCGGAACCGCGGGCAGTGAATTACTTTAACGCTCTTCATCCAGCCGGTCCTTTTCTCCCCATAGAAAACGAGGACGCGTCAAGGAATCACCTGCGACGCGCGAACTGGGTAAAAAGAAAAGGAATCGCATCAACATCTAACAGAAGAACCGCGCCCCTTGAAATTTTGGTGGAGCCATTATCAGCACGAACCGTTCCCATTCAACACCCAAGATGATACTAATTTCGAAGAAGCAGATTTCTAAAGGGTATTCAATCATCTCAGACTCCCTTCGTTCATCAAAACCACACGCCTTCGAATTTGACTTTCTTCCGCACGATCGCCCATGAAAATCTCCCTATATGGAATTTAGGTTAACTCACCGTCCTAAGTAGTACCTATCACCTTCCTCAATCGAAACTATGTAGGGGAGAGTTGCCAATATCGTACCACTTAAGACATTTTACGTTGTATTTCATATTTGGTACTCATATGAACGCAAATGACTATTGGATATTGTAGCTTGATCTTTTAGGCACCTACTATTATATGCTTAGCCTTTTGTTCAGAACAAATTAATTTGTTAATAATCTTTTTGTCACATACTGTCAAAGGTATGATTCGGACAACCGGTCTCCTAAATCGTACCTCTCGGTTTCCAAAATCGTACCTCCACTAAAAAATAGTATAAATAACAAATAGAGAAGAAAATATTCAACATAAAGTAATGATTATTGTATAGTTACATATACAAATGTATATGGATCACACACAGACCGCAATAACCTGTGTAAATGATATATGTACATAACCTATAAACATACGAGTTGTCAAATCCTACTAGTAGGATTGTAGTGGTACGATTTAGGAAACATGATCAATTTATTTATAAATATCAATTTAAACTTTATAATGAATGTAATATGCACTTAAAATGAATGTCAAATATTCTACATTAAACCTGCTTTTAGAAAAATACAAAAATACGGGACAAAATTGTATTGTTTGATTATTATCAGCTACGATAAACTGATAAAAAGTTACATCAATCATACCTGATTTTTTTAAATGTTTATAGCACGCACAAAATAGGGTGTAAGCTCAAAATGTTTTGTTTCTATTTCTTATTTCGCATTTACTTGATATTTTTATTATCAAATGTCGTTTACATTCATTAATTACTTAGAAATTGATGAGGTACGATTTAGGTGACCAGTACGATATTGGCAACTCTCCCCTACACCTTCATATCTAATCGACCCATTCGAAATCCTTCAAGGAACGCTCACCTAAATTCCTCGAAACGTACCAATCGGCCGGCGTTGAAGCCGAGGGGCGAATTACATTGTCACCAGGTTCCCATTCCGATCGCCTCTCCAGTCCGCGGCGGTGACACGAAGACGTCGACCACGCGATTCGACCGTACCCCGAGGTATCCTATATTTAAAGGAGCTTCGAGGGAAGCCGGCCGCGGCACTTTTTGCGTGTCACCGACGTTGACGCACCCTTCGGGCTCTGTTCCGAGCGAGGACACTAATTTAGAGGCGTGTCGGCATTTAGAATGCATCGGGTCGAGCGACGTCATCATTAGAGGGATGGTTGGAAGGGCCCAGCCGGTGGGGCGGTGCAGCGCGGATGCCATGGGACACCGGTGTCTCGCGTCTTCGAGTGACACCCCGCGAGATACGGCGCTTATGTTAATGCGATGGGAAGCGTGTACCCCCGCGAGGAGTGACACACAATGCCGCTCGCGCGGCGATACCCGCGCATCCGAGGGCCATTAATAACGAACGAGACGAACTCAATGAATCACCGGCCCGGCGTTCCATTATAATGCAAATATTCGGCGCTGTTTAATGACGGTGTAACGCTATCTTTGGAGCGCGTCGCTGCGAACGGAATGTTAAGCGTGCACGCCCTGAGCTGGACCTCTTCGTCCCCCGGAAGTATAGGCCTCGGCAAGTCCAGGAGGAGACGGACTTTCTAAGATAAACGGATATTGGTGATTGCCTATCAGAGGATGATGGGGCGTACGAGGGGAGGGTTCGGGTCACCGATTTGGTTTAACGATATGGACGAACCAACACGAGAATCATCGACTGCCTTGTAGAAAGAAATGCATGTGAGACGGAAGAGGTGATAGGGTAAACTCGGTTAAGGAAATTTACTAAATATTAATTGAAAATATACAAAACTAAATTGTCACGACATACTCTGGTTACTTCGTGATAAGTTTTCCTGGCCCTATATATATTCATCAGCTATTTGTTTATATTCGTTTACATTCTTTTATTTTATTTTATGTTATTTTATATTATTTGATATTATTTGATATTATTTTATATTATTTGATATTATTTTATATTATTTGATATTATTTTATAGAATGTTACATTATTTTAAATTACTTTACATTATTTTATATTATTTTATATTATTGTTATTTTGTGTATAAGGGAGTGTAGGTTAAACACGAACGCGGGGTAATCGCGAATGCGATGTTACGGCGTTTTAATAAATAAAAACGATGTTCCCTCTCCACTAGCTAATAGTTTCGGTCGTATCCACCGCCGGGCACAAAGTAATAAATACAGAACGCTCATGCTATTCAAGATAAACACAATTTACTATTTTCATCATGTTTCAAGTAATATTTTGTCCATTTAAATTGCATGTATTTACTGGTGAATTAATGATACAATTGTTTTTTTTTAAGTTGAAATAAGGCACTTTTTTACCAATATTTTGTGACCAAGGCATTGCTTGAATTATGATTCTATCTATGAATTATGATTCTTCAAGCACGAAGAATTTCCCAAATAATGCGCTGCTAGAACAAAAATGCTCTCGATCTATCACACTAACTTCAATTTACTGCTTCTTTTACCGCATCATAAACTAGAAGATCAACGCTGTCTATTAGTTTTTTTTTAACTAAATTGGGTCAGGCAACTTCGAGTTACAGACGAATGAAAAAGTATCACGGAGTAACCACTATCACGGACTAAGCCGAGTTTACCCTACATAACTAATTTATCATTTCTTTCCCCTTAACTGTAAGAGTCGACTCGGACTGCTTCCTATTCGGTAATTATGAAACTAAAGTTGTGCATAATGAACGGCACCGATTATACGCGGCACGATTTTCAAACAGTTCGATCGGAAAATCTCGAACGGCAACGGTGAATCGCGTGAAATTACAGCTGTCGTAGGCTCGACCTTTTGACCCGTATTTCAAATGCGCCGTTAAATACGTAAGGGCCCTTTTAACTCGTCCACTCGTCGCTATTATATTCGACGGTTCGTCATTAAAAATTTGACTAACAATTTCGTCGTTAAAAGTCCCATCCCGAAATGCAATAACGCGACGTGCTCGAGTTAAAAGTGCGCCAGCATTCTTCACCGCGCGTTCTAAATGCAGCCTCTTCACAATCCAGTGACGCCCAAATTACATTCGAAAGCTGAAGCTCTCACAACCAGTTTAAGAGGAATAATACATGCGGAACTCCGACAGTGACGACGTCCACAGCTCAACGAAATTACAATTACCAAAGAAGACAACACGTCACGTTATTCATTTTAAAGCGAAAAATCATATTTGACGAACGATCCTCGCGATTGTTTTGAGATTGCGCTCGATCTGTCAGTTTCAATTCAATGGGCAATCCTGTTAGACGTATGATAATTTGAATGTCGCAGCTCGTGGCCGCGTGTCTGCGGGACGGCTATGTATTCCGTGTGCTTACCGATGCTGCTTGTTCCGAAGTTTTGCCCGCGTCTCAAAGGTAGATCAGGATCAGCATAAAATACGACAGAATGTCTCGTATCACGGATATCTCGGGTAGATCTGCTCCGTCTAGACGTTTACTTTGCCCAGGTTACTGCAAGATAAACCGAACTTTCCACGAGATGAGATAAGTTGAGTGAAGAATTAATACAGCCAACCTTCCGCCGCGGAACGCTGCGAGCGGAAACGAGCGAATATTCCTCGCGCGCTGGTAATTATCAAAATTTCGTTCCCGGGGCTCGGCTTGCACGGGAGCCAGCGATTCCGCGTCTCGGTCAGTAGTTTGGGAGTTAAGCAACGCCGTGTTAGCTCGGTCTGCTCGGCAACATCGCGTGCCACTGTCTTTCGCTCCGATTCCTACGCTTCAACTAGCTGCAACTGAACGTCGGACTTACTAATTCGTATGAAACAGTTCTTCAAGAGGAAACTTCCTGACGCTTGATGGACAAGCTTTCCCGATGACGATAGTCGAAGTGGAATTGCTTGGTCAAGCGAGACTTATTCTACTTGTTTCATCAACTCTATGGGAGCATTGTGGATTTTCTAGGTGAACGGCAGGTGCGTCTACCAGCGGTATGTTAAACGGCGCGGGTCAGCTGCAATTACCATTTCTTGGGAAATTCAAACTAACGGGCGGTCCATACATCAACACCAATTCAACGTCCTTCTGTTTACACTAATAAGATTCAGGGCGTCCGAGGGTCTGACCTACATGCGCGTACGAGTTAACAGGTCATTAATTGGGGCGACGTGAATCGTCACGTCCGTGCGAGAATCTTTGCTCAGCATCAGGGGGGCCTTTATAATTTGCCTGACAAACCCCGTTGCCATTGAAGTTGTTAGCTACAATAGCCCAGCGTCTATCTAACTCAAACTAGCCGAATGTCAGGACGTCGAGGAGCTCATGAATTTGCATGGACCAAGCCAAATATAATCTTAGTGCACACAGATGGTTTCCCCACCCCCTCTCTCTCTCTCTCGCAAGCTGTCTCGGGCTATAGGTGCTCTCAGCCCCGAGATCCAGCTCATTCTCGCCGTTCATGCGACATCCTGGGTAGGAACTGCAGATTGCCCTGTTTAATTACTGGTGAGGGATGGACCAAGGACTTCGAGGGCAATCAGCTTATTTGTATTTGCTTACAGATTTACGTCGGTTCGACCGGCAGCCGACTTCCAAATTTCTCGGACTTTCCTCAGTTAAACCTCTATCGATCCGAATGCTTCATCTGGCTTCTTCTTGGCCAGCAACAGTCGTGTTCATTGTAAACACTAAAACACAATGTCGGAAGACTAAAACACTAGCAGTGACAAGGTTAGCATAGAGAAGATTAGCACCGACGCTTGAGGACTTGGGGATCTAGTCGCGACGGTGGCTAACACGGTTGAAGTTGGTACTCTGGACCCAAGAGGGCCGAGTTACAGTCGTAGCAATATCTGAAGTTATGAATGTTAGCTACATCGGCCCTTCTCGTACAAGGTGTACTCGCGATGATGGAATTGTCTTCAGAATTGGGTCCATTGAGATCCTTGATCTACGAGCTGGTACGAGCTTCACTTACAGGATATATATTCCTTGGATTAATTGCAGTAAGTAGTAAGATCCTCTATGAACGTTTGAATGTTTCATAGGAATATAATCACTCTGAAGCTTATGTATAATATCCCATCTGCAGCCGAGTACTTTATTGGATTGTTCGTCAAAAGTTTGCCAAACGGGCTGTAATAATTCTGCCCCCTCTGGCCGTAAATTATTCACGATTATCTGGATTGTATACCTATACGTGCTTGTTAAAATGTACGTGCACCAGTTCCGCAAGCTCAACATACTACAGTGTTTCCGTTACACTTGAACGAATTTAACCCTGCTCGTAGACGCAAGTTTCTTGATAGACTATTCCCGTTCCCTTCGAATGTTCCCATATTCCCGTCGGTTTCCCAACAAATCTCCATTTCCGGGGAAATACCGTTTATTTTCTACATTAAAGAAGAACGATGCAGTGACGTAATGTCTTCCAAAATAACGGAGCCGCGAAACTTAATTACGATGCCGCTGTTACACCACTTTACCAGCGGAGCACACGAAATCAAGTTGCTTCGCCGATCTCAATTACTTGGCGGAGCAGAATTAACGCTATTTCCTTGCTGAACAGTTTGCAACGGTATCAGCGTGTACAGCGTGCACACACAATTTGTTCCGTTCGCCCTCAACGAAAACCAATCACCAATTTCAAGCTGCGTTTACCGAAACTCAAACAGCCGTATCGCAGCTGTTGCAACTTTCAGGGCCAACTTCCGGCTGTTTCTTCGCTTGTACCTAGAACAGAAGAAACTCGATCTGTTCGTTTGCAGACGTTACACGCCCACGAATCGATTTGCGTTTAACGTTTCGCCGTGTTTCGCGCGGGATTCTCGTGGAAGTACGATTTCGGCGGATACACCTGCGTGCCCGCGAAGAGAACGACCGATAGCGCGTAACGAGAGTCACTTCTCCACTGACGAGAACGGTTCAGTGAGAAGGGTAGCGCAGGAATTAATCAGGTTTACCACCTTTTTATGCAAGGGGATGGAGATCGAAGAGCAGCCTTTTAACGCGGGTGCACTCGTGAAACTGGTAGTTGCGATCTTTCGTTCCGCACGCAACGTACGTGACTCGAGTACGTAAATATAAATCGGAAGGGTCCAGAGAACGAAGCAGAAATCTCGTCGGGCCCTTCTTTCGCGTTCTGGGCACGCGATGGCCTTCGTCTTCATTAGCGCGCCCCATTATGTTCACATACCTTTTAATAAGACCGCGATACGAGCAGAGAGTGGGTTTCAATCCCATCGAAAGGACGTTCGCTCGCCGAATTACCTCGTCCCTTCTCGTTCAGCTTGAAATGTATCAAAATCACCCCGTCGTGGCTTGAATGGAGGAGAATAATCCGGAAAGATTTTAATCGCTCGTTCCGAGCGGTATGAAACAAAGACTCCGCAACGAGGGCACCGCGAATTGAAAATACCGGTACTCGAAATGCGTTTTGTTGCCAACTGAAATGTGAAGGATGTTCAAGGATGGCACAGTTTCAAACTTCGTATTCATTCTTGGGGAAAAATATGGACTACTCCATTGCAGAATGTTGACCACGTTCTTGTAAGGGGATTAGGCAGTCAGATTTGGTAAAAATTTAACTTTCTGGGGGAATTTATTAGAAGGAAAACTAAAGACAAATTATGACTAGTACTTTCGAGTAATGTTTATTGATTTTTGAGCGACCTGACTGCCTAAGTAATGTAGATGACAATAAGCCTCTGAAATGAAGGGTAAGGGGAAAAACAGGGAATGTCACAAAAGCAGCGTAATAGGGAAAATTAAGTTTTAATACTTTAGTCCATCAGTAAAGAAATAAGTTTCAGTGAATTTAATTTTCTTATATAATTTACTTCTCAAATAATTTCTTGTTTCTCCTTGACGACAGAATCTTGTGCTTAGACAAAGTGTGGGGACATTCCGTATTTTGTCCCAGTGCAGAGTGGACATTTCCTGTTTTTAATCAGTATACCAAACCTTTAATCTTATCTTACAAGGGGATTTGAACTTTATAACCCATTGCGATTCGACAGTTCTGTAGTCCCCGTTGCCACCAACAAAATATGCTATAAATCGCAAAATCACAAAAAATTGACAATCCCGGTTTTTCCCTCACCCTTGAATTAGGAACAAGTGTTTTCACGTCCTCTTACAAACTCAGCTACCCGGTGCATTTTATTCCTACGATTCCTGGAGCAGTCAGTGCATCTCGTTCCAAGGAATCGGGCTCGGCCCCAGACTCGAGGACGAAGTCACATAACACGAAATCCGCCCGTGGAAGCAGAGAAAGGTTCGTCCCATTCCTGGATGATCTCCTTTTACGTTTCGGGGCACGCGATAGGCTTCGTCTTAATTGGTGCGTTTCGCCATATCCGACGAGGGGTTCCGCGGGCATCTCCGCAGAAAATCGTATTCGGGCCACGTCGTATCCTCGATACCCTAATGAAGCAAATTTGCATCCATACGCGAGGCGAGTGAGCAAGCACGGAGAGATACAATAAAACTGATTTCGCGTCTCCTGCCGAGTAACCGGCAAGATGGATGCGACTGCACGGCGGGTCGTCGTTTGCGAGGCTCGACGGTTGCATGATAATGATTCAAGCGCGCCCAGCCCGCTTCTGCGACGGACACACGGCGTATCGGTCCTCCGAGTTCGCTCCGCCGGATTCCTAGACGACCAGATCCACGGCCTGGAATCCTGGAATCGTCGAATCGATCGGAATGCGCACGATTTTTGGGTACATACTTCCAAGGGGATGGATGTCTGGCGTTGCACGCATGACTTGCAGCGCAACGTCGGAAGAGGTCCTCGGGCCGTAATCGAACTGAGAACGGATCAGAATTGCACGCTAGGCAAGATTCATCCGGGTCTAAGAGAGTCTTCAGCTTCCTTTGGTGGAGTTCCATAAAGCCACGAATTCTTTAAATCATAAACATTCTTTCTGTAAGATTCAACTGTTTCAACAGTAAACAAGCTAAGTGGTTGATAGTGAAACTTATAGGGTGTACGTTTGGTCCAGTGGCATTATGCGGTTGTGATCAAGAAAGTTTGAGAAGATTCACATAAATGTGATATGTACCTAGTACGTTGCGAAATTAAGGTGGTGTTCGGGGCACCGTTAAACGAGGCTTAAACTCGCCAGTTGCCAGTGAGAGGAACGGCTGTACGGTTCGCGTGCTCAAACCTCGACGCGATGCAGAGTTAACTCTGTTATCCATAAACTTCCACCAGGGATCAGGAAAACTTTCCGATGTGTAAAGCCCTAGGTCCGCAGACACAAAGGTACCCTGGTAATAGTGGCCGTTGAAAACAGGAGATTCACGGTCAGAGAGAGCAGCAGAATAGAACGTCAATACAGACGCTCGTTACACCCTGATATGCCAGTGCCAACAAAGCAGTTTTGGCTGCTAGCTGAATGCGCCGGCATAACTAACATAAGCAGAGACTCTAGCAGTCCAATCGGAACGGACCCAACAAAGATACTGACTCTGGTCCATTGTGTAAACCGTGCTCCGCGCACGTAGAACTCGAGCCTGTCTTTTCCCTATCGGTAATCAAAACGTAATATCGACTAGTTCACCTGAGAATGTACGCTCTACCGCGAACTCAACGCAAATTACTCTCTATCCATACTAGGTACAAGTTAATTACAGAAGTTCTGTCTGTTTCAATACACAGACACGTGTTGGTACACATCGCTATCATCAAGAACTTGGAGCAATTCACTGTTAGACCATTCGCGTACCATGTTTTTGATAGGAAACTCACTTGCTATACGATCTGAAAAGCTACCAGGTTTTAATGACATTCGTATAATATTCCATACTCGCGTTTAACTTGTTGTAAATGATGCACAACTCAGACCCTTTCCCGTTATCCTCTCATAAAGAAGTATAATCGAGGAAGTTAGCTAGGGAAGTTTAAAGGAAAATTGAGACATTCATATTTCACAGGTCTTGCGCGTAGCGTTCGAGCAAACGGCGAAATAACCATCGCGGACAATCTCGATGATCCTGCAGCGGAGCTAACCGAATTCCAGCATTGAAATTTCCCTTTTCGGGCCTGCTTTGGCTCCGTTCATTTCCTCGGGATTCACCGAGCCGTACATCCTGAACGAATTGGGGGCAAGATCCACTGGCACTCGTCTCGATCCTCCTCGGTAAGGAAATGAACGTTATCTGCCTCAGTTTAGCTCTCGAATAGGAGAGGCCCGTCGAACGATAGAATGGAGGAATCGACGATGAGAAAGACCGTTTTCAGAGCTGTAATTAAAAGGGGTACGCGCGGCGGCTGGTCAGTTTCGCGTTCATACATCGCTCGCGCCGGATAGGGAAGAATTTACGGATGAAGCGCGGCGAGACGAAGAGGAAAACAATTGATCTTGCATGCAAACGCTTTCCCATCTCGGTGCCGCGCGTCTCGATTCGCTCGCCCAGCGTTTTGCTAAAGTATAGGTGGGGGATTGCACGTAAGTCATTTTCGCTGGCCATCAAATATTGAGTAGCTTTTAGTGGCGTGGCTACATGCGTGTCACGCGCCCGCCTCCCTACCCGAAAAAAAGGGGCCACGCAGAAAAAGCCGATCCTTTCGCGAAGCAGAAAAATTTATGCGTCGCTACGGAATGCATAAACGATGAACCGGTCGCGTCACGTCGTGTACTCGTTACTCAAACGCCCATCCACGCGCATTTATCTCGAATTGCGACAATTACTTCTTCTTTTCTGGCTGGTAAACGGACGTGAGTAGTGAATGAGATTTTTTAACGATCTTCCCCCGATCGGGTAGTCCGAGTGAAAAGGGTTAGATTCGTAACTCGTTGCCGATTTGTTATTAGTATTTCTGTGCGTGTCGATTGCTTGGGGGAAAAACCAGAGAATAATGATCGCTAGCTTGTAAAGGAACTTACATCGACGCGATGGCCATTTATCGCAGCTTTGTTCACCGTTCGTTATCCCGCTCACGTAATAGACGTACAAAGGGATATTAACGTTGAGTCGGTCATTATAGTTAAGTGTGTGAACAAAGCGCGTCAAGTAGTGCTCTGGAGGGCAGAAAGACGGCGCTAACAAGTCCCTCGGTGATTATCGATTTATTGGTAACGAGGAATTTCTGAATCCACTCTTTTAAAGGCCTCGTGAAGGTCCAAGTAACGATTACGGTCGAGACAGGATCAATTAGCTACTCGAAGTAACTGAGACAATGTCCTCCACGTCGTTTGCCCATCCTTATCACATCATTTTCTTATCCCCAGAAAGTGGGAAAAATGCAATTAACGGAAACTCCGTGGGAGTAAGTGAAATGACTCCGTTCACGACAGACGATCCCCAAACGTTCGCCGTCCCGTTCGTGGGGGTCTGAAACATTATGGCGGTTCCGGGACAAACGCGCTGCAATCCGAATAAGAATCGCGTCCTCTCGGAGGAGCCTCAACAGCAGGAGCCGTTTCCACAGTGGCGAACTTTGATTCCTTGTAACAAGGAAAACGCCGTTGCAACGGGAGAACAGAGGGGGATGCCGGGGGGCCCGGGTGCGAGGTAAACTGCATTAATCCGCGAAGGAAACATATTACAGGCGACGCGTCGCTCTCTCCCTCCCTTCGCGGCTCTGACTGTTTCCCTCTTGGTAACGCAAGGGCCAGGTCTAACACAGAAGGACGGGGTAATTAAAATAAGAGCCCCCGAGTTTGCGTTGAATGCTATCTTAGCGTCGCGGTTAACCTCTCGGGATCCAAAGGTATTCCGGCTCACCTACACCCTCACAATTGACAGGTACACCTCGGTGCGCCTTGGATACGTACTTAACCGGGGAATTCCTTCTGTGCTGCGCTGACACCGCATCGGGCCAACTTGCGGCAGACTTTAGGAGTTTAGTTTCAGAAGGGTAGAGGCGGACTCCGCATCTCATGTTAGTGTGATTACTCGGGGGCTCAAATGTGCGGCTTGTTGCTTGTATCCAGATAACAAACCGACGCGCGGGGGGTGGGGGCAGGGGAGGGGCGGAGGCATCGCCGGGCGATGATAATAACGCGTTCCTCTGCCGTGAACTCCGATCCAATTAAGGATCCACGATCGCTGGTGTTACGCGACGACGAGCTACCACTTCCCACTGTTCCAATGCGTTATGATCACGATCAATTGTGGCTGCGGGCAGATCGATTCCGATCGTCATTAAATCGAAATGTTTGGCCGGTGCTAATTAATCGCGGGAGAGAAATGACATGGTGTAATCTCGTCCGCTCTCGTTGGCCAAAGTGACAGCGATGCGTGGAGAATTTTATTAGCGGGGTACATTGATGCGATTGGCAATATGTAATTGTATAGTTGGTATTGTGCGATTAATTAATATGGCTGTTGTTCGCAAATGTTGGTGGTAGAGCGTGGCATAGCGCGAGGATACTGACAGGCTTACGTTTGTGGTTAGAGGAAAATGAAAAGAACAAGGATTTGTTAGTTTAAACTTCTTAGTCTCCAACTCAGTTTCTTTGTATTAATCTAGCCGTGTAATTCGGGATGATAAATTCTATCTGATTTTTACAGCACGCGGGGAACGCGAGATCAGCCGCAGATATTGCATTTTCCACGGAGGCACGATTTAAATCCGGATCTCTGTTCAAGCCGGACCGAAGCGTACCTGAGTTTTTAACTTATCATCCAAAGTAAACGTCTGGGTGCCTTTTCTTTGAAACATTCTTTCTCATTTCCTGCGTATTCGCGTTAAAAGCTTTTCTCAATTTTCGCCGGAGTTTCTCGGCCTTTCGAAGCCTGACTTTCAGCTCGATTCGACGGGGGAACAAGCGATAGTTCCAGACACGATTAATAGCTTTCGCTCGCGATAAGGAATATTATTTTCCTGTCTTTCAATTATGTCAGTTTCCTTAGTTGAACGCTGCCGCCACGCTTCACGTTCATTTCCTTTGTATTTACATATCGATCGATCCACGCTCGCAAACTATCGCGAAAGCTTTCAGCTGGCTTGCCCGTGCTCGCAATTTTGATATTCATAGCGAGACTTTCTGACGTTTCGAGAACTAACTTCGAAAAATCTTAATTCATCCTAAGCCATCGAAAATGGAAGCCGCTCCCATCGCGCTCCGCGAGAAAGCGCGTCCAGAATTTCGAATAACATTCGGAGCAGCGGAGATTCAGAGTTGCGAAAGTTCTCGGCTGTAGAGTTGCCGCTGCCATCCGCACTAATCGCGAATCTGAACATTGCTGTCTAATTCAATGTAACAAAGTTCTGCGCTGGACTCCTAGTAAGCCCTCCAACTGAAATAATCATTACGTAAACAACGCTGGGGGATTGGATTCCGAGTAAAAGAGGACTTCAAACGAAACAATGCGAAAGGATTACAAACATTACGTCCACTAGGTGCAATGAAGCGGACAGAATTGAAATTTGCCAAGTACCTTTCTTTCTAGAAGAACTACTTATTTTCGCTTTTAAATAAATATATTCTCTTATGTATTAATTCCATTGAGAAAGAGGCTCGATCTTATACGCCACATGTTCTTTAAGCTTCGTATGAAATTTGAATGCAAACACTTTCTTCAACATGATTCAGCATATTGGCCCATTCAGAAGTAATCAACGTGGTATTTCTCTAGACCAGCTGATGGAAAGCCTGTATAACAGAGCGGCCGAAGATTGAGCATGCATAGCGAATCCTCAGCAACGCGCAAATACGTTCTTGCCCAAGCCAAAGTGACCATTTCCATATGCTAGCGAGCGTACACGTGAAAGCTTGCGCCTACATCCAACGAATTCAACCCCGCGGTGGCTATGCCAGGAATTCATTCGAGTTGACCGACACCACCTTCTACCGGTGCAGTATTCACTGTTGCCTCTGATGAGATATGAATGGACATTACGCGGCGGGTGCATTTCAAATCAAGCGATAAATTCACCAGCGGCCAGCATCGTCGAAGACCTCGAATCCACGCTGCCCGTTCCGACTGCACGGTAAAGCCCTCGATGGTTAATTAAGTGCGGAAAAAGTAGTCCAAGAGAGCAAGCCACTCGTCAAATTGATTTTCACGACTGACGCGACGTGATTGCTGACTCGTTATTCGAGTAATTGAATAAACGCCGGTTCTCCAAGTGCTTATCGTAAAAACTTGTGTGCGTAATTATTCGTGAAATTTTCTTTGCCAATCAGACGCACCTCCTTGGATTCGCTTTACCAGAAATGTGATATAACAGAGAATACGATTAACAAATAAATATAAATTTGCCCAAAATGTTAAGCCTAAATTGTGTCTAAAATTGTTTGTAGCAAAAAAAGTTGATAATGAATCGTATAATCCGTATGCACTTCTGTAGATAATCTATTGTAGAAGATACTAATAAAATTTCAAGTGAATCAATAAAAAATTGTTGAAGTTATGCTGCTAGCCAATTTGAAAACAGTGATTCCTGATAGGAATTTTGCGGGACACACATAACTCGACTATTTTTTAATATTTCTGTACAATATTTATACAATACATTCATTAATACATGCCCTAAACATAAAAGAAATAATTTTCAACCTCGTAGTATCATAAATAAAAAATTCGTCTAATTTCGTGCTGTTTTGAGCGTCTCAGGGTGACGTAACCCCTTAACATGGTGGAACAATGCTGGTTCCATCCTTTTGTACACAATATATTAACGCTCCTCCGGCGCAGGTAGGAGAGTAATCAAGCACTTTGTTCGATTCGATCTGGATGACACGGTGCAAAAGGCAGTCGGTGGCTAAAGAGAACGCTCGCCCGTCGAGTCACTTCCATGACGAAGTTTATAATTACAGCGAACGATGCCGAGGCCTGATGCGTAATTAAGGTACGCGGATTGAACGAGCCTGGAAGAGTTTGTAACACGGCGAACCCATCGGGCTCGTAGCGGTTATCAAAGAGGACAAGCGAAAAACAGGGGAACGCGACAACGAGAGCCGACAAGAACGTTTAAATGCGTGGATCGTTTTAAATGGAGATCGCCGAACGCAGGGCGAAGGATGCATTAAAGCTTGACCAGCCCATGAATACAAAGAAGAGTATTCGATGGCGTGCTCTCGTGTTCGACTCATTAAATGGCTTTATAATGACGACTCGCGTAGCCTGTCTACGTCCAATCTTCATTATCGCTACCATCGTCGCTGCCACAGACTCGGCCAGCCTGCCTCCTCCGTTCAAACCTGCGCTTTTCTTTTTCGATAATTTTCTGCCCAAGCGACCGCCTCGCTTGCGAAATATGTAACCTGTCCACGGGGTGTATCGGAACGAGGCGCGCGGAATGCATGCAAATTGTATCGAAGACAAGCGCGTCGTGACGTAAAGTGCAGGTTAAATCACTCTGCATCGAAATTCGACTTTAAAGCGCCGTCCGCGGAGGAACCTCGAGCGGCTGGGGAACGCTCTTTCCCGTCATATAACAAGATTACGATGATTACGGCATCTTTATACGGTGTCCGTGCATTCCAGATGCAAAGATTGCTTCTAATTATGACCGAGAAGCGGGATTAAGAATAATACAGCATTTAGATACACCGGCGGCTGTGTTGCAACAATCTGTAATAGAAATCGGGTGGTTACGAGTGCATAAATTGATAATAAACAGCAATTTCGTGTAATCTGTAATTTAAAGTTGCGAGCGGTTTCCGGCTGACCAAATATCGCGAATGGTAAGCGTTGGAATTGTGGACCTTGTAGCAAGAGCGGTGCAGCTGTATATTTACCAACTTCTTATGAATTAGAAAACCCTGTTTATAAAATTATTCCTCTGACTTAACATTAAAAACAGGACACTAATTGAAAAATATATTTTCTCACAATAAACAGTAGTTATTGAGGTGATAAGTTTTTATTTCTATTTTTGGGGAAAATTTTCAATGGGTGTTGATTTAAGATTTGTAATAAATCGTTCATTTGTTATCAGACTTGCATTAAACGTGCACTAATCGAAGTAGAATTTTTTGTACAAAGGCCTATATTACACATCGTACCTCAAAAATTCTCAAAAATGGAGCTACACCTCTCTTGCTGCATGGTCCTCAATTGCTTACAGAATAACGATTCAAACTTCCATCGGATTTCATTGTTCCGCTTTTCGTTTTCCTCCGCAAGTGCCGCAAGTACGTCTATTCGAACGCAATAATTGGTTCCCGAATTAACGCGTAAAATTAAACGGCTCCATTCTATGGAAGTTTAAATAGACCACGGAAGTTACTTGAAATTCGTGCGTTAACGTCCATTCATGCCGGCTCGACAAAACGAGATTCATCCACGTTTCCACTATTTTTGCGGCTGGAAACGCGGTCCCGCTGTTACGAAGCCGGTAACTTCTGGAGCACGCAGTCAGAATTTGAATGGAAGGAATAGTCATTTGAAAGAGCACAGAAAACCACTCCCCCGTGTGTTTAGGTTTAATTAAAATAACGCTGCCTTGGCGTTTGCTAAGGTCCAGAAGAATGTGCCGCTCCGAGGTACGCGTCAGCCAGGCAACCGACTTTCTCCATTACAGGAGGCGTCAACGGGTCCAACAGATTGTTCTGATGAGTTTGACATTTTTAGAGAGAACTGTTTCAGCTGCCATGACGAATCACTTTCGTCGGGCAACTGTTGACGCGTGCGTGTCACCTGAAATCCGATTACTGGGAGAAAACGTGAGCTTCCTTTCTCGTGGAAAAATAGAATTCCAGCTCACCCCACAGCTGTTGATGTCCACGATCTGTCCACAGGGAGTACTTACTGTCTAAACACCAGCCTTTTCTTATAAAAATATGGTACAGAAACTCTTTGAAAGATATACTGCAAAATTTAGTTAGACTGCTATATAATTATCTTTTAATGAATGACAATTTTTAATGCGAATAAAGTTGGTAGTTTACCACTTATCGAGTATACGAAGCTCCGTTAATATAATCGTTTCAAAGCCATCCTCAGAGACAGATATGTACCTCTCTACGCAGCTAACTAATTTAGAGTTAAGCCTAAATAAGCACGCCACCCCTTCACTTGAAATAAACGCCGGCTTCTTTCATGTGAACATCCTCGTCGCCTTGCTCGACGGCTGTAACAGGTTCTCCTTCGGCCGAATATAGGAGTTTACTCCCTTCTGTTGATGCAAGCACTAAATTAGGGATGCTAGGGTAATAGGGACGAGCGGCACACTTGAATCGAGCCGCTGACGTGCTATATATTTTCGGTGAGTGGCCGCATGTGTGTGCCCAAGTGTGTGGATCATAAAGTAACCATGGAACAGGGAGGACAGGGTATTACGGCTACCCTATGGCTTAAAAATTGTTGGCTGTCGCTATTAGAAGCATGATAACATGATAAATGGCAGTGTCGAAAAATTGCATCCTTCTAAACGGCTGGTCTGTCACAAATTCTTCCAACTCGAACTGCATTCACGACTTTTCCGTACAATTCCCTCGCTAATAAAAAAAAGGGGGGATATCGAAAGCGTTATGTAAATCGAGGGGACGTGAACAAGCACAATTTATTTTTCCACCCTCTTTCAGACAGCTTGCGCCTAGCGCAGTGTCAAAATTCCACCCGTGTCGATGCACATTCAAATTTTGAACCCCTTCGTAATTCAAACTTGAATGCAATCTCGCACTTGCCGTCGGCCGTGCCGCCAATTAAAACTGTTCTAGAACCTGAGCTGTCTGACGAAGCCCGCGGTCTTCTGATTGCATTACCGGGGCCCCGCGCATTCGCAATAATGATAATAATAACGGCACTCTCGCTAATGAAGAAGAGAAGAATCGCGAAGGGTTGGGCGCTGCCATGCATGGATACTTCTTGTATTTATGTGGCAACGCGAATTCCCTCGCGGAGGGGGTGGCCCAGCACGCTTCCCCGCGCGACAAATTTACCACATCGCCTACTGAAACCTCGTTATCGAGCATATTTAATCGCATGCGCAATAATTTCTCTCGATACGCAGGCTGCGACTTTAACGAGGCCTGGAATTCAGATAAGAGGGTGCTTCTTTGGAACTGTAGGTCATACCTGAGGAAGCCAAGCACCTCCGTTAGTCCAGCGGAATGTAGATTGTCTTTTAAATATATTTCCTTTAATAGTTGATTGACATTACTCGGTTGAATTTTATTGGATACTCATCCGTTACAAGATATTAAATGATTTCCAGGCCCAATTCAATTTCGTAAGAATCTACGGCTACACTTTCAGGTATTACAGAAACCACTTACTGTTAGTCGCACATATCTGTACCCGTCGTATCAGCCGCACCCCTTCGTGTAATCTCGCGTCAAGACGTCTCGGTTGTTTCGATCGGTCGTCCCCCGACGCGGCGGAAAACGAAGGATAATCCCCTGACGTCCCCGTGTCCCGCGATAACTGTTAAGTAGCAACAATAATAGCAGGTGAGGCTGACGGTAGTCGAGATACGTCAAGCCCGTAACAGGGAAATGTGCATAACGGACCAAGGAATATTACTGTTGGTAGGTACGTTGGCACCGATGGCGGCCGAATCCCGGATTTCCTCGCAGACCGACCGGAAAGCCACAGGGTTAAGCGTAGCTGGTTACGGCTACTTTAATCTAGCTTAATCACCAGCCGCTAATGATAACACATCACCGATAGAGACTTCAAGGTCTGAAAACAAGGGTGGGAGTTCAACATCAGGTGATAACAAAACTTAGAGTAGGAACTTCTCCAGTCACTGATTATCGTTTAAAATTGTTTTTGAATGAACCAAACGATGGTATCCCCATAGATCACAAGATTCTATGCATTAGTTTGGAGCGTTAAGAAACGACGACGAGTCGTGGAGGAACGGTTGGTGTATTACGAGATTTCGACGAATTCCGAATGAAAGTCGCCTCTCTGAGGACACGAGGGAGTCGTACAATGTAAGAGACTTCAAAATTCCGAGAGACCAGCGCCCGTTCGATATCCGATTATTATCGATTCAGAGGATCGCTGCTTGTCGGGGACGTCTCAAAGGCATTCCTTCGGAGGGTAGTGAGGTCTCGCACGAAACGACTCGGAAGCCTGTGCAGAAGGGAGGGCGAGTGGCGTGGTCGAAGGGAGTCGCGGGCCGAGTGAAAAGCGTGAAAGTGGGTCGCGGAAAGGATTTCCACGGAAACGTCGGGACCTTGCGCGTATTTCTTCTCGCGCGCCACCCACCGGCCAGGGCTTCCGGTGCCGAGTTTCCGCTCCTTCGCGGGCGAAGTACGAGCGCTCCGGGAAGGGGCAAGGGGGAGGAGAAAAAAAAGGAAAGAATGGGAAAAGAAATACAAGAGGGGTCCACGCAGCGCCGGAGAGGCAGAAACGTGCGAAAAGAGAAGCCTCGAGCGACAAGGCGGCCAAGAGGACGTGCAAATACACGCGAGACCGAGCCCGACCGAGGTAAATGCAGTCGGTTGTACGTACACGGGGACTCTTAAATTCTCCCTTGTATGAATTTTTAATTTTCCTGTACTTTACGACTGCCCATTAAAACGCGAAAGGAGAAGGAACCGCTGGGCGCGGATAGGGAGAGGGAAGAAATTGCTGGAAGCAATGCTCCGCAGCGGCCCTCGAAGGCGGAAGCGCAGAAAAACGCGGATACATAGAGCCCCGGGGAATCTACCGTTGGAGGTTATATTTTTCTCAAGGAACACGCCTCTGACTATGTACCACGATTGCCCTGAGATATGCGGTTACGCGAATTTATCGGGGTATAATACCTCACCGGCTGCCCGAGGACGCACTTAAGCACGAATTGCGAAATCAATAAAGACCTGCTTCATTTCTGGACCGCGTAACCTACCGACAGATTCTTCTTTTATACATCTCAACATCTCAACAATGTTGTTTCTAGGTAATCAGTGAATGGATGCATGACCCATTTCAGACCATCGTGTTTTCGTTACGTATGCACATCTTGAACCTCGCTTTGACCATCGTTGTAAGTCGTAATGGGATACGACACTGAAGATCTTCCCACTGTAGCCTTGTCGTACTTTAAGTCTACAGTATCTAAAATTCTTCTTAGCTCTTTCCTGTCAAAGGGAAACTTACACAGAGCACCGATATCTTCTTCGCATTTTCCTTCCCGCAAGCTTGCCCATCTTTTATTAAACCTGGAATCCTGCTACCCTTCATATTATCCACATCTAAATACCGTGCGAAGCCAGCGGCCGTGAGTACATTTTCCTGTACCTCCTGCGTCGTGTCGATAAATCACGCGTTATCGAACATCCTAGCTGGATAGCCCGAAAAGTGTACATCCGTCGTGCTGCCAAGTTCGCACCCCCGCTAGCAGCCGAGTTGAAAAGTCCCGCGCATTTCCCCTGTCCGCGGGGAGCCGGGCAACAACTCTCGCTGTCGCCGCCATTCGTTCGAAATTTCAATTTCCTGTGGATATCAGGAAGCATAATGATCTCGAAACGCAGCGATAAGATGATTTCAGGCATCCCGCAGCAGGATGCGGGAGGGGGCGGGCACTGGTTGCTAGAGGGCGGTTGGTATTAGGTGCAGAAACCGACTGAGTTACGAGGGGTTATAAATTCCGAATATTGGAGTTCTGCCTTCCAGACCCCTCGTCCCCGCCACTCCATCCCTCTCGCCAGCTTCATAGAATGGAAGGAATCTCCTATCCCCCGTGCAACTTGTCTTGACCTACTATAATGTCTGTCCATACAAAAATAGAATCTCTATTCGGCTTGGTCCAGATAAATGCGAGCTCTCCTTATGTCGACAGAGGTCGCGCGCCACTCTCTGCTTCTACAATGGGACGAAAGAATCCGCGAGTGGCGAATAAGGAAGCTGAAAATCAAATATTAAGGTATGCTCTATTGAACCAGCAGAGCTGTGTGCACTCGGGCGCAATTGAATGAAAATGAATCGTTATATTGAGTTGAACGATGAAGGATGCTTTGATTTATTCATAAGGAACGTCTTTTGATGGTCCAGCGATTGCTCTCTGAACGGCTTGTCTAATAATGACTTTGATATTTGTAAAATTAATCGGGTAATGGTGTATATTATGGACAGCCGAGGTACTTTGGTCACCCGTTTAGTGATTCCCTTGCGAAGCCTGCGAATCGATCAGGAAGTACATTTTTACGTTCTTTCTTGGTACTTGATCTGCCTTTAATGAGTGTGTAATGACACGAGGCGCTCCGTCTCGTCAACGGGGAACTAATAAAATTGAATTAGCCAGTCATCGAGGGGCAGCAGTGTACTCGACGTCACGCTCAGGACGCCCTTTAAACGGAATAGATTTTTTCCAAGGCGCTCGAGTGACGTCAACGGCAAAGCGAAGGGAAAAAGACTCGGCTGAAGGGGAGTGAACTATCACGGAAAATTGCTCGGCGGACCGTTCTTCCGGAAAATCGACAGTTTCTTCTATTTGTCGGGTGGCGCTTTCAGGATCAAAAGAATGAAACTTTAATTAGCAAAGGAGCGAGGTACGTGCTGGCGCGACGGCTTAACTGCTCCTTGTCCTTCTATACATATACGTACGTTCTTTTACGCATCCTTACAAAAGAGGCCTGCCGTCGCCTTTCGGCCGAGAAATTCGGGACTACCCAGCACCCGTATCTGCACTTTCGCAATTCGCGATATTGAACGTTACATTAGGGACAGAGTAATATATGTGCTCACAAATGGAGATTCAAATAGCATTCACTGGTTATATTAACCGTATATTTCTGAAAGTAATTAGCATATTCTAGGCATTATCCAATATTTTATCATCATCCATTCAACATTTTCTAACTTCATTCGCTTATGAACAATTTTTACACCTTGAAACCCTCGAATTCGTTGGCCCACGCTAAAAAAGGCGCATGGGAACTTTTCAAGCGAAAGTTCATCTTGCATTCCACTCTGCGGCAAACGACGCCTGGAGGAGGAACTTTCATCAGCGATAAAACTTCATGTTTGATAACATTACTCAATGAGACAGGATGTTCTTTGGCTAAAATGCAAGGGAGAGGGCGAGCATATATCAATGTTCGATGGGAGCGGCTGGAAGTAAGTTAGTCTCCATCTGAGCGGTCGCTCGTTTTCCGAATCGACCGACTCGATTTCGGAAAACTTCGGTGGCCCCGAATTCGCTTATGGAAATGTCTGTCCGCCATATTGCTGCTCCTCAAGACATGGAAGTAATAAGGTAGAAACCGTGAAATACGTATCTGGAAATTTCAATATCGACCACTGAAAATGCATTCCGCCATGAATGAAGCCGGGGTTAGGCCCGTTTCTTGATTTCACTGGGGCCCGATCGTCATTATCCAGTCGTTTCGGTGCACCACTACAAATTGCCGTTTTCGAAGCTGGCAAAGGAGCGGGCGGGGTATCGTTAATGGATGTTTTAGATCAACTTTTAAAGAAGGTCGGTGCACCGATGGAACCAAAGGGAGGAACGGAGGAAGGTGGACGAGGGTGAGGGGGGAAGAACAGCGTGCAAAGGGTGGGCGGAGAACGGCGGGGCGAAGAATAGGAGGCGCGGGAGGGAAAAGGGAGTGGGATGAGTAACGAGATCAGGTACTCGATAAGTTCTGACAAGCGCAATTGCACTTTCGAACGGAGCTCGTCTATGCTTAGACTGAGCAATTCCGTGTGCCCGGCTCCTCCTTTTGTTCTGTGGAGCTTGCGTAACGACCGAAGTTCTTCCGATCGTTTTATTCGGCGCGATCTTTCGGCGTAAGAGGCGCGATTCGGTTTCTACGCCGATATCACTTCGCCTGTTATCGAGTATCAGATGTAATAAGACTCATTAAACCCCGGCAAACAAGCAAAAGGCCTGCCGACAAAAGCTTGTTAGCGAAGTCTTTAGAACTGTTCCGTTCCAGGCGGTATAGACATGAAAGGAATAATATCCATCAGATGTGTGTCCCATTAGCGAAATCATTCCACGCTTTTCCATTCCTATACTTAAGCGTCTTCGGTACGGTGAAACTTTGAAAGAATTGCTAGCGATAGTCAGCGGCCTGTAAGGGTCTGCAAGCTTGAAAGTAATGGCGTATGTACCGCGAACGGGTGTATCGTTCAGTTATTGATCTCGTAGGTACAATGATACTCGACTCTAAAAGTGGCAAGATTAAAAATGCATTATATAAGAGCCTGTGAGTTCCCTCTTTCGCCAGGCCTGCGACGTAATTGAGCTTTTCAGGTCAATTTAGAAAAATGTATCACTTTTCCTCGAAGCTATTTTGCAGGTGGATTAAAGCAGTGATTCCCAACCCCAAGCGGGTCGCGAATTGTTTTCTGCGGGGTCCCCAGGGTTTTTGTGTTTTTTAAAAATATTATTAAGTTAGAATTATATTCTAAAATACCTATTTTTAATGTGTGTTTTTTAACTTATTAAATTTACCTTACCTTATATGGGGGGAGAGGAGTGGCAAGATGCTTTGAATATTATAAAAAAGGATCGCGACTCAAACAAGGTTGGGAAACACTGGATTGAAACAATTACGTGTCAACCCCATATTTAACAGACTTTCAGTAATGATCTGTGATGCTTCAAATAGTATTTTGTCTCTACCTACACGACTTAGCATATAAATTAAACGTTGTATAGAAAAGGAAACGGCAGAAATATGCAGCAATACTAAAATAGCCAAGAATTTAAACATATATCGAGCAATTAAATTCTTCTTCGAAGTCCAAGGTTCATCACAACTTTCTCGCATATTATGTAGGTGCAAGTATACGCTGACGAGGCTGGCCTGTGAGAAACAGATGAATAAATAAAACAGTAGAATATATAACGTCTAGATGCGTATAAATAGCGTGTAGCGGATTGTTCTAAAACGTTAAACATTTCACGAATGAACGCGCACGCGGTACACAGCAATGGCAATAAATAAATAATTTATTTTTTACTATACGCGCACTGATCAATGATTTAAAAAATGTTCCGACAAATAAAATTGCACATAAAGGGCCAAATAACAATTTGCCTCTGTCACACAGAAACGGAATGCATGGTACAAAATTTGTAATTCAAAATTTAATAAATTCCGAGCAATCCCTCTTTTTCCTTGTGTACCTGCTTGTCCACGTGTAAATAAATTCGTTGGAATTTATTCTCTACTTCTCTTTGATATACCTACGTTTAATATTGAAAAGTTCCGTGCTCGCTGTTATTGGGCAATTTGGCCAATGAATTCCATCTATCGGACCAGCGAAACGCACAAGTAGCAGGTTTTCAGGTACTTCTGTCAAAAAAAATCATCCACGAAACGGTAAATTTTGGCTGTAAGTACTTTGAAACGCGATCATCGGTATATACAATTGGTACTATAAATCGTTTCTACTTGAGGTATTAATGCAAAGTCCCATCTCATATCCGATTGACTCAAAGCGACTAGCTTTCGCCATTTCGTCATATTAGCATGGCGTTAGTATTCATAGACGCTAAAAGGCGATTCGGTTGGTTTATCTAATGCAGCACTTACAGGTACATTTTGTTCAGAATGTTATTACAGTATTAGCGGTTATACAATGTAATACCATATTAATACATATGTACAATAATACATCTGACAAATTCTGGCGTGCTGAACGTAATATCGCTTTAGAATTAACAGCGACAACATTGATTACTTTCGGACGTCATTCAAATAATTGAGTTGTCACATATGTGCATACGTTGGAATTATTTGCAATATAGGTTTGACAGGATACTCTCATTACTCAATCATTTTAGCTAAAGAAGTTGGTGAGGCAACTTTAAATGTAAGGGAGCTTGAAAGACAACGATCGATATTCTGCTGATTAAAACTTCGGTAATAACTCAACCTTGACAACTAGGTATACGCTACCTATGGATATGGGTATTTAAAAAAGCAGCAGGATTCCCTACAATATTATATTACAAGCAATGGCACTTTCATATAAATGGTTGACGTTTGAATATTGGAAATTTCGCGGCAAAAATCGTAGCTAAAGTTTCACCTTTAAAACCAATTAAGCCAATATAAAGTTCAGTACTGTATACTAGAGAAGTTGAAGTTGATCCCCTGGTCCCAAGTAACCAGCGAGTAAAGAGGCGCGAGTTCGATGCGGCACAGGGACAACTTTATGGAAACTCGAGTGGCATAATCGAGTAAAATAACGAGCGCCCAGGGCGAATTAACGGCTTTTTATGCGTTTAGTTCCCTGTTGTATCCTTCTGTTCCGTTCGACGCCTGCTAAGCGCCACGAGTTTAATCATGGCTCATTGCGCGAATGCGAGAATAACGTTTATGGGTAGCCCGCTTGTCTAACGATAAACCGATATCGACTGAAATTGGACTTTAAGGTTCGCTCGTTTAAGAACAAGGGAATTGATTAACAATAATTAAAGCGTATTCGTTTCTATCGGTTCGGCGAGTATTTTCACAGCTCTCAGCTGCTACTTCTGCAGCTATATTTTTTATTTACGAACATACTATTAAATTGAACATTATGCCGAGCAACGATTTGTTTCATAAATTTTATATGGATTAAGGAGGAAGGGGAGAGGTTTGCGTTATTACAGGCAGATCGCTGGAATTGTGATGAATCTTCGTTATAAACTTTTGCCTGACTTCAGTGTGCTAATGAAGGGCCATTATCCGGTGGATTCACCCGGTGAAATTAAATTTTCATAATTAAAGGTACATTACGGGGATAAAAAGCGAGCAAAAGTCACTGCTGAAAAATTCAGCTTGGTAAACAAATAGGAAAATTAAACCTGAAGGGAGAAAAAGTAAAGCATATATAAAAAAAACTGATGGTAGCGCAGTTTACGCTTTTATGAAATGTTGTGATGAGGTTGATACTTGAAAAATATCCCCTGCAGTTTGTTAACGACCAGTCGAATGAGTTTCCAAATTTTTTCCATCCGGGGGCACATTTAATTTATCATATGACTGTGACACTTGGTAACTCGGTAAATGGTTACTTTTTTCTAACAAATCTCGTACCGTAATGTCTGCTGGATATTTAGTCGTCGCACCTTTACGACTTATGCATGCATTTCGATTCTGAAACTGAACTCAAAGGGCTCAGTTATTGTAGCTGTAGGTATATATGTTATTACACCCCGCAGTTGTACATATACTTATGTGTTACTAGCTTTACTACTCGGCTTCGCTCGCAATTTAGATTCTGATTTTATAAACAAAAATTTATTTATTTCTTGTGAAAATAGTTACATTCATCTGGATTAGCTAGGCATAATGAGCTGGGACACATTTCGTGACCACAGAGTTTGTCGTTCGAAGTTTTTAGGCGACAGAAGACACACAAACACTTTCTACTTTATATGTTAAAATACCTAGAACTGTTTTCAAGAGACCAAACATAAAGTAACTTCCAACCCATCGTTAATAATTCACATAATCGGTTCTCTGCAACGCTATTTCTATGTTGATTAATATTCAATAGGCAAGCTGATAATTGGTTCTATTTATTTGTACGAGTTCGCTGGCAATGATCGTTAAATTAATTATTGACAGATGAGAGAATAAGGCTCTTACAATAGCGAGGAACATCCAAATGGAATCGCAGCAGTGTTAAATCACATTAAATCACGATTAACTGTGCCACCAAAATTAATTTTTCTGCTATTGTGCATATATGGAGTGAATTTCATGATACAATCGCCTATTTCCCTGAGATTCACACATCCATTACTAAAAACAAGCGCGTCATTAGTGGTACAATTACCAATACACCCCTGTAAATGACAGTGTAACGATAATTAAACGTTTAAATGATAATGCGAAATTTATGTAATGAACAGGTAACAATGGCAACACCCTCGATTCTATTACATACATTTAAAGATTATTACCATGAAAAATTTACTCAATCTGATATAATTTCCTGCAATTAGATCTCTCAAACCTCACATCTTCTCAGACTATTTAAATAGAATTTGCAGATGTTAATTGATTACCAATATCACAGAAGGCACCGAGAAATGTCACTTTATTATCGAAAAAAATTGCTACCTCAAAACCAACCTTCTTCCTTCCGCAGCTCCTCAATATCCGCGTCGTATTTAACATCGCGCCCCCTCACTATCTATCTAACAAAGATCAGAAGCATAGCAAGTTCCAGGCAGCTTGGATTTTCATTACGTTAAAGCGGTGCCCTTTGTTATTAACACATTATCGCTCGCGCACCTGCCGGGGATAGAGGATTATCTTGATAATGCGTTTTCCCTACAGCTCCCACCTGAGTAACGTAACACGTTCCCTGGCGAAGTTAAATATTCTCGCCTACCGACCGTCTTCGTTAATTATTAGCGAGCAATAGCGTTCTCCCGGATCTTTTATCTCGAGCTTCTTCTGTTTCGACGTAACAAAAACTTTCTCGATTTTTCCCACTTATAAGACGAGCCCTGTAGAACTCATAAATATCTACTAGGTACATCAACAAAAGTTTAGCCTTCGACACAGCGGCGAAGGAAACCCTCTGAACACCACGCGAGACACACAAATTTCGCCCATAAAGTACCCCAGAGTATTCACTCGTCAGCGAAGCGAAATTGTTACGAGAAAGAATCGTTAAAACGGTGGTGGGGCGGGTCTACCTTGGCATCAATTCTCGAGGAGACATCGGCTTGTTAGGTGCACGGGGTACACAGGTGAAATTGGCGGGCAGTGTTGGCAAGGGACGCGACCAGATCTAATTTATACAAAGCCGTGTAGGACCCGTCGGGCTCTCTCAATCTTTGGGCACGGTTTGTCGGATTACAAATCGTTCTGGTCGACGATGCAGACAGCCGGTGGCATCGGCCAGACACGGGCTGCGTTAAGGTTTACGCTTTGGCCCAGAAACGCAGCGAGCAACCGGAAGGAAGTCGGCCGGTGAGTAGGAAAATGGCGTCAGATGGATGCCCCCATTAATTAACAGCCACCTTGGATATTCCCCCGCGCGGCTCTATCATTCATTCGAGTCGCTCTCGTTTCCTGCGACTTATCTCGCATCCGAGCGTCAAATCGCGTCTCGTTTCAGCTGAATTTATACGACGTATCCGGGGAAGAAGCTGTAAAACGTCGCTTCGCCCGGGAAATGGGGACACGGGCGTACAGTTTGTCACGGGGTATCATTCGTGCACGAGATCTCGAGCGTCCTTATCGTTATTATTAATAGACGTCAGTTGGGAGCAGCTAATCATTTCATCGGACCCAAAACTATGCTAATGAGAGTGGCTTCAAACGAAGGAGAAGCAGATCGTAATCTCGAGAGTCAAGGCGGGTTTGACATTTTGGTATTAAAGCTACCTGAAAATTAATAAAGGTGAAAAGATATTCTTCTTGTGATAATTGACGATGGAAGCGGATTGGTGCAAGGCTCGTGTGTGACTGAAAGCAATAGTTACGTAAGCCATACGGCTGACACTCGGGGATCTCTCGTCTCATAAATTATTCTATTCAGCTGAATGCTCATCGAGATACATATTCGCTTTTCGAAGCACTTATTGCATGTCAATTCCTCCCCGTTCGTACATGCTTCGTGCATAATAAATATCGAATCCTGGTTAGTCGAGTCATCTTTTTTTTTGTTTCCCTCGAATGGTCACTGAATGTTTTATCGCTAGTGTCTACCGTTCGAGGAAATGAAACGCGGTCAGTACGCTCGACCAGCGGATTCCGAGAGTCGTAATAAATTTGCAACTTAAAGTCACAGGAAAGTTGTGAAATTTGTATCAAGAATTCACGTAAATACGAGAGTCGTTCAGGCTGCAGATAAAATTGAAAATTTGCATGCGAACACAAGCGGGATAGAGATTAAAATTTCACAAGAGTAAGAAAGTAATAACTAAAATGCATACAGGACCCATCATAATTCGGAATTCTCAGTCACCTGTCAAGGCACTGATGCACACTGTTTTTTTGTTCCTCGGTGGCTTATTGGCTGTCAAGTTAAAATTGCCAGTTAAAATGTAAATTCTAGAACCCGACTGTAGAATTCAAATCAAAGCACTGCTTGAAAAATATGCGCTGGACGATTCAGAACGCTTGGCTTGTTTATTAGAACATGTGGCAGATTTCAGCGCAACGTTCTCTCCCACCTGTATCTTTGATCGCTAGCGGATCGTTCTGCAAACCCCGCGGTCATACGAACTTGCTTGCCTGTGTTTAATAAGATTGTTTTATAATAAATTTCCATAACACTCGGTACGGCAGCCCGTTAGCCACATGTTAGGCCGTATTATTAAGTAAAGCTTCGGGCGGGTTCGTAACTACCCTATGTTTATTTAATAAGCCATAGCGTCTTTCTTGTCAGGAACCAAATACTCTTAGCCTTTGCAGCAAAGCGCATTAATGGGCCGAACGCCGAAGCGAAGATACTTTCTTTGTAGAACTTTTGCATAACTGTTTTCCCGAGAGTTCATCGAGCAAATTGGAAAATTTAATGAGCCGTCTCTCATCCACCCCGCTCCACACCGTACCCCCTCAACTCTACCTGCCATCAACGATTCTCAGCATCCCCCAGAAATTAATCAGTTATAACGTTATCGGATTCCTTATGTTACCCCAGCCGAATCCGTCTAAATCCGCTGTGGAATCTAATTACCACGAGACACGTCGATATCAGCCGATTATACGGTGTACGATTTTCGACGGTGCTCGACGGGGAACACGCGGAAAGCAGAAACACAATTGGCAATGATAAACGGTACGCGGCGAGCGCGGCGGGTCACGAACCACCGGCCGAACGATAATTCTCGGTCGTCAGCGAATCGGTAATTAAAAGCAAATCACAGCCGCGGAATCGACCGTTTACGTAGAATGAATATTTCATTCTCTCTGGCTCGTAACGCGCCGTTTTCCCCGTGCTTCCACGCCGCGCCGTGCCGCTAGCCCTTCTTTGCCAGGAGCATTTTGAAGGATTCTTAAGGTTACACGCCGACGTTGATCGCCGTCGTCGTTTAATTACTGTCCCGTGGCTCGGGCTAATGAAATTTTATATTGAGACCGTTGGCTGGACGCCGGCGTGCACGTTGCCACGCCCGGCTCTATGTCCCATCCTACATATTTTTTTCTCCCGTCACGTATCGAATTATACTTTTATTGTTCTCGGGTGAGCGCGTCGCGACGCGTCACGTACCCCTCAGCCGTTCCCTCTGTTTCTCCCTGTGTGTACAGGACGGTACTTGGCCGGCATGCACGCGGCAATAATTCTTCGACGGATCATCCTGCCGGACTATTAATTCGTACCAGATTCGCTTTGATCTATTACGGTGCACCATTACAGAAGCGTCGCCGTGCCAGTGGGTTGCGCGGACGATGGCCCGCCGAAGATATCGGAATTCCTGCGGTCGGTCGCTTCGATAAAATTAATACCGCCATCAAACGTAATGTAATTAAAATGTAAATTCAAGCGTGAATCATGATCCTCTGGCCTCCCTTTCTCGGATGCCGCCCCCCTCCCCCAGTTCCCCGCCAGAGTTATTGTTACGCGTTAACGCTGGCCGGACGTCGCCGTGTTTGAATTGGATCGTAACGTCGATACCCAGCCAGGAAAAGTGTCGACCGTGGAAGGGTTGGGAGTTTAACGAGTCGTGAATTAATGGCCGTATCAAAGTTACGGCCTTCCCGAGCCACTGTGTCGCTTGGTATGTTCGGGGTAAAGAATCGGACCGTTTCAGCCGGAGATCTTTCATTTGCTGGACGACCGATTCTATCAGTCGAGATTTCTAGGCTACTCGACAAATTCTTGCTTCTTGAAAATACTATTCGGTTGGTCCCGCGAACTTGGACATTCTTAATTATAGGCAAGCCTTGGAATGATAAATAATTCGAGGATGGAATACACAGGACCAAAGTGTATTTTATTCATGGAATATATCTGCTACTAACTACACCGGTACAGCATCGATTAGCCAAGTTGTTTTCATCAATGATTGTCGTTTATGGAAGTCGTTTATTCGGGCATCATATATTGTGTCACTTCTGTATTGTACGATGCCCACGTCACTTGGACCACCTTATATTTTCAATGCTTGGAAGCTGGGAAACTGCGGTAAAATATTGCAGGCAAATCTTTCAGTAACAGAGAGAACAGGGGAAAACAAGTCACGTCTGGGAGTGTCCGGTATGTTTTTCGCGTTTGAAATGGACATTCCGATTATAATTCACGTTGCTGTGCACGCGGCGGCTAACATGCGCATCATTTTGTCATTTGGTTTCGTGCTGTTTTAATTCCGGTGCGTTTGCTGATTCCAGTCTATTTGTTTCGATGCGAGTAAAAATGCACGCGACGGTCCGCGTGATTTAGCGCTTTGTTTTCTGGGAATTCACGAAGGAAAATTGCGATTTGTCTGATTTTACATGCATTACAGTCGCTTTGTTTTCTGCGCACAAGGCTGAATTTTAACGTGCTTTTCAAATTCTTCTGTAGCGTACCGCTGTGAAAATTAGCGTTCAAATTAGGCAAAGAGTCTAGAACAATCGTTCCATCGAGGCGAAGGAAAGAATGGGAGAAGTCAGGTGAGAATAATAGATTATGGGGTACGAAATGGTCGTTGAATTTAGCGGATCTTACGGAACAATGACGCATTCGTTAAAAGTTTAGAATTTCATTGGCCCATGTAAAATGGTACTGAAACTTTATCTACTTTCCATACAAGGTACAAATTTGACCTACCAAACTAAATATTAAAGTTAATAGAAACTAATTAATACTTTGCCAGGTAGTTGAATAATGCATTGACCTGATTAATGCGCTCTACTTTAACAGACCAGAAATTATAATTAATGATATTTATTGATTAGCTGTTACTTTAGCTATGTATTATTTCTTTGAAAATGGTAACGTGTTCCCGGAATGCAATAAATTGGCGTATCGTAGATAACAGTGAAAAGAATTACTACCTAATACTTTCAAACTTTGAGTACTTTTTACTACACTGGTTCATTACTATAAACTTTTCCTCCAAGAACTTTCTCGATACTCGTTCAACTCCATATTCTTCACTCTCCGCTTACAATGAACTGACCACCCTCAAGTATACCCTTATCGAGGTATCCAGATTGTCCAATCTGGGACGCATTTTACACTCGTATCGTTCACAGACAGAGGAGTCAATCGATTAATCGTTCTGTTACCTCTGAAATAACGGGACGAGGCGAGGGAAGGTAGAAAATGTGAGTGTTTAAAATATTTACCCCTGGACACAAGGCGTATCGGTAGTCTCGTTAACCCGGCCAGTTTCTTTGAGACCAGCAGGGGTGCGAACCCGACAGGTGAGTGACGGTCGGTCCATTTTATCGCGAATTGCCACCCACCGACCTTTTCCACGCGGCCCTTCGCGTGCAACGATAATTAAAGCTGCTGTTGTACGTGAAACGTTGAAATCGAGCCACGTGGCGGCCGGAAATGCATGCTTAACAGGCGTATATAATGGATGCGCCTCGGCTGTACGAGTGATTTCTTGCGCTACACGGAGATTGATTGCTTTGGAAAGAGTCCTTAATGATTATCCCTTCCGCCACGATTAGCATGAATCTTCGATACGATGAGATGCAGATTTTGCGTGCTACCCTTCCGTGCTCTCTACGATCATAACTGCTTCCTATACATAGTGTTCTGATTAGACTCAACATCCTACGAAATGATAGAATACTAACGAATCCAACATTTCATTAAATTCAACTGTATTACACACACACGCATGTATGTCTCCTTCGTCGTCTTAGGTATACGTCTCCATCTGTACGTACAGTTTATTGCAGTGTTTGGCATGCTCCGCAATGATGGTTAGCGTGCCTTCGTATCGCGATTCGCGATCTCACCAGTCAGCGTTTCAATCTTCCTCGGCATAATCCGCTTCGAGGTAGAATCGCTGATGGTTCACCTACTTGGTCGGTTATGAGCGGCTCGACAATGTGGTAATTACAGTTAAGCGATCATCCGCATTGTCAAGTATCAGGAAACATTTTGAATGACTCTGTTGTTGCAACGGGATAATACCAAGCCCATACAGAGGGACGGAGAGAGATGGAGAGTAACTGGCAACTTTGCTCATTGTTCATGTCATCGATCGGTCTCGTATCGGGCGTTTAACGAATACATATGTATCTAGTATCTAGCTACCGATGTTTCCATTACAGCCGAGGGAACGGGGATTATCGTAGCTTCAATGAATCCTATCCATTACACGCGAGTTCACGCAAACTTTAGCGGCATCGTGCCCCTCTGTAAACGGATCTATGTTTACGGATTATATTTCCTTCGCGTATAACTTGCCAATTTCAGTTTTACACAATAACTCGGATGAAGTGATTTGATTAATCGTATCGTTGAGGAATTTGGCACGAGCCAGAAAATACATTTTCCGTCGATGTTGACTGTACCAAATTTTAAGAAAAATTTGTATTCGTATTATAATATACAAATTTTACGAACTTCCAATTTCCAAGCCGTTGATACGTTGTTATCTATTTTTCTAAAAAGATATTGACACAGGTAGGGGAGATATGTGAAGTTTGTTGTTCAATTCTTTACCACGATCTAGCGTACGTCTGTGTACCTTGACATTAACAATCGTTTTTTAACTGTTTTCGTTTATGTAGAGAGATAAAGTAAATAGTTGTGGTCACTTTCCAATCCGTCTTGAGACGGTATAGAGAATTTTATAACCCGAATTAATTTGGCATCACATTGAGTCTTTTGAAAGTACGGTAATTACGTTTTGTTATTTTGCATATATGCTCTACATTTTTTTGTGGCGATGGTTTTACATTATGACTTCCTGTGGGGCATGTTGATACAGTGTATCAATTTCCCCTGACTATTTTTAATTGAATTTTTTCCTTTTATTTCTAGAAAAATTGTTCAAAATTATATCGAAAAGCCAAATCGTGGCGAAATATCCCAAGGTATTTTTGAAAAAGTGTGTGCCGCTATAGAAAAAAACTCAATATCATTAAGGCAAAGCGTGAAAACATGCAAATATGGAAAAAATGAGTTTATTAAGATATATTAACAAAGAGAAGAAGACACCTCAGGTTAAAGTGGGATATTCCAGACATAAAAAAATAAAAATAAAAATTTTTTGTTTGTTCAAAAATCTGTTTGGTTTTTAGAATACGTTTTTGTTCATTTTGAATCTATATTGTTGGGAAGGTATCTAGATTAAAATTTTATTTTTCAAATTTATTAGTTATTCATTAAACGGATATTTTACAGATGTATCAAAATGCCCCAGAGCAGTATTAACTTGCCCCGCAGTGGGGTAAATTGATACATTTCGCCTTCGTCCAAATAAAATTTTTTCATTCATTTTGTATGAATTATCTCAAGTTTTCGCTCACTATATATTAAAGAGGAAGGAGTAAAGTATATTTTGGCATATTTGTTACTAAGTAATTAATACAAACAAAAATGAAAAAAAAATCAAAATTGAATAACGTATCAACTAGCCCCTGTCTCCCCTACTGTGTTGTAAACAATTCAGATGAGAATATAAATAAATATAATTAATATAAACAGAGAATATAAAACCCACCAAGGACTAAACAAGTTCCACGCGCTATTTTCGCACCGGGTGTCATTAAACTCTACAGTAGAAAAGGAACGCCTGGGTCAGACGCGCGCTCCATTCGTTTCTTATTCCTTCTCTGATTGCAATTTAATGGAAGAATCTTCCATTAGCGTGCGCCAAATCTTAATTATTACCATCTCAATAACTCCCCTGAAATCAAGTACTTAACCCGAATCCACGCGGCGATAATATTCCAATAATTTCTATTTGCCCACTGAAAACTCGAAGTTATTTCCTTTGGATGTGTTTCCTAGGTACTCCTCGGCGCAGCTCGATCTTTAACTTCTAACAGCAAGACGGAAACCCGTTAATGTGTTTGCGTGAAATGAATTCGCGGGACATTTTATTAAGAGGAGACCAACTGCGCGGCAGCGAAGCGGGGTTTATTAATTAACAGCAACAACAGTACCGATACGATGCAGCGTTGCATGTGTTTCCTAATTCTGACGATGGTTGACGCACAGCGTGCCGCGCCGACTGTGTTACAATACTAGGCAACGACTTGCGCAAACACTTAGGGTGATCCCAGAATGTACGTTTGTTTAGCTACATTCCCGTGCACATTGCTGTGCTCGCGAGCGCGTACACACGAGACAGAGAGAGAGGGTGAATTGTTGCTTATGCCCGCATGTTCCTACTCAAAATACATATGCTCGATTATACCGAGCGTTAAACGTGACAAGGTACGGGCGCCGTTAATTGCGTCACACCATTACATTTAATTAAAAGTTCGCCCGTAGTAGTGCTCCGAAGAAATCCGATTGTTCGAAGCTTGCCGGATATAACGAAGGCCACCGGCACCGAGGAAGTTCGCACGAGTTCACGGCGTTACAATTAAGCTCGCGTAAGCGTGTCCCGATAACGAGAGGAAATTGTACTCGAACGGAAAAACGCCGAGTCCCAAGGAATCTGTCGTTCATCGGGGAGATCGGTCTGATGTAGCGGAAATCAGGATGTAAATATCCCCTCGGCGATCGCACACAATTTCCAGTAATTCTCTAGCTAATGCACTACTAAAATCATTTTTCCCAACCACAAAGACATGGAATACAAAAACGCCCCTTTCTCGATCATTCCACGAATCGCAGCTCGTTAAATCGAACTGGGTCGTGAAAACAAGCGTTCAAGGAGGACGACACACGCTCATCGTTTTACATCCCTCGACGTCGGATGCCGTGGACGTTTCCAATCCCGCAGACTGATGTCGTAGCAGTTTCAAGGCTTTGCGCGTTCGCAAACGACATCCCCTCAGTCCAGCTCAGCCAGTGCTGCATCCGCGGCGCCCTCTCATAATGGAGCCAGCGGTTCTTAGATCGGTACGCGGCTCCGTCGATCCGCTGAGAACCGTGGGTCCGCCAGCGGAAAGTGTGTTTAATAACGCAAACTTGAGTGAAAGAGAGAAAGAGGAAAGTAATTTGTTGTACGCACGCCGCGAAAGACCTTTTCATTTCCCGCGGGCGCGACTGAAGGAAATCCTCGCGTAATACTGGCAATGTTCGTCCGGAGTTTCTCTAATTATCATGGTAACCTTTATAAAACGACAAAGCCTCATTTTACCCGAGCACCAGCTTTCGAGGGTTAATAAAAATCCTTGTTTTCCCTTGGACGGATCCTTTTATTCATCGCTCGCGTTAATCGCATAATGCGCGCTCGCGGATCTCGAAAAGGTTGGGCGATCATAGAAATAGGGGAGCAAGTCCGCCGTTGAATTTGTTCGGGGTTAGATATTTATGCTAACGACCGGCGTAATACGTAATTAACAAACAAACGAAATACCGCTGACCGAATTTGCAGCCCCAACAATTGACCCCTCTGCAACGGTTATAATATCAATTCGTTGTGTTTATGAATTTAAATATTACATGGCTGTGGATAAATCAAACTTTAATTGCGATCCCGCACGCAAACGGATCGACCATTTGTTTGAGCAAAGAGCACTGTTGGATCACGGTTTACCGTGTTTATTATAAGCCGATGGGCAAACCAGAAACACGAACCCGGATTGAACAAGATTTCGAATGCGTGATTTGAAAGATTTATTCTTAGAATCGGCTCGAACGTATTATTGCACAAAATGGAGCTGTACGTAAATTAAGGTAAGTCGGGGGAAGATGCCTATGGTTTCTTAATTAATTTATAAAAAATGTAATATATATATATTTCTATCATATCAACAAAGCTTACTTGTTATCTAAATCATATACTATGAAATGGATACTACTAAGTTAGCAAAAATTAAATGTCAATCCATAAAAACAACAATTCTTCTCATACACGATTTGGCATCTTACCCCAATGCAATCTATGCATCTTTCCCCAATGTGTTGAGGAAGGTGTCAAGCTCATTAGGTAAGTCAAATTGTGCGCCAATCATTTGAGCAAAAGTTAAAATAAATAAGAGAAATATCTTCTTTCCAGTTAACAACCCCCCACTGTTGATAACACTTTCCTTTTTTTTATTAGAACACAAAATATCAAGCGGCACCAAAAAAATTTACGGACGCTGTAGCATAACCTACTTCAAAACATCTATTACGTTTATTAAAACAAATGCCAAGCAATTTCATTTAGCAACAGACACAGCAAAAGAACTTGGCACGATCCTGCTAACGTCTACTTGCATAACTCTCAGTTATGCTTAATTAGCATTTTACCCATCGCGGCATCTTCCCCCGATTTATCTTATACAACATCGCGAAACATCAAAATAATGTATACCATTCGCGAAACATTAATACACATCAGGCATTCCAATACAAAGTCTCTTATTAAGTAGATACCCTACTATATAATCTCGTTTATTGATCGTTCGCACTTTCGTGAATAGCACTCCCACTGGAGCCTCGCTGTAGATGCAAAACCGCGGTTCAGGATTAAAGCAGAGTATCCCGCGGTAGTGGGAGCTCTTCTAATTAAGGCTTCCGGCAAATCACGTACAACGAGCCCGGATGCTGAGTGCCTTCGCATTTGAATCGTCCGTCGAAGGAACGGAACGCCGCGGAGATTCATGATGATGAAGGCGGCGGTTAAAGAAATGAAAACTCATCGAGTAAAGACGTGCCGTGCGAAGATCGAAAAAGGACGAGTCATTCTTGCCGAAGGTAAGGCCCGAAGGGGGGAAGGTGAAGAGCGGAAGGTCGTGGTACCGCTGGTGCCGCTGACCTTTTTCCTTACCCCCCCTAACGTTACTCCACTCGAGGAGTCGCCTATTCCTCGTTCTTCCGCGTTGTGCACGGACACGACGTCCCTTCTTATAAAATATCCACGACACCGGCTGCATACCAACGTAAAAGATCGCATAATGCGGGAAGAGCAGCTGGGATCCATGAGATTATTGCGCGAGTCGATGGCGACACTGCAAGGGTGTTACTGCTTCGCCGAAGCACCCAAGTTTTACAGTTTTTGTAGGTTTCTTTAGGATGTATGAAGTATATAAGGAAAACAATGAAATATTGATTTTTACACATAAGTTTAACTTTGTATCAGAAACGTCTTCAAATGTTGCCTTTCAATTTTCTTCTGCTTTATCTCCTCGAACTCTCATTGTCACGATTTCTCGACTTATAAAACGCACTAAACTATTCCAGTAAAATTCCATTTCGCGCCCTGAAGGAGCGTGTCTCCGTTCGTTTAAAATAATTACGGCTCATGAAATTTTAAACACTCGCGTAACAGTGTTTGAAGAAAGTGTTAAAGTTTCTCTCGAGAAAACGAAAGCGCCTCGCCGGTGCCAGAGTGATTTTGTTATTTCATTTCTGGTTCAAAGCAACCGTTGCGTTTTCTACCGTCTTTCTTACTGTCGCTGTTCATTTCCGCGAACGAAACATTAGAAGAACTTACGAGGGGCCCTGGTAGCGTTTTAATTAAGTACGCTCATTTTATTCCGTACAATATATTCACTGTCACCGGGCAAAAAGGGATCCAGCCGCGCCCTGGTTAACAACCAGGGTGTAATTAAATAAATGATCATTTGGAAGGCGTTCTTTGGCGGTTCGTTAACGATTTACGGCCTCGCGCAAGGAAATGAGACTTCTCGCGCGTAAAACGCGACAGAACGTGTAATAATTTTTTTTTTCTTTCCCCGTTGGACACGATGGTACATCGTACCGTGGAAATTCGTGTCGCCTTCTGCGGTCGTAAATCGATACGGTGGAGAAATAACTCCGGAGACAAGGGGAAACTTGCGTAAACTCGCGGAACTTTTGCGTTGTCTTCGCGAGACGATTTACCATGCTTCGTAACGTATTCCCCTCGGAGTGCAGCGACTCGTGTGTCCGCGTTTGACGTTCTAATAAAGTTCGTAATTTAGAAAGAAAGACTACGTCACAAAGAACGATCCGCGAAAAACGATACATCCGTGGGGAACGTAGTCACCGACACGTAACAAGTAACTTTATATACTTGCAAAAATGTTTTTATACCTTCGCCGTCCCGTCGTCACTAATGACGCGAATGTTTATACTGCGGGGAAAAAAAGAGAAGGGAGGAACTTATCTAGCGCGCGGCAGAAAGCACACCACTGCATTTTCCAGGGACCCCGGTTGTTACTTATTCTCATAATATGCAGTTACCACTGCGCGCTTCTAAAGCCGACGTTGAAACTTTGATGGCGTTCTCCTCGAAAGAGCTCGCGTGTACAGTATTTTCCCGGCACAAATTTCTCGGTAGGTATTCGCGCAGCAACCCGGCAAACTCGCGGAAATGAGAAGTATATTTCTAAACGGGAATAAACTCGCGCGTAATTTCTGCCGGTTACACCGGAACCGAACAATGGTGTCGGTGATCTCGTGAAAATATTTCTCATGTGAAACATGCTCCGCGGAGTATCCGTTTGTGCGAGCATATCAAATAACGTAACGCGAATCTCAAATTTCCCTTAACGGCGCAGTATTATTTCTCGTATTTCCACGTATTACCACCGTGCTTGCTCTCCTATAATTTCGACTCCGACTTATTACAGAACGAAAACTTGGCCGCGACGTCGCTATTACTACGTATTAGCCTTCACCCCGGGAGGAAACTTTTGCCCTCCACTGTACAAAGAGACAGACAGCACTTCGACGGTGTAGGACGGAGACGCAAGCGAAATGTCAGAACACTCGGTTCTTCCCGGTGGGAACACGGCAGCTTACTCGACATTTCCCGGGGCCAGACAACAACCTCCCCCGTTCCCATCCTCGTAATATGAAGGCGTTTGGACAACGCGACGACCGAAAGCAACCTTCAATCCGGACGATTACATCTGCTACCGATGTCTCGAAGGCGTCCTAACGGCCCGGATACGTCGAGACCACGCGCGTGGCCCTCCGCGGCGTGCTTGGCTTCCATTTGGTAGGCAAATGCAGGGAAACTCTGCCGTCAAATATTAAGACACGTAGACGCCCCGTACCTGCGTGCACGGACCAGTGAACGGGGTACACGTTGAAATCCGGCCTTTCCTGCTATTTATGTAAACGACAGTTCCCCCGAGAGAGCGTAGAAGGCGCGCGTTTGCTTATATTTCCGGCATTTTGTGAACATTACGTTGGCATTCAGGTGACGTATTCGCGGCTCTTACCCCCCAACCATCCCCTGTATCCTTCTTTTCTTGTACAGCAGCGCGACGCACCGTCTCCGAAGCTTCGCGCTCGCGGCGTGTCTTCCTTTATTTTCCCCTTTTCAGCCTCTCTTCCTGCGCCCACGCTCCCATACTTCCTTGTTTCTTTCACGGAACCTTCCTGCGTGATACCTCGCGTACCGGGGGTACGCCATGCCGTCGTAATAATTCAGCATTCCACCCCCGCCCCCCTTCCATCCCTTCGTCCCGTTTTCTGGCCAAGTAATTCCCGCGAAGATTGTCGCGTCTGTTAACTATTATCGCCGACACCGGTGAATTTCCATTGTTCTACGGGACGTGTATATCCTCTGGAATAAATGTACATAGTTTAACGGTGACGTTTAAACGTTAGGATCTTACCAACGGGAGAAGGTATTGATAGTTCGTAGGATCTGGCAGATCCGCCCAATTCTGATTTATTCTGTGCTCTTAATAGACTTAAGCATTTAATAGATTATTAGGTGCATTCATAGATTATAGCCTTTCGCATCTCTGGCAGCGATTAAGTGCATTTTCTGTTCCCACGAAGTCAATCAATGGATAGAATTAGCGTCACTCTAACCCTTCTCGGGCAAAAGTATTCACTTGCTATTTGAATGCGCATCCACAGCTTCCGTTAGGGAAACCTTTGATGCGACGGGAAAATAGATCTCTCTAGCCTGTATAAGTGATTTAAGAAGCGAGCGGACGCGACGTGAAAATAGTTCTCGAAAATAGACCACGAGCGATTTGAATGATTTAAATCGAGAAGGATTCGAAGTTGGTCTGAAAGCTTCATCCCCGATGCGTCTTCCCCAAGGATATATGTATGTATATATATCATCCATCGATCCCCTGTCGGGTATTCATGTGCATCGTATTAATAAATACAGTGTAAATTCAATTTCACCCCTGGAAAAAGTGTCGTCCGCTTGTAACCAGATTCACACCGATGTAAAAACCCGGAATCATCGAATAATGCGGTTAAAACGCTCCACTGCCCTGCCGCGAATACATAACCGAGTCCTGGAATTCGTTTCGCTACGATTTCATTGAAATTACAAGGTGCATTCACTGCGGGGAATTACACAAGCGAATTCGTTACATCCGACACTTTTCTTCATAATAATGGAATTTCCCTTTTCAGCCTGCGGACTATAAAGTTCAATGGAACCAGCATGTAAACGCGATTAATACAGCGACGCGTGTGTACAAGAGAGGCAGGTACAGGTTTGCAATTTCATTGATCTGTTGAAAAAAGGAATCACCGTCCGTGACGGAGCACGTTTGTTAGCCATCGAGCAGCGCGAGCTGTCCAGAATGACAAAAAGAATTCCCAGCAAAAATTACGAGCCGAAGGGATCAGTATCCCTAACTTCTTGTCTAAATTATTACCGCGTCCATTAACCCTCGTCAGGCGGCATAGGTACAATTGTAACTTTTACGTTTCTTTAAATTGGAATAACTTTTTTTCGAGAAGCCATGGAGAGCTGATGTTTCGTGTCTTCTTTAAATATTTGGTCTAGATTACATAGACCAAATTTCAGAATAATATCTCTACCCCCTTCGGAGATAGGGGATTGAGTTCAGGATTGCAAAAATTGTGCCGCCTGACGAGGGTTAAAACAAAACAGATCGAAATAAAAGAAACTTCCGAGTGACATGCTCGTTCCCATTCTAGACTGGTTTCTTTTACGAGATAATAAACGCCAATGGAGGAGTGACTTGGCGGCTCTCGAACTGAAATTACACAGGAAAATCGTGGTCGGGGCAGCAAGCACGTGTTCAGCGGGCGTAAAAGAACATATTTTTAAAATAATGGCCCACGGGGGTTGGACGTGGCGCAGCGTGGGCATCAGTTTAAATTACATTCGCCGGGCACGGGGCACCGTGACAACTGGTTCACGCAAACGAAACGCAAAAACGTTGTTCCGCCCCCGCAGGGATAGCCAATCAATTCCGTGGACAGGCTCGTTGCATGTTGCATCGATGACAGGCGCCATTTGCATCGCTATTACTTTGGTCTTACCTGCAACAATGGGTAATTTGAATGTATTAATTCGGCGTTGACACGGTAACGCTCATTGTTCAGTTTAGACAGCGGGTAAAGACCGTGCACGCGCGCCGCTGTAGACCAAGTGACAACGAATACCACCACCCTCCGTAGAGACAGAGAGAGCCAGCCCGAGGGGCGGACAGAGAGCGCTGTAGGGCCGTGTAAATGCATGTATATTGCTTCATGAATGCACGCGCGATGAGCTTGTAGTTAGCCGTCGCGGCGTCATTATTAGCGTAGCCGGCTTATACGTCGCGCGACCAGAATCCGCGGTGACAAATGGCCTCCTGGCAGACGAAACGGCCCGAAAGCAATTTGCACTCGCCGAGCCGGCGCAAATTTCCGCGCTCGCGTCGCTGAAAAAATATTCCCACCACCCAGCCCCTCACTGTTGTCGCTCGAATCGTCATCGTTTATTCAAAGGACGTTAATCCCCGAATGAAAATCTTATCAGTTTCTTTGCTCTGATTACTAATCGATGTTGCGATTTATCCCGGGTGACAAGAGCATAGGGAGGTCGTAAAAGCAGCAATTAAATGTTTTCGATACCTTTGGCTAATTTGCATCGCACGCGGATATATTACTCAACGCGATGCTTCGTTTGGTGAAACTTTAATGAGTGCGATTTGAAGGATTGTCGGATAGGAATTACAATCGCGCGGTTGTTAATTGAATTTTCCGATATTAATCTCGTTCGTTCTTCGCGATATTATAGTGGCGCATTGGTTGCAGCGTTACACGGGTGCTGCGTAATCGGAACGATAATTCATTTTCAATTCCCCTCACGATACTTCCTCGGCTCGTATCCCTGTGAATTATAGCTGGCGCGCATTTTGTCCGATGCATGGATCGACTAAAGACCGCCTGAACCCTTATTCCGCGTCTAATTACGCTCTGGCTCGAGGCAAGGGGGTGAAAGACAACCAAAAGGGACCTTTCGTGGATCGATGGCGACGGATACCAGGCGCGCGGAGGGAGTGTATGACAAACTTGTACCGTTGTCTAATGAAACCACAAAATACTAAACTTTCGACTGGGAAGAGAGCCTTGGGCTCCGCGGAAGGGTGTACTGAGGTTATTTTCATTAACCCACCCTTGATTAAAGGCAACTGAATTTCTACTTGTTTACTCCGGTTAGATTCCAGTTATATCCCCTCGGTCGAGAACTTGTTTGATTCTGAAGTTGGGGTGGAAGAGCTGGCGACCGGTGTCCAAGGATAAGAAAGTTTAGAAAGGGATTTTTGTGCGCGAATGGATTAGCTACAAAAAGAACGCGGGGAAGCACTGAATTAAGGAGATAAGTAATTGAGAAGTAGAGTTTTCCGTATGTGCAACAAGTTGCAATAAGAATTGATCGAACGTAGGCAACATCCTCGGATGAGTCATGCTCGGTAAGAACACGACCGCGGAAAAAGAAAATGCCTATCGAACGTCTGCTAATATTAATCTAGCTAAAAGGGTGAAATTATGATTGGCCGGTTCGTTAAAAGGGGGTGGGGGCTCGATCGGGAAAGTTGAAGAAAGTCTCTGGGAGCCAAGGGCAACGGTTGTTAGGAAAGTCATTGTCTTGGAGCAGATCGGATCAGCCGCGGCGGATGCTGTGGGGGAAAAGGAAAGTTTTCTCGGTTTCGCCTGGGAAATATTACCCTTTATCACATCCCGCTACGATCATTGCCGGCCAATACATGGAAAGAGCTTTATTCTCGATCCCCTTTCAATCTCCTGATGGGACAATTTCCTTCGAAACGGCGAATGATCAGCCAATATCTATTTCTATACCTTTCTCCGAGACCCTGCCGCTGCCCCACCTTCGTTTCCACCACGTCGACCTATTTCTATTAGCCATTTATGGCCGATGAGTTACTTTATGTAGTTCCATTGATCCGGTTGGCCATTCGATTCTATCGTATCAGAGTTCGGATAAAACGACGGGCCATTGTTATCTTGCGGACCCTGCTAGGGTGACCCAGCGGGTAGACGCATCGACTAACGTAACAGAATCTAATCTACGATGGAGAAAATAAGTTTCACCGGCTGCGTGGTGCGTGGAAGGGCGCCGTGCCCGAGATTGTTTTCGAATCCGAGGTAAACTCGATTTTTCAGGATTTCTCCGCGATCCCGTGAAATTGCGTTTCCTTGGGGGCGAACAGTGTATTTGAATTGAATCAAAACCATGAGAGTGAACTGTCTATGTTGGATTCACGGTGGATGATAACGCGTATCGTGCTTAATAATTGCGTAACGTACTTAATAGGGGGTCGCGTAGCTATAAACAGAAGCAATTACACGAGTTCCAGTTCATGGTACGGGAGCTGCAAAAGTATCCTAAGATAATGAAGAAAAGAGATTAGCGTAGAAATTCTTTTGTCGAGCGATTCGACAAGCATCGCCACGAAATAATTTAAGAAAGTGGTATCAATATCGCTTAGTCCGGCGAAACAACACGAACTAAGTAAGAATCATTGATTTCCCAAGCAGCAACGTCCATTCATGACGACGCACAGTGGTTCGAGTATACTACATACTAGTTGGACAAAATTATTTTTTCGCGGGTTTGGGTTTATATGGGGTTCAAATTCCTTGAAAACAAACCTGATTCGTATTACAGTTTATTATTTCAATAAAAATATCAATAAAATAAAAATATGACTAATTCAATTAAGGGAAAAGAACAAAACGACAGTATTGTACTTTAAATATAATTAACAGTTATAACATTATGTCTATTCCTGTAATTTCTGAGTTTTTATGTTTAAAACCCGGTTTTTGAAATCAGTCTTCTCTGCATCGCTATTAAAATAGTGTTTTACTATATGTTCCACGTCGATCCACGCGACAAGGGTTGAATGTACGGAAAGTAGAGACTTTCTAGTTTATTTTAATCAATCGATCGATCTGCAAAAATTTGCAAAACTATATTTTTCTAATTGTTTTCGAGCGCGACGCTCGGCATAGTTTTGCAAATTTTTGCAGATCGATCGATTAAAATAAACTAGAAAGTCTCTACTTTCCGTACATTCAACCCTTGTCGCCTGGATCGACGTGGAACATATAGTAAAACACTATTTTAATCCACTGAGTGGTGCTACCGAGCGTCGCGCTCGAAAACAATTAGAAAAATATGGTTTTGCAAATTTTTGCAGATCGATTGTTTGATTAAAATAAACTAGAAAGTCTCTACTTTCCGTAGATTCAACCCTTGTCGCGTCGATCGACGTGGAACATATACTAAAACACTATTTTAATAGCGATGCAGGGAAAACTTATTTCAAAAAGCAGGTTTTAAACTTAGAAACTCAGAAATTACGGGAATAGACATAATGTTATAACTGTTAATTATATTTAAAGTACAATACTGTTGGTTTGTTATTTTTCTTTTATTGAATTAGTCATATTTTTATTTTATTGATATTTTTATTGAAATAATAAACTGTGATACGAATCAGGTTTGTTTTCTAACAATTTGAACCCCATATAAACCCAAACCCGCGAAAAAATAATTTTGTCCAGCTAGCATGTAGTATACTCGAACCACTGTGCGACGTCTCACTTCGAACATCTTCGCTATTATCCGAACCCTGGTCAGTAAATAAACGGGAGCCAAGAAGCACTAAATCTTCCAGGACTTCGCATGCCTGCAGAATCAGAGATTCGACGGGTGATAATCTTTAACTCCTGCAAGATACCGCGTTGCTATACACGCTAGTCCGATTCAACAACCGCGACCTGACAGCGGTGATATTACTCTGTTGCAACTTTCAGGGGCGACAACGTCGGTGATCACCTACGCGCATTACGACGCGCGATACGATATAGTGCGAGTGCAGCTGTCTTCGCGAGGGTAACGCGAGACGCGCTCGTTATTTTTACAGCGGAATTTGCAGGAGCCTCGTAGTCGCGATAAAGCTGCATACGACGTGGGAAACGAGTCGGGAATAATTTGCCCTCTGTTCACTTACCTACCAACTGAAGGAGCAGTTCACGTTTGCATCCCTTCTGCAATGCTCCTGGGGATTGTTGTTTAGCAGAACCCGCGCAAATGCCGTGTGCACCCTCACGAACATCATTGACGTTTCTACACTTCCATCGTAGAGAATAGAGATTAGATGCCATGGAATTGTTTTGCTTAGTAAGTTCGTTGATTGCCTTTAGAGTTATTCATTGTGGAATACTTTATACCTTTGTTGTAATACCAAAGCAAGTTTTTCACTACGAAACTTAGTTTTATTTAGCGCACCTCGAGAGTAGTGACGCGACGATGGATTTGATTAAAGTTATTAATGGATTGTAGGCGAAAAAATGAACCTCGGGCGATGGGACTCGAACCCAAGATCAGCGGTTCCTCTACGTTACTAGCCAGTCGTGTTACCAATTCCCCCATCGTCAACTCCTCGATGACACCTTTTTTCGGACGCTACAAGTACCGAAACTAACGGGGCGCCACCTATGTGCCAATCGCATCGTAGGCCGTTCTCCAACGTCGAATGCCTACGTACTACTGCGCGTTATGCAGCCACGTGTGCAACGAGAATTGATATTTTCATTGAAGTCCGATAGTCATAGCGTTGCGTACCTAATGACGGCAATAATGGTAGCGCGTTAGTAGGTCGCGCGGATTATAAGGAAGGTAGAACAGCAACGGTTGGTTACTTGTCTGGATTAAACTAATTAAATTTCCAGGCTATCTGACTAATTGGAGCACGGTTAAGAGGCTAACGCAATTGCGACAAATTGATTGTATTTATCCGCGTAATTACCGTGCCCGTGGACTCAGGGGATGCAAACTGAAAAAACTATGGGGCGCTCTGTCCGCGAGTTGATTATGAAACTTTTAGTCATTAATTCCCGTAACGAGACATGGTAAATGAAGCCACGGCACATTTATAAATTATGTATCGAATAACGTGATTAATTCATCAGCGAAGAATAATACAATAAGGTGAGTAATGTGAGAGGTGAAACGTAGCGCTGCTCGTTGATACTCCTCCATTATTCGAGTAAACGTCATTATTTTGTTAATTTACAAATTGATTTCGGCACAGAATTATATTCCGGGTGATCTTCCTTCAAAAAGCTCCCGCAAACTTCCACCACAGTTACGCAAACGTTCTCCTTCAGCTGCACACGCTCTTCAATAAAAACTACTTCAACGGAGGTCGATCGTCGATACCGGCGCGGTTGGCTTTGCATCAAACTAAGTAAGTACATCAACGGCTTTTTCTCCCTTTTTTTCCCCCCACCACGTTAAAGTAAACCGCGCTTCGCCGTGCAAATGTAGCGTACACCTTATACGGTGGAAGATAAATGGTCGCGGTTACTCAAATCAAACGATAGTATTCAACCGTAGCAGTTTGCATCGCTGCACTGCAAACAGTGATTTATAATATTTAATGAATCGCGGGGATCGCTGGCGCGTACATCTAGTTGCGTAATCCCCGAAGATTATGTAATTTTAAGTAAAAGAATTCTGATCAAGCCAACATCGTGTCTCACTTGACCAGCCTCCTAGAACTAAATGAGTCAGTGAAATTCAGTTTATTTTTCGCCTAGCAATAGTCAAATCAGAGGACCATTAAGGCTGAGGGAAAGGTAACCCCGTCGAGGATCACGGGACGTCGAAAATGAGGCGAACTGGCAGACAAATTCAGGGGTAGTGACCAACTCCGAGGGAAACGGTGAACATGGAACGCTTGGAAGTCTCGAAACGGGTGGTCTCGGTTTTCCAGGGACGTTTACTCGGTCACACAGCATTCCCGCGTTCCCCATCATTTTTAATTCAGGTTACCGCGTTCAAGTTGCGAACGAATGCACCGAGAAGCCCGCCCGAGCATCCGTGTTTCGACCCCATTAACGGCGCCGCGGTGCAAGCAAAAAAGCCGGGGAATATTTTTAATTGGACCGCAAACTTTTGCCAGCCGCCCTCGGACTCTTGTGTCGCGAGTTTTCTAGACGATGGCCGAGCGATTCGGGCCGCGCGGCTCGCGTACGGATACACGCTGGGCGCAGAAGTGGCGGTCGGACCCCGTGTCTACGCCATCGTCGATTTCCTCCCGTCATCCTCTTCCTCTCAGCCGTGCCATGGAAAAGAGCGACGGCGGGGAAAAACGAGCACGACCAACTTGGAATCTTGTCAAGTACACGGGCCGGGGATGTGAAACGCACGGGATTCACGCACACAAGGGCCTGCGCGCGTTCGTATAATAGGAGATCGTACGTTTCACGGGAACGTGAAATTGGGAAGGACCGAGGGAGATCGGTGTTCGACGAGCGTGCTCGTGAATTTTGCACCGGGATCCTGGAACAGAACGACGAAACGCGAAACGAGGGTACATTACGTCGATCGATACCTCCGTGCCGTCGCCGCGGCGGAAATTCAAAATTGATATGGGCCCTACGCGTGAAATTAAGCCGGGGATCGCGGTACGCACGGAATATTACTTCCGTTGGTTATCGTCCAGTTTATAATTGAAAATGCGAGAATCGTGGGCGGTGCATGATACTACGAGATCGTAATAGAATAGGTAGTTGGATCATTGATTCTTGTTTGAAATTTGCAACATTTATGGAAACGATTGCTGGACAGAAAGTGGTTAACTTTACAGTAAATTAAAATTACACTATTGCACACGTTGGGCTTCACAGGCTCATATCTCCAAATCTAGAAATGCATTTTGAGAAAAAACATTTTTAGACGGCACGTGCAAGGGCGTCCGGAAACTATTTTCCAGCAGGGAGCACTTTTGGAATGATGCTAAAGAAAAATATACCCCCTCCCTTTTTTAACCCATTTTATAGTGGCAATTTAATTAAAAATTTAAAACCGAGATTTAAAAATATTCCCCTTTAATATAAACTTAATAAAGTTTCGAAAAATAAATGATTTTTTCTCAAAAGCCAGGGGGGTAATTGTTCCTTTTGCACATCCCTCCGGATGCCCATGTGCGCGTGTAATATAGCCCTCAATCTTTATTAACAAAAATATTTAATAACAAAATAAAATACTGAACAAATATCTTTTTAACACTACGAGTCATAGTTATCTGAATCTTTTTCAATATCATGAGAACTGCTCATTTAGGTCAGTCGGGGTTAAGCAGGCAATGCTTGTTGCTTAATATGTAAAATTTTACATAATCCTGGAGCTAGTCCTCGAATCTCCTACATTCGCAGCCTACAAATAAACCATCTCTAAGCGCCTTTGAATGTTCAATGCGCAAAACCACTAAAAACACGGGGCCACTGAAACATCAAGCACTCAAACCGAAGCACGTGGAAACTGGTTCACCGCAGCAGAGAATTTCATGAAACTACACCGCCGCAGAATTAAATTGTTCATACGTAAACAGGAAAGAAAATATTTTTCCTTCACCTGCGCGGCGAGGCGGATGAAGGCGCATACCTAGTTCCCTTCCGCGGTACCTGCTTTCACCAGTTTTAAGAGCGCTACCACTTCCTGCACCCTACGCTCGTTTCGTCCAGGGCTTACATCCAGAAATCTGGTGGCGCGAAGGACGGCCACGGTTGTAAATTAATTTCAAGAACGTGTACGATTAAGCGGTGAAAAAGGAGAATTCCGTGTCCCATTGGCACGGGCAGGCCGCGTTCAGTAAATTTCGCGGGATTGCAACGCGGGAATCGCGGTAGAAAATTACGCGGCTGCCGGGGTGGTCGTCGCCTGAAAAGGCCGCGGCGAAAATTAGTGCGGTGCCCGCATTAGCGTGTGCATACGCTCGCGTTTAAGCAAACACGTACGTATGTACACTAGCCCGTTAGATCCTTTGAGAGGCGCACCGTGTCCTCCGCCATGCCGATATTAAAGCAAACCAGGACGCCTGTCTGGGTCGTGTTAGGTTGCGACTTTTACCCCGTCATGAAACGAGCTCGATCTCCGCTCTGGGGACCCGTTGCGGGGTTGTTCGGTCTAAGCAAAAATAGGGGACGCGTAACTTGATTCGACTGCGGGCTGAATGTCGCAATTAGACAAGCGTCGCGGACGATCGTGCTGGGAAAATTACGCAATAAATGTTACGAGACGGAGGCACGGTCTGCCCCGGGAGATCGTGCACCGGCATACAACATATTATCCGTGCTGGACGGTTCGCGACCGCGTCTCTTTATCCCGTGGTCTAGCTGAGGTTTCGTGCGGCAATTGAATAAATATTCATTTGCGTAATTAGTATGCACGCACCGCGCGCTATTCCAGCGGGCCAGCGACGCGCCCTTAATTGTAACCTCCACCGTGCACTTTTCGCGGTTCATAATCTGCTGGACTGCTGGTACAGCGACGCGGCTGGTGACGAGCGAGCGCACGTGAAATCGCGATGGAAGTCTCGCTGATTCGATATAGGTGTGGATGATTAAGGATTTACAAACGCTGTTATCGTGATTATCGATGAGGCATGAGCTGCATGCTGTAGGTATTATGTTATGGAGTGGAATTAGACTTCCTGTTAGGTACTTAGTGGTATAAGAAAATTTCATTGCAAAATCGTCAGCTGTTATGGAAGTTATGGTTGGATGTACCTTTCGGTGGCGCACCCAGAGAAAAGGGAAAAAGGAGATTAATGTAGGTATTCACGCCTGTGGTAATTCGAGAATTTTGTAAAAAGAAAAGGAACTGGATTTTATGCTTTCAATAATTTTTTGTAATAACCTGGTGAATTTTATTATATTTGCATTAAAAATATTTTTATCCGTTCAACTCGGCTCCCCCCAACATTAAATCCTGAGTATGCTACCGATACCCTTAGATGTAATTAGAGGACGTCGGGGGAGATAGGTGGCAAAGATTGTACATGATTCACGATATACACGTCTCTGATAAAATGCTGTCACACAACCCGATACATATTTAACCGTTATTGCATATTTCGAGCTGACAGAATATCGGAATTTGTGGCATCTAATACCACGTTACATGTGCGTCCTTTGAATGATTCCCTGTGTACCATGGGCAAGCTAAGATTGATCGTCCTGTGTATCGGTTTCGGTACTTCGTAAACGATACCTTTGTAATCGATAATATATCCCGGGCATATCGGTTTAAAGGACGTGGCCACATTAATTAATCGCTTCCCATTTCGCAAATTGTCTTTCAAATATACCTACGTGTGTGATTTCGTGATGCGCGTTATTCGTGCCTCATATTCAATGCTAAATATATTCTCACAGTGTTTGTACATAGCACTGCAGTTGATAAGTGAAAAAGATCAACATAGAAAAAAGCGGCATCAGTTTTTCCATGAAATAAATGTTGCAATGCCAGTGCTCTCGTGCCTTGTACATTCCGTTATGTAAACACATTTCACTGATTACAGCGTGTGTAAAAGGATTCGTGGATTTACAGGGATATTAAACAGAACGTGGGCGTTTAATTCCGCTTTTTTCAAAGGTATTTATCGTGCGAATGTGGGTCACCGGCTGTTCGATCGCGTTCAAATCCCCTTTTAAACAGACTTTTCAATTTCTATGCGCACTCGTGTATCCGTTGGTCGTTTGTGCGTGCATTACTTTTCATTATCTCCTCGATGAAAAGAGTTCACTGAATTCCAGCGCGCTCGTTCCAGCCGGCACATCGCGTTTTCATAAGTCATAGAGTCACGCGATATGCACCCTATACTAAACACTGATAATCCCCTAGTGTTTAATATTCAAGATCTATCAAATGGTAACATTCGATTACCATAGACGTTACTCAAATACTGAAACCGTAACACAGCACTCACGGTATAACAAGAGTTGTATCAGCGGAACAAAACAGAAACATGGTCCAGAGTTTATAAACCTTCGCAACAGTAATGTATAACATTGCGGGGAACAAAAATGGCACATGTCACGGTTTCGATGAACAAGAGCGAACCCGAAACCTACAAAAACATATGAACAATGATACCTTGGCTTCCATCCCGAGGAGGGTGATGTCGAGGGGGGTATGTATTCGCGAAACACGAGTACGCAGGCCATTTGCGGAAATTGGCACGGCCGAGTTTTAAACCGCAGTTGCAGCGCGTGCATGGTCAACGTGATCGCGGCAAAAAATATAAATAAAACCGTTTTTATTTCGATCATTGCCCAGCGGGTGAGAATCCTTTTCCGCGTCGGTTAACGTAACAAACTAATCACGTAATCCCGTCGCGGGCGTCCTAATGCCTACAAATCATAGAATTCAGAGCTTCTGCTTTCTCGAGGAGGCCAGAGGAAAGCCAGAAATACGGGGGCCGAGGGAAGCAGACGCGGCGAGATAGTGGAGGAGAAGGTGGTGCGAGACGAAAGAAGGATGTTCCGACAGGGAAGAATTTCATAACCTCTTAATTGCACATACCACGATAGCGCCACTCATTTACATTTATATATCGCATTCCAATACCTCGCTGCTTCGCATACTTCGGCTATATTTTTCCGCTCGCGTATCTTCCAGAGAATTTTCACGCTGTCGCAGATAGCTGACGGCTGAGCATCGTTTCGTTCCACCCACGTGTCACTATTCGCTGAATCTTAGGAGCCTCCGCACCAAATTGCAACGAACGTCCCTGCTTCTGGTCTGGAAAAGCTTGCTGGGTATTATCCTCGATCACTGCCCTCGCAGAGAGAATTAACTGCTGTGCAGACGAATGAGGACTGAGTAATTAGACGACTAACGAATTGATTGTGATTATCAGAAGTGTTGCATCCGCTTTTGTAATAAAATACTCCAAAGGTTCTGAAGTGAAGCGTTAATGGTACACTTTTATCGAAGCCAATTGATGATATGTGCTTCGAAAGCAGAGAACAATGCAGCGAATTAAGGGGAGGATACGTCGGAGGATAACGAATGGGCCGCAAATCTGCAGATTCTAATTCCTCGGTGTTCATCGAGAGATCAGTAGCCCGCAGCGGGGGAAGAGATCGGCCCAATAATGGCTCGTAAAACGCTCGTCAGTGCGGCTTGCGTGTTCAAGAGCTGGCGCGCACGGGGTAAGAATGCAGCAACGAGAGGCGCCGAGAAAAACGGCTTTCATTAAGAACGTAGCAACGAGTGGTAATGAGAAAAACGGGTTCCACGTGAAATAGCGGCCAAGAGGAAGCAGCTTTTTATCCCCTGGAATGCGGCTATCGAGGGGGAACGCTTTTGCCCCGTATTCTTGATTGGTACAAGCAGCGTGCGCGCGCGAGCTCGCGCGCGCACGTGGTCTACGATGTCCAGGGGGCTCGATAATAGCTGAATCGTCGTCGGATCGGCCGTCTACCCACGCTGCCCAGCGTTTTCACTTATAGGGTAATTGTGGGAGAGTTGCCGCACGTTACGCAAAATTGTCACCGTGTCTAAATTTTGCAATGAAAATGTTTTCCAAGGATATATCTTATTAGTTCAACATCTTGTGATTCTACTAGCATTAAAGAAAATCAAAATTTTAATATTTGTCACCCTTAAAAAAATTGAAACTAAAAACATCCTTTGGTAGGAGAGACGCCGCACATGCGGGAGTGGTGCCGCATTTCGAAACACGTTTAATTTTCGATTTAAACTTGTTACTTCTAACTTTTTATATACAAAAATAATAAAAACAAAGTAAAATGAAACATTTTTACTTTATACAATTATAAAATTGGAAAATTAAATGGGTACAGTAGGAACAGATATTATATCTGCTTTTCGAAATTTTTTTTATATTCAGTTGGCATCTTGAGATTAAAATAAAAAAAAATGTGAAAAAAGAGTACATAGTCCACAAATATATTTCGATTATAAGATTATTCATTTAAAAATAAATAATTTGCCTTGAGATACCACGTTAGCTATTTGAAAAAACTTTTTCGGTATTTTAAACATTAAAAACATCATTTAAATCGACTTAGTTTCCGAAACAGTACAGTATCAAAGTGCGGCATCTATCCCAAATAAAAGTGCGGCGTCTATCCGAAATGCCTGGGAGAGACGCCCCACTTTCGTATTTCCACATGCTAAGTCGAAAGTAACCCATTCTGCCAAGGAAATATTCTACATGGTCCCCTTAACGTATTACAAATGTTGTATCAAGAAAAACTATGAATTTTTAGCTACTATATTAGTAAAAATAGACGCGACGTATAACTTTTCAGGCAAAGTACGTTAGGCTTACCTCGAAAAACAGCAAAATCTTTAACAATAATACAGGAAACACGCTCTGGCTTGACAAACTAACCCAAATGAACAGCCTTAAACAAATAAAATCGGCAATGATGTGTTTTATTACCGATATCCTTGAAATACCGATAGTGCGGCGTCTCTCCGAGTGCGGCATCTCTCCCACAATTACCCTATTCGTGCTGCGTTAAGTGGCCGCGTGCTCGCCCCAGCGTACGCAAGAAAAATTTATAGGGATAAATTGAAAATTGAAATCGCGCCGGACCTTCTTGGATGAAATCCGAGCGCGTTCCTGTACGAGAGGGATGATGCGGTAAAAATGTGGCGCGGGCGCGTATTGTGCTATCCACGAAATGGAAGAGGAATAAATCTGCCGGGAATGAACTGAAAAGTTAATCCTGTGAGGTAATAAATATCTGACGAGCCTAGAATTTTAATTGATGACAAGCAGCTATTTCGTTCAGTTCCTTTTGGAAAACTTCAAGTGTTGATTGGAATTTGGTATTTTTTGCGGGTACCTGCAAAATTACCCATATGGTACGTATAAATTTTCGACATAAAAGTGGCAGAGAAACCCGTGTCATAAACCCAGCGTATATGCTGATCCTCGATACACCTGATATTCCAATCTTATATATCCGCATACATATTCGGAATAAAATAAAATCCCCCGATGTCCAATGCATAAAAACGAAATCCTTAGACGTCGCCTTGAAAATTGCATCTCTTCCTTCTTAAATCGCCCGTGAAACATCCGGTGTTAATTTTACGGGCTGCCGTAGATTGCGAGACGAACAGGCGTCGTAACGTTTCGAGTCGAAGCGGGTGTGTACAGCGCATCGAACCTATAAAATAACGCAAGGCAAATCCCCGCACACGCGCGAAAGCAGCAGGTATGCTCTACCATGCCCCGATACATGTGATCCTAGATGCGTCAAATCGTACTCGCGGGCTTGCAATATACAGGGTGTTTCGATAAATAAATGCAACACGCGTGAAAGAAAATATCAACATTGATCTCATGTGTCCTTGTTCCTTACTTTACAGACACTCTTGTGCATTGCACTCGTAAAAGTAAACAAGACCAATCAATACCCAGATTCATATAAACTTCCTTGTTTCAAGAAACAAACTGTACACCTCGGTGCACGCTCTAGCCGAGTGCAACGTACCGATCCCGCGTAAATTCGTAGTGCAACGTTGTAAGATGATGTAGAACGCATCGACGCCGGGATATTTCCTGATTGGTAGACCGTTGGGAACGAGCTGACCGGCATGTAGGTGCCGCGGATCACGAGCAGATGAGAAACGACGTCGTTTTCGCGGTGCGCGTTCCGCGTTGCTAGGATTAACGGTGCAGCTCATGCTGCCGCGTCAGGACGCCAATTTCGCGGAATAATAAGACCGTTTGGGGAAATGGTTTTTCCGGGACGGTTACATTACCATTACACAAGCGAGGGTCGCAGATGTTTTCCAGCTACGGTTGTTGTTGTTCTTTCAGTTTGTTTGCGCTTTAATGGTCGACCAACAGCCTGTTAATAGTTAACCGAATTTAAAGGAGCGTTTGGTGCACGACGCTCGTTTCTCCAGTCACGGAAGGCGAGAAAGTAATCGAATTTCCGCTGGAGACCATTCCGCGTCGGAGAAAGGGGTGAGGATGAAGATTCAGATCCGTGGAGCGGGTTGAGAAATATCTGAACAATGAAGGGTACTACAATGTTCTTTACGGTGTGCTGTTGGTGCGTTTAGTCTTGATTCACGGCTCCCTTTCAAAATTGAATCCTGGTTATCGCGGGAAGCAAAAATGGAACAGCCCGGGGATGTCTCTTCCCGTCGCATCATCGTCAGCCCCTTTCTCCCCTGTAATCGTGGCGCCACCCCTCAATATCCATTTTTAACGAAAAGGCAGGTAGGTGTATGCTCGTCGAGCACCCTTCTGTCCGATAAAGCGCGCCTTAGATAAAACTTACATCGTATACCGGGCGATTGGCTTCATCCGCGGATGAAGAGCGGCAAGTACAGACGATCGTTGACCCAATGACCCGCAAGGGAGCCGCGTATGCCCGCCCGATTATATCGATTCGACCCCTATTCACGACACCCTTCGCCAATCGCAGTTTTAGCGACTTTAAACAACGGGGCTGCAAAACTGAGACCAATGGCAGGGAACACAGCTTCCGAGCACTATGGTCTCTCCATTTATAGGCGACAGCCATTTTCGAACGCTCGTTTTGGGGAAAAATACGTGGGTGGCTTGTGTGACTGAATTAATACGGTTAGTGGTAAAAAAAAACCGATTGATTCGATTTTAAAACCTGATTCTGCAGAGCTTTCCGAAATAGCGTGTGCACCCTGGTTTTAATATCATTTTCGTTAGCAATCTCACGTACAAATTGGGTGAAATATGGACGATAGCCGTTTTCGAATGCCACACTTACAGGGAGGACCCTCATCGATGAGTTGGATCGGCTCCAGGATCTGGAATCGTATTTCTGAGTTCTTGTTTTCCTGCAGTTTCTCGAAATAGAATTTGCCTCTGTGTGTATTGTGCTACTTCGAATTTCAGTAAAATTTAGAACAGCCACGCTTGTGAACGATGCCAGGCGCGGGATGCATTTTGCGGAAAGAAGTTTGGAGAAGAAGGACTTAAGTATGCATCGTTCTCGATTAAGGGGTTATGCCTAGTCAGCTTTCGAAAAAGATCGCGATTTTCGGGAATTTTTTGTGGAATATCTACTGTATATTTTTTTACAACCATTCGTTTATTTTAAAAGTACATATATGCAGCAGCGCTCAGTAATTTTGTTATAGAAAAATATTAAAAAATACAGGAATAACAGCCATTCTGGCGGAAGCTGTGTTGATATCGGTGAGCAGGATATTTCGGAAACCGCTGTATCGATTGGCCTGAATTTTTGCAAACTTCTTTTATATACCAAATACTAGTAGATGAACGAAGAATTTTTTATTTCAACAAAAACGCTATTTTTAATTAACGAAAAACGAACAATACGGACATCGAAAAAACGTGGATTTGCGCCAAACGACCGTCATTTTGTCAAAAATCAACTTTTTGAAAAACCTTCCGTTCATCTACTGAATTCAATCATATATTAACAGAATGTTTTTGAATTTTTAATTTTTGATGATTCTTGCTCATCGCATAGCGCCTTTATCAAAACAGCTTGCGCGAGAATAGCTGTAATTAGTTCATTTTTTAATGCTTTTCTATAACAAAATTCCTTAGAGTTGCTACATATATGTACTTTTAAAATAAGCGAATAGTTGTAAAAAAAATATACACTAGATATTCCACGAAAAATTCCCGAAAATCTCGTTCTTTTTCGAAAGCTGACTATGTAGGCAGAATCCCTTAATAACGTTAGAACGGACGCTTCCGTATTGATTCGGCTTGCGGTGATACATCCACGACAGGACTATATATAACGCAATTGTTCGTCTCAAATTCAGACGACGTCCATAAATCCAAGTTGGAAACTATCGACTGGAGCGGCCGCGGAATTGATTAGTCGCGCGATCAACGCGACCCAAAGCCGTAACCTTAATCGCAATTCCTGTACCGCAGCCTTGCATTGCCTTTGCGCTACTTCCCGGTTTCTCTTTTCGCCTAGTCACTATTTTCAGCGTGCCCCACCGCATCCGGAAACGAGATGGAACCCCTGAGAAAAGGTTAAGCCCCTGACCGAAGAGGTCGCTCTGAAATAAATCACCGGTAGGTATATACAGTTGTCCCGTGTGTACATCTCAAAATTGCGAGGCCCGGGGGACGCGGCGATCATAATAATTAAACGATTTGAGAGCAAACGATATTAACGAGAGCACAGCGCTCCCTCGGCTTAATTAATGCAGTTGATATCCAGTGAAGGGCGGGGTAACGATGGACCTGAATAATTTGATCGGTTGGATGTGATACGCGAACGACAGAGAAAGAAAATTATGGAAGATAGGTACTTGCTCTATTTTCAGGCTCACAGTAGATGCTTTGAATTTCGAGGGCTCTGTCTTGGAAAAAGTGGGTTGCTCCCTATGTGACATCTGATAGAAATAAGTTTCCTTGATCAGGACTTCCGCATTTTATTATTTCATCGCCAGATTCTACTGTTCCTCTTACATCTCCTACATCTTACGGCTATACACACGGATAGATAACAGCAGCTGGCTGTCTCTTATTTTCAGCAGACATAACTTGAGTAATTGGTACGTGTTCCAGTTAAAGGGATTATTTTTCGACGGCACGTGCAAGTTGATTTTTGTCAAAAGCGGAAAAACGTCAGCCTGTCCGCGCGAGTGTTCATCACGCCAGGGGGTGAGGGTGGGGGCGACGCATCGGCGCCAGCGATATCGCGACTGTCAACGCTGACCCATTTAAATATGATGGGAATTCTTTCTGGACATATCTCCGAGGGTACCGACGGACCTTTTTGCGAGGAAACGGTCTTGTGCCAAGCAATTCCGCGCGATACGTATCTCGTGCTGTGCGTTTTGTAGCCAGTAATATCCGGGGGGCCATATTTCGCCGTGCCGGATCTGCTCGAATTCGTACGGCGGGGAATCATCTTGACGAATACAGGCAAACAGCATTACGTGTCGCTTATTTATTCTGCTGTACATCGCCCTGTTTGTCCATGGACGGGGGACTATTGGCGGGACGGCACACGAACGGTGTTCAACATAAATTTACCTTACGAACTTGGCAAATAGCGAAGCACCCGGCATCCAAAGACCTTCATGTAGAATTCATGCGCACCCTCGTGTAAGACAACGAACACATAAGAAATTGTCCATACTTTGAATTATGAGACGGGTGCTCGCGTTGACGTGACGTTTTCACGAAAATTTGTTTACTGGTGGGGACCAGAAGGGTGAGAAGATATTTTATCTGGATGCATCAACTTTGCGGGAAACGGGACCAGCACGTTTTTAGACGACACGAATTCTTCAGTGAGAACCTAGTTTTATTAGTGCATGGATACGTGGCTATTCAAAAGGAATTACACTTCATTCACCCACGTCGTAAAACTAGTTACATATGGCGAAAGCGTCAAACCCAATTTCTCCGTGGAACGACAGCACTCCGCGATTGAATCTCAAACTGCACAACGCGGGGTCCCTGCTTTGAATGCAAAAATTGTCCTGCGATCTAAATCAAATGTCGATAATGGAGAGTCACTAGTTCGACAACGAAGTCTGCAATTTCTCGACAGGAGGAGAAAAAAAATGATTCCCTCACAGCAGTCGTTGTACCTCTATATCGCGCGAAGAAAAAAGGACCGCTGGAACGCACGCAAATTCCTTTTTCCCGGACAAAGCGAGCTCCTGTGCCCGCCACAATGACGTTTCTCTTTCATGCAAGCCCTCTTCAAAGCGTGTGCCGCGTTAGATCCCGCCCGGTACGTGCCAATATTCTCTTCCGAGGAAGCGCTCCAACGTCGCGGAATACCGTGGGAGGTATCAATATTTCCCGCGAATTGATAACCGCCTTGTACAGTCGACCACTATAAAGTATATCGACGGAGGGCTGCGGCTCAGGAAAGTATTGCATAGCTACGTGCAAAGCTGCCCACCCCCATCTTACTAGCGCGGGAAACGTGAGATTCTTTACGAATGCATTTTATATGCTGAACGTCGCGCTCGCTTTCCCTGGGCTCGGCCCGAAACCGTGAACGGCCGCGTTGGAAAATTTTACTGCCGGTTTATTGCGGCCAACTTGTTTAGAAACTCGCCGCGCACCGCGAAATATTTAACTCGGCGGGCTACTAAACCTCCCCTCGAAGAAACGCTTACCACGCTGCCGCGAACACGCGTCCCTATCGGTAACAAATTTCTGGGAACCTGCAACGCGTGAAAGTTGCAACTGACAATTGAATCTTGTTTCTAAAGGTGAAAATCCACGATGAGGCAAAAATATTATTATTATTATTATTATTTCGACTTTATTACTCGTTAACAGAAAATATAGAGCATAAGGAGAAAGTAAGATACGAGTAAAGGCGAACCTGCAGTAAGAACTATTAATAAGCCTAACCATAATGTAATACTAAACATTATTTGATTACTTATAATAATTTTATTACTTTTTTATTTTTTATTTACTGTAGAAATGTAGTTTAATAAATAGAAAAAAGGTTTATTGCTTTACTATAATTATTTTCGTCGCAATAAATTCCTGAAAATCACTGAATTTATCGGCACGCTAACCGGAATGACCTCTGTAAGTGCAAACCCACGATGAAACAAAAATATCGTGTCTGACATGCGATTTTCATTTCCATTATTATAATTCTTTTATTTCCATTATTTACATTTAGTTGTTGCTGAGATTTTCGTCTCATGATACAAAAGTGTCGTGTAAAATCTCATCGTACAGTATGTTTGGTATAGGGAGATGGTTCTTTGGGCCTCCGTCCTCCCTCTTTTTCTCTAAGTCTCCAGGTACAGGAAGATGGAATCCTTGATTCCTTTAACCAATAACTGCAGCATATCTCCTTGTACCCCTTTCTTCAAAATCTTCCGAATATAAATCTATTCCGTGGGGAACGCTCACGGTCGGTGTGTAACATCAAAGTACGGAGGCTCGTTTCGTTTCGTCGTGGAATTTTCATTAGAATCCCAGGACACCGGAGGAAGCCTAGGGTGAGGAAAACAGGAAGGGAAAACGGGACGACCAGGTGGTAGAGGGTGGTAATGTTATTGCTGTGCTTTATTGCGGGCAGCTTGTTTAAAAACTTGCGACGCAACACTGGAGAATCGTCTGCGGAGAATAATAGAAAAGTTACGCGGTTTGGGGCTGGCGTTGGTGTACTTGGAGGGGGTGAAACATAGACGTCAGTGCACCTGGGTACGTGTACCAGCCGGAAAGCTTTATTTGCGTGTCTTAATTCATCGTGAAAATTTCACAGAGATACCGTATTGTGTGAGGAAACGGTGGGTCCTGCCTTTATGGCCCGCTGTAAACTGCAAGACGGTCCAATTAGAAAGTTAACCGCGTTTCGACAACCGCTGCAAGAACCGCCCCGTTACGTACACTTCCGCTTATGCGCCGTTAAGGGAGTTACGTGCTGAGATCGCGCGGAAGTGCGTACGGGGGATGCATTATCGCGCAGTTACCTGCTCTGCTTCCGCACCACTGCAATTCGCTGCATTAAAGTTTCATATACAATATACAGGGTGTGCGAGGAAGTCGTTATTTAACACACGACATCACAAATCCGAAATGAAACGAAGATTTGTCTCACCGATGTGACCCGCTAATATCAAATGTCGATTTGGCTCAAGGAAACCAGTAAAGGTATTCCGATAAAGAACCGACGAACATGCTCTAATTATTAATATTTTGCAAGCATAATGTACGTATATGTGACGTGTGTGAACGAAAACTGTTCGATTAATGTTGTTGTGTTGCTAATGCATACCATGAATCACCATGTTGACACGTTCAATAATATTCCCTCGAACGATCGGACAGTCGATCATATCTGGTCGTCCGTGTGGGTCTACAGCATGAATATTGCGCGACTCAATAATTCGCAAGCAGTTGGATCTGAATATCCCAATCCCCACCGCACGATTACCCTAATACATTGCGCATATTTCCGAGAGTGTACGTTACCATGAAATTACACACCTTAGCCGAGCATCAGAATTGAAATATAGAACCGTTTTATTGGTAAAACGTCAGCGGCTGTTCAGAAACAGCGGAAATTATAGATAAGGTTCTAGAGATGGAAATGTTGCCTGCATAAGCCACCAAGGTTAAGCAGGTTGAAGCAAGTTCAATAAGAATAACAGATTAAGTGAGATGGTACTGAAGACATCGAGGCCATTAGATCCATTATGGAGGGTGTAGGATCGTTAAAGGGAATCTAAGGCCACGCCAGAGACTAGCGATACAATGTTAGCAATTCCAGTGCCTGTACGATTCGAATTTCTACGACCACGAACTTATTGAACTCGATACTCAAAACCCCAGGTTGATTGGTTCAGAGTTGGGCCATTCCAAAGTCATGGAACTGGTATCGAACCACACTGAAGTTAGGAGACCCAAATTGCAGCTATCCAGGGTCTGCAGACCCACGATTCTTAGGTACTCGTATAAGCTCAGAATACGCAAAATAGAGCTCCTCTATCTCAGCGTGGTTTAACTCAATTTTTTCCGAACTTCCGTAATTGTAGAGGATGGACAATTCGCCACAGTAAACGATACCGCTCAAGCTATCACTTAGCTACTCTCGCTTACCTTGGGGTTTCATTTTCGTAGTTTGCCCACGATATGATGTACCGGAGAAATGACATTAGGTCGACGTAGTCCTATCGTGTTAACCGCGCCAGGTATCGTGATGGGTGTGCGGCTACTATATCGAGGTAATCACGCGGAGGAAATTGGGACACTCAGCTTGAACTGCACATGAATGATCGGATCCCATACCAAGCATGTCAGCCCCGTTGCTTCGTTCGATATTAGTCAAAAGTGATGCAACAAACTATGCAACGCACCATCCATCAAAGATCTTTATAAATCATCTTGTATCGTAATATTACTCTCGCGTCCCTCGAGCTCTGCTGCAAATAGATACAATTTAATTGCACAGGTACATACGCGCATAATCCGGGAACACGATACGGCAGTGCCTGCTCCGGAAACAATTGTAGCTGGCAGTAATTGTTAAAACGAGAATTTCATGATATTTAAATGTTTGTAACGAACAAAGGGAACAATAGCGCAGATAAAAAGCAAAAATGGATTTTGCATTAGCTTCAGCATTAACTCGGCGTACTACGCGCACGTAAATGTTATTCAACATCGAGGCTTGTTATATACAGTTTCAATTAAAAGTGTTTTCAATGAACTAAAATATAATCAGTCCAGGTACATCGCGGAAAGGAAAGAGTTTCCAGGGCATAAAGCCGTATTTATTTTCCATCTCGCGAGCACCGACATTCGTACACCCGTTAATCCATGCTCAATGTGAATTATCAAACGTATCCAGCGATTAAGCGACAACTCTGCATTCATTTTACATCGCACGCATTTGAAAAGCAGCGCGCAAATCAGCCCTGAGAAGAAATCACAGAAATTTGCAGCGCGAAAATTATTACTTTCCAATCGGCACGAACAGACCAGAACTGCACCTACATCCGACATAAAAGAGGCCTCGTTAGAAGAGGAACGGCTGGAGTGTGCACGCGTTAAAATCGGCGATATTTCAAGATACCAATTTCAGTTCCGAGCAACGCGTGCTCTCGAATATAAAGTACGGAACGTTACCCAATAAAGACCGATTATTCTTTGGCGAGACAGTGGAGCGTCGGTTCGTCTTAAAAATACAGGTGCTGGTACTCGCTGCCTCGGCTACCCCATCGAACGGACTTGCCTCGGTGCAGTAAATAAATTTTTGGAAAATAGAGAATGAGTACGCGAGACGGGACCAACGAGAGATCCATTATGGCGCGCTGGCCCCGTGTCATATCGCCTAAGCCGAATTTATGCCGTCGTTTTGACAGATTCGAATAGTTTAACGACGCACCAACGAGCTCCGGAAGGTGTGTCGCGAAGCACCGAGCTACGTCCGCCCGGAAATATGGCGCGCAGGATTTTATTGGCGTGATGTATCCACTGTGTGCTCGTCCCTTAATATTCTACGATCACAAAGGATTACTTGCAAAGTGTAGACGATGCCTGAAAAGAGATCGTGTCGAATTGATATTGCGATATATTCGCGGGTATTTAATTAGTTTGATATAACACGCTGCTAAGGAAGTATCATTGGCCTCTACTCCATTTAAAACCACGTTTCCGCAATTCAGAGTGGATATAGTTACACGGACCTTAACGTGTGGAGTTAATCCTTTGTTTTATGATTTAAAAAGCCGATTGGAAGTTAATTAAAGAGTTATATCGCTGTTATAGCGTTAAGCACAGTTTACATCGCTGTCGGACGCTTAAATTACCTTTCCGGTGTTTCAATATACATGTCGGAATAATATTACACAGCAGAATTATCGACGTGCGCATTAAGCCCGCGTGCAAGCTCGTGCTATACGGCACAATGAAACTCCAACGTTGACGCAGCTACACACGAGTTCTGTCGTACAAATTTAAAAGAATAATTGATGGCGAAAATTAGTATGACACTTTTATTCTTTAATCTCCGCTGTCTACAACCTCTAACCACATTTCCAGCTGTATTACGAGTGGTAATAATATAGTACAGAATTTGACAGGCACTTCAATCTATGTCTATCATTTTCGCGTTGAAATAGCTCTTTGACAGGGTACAGAGCAAAACTTCGTTTAATACTTTCTTTAAAAACTGTCAATAAAGAATGATAACGTGAAGTGGAGAGTAATATTCGACCTCTATTCTAAATCACCCTGTACTCCTTCCACACACGATACACAGTCGTATGGCGTTCAACTGCATCGACATATCGTGCGAGAATGACGCGCTCGCGCGACCAACGAAAAGTGCATTGACCAAAATCGGCACGGGTGCCGGGGGCTATCGACTACACCCCCCTGTGTTCGTATCGATTCCGTGTGAAGTGCCGATAAGGGCTGTCAGCCGAACGGCACTTTACAACGGGGAATGGGGCGGAAAGGGGAACAAGGAGGCAAAGTAGAAAACGTCAGGGCACAAGGTTTTCCCTGAAAATTGTCCCTACGTTTCGCCTATCGTCTTATCGCACACGCCCGCAAATGGGGAGGAAAAATTTGCTACACGCCCTCCGCACATCGCAAGCTTCGATTTTGGTAGAAGAAACGGCGTGAAAGTGTGACTACTTTACGATTACAGGGAAGATGATTTATTGTTCGTTAAGGGTGCAGGGTGAATGGCTGCAGGGTGACTGGGAAATTCGATATTCACCTGTTTCCCTGCTTATCTCGATGTTTGGAGAAAACTAGTTAGGTAATCAATTGCAAACGTCTCTAAAACAATTGAACACGTTACTGAGTGGAATACACGCCTTGGGTTCATCTGATGAGTAGACACTAAGCGTATGCAAAGCTTGCATTCCGAAGTCATGAACACTCTGTGAATTCCACGCGTTGTTTAACAATCTAGATAACACCACGCCTAAGAGAGGAGGTTTCGAACCTCCTTTCATTCGAGCACCTGTATCGGCGGGAGGGTAGGTGTTTTAAGACACGCTCGAGCGAACAGATACGAAGCGAAATGGACCAGACTGAGGATTAAACGGGAAGTATTATATGGTGTTCGTTCTGGTTCGATCGCGGGAGGATGCAAATGCTCATCGGGGAGGCGATTTCAAAAACTTTCATCAAGGATAACGGGGTCCGCGGGCGGGTTTTGCACGCGGTTGAATTATTTGCGGCTTCCCGGGGAGATTAAAAAACTGATCCGCCGACGAGTAAATCCTGCGGGACTAATTTGAGCCGAGGATACGGCAGTGTTCGCTAGTTCCAGGGCTTAAGACTTCCCCTTGTCCCTTGCACACCGGCCTTCCGCTCAGCTCGCGAGCAGCCAGCCCCCGAACCTGCCCTACCACCTCCACCACCCCACCCCACCCTCTCACCCCGCTTCATCCTTATTTATGGCGCCATTCTTCGCTTCATCCTTCACCGTTGGCAGTTTGTCAAAGTTGTGTAAGTTCGTTCAACATCGTAAATTAATTGTTGCCTTCAATTAACCCTTCACCCTCGTCCGAAGAATTAGAGGACCCGAGGCCCCGTCCCCCGCCCCTTCCTCACCGTACAACCAGCCCTTAAGTAAACACCATAATTATTTAAGGTACCGCGCCTCTGAATTCGTCCTTCTTACCGTTATGAAGTGCATACAGAGACGGACGGGGTATTGTCCCGTTAATCGGCCCGTCGAAGTTTGCCCAAGTGTTTCCTCCGGGCAAACTGCAAACGTTTACCGTCGTGTTACAGGTTAACGAGATTAATTCGCGCCATTGGAAGATTTTAATTGTCGTGCGGGGCAACGTCACGCCTGCGCGATTAGAGGATAAACCCTAACAATTCGTTCTAATAGCGATGTCTCTGTCTGATTGGACTAGAAGCGTAAGTAGTGTAAGCTCGCGTGTCCACCGACGTTTCTGTTGGCTGATTTATGATGAGCGTGACTACTTCGGCTACACTTCTCTGTTGAGTGACATGAATAAATTGTTAAAAGAAATGGTTACACTGCGAGATCCTTAAAGAAAGCGAAACAAGCTGCAAGTAACTCAGTAGATCATCCACGAAGGCTACTCACGATTAACATCCAGGTGTAAGTGAAACGTCTTAGTGACCGTCAAGTACGAATCGGTCGCACCCGGTACAAGGACGCTGGGTAATTAATTATAATCAATATTCCCTAATCTTCGGCTGCCAGAAACCCCGGACAAGCGGGCCACGATTTCGACGGAGCATTTATCACATTAAAACGGGCCACTTCTGTTACGAAGTTCGAACCAGTTATTACCATCCGCCATGCGTCCCAGTCATCCACACGTCCGATCGAGCGAAATACCAGTATCCCTGCTGGCGGACCGATAAAGCGGCAGTTATCAGAGCGACGACGAGGTGAACCGGGCGAGAGAGATGGTGAGAGGGGGAGAGAGAGAGAAAGAGAGACAGAGGAAGAGTGAGCGAGCTTCGGTTCCTGGCTCAGAACTAAGCAAGTCACGCACGCACAATCTCCATACATCACCGTCGGAGCGTGTAAACTTTTCAACTGCCTCGCATATCCTGACTGCCCCGACTACCCTCCAGTGGCGGAGTCTTTCTCTACACCGATTTTCCTTCCTTCTACTTGTCGTTCCGCGTACACCAGTTCACCCTGCACCCCCGGCGATCCCCATCCCATTTTATCGTCCACCCAGCCCACTGGCGCGGGGCCACAAATTATTGAAGCTCAATTGAAGCGAGGGAAGACTTCGACCGGCTAAACGCGTCCACGTCCTCGATTCTTTCTCCTGGACCCCGCTTTATATCCTTCTCCATACGACGTCTACCTCCTCGTCCTTCGAACCCCCCTCTCCAAGTGTACGTTTCCCTTTTTCCCCAATGCTCTTTGCTTCTTCGCTGGTCCAAACCATTACTGCTCTCGCCGCTAACCTTCCCCCGGTTTCAGGATTATTCGGAAAGTCGCGCTGGGCTGCGGGGAGGGGGTGGAAAGAGGGACGTCGAGGAGCTTAGCTGGTCGCCCACGGGCTGTTTTTACCGTCGTTGCCTTCGGCGAGCATTCCGTACCCCTGCAATTATTCGAAATTTCCGTTCGATATCTCTTTCTCGGAGCGGCAGGGAAACTTTATTTGACCACGATTAGCAGCCCGTGCCATGTCGATGGCCGTCGTGCGCCGGAGACAAATGGGGGTCCACGATATTGCGGTGAATTATGAGCTCTATTTCGCGGATCCTTCGACGATTGGATTATCCGACCCAATGCACGTATTAAAGTGCCATTAGTGCCTTCTACTCGTTCCTGACCTTTCTTCCTTTTGGTTTGATATTGATGAGCTCGATGGAATTGGGACTGTTTACTGATCTCTACTTCACAATGCTTCTTGTTTGCGTATAGGATAAATGATGGACGCAGTTGTCAGTGTCTACTTCACTAGAAGAGAATGTCATCGATGAGACAAGGTAGCTTCTGTGAGAGTTCAGTGGCTTGCTACTGAAGTAAATGTTCAGGCAGAGCAAGAATGTGTTTGGCGACCGGGCATTGTGTCTCATCGATATATTTCCTTTCTGGTATCAAGACATTGGCAGATTTAAATAATGGTAGCGCTCTCACGGGCACGTGAATCGTAACCAGACTCTCCAATACGAAGAGATTCTTCAAAAAGGATTTTTATACCTTTCATTCGAAGGATTTTACGATTTTCATTCGGTTCCTTGTCATGATTTTCTTTATTTGTTGGCTTCTGTATCTTTCTTTAAATTGAAACAATCTTCTGCGAGGAGATACCTTTGTGTATAATATTAATATAAAGCTTTCGGTTGGAAAACGACATCGTTTGATGTATAAAAGTAAACTTGTCCCAAGTAAGAACTCATCGAAAAAGGCCTACAGAGTTTTAGTCAGAAGACTATCGTTAACAATTTGCAGGGAAATTCTGCCATTGAAATATTCATTGATTACCTATACCTACGTGACTGGGTGTCGCGGTGGATGTCGATATTAACGTCGATGCCGTTGGAACGCCTGTAATACGAAATTTATGGCGCGGAAATAAATGCTGCAAAAAACACGTAAACGCCGCTAGCAAGATCTTTAATCACGGGTTCTATTCGATCATGTCAACGGCAGGGACCTCTGTGCTCCACTTACATCGCAACGCCAGAGGGAAGTACAATACTAGCCACAGAATGGTATTACGATATTCTTTTATCGATAAGCAATCCAAGTCAATTGCGTTGAATATTCGAAGTCGATTACGTGTAATTCTGAGACGATACCTGTTGAAGGAAACCTTTATTGTTCCTACCAAGGGAATTACTGATACATTGACGATACGGTTGCACCTTCGCACGACTGTTCACTGGCACATTACACAAGTGATTGTATTAGCGAATAGTTGCTTATTGGTATTTCAAGTAGGTCAATAATTAAAACAAGTATTTGATTACTCCAATCTAAAACTTTAATTAACTATTCCTGGTCACACTAGGTCCAATGGACCCGCTTTTTAAATTTGGAGTTTGATACCGGTAAGTTCCTGGCATTGAAATGGCATTGACCTGACATTTTACAGAAATTTAAGGTTTCCTCTTCCGGTAGAGGCCGTCAGCTTTTTAATCAGAAAGTTCGTTGGTGAGTGGCAGCCGTTACAAAAACATTGGTTTTGAGCGTGGGTCCATCGAACCCATGTGCGACCAATGTGTAAATTTGATCGAAAAATGAAAAATTCTATTCTACTCTAATTCGAGAAATTTACTTCAATAAAATGTAATGTGTATTTTCTAAAAGGACTTTTCTATATCTTATTAGCATCAACCACATTCAGTACGAAAATGAATTGAAAAATAAAAAAAGTATGTGTTTCGGCAGAATCATCACTTTCTCTCTCTCTCTCTCTCTCTCTCTCTCTCTCTCTCTCTCTCTCCCACATCAGCCGCAAGACAAGTAGAGTTCTCATTTATTTTTAACATCTTTTCTTCTCTAAACAACAAACCGTATTCGCAGTATCTCCTCTTAGAATCTTGATTCAAATTTGACCTTTACATTTCATCATGCACTCACGGAAGGCACGGAATATCCAACATTGTTCTCAGTTATCCATTAAAAATGACTGAAACTAATCAAACCCAAGCACCACTATCAATCAAAATTATAAGCTGAGACTTCCTGCCCCATCTTCCAGTTACAACACAGAGGATCGTGCAAACGATCCCACCGAAAGCACCGTACCACCGAGCGAATTCCAAATCCGTACCGAGTGCTCTTAATTTTACAGCTTGACCCACTACCACGAGCCCCCTGTAACATCCTCGGTCTCGGGGGAAAATAGCCACCGTAGCGAAAAGAGGCGGCAATAATCGTTGGTAGGTTAATAGTGGCTTTAACCGTTTCCTGACAAATTGTACGACACGTACGTACGTACGTATGTATACGGGGGGTTAACGAATGACCGGGCCAGCGAACGTTTATCGTGTCCACGGTACGGAATCGTACAGACGGGGTCGTTTCCAACTCCATGAACCGTCCAGCTGCCGGAAGCTTAAGAACCGCCCCCTGGTACAGGGAGAAACCGCACCGCCGCCCGTACGGTGATCCTAAGCCCGTGTTGTTATATATCGCGCACGGATTATGCCGAAATGTGTGAACCAACACCTTGACTAGCGCGATCTGCTTCAACCCTTTCGCCCGCTGGGGAGCGATCCTCGCCGTGCACCGTCCCCACGGGCAACCGCGATCTTCTTTGGCGAAACTAACCCCTTCCCGATCTACGTATACCGTGCTACCTCATTTCCTCTTGTTAGGCACGTCACTTAAGCTTAGTTTCCGCCGGAAAGTGTTATCGATCTACACGGGCATTCGGCCCTTCAACTGGCCAGGTTACCCTTGCTCTCCCCCGCTACCTGCGTCCATTGTGCGCGCGCGATGCTCGTACACATTGGGTAATAAGTACAGATGATCGTTTTAAACTGTCCCCAGCTGTGCTCGTAAATCGGGCACCTGGGAGAATGTCGGTAAACTGAGGCGAAGAGATGGGCCCAGGTATGTAGGTATGTACGTAGGTACATGGTACAGGATACACTGTTCCCTTGTTTCGGTAGGACATTGATTGAAGCTGTATGGGGTATAATTGAAAGCACTGCACATCATCAGGCAAAGTAAATATGGTTCCGTGTTCGCTGGTTATGGCAAAATGTCTGTGAAAGAAGCCTGCAGTTAAATGGATGGTCTTGAATTACGATACTAAAAAGGAAGCGAGTATTGCATTATTTCCTGAAGCATTCTCGCAGCTTTTACAGACAAATGGAGTCAAAATATTGGGACAAGCTTAACAAAGGATATTCTGAAGCCCTGCCTTTAGGATATTGTGTTACAGGTAAAACAGGTATGCAGTTCTAATAAGTGTCTGTAGATCGGCGGCTATTATCCCGAGTGTACAAAACAGATATTTCTTAGTCTTAATATAATTTACATAGAGGGGTACAAATTTCTCTGAAAAATCACATGTTTTGCTATCTGGCGTTCAAATATAATATTATATTAACGGGGTAGACTGCTGAAAAATACGTAATCTTCTGATGCAAATTGTAGAGAAACTAATCAGTCGATTGAATTGCGGATATTAAAAAAAATTGAGAAATCCGTTTTGAAAAATATCGTTCGGCGCGTAGACATTCGAGTGTATGTTCGGCTCTGTATCTCCAAAACTAAGCTATATTTATATTTCAAACCTTCTGCTTGTCATTCTAGAGATTTCAATCTAATATTTATGCGAAAAAAATACGATTTTTCAACCGTTTTACAGTAGTCTAACCCCTTAAGCACTGTAAATGTTTTATAAACTTGTACTGCTCTAACAAGTGGACGTCAGCCAAACTTCATGTAAACTTACATTTAACAAATTTCCTGGTCTGGTTGCCACTGTTCGCAGAATATTCGACGTGCTAAAGTGACATGTTGTTCCTTTATTCTCATTTACAGTCGGCGCGAAAGTGTGGCAATGGAAGCAGAATACAAGAGGAAGACTTTATGGGACGTCCACGTGATAGCAGTCACACAGCCCCGAAATAGGGGGTGTATGATTTCAAAAGATGGGCCAAAAATAAATGGAAATATGGGACGGGTTGTTCGTATAAAAGGTGTAGGGGTACGCGTGGAAAGCTGTTGTAAGGTGATACTGGCCGGTTGAACCCTCCAACACCGGCTCCCGTTCATATCCCACCTTTCTCTCGCGATATGCCCGCAAAAAGGATCGGATTTGTTATGACATGAAACTATTCGAAACTCGATCTCAAAGGGGAAAGGGTTTAATATTTTGACAAGGGTCTTCCGTCCACGGCGTACGTGTCATTGCACATATTTCCGGTACAAATCGTTTTATGCGATCGTGCCAGGTATAACCGATCGTGACACTTTTCGCCTTCAGCCGAGGATCTTATAGAAACACACCTGCTTTGGAAGCCTGGCGGTCCTTCCAGTTGAATAAACGAATCACGTGTTTCTCACGTATTACACGCAACGAGGATGTGAATTTGGTAAAAATTAACCCTTTACAAACTTGGATGTCGGTACCGAACTTGCAGCAGAATTTACAATTTTGTAGTTTCACTCAATTCAATCACATTTTTGCACTTAGCAGTTCTGAATATTTATTTTGGGGGAGGAGATGCAGCGTGCTCGAGACTGGAAGGATACGTATTTTTCTGAAATTACCCGAAAGCGTGACTTCTCTTGTGAGTTTCCACGGGGAACGGACGCTGAGCTACCTACCGCATTTCCCCTCCGTCTGTCACACGATAGCCACGGAAATAGGAAAGTAACGAGGAAAGCGGCGGACAGATAATAAGGGGTTTTACGCAAGCAGACGAAATTCGCGCCGTCTGTCGAGTGCTTCCATCATTGCGTCCTAAACAATGAAGATTAAACAGCCACGAGCGGTCCGCTGAAGCGTCAATCGGTCTGTCTCCAGTCAATCTTAACGTACTCCAGGTAATTGACAGTTATTTAATTAGCACACCCCGAGAAAATATAATGGACTTTGGCGGCTTCCTAATTTTCGAAAAAAATCATTGATTTGACAAGGAAAAGCTCCGGGGCCAAGTCAACGCGACTACTCACACACACACCACTGCGTTAGTAATTCAATTCACGTCTCACAGTCCACTGTAACCTTTATTCTAAAAATGCACTTTCAAACGAAAACGCGACAGAGTGTGATTACAAGTAATTTTATTTTCACGCGTCAGTAATTTCATTTGTAGTCACAAAAGCTCCATGTTTACCGAAAGTCCGTTTAAACGTTAAGAGCCGTACTACTAAATAAACTTGCTAAATAATCTGCTAGAGGCGTGTTGGATCTCTCGAGGGGACTTGGAAGCTTTGATAGTCGGAGGTGTTAGGTACGTCTCGAGACGGATGACACACCAACGGCTTCCTGAGTGCACGGTGTACCGTGTCAAAGGCCTAACGTCGCGGGATTCCCACCTGGGGGACGAATAATTATAATTAACCAAGTCGAATCAATTTATCATTGAATTCGTCGCGAGCTGTCGACCCCGATCTCTGCCTTCGCCGTCGCGTTGCAAATGGGACGTTTCGATTCACGAGCGTGCACGCGTTCACGAATCCCGAGATGTCCCTGACCGGAGCGTCCGAGTTAGGCAAGCGCAGGCGTCCGCGACGCGGAAACCTCGATTCTCGTCCTCGAATTGAATGGAACTGCCTGTTACAGTGGCCAGGGCAATTAACCGTTGCATTCGACTACCGTGTCCTTGCACGGCCGCCGAGAGAAAACAAGGTTCGAGTCCTCTTGCGGATGCTCGTAGATTCGCGGCAGCTCATCCGGACCGCGCCTGTTGTCTACCTGCTACTGGAGTTCGGTTGGCCGAATAGGCCACTCTAATTCGTTGCAATCAGGGGAACCTTCGCTGCTGTTTGCCCACCTTGTTGCGCCTCTATTAGTTCCGCGTCAGAAGGCATGCTCACGTGATTTGTATCCCCAATGCGCCGCCCCGTCTGGACCAGAGGCGTGCGTAAGTCCCGCATTCGAAGAAGCTCCCTCTGTCCCCGTAGCACGGACAGCTTGCCTTTAACGTGGTTGTAATTCCGGGTAAATAACTTTCTAGGGATTCCGTAGTTTCGATAGAGGGTGGCTTGAATGTTAATTTTCTGGGTTATTGCTGTGGTGGGATGTTTGAAGTAATCAATAATTACGGAATCTTGACTCAGGGTGGACAGAGAAGAAGGAGATACGTGAATGTCAACGTGACAATCTCAGCAGTATGATCAAATATTCGTGTCTGTCGTGCTTCTAACTTATTAATTCCTGAGGTAATCAACATCATATAAAATATTAGGGGCAATCAATATCAGAGATTCTGGCATACATGTGTTAAAAAATTTGAGTAACTGTCACTATTTCTTGATTATATTATGATTATGCAAATGACGAACATAACACTAACATCGTTATCGGAAATTGATATATTAAGAAACTGAAGATATGTCTATCGCGCGATGCTCATATAATGCAGGAATAACGACACATTAAATTCAAATTGCTAAAAGCGTACGCTTGCCCCACCGTAAGTAGATAATTCCGCCAAAGTCAGTCATCGCGAACAGTAAAGTTATATAACACTATGATATGCAAGTTTATATATTATTTTATCATCAAAATGCACGGTAACGTTACTATCATTTTTTTTATACTTTTTTCCGAAAGTTTTTGTACTACAAAAATACGAACATTTTCTGGCATATTAAGGAGCAAGGCAAAACCAAAGACACTTTTTCTAAACCACTGTATAACCAACCTCGTGTGGCGCTATTTCTAAAATAGATATGTCGGCAAAAAAAATTTTTTTTACTTTTATACTTACTATTAAATTTTTTTTTTAAATGATTTCGAAACTTTATAGCTGGTTACGGATAAAATTTCTCAAAAACTTACAAAGAAAGAAGCAGAATTCACGAAAATTCGGGTTAGCCATGAGAATAGTGTTGTTCCGCCAAATTCGCTATTATGGCAGCTCTGTTTTCCCGCTGCGCGCTTATCTAGCAGTAATTTCAGGTAAGTCTCAGTATTCTTGCGTCAGAAGACAGGATCATCCGGCGCCGAAAGACTTTAATCGGACCGGATGCATCGCAGTGCCGTCGTCTCTTACCCTCCTTCTCCTTCTTGTAATAGAAAATATAAATTCATTGCGTAGAATATTAAACGTCGCCGGCGGGATAGCACGGGTAAAGTCGCGATGCAGATCTCGGTTCAAAATTACTATTCCAATTGCATCTTTCCAGCGGTAACGTCCTGGCCGGCAGAGGAACAGGAAGGGTTAAGGCAGCTGGAAAGCTTAATTTGTCGGAGATAGTAAAATCCGTGGGTTTAATACATATTTATAAAGCGCATTAATGTAACCCAAAGAATATTCATGAAAATCTTTCCGAGCGCGTTACGGCGCTCCAGCACCCTGCCCCTCTATTTTCGAGAAAACAGAAGTAATATGCCGAGGATTGTGGCCAGATGTTAGACGCAAGCACCGATGCAAGTTATAATCTTCCTTATCCCGTGTTGCGATTTACCTCATCGCGCGACGGAAAGTCGCTCGTCCTCGCGAACTTCCTCTTTCTGACTATATTTCTCCCTGTCCCTTTGGAAGCAGAGGGAACCGGAGGAAACGAGTCGACAGAGAACAAAATGAAATATTGATACGCTGACGAGGGGACGAATACGTACGTATAGTATACTTATTGCAAAAGTGGATCATGAGGACTTCCATGTTGTGAAATATTGGGGGTAACGGTTGCTTAGCGATACAAATGCCTTCTTCCATAGTTAAAGACACTTCGTGTGTTTTGAAATTATTCTTTTATTATCAATTTGATTACACTTGTAAAGAATACAATTGTTGGTGATTAATAACAGTATTGTATTGGAAACTCCAATATAAGAAATTTGGTAATCTTCCATGGCGTCGACGATGGTCAATTGAAATTTCATTCACTTTCCATTATTGCACTACTTCTGATGACGGAAAAGTATATTGATACGAATATTCAGTTGCACGATAGTAATTTGAATTGCCGAGGTCCATGTTTACTCCGAGGAGTTGATGTTCATTACTACCACTTATATTCAACCGGTCTCCTCTACGAGAAAAAGTTTAGCTCCCTGATGCATGTTTCTTCCTGTCGATTCCTTAATGCTTTTAATACTAACGTACACTTGTCGTTCTCGCTTATATATAAGACTTGGAAACGCATATTACATTCCATGACAGAATTTTAACACCGAAAACAACTTCTCGTGACCGACGTGCTGCAAGCTTATCAATTCATGGAGTGATAAAATTCACACATAACATTCAAAGCGATAAACGGAAGTATCACCTCCGTACTGGTACTCCCTGTATTGATTGCCGAGTGTGACTATAAATACTTAAACTAAATTCGTCGATGACAGAAAAAGGCCAACGTTTTTATCCGTTCTATTTCACAACTTCTGCAGGTTTTATTAATTCCGCTGCCGAAGGTTTACCGAATGTTGCTCTTAAGTTTCAACCCGCGTAGCATGTTCCAGGTCGTCCGTGTTCCCTTTGACAAATTACCACTTAAGTACCTAAGCTGTTTTCTGTCTCGTAAAACAAGAAAGAACACTTCAAGTTTCGATGAGCTTACACATCGTCGCGTCATGCTACCTTGCTGAAAACACGTCAAAGTAGATGCGGCCGTTCGTGAAATAAACTCTGCCTGCATCCTCCACTTTTTCATCACTTCTTCTCAGAAAAACGAACAGTCTTCGCTGAAAGTAATACAAAAATCAATAGTGTAACATCGACATCGATAATGTCTCGATAAATATTGAGGCACACGAATGTTCTCGCCACGTTTGCCATTTCATTTTTATTCAAACGAGTCCCACAACGAGAATCCCATTCTCGCTAGCAACGTGTACTGTATATTAATTATTAATTTACCACTGTGTTAATTTATACTGACATTGTTTACAACAAAGTGTTCTTCCAAGGGTTATTCATAAATAGATAGAGAGTCTCGCCCAGTAATTCATTATCTGTCGACGATAATATGTAATTAGTTGCACAAAGTTCGATGCAACAGGAAGATCAAAAAACAATGGGCGCAATACACCACCGCAGGGGATGCTTTATTCCATTTAAACCATTAATTAAGTTAACAATGAGCTCATATCGGTTTACTGTTGAAATAATACTTGAAACTTCGCTGACTAGTCTAGCCGCGTGTATGAAAGGGGATGAAATAATCCACGCACGAATTTCCTCTAAAATTCTATTCTTTCCCCGACATTTCGACCAACAATAAAGACCCTGTCCAAGAAACAACTACGATTAGAAACATGTTTTCAGAGAACTTCTTACCCCCATTTCAGAAGAAAGTTACTACAATGCCCAACGGATTTGCTAATAACAATGTTCAGCGGTTGATAGGCAAACAATTGAATAAAAAAAAAAACGAATCGTTTTCCCCATTCGGTGTATGGAGACATCTGTTCCGTAACTGTGTGTACCCTGAATCGATCGCTCGCAGCCCTCATTCTGGAGGAACACGTGTTTACGTACTCGCGAACGCTCGGGCGACCGTATCGTAAAGCATATAAACGAAACGGGGCATTGTTTCCTCGTTGAAGTAACAAGAGTCACGCGGAAGTACCGGCTGGGATCATTTCGCGGATATACGAGTTTCGTAACACCCCCGCGAACGGAAAGGAGCACAGCTCGTTGAGGAAGTTTCACGACTTAAGCCCTGCGCTTCGTCTTTCTTCCCCGTTCTCGCGGCGAGTGCGCCGCCGTCGGTGTATCCAAGGAAAATCCTCGACCAGGTATCGCGAAGTTATCGCAAGACAATGAAGGGCAGATCAGGTAACTTAGCGACTAGCGCAAAATCGAACTCAAGGGCCGCTCCTGCCAGGGCAGATAAAGTTGCCCCCTTACCCTGCACTTCTTTATTTTTCCCTCTCCACTTCGTTTCTCTGCCGACGTTGTGTTCCTCTTTTCCCATCTCCTTCCTCGAAGCGTCGAGGCACCGTTCTACCCTCTTCCTTTCTTCCACCCCTTCGTGCCCCTCTTCCTTTCTCCCGCCGTAAGATACTACTTTCTATTTCCTTCGACGTTTTCATTCGAACGAATAAGAGGATACGCGTTTCAAAGAGAATCCTGATCTCTCTCGACTGATTCTGACAGAATGTGCTGAGATCTGATATTTTTTTCACAGAAAGAGCGAGAGGTAGAAAGGGCGGTTGGTTCCTTTTGAAGAGGGGAATTGTATATTACGGGGAAATGAAAAGTTCGGGCTGGCAGATTCGAACGAAGGATTCTCGGAGTTGATGGGAAACTTTCGGTGAACTTTAAGTAACCTGGGACTTTTCATTCGGCTGGAAGACAATTTTTAAAGAAAATTGAACGGGCGATATGAGATGTGTTGTATATGCTCTTTGATATCGAAACGAACATTGCTTCTTTAGCGGCAGGTGAAACAGTGGCTTTTGTACCAAGTTTCCTCCCGGCTCCGCGTTCATAATTTAATTTAAACAGACGAGGCTCTATCATACTTCTTATTCCGCTCAGCGAACGCTAAATTTCCTCTAAAACCTGAATCCTTTATTTTAACACTCTGTAGGACACGCGAAACCAAATTCCTGTATTTCCCTGACGCAATAAGTTCCCGTTACTACCCGGGCGAAATTTACCATAGTAATAAGGGGCAGCCGAAAAATATGTACCACGATCCACGGATCTTGCCGGCCATGAAATCTTCCAGATTTACATAAGGGCCTCATTTGCATGAACTTATTAAATTTTTGGCATGAGTAGTAAAACATCGTACGTAGATACGGGCAAAACTACCGGCAGGTGGACTTAATGTGTTTTAATACAGGCTCCTTTTTTACGAGCGAACTCCCGGCCAGCAGAAAGCGTAAAATTCCTCGCGTCTGTTATAGTCCGGCCTTAAATTTGCGTAATGACAACTTCCTCCCTCCGTCTCTGCCTGCCCTTCTTCTACCATCACCCATCCCTTCCTCTCTTCGCGCTCAAGTTTCGGCGCAAATAGACGTACACGGACACTCGCACACGCTCGCCTGTCCGTTCGTTATGGCCCCAAAGACATCCGGCTTAAATGCGCATCTACAATGAATTTCGACGCAATTCCGATTCGCCGCGCCTCAAGCCCATGCAAATACTCGTCTTTAAACGAGGTGACAGGAAAGCGTCCCATCAAGGATCCAGTTCCTTTGTCTCCTCACCGGCGGCTTTCTGGCCTCTGTAAGAACAATAAAACCGTAGGAGCCGCGGATTTCACCGTGAATTTAAAAGGGTAAATTGAACGCTGCTTAAGCGATATTTGCATAAAAGAGGGGACCGCCGTTGACGAAATGCTCGCGGATGAAAATTACTCTTTCGCCCTCGTTACTTCGAGGAAAGAGACGGCGCGTCGTTTCATTCTTTGATCGCTGCCAGACCGACCCTTCCATAGACACATGCAAAATCGCAATTAAAATCTCACCGTAAATCACGCAAGATTCTGAGCGAATCCTTCTATTTTGAATACGAGCTCCGAGGATGACGCGAGCAGTCTTGCCGCGATTCACTGGAACCACCTCGCTCGCTCTCCGCGTCCAAAGCGCCGCGATTTACCTTTACGATTGCAATTTTACGAGCGTAACTGCGAAGTTATAATTACAGGTTTCTTGCAGCAAAGATCTACCTTGCGTTCAGCGAACTTTCCGCCGCGCTTTGCTTAGTCCCGGCAAGGTTGTAAGAGACCGGGATGATTTCCAATGGAACAAAGGAACCGCTCCGCTGAACATACTCGTGCAGATTTCGTGATCGTTAGAGCGACGTAATTCTCAATCAACTTGCCGTCTTATAATTCGAACCCTAGGAATAATTAAGTTCTTCTGAGACTTCATCAGAACGACGCTGGTGGCTCTTCGTAAATGGCTCTATCAATGACACAGTTCTATGAGAGAAACATTCATGGCGCTTCAAACGCACCAGTTGCTCTGGACGGCCGCGATATTACTCGCCGAAATATCGCTGGACCGAAGAAGCGGGGTCCGAATAGTTGCGGCACGTAAATCGTTCCTCTCAAGCATGCATCACCGAGCCGGCGTGTGTATATTAGGCAACGATTTGCGGATTAGAAACTTGGTCTGAGCGGAGTTGCCGAGACGCGTTGGCAGACTACGTAACTAAGTAACAGCTAAGGAGACGGCGAACTTGGACGCGATTACATCCCGAATTTGTTATGGCGCCGACCTCGAGTTTGAAACGTGCCTCGCAGCTCTCGGGCGCAAACCGCTCCACGCTTACGTTAGAACACAGTATGCGCAAAACTGCCTCGCGAGGTAAACAGCACGAGCGAAGCGAGTGAGCAGATAAAATTTCCGCTGGAAATTTTAATTTTATATATCAATTCAAACTCGTTGCTCCATACGCACACTTGATAACCGCTTTCACACGCGCTTTATTCTCTCCGTTAACCTTTCGCTTTAAAAACTTGGAAGTTTCTCACGGTTGGACGGCAACGCCTGGACATTCTGACTCTTCAACTGTGCTTCCGACTCGCTCGTACCGCGACTACGACCCTCAGTCGTTTCCTCCGACTTTTTTATCCCGCAATTCATATGGCCATACCTTGACCCTAAAACCTATTCTCAAGGGCCGTTTGAACTACTGCAACGAGCTGTGCAGCGCGCAAGCCAGGAGGTTACGAGCGTTTTGACGTTTATTCCGCCGTAACAAACAGCGTGGAAGACATTTAAAGCGCTTTAAATGAAAAAGAATTTCTCGCGAAACTGAATTTGTCCCGGCGAAATTGTGGGGCGCGGAGAGGCGAGAGGAAGTTGTTCCACGGCCGAGAGAATCTTGCGGGCACCAGGTGCGGATGATAAATGTATAGGAGAGGTATCAAGTAATTATTTGCTACAAGTTATGGATTAGTTGAAGCTGGGGTTGCATGGGTTCTTGGAACGATCGCAGAGATATCGAGTTAATGGAGAAGAAGTCAAGAGGAAGGTGGTGAACAAATTATTAAGAGTCTCCTTTGGTCTAAATTCTCGGCGGTCACACCGGTGCGTGTTGTCACAAAAGACGACATCCTTAACTTCCCCGTGATCCAGTAACTTCTGCCTGATCCGTGAACCCGCAGAGGGTGTGCTCGGCCAACAAAGCCGTTCGCCCAAGAAATCGGTCACACGGATGTTCGACATCCGAACTTCATCAGCGCACCGGGCGCGTTCCAGGGGTGGGGGACAATGTATCCCATGCAATTTACCGTCTCCCTAAACTTCCGGGAACTTACGCCCGTAAGGAATAACCTCCTGCTCCCCGGTCTGTCGGTGGTCCTCGAGTTTCCAACTAGTTAACATTACAGCCGCGCGTATATAATATTCCATCTCCGCTCCGTTTCGACTTAAGCATCGAGCGCGATACGGTGGCGGCGTGCAGGGGCGGGAGAGGGTGAGGGTAGGGGCCAGGCGTTATGGATCGACGAGAAAATACGCGACCGAGGGTGCAATAAAACGCGCGAACGCCTCGGGACAGCGGCGAGAAGCGGGGGCGGTTGCTTTCGCCCTAAAGGGGAAACCAATAAGAGCCCGAACTCTTCATTAAAACTCCACGAAGCTCGGTGGAGCGCGACGCCGGGGCTAGAGATGGCTAAAAAGTCGTGAGAGGGGGCGTGGGTGGAGGGGAGGGCAAGGCTTGAGTACCTCTCCCGCGACAGCCCACTTTTTTCCAACCTTTCACCCTTTCTCCTTTTTTCTTTCTCCTCGCCATCGCCCTCGCCTTCGTCCGATCGGCGCTATGAACCCAGAAGCGCGAACGGAGGGGCTGGGGGAAGGGTGAGGGATATTAAAAGTTATTCCGGCATCGAATAAAATATCCCAAGTTCGTCGCGCGACGAACTTTCCACTGCGGCCCTCCTCCATTATCACGGAGTCCCTCGTTGCCCGCGAACGATATTCGGTGAAACGAAGCGACGGCTGCGCGAGACGCGCGGAGACGAAGGGGGTGCTTCCCTTCATGAGCTTTAAATGAATCTTCCGCGGCGGGCTTTGGCCGACTCTGGCTTACTTTACTCCGCCGTATATTCTTCCGGCCGGTCTTATCGCGCGACGTACCCAGGGATTACCCCGCGAGAGAAACTCCACGTAGGAACTTTGCGTACGGGGTCGCACGTGTCTGAACGGCCTGAAGATACGCGAATTCCTCGACGGCACCGGCTCATTGTACGGGCGACGCACGTAACGCGGCGCCCGTAACAAGGTGGCAATTAAAACGATAATACGCGGGCGCGAGGATTTTCACGGGACCCCCTGGAGCATATACAGAGTGCAGGATCTTTCGGTGGCGAAGATAAGTGGAGAACGAAAGGGGACGTTCGTAATTAATTGTTCGTGTTTCTCTCTCGTTTATTGCACTATCGATTCGTCACCGCTAGGAACCTGGCAAGCTTTGCTCACAGCTACCACGAAAAAGTGCAGAGCTAACTGTGTTAGCCTAGCCGGAGTAATCGGTGATGAAAAATTCGCGTTCGATGCTGCGTCGATGCCTAGAAAGCACGCGCGAGAAGGGTTGTGGAGGGAGACAAATTTTATTCGCCGCCCGTCGATAGCACGTAACGCGTTTCCCTTGCTGGCTACAACTTTTTTTCCATGCTCAAAATTTCATTTCGCCCTTAATCAGATTGCACGCAACTATGTCGCACGTTGGGCACGCAATCGAATAAATTTTCTGGTCAGGCCTCGTAACGCAGCGCGCCGGTGTTTGACCACGATTCATTTTATGTCATCGTCACGTAACGTGTGGGTTACTTAGGCGTTTATATTAAAAGGGCTTCTGTCATGCGTGTATTTAAATATAAACTGGCGATATTAAAACACCGCGTTGCCGTGTACGTACGAGAAGGCGGGCGTGCCACCGTATATCCGCTCTATAAACATCCGTAACGCGGCGCACATCACACAGAATACAGTGCAAAGGCAAATAGAACTTCTGCTTGTGTTCAAGTGTCCGTTGAAGTTGGGAACTGGTATACACAAACATTAATTTAAACGATATACTAAGGAAGAGCTAATATCTGTTCTCTCTAGCTGCCGCTATTAACAGTCTGCCCCTTCGAGCGGAACATCGTTTTGATGCATAAATCGAGACCTCCCACGTTTCAGTTGTTCGTCGACGGCACGCAAGTAATATCTTAATACGTATTATGAATTATCACAGTCATAGCGGCGTAAATACATAATAATTTCTGGGAGTCTTTGGAAACTCCGGGATGTGAGTAGGTACAAAAGCGGATATTCCCCCTGTCTGAAATATTCTATGTTCTTCAGCGTTTGCACCTCTCGATTTCTCATGTGGATTTTGCAAAATGTGATCTTAGTTATCTTTAAGTAATGGCGGTGGAATAATAAAATGAACTTAAAATAAACTGCGTAAACACATTTAGAAATATCCCTCTATTAGAGTACTCGTTAAAACTCTCTCTCTTTAAATTCACTTAAGATGTAAAAGTTTGCTGAACTCTCTATGACTTCCCCTATATGTTCCCTCTAAAAACTCCCTAAAAAGCTGGAAGATACATTTTCACATTCGCAGTCCTCTCTTAGCAATTCTAATGCGTACAGACATAATACGAAATGTTCTCTGAAAGCGAATCAGTTACGGATGTTCCTGCAAATCTTTGCCAGCTGAATTATAATTCAACTTCTGCAAGATGTGCAGTGTTATTGTCAAACTTCCCAACCATCGAACGCAGACGGATATACAGCAGCTGAAGCCCACCGCCCATCACGCAACGGTAATTGAACGGTCGAGTTTGCATTAAGTTTCACGAAGCGCTCGCAATGGCAACCCCGTCCCTTCGCGCGACTGATCAATACCAAAATATTAATCATATCGAGTACGATAGAAGGCTCACGAATAAGAGGCAAACAGTGTGGCGCAGTATTTGCTTGGTAAACGCTGTCCTTGCAACGGCATTAACGCTCGAAATTGCTGTTTTGACAGGTACTTTGTGCGTCGATAGGGAGGATATATCGAATATTCATGGCATCGACCGGTAACAAATTCCCATGGCTGCGTGCACCTTCAGTCTTCCAAATTGTACTTCCAATCGAGCGACGTCTGAGCCTCGAAATTCCTTTTCTCTTTCGTTTCTTCTTTTTCTCCCCAGCCCCCGACTCCTACCCGCGTCCGTTCCCTTCTTCTTTTTTTATCGTTGCCGGCACGAGACTCCCCTTTCCATCGCCAAATCCACAGGGAGTCCGTGGGATTTGAGCTTTACGGATTTGCGGCGTGCCATGTCGAAGTGGAATACGTCTCGCGAGGTACGGCATAGTAGTCGAACTCGGCGCCGGATCAGACGGATCCGTTACTTCGGCCTTTTCTCTGCAATCTTCGCGCCGCTTTCACGATAGGAACCGTTTCGAATTCCCCTTTGATCAACGCAACATTTGTCTCGCGATCGCATAGATTCCCGGAGCGTTTCCGCCGTTCGTTTCTTCCTTATTTTTTTTCTCCTATCCTACCTTCCTCGTTCCATCGCCCGCCGGTAAACCGACTGGGAAGTTTTCCTTTAGCAGAGGAAACCCTTCGATCGGTATTGCGACGACGAGGCACTAACTTTGGAAACGGTTTTTAATACCTTCAGCTCCCTGTGCTCCGTCCTTTGCGAGGGGGTTTTGTTATTTCAGCAGACGACGTACTAAACGCCAAGTATTCTCCTTTTAGTCGATGGAAAAACAATTAATTGGCGTAGTTGCAGAGGACGTCGAAGGGGAGGTGGTAAACGTTTAAAAATCGGTGCAGTGAAATTAATTACAACGAGCGGGGAATCGATTGTAGTTCCTTGGATAAAGCTTTCCACGGTGCATTCGCTCGCGTAACCGGTTCAACTTTGTGTTTTTCCGTTTCCATTAAACACCTCATTTAGCATCGCGATTGTTGCTATTATCGTCATCGCAGGGCGAAACGTTCCGGGGCCGCTGTTTCCGCATAATGGAAAGTTCACCGCTGAGAACTCTGTTTGATGTTGTCCCGGTGTAATTTGTTTCGCTAGGCAGCTGTAAAGATAGTCGTTGGGAATGATTATACGTAGCTGAATCCCGTTGACGCGTGTTCCGCGTCCAGATATGTGGCGTGGTAAGGCCACTGGCATGCTCGCTGGAATTTCCCAAACGTATTTTCTGCCACGTGAATTCGCCCGAAATGTAATGCGGCCGTATAGAGAACGCTTTTTTATCGTCCCGACAGCTTGTAGTTTATTTCGTTTCGATCGAAATTCCGCGCCGCGGCCGATGGAATTCACCCGAGAATCGCTTCCAAAAATATGACCGCATTTTTTTGATTTCCCGCCGCCCGTCAGTCGCGCTTTTTTAAACTGATGAGCGTAATGCTGGAATTTCCACTGCTGCCCCGAGCTGAATGATGCGAACCGCTCGTAGGCAGTTGAAAAATTTCCGATAGTAATGCAGAGGAACAATTTGTTTTGCCCTTTAGTCGGGTAGATTAGCGAGTAAAATTAGTAACTCTGGTATTTCGTAAAATTAAAACTATCTGATGGAATTATTAACACGAGCGCTACAAAGTTCCGGAATCTCTTACGCGGAAATGCCTTGCGAGAATCTGCATAATGCACTGTGTGTTTTAATTTTACAAAATCAGGTTTTATCTCATTATCTATCTCACCCATCCGGCGGCTAGAATTGCAAATCTTTTTTCTCTTGCCTCTGTTATTCCGCGAGGCGAAACCATTGGATTATGCACAGCTCCATTCTCACGGATCATTAAAAAATTCCAGGGCGTTGAAATGCATAAATGCATTGCGAGAAGTGAAAAAATAAAATAGCCATTCGAGCTCAACTTCCGCCTGTGTCGCGGTATGCAGCACGTTTCAATTGATTCGAATTGAACGCTTGAAACTTGCCGGCGTTTATACGAATCATGCGTATCGACATTCAGTCGTGGGTGATGTTTATCGAGATCTCGCCACTGTCCCATCGATCGCGATTAAAAGTAGGTTCAAGTTTCGCGAATGGTTTGCATTTTATTAGCCAACAGCACCACTTAACTGCATCCACTTTTAACGAAATTTTCTAATTAATTTTTATACGGCGGAAAGACACCGTCCTCACTCCCAAGCCGTCGAGGCAACCCATTCAATGTCCTTCGCTTTTTCTTCTTATTAACCTGCCACCCGGACAAACGCGATTAGCTGCATTTTTGTTCCCCGTGGCAACCTGCTTTCTAACTTCGAGACACTTAAGTGGCTTCAGGGAAATGCCGAGCGAATGGGGACGTCGCGCTGTCGGAATATTGTCCCGCGGAAATTATCGTGCCCCCACATTATCGGAAAAAGTTCACCTTAATTTTAATTCGGCAACGAGAGGAAAATTTTAATTATTCCCCACCGTTACAGCAACTAGGACGCTACGTGCCTTAATTGCACCGACTAAAGTACGATGTATTGTTCATCGTATATGAAGTGCCGAGTCCTATAGACCTTTAGTTCTTTAAACTCCCGTTGGAATCAATTTACTTTCAATTCAATACATTATACACCGACCTTTTTGCAAAGAGTTTCCATGAATGTGAAAGCAACTGATTGAATTGGCTTTCTTTCTTCAACGACCTCGTCGTACAAAGACCTCTTTCGTTTTATATGGATAAAGTGGAGAATCTTATGTGAGGTGATTCATATTATCTACATATTTATGAAGCTCTTGTTTACGCGAGCAAAGTCTGTTTGGCTCGACGCGAAAGTGGAGAGTGCTTGGGTTAGGGAATGAGGAGTGTCTATGGTCAGACAGAGTGTGGGAACTAATACACCTTGCCCTACATGTGTCTATAAGTTTGGAAACGTGCACTGTTTTAGAAATTGCATCCAATGAGAGTTGCTCCAATTGATAAGCTCGAAACACGAACAAAAGGGTTAACACTTGCAGATCGTTGAGAAACTTCAATTAAAGTGTGAGGAACTAAGTAATTAGGTTACTGTGGTAGTAGAGAATCGTGTTAAAAGCAACGATTATGGCGGGAATAATTGCCTAGAGTCTGTACAAGGCTTCGATATAAATGGCACTGCACGTCCCACCGGAAATTGCGCGGGGGATGGATTTTTGAGTCACTCATTTACAGGTTCGGCGCGACCGAGGAACGCGGTACACGCGTTTCCCTTTAATTAAACGAAAGAACGTTTCGCGGTGGATAATTAAATTGTCTCGGTACGTCGGCCGATCGGTCACAAAGACACGATCTCCAACGACATGAATAATGCAAAACGTCCCGCGGCGAGCGGTTTTAATGGAGCAGCTTTTAATTCGTCTTTTAATAAGAAGGGACTTTCGCGGCCTTTGCGACCGAGGAACCACGTGCGCCTGTTAATGCACCGGTCATTAATGCTACCGGCGTCGTCTTATCCTCTGATCTTGCATACTACGAGGACATAATTTATATCCAAGTGCCATGCCGGTGGGACGCGTCTAATGACGTGTAATTGAGTTTCGCGACGGACGCGGCCTGTTTCGTTAATTCCTCCTCGTCGGGGCGTTCGATCTCGTGGTTACCCTTTCAGACACCTTGATGATTTATGGAGATATAATGGCTGCTTGAAGGATCCACTTTGGCCTCTGTGGCCAAAAATACGTAGACAAGCGACATACCATCGAATATGCAAGATGTGCTCAAACGAATAGACATTGTTTTCAGATTGTGCTTTTTAGAGAGTCTGTAGGAGTCTCCTTTTATACCGCGGGAATGTAGTTTCTAGAAAGTGGCTCCTTTGATAACTTACCTCGATTGTGGCAATGTAAAAGTAGCCGCAGAAGAAGTTTATGCAGCTGATTTCTCTGAAGAAGGAATTCCTGAACATTCATGTAAATGTACTTGTTCTTAAATTTCCTATTTTTTAAGTTCATTGGGGATCATCGAAGTTTCATGGGTATCGTCATAATTCTTTTGCACCCTCATCGGTGACTTTCTTTATCCAGCGACGTCGGAATGTTGCATGACTCGGCACGTCTCACAAGTCTACCAGGGAATGCTGCATATTTTAACGAGATGTCTTCCACGTGAAACGCCATACGGCTCGCGTATTTAATTATTTATTAGCCGGGAGTACTTTTACCTTTGAAGTTGCGCCGCGAGGTGAATGCGGCCCATGTATGCCGAGGGATCGGGACTTTTCTGAGTCTTATATTTTGCGGCCATGCAGGAAGCGCAAGCAAATGTACAATAAACATGAGTGAACGGAGCAGCGCGACCCTTTTTAGCCCGTAATAGATTCTTATGATTACTTATAAATCGAGGTCTAAACATCATATCACGATACGCATGTCGCGGGTGGGGAGCTTTGTCTTTCCTTCAATCTCAGTCATTTATGAAATATAGGAGGCTGGGGAAACGTGGAGGGAGGTCGTGGGTTAAGTGAATTGGACTCCTGCCATGCATCCCTCAGACTTTAGGAGACCACCCCGCCGAAGGTGGCGATTTAAAGTTCGATACTTTGGGTTTTCACTAAGTAACTGATCTCATAATTCTCTTTAGCCATATTCTCGGAGCCCACATATGGAATAGTGACAAGATTCAATTATAGATACCTACTCGTTAAAAAGGAATGAAAAAGCAATGGATCTTTCGCGACACAAATATTTGGCCAACGGCCAATTTTCAGTCACGAAGTTCCGACAGCGCGTCCACAATCCGGTGGAGGCCAATCGCGGATGTCAGAATTATTTTTCTCCCTCTCTCGACACGGCCAAGGGTAAATCCAGCGGAATTGCGTCAAGAATAACGCAAAATATAATGCCGAATAATAGACGACAGTGTGGCTCTCTCGTAGAGGTTTGACAAAACACGTAATCACTCGCTGGAACATTTTGATTTCGCGCGAGGGGATTTACTTTGCCCGAATTCCCCGTGTATTCATAATCCGCGAAGCTTGCAAATCAATATTCGAAATCAATACCTAGTTCGATTTCAGCTGGGCTTTAATTCTTCCTGAGTGTGACTGCATTCAGTGCCTTGATCCGAGCAGATGTTTGTAATTGGAAAATGCTCGGAGCTGTCTTTGTACCTTCATAGAACGGACTCGGCCAGGTGAAAATCGTCCCACCGAATGGACACCGACGGACCGTAGCCAATCATTACGCACGGTTTTTCAAATGATCGTGAAATGAGTCGCGTACGTCGATAAGAACCACGCGCGAAGATTATTATTAATTTACCACGTGTGTCTGTTGGTTTCATGAATTAATCAGCGCGTAAAATTCGATCAATTGCAGTAAACGATAACGCGGGAGGTAAAACGGAGATGATTTAGATCCTACTGCTAGGCGACTCGCATTACATTTTCCTACCCCAATCTGAAACCCTCACTACTGAAGTTACTCAGAGGAATTTCGAAATCCCAACTCTGTGCTTCCCATTCCTTATCGCGTTGCGCATCACGCAATGTGCATTCACGAGTACCTATGTCTTTCAATATTCACGAGCGATGAGCAGCCTCCGTCGATGACGTTGCACCATCGAATCACCCAGAATCCTCCTCGAACAGTAATTAACTCGCTGCAGGGTATATACAAGTCTGCATGAGTAAATTATCGTTGCGTAACGTCAATTACCCTTAAGAGGATTAACGTCAACCAAGTCGCTAAGGAAGCCATGGTAAACCATGGTCAGGTTTCTCGCGAACGGTGTAATGACGTCCCTGAAATCGGTATCGCAGGAATTCGATAGCGCACCATAGCGATTGTACATGAGAAACCGCAGCAAGCAGTCGTTGCAGGATCAGCTGTTTCCTCGGGTGGCTTCCAGTTAACGTACCCCTTCACCTATCCCCCCTGGATAGTTCTACCCCTAAGTTCCAGCAGCTCAGGTTCTTCGACTCCCCTATATTCAGCCAAAAGCCATTCCCATCCTGCAGTTCTACCGCGCCATGCACGCCAGTCGGCTGAAATTTACAGTCCAGCAGATTGCAGGAAACAAACGGTTTCTCTCTTCACCTCCAACACTATTTGGACCGGCTCGTAAGGAACTAACAGCCCTATGCTCACCGAAGAAACCGTCATCGTTGCTTGGAGATACTTGTGCGTGTGAGCAAAACACATTCACCGTGTTAGCTCGGTTTCCGGACTCGAATATACAGATCGTTCCTAAATTCCTTAAGCGAACTTCAGCATACTCTAGTAATCATGTTGACAAAAAGATGTCGTACTAATGTGGACTCGCAAGAACTTAGTCTGCAACACCGGTGGCATCCTTGTGAAACGATGATACACCGTTGCTAGTGAAAGGAGGAAAGAAAATCCAATTCTTTGATTCATTATTTTGATCCATTTCTACGTTTCTTTACATCCACGAAATATCATCTCGACTGGAATTTAAATCAGGAAGGGAATTGTTGATGGCAGTGACTATTGAAAGACACACGGAATGAAATGCGCGAAACGCAGAGATCTCGCAAAGATACGTCTGAAAATATATACCTACATATATACATCGTGGTCTAGACGATGAAACGTTACGCGGAGAGGGATGCAGGGAGAATGGGATTCAGCTGAGAGTCGTGTTCCTTGATACGAGCACTTTCATCGACTTTGTAACAGGCTCATTTACAAAACGCGTTACAAGCCCGGAATAACAAAATGGAGCGGATGGTGGAAGTTTAAATGAAATATCGCGGACAGACTTGATCCAATTCAACGCCAAAGCGTCGCGGGTAATCTTTCTCTCGTCTTGCTATTCCGTATTACAATAAGAGGGGATTCCGAATACGCGGCAGCGAGTTTATTTTACCGAGCAGCGAATCCCCGCGCCAGACGTAAGGTGGAATCGGTGCAGAGCGACCCGGACAAGGTGATAATCGATGTTCTTCCATCGATTAGGTGGGAAAACCGCCCGGCCGGCCGGGGAGGAAGAAAGAAAGCTGAAAAGGATTTATCGAATTCAACGGGAATGGTTGAGTTAAGATAAAGTCTCGGTTTCCCTGTTCCGTGGCCTGCGAACGGGGGACTTGTAAAGTTCGTGGGAAGTACATTCGAACGATAGCCTGCCGACTTAATGTCGACGGAAACTGCTGTCTTTAAATGAGAAATTGCTTTTGCAAAGCAATCGAATGTCAACGTTGCTCTTCAATTTACAGAAATCTATTGGACTTCGCTACAATTCGTTGTTTTAAAGACAGTTTTCATGTTAATGTACCTAATTGAAATGATAATTTTTCCAAAATGTACAGGTACATTTATTGCGATGGTCATCTTTACACCGTCGTGGTCATACAGGGTGTATCGCACCCCAGGTTATGTCTTTGCCAATAGTTTTGTAAATTTTTACACATTAATAATACAATTTAAAAATTTGAACTTTTCTTCAAACAACTATTTTTTCTAATACAAATTTCAATATATCAAAATTCACATTTATAGTAAAAGGCTATGAGTGCATGATGGTATGAGTATCATGGATACACTTATCATTCAAAAATTAGAAAATTCAGAAATACGAAAATGGTAACTTAAAATGACGCTGAGCTGCGTCGAACTCTATGTGGTTAATTTGTACCTAATTATGAGAAGGGTTCAAAGAGCTCAGTTCTCAAAGAATTAAGAGCACAAATTAAAATAATATTTCTCGCCTTTGCGTCACGGTGCGTTACCAACACAGCCACGCCCGCGTATACAGAAACGGTGAATAACGTCCGTGAATAACGGGTATTGAATGTTAAGTTTCATTCTCCTCGCTCTCCGGAACCGTTTCATCTTTTTATATTGGATTTCCCTTTATCTCTCTCCTCGGTCCAAAGATAGCCGCCGAGATATCTCATCCGATAAGAATTTTAACTTCGGCCGAGGGAGCATTAAAGAATACGGCTATCCGATCTCACTGCGGAACTTTCGAAAAAGTTCCCCGTCCACGAACAGCCTCATGGTACAGTCGTAAAATTATCGTTATTTAATATTCAATGCCTCGAAAATCGAACGGCTTATCGACATCTTAATGCTCGAAAATTTTTGGAAAATTCTTGCAATCGATTCGTGCGATCGTAAGTATACTTACCTACAAAATATGGAGAAGCTTTTCACCCAGAAAGACACGCGGTACATCAGTCTTTTTGAAAAACAAGGAATTTGTCACATTGTACGAATTCATCATTTATTTATAATTCACGAGGAGTTAACTATCAATCCGTCCCCAATGGCGAATAAATACATTGTCTGTTCGTTAACAGCGCGTCGCGAAAGCTTTTCGAAAAGCTCGCGCGAATCCCGCTTGTAATTGCACGCGGAGCCGTGGCTAGGGCCATTTTTCATCGGACGAAGCTTAAAATCACGATGTCCGGCGCGGCACGACTTGCACGCAGCTACATATATCGAGCTTTAAACCGACGGGGCTTTCGCTGAGCCATCTTGCACGCGCACCCGTCGGGAGCGATAAAGATGAGGCATGCACAAGCTAAGGAGCGAGGTATTATTTTTACACCTGCAATCCGTAGATAACTCGCAGCCAAGAGATTTCCCTGGCAAATTTAATGGCTTATTACCCTAATAGTATTTCTCCAGTTCGCGTTTTACGTCGTCCTCCCTTTTCATCATGATCATCCCTTCATATATTCCTTGTCCGACATGTGTAATTCACTATTTATCGCAATTTGTTAATTTCGCAGTATTATCGAGCATTTTCTGTTTACCTTTAATGTGGGCTTCAATTTCACATGCATCCAATCGATTGTATGTTCAATCTGTTGAGCTCCGAAAGCTTTCCTGTGATTGATGCAATTTTAGGTACTTATGAGAATGAAAAGTATTCTGTGAATTACGTTCAATTGGAGAAGAAGCCACGCTGGCACACTTTTCGGTAATTGGATCCTGAGTGGCAGTGGGTGTTTATTAATCTTAAATGACGTCAATGTGAGAGTGGCGGGAGATATTTCACCATTTAGTCTATCTCTGGTGATATTTTGCTCGGAAAATTATTGCAAACGTTACGGTTGATTGTTAAAGCGATGCACAAAACCGCAGGGGACGCGCACGTTGTCAAACTGACTCAATGGCTTGCCGTATTTCCGCATTAACTTCCATCATAATTCCTCTATCAACTTATGGAAACTCCTGTGTTACGGAAGAGAGATAAGAGGAAGTGCCACTCGGGAGGAATATGAAGGGTGTCGCCTTATAAGGCCGCGGGCAAATAACCATGTCTCTTTCTCTATCTTGCCAGTTATTTGCACAAGTATTAATATGCATAGTCTGTTCCGAAATATAATTACATTTAAACACATCGTAGTTAATTTTCGAGTCAAAAGTAAATGTAATTATTACTTTACTTAATGAAAGATATTTATTACGTGTCGAGATCAATTATGTTATTAAATTCGTACGTGCTTGTAAAGGACGTACGTTCATCAACGTTAGCAATCATTTTTAAGTTATACTTGCACAAAGCATTAAGCCGTTTAACATTGTCTGTACAGTTACTTTAATTAAATTAACAGAGACATATCCAGTGACGACGAGCGTTTACCTTGGAATTATTACGACGTGTTTCAATAATAGAAATCCTGGGAATGGTGGCACATGTAATATTCGGCCGAGCCATTACAACACATAGTATTTCATCAAGCTCGTTACCTTTCAATTTGCTCTCGTAATTAATGAAATAGTAGTGGCGCCCATTCTGCGGGTCCAAACCAATTGACGCAATAGCACATATCCGATCTAAATATACGCCACTCACGTCTGCGACTAATTTGCTTTCCTACTTGTGTAATACGTTCGAGCAATTACTGCCCCGACGTAACGACGACGGGAACTGAATTCCAGACGAATCGAAAGTATTGCCAGGACCCTTAAATATGTAGGTCGCGTCTTGCGCGAAGTGTGAAAAAAGCTGGAAATTTCTTTACTGCGCAAGAAGAGCCACATTCTGAAAACTTTATAAGCCTTCGGCTTCTTTGTGTCATAAAGTAGTAATTCCTTTCAAGGTATTAACTTAACTACTGTTAAAAATAGCAACCTGATATCGGCTATATCGGAAGCTCAATTACTGTAATTAATTATGATCAACGCTTATTAAATGCATTGAATGAAGTTACCCACACTTTTCTCCATTAAAAAGCTGCGCTTATAATGACGTTCCAGCAGTAAACGCCGCGTCCTCGTTTCACCACCAAATATACCGCTGGAATACGACTGAGTATCGCGATTTATTTTAACATTTCCAAAAACTTGTACGGCCGTAATTAGCGTCGGGAATTTTAATTAAAAACGTAACTTTGTGCGACGAGTCTCCGCGCAAATATTTTCATGACGGTCGCATTAGCGTGAGGCGATATCCAGGCCTCCTCGAGTGTTCCAAGGATAGCGCGCAGTTTCCCAATGAAAGGCAAGAGGGAACGCGCGCTTCGTCGGAAATTTACCCGCCGTTTAAATATCTTTTTTTGCGCGCGAAATGAATGCAGGCTCCCGGATCAATTCTAATTGTGCGCGGTAATTATGTGCGCAAGGATTAACCGAACGTTTAACGCACGACATAAAGCAAGAGGATCCGTGTAATTCGCTGAAAGAGCGAGGAGTAGAGGACTGCATCGCCTCGCAAGGTTCCCTCGTAGAATTTTTCCAAGCTGGGTTTTAACGATAATGGGCTAATAAGCGGACAGATTTAAAGTTGGCGAAACGCGTGTAGCCGAACACAACGATGCCGGAAGTTTGCCCAGGAAGCCCCTTAGGCTAACGAAATTTCGACGTGGCTTGTTAAAAATAAGCCAAGTCAATGTTAATTAAACTTTCGAGGAGAGAGCTTCGAGCTGTAAGCCTTTTGTCGATGTAAAAGGGAATGGAGAAATTTAATTCCCGCGGACAAGAGGCGGCACGGCCGAATGAAAAGCGCACTGCATCTTTCTGTAGAAAGACATTTTAGTCGGGCGTTTCAACAGGAATTCCACTGTAATTTATTGTAGAGCGGCGCAATTAAGTACCTTCGGACGCGCAATTATGTGACAGACTTACTGTGCAGCCTCTTTGAGGGTTGGATCCGATGGTATTATTCAAGACCGAATCACTGTTGTCTTAGCAGAAAGATATTTCCATTACCACTGGAATTTTATAAACAATCGTTCAGTATTTCCATTTACGAGGGAAATTGATACCCTGGACAAGCAGTTTTTGAACAAAATCAGATTTGGGAGGAGGCCTTCCTAGAAGTTTTCGAGAAATCGATTTTTCGATTTTTATATTTTATTGAAGTACATCTTGAAAATAATACCCAGAGGAACATGTTGTTTTGACCCTTCTATATAGGCCTCACCTCCTTAATTCTAAAGAAATAAAAAGCCAAATGAGATGTTCTTTTCCACTTATTAATATTGCGTCCACGTAAAAAATTCACTAAACACTCTCATTCGCAGAGAAAATACATGAAGAGATAGAACACAGCACGAAAATCCAGCTGTAACAAACGCCATCTCGTTAAAATAAAGATTTCTGCGATTTGAAAGTTGCCGGGTTAAGTATAGCCGTATAAAACGCGCGATAAGAAGGGGGAGCAGTAAAAGTGGGAAGGGAAAACAAGCGAATGAGCAATGAACGTTAGAAATTTACTAATGGAACTGAGAGGCCGGGGTAGAGGAAGGAAAAAACCGGGGGAACACAGCCGAGGGAAACAAGAGTGGCACAGCGAGAGGGATGAACAGGGAGAAAGGGAAAAACTGGTGGAAGGGGCTGTAGAAAAGAAGGCGAATGCAGAGTAAGAGGGCCATGGTTCAGGAACGATAAAACAGCGGAGGTTGTTGAACGGTACACCCTTTCCTCAGGTTCCTCGTCGAGCACGATGCAGTGCGATGCGGTGAGTAGCTAGGGTGGTTACGGTGCAACGAGCTCCCCGTATATAGCGCTCCGTTAGTGACGGCACTTACCGTGCAGTCTTCCTCTGGATGGTTGTGCGCCTCCGGATTTTCAGGATCACGTTTCGGTTGGTTCTTGCGCCGGGAGTAATTGTCGCGCGCGAACAGCGCGATCCAAGTGACTACCATTGCCAAACGACGCCCCGTGGAAGGGTCTCGGACCTTTTCGACCAATGCTGGTTAGTAATTACTCGAGGGGGTTGAGGCGCACAGGGTTTAAATCCTCGGTCCAAGTTAACCAATCGGGGCTCCATTCCGTTTGGCTTTCACATATTTTCTTCGTTACTTGCGAATGTCTGGCTCTGATCAGAGGAGAGATTTCGTTCTCGGGAAATATCTCGAAGCTGATGAAATTCTTCCGCGAGATACGGGAGATGAAATTCGAAAGCTTTTGGTAACGCTAGTTGCTTCCACGCAATTATAAATACCCTGGGATTCCTTTGAAATCGAATTCGATGATTAAATAATCTTTGGTGATACTTGAGTCGATGGTGGAACAGTATGTTTCTGACGTCAGTACAGAAGATAATAGTTTGTTCGCGAAACATCAACATGCCGGTTCTGCAAAGAAATAATAAACGCCCTCGGAAATTCTTGTGTTACACAGGAAATAGGAATCAGTGAAACACGACCGGGCTAGAAAGGCGTAGGAAGAAATGAAAAGGTGGAATCGTTCCCCTCTTTAAATTACGACGGAGGGAGAGCCTTTCCGATAAGTGGAAAGGCAATTCCGTAAGGAGCAATGAGAACGGGTAAATGCGAAAAAGCGAAGCTTAAGGAGCCGCCGTAAAACTGCCAATTGTAAACACGCAGCGCATGTATTTATACTAGCTATAGGGGAGTTTCGTCGAGAAAGAAATAAGAAATGGGAGAAATAACATGGCAGGAATTCCTGGAAAGACAAGTATTGAGACGTTACGTCGCTCCAGTTTACCGTGCAATAACACAGGGGAAATACATAGCGATGTAAATAATACGATTGAATAAGATCCCAGTTCTGTTCTCGAAAACCTATCGATTTATTCGCAATAGGTACATATGTATCTCGTTCATCTGGAATACAGAAAACGAGAGCTACATATAGCTCTGATCGACATACATAGATTAATAATGCGAAATTAGTTTGCACGGTAGGTACGTAAATATAACTTACCCTAAAACTTTGAATATAATTATTGAAAGAAAAGCAGAGAAGCGAAATTTGACCTGCGATTTCTCTTCTCGTTTCATTCCGTGAAAACAGAAACGAAAATGTTGAACGTTTCCACGTATTTCCGGTTCGAGATTCTACTGTCATTTACCTGCATTAACGTCGAAAAACGCGGAGCCCAGATGCTACATAATTTTTCCTTGACAAATCTAGTCCCTATAGTGTATCATGCTCGCCAGAATTGGGTCAGCCTAGTGGTAAACGTACCCGGAGCTCGATGAAAGGTTTGAACGAACGCGTAGCGAGCGAAATAAAAGGTCTGAAAGAACGGGGGTAGCACGGCGTAGCGATGAAAAATTCACTAAGAGTCGCTTTCGGAAATGCAGCCTTATGATTTCTTGCCGTATGAACTGCGATCTGTAAAATTCGTATTACGGGATCGACCGCGGAAATGTGGGGAATTTTTCTGCTCCTGCCTCGAAGAAATGCGATTATGCAGTCGCATGTCGACTGAAATTAAATCGAATCACTTATAAATCTGCATCTTTTAAAGTTGATTAAATATTCACTCTTTCCTGCGTGAGTAACTAAGGATAAAGGTAAATTACCAGCTTCTCCTAGTTTCAATTAAACTAAACACAATTCGACCACATGCTTCGCTGTTTATGTCCTCGCGTTCGAGTAGAAGTTGCCAACAGTGAGGGGCGTATAAATTTATACGATCACCCGATTTACGAACATCGACGGTCCGTTTGTCGACAATCGAATTTCTCTCGTTCCCGTGGTGCATGCATTCTTAACGCTGTTTGCCATTCTTCTTCTTGGACGCACAGCAGTTGCAGCGGAGAGGGGCAAAAAAACTAGGACGGTTTTGGACGTAAAGTGAAGTGCACAGGTATCTGAATACTTTGAGGGTAAAGGTCCCTCTGAACAGGTAGGGTAGGAAATAAAAGGCTTGAAAGGGCAGATGGATGCAGCGACGAGCGACGAAGCTGCCCGCGGGGGAGGGGTCGCGTGTATACACAGCTAGATGACTGCTCGACAGTCGATGCAACCCAAGTAGACGAACACGCTAAAAGTCATCCCCACGTAAAATGCTGGCTGCTCTTTGACCGGTCCATTCAGCAGGACCAATTTCCGTTTCGAGTTCTTTCCGAGTCGAAAAACTGCGTTTCAGCTTGAACATGTTGGCAGATACATTTTCAGCCACGCCGATCCGCCAAAACTCTACGGTCTCATTCGGTAAAAGGGCACTGACAAGAGTCGGATTTCGGCGGGGATTGATTTAAAAAGCTCTCGGGTAAATGGGGGAAACGAGTATCAGCGGAGAAACCAATGTAACAGGATGATATTAATCCAAACATAAATATACTATAAAAAATACCCAATCAAGAGGTAAAAAATGTTGCGACGGTAAATGCAAAATCGAGATTCTCTAATTACTTTTGACTACTGTATAAATGTAATATCATTCGTACCGTGTCAGCTGTGACAATAATCCTCTTCCAAAGCCGTGTTTCATTAGTCTCAGGATGCACTGAGACTGATGCATGATTTACAATTCCCTCAATTTGTTTAATGTACAGACGGTCACGTCGCCGTTTGTTTATCACGAGCCGCAGTTTTTAATCCATCAGTTGACCACGGCGTTGAATTATTTCGCGTGCCGCGTCCGCTAATGCCAACGATTCAATTCAATTTAATTTAGCTATAGCCACGGAAACGTTAACGTAATCGTGATTTATGCAAAACCAGCGCCATCCGTTTGCCCATCTGCACATTCGAGCGTGCAAGTATGTGCATGCATCAACGCTGGCACGGAATGCGGGGTGGAATAGTTACGGTCGTGCGAGTAAAATCGAAAAATGCGCTGGCCTCATTTGGGGCGAGCCGTCCACCGTGCTGGACCAGCTTTTCTTCGCTCGGTCCTTGTTGTAATCGAGGAATTTTTCAATACCACAGTCCAATTCACGTACCCCGTCGCTGCACCTCGAACGGCTCTCCAGCCCAAGAATCATCGTAATGGCGACTGGCTAGAAGTCGAACCATTTATCAGATTTATTTCGCGTTCAGTATCTGCGCCACTATCGGACCGCTTGAGGAAATCGACATGAATAGAAGACGGGAACGACTGCCCGTTAAGGAGCAGCCCAGCAACCACAAAGGAGTAAAATAACAGGCATACCACCCGAGATGAACGATGTTCTGGATATAGGTGAACAAGTTGTTGATCTTCTTGCAAAGAAAGGTATGCGATAGAATAAAACGCATTATTCCCCGTTATGCCAGCGCACCAAACTTAAATGCGAGAAAGTAGAAGCGAAAAGGTTATTCACCTTTAATACGCTTAGAAGCAGACATTCTTTTACTATTTTTCACTAAAAAATGAAGACGCAATTGATCCAGAAGTAACGCAGTAAAAAGATCCGCTTGAGGCTCCCCTAGTCAATGCTCAGACGGTATCATCCCCTGCGCGGCGTTAAGGGTAAATTAACCGCGGAATGAAACGCGTTATCCGTCAAATGTGTACGCACATAAAGCAACTTCTTCCACAGGAGCAACGACAGAGGAAAAGCCGCAAATCGTCTTTTTGTCGCGTGCAATCACGCCACGATGGCGACTGTATATATAGGTATACGTATCTCGGCATCTTCCTGGAAGGCAAGGGGGCTAATGCGACGAGGGATGATGGAATTTGCAAATCACCCTGCACTTCACTTTTCTCTCCCTTGGTTCTCGATTCCCCCATCTGCGTGCTCATCTAAAACCTCATCCTCGTCTTCATCTCTATCCACTCGGTCTTTCTCTGTTCGCGCTCGTCGTGCCTCCCCCTCCTACCCGCTCCGACCCCTCCCCCACACCCCCGTGGACCCCGGCATTGAGTTCTCTTCACCCTATTTATCTCACTCTTTCATATCTCTTTCTGTTTCCTTTGTCTTCCTATCTGACGACATATTTCAAACGTTACGTCTGTCCCGTTTCAGCGCCACGCTATTATTTCACTCTGTTTCTCTCTTTTTACCTCTTTTATTCGCTTCCCTCCCGAGTCACCCTCCCTCAATCTCCGCCTCTTTCCATCTAACTTCAGGCCTACCTCCGTCCGCTCTTCTTCCCTCCCGTGCCCAACTCTCGCGCTCGTTCCCGAGCCCAACCTTCGCCACGGTTACTTCTTCAGCCACCCACGATATCCTCGGCTCGTTCACGAGTAGAGAGGGCCACGCGTTTCACACTCCCGCCCGGTGGTACGCTGCCGCTCGCGTCCTTGTTAACCCTGCGGGTTTTAATAAAAAGTTGGAGAGCCAGGCTTACCGCACCCTCAACTACCATCGATCACCGTATCCCCGTCGCTTCCCCCGACCCTGCGGCGAACAGCTAGCAGGTTATGAGGAATAAATAACGAGTTCATATCCCGTCACCCAGGGCTCGCGATTCCTATCGAAATAAATACCACGGGGATGGGACTCGCGGTGTGGAATCTAGACGAACCGAGCCGACGAGTAATTTACGCGGGGGCTGAACGGTGGATAACCCGCGAAATTATCGTAATTGGCGGACAAACATTCGTGATTGCTATTGAGCTGACAGAAATTGGGAGGGTGGATTGTAGAGTAGACGTCATTGAAAAAGATTCGAATCGACTGGAATGTAAAGATTGCAGACACTGGGGAACCCCAGTATTCAGGCCCGCAGATAATTGGATGCAGATGAATCTGTACGTCTATAAATAAAGGACGTTATAAATAAAAATGCTCAGGGCGGACGATTTCTCTTTTAACGCTAGCATGTACGCTAAAAGTTCATAAGCGCGTAACGCGGTGATCTAGGAAAGGAGGCATTGGAACCATTATACCCGTCAAAGAACCTATAATCTTATCCGACCCTTTCAAGGGTCCACCTTCCTTCTTCCAGCCTTAATCATTTCATACGTAGCCTATTCAAGCCTTTCTATACGGGCGCGCCATTCAAGAGGAGATAGGTCTTCGACTCGTTCCCCGTTCGCTCGTACCTCCAACAAATGGGTTGTGAAGACACAACGGTTGCCGGTAAGAAGCATTTATTTGCTCTAATCGCCCTTTGTCCTGGATACTTTCAACCAGGACTTATACAAATGCTCGTCAGAGAGACAACGCGATAACCGATCTTCCCTCCACTGACAATCACTTCCATCACAGTACGAGAACACTCGCGTAGCTTTTCCATGCAACGATTCAGCGCCGCGGCATGCAAGGTTATCTAAGGCAAAGAGTGAACGAATTTATGGGCGTATAATATTCGCAGAAAGTACACTGAAACATCCGTGTGCGGTAGACATAAATCCCCGACAGGATTTGAAGATTTTTAGTCATTTCACTGTGTATCTTTAAACAGTTCTGTTCACGTTTAAACGTCATTCTGCACACAAGGCGATCACACGGAAATCAAACGAACCATTATACCGAACCCGCACCATTTTCCACAATATAGTCCGTGTGGTGTAAATTCGAGGGAACGGATTCTCTATTTTTACACGGAAACTTTTTACGCGATGCATTTTCCGCGGGATTTAATTCCTGGTATATGATTCCCTTGATGCAGATTAATTTTGTTTAATTAAAACGTGCGCCGAAATCTGACGTGCGCGGATGTTCTACTCTATCTTGAACCAGCGAAGGTCTCGACTGGCGTGGCTCTAGCGAAACGTAGCCGTGACCGTGTGTAAATACCTGTTGTTATGAAATAATTACAGAACATCGGAATTATTTGTGTCGCCAATGAAACGCTCGGGTTGTTGAATTAAACGCGCCGCATTCACGGGACATTACCTGGGCGTTTGAGAATAAAACGCCGCTCGTTGACGAATTAATCGATCGCGTGCCGGTCGGAAATTATTCAACGAGACTAACGTCATTTAAAATTTTGCTCATGAACAGGGAATCGTTTCCATTGACGAGATTAACGCGTTCCAGCTGGCATCGAGACGCAAAGGATTGATTCGAGATTGCTGAATCCGCTATTAATCAGTACGCTTGCCGCAATAGTTGAAGGGAAGATAACTAGTTCACTAATTGGCATGCGAGTCGATAGCTAGCAGCCAGGTCCGGAGCATGCGTTTCAAAGTGGTGCCGTGATTGTAAGGCGTCGGGGTAATCTTCGACTAACAACCCATTCACCAGGTCACTTCGTTGGCGCACCGGTCTTCTACCACTACCATCAAAGAACAGGGTTCACGGCAATAGCAATTACCAATCGCTCGGTTGCTGTTTGCTTTGCCAACACTGCGATAGCCTTATTTACCTTCTGAACCCCCACTCCATCGATTTTCGTCTAGACGGTAAATCCATTCTTTCCGCAGAGAGCATCTCAAAGTTTTATAATAAAAACGATATTGGAATTAAGCATAGCTGATATCCTGGCAGTAACAAGGGTCCTTGCTCCGTGACGTCCGGGATTCGGTGTTCGCGAAGGATCAGTATTATGTTCTCCGTGATCCGTCATAAACCATGGATACACTTGCGCGCGGATCACAGTGGATCTATATCGCGTAAGATTCTCAATGAGCTGCGATCGATACCGTTTACGATGTCTATGAAGTCGTGACAGTCGTGCACGCTATACAGGGGCCACAATAGCTCAGCATTAAAGCGAAGTAAAATCGATGGTGGACACCGGGCGATATTATTTATTGCCCCTAGTGGACAATAGCCGCTAGCGTAGGTACTTGGAGAGCCGTTTTTAGGGTTTTTCGCGATCGCAGGAATTGGGGCAAACGACTTTAGGCTCGCCAATTATAGATTCCTCCACTTGGCAGCTGCTTCAATCGTATCTCATAAGCCAGGAGGCATTGAGGCACTGGTATTCTCTAACATAATTCCAGAGGCTTAGGGTGACTAAGTAGGCAGTCAAATTGCTCGAAGATCAAGTATTTTTTGTGAATTAATTGCAAGGTGATTAATGCAAATTGTGATTTAGCCCTGATTGCGAAAAAATTGAAGTTCGGATCAACTTGAAATTTTTACAGCATGTTAAAAATATATTCCTTTCTAGAGTAGGGGAAAGTGGAGTAAAACGGAACGGGTGGGTAAAACGGAACACCAATGTTTCTGTTAGATAAGAGCTGCGAATGAGTTAGTATCGCGTGACATGGAACCAAAGGGTCCTCATAGCATTTTGTGATAGACCATAGACCTCTGCACAAGTTATTTTTTCATTAAGAGAGCTTGAAAAATTTTCGGTATCGACGTTTCAATATTGCGTTGGACTTTCGACCACTTTTCGGTACTTGGATTTCGAAAATTAATAACGGCAAGTACATCGTTGGATTCTATAGTCCTTACGCTACATTTTGATATATATAAAAAGTTCTTTACCTCACGCTGAAGTGTAAATATTAAATGTTTACTAAATGACTGCACATGGGGCAAAATGGAACACTTTTCGCGGGGTAAAACGGAACGCCTATTATACATGGGGAAGAATGGAAATGTCCCTTAGTATGTGTTTATTATCTCTTTTAATTATTAGATTGTAGATTAAACTTTTAATTACTATCCTTGTTTCCAAGAAAATGGATTTTGTATAGAAAATTATGATGTATGAGATACATCTTTCATTCGATCAAACTGTTAGTTTAAATTGTAATAAATAACATAATCATTTAACGCAGATGTGTTCTCCATGCAAATATTGATATTCATGTAAAAATCCACGTGTAGGGGAAAGCGGGGTAATTCCAACCAGCGGGTGATTCCGGCCCGCTTATTGTTCATACAATAATAAACAAACTGTATTAATCTATTCATCTTTTACGATATTATATTTATATTTGATTATTTTCCGTAATTTTCATGTTAACTAATAAAATATTTTCTCTTATATGTATAATATATATTTTTGTTATATTTTATTTACAATAGTTATACCTAAAACATATACTTATAGATTTTAACATAAATTAATACATTTTAAATCATAGAAATAAAGATTTTGTACGTTTACACGGTCTTCGAGTGGGTGTTCCGTTTTACCCCACCATTTGAGCGAGGCGAAGATTTCAATAACTCCGGCAAATTTCATTTTCCGTCGTTCTCAAAGATTTTTCTTAACAATGACCTTGATTTTCTTATAGTCTAAGGTCCACTGAAGACTCCTGTCGAGGTCTCGTGTCTTTTTCTCCTCCCGATTTTAAGTTATCACCCTCCAAAGTTAAGCGTTCCGTTTTACCCCACCTTCCCCTATACCTCAGGATTAATGTCTCAAAGCTCCAGTTTCTGAGATAAAAGAAACGCCATCTGTGCACTTCGAAAATCGAAAATCGACATTTATCGTACAAATCGCCTTCTCCTTAGTCGTGATTATAATTTGAACAGAATTAGTATAAGTGCCAAGCATTCTGGGTTCATTTTAATCATACCCTACGTCGCTGACTAGATAGTGCATTAGCAATTTGCTGAATTAGATACACCAGCGAGTCAGACTTGCCCCGATTATAGATCGGTCACGATCCACAACGTATCGCCGTAAGTTTTCCAACTTCCGAAACGATAATTTACCTCTTTAGTCCTCCCTCTTCTTCGCGCGCATCCATCCCCCATTCGTTGCCCGTCTCCTCTTCCTCTGTTTCTTGCCAAATCCCACCCCCAGCGGTGCCCGCTTCGATGGCGGAAAAAGTACAGTAAAGCATCGGAAGGAAGCAGTTAGAGCGATCGTTTCGCAAATATGTTACGGTCTTTAATCCGCCGTCGCCGAAATTCGCGTACGTCTTCCCTTTCACCGTGGTCGGTGACCCGCCACTGACTGCAGTCCTTAAAAACTCGATCTGTGCAGCTCTTGGCAGATATCCGCAAGTTTTTAACGCATAGCCACTGCAATTAATCCCTCGAAACGTACATTGACGAGAACCTGAACAGACGAAATTGGTTCCGTTCTCTGTGAGAATATAAAACGATACAAGCATATCCATTTCATAATCAAGCACAGTGGCAGAAACTTAAGGAAATCTCGCTCCATAATTCCCCTAAACGTCCAAAGCGTGCGACATTTGCAGCATTGCAAGCCGACGAACATTTAACAGGTGTCTTGATTACGTTCAGCAAGTGTTAATCGGAAAATATTTTCATCTCGCGTTCTAGACAATGTTTATCTTCCCAAACCCCGCGGTTCTTATTTAAAGAGCAAACAAGACGCGATATGATTCGCTGGCTCGCCGAGGGGTGGATTTTCCTATCGGCCATCAACGTCTGCCGGCTCTTGACATCGAATTCAAGTGCAATCTCGCTGGATATTTAGCCGGGTCCACGGAACGAGAACCGTTCGGAGCGTGATTCCCCATCGTAACGGGACTCGTGCATACGTGTTGTTGCACGTGTATCAGGGAACTCAGGCAACCAGCTTTTACTACGACCGGTAATTACCTTTCGTAATAGCTGCATATGTACACGCGGATTCAATAATGCGCGGCATGCGGTACCGCATGGAGAGCAGCGGGTCGAAAGCGTGGTTTTACCTTCGCCCCGTCGCGTCGACTTGCTCCCCGGCCGCTTTAGCCCATAAAAGTTCTAAACAGAGCGGGCCACCGTGTAGTGTCTTCAAACGGGCACGCGTTTCAGGTATAATTGCACCGTTATATTTTATGAGTCAGTCAAAAGAGCTAACCGCCACGTCCGAATGAACTGGGGCACGCGATATTGTTTTACGCGCGGGATGCTAATGGGGATTAAAATTTTTAATGTTAGCTAAGTCGCTTTTATCGCGATACGAATACTTCTTTGTTACATGGAGAAACGTTTCAACTACTAATCACCATTTTATCGTATGGTATGGTAAGCTCGAGGAGGTTGGAAAATTCTGAACAATTAATGCGCTTATTCGTGTACCAGTGCAAGTGGATTGTAATCGTGGAAACGATACAGAATTCGCACGGCGATCGGTTATTGATTATATTGCATTAGTTACGTGTTTTTTTTACAAAGGATCGCGATAAATTGAATTTCAAAAACGCTCGTAATGCTCGCCGCTCGAGGGCCCTCGTGTATAATTTGCCTGCTTCAAAGTGGACCACTGGCGCAGGCATTATCGATTATTCGTCAATTATTTATGCGTTAATCATTGGGCGTTGTTGCACAAGTTTGGCGCAAACAAACCGGTTGAAATTTTTTCCAGAGGCGAATTCCAAGGGGTTTTCAATGCTCGCGGTGACAAATTGAAAATTGCTTTGGCAGGTAACGTTAAGAGTATTAGGCAGTCAAATCGATCGAAAATCAAGTATTTTCTGTGAATTAATTACAAGGAGATGAAAGCAAGCACAGACTTTTCCTTTTACACAATGTTTATTACTATCACGTATAATAAAAATATATTTTTTTGTCTACATATCTATTTTGCAAAGGGCACCACACGAGGTTCATTATATTGTGCTTTATTGAGCTTAAAAATAAAGATTCAACGGTTTCCTTGGAATATGTTTCCCGTCGAACCTGTAATTTTAGAGTGGACCACCGGAAAAGAATTGAACCACAATTATTAAAATAGTGATTAGGAGAAGACGATTTATACGACAAATATTGATTGTCGCGGTGCACAGATGGCTGTTCTTTTTTTATTTCTGAAACTAGAGATTCTACACTTTATGCGGAGCTACAATCCAGAAAGGAATATATTTTGAACATGCTATAAAAGTTTCACATCCATCGGAACCTCGATTTTTTCGCAATCGGGGCAAAACCGCAAAAAAAACACTTACACATCAGACGACATATTGTATATATTACCAAGAATTTTTTACAGTTTATAGTATTGATAAATATTACCCAAAAGTACTAGTCACAATTTATATTCATCTCCTTGTAATTAATTCGCAAAGAAATAATTGATTTCGAGCGATCTGACTGCCTAATTATTATTAATCCCCTTAATGTCAAACTACGATGAACCTGTTCGTTATACCAGGTATGTAAATATGAAACCGGATTTTTTGTACTAAAAATACACGTTTATTGTATGAAAATGATACAAAATATTTTGTTCGAAGTATTGCCCATCGGTAGCTATACATTTTTTCCCATCTCTCTGACAATTTTGGATGCCATGCCAAAAAAACTGTTCCTCTTTTGAGGAAAACCAGTCATCGAGCCCTTTTCGTACATTTTCGTAAGATGTGAAGCGCTATTCAGCAAGTGCGTGTCCCATCGATGCAAATAAACAATAATCGGATGGAGCCAAGTTTGATGAGTAAGCCGCATGCGAAAGTATTTTCCAACTAAACGCCTCAATCGTTTCCTTTACCGTTTTTGCTCCGTGTGATGGTGCATTATCATGAAGCAGAATCACTTTGTGTTACCTTTTTGATATTCCGGTCGTTTTTCCTATCTTCTGGATCATTCCCATGACTTTCAAACGTATGGAGACGGCTTCTTGGGTTACATTTAATTGATCCGCGTGTTGTTGTTGCGTTTGAGCACCATCCTCATCCAACAATACTTGTAATTCGATGTCTTGAAACTTTTTCGGTGGTCTTCTACGTTCTTCGTTTCACACGTCAAAATGGCCACTCTTGAATTTCTTAAATCACTCAAAGCACTGTGATTTACTAAGAGCTCACCGTATGCTTCGACAAGCATTCGATGCGATTGTACAGCAGTTTTCTTCAAATGGTAACAGAAAATCAATGCTGTCCGCAAATTGTAGTTTCCAGGCACAAAATTCGATATGTTCAATGCTATTAAAAACTATGCAGTTGTATGAAACTTGTACGATTGTGAGTTGAAAATCTTTATCAGATGTCAAAACAAGAAAATGGCGTAAATGACACGGTTTGATGATAACTACATTGACAGCTGGCGCCACGTATGGGCAAATTCCGGTTTCATATTTACAGACCTGGTACTTTACTAACTAGATCACTTTTACCTTGACTATCTCACGTCTAAGAAATTTTCAACTTTTCTAACCGCCTATGCTCGACTGCAGAATACTCTCGTGAGAGACTGCAACATATTACGTCGGAGATTAATACGAACGCGCACGCGGCACGAGCTTTTTAATTATGCATAATTGACGGTAATTAAGGTCGATTCCGATCTGATCTAGATGGTTCGCCCGGCGTAAATTTTAACGAGTGTCGGCCCTGTTACTGGATTATTTAAACGTTTTCTAAATAGCACGAGACCAGATCCTCCGGCTACGTTACCAGCCGCTGTTGCCATCGCCTCATGTGCGCCATTGTAAATCAGTCGTTTCGCAGTATCTAGAAGTATTATTTTCCACGAGATTATAACGCGCTTGCGCGCCATAAATATTTTGATACACAGCTGCAAATTACGCCGGGCTCATCGCGTAATAAAACGCACGCGAGGCAAGCAAGGGATCTTCGTAGCGTATCGCGACCGAGAGGGCGAAAAATCTTTCGGAAGGTAATTTCAGATAGAAATAGGATATATATACTCGTGCAAGAAAATTGCCCAGAATTGAAAGCGCGATTCGCATTAGTTACGAAACTCAAGCACGCTCCTTCTCAATATCTTTTAAAAACACAAGTCAACAAAGATAATAAATCTCAGATTATTTATTAGAGGTGTCTGGTCAGTCGTCTTTCCCAAGCAGTAGAATTAAATGTTTCCTTAATTTATTTACAATCTCAGTGCCCCAGACTCGTACTCTGCAAGCAGGTACCGTAATTCTCCAATACAACTTCTTTTTCCTTTCTTCATTTCACCCGACTTTGCTTGGCACGTCTAATCCAGCCGACACTTTTCGTGGGCCGACCAGCAGGAAACGTTCAAGCAGCAATGATCCATTGAGAGGAACGGGCTGAGAATTCACCTGGCCACGAATGAAACGGCGGGGAAAAAACCGTTAAAGTCAGCGTCGAAGGTGACCGTAATAAATTTCCTCGGGACTACGGTCGACCTCGCGCGTTTCTGGTGCCACCGCAATTTTCTGCGGAACGCTTCTCCGCTGGCTCAATGGGAGAGCAGGAAGTTGAAGTAGGAACAACCACCCTCCTCGGTTTCCCTGCGCCGGCAGCAGGAAGAGGTGGAACAAGGCCAGAGCCAGGAGAAGAGCGCGGGACGAGTGAAGTGGAATTAGAGCAATCCTCTCTAATGGTAATTAATGTGCGGCGTAGTCAATGTAACTCACGTCGAAAGAAGAGAACGCGATCAAGTCGGAAGCGGTCGGAAAACTCAGTCCAGCAGCTGTGCTCTCGCGCGAGGGTGTTGGTGCTTACTAAAACGTTCGTTGATCAGAATCTGTATTATACAGGGTATGCTCAAATTAGTAGTATGCTTAATGAATGAAATATGGTAGCGCGATGGAGTGTTAAGCTTAAAGAACCCAGAGATGTACTCAGTATAGTTATTGAAATTTCCATACGAAAGGCTAGAACGCGCGAAAGTTGATAAGGTTATTCGAAAGAAGAAATTATTTCTGCACAGGGAACCACCCCTGTCCCGTTTCCCGCTTCACCCCGCGTAACTGGACGAGAAAGGCGATTGTCCTGGTGCTGGTGATAGCAGTGGGAGCGTCGTGGTATCGCGGCCAGCACTTTTAAACAATGAAAGCTGATTGAATCGGGCTCCGTGCCGTAACCTGGCCTCCACTCTTTCGCCGAGGTGAAGCTTGGCCGGAGCTCGTCCTCCCCTTGCGGTAGCCATCCTGCACGTTCCAATGGCAGGCCACTTCTCCCTGTCGAACGGGTTGCCTGGTTGTGCACGTACATTCGGTGTCGGGGGACACATAGCGGCCACTTTTCCCATGTCACCTCGTTCCTTTCTACCGCCGCAGCAACTATTTTTATTATCATCGCCCGTATACAAAGACCAGCCACCAGGCGATGATTCTCAGCCGGTTATTGGTCACGAGACGGTAGTCGGGGTGTATTTCAAGGTGGACGTAAGCAACGCGTCGACGTTACTCTTCGGCTTTCGAGAATTTATGGGATATGGAGATAAGCGGGCAAATTATTGCGAGAGTGTAAGAGGTTTTGTAGGCGCCGGCGACGATGGCTTTCTTTGTGCTTGAGAAAGGATTGCTCGGCTCTTCATTCGAAACTGGCTAATAAGTTTATAGCGCATGGAGGCTGCAGAGCGTTCGATTAATTTTTATACGGCCGTAGGGATTTAAGATCCGTCGAGATTAATGTACGTCCATCAAGGGGCGAGCTTAATTATTAAAGCACGAAAAAGATCCGGCACTTTCGACACTTTCGTTTCGTTATACCGCGAGTGCTCCGATGCACCGTTCCATTAAGTGCTAATGCAATCTGAGGGACTGGACAGGGGCAAAATAGATACGGCTGCGAGTGGAACAGGTACAAACTACGGCTCTTAAAAGCCCTCTTTTAAAACTATCCCCACGGTGCTTGGCTCGATCCCTCGCTGCTCCCGCTCTGTATGTTTCTTCGAAAACGCTTTGAAGTTCGGTCGAAAGCATTAACCAGTGCGCCATGGCTGAGTGCTAGTGAAACTAAATACGCGATGTCCTCGAATTGCATTTATTAATTTCCAAACGTGGTAGTACCTATTAGTCGGCAGAAGCAACTGGAAGCAACTCTTTCATTTCGTTGGCTATCAAATTATGCAACACCGACTGTCAAATAGGTAGATTGCACGCGGCCGTTTGCACAAAAATCCTTCTATAAATACTTCTCTCACTGGAATTTCTCGCAGAAGGGACTATTACTTTACAGGAATTTCTATAAAAGAAGAAGTCCTATTAAAAGAGAATTAAAATGTTTGCGTAAACTTTCGTCCCCGAGTGCCTCGCTATGCAGTAGCAGACAATTTTATCTTCTTTCCAGAGAGCAGGTAAAAACGCTTGCAATACCGGCAACCATGTCGCAGCTCTGCAACAATTTGCTGCGCGTTTTGTAAATACCTTAATCCAAAGGTTGAAAATGAAGCATGGCGAAAAAATCGAGCACTTGCGAACAGAAGTTTATGCGAAGTTTGATTTCGTTGTACCTTCTTACTTACGTTCTTGGTTTCGTTAATTGAAGGCCTTGCTCCGAACCCATACTTTGGCCCGATGATTTGCCTCGGCACAAAGTTCCCGCGTATCGGCGATCAGTATTCGCGACGTGTTCATCAATTACCCGGGACGGGTCGTCGGTGGTGTCGGCTTTGACGTAGAGACGCAGTTAATAATGGCGTGGCGCGCTACTTGCTAATGGTTTTCTATTACACGCGGCGGAATAATTAGCTTATTACAAGTGATCGCGAGCTACCTGTTGCCAACTGGCCTGTTGTTTAAAGTTGCCGACAACTATCCAGGGTCAGCGCGTACATGCGAAATAATTAACGAACGAGCCGGCTCGTTACAAAAACAACGTCCGCGCCGACGTCGCTCTCGCCCCCGTCTACCTGTAATTAAAAGTAATATCAACTACGACGGCGACACGGCAGGCAAAGTTTGTCGGCAGAATCGATACCGTTGACAGGTTGGATATTACACATTCCGGGGCGTCTATTAATCGCGATGCGCCATAGGCGACTACCCAATAAAGATTAACTGAAGAAAGACTAAAGGAATTTCAAAAAATCAAGAAGTAAGTACACGCGATTCAGGTCTGCGAAGCTGCTTCGTGTTTCATCTCTAGAGGGAAGTGTTTCCGAGGGGAATACATTTTTAAATATTCTTCCAGGGCTTTAGGTCCCTTTGAATCTTGTTATAGAGAAAAAATCCACCATCAGGAATAAGAAGTTGCTGCTAGATCAAAAGCAAAGAAATTACTTGAAGTTCCGGCGTATAACGATCCTAATTTGCAATAACGCTGATAACAGTGGCAAGGCACGGACAGAGAAGCTACTCGAAATTAAAATCGAGACTTTTAATAAGGGAAGATTGCACTTGCCGTGTAAATTCGTATATAACGGTAAGCCGCGTAGCACGGCTTGTAAGACCTCGGACTAGCCCCGGCAACGTCTTGCAACTTTTAAAAGGGAAGGGATTTAATGAACCCGTTCTCAGGGAAGAAGCAGCCCCCGGGATAACCGTAACATTTTACTATCCGCGGCGTTCTGGAAACAACTTTTCCGGAGAACGGAGAACAATTGGAACGGGGGCGAAACGAGCTGAAAACGCGTACGTGCGGGATAGTCGACGGCCTCAAAGCGAGGAGGGATATTCTTCGACGAGGTGAAACCGTTGCGTGGCCAACGAAGACGACGATACCCGTTTAATCGATTCGAGGCTCCTCGTAATCGCTTATTCGCTGATACCTGCCTCTTTGTCCCCCTTTGTACGGTGTGCAATCGACGGCGACGGGCCCGGTCGCTTTGCGAACGCGCGGAACGACGGCGGGGACGGTGTCGAGCGAGGAGCCACCATAAATGTCCCCGCCTGGTTGATTGAAATTTATGTTTTAATTCATAGTCGAACAGGCGTCCGTGGCGAACACGTTGCACCAACAGCCACGGCCGAGGATGAATGGGTGGGGAAGGGGAAGGACGACGATAGCTGGCGAGGGAAAGAGTTCGAGGGACTGAGGTCATTTCGTTCCTCTGTTCGCTGTTTAATTTACAGTGACGTGCCGTGGCCGAGTGCGTCCTAGGCTAATAAATTTCTAGACCGGTCGCGCCGCCTCCCGCATCGCGGACAACGAGCCCTGCGCTTTTCCCGCGGCCTCCATTCTTCGCCTACCATTCAAACCCCCTTGGCTTTTATTCCTCCCCCAAGCGCCTTCTCCTTACACTGTCACGACTTTTCTATGGCCTCCGTGGCAATTGGCCGTCCACGTTCGTATCGCTGTGTGTATGGCTTCGGAGATGCGTTGTTATTTCCATGATTTCCCTTGTACAGCTTCGTACGAGACATCGAGAGGCTCCTTTACATCCCTGGCAATTTCTCTGAGGAATAAACAGGCGCTCTGTGAATTTCTGTGTATAACGTGTGCACCTGGAATCCATTCAACAGCACTGCACCCTGCGGCATATTTTTCTTTCACGCAACAGAATTATCGGAGAGCGAACTATTTAGACGAGCAGCGCACGGTCCAATACCCCAGAGGATCACGAGATGGGCTCCCGTTTCCTCCCTACCGAACACCACCATTCCGTGATTTTATTTCCCCGTCGAATCCCTTTCGTGACTACATTTTACAACAGGGTGGATTCCACTCCCGTTTCAACTGAAGGGGCTCCCGAAGACTTTAAGTGGCCCATCTCTAAGGTAAAAGAATCGTTGAATTATTGTTCGATGGTGCGACGAGTAGAAGACTTTGTACGGTATTGATTTCGTTCGCCGGTGCACCGCCAATCCCCTCCGGTTTTAATAATTAAATTATTCCAGGCGTGCCCGATGAAACGAGAGTTCTAGGCGGAAAAATTGTCGCGGGAGAAATTACTGCTGTATTTCGCGAGGGGGAAATATTCCGAGGCGAGGAAAATGTGTAATGAAAAGTGTTGGAAGGCGACGTTGAGCTCGCGCGGAGGCGTCTTCGACGGCGGAGGGAGGATTCTTAACAGAGGGGAAGGAGGTCGAGACTTCCTGTTTATGCAAATATAAACAATGCTCCACTGTTTACGACAACGAAGCGTACGGTCCATTGAATACTTAGACACAATTGGGATATTTGATGGACGGGTTGATTATGATGAATTTGAAAGGCGGAACAGCAAGGAAAATAGAAACGCTACAAGAGAATCGCAGAGTCTACAATATCTCTATTGAAGGGAATCTTAAATTAATTTTTAACTCCGGCGAGCTTTTGAAATCTCGGTTTGTGTTTTCGCTTAGAAAGAATGAACTCGCTTGAAGAATAAATTCCATCGTCCGCTTCGTCTACTTAAAAAGTCAATACGTTCGCTTTTCATCGCGACCGTTTACGTATTATTTACTCCAACAGCGAACGTTTGCGGGGAGAAAACTCGCGGGTATTTTAAAGCGAAAAGGGAAGAAAACTACTATAAATCCCAGGCCAAACGTGTAAAACACGAGGAGAACAAGCAACATACCCCGAGGGCCAATGTATTCGGTTTTAACTAAGTTTAAAAATGGTGACACCGAGCTTCGTGCTTTTCTTCCCATCGCCAGGTCAACTCCGGTTCTTCCCTCACTTCCGGCCCCTGCGAATTTCATGAAATTTGTATTCATGGGAACTGCATCAATTCTGGAAGTACATTTTCAATGCATCCACGTGAATCATTATTTCACCTGAAAAATAAACATGTTTAAAGGGGTTGAAGCGCCGAATGGAAGGACGGTGCAGAAAAAAAAGGAACAGACAGGGACAGTGGAGCGTAGTTGACTGTAAATCCACATCGATGCATGCAAGCCCGATGAAAAATGGTGTCGCGGAGCAAATTATTCCAACGGCCAGTATTTTCACGTGGCAGTGATTTATCGTAAACGAGCAATCGATACATTTCACAAAATTTTCGGTCGCACCGTTGGCCGTTATATTTTTTTTTGTTTCCACCCTTTCACCCACATTTTTATTCCTCTCTCACCTGGCGGAATAAAAGGTTACGGGGACCGGCGCCGAGTCGGTCGATGGAACCGCCTTGATTCGATTACCGTAGTAACGAAACGCGGGACGAAAGGTGGACAGAGACAAAAAAAACCGTAACTTCCGTACGCGAAATCCCGGCGAACAGATGAAGCGCGCGTTTACTTCGACTGCATGAAAAGTTCCCGCTGCGCGAGGGTTTCCCGAATAAAAAATCGAGGGTGAGAGGGCTGCACGTGAATTTTACAAATGCGCGACGCAGGGCCGGCCGTGCAACAACGTTCCGGAGCGAGGTGTATAAGTTTGCAAGATGGACGGCTGGCCGTCGGTTTTACGTAGAACTTGAACTTCCAAATATCTCATTAATTCCCAACTGTCTGCCGGTGGCAGTCATAAGTTTCGCCGCTCGTGGCAGTTTCAAAACTTTAGAAAGATCGTGTTCCGCGAGGGCGAAATAAAGAAATGTTCCCGGGGAAGTTCGGCTCCAGCCGCGCCTCTGGTCCAGGGCCCCCGAAACCACCGACAAACGAACCCTCGAATAGGCGTATTGGAATTGCCATGAGGGAACCCGTCTGGGAAGTAAAGAGGTAATGGGCTGTCTGCTTCTTTAACGAGCGACTGCACCCGAGCTGGCGGAAGAATAGGATTCTGCTGATATAAGCCACTTAAATGGCCCCTCTGTCTTCCGGCGGTGAGTGTCGAGATCTGCTGATTTTCGCATTAATTCCCGATTCCAGTTCGATACTCTACCTATGTGTGTTTCAATGATAAATATTAATGGCGTATTCAACAGAGATGATTCCACAAAATTGTATATTCATTTGAATCTAATATTAAACAAGGTCAGAGGTACAGCAACACTGATATGCGAGAGTATATAACACGAAAACGAAAAATGCTTGACACGAATCGAACGTAGGAACGCATAAATACCAGCGCGAATTTAAATTCACGAGCCATCGGTTGTAGATCTGTGCCAGTGTTTTAAAGTCAACATTTTTTATAATCCTCGTACGTTTCAGAAAAATACGTCTATTGGTATGAGAGCGTAAAGCAAGTTTTTTTTAACGTAAAACTATGAGAAACCAATTTCTTTCCGACATGTTTAGGTGGAACGCCGGAGTTAATCAGTTGCAAGGTTTACATAGCGCGCAGCGGATGGTTCTTTATCGCAGGAAGCGATATCCGCGTGTTTTACAAACTAATACATCCCTCCGGAGTACCAAGCCCGCTCGGAGGTCCTTGCAAATAATTTTACTCTCCAGGATCGTGTGCAATCTCGTTCGCAGATTACGTACACACGCGGCCCCCTAAACGAGCCATTTATTCGTCGCCGATAACAAATGGCCAATTTACTTTGAATCGCGAGGGGAAATCGCGCAAGATGCGCGCGCCCCGTTTATTGTACGCATCCATAATACGTTCCGGTTCTGCAAAACGTCGAGAAGCTCAAACTTAAGCGCGCCAGTTCCGTATAAATCTGCCCACCCCATTCCGTGTAACGAAATCCAACTCTACACCAGCGTGATATCGTACTTGTTACCATCCCCTGTCTCCCTCGCCCGCCCCCACCTGCTATCTCGTTCTCCGCCGTCCCTCCCGTCCCATTTCCCGACCTACTTTCATCTTCAACTATGGAACTTCGATTGTTTGTGTTGGAACTTCGATCGTTTAATTAGCCCATAAATTAACATCGAATTACTCGGGGGCCGGTCGATTGTATTTCTCCTTGGGGCAGATATTTCCTTCTGTGTCGCGTATTTTCAACTATTTTTGCCGGGTGATTTGCGCCCCCACGGTCGCGTTTGTTTTCGACCGTATCCACGCGATGACTCGTCCCCGGGAATTGATGACCGCCATCCTTCGACGTTAATGTTTTCCTGTTTCCCGCGCAGTGGTGCGAGACAGCCTATGGTCAGACAGCACGCGCACGGCCTACCTCGGGGAGGTATCGATCAAATAGCACGGCGTTTTGTATCGATTTAATATGCTGGGCCGCGAGTTTACGTTAGCCCGATACCGCGGCCGGCTAGATTGCAGGTTTTTAACGGCCACGGGAAAAGAGTTTATTAAATCACGAAGCGCGTATTTCCGTTTGTTCCTGTGCACCCGCGCGAACCCTGCCCTCCCCGGGCATTAATTACACAACGTGACCCACTTTAATCTACAAACGGATTTACCCGCGGAATGTACGTGCAATTGAAAAATTTCATTCCTGGCGGAAACAATAACGGGCGGTAATTCGCATATAAATAACCCCGCCGCGATATTTTCCGTTTCGTTCTTTTCTGCCGAGCTTCGGCTGTCCGTGCCCCTCCGCCTTGGCGGGATAACTGGGTCGCCTAGGTTTCAAAAGGATAAGATACATGATTCCTATCGGTGTTCATCGTTGCAGCACGATCGCCGACGGACAATACGGCCGCCGGAGTCGAAGACTTAGATGCAAACGATGCGTCGAAGTGCACGACCTCTTGTATCCCGGAGTATACGACACCCATTGTGGACCCGCACAATGGGATTCATAAATTACATAATCTCTCTTTTATCATGCAAAGTGGGCCGGCACATAATTACGGCGGAACGGTGCTGAACACTTGGATAACCGTTCCAACTTACCGAGCTGTGAAATAAGCCGAGTTTTATACCGAGGAGAGAAAAACGATGCAAGTGGATCGCAGCGGCTACGTGTATCGCCCCGCACGATTTTTCGTCGCCACTGTGCAACGTATAAAATACGATCGTAACTTTTCTAATCTCCAGGATGAGAACTGTGGGTATGTACGGCGCGCGGGCAAATACCGCCCTGTTGAAACTTTGACCCTGTTTTTGAATGGCCCTGGGAGTTTTTGCTGGAATTCATTTAACACAGCTCACAGTTTCGCGTATTTGGCGCACCGTAGCTTGCCACCTAAGTTAAAGAAGCAAACATATCGATACCTCGAATGCTTAAAAACTACCTGTATTCAATAACGTGAGAAATAATCCCCGTGCACTTATTATTCTGCCAAATTACTCGCCCTCGATGCTCCTCGAAAGCCCGCAAATATTAATAAAAATAGAGGAGCTCGGGTATAGGGGAAGGGAGACGGTGGATGGGAAAAAGGGGGAGGAGATCGTGCGGGATGAAAATCGAAGCGGCCAAAGCGAATTCAATCTCGAAACACTTGGGTAAACGCGAGGGTGGTCGGACATTGGGAGGGCGAAACGAGAAGTTTAGCGGGTAGGATCTCCAGGGTGTATCGCGGGAATGCCGAAATCCGCCAGCGGGCAACGACGGTATCGTCCATTGCGAGCCGCTGGAATTGGCGTGCTCCCATCGGACATAAATTTCAATCAACGGCAGCGACGACGACGCGGCCTCCACCGTTCGACGCCAGCTCGTAGGGAGTTCCGAAATACACAATCGGCCGTTCTCATTGAAGGCGTCGCTCGCATACTTCGTCCTACCCCCTAGATATTTATTGCTACCTGGTCGAAGGTGCCGAGGGCCGATTGGTTCTCCCGTCCGTCTCTCGTCTGCCACGCCATCGTTACACGCTGCCCACGGAAACGTAAATTCCGGTGCCAGTGTCCCGTTGATTGGTTCCGGCGGCACGAGATTTGCATTAAACGAAACCATCAGTCAGCTAACGTTCACGTTATTGCTGATCAATGGCCGTGAATTGGCACCAATTATTCATTGTCCATGGATTCACTGGTAAATTGGGCTACGCGATACTCTGGAGATACCAGGAGATACGAAGGAGCCGTAGATTTCCTGGTGGTATTGTGGGAACAAGTGATGAAAAATTGATCCTTGATCGAGAAGAAGACATAAGAGAACATCGGGATCTTATATTAACCCTTCGTGGTAACACCTTCTGATAATCATAAATTGGTCACATAGGGGTTCACTGCACCCCAATGTTGTTTTTGAGTTAGCATTTTCGTATTTTTGAATCTTTAACTTTTCAGTGATAATTGTACATTCATAATACAGACTCATGTATCATGCTCTAATAGTATTTTTTCAGAAATGTAAATTTTGATATGATGAAATTTGTAGTCCAAGAAGAGCGATTTTCCACGGCTGTGGAAAAAAGCGATTCTTTTTGCGATAAATTCTCTTTGGAAATTGGTCTTGGGGTACGATACACCCCGTGTGACGACGAAGGGTTAAACAAAGTTTCGGCGCCTTAACAATGATACCGATTAATCTGAAGACATTACTCCTTTTTCTTTGAAATATTTTCTTCCTGAGATCGCGCCCAGCTACCCGAAGCAAGCTAGAACGAAGCCTGTCGCACCCTCGTCGAACGAAAATTGCTTCATTAAGCTTTCCTTGCCGCCTTGTTCTCGAGACGTTTTTGTTTACCGATCGGCCAACGCCGGGTCCATTCGAGCGAGTAACAAACGTTACAGGAGAGTGACATTCCCCGACAATCGAACGTTTCCCCCGTTCCCAGAGGCGAGGCGAGTCGCGCGTCAGAATATTGCCTTCCGCTGTTCATTGGCAGATTTTAATTAACTTCGCGTTGGGAAAAGTAATAATGCCCGGGCACTTTACATAAACTCGATAAAACCGACACGAGAGGCGGCTGAGAACGGTGCACAAGGGGCGCGGATTGATTCGAGAAACGTTGCATTGTGCCCTCGTTATTGCAACCGAGTGCATGCTCGTGTGCATCCGTCTATAACGGGCTGGTTGCGATTGCGTCGAGTCCTCCGACGGAGGTATTACTTCGTTTCACCCGGAGCCCACAGGAAAATGTGGATACTTCGCGGCCTTTGGTAGCTGATCGACCTATTTCTCGTTATTTGATTGCCGCAGAACGCGAGAGTATCTTATTCCATACGGAGTGTAACGATATAAGTGCTGTTCATCAGTGGAGGCTCCCTAGACAGTTATCTTCCTCTATATTCTGTAAATAGGTATGTGATTCCTTATAAACTTTTTATCTCGTCACCGAATGAAGCACCCGGGTAGGGATAAATGATACTGACATCGAATTGCAAGGAGGAGACGAAGTTTGAGAAGAATGTTTTTCACAAACGCATTGGGTAAAAGGACCCAAGTTTTGTCCCCGGGGCCTAATTCTGTCCCCCTGCATTTCTCGATTCCTATGGTTGCATTTTCAGTGTCATCTGGTGGCAAACGTTGCATTAATATGCCCATGGCAGTATTCTGACAGACTTGCAAGTAACACGTAACTACGTATTTGTGCGTTTGCGAAGGAGTAGAAGATTTTCGAGCACGGCAAATTTCTGCAGACTTCAGTATGATAGCATGTTATTCGTAGAAGTGAATATTATTTCGAATTCGAAGTTGTAGCACTTTTTCGGGCATATCTTGTAGTTTCTTACACGCAATAACTTTGATAGCTCGCGTAGTCTGTTAGAGCGATCACAATACTGAAACTGTGCGAATTCCAAAGGCATGGCAGAGGTTTGCCGGACTGAAGGACACAGATATAGCCAAGCGAGTTCATAAAATTGATATGAAATTGCGGGTAATTAATGCATAGCACCTACACACACCATCGTGTTATATTATACGCATCGATCGAGCACTCAGAAACAGTAGATAATGAAAATGCTAGCCAATTAAAATGATCAAACGTACACCCTTTATTCTACTTTTCTACGAGGAACTGCGCGCTGACGGAGTCTCTCGTTTCAATGAACTGCTCAGCGAGAAACACGGTGTAGGATCGATGGTTCTCGTTACGCCTCTATACTAAATTGAAGCTTAACTTCCCGAACGATTCTACGGAATCAATTATTTTCCATAGAAATAATTAATCCATTTGTTCCGCGTTCAGTGCTGATAACAGACTAAATTAATTTCTTTTAAAATGTATTAACTCAAGTGTTCTTTCATTTTAATGAAAATTTCCTACGCAATCGTTTTGTACTACGAGTTGTGCTATATAGTTCCACCCAATCAACCTGTATATTCTCACTGAAGATAAAATTGTCTCGGAACCTGTTGAAATACCTGCTATTCGGAAAGAAACTGTAATGGACTGTAATGACGCCGACAAAAGTAATAATGAAAAGGGAGCAATTTCGTGTTCGGCGAGAAAATTCCCATAACTCGCAACAGCGTTAACCAGCTCCTATTCATCGCCCAGTTTCCTCGATCACGCTCGTTCTTGTGTAACATCCGTCTGGAGGGCCCGAAACTTCCTGCAACAGGAACGCCCCGAGGGCCTTCGCAATTAGTAAATTCAGCGCGGCGAACGCGTTCGGCCGCGAAAGAAAAGAAGATCCAGCGCGTGTCTCGTTAAAGGTAACGCGACGGCGACGATGGCGGCGGGGCCGGAAGTTTGATTAGCCGGCAGCGGGAGCAAGCAGAATATTAGCGAACTTAGCCCGGGAACTTGTTCATTAATGGATCGGGAGTTGTACGCCTTGGTAAATCCACGTTGTAATCTGACGGCTGGATCGGGACGGCAATTGAAACTGCCAGCAACAGCCGAACAGTTCCAAGCTGCGGCGGTTACGAAGGGTCTGGGCTGCAACTAATATACACGCTTGTAATTAGTTGTGTCGCGCCCGATAACGTGCGTCGTGGCTGATCTGTCGCTGGCCATGGTAATTTTATTGGCCCCTGTGTCGCGTTTCTATCGGCCACGTTCACTGTTTCTATGATTACTCGTCACTGCCGAGTCACGCTTCGTGTATCCAGTCCTCGCAGAAATTCATGACGATCGAAGGGGCGAAATTTCGCGGCGAATTTGATCGAACGTTCGGAGACTCGAGACAGTGGTTGCTGGAGAAAAGGTCACTTGTAAATCAGCATACTCTGGTAACGGCTATTCCTTCCACAGGCAGACGGAGCGTTTTGGGATACTCAGACTTTCGTGTTATCGACAAAATTGTTAAGATGTTTTAACAGATTTACGATCGTGTTAGATATCACTGACCAACTCTACTATTTTCAACTGAAACATTCCTAATTGATGTGCTACCAAATATACTATTTGACATAGGTCAAGTATTTTAATTTATTGGACAATGAGTTATTATAGGTGCCGACATATTACATATTCAATATCCAATATGGATCATGTCATAAATCCTTGAGGTTTAATTCATCCTTCTGAGTAGGTCACCAACGCGGTCATTGTACTATATCAAGTAGGGGAAAGGTGTCTAAAACGATCCTTCGGGGTAAAATGATTCCTAGCTGTTCTAGGGCTATTAGTAGTGCTATTTCGTAATATCGATGTACAAAGGTTCAGTCCGTACGTCGTCAAGTGTTACACGAAATGCCATGTAGATGTCAGCATTGTGTGTGTTAAAAACAAGAAACAATCAAAATCACAATTACAAAACTTTTTCAATGTTGTGTAACTTTTGCCATAAACGGCTTAAGTAGTATGACAGCTGTCATACTACTTATATATTCAACCACTGAATGTGAGTTAAATGTTTGGGGTCATATGATCCCCCTCTAGAAGGGTGAAATGATCCCATCAAAAAATTTGTCTCTGTGAAGCTGATTTCATTTTCTTATGTTTGTTAGTTGATTTTAAGTATTTCTACTCATTGCTTATATACCAAAAATTATAATGTTCGCATATTTTGTGACTCGGTGTAATTTCTGTTTTTATTTAAACAAATCAATGCTTTTTAATGTTCGTCTTATTCATTATCAGTTTTATACACCAATGTGTAAAAAATAATCCTTTAGTATACTTTCATAAAAATGCGAATAAAAAATATAATTGATCATGTAACTAAATTTGATCTAAGCCAATAATAAGGTAAAAAAACTAACTTACAAAAGCCACTTTACTTTTATTTAAAAAATGTGAATATGTATTTTTTATATGAATTACGTCTTAAGGTAATCGTTTTAAACACCTTTCCCCTAAACTTTAATTCTACTCGGTGATCTGATGAAAATAATAGGATATATAAAGGAAAAGGGGAACGCAAGGAAAGGGGAAGTAAAAGAATGAAGCTCATCTTAGAAAAACATTTACATATTTATATATATAAAATATAATACAATTTGTTACAGTGTAGATGATAGTGTAGCGTTTAGACGTTAATATCCAGTGTAAATTAGGTATAAATCTAACAAGAGCGGTATGGAAGGACAGGGCGCCCGGGTACGCGTACGATCTGTGCGCGCGCGCTCGTTAATAAGCTGAGGGACGTGCGCGCGTGCACATCGAGTACAGCTTAACATGATTACACGTAAATGATACAGATACAAGATACTATTTTTTCTTTTCCAGCTAGCTACCTTGAAGTCGAGTGTAGGTGCGTATGAAGAGTCCGGGACGTAGTTTAAATCTAAAAACTATATACAGGGTACCTATGTACACGCATACGCTATTCGCTCGATTCCTTAATCCACTCGGTTGCTTGCGTTGTCGCTCGACCTGCCGTATCGCCATACTATCGATGGGCCACGGTTATCGTTCTCGACCGTCTCTAATCTTTTCTACATACAGTACATACACCTCCGATCTCCTGGCCCCGTCGTGTTCTCGCCGCTCGATCTCTCATCACGATCCAACTCTCAACATTTACAGAATTGTTTCAACAATAATGAAGTACATCAATACAAACCGATCGGAGATCGATCAACGTCTCTCCTCGCATGACGGTTACTCTTCTCAGGTACTGGACGCTGTCCTTCAACCTTTAAACAATTGCTCGCGGCGGAGAAGTTACCCGTGGTAAATGGTTATCGAACGTCACAAGGAATATGGACGCGTGGATAGTTGACGATACCAACGAGAGCACGATGGGCACCAGGTGCCTCGGCGCGAAAACGAACCAGCTAACGTACACACGATGCAAGATCATTGAGTATAAATGCGTAATATCGTTTCCCTATCGTATCTAACATACTTATCCCAGCGTAAATGACATTTATACTTGTGACACTTTGCTTGATTGTTCTGGTCATATCACCGGCAGTTCCTATTCAACCCCCTCCCTGCTCCACCGCCCACACCTCCACCCCCGAACGGCGACGTCCGCGACAAGGACGCAACAGCGTCAGGACACGGTCGCCGTGACTGGAATCAGCGTCGACATCATCGGGGGCCGAAGAAGTCACGGAACAACTTCCTCCTCGCCCCTTCGCACCGCCGATTACAACGTGTCCCTTCGGCGATGATAAATCATCGCTTATCCCTCGACGGATCGTACCTACGGTTACGTACACGCAGCGAAGAAATTCGAGGGGAGAGAAAGCGGCGGTTCTCGTTCGAGCGTTCCTCGAAATTATCCCCCTTTCTTCTCGTCTTCCTCCTCCAACCGTCGGTCAATTACCTCATCGTCCCGTTCGCGGGCAATTTCTGTCTCCTATCTCGCGTATAACTGACTCTCTGTGTATGTGTACGTGTGTATGTGTGTGTGTGTACGATGACACGATGGCTCCAAGTTGATTCGAATATTGAAAACGGAAACGGAAAGGTACGCTTGCATCTCGAACTGGGAGCGCTGACATTAGCGAAGCGACGATTGGCAGTTCTCTCGGTGAACTAAATTTACATCGAGCACGTTCGATGATCGAAGGGAACGGACCTGTTCAGCGCCTAAAAACTGTTCTCCTCGAGGCAAGGTAATCGCTCGACTGCCCTACGGTCTCTACACATACAGATCCCCTATGACATTTACGAATTATCCGTTAGTATTAAATTGTAAAACGTGGCTACGCGTTATCGTTACCGATTTAGTCGACTACGTGAGGTTTCTTTTTTTTTTATCGCTACGCTAGGGAGAGAGAGCTCCGCCGTCGACGAGCCGGTCGTCGTTCAGAGGTCGGACATCCACGAGGATCGAAAGGGCGCGATATCCGCGATCAACGGTCTGGATTTAAATCGACGACCGGCGTGAACAATTTTTTTAGTGGCGAATCGAAACGTAGTTTTTCCCCAGTGAATGTTCGATAAGATACGCGCTTACAAGGCTCCTCCCCGATTCCTGGTGTCTTTGTCCACCGCGTAAGCTGCGTTTTCCTCGATGCTAATGGAATTCAGGAAAAGTGCGCGCGTTAGGGGACTCTTGACTACAACGTGCCGCTATCGATCCAGCCGTGCTCCGGCGTAAGTCCTCTCGCTGCACGCCAACGTGCACGTCATTTTTTCTCTCCTTTTTCTCCCCCCCTTCCCTAGAGAGAGAGAGGGTAAGCTCTCTTTTCTTCCTCTTTCCTTCTTTCTCTCTTTTTTTTTTAATACTTAAAGTAGTGCTTCGGAGACTTAATCGATTACACGACACCGAAGTGTCGGGCTTGATGTGAATTAACGCAGTCAAGAAGCGAGTTGATTTAAATCGGATACTGTACGAACCTCGATAGGTCGATCTCAATTCATTCGGGGCAGAGAATCTGTTACTGAATCCGAGCGTTGTAATTGGATTGGAGAAGTTTCAATGATCAGCAGGATTGTTGTCGCGTATTTCGAAGAGAAGACTAATTTGTAACTGGTTATTTTCACGAATGTGATCATAAACGAGGTCGTTTACTCTAGTTTTCATTCTTCACTCCACGCGACTCTGTTAACTCCCGACAGATAGCTGGCAGTATCAATTTTCTGGCAGTGGCAATTTTTTTAATTATCTCGCGCGTTACGCGATGAATGAAACCGAGACTGCAGTACAGATGAATAAAATATTTGATACCCAGTCGAATTGTGGCGAATTTCAATGCGGCCAAGCTCTGAAAACTTTTAATTAATCATGAACAAAAACGAAACAATCGGTCACTGTTAATTCCCTTCTATAGAGTTTCGAGCGTTCTCCGTTGAGCAGCGCCCCTTTAAATCGTTGCGCAAAGAAATGGAAGTACGTGTTATCCGTAGGACGGGCTCAATCAGGCAGAAATCGATCGAATCGCGGCGACAAGCGTCCCCGGTGGCGAAAGGCCAGAGACGCGCTGGTACTCAAAAATTTCATCAGCAACTGATCTGCTCGGCACAAGTTCGGATTTGGAAAGTTTTCTGCCGCAGAAAGTTTTCTCAGTCCGCGCGAGCTCAATTCGGGATGGGGATTTGAATTCTGAGGGCTACATTTACCATAGATGACCATTTTCGTATAGAGGTGGTATGATCCTCCACAGTTTCATCATTTCACAAACTTTTCCCTCGTCAAATATTTCGGAATAAGCATTCGGCGTTTGAATTCAGTGGGAACTGGAGAGATAGAAGTGTGTGTTCAACAGACTAATACAATAAAAGTTCGAAAGCTTGATCACCCAATCCCGTCACATAAAGTCTATCCAGAATCCAGCTGCGAGCACCTCGAACTCGTATGTAACCAAAGAGCCTCGTGCGGAAAGAGACCTTCGAGCTTCGAATCGAACCTGATGGGAATATTTAACATCGCTTGAAATTTTTGTGTACCCTGCACACCCTGGCGTGAAAAACGCATGAAGAAATCGAGCCTACGCTTCCCGTCGCACTTCGCGGACGTGGCTCGCGGAATACAAACGCACGCGCGAAAGAAAAACGCGAGCTGGCGTGTCAGCAGGCGAGGCTGTGTCCTAACCTGGCAAGTAACTCTATACAATTAAATAAAAAATAAATAATCGCTCGCCCGCGGTACGGGCACACCGTCGAACAACGTTACACTTAATAAACTGTACAGAATATTACAAAGGACCGTCGGTTGCTCCCATGCAAACTTTGGTCGAGTGACACGGCGGAACGACGGGGGAAAGTACGACGTGTCTCGCGAAAGCGCGAATTTTTTGCGCTCCCCGTGTGAATCAACCAACGTTTATATGGTGTCCGTTACAAAACGCATCTATTCGCAGCTCTAATAGTAACAGAATATACAGACTTTGCCAGGAACCAAGCGAGACGCGCTGGCGATCCGAGGGAATCAATCGAAACGCAAAGTCGCGCGTTTCTTGTGAAAGTAGAGTCTACAGATCTGAGAAGGTAGACTCTGAAAGATCTCTGGCAGAGAATCGCCAACGTATCGCCTGGCTCCCGGCTCTAGAAATAAACAGCCAACAATATAAATTCTTTCGAGTCGAGAATCTCGAAAATATAATAATCCCACTTGATCGACAGGACCCCGTGTCACATTTCTCTCGTGGATATCTTTCGGTCGAGGTTGTCAACGGGTAAAGGAGGCCAAGCACAGATGATACACGACGTAGCTACGTATGTACGAGGACTGTGCACAAGCTGCTCTTAACATAGAAACGACGAGCGAGTGTTCGATTTCGCAGCCCGTCGCTCGTCTAAATGGACTAGAAACCTGGGTCCTCTTATTTTTCCTTCTATCTGGCTAGAATCGCGTCCTCCGAACGCTGGTCAACTTAGAGAACGCCAGCTAAGCTCAACTATCAATATTAAATGAACATGTATGTGTGACGATACATTCTACTATCAAGGGAAATTAGGCAACCCGGAAATTCAGGAAATAGTAGTTCATCCGAAAGACGAACGTAATTTTTGTGGTGCAATAATGCATTTTTCTTTTTCGTAGGATATCTCGAAAATGGTGAGAGATATCGAAACAAAGTTCAAAGAAAAATTGCTGTCTTTTTTCGATCTGCCAAACAGCATAAACGTATGGATTTTTCGATAATTATTTTTACGCAGTTTTGTAGATATAAAAAAGATGCTACTTTTGTTTAAACTTCTTTTTTATATCTCTATCCGCTTTTTAGATATTCCACAAAAAAGAAAATACTGCATTTTTCGAAAGGGTGATTTCACCCCCTAAAAACCATAGTATGACGCAAACAAAAAATAAGTTCATCTTACGGATGAACTACTCTACTTGCAAACAAAATTGCAGAATTCTCTGAATTTTCGGCTTACCTAACTTCCCTTGTCAGCCGATCTTATACTCGCGCAGTATAATATACTTACGGGGGTTGATTGCGATTGACGACCCGTATCGACGCGTTATTCTCTTTATCCTACCGCGTTAAAAGCGAGATACCACCGAATTGAACGTTTTCAGCGTGGGAAAAACGACACCTCACCAGAACTTCGAGTGACTTTCTTTGATCGTACTGGCAAGTCAGCATGCCCAATTCAAAAAGTAGATCTCGAGCATCCAACCTGTAAATCGAATGTTCGAGTCCAGTGGACTCGATCCACGTGTCGATACGGGGAACGGATCCTTTCACGTTCGTGCATCGATGGCACCGTGTACACATGCACCGTTCCAAACAGTTTCGTTAATATCTATCAGAGAAATTAGACCGATACAGAAGTCGTCAACTCTGGCACTCGGAACCGAAAGATATCCAACCTTACGTCCTGTGCAAGCACGCGATACGTCATAACAATAATGCACGAGCAGAGATCGCGAAAGGGGAGGTCGATCCCTGAACGAGGACAGCGTGGACCCGCGATGGACGTTTGTTATGGGAAAATATATCTGGCAATTCTACGCGCGGCGCATCATCAACGAATTCCATTCGTTCAGCTTGATCGCGTTTCGAATGCCGCCAAAAATACGCTCTGTTTTTCCCCCAAGATCTCCATCGATCGCTCCTCGACGTCAACGAAAACAGATGGTCTCTGTATATTAAAAATTGCACGGACACGTATTCGGTGACTGGGGACAAACGTAGACAAGCGACAAAACTGTGAACATCGGGCGCGTTCATCATCCTGTCCTCGCTCAACGACCAAACGAACGACAATAGTTATTTAGCCTAAGTGACGCGTCAGAGAGAGAGAGAGAGGGAGAGAGAGAGTACACACCTGCACGTACTTACATGCATCTCCTCCCCGATCCGGCGCGATCAACAAGAGGATAAAACGGCCGTCCTAGATAAACAGGAACGATCGATCTGTCGGCGATCGATGGGCGTCGTGACGACCGGCCAGCGTTCACCTGAACGCGGCGCCGACGATCAGCGTCACCGTGGCCAAGATCAGAGCCACGGATACCGATCTGGAGGAGGAACTTCCGGCGGTGGGCCCGTCACTGCTGCGGGACACTTTGCTGCGTACCAATTGTCCTCGCTCGACGGCGTTAGTCTCGTCACTGTCAGGATCCACTGGCGGCCCGATGTCCCCGTCCTCGTCCAGCAGCATCGACAGCTTGTTCCTGAGGGGCTTCTTCGAGCAGGGCAGACTGGTCTCTTCGTACGTCCTCAGGATCCTCGGATAGTGCACCTCCAAGTTATCGGTGCCTGATAACGGTCCTTGGCTAGTCGAGCACAGAGGTTTGAACGTGCCTCCGCGTGTAACTTCCTGGAAGCTTTGGAATTTCTTCTCCCAGTCGTAGAACAGCAAACGGTTCTCCAGCGTGATGCCGAACAAGTCTGGAGGTTCTTGAATCTTCACCGGGCTGGAGCTCCTGCAACCAGAACGAAAGAGGCGTGAAGTCGAAGCTTCGCAGGGGGAGTTCTAGGTTGTGGGTTCGCCAGTTTCAATCATTTTCTGGTTCAGTGTACCGGTATACTCTATGGAATGTCAAGGATTTTCAAGGAAGAGTCTTTTCCCCCTGACCTACACCACGAATGTGCTCGTTTGGGGAACAAAGCTTGCGGGGCCATTGTGTCTATCTCGAGGGAGCACATGCTTTTCTTGACCGAGCAATCTTTGTGGGTGACCTGGTAAACTGGATACAATGAAAGCATCGTAATGAAGGGTGGTTCTTGAATAATGATAAATCGATCGTACAAGTCACGCATCTGCGTGCGACTCTTGTAATCTTATCACCCGATACAAAGGAAGATTGAACTTAACGTGGACAAGTTCGTTTACTCGTTGGATCAGGTTATCCAGTACCGATGTCACGCAACGATGACAATGATCTCTGTCGGAGTTAACGACCCAACTAGCAACCACAACCAGCCGATATTAGTGGTAGTAATAACAGTAATTTAGCTACGGTATTCAATGTGGCGTGTGTTTAGCGAAACAGGACGCTTGTTACATTAAAGTTCGTGACACGTCGCAGGAAGCGTCTTCGTGACATACGTAACGTTACGTAATACAATGAACGATGCGTCTGGCGCAATATAACCGGCCCTCGTTGAACTAACGACAGGTCGTGGCGGTCGTGACGCACGGGCCATCGCCGTCCCTAATTGCCAATTTAAAGTAATCAGAGTAAAAGCAGCGAGAACGCCTGCTCGCTTTGTGTACGTGCGTGTAGGGACACGCGTTGATCATTAGCGCGGTATCAAACGTGTGGTCACCGTGTAAATTAATATCAAACGGTCTTTGAATTCGAATCAAAGCAAAAACAAGCGTCGAACGAGTTGGAAACTGGAAGCCCGCGATTATTCCGCCGAACTCGAACGTCCCGATGACGCTCTGGACAATCCCCGCGCGGCATCAAGATCGGGAAAAACAACGACGAAACAAACGCAAGCCGAATCGAAACAACGACGTATGATTTTGACGAGTACTCACGGTATCAGCTTTATGATTCCCAAACTCTGCAGAACGGTGGCTAACGAGGGCAGGGAGTAGCAGAGAGACAAGTCGATGCGTGGATAGTAAAGTGTTGACACAAAGCAAGTCTCCTCTTTCGTTGTCACACCGCCCAGCGTGATTGCGTCCTTGGTCTCGGACGAGTACTTGCACTCGGCTATCAAATGATCGCCCTGCAACAAAAAGCAAAATATATGTCTACGATTGGTCCACGAGGACACGTTACAATGGACGGTTGTTTCATCTCCATTTCTATACATTCAGCCTCGTTTCGATCCAAGCGAGTGGCGAACGTGTAAAAATAGTTAAATTGGGTGCTATAGAGATCAGATGATCTACAGTGGTACGAGATAATGGCACGAAGCCTGTCCAGGGGCGATAATTGGACCTTTCGTCCTTCGTTACCGTTCCGTACAGCAAATCGCTATTTCAATCACCGTTCAAATCGCTATTTAAATGACCGTCTAATGAAACACATGGAGCGTGTCGTGCACGAATTCACGGAGCCAACACTCACCGGATAGACCCTGACGGGCTTCTGCAGCTTCCGATACTCCTGATAGCTGGGATCGTAATTGGTGTCAGACGCAATGGGTGGCAGCTCCTCGCCGGACCTTATCTGACGCAATCGGATCTTCCTGCCCAGCTGATGAGTATGCATGATGACGGCGAATATGTTGATGCCGCTGTTGGGGATGGTCTGTCCGGTGCAGTCCGAGATGCAGTGACCTTCGGAGACCACTTCCGGCTGGCCGGGGGGTACGATGTGCCTCCAGTTCGGCTCGATGCCGATGCTGAGGATACCGGCGTCGTGGCTGCGCACACGATCCGTGTAATGTAGTCGCAGGCCTGAGCTGTCGCTGATATACGAGTCCATATGCGGATTCGTGTAGTGCGTCTCCAGCATGTAATAACGAGGCCCGGCGTCTGGGTCCAGCGCGTATCCAGCCTCTGGAGGATAATTGAAGCCCTGCCAGAGAAAACAGACAGACCAGCACGATTACTTGGTAGCTCGAATCGAACGCAATGGGAGAAACGATACTGAATCATTAAACTATGGATTTCTATCCGAGGTCGATGAGCCACAGTCGACGTTCTATCGATGAGAAATCTGAGATCTGTTGCGGGTTGATATTTCACTTGCAACGTTACCGTTCTTATTATTTAAAATATAATAACGGCGGACCTCGCAATGGTGGCCGTAAATCGTGTTTGAGATACGGTCGAGATCTGAATCAGTTACGCGACTAATTACACGGGGATAAATCACCGTCACCCGGATGTTAATCTGACGTCAACGTGGGACAAGCGTAAGAGACAGGGGAGTAACATCAGGGTGTATAGAGGTAACTTTGGATTTCGCGTAATGCATACCAATGCGAGGGTAAGGCCACCGCAAACTCGTTCCTCCTCTGTCGCTGGATACACGAGCGTCCTGCGAAGACGAGTCTGATCGCGCGATGGTGCAACGTAATTTCACACGCGACATCCCGCCACGATTTAATCGCGCGTATGAAATACTCCTGCTCGCAACGTGGAGCACGAAGAAAAATACTCTCTTCTGTGCGTGTCAACCGGTACAAGATCGAGGCAACTCTCCTTCAAACGTCATCAATCTGATATAAATTTAAGTCTATTCGATAAATTTCTACAAATTTCCTCGTATGATCTACTTGAATCTCGGTAACGAATTCAATTTTGCGGTCCGCTTAAGCCGAAGTTCATTTCATAACTTAATAGAAAGGGTGCAGCATAAGTTTCTTAGACTTGCCATGAGACTTTCTGGTAGCCCTATGAGGTTTGACGATCATGATTATGTGCCTGCCTTGCGTAAGACTGGACTTGCAAGTCTTAGCGATCGCCGTGTCTGTACCGACTTATTATTTCTCTATAAAGTAATCCATGGTCTGATTAACTGTCGGGAACTCGTTGCAATGATTTCATTTCATGCCCCGCAACGGTCGTTACGTCCGAGACCTCTTTTTGTAACGTCTGTCCCTGCTTACTTTCATTATACTGTTGATCCCATTAATCGGGCCATGGATGCAATGAATCATTGCCCGTTAGAAATTGACTTTTTTGCGGTCTCATTTGCGTTGTTCAGAGGTCACTTATTTAAACGATGTTTGTCAAAGTAAAATGTGTTCTATTGTTTCTTTATTATGTTTATTTTTGTTTTATTTTCTTGTTATTACTTATTGTAGTATTTATTTTCTATTTTTGTTTTCTTTCTTTGTTTTATTATCTTTGTTGTTATAATCTTTTTATACTAAAGGGCCTTCCCGTTAATAAATAAATAAATAAATAAATAAATAAATTTCGTCGGCCGGTCGAGCGTAACGGAAATTTATTTAATTCCTCGTGATTTACATAAACGTGTCACGCAGCATACCTCTGAGCCCAGGCTCCAGATAACCGCGATTGTGTTGCACTGAAGGGATGGCTGATTGAGCTGCTTGCAATCGCTGCCGGACGTCTTCGCCGCCTCGTTCAATTGTGTCTGATTTCCACTACACTCGTACAACGTCATGTGGTGCAGGTACTCGCAACTTCCGGGTTGTATCACCGGTTCGTACTGGAAAAGAAGCCACGTGCATTACATCAAACGCCTGGCGATCATAAGGGAAACGAGCGGCGCAACTCATCGCGTACGCGTAAGGACTTAATTCATCAGATATAGACTCGCGAGCGTGCGCAAACATCTTGGATGGATCAGGGATGTTTCGACGAATCGATATATGTACCTCGTCGCCGGGATAAATCTCGATTTTAGACGCCTACTTCGATCGCGTGACTCCGACAAAGGGTGCATTTCGAATAGCGGGGGTTCCTGGAATCTAGGAGCTAATCATCTATCGCGCAATGCGATCCCGTCGCGTACCATCGTCACGTCCGATTGACTTCGAGATGCTGTTTGGCCCGACAGTGGATACGTGCTGTATCGATTCGACATTGTTTCGAGATCCAGAGAATTATTCCACGTACTTCGCTCGCGATTGTGGATCACGATGAATGGAGAGTACAAATTAATGACTCGCGCGAAATTGAAGAGCTTTGAGCGCGAATATATTAGCCCGTTAAATCTGTTGCTCTACTTGGAATTTTACCGAACAATATCAATGAAGGGCCGAAATGATCGGCACTGGATTCCGTTTCCCAAAGAAAACGATTCGTAGCGACTAACTTTACGATCGAGGTATAGGCACTCTCATTGATTCTCCCGTTCAGAGTCAGATGTACTAAAACCGGAAAGTAATCCGGCAATTTCGATACAGCGCGTTCGAGATCGGCAACGATCTTTGAATCACTTCGTACGAATGAGATTGATTTTGTGTAAAACGCCTAACACGTGTGAGAATATTATGCGAGTCCGTTGGAAAAGGAATTCGTGCCGGATCACGGCCGTCGAATTCACGGTAATCGAGTCCCGCGATGTTAAGCGTAAATAGGGTCAAGAAACGGTTGCCCTGATCCCTGGCGAGAACTCGCGAGTATCTCTACTTGGGAAACTGGGGTACGCGGAGCTCGAGTGCTCCCATGTCGGCGGAAATCTGCACCTACGTTCTCGGGTTTAATCAAGTTTAGATGGGCCTGGATGCGTATGGCTCAGCGCAGGGGGGTGGCAAGCAGGTGGGTTATAGCTACGGGATCTTACCTTCACAACGTGGTGTTTGCGAGTGATGTTTGGCATCTTGAGAACACGGCACCAGAGTAGCGTGTCTTGGTCCACGGGTAAGTGAACCTGAAAAGTAATTCGAAGAAGATTGGTTAAAAGAATGCAATTCGTTGTGAGCGGTATTCTCGGCAGGTTGATTAAAACTTTGGCTAAGAGTTGCAAGTATCGAAAGAAGAAAATGAATTCGCACGCTCGGAAATAGGTACTTTCCTCCTCAGATACAGTTCAGCTCTGTGTACCAGAATCATTATAATTTTTATTCCGCGTAGGACTGGGAACTTTGCCACGTTACTCTATGACCAGCAACTACATGCATTTCCCAAGAATCTATTAATATGAAATAATAAATGTCCACGTATCAAAGCTTGTAGAGGAAAACTACAACACCCGTGAGAGTTATTCCAAACATATATTCCTTTGAGCCCGTCTGACAAACACGTTTCACGTATGATACGAGCCCCTTTCTTGTTTTGATGCGGCAACCTCATACCCAAAGTTACGATTAATCTTTTAGGAACGGCCTGCACGAATGATGGCTGCAGACAGAGAAGCCATTTGCTTTTCTCGGTGTGCCGAAACGAGGGGATGGAACGAATCACGGCTGGACGAGGGTAGGTGGATGTTGTTGGCCGTATACGCGCGAGGAATTTCGTTAATGCTTTCTCAAAACTTCTCGAATGTTAACGCTCTGTACAGCCCATCCTCCCGTTCGCGCGCGTACAATGCGACTGGAAACTCATCCGACGGTGCACGAAGCTGCCTGGAACGGTGGAATCTGTCTATACCCGTTAATGGAGTAACGTAGTATTTAGCGGGGGTACAACGCTCGCCATCGCCCAAATGCCGGGCTCCAAACTGTTTTTCTAATTGCAACTGTCTTCGTACGAGTTCCCCGTATCCCCAAACAGTTCGCGTGACGAAGTTAACCCGAGCAACAATTTTCGAGACCGGGGACGCAATTGCGAATGGGGCGGGACCAACTATTCGCTGTTTTTGAAAAGGGTACGCCGACGGGGTAGTTTCGAAACTTCTGCCTCCACTTTTTCCTGCCAGTTCGGTATTGATTTGAAGTAAACGAACGTGCTCGATGGATTTCGATGTGTCCAGCGTTCTATTTGTGGCTATAAAATAGAAACTATTTTCGTTATTCTTCCATTGCACTTAAGCCGTTAGTGCCCAGTGTGACGTATACGTCACATCATTTTCAGACGTATACAAAAATCGATAGCCGATAATTTTGGGTCCCAAAACGGTTCAGTTCTCTAAATGGCTCCGAAATTCAAGCCACTGGTGCGTTTACCGCTGCAAATAATGTTTACAGTAACCATGGAAACGTTTCTGACGAATGCATGTTGGACATTTTTCGATAACCTGAAACGTTGCTCTCGTTTTCTCTAAACATTTTTCAGTTAACTAATCGCAAGAAATCATTTTTTTCCGCGGAGAAAAGAGTCTGGGCCTTAAAGGGTTAAGTACGACCACATTTCTCCGTTACTCGTTCAATCAGGCTGGTTAAATGTGTCCCAAAAATGGATCCTGCATCTGTGTTGTCTAGTTCACAAAATCCTGTCTACCTAAACACCTCCTTATCTCCGTGACCTGATCCCTCGTAACGCTGAAGTAAGTATATGTAAATTCTTCGAATTCAAGCCATACGAGAAGTGAACACCGTCTCTGCATTCCTAATTACAATACTGCTAAATCCTCTGGCTCATTTTTCTATGTTGCACCTCATTTCTATAATCTCCTACCTGCTGCTATATATTCACATCCCTCTCTACGACATCCTCACATACATTAGGCCCAGGTCAACGCGATCAACTACTGAGTCCGCACAATGACTGTATTTCAACAGTCACCCCACCTCCGCCCTCTCATTCTTTTCGTCTTTTTCAACTTTCTCTCTCCTTAATGTCTCAGGTCAGGCCTAATAATAACCACGCCGAGCCATGCCTGTTCCGCCATTTATATTTCTATTCTGTTTTTTTAGTTTTTATTGTAAGTGGCGTAATAAAGACGTTTTATTATTATTGTTATTATTATTATTATTATAACTATATCCATGCGAACATCAAGAACCTGGTTAATAATATATGCAAACGTTAGACGTCGAACGGATAAAGCTCTCCTCAGAATCTCGAGCGTTTTAACGATTAATGAAAAGTCTCCGCGTGTCGATCAGCACCGTCTTTAGTTTACCGTTGAAAAAGATCCCTGCAGATATAAAAAAGAAGGGAAGGAGAAGGAAACGAAGGCTGTCCGTTCGAGCCAGTGCCGCGGGGTGTGTGCGCGACCGAGGCGTCCGAAGAAAATTGCGATTCTTTTTTCACAGCCGTGCTCCTCGGGCTGCCCTAAGCTCTTCGCAGCACGCGGCCAGATTCTCCCACGCGCTTCTGCGAAATTATCGATGTCAAGATTACCGAGAGGGACGACTGCGTTTATTGTTTTGCGGTCGAATATGCTGAACGCGCCCCGGGGGCGAATATTTAGGCTCGCGAGCTGCATTTACGATTCCACGGCTTCTGATTGGTGCGCCTCTTCTTGCGTACCTCTCCTCGCGAGAGTATAACGCATCTCTGCCACATGAATTCAAACTTGAAACTTTTAAAAATTTTATTCCAGTGAGAAATAGAGATGAGAATCGAGGAGAGTGATTCCGAGCCCTCGGATGCGCCCACTTTATGCAACATTGTCAAAGCGGACGAACTATATTACAATGCGAATTGAATGGCGAAATGTGTAGGGTAGATGTACCATTTGTGGCCACTTTAAGGATTTCCGTAGCATTCACAGATACATAACTTACAAAAGAATACGTACACAAAAATAAAGAATATATCAGTGTAATCCAAAATCTACAGATAATTGAAATATTCTACGTTGAACAATGTTTTAAACATAATTATTTAAAAAATCATTATATTATCGTGCCGGACTGTTTTGCACCATTTGTGGCCACGTATGATTATTAAATAAAACGGGACAACAAAACAGTAGAAATGGTGCCAACAACCCATCCTTAGACAGCTTAATTCATTGTAATGAAAGTGAACTAAGAATACTTAATATATCGGAATAAATAAGACAGTGGCCACAAATGGTGCAGTGGCCACAAATGGTACATCTACCCTACACGAAATAGAATCGCAGAATTTGTTTTTGTGAATTTGTCACGAGCAAACGTCGACGTGCGAGCGATTCACGAGGCGCTTCACCCTTGGCCGCTTTTTCCCTGCTCTGCTGTTTCTTGGAATGAGAGGAGACGATAATTATCCCCTGGGTATGCCGCGTTTCGCGTACTATGCGCTCAAATGGGAGGCATCTTTTGAACAGGCGGTCCACATAAAAACGCGTTTTATGCTTCTCGACTGGCTCACTCGCGCAACCACTTCGTATTTCGCCCTCTCCCGTTTCCCAGCGCGGCGCCAACTTTTTACCCGCGCATTTGCTCGTACAAATAGCTAATAACGACGTCACACTCCCCTTTCAAGCTCTGGTTGCTCGGAATCCGCGCAGAGCGCAGGAGGAATTAGTGTCGAATTGGATGAAAGAAGAGGAATGCAGCCTCAGCGAACGACACGTCCCTTCACTTCCGCCGCCGTCTTAACGTTATGCAGCACGAGGCCACACGATTCTTGCATTTTTCTCTTTATAAAGTATATTAAAGATTGTCGAGAGTGTGTGGATGGGTACGATGCGGTGTGTGCATGTTACGTAAGTGGGTCAGTAGGCACAGACTTGCAAGTTTATTGATCTTTTAAAGGAAGACGAGAGAAATGTGATGCACCACAGGCTGTGCTTGATAACGAACGAGATGCACGAGAACTGAATAAATTCCCCACGCAAATTCCCGAATATTACTTGCCAAATGACCTTTCCATCAACGTTTCAATTAGCAGGAAGTGCGCAACGCTGAATACCCCCCCTGCTATTCAGACTTTTGATTGCTTGTGCATAATTAACTTTGGAGAAATAAACTATGACTGTCTGTATAATATCGAAAGCGATAGTGTATTTACAATAGTGCCCGCCGAAATCCAGACACCGCGACAATTACGCGGACCTTATTCCTCGTGAAAATACAAAAGACTCGACCTGAGGAAGCTATAAGGGCCGTCTGCAAAGACGACGCACGAGAACGCAACTCGCCGCGGGCGAATCTACCTCTCGTCGGCGAAGTTTCGCTTTCGATTCGTCGCAAGAATGATGCTCGCGAAAAAGGGTATCGTCTGTCGGTCCGGGAAAGGGAGTCGAATGAATGCAAACCCGTTGTAACAAGCTGGCCTCCTCTTTGTGCCCGCAGACATTCATATTCATCGCGGCGCGATACAAAAGTTATTTCGACCGCGGGGAAACTTCCGCGTGCGCAGTTAGGGAAGAACAAGTAGCATTTCGCATAAGAAAGACGCGAGAGGAGCGGGGAGACAAGTCGCCAGGGTAAGATAAGCGGCGAGCACTGGCGACTTTAATGTCGTCGTCGTCCGTCTGGCACGAAGATGCTGCTTTCGTTGAGACGATTAAAACTGCGGCGCATTACGGAACTTTTCGCAACAGCGCGAAAACGTGTGTCGAGTAATCGACCGCTGGCGGAATTAAAAAGTTCGCGTGGAGGAGACAGTTGTCGCGTGTGTCGAGATATTGCACTTGAAGTCACGAGGGAAGAGAGACACGGAAAGTATCATAGTTGCAAGAAAGTCGACTGGTTGCTCAAGGCCGCTTGCCACGCTATAAATCACCTGAGACGCAGCCAAACGGTGGAGAGGAGGTGGCTTCTCCCTCATTAACCCCATTAACTTTGCCCCGAGTATAGTAAGCATTCGTTTAAGTTGTACGTAGCACGCGTAGAATTCACTTGCTCGAGCATCCTCCAAGAATAGGCACGTAATTAAGGAGTACGTACGTACGCTCGGTTGCTCTACATCGCGGCAGGTGTGGAAACCGATTTGCGCGGGTCGTATATCTACGTTCGTGGGGGAAAAGATCGATCGCTCGTGAACCGAGCATAAAGGAAAAATCGTCGGCTGTCAGCCGTGGAGCCTGGCTCCGTTGGCGATGGAAATACTTTCCGTGGTGTTCTAAGGAAACGCTCGGTTCGATGAGTTCGGACGTATATGGTGCCGTAAAAACGGCGCAATTCGCAAAATACGGAAATAAGAAGCGTACACGAGGAAGGTACAAACGCGCATAGGGGTAGAAAAATCGGAACTATCCTCGAGTCAGCTTTCCTTCGAGGGTCTTTCTCGCTTTAGTGCTCCCGATTCGCGAGAATCGTGAATTCTGCAGGGCGCCTCTGTTCGTTGCCCATGAAACTTCCACCAACGACGCTCCTCGTAAAATATATATTTTGTCCGCCCGATGAGCCGAGGCGTCCGATATTTTTGAATAATTCAATCAACCGACGTGTGCCGATGGATCCCGTAATGGAAGCGGCGAGAGGAACGGAATAGGGGTGGCATTATCAGAATACGGGGGACGAAATAATAAATTGGAATTACAGGGTTGGCGGGGCGCCGTTGAAACCGAACGAAGCTAATTTCATCAGCTCTGTTTACAATTTATATCGAATGGAACCGGCGTGTTTCGGTGTTCATCACGCCGTAACAAATTACTGCTGCTCTCGACTGGAAAGAAATTATTCGTTCGCCCGGCAAATGAAACGATTTCGCGTCCGTTCCTCCCGTTTCTTCGCTACACAATTGTTCGTAATGGATGATAACTACGATGTAATACGTTCGTGATAATAACTTTTCTAATGCGCATGGTATTATCTAATTGTTCAAGATCACTGAGAAGATACTAATGCCCATTTCGTTCCACCTTTCATATCAACAGTTTCATTTAACACGTATATGTATATATACATATATTATATAGGAGAGAGGTGCAATATGTAGAAGGGAGAGGTTTTAAGTGGGACAAATCATATTGCCAAAATTTTAAACGCATTACACATAGAAGTTATTTTCCTGTTTAACTTCACTCTAGTTTCATTATTTTTCTGAGGGCGATTTGTGAGGTAAAGGTATACACTAAGTTTTCATACTAAAGTTTTATATCATTAAAAGAGCCAATATTCGTCTGAAACGAATGGTTTGTGGTTATTTTATTACATGGTCGCGTATAGTCATAAATGGGACAACGTAACAAGTCTTAAATGGAACGTGCCTTTCATGACTACTTAGAATGACTGTTTTGTCTCAAGTATGGGCTTATGAAAACGAGCAAGACTTTTAACAAATAATTCTAAAAATAATGAGTGCTGCGTTTGTAAAGAAAACTTTGCTACCTGTATAGAAGATTGCTTCCAATGTAAAATTTGCGGAAAATGAGCCAATGAGTCGTGAGAATTAAGTAAAGTGTATTCAATTTTTGTTGTTCCATGTGCCATTAATGATATTTTAACAATTGATCTTATTTTTCCTCTCATTTTGTTTATTTTCATTAACGTGTACCTTTCATGACGTCTAATATCCCATTTAAGATGATCTAATCGTGAAAATCGAAGATTTTGTTATTCTCTGTTATTATTAATGACAGCAAGATATTTTTGTTGAAAGCCAATAAATATGCTTCCCATTAATAGACTTGTGTTTTAAATAGCTATCACGCTATTATCAGAAATGGAGGCTAAATAAGATCGTCCCTTTTATAGCACCTCTCCCCTACATTTCAATTATAAATTGAGAAGTGGAGATTAGTCTAGATTCGATAGTTGCTCCCAGTATTGACGTGGAGCCAAGAGTCACCCCGGTGCAAACTATAAGCAAGCCAGGCAGCCCGTGGAATTAGCATTGTCCGATTCCAGCGATAGCGTCGACCCATAATCTATGACCCGGCGACGCTAATGAACGAATAGTTTTTGCCGGATGTGACCCGGTTAAGATTTATGCCGTCATAAATTCGGCGGCACAATGCTGCCGTGGCTTGCATCCGATAAAAATCCACTCGTACCCGGGCCTGAACACGTTAAACGCGCTTCGAACATTCATCTCACGCGCAACCGAGCCCACCGTAGCCGTCCTCGTTCCTCTCGCTCCTCTTCTTCGGCGGCTGCGTGTGCACTGGCGAAACAGAATCGTGACTAAATCGACTTTGCCATAGTATCGTAGCTCGAGCAACTAAAATCAGGCCACCGTCGCCTTCGAGTGCCGAACGGGGACGAATAATGGCTCCCTATGCGCGAACAGATTGCGGCCAGAGCTGGACGGAGCCGATGGGCCAACGAAATTAGCGGCCATGTGGTGAGGGCGCCTTTCCATAGAGTAGAAGCTTTCTGATTTCACTAGCTCCACGTGCAAAGGGAATATCTTCCGTTCGATTGTTCTGGTTTCCAATGATCGAGCCAGAGGACAGTTGGGTGGATTACAAAACTCGGTCAGACGAGAATGAGTCTCAGTAATTTGGAATTAATATTGTACCAAGGGTAACGAACCGGAGAGGTGGCTATACCCACTTAATCAATAGCGAAACCAAGTTACCAATATGGACGTGATTGGTCTAACAAGATCGACCTCAATAGCGTAAAATCTGATAAACATATTCGCACGTTCCCACACGATTCTATGAACAACAATCCCCAAATAAAATAAACAACCGTGAGTGGCCTACGCTTCGCCACAAAAACTTAAAGAACAAAAATCGACACCGCGGGGCCCATGTACATAAAGCACTTACCACGTTACGTTATGTACACCCAGATATCCGCCAAACCCCTCCATCACCCCCCGCACCCCGAGTTCCCCCACCGTCAATTTTCCTAACACCCAAAATCCTTTGAACACCTATACATTACATCATTACCACCTACGCCAGCGGTCTATCATTATGCATACATACGACGCATTACATCGCGCCATATCCTTCTTCCCTCCGTGGTATAATCATATTATGGGATACTCGCCACGCAATGGCTCGTATTACACCATAATTTTCCGCCCACGCGATTCCGCCCGGTTTCGCACATCATCGACCGTCGAACGAACGGTTCGCTTCGGTTCGCATCGGCTCGCCCGTACGCGCTGACCCTCGTTGCATAAGGATAAAATACAGCGTGCACTGTAATTGATCGTCTGGGAGCCACGCAGGGGACGTGGATAAATGACTGGATACCAACCTTGTTCATTATGTCCCACGTTTGAAGCGACGGCTCGGCTTCTTGGTTGCGCCAGTTCTGCCTCGGCTGCGCGTCCCTCTGCACCAGATAGAGCGGTCTGGATCCTCGCACCGCTCCGTGACCGGGCAGAACACCAGCGGCTGACACTGGCTCCTCTGCGTGGTACTGCCAAACCACTTGCATCGTGTCGTTCTGAAACAGAAAGGGAGACGATACTCATTAGCGCAAGTCGATGAGGAATAATGGTTCAGTGTGGAGAGTGTAAAGGTTTCACTCCTTTCATCCCTGATACTGAGGCATGATTTATTACAATGGAAATTGGTAAAGCCACATCGGTTTGGAACAGTAGAATTTAGTGGCCCTTCGAGTAATCGGGTTCGATTGCAAAACACCACGTCCTGGAGCTAACCGTGATGTCGCGTCAAGACGAGTCCGCGGCCCTGGTCGTTCATTTTTGTTATCGAAAAATATCGATAAGGCCGGCTGACGGAGGCACAAAGCCACCGCCTTTATATCCAGTTTGCTATAAAAGTCGAAGCCTTCGGGTCAGAGCGGTCGGCGAGGGGTGGCCCTCTTCGTGCTTTCACGTTCAAATTCCGCAGGAATATTCTCGAGTCCCGGGCGAAGGACGGAGCACTCGACCGAGAATTTTTAATTTAACCCTTTTTATTTCGCAATATCCCCCGGCGGCGAATCGCATATTGCAGTGTTTCCACGAGGTCGCTCGAAAAGGGAAAAGCGTTCTCGTGTACATCGCGCGGTAACCTCTGTATCCCCGTTTATCGATGACTTCCACTCTTTCAGGCTAAGGGCCTTTCCAGATGGGGCACTCGGGTTGCTCGCGGCTGCCATTCGGCTCACAGTCGCACATTTCCCATCGCTCGGGAACCGTCATAGCGTCGGATGCATGTGAAAACAAAAGATGGTAGGTGTAACGTCAGATCCTCGATACCCAGTCGCTAGTTACAAAAGCGTGTTCGGTTGAAAAGGCGCCAAGTCTCTACCCCTCTGTTCGTTTCTCCTTTATCCTTCGTCGCGCGATTAAAATAGAATACCACATAAATTGATTAGCGAGTCGCGGTGTAATAGAGTGGTGAACAACACGGAATCGAAGGAACCGCATTGGAAGAGCCAACGACCACGCCTGCCCGGAGTAATATTTCCCTCGGAGTCGTTCGCGTGGAATTTATCGCGATTGGATTATATATCGACCAGGTGAAATTAGATAGGCACACTCGCCCACCAGCCAAATCTACTCCTTCCCCCCACACCGATCCTTGAAATCGACACCTTTCCCGACGATCGAACAATGAGATACACCCCGTTAGTTCGGGTGAAATTAATTAATCCACGACCCGATTGCTCGATGCTCAAAATTCAACACGCGAAAGAATTGATTGGATGGAAAGACAGACCGTCGGGTTGGTCGATTGAGCGTGCAGACGGTGCACGTCCCGGTGCCGATAAACATATCTCGCTAACCCGACCAGTCGGTCACGCGGATCCGCTCGATTTCGAATTAAGAACGGCTGGATTCATTTACGATTCACCTCTTCAAAAACGGACTAACGTTATCGCCGGGAAACGCGTATTTACCTGGCTGTTGGCGCTGCTCCAAACACAAAATAGTGCGCGCTTGGTTTTATACCAACGTACGCATTCGTGCGGCTTTTCCGATGAAATCGCGTATGAAATCAACGGGCACTAGCACGAAACTCTGGTCGTGAGTAATGCGAACTTGAAGTTGTGTTTTATAATTGCTAACATGTATGCTGTTTTGCACGCTAAGCAAAGTAATTAACAGGTGATAGCCAAGATGATAGTCCAAAAATGGTAGGATATCTTTGGAGGGTATTTTAAAGAAATTTATGAACTTTCTGAACTTGCTATTCCTTCAACAGTCAATATTTTTGCGAAATCTTAAGTACCTACTTCTCTGGTATTTAGTGTGTAGATTCCAAGACATTTTAGCTTTTTATTCTAGGTGGAAGGGTGTGGACGTGAAAAATTCCGCCGCGAAATTACTCAAATGGAAAATACGTATCGGCTGTGCGGCTATTGTGCCGCCATTTATTGTTCAAAAATCTGAAAAAGAATTTTTTGTTCTTTATACATATTCTAAGCACTTTATGTTACATTTTTAATAAAGTTCTTTAATTTGTTTGAAATCGCCTCCAAAGTAATCCTACCATTTTTTACCTATCATCGTGACGTTACCCCTTAATGTATCTTCCGCTGAAATGCTGGGTCAACCACGATACTCCACTGTGAGGAATCCAAATTGTAATGGCGATAACTCCACTGACACTAAATATCGCGGTTGAGTCGGTTACTGGGAAAAGTGTGACTGAAATGTTCACGTTTACAGGACGTTTCTTGCGTGCGCCTTTGGCGGGGAATGAGCATCGCGATATCTGTCATTTCATGCGAGTGCGTGATCCACAAGCCTGGTACGAGATTATAACGACTGTTTGTTGATCACTGTCCCGATACTCCAAATTCTATACAGAACCATCAGCCTGTTACAGGGCAGCTTAACCCACCCTTCCTTTGTTCCACGTGTTTAATAAATATGCCAACGAACGTGTCCGGTTTATTCACGTGACGCGGGCTGAATTTTCCCACGTGAACGCGAGCGGAGCAATCAATCCGTAGCATTTTCATCTCGGAAGGTTTTACGTGGAGGCATGCCTCAGGGATCAATTCCGCATTGTGTGCACCGATAATCTGTGTCTGTCGTGTGCCCGCGCAGGCTGCACCCTCGAAAAGAAGGGGCACGGGAGAGACACGAGGATGGCGGTCTAGCGCGCCCTACACAATACCGGCGATGGTATTCCTATCCACCGGTGGTGGTCGACCTCGAAACATGTATGTATATCGATCCGCGTTATGTGCCAAATGTTTGGGGTACTCGGCTCCACTCACAATTTCGAACAATCACACTTGATTGGAGCATTGGCCAGATGCAGTCTCGTTAATCTTTCATTCGAATGCGGGTAGCCCTTATCAAGCAGGCCTAAACTAATTACAATGATGAGCTCCGTCGCGTGGATACTGCCACGGTCAATCTTTTATTCCGAGGGTCCTACTGCTCGTTGGGTACGAATTAACTACCATGGTGTGACTTTCACTGAATAACGTCGAATATCGCGGCTACCATATGATACTTAACGTTATACTTATTACTAAGTACTTAATATTCCCAACAATCAATGACATGTCTAGTGCTCCGAGTATACGTTGTATTCAATACCCAGTACGTAGACCATGGCACCTTGACACTCTGAAAACGTTCTCGAGTCCCTCAACCATCTCCGCAATCCAGTCCCGAAATTTCGGTCTGCCGTGCCATCAGTGCTCCCCATTGGTATTCCGTAGTCAGCAGTCGAGCCCGAATTATCCCCTTACCGTTTTATAACGATAGATAAGGTAAAGCGCGGCTCTTAAACGTAACGACGAGACGTGCGCAGTCAGAGAAAAATCGGCGATCCACGGCAGCCTCGTAATTTTCAGCACACGGCGGTATTACGCAGTCGTCGGGGCCGAGTGACGCAGGGATTCGGAGTCCTCTCACGCGTCAGCCATCCACGTTCTTCGATAATCGTCGGCGCTGGCGATCCAAGAGCCACAGGAATCATCGAGCTTACGGATCCCTGCGCCTACGCTCATTCCAACTGAGACAATTGGGCGCCGTTTACCTGAATTGGATAGGTCGGAATAGGTGCAGAGAGAGAGGGAGAGCCACCGACCTAGATCGCCGCGCGAGATCGAGATTCCGGCTGGGCCGAGGAGATGGAAGGTCGATAGGAGGAAATGGGCATCGCGTGAGAAGTCGGGACGGAATCACGCGATCCGAAGCTATCGGAGAGCCTCTTTGACGACGTCATACAGGGCCACGCTTCTGCCTGAGTCTCTTTCTCTGGCAGGCTGATCATTAAGAAAATTAAACGTGTCGCGTGCAAGGGAACGATCCATATGAAGAGCCTGCTCCGAAGCAACGATCTCTCCAATCGAGATGAAACCTCCAAGATAAAAGCGGGCTCTCGAAGATTTCGGTGGACTAGAAGCTCGTGGAAAAGTTTCAATCGTGAAATTCTATGTGGTGTGTTTGGAGAGTTCACCTGTGTGGTGTCTTGAATTTCTTAAGTTTCTGGGCGATGGTAGAACAGGGACAAGTACGTTTACTTCTTGCGAACTCTGAGAGACTACGATGAAAATTCATTTCACTGTTTAAGAATGTCGAGTGCATAGACTGCTATTGAATTAAAACGATCGGCGAATGTAGATCAGGAAGTGGTAGTACCATTAATTGTAAGTTAGGGCAGAGCGTTTTGCTAACAACGACCGAGGGATTAAGGAAGAAATGGAGAGCAATTCCAGTCGACAGAAAGCAAAGGAGAAACGACTAGGGCCTTCGGTTAAGTGGAAATATCTTTCCTTTCGTGGAAACGTTATTCTTCATTAAGAAACTTTGTTGTTCTTCGCTCTTGAACCGAGGAAATCACTCCCTCTTGCTCTACCCGCGCCCACCCCTCGATTCTTACCCATCCCATTCTCGGACCGTGCGTCTATCTTATGAGTCCCAGTAGCTCCCGATTATCCTTTCCAATAGTCGTTGAATCCTGTAGACGAGATCCCATTTAGAAAGTTAAAGATGTCACTCGCGATGCGAGCAAATGGCCCCCGGTCCCTCCAACGACCGTACCATAAAAGATTTAGCCACCCACGCTTACCCCTCCAAGTTGTACACGTCCACGGCGGGGGTGGAGAGTGAATATCGTGGCTGACGTAAGCACGGTGTTCCCGTTAAATGTGCTTCTAACAAAACAGCGGGAAAGATTCGATTTAATTGCAAAGCGATCGAGGTGGAAATTTCCAATATCTACGTGACAATGGGACGGGAGTCGAGAGTCGCAAAGATTCTCGAGTCGAAGCGATACCAGAGAGGAAAGAGATTAGTCAAGAAGTCCGAATATAACGAACCATAATGGATCGCGTGAAAGGAGCCCTTTGTCAAAGCGATTCTCCCAGCTCCGCGTTAAGTTCGTTTTAGTTTCCCCTTTCATTGTTCCGCCCCATTCCCCGGCACCTTTCCCATCGAACCGAGGAGGACCATAGCTCGCGATTAACCTTTCACCAACGACGGTCGAACGCGAGAGGCGTGCTCCAATTTCGAGAAGCGAGAGACATCGGTGGCGAACGACTCGCTTTCGCGAAAAAAGCTCGTGTTAAGAGGTATTCGGTCGGACCCTCCTCGAAGCTTCCCAGTCGACCAGTAGAAACTCCGAGGGGAAAAGATACGAGCAGTCTTTCCCTCTTTGCAAAACGACCCCTTTTTCGCAATACCGTTCAGCCTCGCATTTGAATGGACGTTCGGCTTGGAGAGCATCCGCGGCGCTCATGCAATATGGATCGAAATGCAGATTAAACGCGTATCGTTACTGGTACGTTAAGTAAGATCCTCCGTGAAACTGCTCGCGTTTCCGTCGCGCGTGAAAAAAAGGGGAATCGCTCGACACTAAACAGAGCGTGTTATAACTCCGTGATCGTATCGATATTACTTATTATAATCATACTTCGCAGACACTCCAAGTGGTTTCCTGGAAATCAAGTCTCCGTAGGAGAAGAATATTATTCTACATTCTGGAAATTTGTCTCAACTCCGCTGCACCGTCAGTCACGGACCACTCCGTATAAAAGCGGGCACCGTGAAACTTTAATCCCGTCAGGGCTGCAGAAAGAAGATAAAATTTTGCCGGTTCGCGCGCAATTGATCGACCAAACGCTGACGAACCGAATTACGAGGCTCTCGCCGGATGGTGGCGATTCCCGCGACGAAACTTTCGGACCCAATAAAAGTATCCGGCGAATTGAAAGCTCGCTCGTTCCCTCGCGCGCGGCCACCGAACGAAGAAAAGAAGGACCAGCACGGCGGGGGTGGGAAAGTTGGACGACCGGGCACTTTACGGTTTCGCGGAGTTTCGCGGGAGAAAAGTGAGCTCGACGCCCGGAGGATAGACAAACCAATAGAAGGGACCCGGGGGTGCCGCAGCTTCTTTACCCTGGCAACGTTAATTGCTTCGAGTGCAAAAACCGAGTGGCGCGCGGCTAGTTATCGACGGGCCTCGACTGTCTCTCCTCCCTTTCCCTTTCCCTCTATTTTCTTGCGCATCGCCACCCTCTTAACGCTGCCGAGCCTCGCCCCACCCCGTGGCGAGCGTGTTTGCAACTCCGATAGGGAAAACTAATATTGAACATTCCAAAGTGGAATGCAAAGGGTGCGACCGGGACGCGGCATGAGGATGAGGAACGACGAGGGGTCCGAGTCGAACTTGAAAGTTTTAAAAAGCAATTAAGGGCTTCAAACTTCCGACGCTTACTTCTCTCCCCGCTACAAGCCCATTCTTCGTTCTCTCAACCCTTATTTCTCCCACGCCTCCCCTCGGATGTCGCTTTCGTCCATCGCCAACAGCTTTCCCTTTTTTCCCTCGCCTTCGTTGTCCGCGTCGTTCGAGAACAGGGACTATTGTCCTCGACGCCAGTGCTTGGATTCTTTCAATGTCGTTCGGAGTTTAGCAGCCCTCCCGGTCTATGCTTGAAACCGCAGCAAAGTTCGCGGGAACCGCAGGAATTTACGTCGGCGTCGAGTGATTCGGGAAACACCGTTAATTACTGTCGATTCCCTGTTTAATGGGTTTCCGCGGCCGCAACCATGTCAAATGACCTAGTTCGGATGTTGTCCTCCCTAGTTAGCGCCACGGAACTTTTTTATTTTTTAATAGATAAACTTGCGGCGATTCCGCTTTAGGGTAGTTTTCGCATGTAGAGCGACCGCGACCGTAAATTAACAGATTTTTCAATATGCTTTTTCGGGGATGAAGCGTTCTCCAGTTTTAGGATGTGCCTACTCCTGGTAATTGAACGCCTACGCTGTGTCTCTGAAGGGCCAACCACGATTTACTCAGAGAATTCGATCACTTTTCAACCGTTTCAAGTATTCTCAACGCGTGTGTGAGTCTCGCAGGGCTTCTGCGCTCCGCGCGTTCGCCTCGTTTGGAACGCGATATGCATAGTATCGTTCCGCAAGTCAGTCGTCTGTAACACAGTCCCATTGAAGCTGTCGCTGATGTAGTTACAAGCTGTCTAGATCGATTAGATTCGAATTTGACGCCCGCAGCTCGGGTTCCGCCAGCTAAACGAGTCGAATTCCTCTGCAAAATTCTCTGTGCGGCGCCACAACCCGCACCCTGTAAACTTCTGGTTTTATCCCCGTTTTCTTCGAGTTGACTTAAACACGCGAAATCTAATTATTTTGCAAGCAAGGTTGTGAGAAGTCGGGAGGAAGTGTACAAAAGATGGCGGTTGTACTTATAATTAGTACCAAGCACTGAATCACCACCGACCGTAGCTCGAGCCATTCCACCCTCCGTTTTTCTTCGTTTCAACCGACCGCGCCTAGCCTTTAACCTTCGCCGAGTCTACGAAATCATACGCGCGCATGGCGGCGGAGATAATTTTAGAATCGCGTGATTAAACTTTTCGCGATTAAAGTTCCCCGCACCGGCCGTGAATAATGACTTTAAAGCGTGTACCGGCATGGCAAAGATACACAAGTTGCCCGGCTGAGCTGTATTATTTCCATGCTGACCGGCCTCGCTGGTGAAACAAATTGAATTTTAGATGATATCCGGGCAGCGTTCGATAAAATTTAAATGCGCGCGGCGCGTAATTCGCCTAAGAAATTTTGATGAATTTTCCAATTTTTAATTAATCGATCCTCTCGGGTCGAACGATGAAGCGATTGAATTCGCGACGTCGTTCGTGTCGGCCAGAGGCGAAAGGAAGTAGCAATTTTCTAGCTTCGGAACAGAGCGTCGAGGCCCCGTTTCACAGGCTGATCCAACATAATTCATGAGGGACCATTGATTGGAACGGGGTTGTGTGTGCCGACAAGTCACGCTGCAAAAGAGACAGTCGGGGCTAACAAGATTCTATCGCTTGGCTCGTCGTGTCGCCGCTACTCTCTTCATCAACCTGATGCCGATGAGCCAACATCGGCGAATACGTGGCCACTGGGGTACCTGAGCACGCTCCCTCGGTATGTACACAGTCATTAAGGAGTAAACTCAACCGAAACTTCCTGTGAATCCCGTTAAGGGCCATACGAAATAGCCCAAGACGCCGTGCTGTTTGCATGTAACGTCCGCGAGGATTCGATCCTATTGAAAAGAGGTGTCCGGAAGTCAGAATTCGGTGGAGCTACGATCGTAGATAAGGAGTGTTTAGTTTTACTTAAAGCCTTCGTTGTAGCAAATGTAGACTGTAATCTACGAGTTCCGAACTATTTATAGGGATCCAATTTAGAAGGAACTAACCGGCTGATAGGATCAATCAGGGCAATTTACTTTCATCGAGCCGATTACCTCTACGGTCCCACGAAAACCACGGTACCAATTCATCCTCGTGGAAAGAAGACTGGCCAATTACGATCAATCTCACTATCGATTCTCTCGTCCAATACAGGCCAAAGAGGCTAGCATGTCATCCAGTTAAAAAGCAACGAACGTAATCGTTGGAAGAGAAACGGCCCGCCATTTAACCCTCTGCTATATCGTTTAAAGCCACCGCGGAATTGTGTCAAATAGCTTTACTAGGGAGCTGAATAGAGCGAGGAATCGAACATTCCTGGGGAACTATCCGAAATTACTAGCCTGTTAACTACAGTTAGTCGATGGGAGGTAAGACAAAGGCCGAGATAGCCAGCCAGCTTGATCGATGGCTAAAATTAAAAGTGAACGGTGCACATGCCACTCTAAACAAGGTTTATCACCCTGTACCAGGCCAACCCCCCTGTCTCCGTGCAACCCCCTTGCGCTCTATGCAGGGGTGGCTGAATATTCGCGTCAGCAAGCCGCCGGGTAAGTATGTACGGTACTTGTATAATTAATGACTTAGGAGACCTTCCGCTATCCAACGGTATCCGGGATCCCCTCGGAATCACATGTGTCCGTTTACGACCATGCTACTTATACCAGCCCCGGTGAATTATTCGTGTGCCCGACCTCTTGCCGTTTCTCCTTTGTACATAATTGTTCTTTATATCGACTCCGGGGCGCACATCCTACGCGGAGAAGGTAAGAGAAAAGTGTCGTTAATGAATAATGCTAAGCGACGTAGACATTAGCGTCGACTATAGCCCAGTGGAATAGATAAAACGGAGTAAATAAGGAAGAAAGCATTTCCATTCGAATGATTAATGTGCCTGTAATGGAAGTCGAAGTTCGAGTTAGGAATATCGTGTGTGCCGAGTGTAGGTGAAGTTTGCAATTAAATGTGTTGAGTCCTACACGTTTCTTCGGGATAAAATTGGTACCCATCGAAAAAAGCTAATAGTAACGGTGACGTGATTTTACTTCAGGATGTACTATGACGTACAACTGCCTAGAAACACGAATGGGATCGTCGCGAGCAGAGTAATTTCACAACCCCTCTAACCCTAAAGAGGCACTGCACCGGTACCCTTTTAACGCTTCTCAAAAGTTCCTCAGACGACTTGCTAATACAATTACGCGTTCACTTTCGTTACTTTGCGCCGGATTGCGCGGTAGATCCATTTAATTCGAATTTAGCAGCAGACGAAGGGCTTAATAAGAATACCCCGGTCCGTCCCCTCGAATTCTGGAAACGCTGCGCCGCCGAGGACGAGATATCCGAGCTTTTGACGGTGACTGTCGTGTCGACGAACTGCGGAATCCCTAAGGACTCGAGCGTAGGTGGGGCTGGCAGACACTAAAGTTTACCCACCACGTCTCTCCAGGAGACCGTATTACTCCCTTCAACGTGCACGTGGGTCAATATTAATCATTGTCATTAGTAGAAGTTGCGAGACAGTTTCGGAACAATGGATATCTGGGACGATAAAACTTGAAGTTTCTTGGTAATACACGACGATTTGCCGTCGGGGATGATATGAATATCCTTTCGTTGCACTTAAATGAGAAAAAAAGACGATGCTCGACGAAAGAAAGAGCATGGATCCCCTCTATGGGACACCTGTGACGCGCACGCGTTGCTCTTCGATAGGGATCGCAGTGAAAATGAGGATTCAATCGTGCACCTACGAATTAAACTCCGGCTTATCCAGCCTTCGAACGATTGGATCGTTACCGGCAAACCAGGGACACGGCGTAGTTCCGGTGGATATGGTAAAAATAATGCTGGAATAAAATGGAATCCTCCATTACGGACCCCCGGGGTTCATGCGGGGGTTATCTAAGCCCCCCTCCCCCCACTGTTATCTTAATGGTACTTATTGTCTTGACGTATAGTACACCTTGCTTCCTCCCTTCTCTTCCCTCTTTCTCTGTCTACTTCACCCCTTCCAGTCTTACCCTCTCCACTTCTACGCGCATTAAGCTCGCAGGGCCACGAAGGTGGTAGGTAGAGGCGCGCTGCTGATGCCAGTCGTTATCGCACAGTGAAAACCCACCGCCTCTATCCCTTTCCACCGTTCCCCGTCACCCTCCTACTTTTGCATCCCTCTCGTTCGCCCCTTGGCCCTATCGTGCCTCGTTTACCCTACACCCTCCCACCCACTGTCCTTTCCTTTTCAGGTAGCGCATGCGTGTTTCCTATCGCCAGCCACCTGATTTCAAGAAAAGGGAAGTCCACTGACAGGGAAACGAAGAAAGGGGGAAAACTACGGGGAAAGAGACGATCGAAGGGGGATGGTAAGAGAGTAAGGGTTGAACAGAGAAATGGAAGGGAAGGAAGCGAGCTTGGCACGTCCGATATCTGTGCACATATTGCCAGAGAGAGAGCGCGCGCTTTATCCCGATCAGTAATTAGTCCGATCGTTTGCCAAAGAGCGAAAAGGAAGGACCGTTGATTGCCATTAACGGCGTCGCTGATTGGGCGAAACCGATTCAATTGCGCCTGGCGAGCCTTCGTTTCACCAACTCGTACTTTCGAACGCTTCTTTCCCCTCTCGTTCATTGGACTCCGCCCGTTCCGTTACCCCTGTTCCACGCTTTCTTTGGGAAAGCTATTTCACCGCGATCTACAGGATAATAAATTGCGGATCTATCCGTCCTCTGCGGATTATTGTGCGAACGGATGTTGGCATTCCACTGTTATTTCTTCATCCCCATTTCCAGTCTATTTTTTGTTCTTTGCCACGGCTTTCATTGTTCGATCGGAATAAGATCTGCGGGATTGACAATTGAGGAGCTCAGTGAAACAAGCATATGCATCAATTTTCGTTTCTTTGTATCATTAATTCCTTTCTGCAGTATAGTGTAATTCCACCACTTCCTAATATAATAGCATGTACTTCTCACAGTGCAGAACCATATTTTTTCTTCACGCTGAGGAAAAGTAAATTCGTAGGGGAAAAGGGGCCCATACCACTCAGCTCCTTGAGGACACGTGACTTAATAGAATTAATTTTTCATCTAAAATTTGGCAATAGTTGTCATTTATCATCTAATTCAAGTACCGAGTAAAATAATTATAATATCGCAGCGCATTTCCTGCAAAGGCAATTTTTCCTTCAAATTGCTTTCTTTTAAAATCATAAAATGGTGACATGTGCTTGTTTTCCACTGGGCCTCTCAATTAGTAAAGCCACTGGCGCTCAGAGCAAATGAAATGTACTTATACACACACTACCATGACACTTAAATTTCCTTTAAAAGTATAATTCAGTTTCCCGGGCGCCATACAAGTAAAGAGGAGAACTGAAGAGTGCGTCGGAGCACGCGCAGGTAGTGAATCTCGAATGTAGAATAAAATCGCAGTCGGAAGACAGACGTGACGATTGGATGGAGCCGTCGCGCGATTCGACGCAGCAGAATTTTTATCAACCGTTGGCTTCCCTCTGCCTCTTCAACCCTTCCCGTCTATTTTTCATCTTTCCCTGCCCTATTCTCCTTCGACGGCGAGCTGCCGCTTCGAATGTTCTTCACGTTCCCGATAAATAAACGCGGAGGCGCGCGAGATCGCGCGGGCCGTGGCTTGCAATTCGTGGAACGGCTAGCGAAAACCAGGAAGCGGATATGTAACGGCGTGGAAGAGGATCGAAGAGCGGCAGAACCCGGGGATCAGTCCATGGCTCGATAGGTGAGCCAGGATTTACGCGTGCACACACAGAGGTCGAGGAACACACGAGAGTCGAAAACGAATACCTTTTGCGCTTTGAATCGAATCGGCCTCACCGAGAGTCCCGATTGATCCAGAAGTTCCCAGCATCGACTCATTCATGCGTGCAGCAGCGGGGCGAGCCATCCAATCAGCGGGAAAGACTTGCAGGAGAGCAACCGCCATTTAGCTGGTCGGATAAGCTGGCGGCCGTGTAACAAGGCGGGAAAACGCTGAAAGACGGCCCGGGGGGGAGCAACAAGAGCGGAGAGCAAGAGGATCGTGGAAGTGGAGCATGGCCAGCCAAGTCGAAACTGCGCGAGCCGTTTCGGTTTCGTTTCGATGCCCGTTGCGCGAAGGGGAAAAGGTCGAAGGCAAGAGGAACAAGGGGAGATTGATGGTCACGATTCTGGCGAGCCCGTTGGCAGAGCTGGGGGGTGGAAATGACGCACGGTCGAGCTGGTACGGTTTTCAGAAAGCCTCGAGTACACCGGCAGAGAAAGGGTTGGTCCTGTGAACCGTGGTGAACGAGGAAGTGCGCCTGGCAAATATGGGGTGGTCCGAAATACACGCAACGACGGATGAAGTGATGAGTTCATATCTCAGAATGAATTGAAACGGTGGAATTTTATTCCCTCTTTATACTGATATGAGGTACGACAGAACATCGTGTTATCTGGAGAAGAAGTTAGAACGGTTGTCTGTAATAAAATTTCAATTAAATACACGTGTTCGTAAATGATCTTTGAAGTTGGTTTCCTTGAATGTGAAGCTTCTTATGGAAAAAAGGTATTCCATCGTTTCGACTCGCTTTCAGACGCGATATCGCCTCCTTCACGGATATACCATCTATTCCGGTCCACCCTGTACAGGCGAAAGGGTGGAAGAAGAGGCGGCTTGCCTAGTCGAATAGCGCGAAATAGCGCGGATTTCGTGGAAATTGAAGATCGAGTGGCGAATACCGGAAGAGTGGCTGCCACTCCACGGCGCAAACGGCTGTATTCAGCAGGCTTGTAGGCTCCGTCTGTTAAAGGGAACGAGGAGATGGCGCGTCTACGAGCCTGCGGAAGACCGACTGACGGATTGGAGCAACGAATGAGCCGCGTAATAGGAACGGAATATGTTTTTGCCTTTATCGCGCCGCGCGTTCTGTACCACGCGACTTACCCGTACTTTCAACTCTGATTGAATTCTCGCCCGCTGGAGAAATCGAGGAACACCGTCGTCACACCGTGGTGCCTTGTGACTGGTGAATTCTTATGCGGATGCTTGAACCCCTGATCGCATCGGTTTAGGGGTGAATCGATTTCCGACTCGAGGAAATCGTGCGAGCTTGCTCCCGGCAGGTTTGAACAAAATACCGAGGCTGACTTCATTCTAATGCAATTTGTAGAGGAATTTCAGGAGAATTCTTGCAGAAACAGTTTATTATCAGACACCAGGGATGATATCATTTTGAATTTTCTTTGATTATCCTTTTTACACGAAGTCTACAGAAATACACTTCCTAAGTAGTAGTTGTGACTACTGATATTCATTCAAATCTCCCCTTCGCTCCCACGGAGTACGAAATAAGCATCTCAGCCGTCAAGGAAGAACAGCCACAGCGTTATTTTTGCCGCGAAACCACGACGTGACCCAAATACGTCATTATTTTTGCCATCCCCGCTATTGTTTCCGTGCGTGAGTCGATATTAAAATTCCAAAGTTGTCGCGTTTCCGCGCGCATAAATCGTGCCTGTATAAAGCTGATGAGACCTGCTCGTGGATAGCTATAAATATAGCTGTCTTGATGAGAGTGGAGTCGCGCGAATGAAACATATGAACCGCACTCGTGATATTCCTGTTGTCTGTGCTCGTGGAGCCGTGCATGTCTCATGGTTCACCTTTTGTAAATCGCTGGTCTTCTCCTCAGTCACAATTTAGATACTTGGTGATGGGCGCTTCAATTTTGCATTTGAAAACTGTTTATGTACATAAAGATTGTCAATCGTGGGCAAACGAAAGAGACGCGCGTTCATATAGACGCGTCGGATTTAATTCACGTTGTTTGTAGCTATCTAAAATTGTAGACGCAGGTATATATGTATGTACATTTGAATAACGTGACGAAATTTCGCAACTTGTAACGCTATTAACGCGGCCCTGATAAAGGCATTTCTGCGGCGTAGTTCCGCGCGTCACTGCCTTCCTTCGCATTGCCATGCATGGGAAATCAACTTTGACAACGAGTCGGGAAAATTTATATATTCGACGGGCAAGGACAGCTCAAAACTATCGTCCGACGAGGCGAATGGGCATTAATTATACTCGTCGCTGGAATCGCGCGGTAGAAGCCGCGATATCGGTCCCCGTCGGGTTATGAAAGTTTCGAGTTGGTACGCTTTGCATAAAATAACACCGAAGTTTCCTTGCAGTAAGTAGTCAGGGGTTAACGCCCCCAACAGTCGTGAACGATCTACTTGACAAACTTTGATCGACCCTGTCATCGCTTCTGTCCGCGAAAATGCTCTTTCTGTTTGAATTAACAGTTTGAAAAATGTAAAAAGGGACCGAGTATTTATATTTGGATTCACCTTGATAATAAATGAAATCTAATCTGACTTCTGCAGCGAAATTAAAGCTTGAACATTTGAAGTTTACACATCGATGGCTTAGTGTACAAATATTGTAGGTCAACCTTTTATGTGACATTTGAGTTTTAAAAATTGCATTTATGCTTAATACCTACTTCATACATTTGTAAAACATACAAAATTTTGCGTGTTTAAATCTGTTTTTCTCGAAAACGCTAAAAGTGGACATGCAATATTTCTGCATTAAATCGCCGATATACAAAAACAAGAACGCCTCGATGCTCCACATTTGTAGTCGAAAAAGATTGCGCTATATAGCATTCCACCTAAGAGCACACTTACGCCCCTACCGATTTGCGATCGATCTACGTAGCTCCCAGATACCCATACAAATTGAAGTACCTGATTTCGCCTGATGTTCGCAAATTCGTATTACTAATTCCTGCTCAAACAGCCACAAGCTTGAACCGCGAAATTTATATCTGGTCTAAAGCACCGTGCGAAACAGCGATTATACTCTCGCGACTGGACTGTTGTCTACAGTTTGGAGTGACTCTGCTTGCATTTACCTGCGTTTCCACATAATCCCCGAACGCTCGGGCAACGTTCCGCGGCAATGTCTCCACTCGAAGAATTGATAACGCCGGCTTGGTTATTCCGCCCCGTTATTCAGGACGTGAATCGCAGACTCCCATGCGTCCATTGTCGCTTCTTGTCTCGGCGAGGATCGCGAAAAGCCGCCGCCGTTCGAGCCGCTTTGACTAACGCCGGCGATGGGAAGCTTTTTAGCACATTATCCGCGGTAACACCTGTTACTGGCGTAGCCGCGTTTCAGCGGAGAAAAACCCAACGGAATGAGGGGGAGGACAGAGGGAAAGCCGTAGGGGGATGATGGAACCCCGTGGCCGAGCGTCCTTGGCCGCAAGCTCATGGGATTGCACAGTCTTAACATATATTAATCCAAGGATTTCGTGGAGGAACAGTGAGAGGGGGAGCTTCGATGAGCGCGTAATTCACGGCAAAGAAGATTACAGGCAAATGGGGGTTTTTCGTTCCCACGGTAATTCTGAACGGTAGCACGCCGAGCTTTTGTAAAAACACCTTTGCCCTCTTAAAATATATAATTATTAATACCGCTGGGAAAAAGTGCAAAAATGTTACGTCCGCTGTTGTCATTTGCGTTACGCTGTTATTCTTTTTTATCAAGAATGTTGGTAGAGCACAGACTTCGTCATATAACTTTATCGTGTGAAATATTCACTTCCCTTCTGAAATAAGAAAAAGTTCTCGAACAATCTGCAACCTTTTCTGAAAACCGACAGACAAGAATCCTATTGTTTTGGAATTAGAATTTACAAAAATCACGAAGGCAGGGACTGGCAATGGATCCTCGCGCTGATTAATTGCCTCTACTCTCGGGAATTCGGTCTCCAGGTTCCTATTATAAAATTCTGTAATGATGCAGATTTCCAGGCATACCCTGGGGACTGTCGTCGCAACGGCGCGCGAGGTATGTGTCGACAGCGCATACAGATTGAACGGACAAGGTTACTGCAATATGCAACTTGGCTTCTCAATTTCTTCGGCGCGCTTTCACGCATGGAATGGAATCCAATCGGTGGCCTACATTTCCACATCGATGCTTGGCGCCAGGACGAGATTTATATACCGAGGAGCCTCGTATATATGATATCCCAACCGTCAATTCTTGCGACCCTCTGAGCTGTCTATTTCGGTGGAATTCGTTCCACTTCTCCACATGTTTGACAGAAGAAAGAGAACAAACGCGTAAGATACCTACTGTGGATATATTTTTAGTTCATATCATACTAAAAACAGAAACCACAAGTACCTATTGAAAGAATTTCAAAACTACGAAATATACACACTCGAGAAGTAATTGGATTTTCTTTACTCGACACCAGTCACGTACCCCTCAATCTTCGGGAACAACGAAGAAGAAAGCACACTCGTCTATCCTAATGTCCCAAATCCATGTATCAACTCAGCCACCGAAGGGTTGATACGATATTCTGGTGGTGGATCATATATTATGCGCGATAACCCGAGTGCGGAAGCGGGAAAGAGTTGTTCACCCGTAACTTCGTTGAACTATCGCTGATTCCGAGATATTTGCTCGGGGTTACCTCTTCGTTTAACTTCCGCGTGCACGTAGGGGTGGTTCGCCGCGGAGGTGTGCGTACGTGGGAGAATAGAGGCCGAACAAGAACGAGGGAAAGAGGCCAATCACGGTGAACGATAGGTGGAAAGGCTGTGAGGGGAGAAGCGAACGACGTCGCCGTCTTACTCGGGACATGTCCCCTGAATGCGCTCGAACGAGGCAACCGGAGGCCTGGTTAGAGAGAATCGGTAAAGGGAAGAAGTTCGAAGACGGTGAATACGAGGATTGGGAAGTAACGCGCGAAACTTGAACGCGAACTCTATCCAGGTATCAGCGGATTAGCAAGGAAACTACCGTTTTCGTGGGTGGAGGGTCGGGTATAGTAACTCTTCTGTCTATTCCCCCAGTCAGGTATCTCTCGTGGGGATGGCTGCTACATGACCGGAACTCAAATGTCGTTCCAGATCTCCGAGACGCCGGGAATTTACGATCATTAAAGTCTAGCCGAATCTTGGTGTCCTCGGAACGAGAACAAGGAAGATGGCTGGTTGCGATTAGCAGGGGGCTGCTAAGGTTAGTTTTACGGTCTACGTATCGTTGTGGAAACGTCAGGCAATTTGTCCGTAGAAAATTTATTGATTCAACGTGACGATCATGCTGAAACGTGTAGGCTATTTGAACGGGTAATGTTTACGGGGATTAGGGTGGCCCTTATTTTCAACCTGCGATTGCTTTTGCTCACACCGCCTAATATAGTTCCATTTCATAAAAAAATAATCCCTGAAAAAGATTATTGTAATAGGACAACAGGAAAAGCCGACCGAAATTGTAGAAAATTGGATGCTCATCTAATATTATTTTAACAAAATTTCAATAGGGTGTACCATTTTTTAGGAATTCATTAAATCCAAACTATTGATGAATTCTAAACTTTAAGGCCTGGCTGACACCCTTTCCTGTTGTCCGATTGCAATAAACTTTTTCGGGGGCAATTTTTTTTATCAAATTGCATCATTTTGGGGGGTGAGAGCAAAGAAATACAAAAAACAATTTCGACACGTATAAATAAGAGCCACCCTAATGTGGATATTTTTCGCTAAAATTTTGGAAAGATCTCGTTAAAAGGAACCGTATGAGATGTTCCTGTGAAGTCTAAAGAGAGCCACAGCATCGTGACATAAGATCCCGCCTGCAATAGCTAAAGAATAGCACAGATCGTAAACAGCCTCCAGGGGCGAAGAAAAGAATCTAATTTCCTCATCGCGTCGCGAGCATGACGCACCCGAGCGTTAGGTAGAAAATTCAATTAAATTAAGAAGTACCTTCGCTATCCTATGCTTCACGCCTCTCCACCAATTCTCTCGGGACGGTACCTGACCGGAACTCAAACAACTGCTGCCACTTTCCTGATGGCAATGTTCGTTAAAAGTATGAACCTTTTACGACAGGGCATCTTAGGAAAACTTTCGAAAAAATTTGAACGATCCTTGCCAGACAACCTCTGCCACTAATTTCCCCTCACTAGCACCCGATAAATCATAAAAAGCAATGAAAACTCATACTTAATGCAATGTATCGGAATAACTTTCAGTGAATAGGTACTGGAAAGTACATAAACTCGCGATTGCGAGTGAACGTTTCAATAACTGGTTTCTGGCTGATACCTAACTGGTTGACCAGTCGCTGCTTCCTTTTTTACAAGATTTCTGATCGAACGAAATCGCTTGGTAAGTGAAACGCTTTCACCGATTTAAATTCCGTATGTCGTGTGTATCTGCGCGAAAGAATTCCCATACTTCAAAGCAAGTTTACGCGCCGGGGAGTTCAAGATGCCTGGCCGAGCATGAGAAAGTTTAAATTAACTTGCAATGTCTGGTGGCTGTTAGCCGCGCCAACTCCGATTCGAGGTATGCCCGCAGACATAATAGTTGCATTATCGCTGCCAACGGGTATTTCCTAGCTGGCATTTAGGGCCGAGATGATCGGACAGTTTAAACGTGCAGCCAACACTTAATCGATCGGCCTGCGGTAGTTATCAAAGCGATAGAAATGCGACTGGAGCTGAAGTCAGGCGCAAACTTTGTTCGACAGTTGGTCAGAACTTGAATGCTCCAACGAAAACAGAAGGATAGAGGGATAGAGTCTTTCGATCTCGCTCCTTCCGAACGCCTCGACGCACGCACACTTTTATTTCGGTTCACATGTGACCTAACGAATGATTGATCCGCGTGGCAAAGATCATTCGATACAACCTTCACGATTCAATTTCGCCTCGGAAACCTTTTTTCCCCGGCGATGAATCCTTCCGTTCATCGCCAAGCACGTGGTGACCATCTGGGCGCTCATAATTTTATTTTCTCGTCGCCGGTTGATCGAACGAAGACGTGCCTAATAAGGAACTGGGAGCTTTATCCCGAGATCAATGTTAAACCGAAGAAACGAAGAAACCCAACGCTAGAAGGGTAGAACGATCGACCGACATTCTACCAACTGAAGGAGAATTCGAAACGTGGAAATAGCCACGAAAGGTACAAATAATGGAATACAATATTTATGAATATTTTATACCCCGTTTCTGCCGCAATGCGTTTCCGCAAATTACCTTCGGATTTCCCCACTTGCCATTGCGTCTGATGGCAGAAGAAATACTTGAGTCGATAAAGCATTCCCCGCGCACGAAGGAAAAAAAGAAATAGGATGGCGAAAATTGCTTTCGGCCGTTCGATTATTTCAGATCATAAATCATAAATCGCATTCCGCGCACGAACCTAGGTAAACCTCGTTACGAACTATAAACTTCCGTGTGTGACTTTGATGTAATGCCGCGATGTGTACGCGTTCCAGGCCTGGCTACAAGTGAAATCGTTCGTCGGATCAGTTTTATTAATGGTGGGCCGCGATCGCGATCGGCAACACTATGACAACCCCGTCAACTTTCGAAAGATTAATGTCGCCTGTTCATTGCGTGAGACGTGTTTTCGTCCTCTTTTTCTCTTTTCCCTCTATTCCTATTTTTTTTTCTGCACCGGCGCAAAACCGGGTCGTGTCGCCGCCCGTTGCCCCCGCGTTTTTGCATATAAAACCGCAATTAATGATAATGGAAATTGTTTCCTCGGCAGAGCCATAACGCATAATCGTTATAAGCCCAGGTTAATCTCGCCATTCGGTGTTTCAATAAAGAACATGCAGAGCCACGGGTGTGTGTGGGGGGCGGGTACTTGGCGCTCGCGTTTCACCGCGAATTCGTACATTCAAACGAGGGCTTCATGTCGCGGCAAAGAAAATCCCGTGAAGGATCAAACTATTAGCCGGTAATCTCCGTGTCGCTGGCGCAAAACCCACCAGTCGACGCGTGTTTTCCAAATGACAACGATTAATTGCCGTTTCAACTGAATGTATTTCATTCCACGCTACTCAACCTCCGAGGGGAAGATTCTCAATATATTTCGTAGCTTTCTGTATTTAGATTGTAACTCGACAGGGGGCTCGTGCACAGAGGGCCGTTAATCAGTAACCAGTGCATATAGAAAACGTCGAGGAATTAGTCTTTTAAGTAAGAATCGTTGGGTTTATTAAAACTCAAAGGCCAGGGGGGAAATTGGAATTCTAGAAAAAAGGGTGTCTTTGTACTTGTCACTACCTTTGTTTCTATATTGCTGGTCGGCGAAAAGCTGTGTACAAAGAGCCTTTAATCGCGGACAGATCGATACAGGAATTCACGGTGAAACACGTGTAGCCTTGTTTCGTAAGAACGCGGCTTAAAATTGCATGACCGGCTCTTTCTCCATCGAACGTCCCTTTCCGGGGCGCGCAGCCTCCAACCCCCCTCTCCAACCCCCTCTTCCACCAATACGATCGCTTCCGCTTTACATTAGCTTATTTTGTATGCAGCTAATTTACATGTCTAACGGCCACGATAAAATTGGTTAACGCTGTTCCGAGCCTGTGAGCGAGCGCCACCTAATTTAAGCTTCGGTGTAAGCAGTTAAGCTCCGTGGCCGATTTCGTAATATATGCTGGATACGATTTAATAGCGTCGAGCTTGACCGTGTGGATAAACTGGTCCGCGCGCATTCCCGCAAAAGCGTTCGACGACGTGTACTTTTAATCCAATTTTACAACCGGTCGATTGTTGTCGTGTCCCCCGATCCGAGATCCGTCCATTGATCCAGCGGTTTCGGCGGATTGATTTGACCGCAAAGCGCATTAAACAAATAGCGAAAAAAAGGGGAGACACGGAGAGAGAAAAAAGGAGCATAGCTTTGATCGTGTTCGCTGGTCGAGAGATTTTGGTCGTTTTTAATCAATCGGCAGCTATTTTAACATCCACGCAGTTCACCGAGAAAAGAGGAACAGGGAATAATTGTAGAGCAGGGGCGCGAGAACGGACACGTTTTGGAAACTTTCGTGCTCGTTACTACGAGCTGGAGTATAGGCCATTTTTCATTTTGCTCGGATTACAAATATTTGTCCTCGGATGTGTGCGCACAGAAAATATTCGTTCCGAGGCTTTTATCCTTTTATCTTAGAGGCGCGCGTATGCGTCTGTGTTTTAGATATATTTCGAACGCCATTCTTATAATATGTCCGTCGAATATTGATCTACCGCAGCGCGGCCGTACAAAGCTCTTCCCTCCATTCGTTTTTCTTTCTTTTTTCAGTCAACCAGGTTTCCGCATCGACCCACTTTCTTTTGTAAAACGAAATTAGTGCGGAACAGTAAAAAGTACTCTCCGACCTTTTCTGTTTTCTTGTCGACGGCGTGCCGACGTTTTCGAATTGTATATGTATATTAATACCCCTTTATCGAGTCGTCGAGCGTCGCTGAAGCCAATCCTTTGTGGAGAAGTGACATTGCATGCCGTCGCAAAAAATAATGAGAAATCGCAGACAGTGCAACGGACGTTTATGAATTCAACGCAAATGTCATTGTACGCTGTGGGGGGAGTTAGAATACGTTGGATTAAAATGAACGACGTTTCACCAGGAATGCCGTTTTGTTTCCTTGGCATATTTAAAAATAGTTTTCTACGGATTTAGTACGGCGTACGCGACAAACACGTTCTGTCAATGATTAAACACAAAGGCACCGCAATTTTCGCTCGAGACCACGAGTGGTATTTAGAGGCTGCTGCCTGATAAAAAATTATTTGAGGCCTCCGTTGTGCCTCTCATTTTTTTTCTAGTAGGAAGTCGTGGCCCCGCAATGCTTACCCAATCTAGCCGGAAGCGTGGCGTCGATAACTTTAACCTGGGCGAAGGAAGGAAGCTTTTGTAAGGAAACCCCGGGCAAGTTTCTTCCAGCAGCTCGAGCTGTGGCCAATATAACGTGTCCAACAGCTTAATCTTCAACTAATCCTCGCCCCCTGGACGCGACGCCTGCGAGGAATTAGACGCTAATCCGAGACACGAGTTTAATGGGCAACCCCTCATACAATCACAAACTGAATGTTTACAGGCTACTGGGGTTTATAGGTAAACAAATTTGCGAGTAGCAACTCCATTGGTGGCAGATTAGCAACTGTTTTTCCATAAAATCGAACGTAGTTCTAGCACAGTGTTTCGCGAAATAAGCATCTGCTGCAAGGTGCCAACGACTTTCCACAAGATCCAATTAAATTTATAACAGAAACATATTCGAATATCATTTAGTTATATTCAATTAACTAATAATAACACAGTGTCAAAATGGATAACGTGGGTCGTTTTACTCATATGCACTATCATTGAATAATATAACTTCCTTGATTGCCTAATACACCAGGAAATTTATTGTTTCTAATCGATCGCGTTCGGTCGCTAAACGATTTCATTAAAAGTGAAATAGCACGACGATTTAATTTGGCCCGAGGTAATTATTCCAATTTCATCCCCTCCGGCCAGCAACTAACCACGTTTCGCTTTATCTTCTGTCTGCTCGTAGCCGTTTGACCCGGCACTAACATTTCTACTATAGACGACATTACCAAGTCACGATTGTCTTCGGGGGAGGATTCGATTTTCTAGATTGGGAGCATTCTAAGAAGTACGGTAGAAGTGGCCAATTCTGCTGTTCGCGTTTTCGAATCGCGTCGCTTTCCGAACTTCCTGCCAGCCACGTGGAACCCTCTTAGTCCGTCGTTTCGACGAGACGTCGCGGACGAAAACGGACGCGATCGTTGATTAGAAAGCGCTGCGCCGCGATTGATCGTGTCTGGTCCGTCGATAACGCCGCCTGAGTGTAGTCCCACTGTCTGGCGAGACTGAATTCTTCTAGGTAAATGTCAGTTCGCAAGTTTTTGCCCGATTGGAAAACTTAGAAACGGGAGGGGAGGAACTTCTTCGAACTGTCATTAGTTACCGAAGTGTGGGCTCGCTCGGTAGGCAGTCCGGTTTCATTCAATCTCGCCTCCCCGGATCCCTTTAACAAACATGTTGACAACAGCTGGATTGCTCGTAGCGAAAACGAGGGAGAAACAGGCATCTACGTAATTGGAAGTTACTTCCCCCATGACGATGCTTTCTCTTTGTCTGCTTGCTTTACAGGCAACTTTGGGAAACGGTCGCTTTCGTCCTGCACTCGAATAGATCGATGTCACTCCGGCGACCACGGTGGGACGGTCGATTAACACGTTCCCTGCCAGACCGTTTTTTGAAGACTTCCCGTTCAAGCCGCGTGGGGCGTATGCGCCCCGCGCTTTACATTTGTATTATTTTGTTTCTGGCGTATGTCTTACAATAATTAAAATAGTGCAAAAATCATAATTTAAAAAATTCTTCATTTTACAATGATAATACCAAATGGCTTGAACGGAAAGTTCAGCGCGGGGCGTATACGCCCCACGCGGCAGGGAACGTGTTAAGTGAAAACGCGATCCACATCCGCGGTTAGACTGTTCGATTTATAAAATACACAAGACCAAACATTGGAACTTAAATACCTCTGCGGGAACACTTGACGATAGCCAACTTTTGAGAAGCGCACAATAAGATTATCATGTTTACCGAACAAGTCCCGTGGTAGAAGAAGAAAGAAAACAAAGAAATGGAAAAAAGATTCCATCCAGTGTAATCTGGTCTTAGATGACCGATTAACGCGGCAATCCGGCCGAGCCACTCTGACGTAGAAATCGAATTCCCGCCAATAATTGTCTCCAAACGTATGTAATCTGGGTGCTCGGAGGGCCCGCGGAATCTCCTTCCACGTTGATTCGATTTCCTGTCGCTCCGGATAGTAGCTTCCGGCAAAATCCCCCCGGCGCCCTCCTGCCGCGGCGCTACGGGTATAGGGATCCACCCAATAAGATCGTCAGCGCACCTGGCGACTCACCCTCCGCCCACCCTCTCTCCCAGGGCCAAATCCTCTCCTCGTCACTCCCAAAGGCATCGGTCAAATTCGATTTTCCTTTTACACCGAGCCGAACCATTCGGAATAGCGATCAGTTCTAGCGCCGAGGGAGGACCTTATTCAGGAAGTTCGCGTTGGTTACTGTAGGGCCGGCCAGTAGTCAGCCAGCCAGCCGGGGAGCGAAGTGGTAAACTAGATACGGCTACAGATAGGAAGGGAATAGAAGCAGAACCGGGTCAGCTAGCCAATCCCCTCTGCAAGGCACACCAATCACCCTACCGGTAACATTCACGTGCACATCCTCGAGTTGGCGCGAGCTATCTCTATACTCTATGCCTTCCAACCCTCTCCTCCAATCCGGTGGCCCCCTGCCCTGTTCTTCCGCGTTTTCTCCCGTCGATTTCAACCCCTTCCATACGTTTCCCATCCGCTTGTTCCCCGAATATGTACGTACCAACTCGCGATCCCTCACTGCCCCGTACTCCATTCCCCGTCATCGCACTCGTGAGGATTGTGTACAGGGGAGAAGGAGGGCGGCAAGCCGCAACCATCCCCCAACAGAAAAACCGGACTACGAATCTTGCAAAGTGGAAACTCTCGGTGACGGTCGATTCCATTTGCCAGGTCTGGCTGGATTGCATAATGCCACGCCGCAAAATCCTTGCTCGGCTGCCTCAAAGGGGAATCCGTTGCTACGCGCCGAGGAACTTTTGCGGTTTCTCTATCGTCCATATCCGATACACACACAAACGCGCGCGGGCGCACGAGGGGGCTCGAGTTTGTCGCTGCTGACTGACTTCCCAGATCCCGCTGCGGCCTGTCGTCCTGTTCCGCGCATTGGGAAATTCATCAGATGCAAAGGACCGGGGGACTGTTTACTTTGCCGGTGTGACCCGCGAACAAACGCGAAATTGGGCCGAGCCCGACCTCTGCTACCACCGCCGGATATTTCTTTGACAGGGATGGAGACAACTACCCACGATTTCTGCAGTTTGTAGCGTCTCTGTTGCGCGTCCCTCTCGACTTGGCGATGCAGTACAAATGCAGGGTGGTGCGTTATTAATGGCACAGGCAGGCAGAGGGTGGTGCTTCGTGCACAGATAAATCCAATGCTCTGAAATTCAACCATCGCGTCTGCCGATTACTTAAATGGCTATGCTAAGTTTGTGTGGGTGTTTTGGACACTTCCCTGTGAATCAATCTTTTGTGCTTTAAGCTTAGTAGAGGCACATCAAAGCTTTCTTTGGGGCCGCTTGGATTAATTCGGCGGATGAGAAACCATCCACGACCAAAAGCACCCTCGCGTTTGAAATTCCCCGTCCACGAGGTTCGTTTGCAATTGCGGCGCGGTGGACTAACGAAATAATTACTAGTTTGCATAACTACGTCGCGTGATTTGCACCCGGCAGAGAAGCCTAATTACGAAAAAAAACGCATGTCCCAATGCGCGTGGAATGTCACGTGTTTCGCCGCGGCCCTGCGTGCCTGCTGGGTTAACGAACTAATTACCTGCACACAAGACGAAACACACCCGCGCCCCGCGAATACGACCCCAAGATCGTTTCCGGCGGTGTACATCACCCGCGACGCACTCGAGTTTAATTTCACGTCTCGTTGATGAGACTGTCTGCATACTAAGCCAAAGGACGGGGGCAGCTGCGCAATATTAATATGCAATCGAAGTCCTCTCTCTTCTGTGTAAGCCGGTTAGGACGGGGCGTCGCTTAATTTGATGTTCATTCGATTAATTCAGCGCGGTCGTCGGTAGAAATAACAATGCTTCGAGGGCCCGTAGCAGGACCCAGCTATTGGCAATTTGCGGCGACGATCGATATCGTGGATTCGCCGCGCTTACGTACACCGTGTATCCGTAATTCGGCACGGAACCGACACCTGCTTTTCAAATTCTTTCACAGTCTTCCGTTCGCCCCGTTCCACCCTGTCTAGCGTCGGATAAAACGTCGATTCATTGTCACATTGCCGTGTCCATCGCGGTTCGCAACATCCAAACCCCGAAACATCTCTTTCCTTGCACGATATTTCGAGTCATTACGTAGGAGCTAATGTAGACGTCAGCAAGTCGTACAAAGATTATAGAGAAGCACATAGAATACGGCTGTTCTACAAGGATTCGTTTTTGTTCAAATCCGTGTTGAAAGTTCGCACATTCGACAGCAGTGTTAACGTCACTTTGGCGATTGATTTCCTGGGAAACGAAGTCTCGCGCAACAAAAATTTCGTTCCACAGTTTCCACCCATTTTTTCAACCTAGTATCGCCACTCCCCTAGTTGTAGGTATACCGATCGACTTTTGCCATTCGCGAGGCCCGTAAAACGAGTTTCCAACGGCGGCCCGTGATTTTCGTTTTTCGAACAAAGACCCTCCATACGTTTCGCGTTCCCCGATCGCCGATAGCCTGTGTACAAAACGTACGTTGGTACCAAGGTCCGCAGGCCCATTTAAAGTATCTCGGGTCCACCTACGGATCCAGCGGTTCCTTTCGCGAGGCATAATGCAGGGGTTAGGGTCGTCCCGGCCAGGCGAACGTGACACGTAAAAATATCATGTAGGGTACCGATACATCACGCGATCAGATAAAAGGAAAGGGGAGCTGACTTCGTCGTTTGTCGTACCGATAGAATCTCGGAGCCTGCGGTGGCTCGCTTTATTTTTGCACCCAGCTATTTTGATGACTCAACTGCCTAGATGGACGTCCTGCGGACCATGGGGGACCCGTCGCTGTTGCATTCACAGGGGGATTCGTTCAGTTGCTTCGCAGCGAGCTCCCGGAGATCAAGATCACACGGAGCCTCTAACTGCTTTTTCTAAATCGTGGTTAGCGGCTACGTGACGAAGATCCTGCCCCCGCTACAAACGAGATTCTGAAATCTTCATCTGCATAATTCAGACTTCTCCCACTTGTGTCGGTCCCACGTTCTCCGCTGCACAGACCCGTGGAATTCCTTCGCATAGTACGGAGCAAATGAATTGGATGTTCTGCCAACATCGATAGGGATTAAACATTCCTCTTGACGCAGCCGCGAGCGTCGCGTAATTACTTTATTGACAAAGCAATCCTATTCCGCCGTCTTCGCGTGCGTAGCGCACACTTCCATGGAAATTCCACGCGACAGCCCACGCCAAACGTTTCTCTTCAACTTCGCGTTCACCTGCCAATATTTGCACGTGCACGCGTAGATTATTTACCCGTACATAGAACGCGAATATTCATCGTCCGCCCAGCGACTCGTCCCTCCGTTTTCCTCCGTGTGCACGCCTGTTCATCGTCCAACGCTAATATCGACGACTTCGGACGGTACGTATGTATTGATGCGTGGAACGGTAACCACGTAATTATTACAGAACGGAATTCCGTCGTCATCTGGATCAATTCTGGCACTGTGAACCGCGGAGAACAAGTATGTGCATGTATCTACATATTAGCGAAACGCAGCGGCGCAAGGCGGAACAACCGTGCCCTGCTCGGCCGCCATAAATTCCAGGCTGCACGGGTTCGAACAGATCGCAACACGCGTCTAATCTCTTTTCCACGAGTTAAGCGCCGTGCCGAGCACCAGTGGCGGCTAGTGGACGGCTCTATCGTGCGATCTACTTTCGAGTTAATTACCAGCGAAATAAAGAACTAGGTCGGCCTGTCCTACAGCCGCTGGGAATCCTGGGAACGAAAGCTACGAGTGATAACGAACCTTTGGATTCAAACGACGCCTACGTTTATCGCTGCCCGCCGATGATTCTGTATATCGACCAGGAACTTGGACCTGTGTGCTCGCACTGCTCGCCTCTGTGCTAACTCGACTGTGAATCGTTTGGATATTCCTGACACTTTCGTTTGGAGAATTAAGGCACGAATTGTATACGCGAGTCGTAAGGGTAATTAATCGAAGTTAATGCGATGAGTAATGAATTTCATTCGCATTTAGACGCTTTTGTATATTGATGTACGAGTGAGATGTAGTTCTGATGTAGTAACCCCAACCCTGCGTTGACATTTTGTACCAGAGTTGGGCATTATTCGAATAAAGTGAAGTTATTCGAGAATAACGATTACCTAAATTTTTATTCGAATGATCTCGAATAAGAATTGCGATTAAAATGAAACTATTCGAGAGTAACGAATTATTTTTTTATTCGAATAAATTTTTATTCCGCGGAGGTCCTTTAAATAACTTTGCTTGATTCGCAAGTCTTTATTCAAGAAATTATTCGAATGAGAATTTATTCGTTTTACGATGAACAGTAGAGAATATTGCAAATTTCTTAGGGCTCGCGAAATCTTTTCAAGCTAAGTGCTCCCAACTTTCGCACCAATACAGCCGCGGTCTTCAATTTCCTAAAGAGCTGCGATAAATAATTCCTGCCGCGGCGGTGGCTGTTCAATTTTTCTCGTAAATCCATCAAACGATCCTCGGGCGAGCACTTCGCGCGGCACGCGAAATTATCTTTCACACCGGAAGCCGTATAAATCAAACCACCTACCGTGATCTTGAGGTCCCGTGGGTCGCACGTATCGTATCGCCTGCTGAAGCGGAGAACCGTGTGCGTCTTGTTCTCGTAACCCAGTAGCAGACAATAGTCTTGGCTCAGGTCCACCTGGAGATCTTTGCTGGCATCCTTCACGTGCCGGTCCTGGAAAGAGCAATAACATTAGATTCAACTGCGCGCCAATCGACCGGTAAAAACATTAGGATAATGTACGACGGTGATGGACCATTTCCATTTCCATTTCGGAATCGACCTTCTGTCGTCCTCAACGACGAAATTGAGTTCACTCGATTGAGAAATTTCGCACTCCATATTTCAAACACACCTGAATCTTCTATCAAATCCACTGATTTTATCAAATCCACCGCGGTCAGTCGGTTCATATGTCAATTCCGTCGGTTTTAATAGAATGAAACTTTAACCGGAGATATCACGACGTTTCGACAGAATCGCGATTATTTAAACAGCAGTTTCACATCTTTCAATTGAAATTACTTTTGTATTTAACTAGCAAAATAACCGTGCTTCGCTGCGGTACATTAATTAAAGGGAATAACTTCTATGTCCGTTTTCTTGACGTAAGTTTTTATGCAATTTTGCAAAGTAACCTTTGTATAAAATGATCAACTTGTTACAAAGAGATCTCTTACCAGATGCAGATATGACCCTTTAAGGATTCAGTAAGGCAAAATTTAGAAATAGGTTTTCAGACGTGTGTGTTGTTAGGCTAAAACCAAGTATCGATATCGAATTGGACCTAAAAGATTTTGAGGAATCCGTGAAAACACGTTTTATCCCTTTTCACCCCCTTAGAGATTGATTAGGGCAATATTCTGAAATCTAGTTTTAGGGATTTGTGTGGGTAGCCCTTAATCTATGTAAAAAAGAAGTTGATATCTAATTGGGTCTAAGAGATATTAAGGAGTCCGAGAAAATACATTTTACACCTTCCACACCTTGCGGATGGAATTTCCAAAAATCTTTCCTTACTGGGTGCCTACATACGTCATAAAAACAATTTACCTTCCAAATTTCACGTTCCCAGATTAAACAGTTTGACCTGGACGTTAATGAGTCAGTCAATCAGTCAGGACATTTCCTTTTATATATATAGATAGATATGTAATATAATGATATAAAAGATAGAAAACGGATAGAAAGATTATTACTGCTTCACATACAACAGGCAATGTTATGAGGTAACAAACCCTTCTGAAGTTTACAATATTGCTATATCCCCGAACCTGTTACTTCGTCATAAGTAGATTCACTGGGAAACATACACGTTTACAGGATCTCTCTCCCGTCAAAAGAATTTCCTATCGCCCGCCTATTCCCTGCACCCCACGTTACTTGATTCCCCACATGCGAAGATATCAAAGCGCCCGACCTACGAAACAAAGTCCAGAGAGTGCGAGAATTCACGAAGCTGTTGATCGTGCCGCCTTTTTCACCCAGTCTCCCGTTTTTTCTCGGGCCAACGCGGTCCGGAGCGGCACACCTATCCGGACACTGAAGCCGGGTGAGAGTTAGTTAGACGTCCCGAGACAGCGTCCGAATCTTCGTAGGCACAGAAGACAAGTTTTTCTGAGAGATTCTTGGTCGCCGCCTCGATATAATTATCCGCGGTCCGTGTCGGCTGGTACGACGCCTCCCAGCGCCATTGTTCCCTCGTAAACGGCCGGGGAGCCTCTTTTTTCTCGGACTTTTCGGCGAGCTTTATTAGAATTTAATTTACCACCGAGCCGGCGGACGAGGGTAGCCGCGCGTACGCGACGTGAGCCCCGTCGAGTCACGCGTGTTACACTTCTGGCAATCCCCCCCGCCCTTTTGTCCCGACATTCTTCGGCACCGACCATTCGTCTCACCTGTGGAGTCGCCGAGCACACGCGTCTGTATGCGCAAACTACGAGCGCGGCAAACGAAGGGAGAAGAGGGAAGAATAAAGAACGCCAGGAATATCCATTTACGTTAGCCTCGGCGCGTGAAAGGCTGGAACGAGCCCCGCCGCGAAGAGAACGGCCTGATTGGATATAAAATATAAAGTGTTCGAAATAAAAACTTCGCGGCCATGCGAGAGGGCCGGCTAGCGCAAAAACGGGGGACTCTTTCGAGACGATGAAAAAAAAAGGGAACGGGGCGCAGGTGTAGGAACGCGCGAACGGGAACGATATTGTCAAAGTTTACTTGCCGCTACAAGCTGCGAGCGGATTCGACGCTTATAGATTTTTATTAACGGTCTTTTAAGGTCCCGAGCTGTTCCCTTGCTCTTTATCTGTCTGGCCGCGTCGAACGTCTGCAATGGACACCGGAACTGCTTGAAAATGTAACGCAGTGAATCTGGAGAGAAAATTCGAATTCCTCGAGGAAACAAGAACCATTCTCCCGCTTTGAGAGCGCGACGATCGTGCTTTGAAGAGGTAGCCGACGTCGATATTGCTTCCGCGTTTAGCGTTTCGATAAAGGCTTCCTCGGAGAAGAAAGGGAGACTCGTGCACGCTGATACCACCTAGCAACTACGCCCTTTTGTCTCAGCGGCCAGGGAATCCGCGTCCCTGAAAATAAGATGCCACGGATTTAAACTGGCCTAGCTATAGCGTCGCCCTTTATTGCCAGACGAACGTCGTTTTAATCGCGGACCCAGTTCAGAGAGTTGGTCCAGCAGGAAATTAAATTTTCTCAGCACGCTTACACGCTGCTTGGGCAAACGATTCATTTAGGTTTCCTTCGTGGCAACCTCGGTTGCTTTCTCACTTCGATATCAAATGAACATGTGCTCATCGCGCGAGCTCACACGTTTATTAAATCGTGGAAAATCGGCGCTCGGTACCTTGATGCTTGTGGCTCAATATTCCTCGCCTTTCGTCGACTCCTCGCACACACAGAGGAGCTAAGAGAGTAGGTACCTGAGGAAGTCGAAAACGAGACAATGCAGACCTTGAACGTTCACCTTCGCGATCAGCCCCGGTCGAAAGGCTGAGAAACCGCGGGCGGCAGTAAAAAGCGGAGGCATCGGGACGTAGCACGGGACGACCGAGTAATAAATAATTTCCAGTACCGTCTCGCGCAACTTCTTCAATTTCCGCTGCCACGTCGGAAGCGGGGAGCATACTTTTTCCCGCGCTGGCAGCCGCCGCCACCAGCAGCCGACGTACCACCGATCGAAAAGTCGGACCCCGCCTCTTGCCCCCAGCTTTTCCAGCGAATAGCTGTTCGCTCTGTCTGCCATCGTACGTGCCCCGCGACTACTTTCCTTTCTAGGCACGGTGTTCGTCATCAATTTCGTGTACGCCAGACACGATCCTAGGGTAGTTTACACAGAATCCCACCCTTGCATCTCGCCCTGCACACGGTGTTGCGTGGCATTGCACGCGTTCGTTCGCCGAGGTAATGCCGAGCCGCGCGTGGACGCGGTCGTCGAACTGATAAAAGGAAATCGGATCGAATCACGTACGGCAGTAAACTCGCGGATATACAGCTTTGCTGTTGCCACGACAAGCGAAGCGGCGCGCGTAGAGAAAGGGACGGCATCGAAGGGGAGAAACATCGTTTTCGCCCCGTGGAAAACGCTCGGCAGGCGGACGAGTGGGTTTCCGTTTCCGCGAGTGTCCGCGTCCCCACGCACAATTGTCTACTCTCGTACCCATCGTGCGCCGGCTGTTTATTGGCATGCACGTACGAGCACGCTCGATGCCGCGGAATGCCGCGAAAGAATGGCGAGCGCCGCGTGTCCCGCAATTACACGAATTATGTCTGCGCCTATTCAAAGAGCGGACAAAACCATCTCGGGTGGTGTGCCGCGCGGCTTCGTCGAAAACGAGAGCGCGCGGGACCATCGAGAGCCCCCGTTTAACTGCTCCGATTTTAAACGGGACGCGAGCTTCGACTTCCGTTTCGATTCACCGGCCTTTCCAACGACCGGCTGCTCTTTCGGGGAACCGTATTATCGAATTCGTCGACGCTCGTCAACGAACCTCGCGCGCATCGTTGCAACCGGCTGTCGTTGCAACGAAATCGTTTTTCCTCTCCCTTATTCCTCTTTCTCCTTTTTTCGCCGCGCCGTGTGATGCCCGATTTTATGGAATAAAACTGTCGTGTTTGGATGCTCGAAGCTGATAAGGTCAATTGGACGGAAATATGAAATTTATGAAATTTCACCTAATAATATAAACTGAAGGACTCTTCGTTTCTCGAGGTTCTGAATTGAGGACCTTGTAGCAAGAGGGATGCAATTCCATTTATTACACTTTTTATGTTATGACTTGTAATATACACAAAAAAATTTACATCGTTTGGTGCACGTTGGATGCAATTTATTGCAAATTTTGAATCAACACCCATTACTGTTTTGTGCAATATTTTTGTTTTGAGGAGCTCCAGACTTGAAAAAATTACCAAAAATCAAAATAAAAACTTATCAACTTAATAACCACTTCTTATTGTGTGAAAATATACATTTTTCATTTAGTGTTCTCTTTCATAAACAGTTTTTTCTATTTTACTCGGAGTTAGTAAAAATGTAGCTGCACTTCTCTTGTTGCAAGAACCTCAATTCTTGTATACCAATGTTTCGCGTAGGAGTTTTTAGTAAAGATAGCAAATTTGTTGCAGCGAGGCTCAAGGCATTACAAGAATATATTCCCTGGAAACATTTTGCAAACGTCTAGAAATAATCCATCTCTTAATCATAAGAATGTGTTTTCCACACGGACGAAGTCACGGCGCAAAGGGTGAACGTTGACTTGCGCTAGAGTACGCGGGTCGTAACGAGAAAGTTTTCGCAAGTTCCTCTGTCTCGCGTGCAACCGGGTAGCATTGTTTGCGCGTTTACATCTACCATCCGGAGCTACTAAAAAAATCAGGAAGTGCACTCTGTTATAAAATGCTATCGCGATAGAAGCACCGTTTCCGCGGCTGTACGCGTCCCACGGTGCTATTGCCTTGCCTTTCCATCGACTGTCGTTCCCCGTGTTTATTGTCGCGGGGGCGTCGTGCTATAGCAAACACGCAGCTCTCGGCAACTGGTCCCGAAGTCAACTGATTCGCAGAACTGGTTTATCATACGAATTACGCCGCAGCTGTTTATCAAACCTGTAATATCTGCGCCGAGTAAGTACCTCAAGGAGCGGTGACACGGCCAAGATAGAGCGCGAGGTCAACGGGCCTGCACGGAGCAATGCTTCCTCGCGAAAGAGCATTTTCTACGATAGAACGTTTTAACTTCGCCGAACACCGCTGGGGCGCAGAAATTCAACAAACTTTTCGGGTGGTAGTGAATGAATTACTTTGTCCCGGCTCGTTACTGCAAGATCGTTCCACCGAGCAAGCAATAAATTTCTTTCGCTCGCAGTCGCCCTTGTTAATACAATTTCCGATACGCCGGTAATCAAATAGCCCGGGGAGTATCGCTTAATCCGCAATCAGAGCCGTAATCCGCGACTGGGAATTATGATCAGCGTCGAGTCTTCCGTAAATCCAGCCGTTTCGTTCGATGTCCACGCAGCCGATCCAGCGTGTGTATCTTGCCCGACCCGACTGTCCACGTCCCACGGCACATAATTGTCTTGCCACTCTATCGAGTTGGGGTATCTCACGTTCGGTGGCCGATACGTGCGTTCTGCGTGCTGCACAGTCGTCAGCACGTACACACGAGCACGCGGCGCAACACCAGATCCTGCATCAATAGGAATTATAGCAATTACGTTTGCTCAACGCGCATCTGTGCCTATCGACGAGGGAAACAACAGATTTTGTCACTCCTTAGAGGAACACAGCAGCGAGTACGTATCTGACGGCTTTACAGACTCGACGCATATAATCCTTTGTCAACAATCGACCCTACCGTATTTGGTAGGAAATGGTCAAGAAATTGCATAGGCTAAGTGTCTATTGTCCTGAGTAGTGTGAGACGGGTTTCAACAGCCGCTGGCACGATGACCTGTTACGCTTCGGCAAAAATCGCCGCAATCCCATTCAACGCTCGGTCACGCACGCGGGCAAACGTATGCGCGACGGAAACAATTACCGGACACGGGTAATTGTTAATAAATTGTCGCTACGTTCTTGTACCGCGCTCACGAACCTCGCGGACGGAACAAAGGGAAGGGAGAAACGCGAAGCGACACAAGGAAAACGTTTCCGGAAATTCCATGTCGCGAGTCCGGGGCAGAAAGTTTCTTTAGAATACCGAGTGACACGAAATGAGCTGGGGTGGTACTGTAATTGACCTCTGCACATCCAACCGCGAATTCTCACGACTTGCCGCGCTCGTATCACGAATATGCAGATCATCGTAGGGAAAATTCCGCCACTTAGACACTTTACTCTGTTTTGACGGTCGTTGTCTGGTGTATCGTGAATGTCGATAGATAATCGTCACAATTACACCCACGAAGAAGATCAACTTTGGAGTATTGCTCGTGCTTGGAATGAGCACCTGTTTCCTCGCTGCCGCACGATGGAAATGACAAACAACAGAAGCTATTTCAGAAACGCGAGGGTTCAATTTCCATAAAGTGGTAGGAGCAATTTCGCGGATGCTACGCTTACCAGAAGCATTCGTAGTGTTTGAATAATTCCCGCGGTAAGTACGGGGACTTTCCTTGCCGCGAACCCTTCCTGTCGCTGGGACCGATCGATTTCACGTGAGGGACAATTATGTCAATTACTCCGTCCCGATTCGTCGGTGGCGATAATGCGACGCGACGTCACCGACGCTGACAGCAGCGTCCTGGCGGACCAGCTAATGATCGCGCTTAATGGGCTCGAACAGCATCAAGAACCGGGATCGATAGCCAAAATTCGCATAATGAGCACGTCATATTGAGGATCGAAGATGATGGTGCCTGACTTTTCCCTTTGTCGCCAGAGACCGTTTCAAGCACCCGTGACAGAATTTTGTATGGAGTCGTGCATTCAGGTGCCAAGGATCTGAATCGGAGCGTCAAGGCTGTAGATCTAAAAATTGAGTGACAGAAAGTAGAGATGCCCTCTGGATGATGCGCCTTTGACACCTAAACATTGCTGGTTAACTACCCTCGCAGAAGGAAATAGCTTGGAGCATTAAATTTTCAAGTCACTCGAGTCATTCAACCCTTCCTCTTTAACCTTCGAATTGTTTCCAAGAAGTATAGCAAAGATCGCGGGAATCGTCAACGTCTGAAGCTGTGCCTGATACGATGATACGTCATACGTAAGATGATAGGATGTATTCCAGCGAATCTAGGTTAGCGTGAAATTTGTAGCCACGAGCTTCTTGATATTCATGAAACTTTTTGCTCCTATCCCTCTTTCAAGCTCCTCTTACCTCGCCGCCGCCCCTCTTCCTCGTCCCCTGTTCTTTTTCAGGGCGTAATTGTCTTCATCTGTAACAAGTCCGGAGCCGCCGCTTACGATTCCAAGGCAATACGGGGCAACGTCTTGAATAAAATATCTGCCGTGCCTCGAGACGTCAGCCGCGCTCAATCTCCGCGGAGACGATACATCCGCGTAGCCGCATCCAACATTCATTTTCCGCCGCTCGATAATTTCCAGTAAGTTCTCGGGTGCTTGTCGGTGCCGTTCGATAATGCCCCACTCGACACCCCCCATAACCATCCTCGGCCGAACGCCCCTCACCCCGTCGAGGCGGCGGGATAATCCTCTCGGAAATCGCTCATAGACGATACCTTAAAGTGGTAGTCGAGAAACGAATTGATTTGCAAATGGAAGAGATCGGGGGAAGTAGCACGCCTCGAGTCTCCGCGGGCTTTTCATCGGCGCCGACCTTTGACTTTGCGAACTCCACTCGGCAATTTATGCACGGGGCATCCGCGGAAAGCGTCACGCCACTCGAAGGACTTAGAAGAGTCTGAAACGGAACGACACTTTGCGCCATGTTTCTTGACTATCGGCTTCTTAAATCGTCTATCGTCCAAGTTTTCGCGCGTCGCTGGTAGTAAATCTCACAATTCCCGGAATCCACCGTTTATGGCACTTCTCGATGGTTCGCGAGCTCCAAGACGTTTGGATGTATCTATGTAGAAGATATCCAGATGGACATCTTTGGGGAAAACAATTACATTGCTGTCCCGGGGTGACGTTCGATGATCAACACTTACGCATGCATCGTGGTTCTAATTCTTCCTGGATAAATGGAGTACGGGAAATCGAAGGTCGTTGTTCGGCCTGAAACATCGATTGTGTCGTGCGCGCGCGTCATTGTGTGGCACGAAGCAGTGTTTTGCTGGACACGAGCATGGTAAATTATTAATTCAAATTCGTGTAGCCGCGTTAAGGCGAAAAACCACGGAACGGTGTTTTTTTGATACTGCATAGCCGTTTACTGGGACGGGGGTTGTTAGTCCGCGCTTTAACAAACTGTGGGCGTTCATGAGTTTTATGCTCGGAATCTAGGATATTAATCTCTTCAATGCTAATCCCCTGGGTAAGAGAGCCACTCATGTTTAAATTCAATTCTGTCACGCTTTGCTGGCAGCTTTCATCGAAAATGACACCAGTATGAGAACACGTCGCCACGTGAATCGGTGCGCGCAATACCTCCTGCCTGGTGCTGTTATCGCGCGAGCACTTATCATTAAACCGCGGCCGTTTTCGGTCGAGGAACGTCGACCGCAGTTCTTCCTCCAGTTTGCGAGCGCGCGCGGATAAACGCGGACCGCGGATGCGTGCGGTTGTCGTTATCAATTTTATGATTCCAGGAGGACGCGCCACCGCCGAATGTTTCACGGCTGAGAAACAGCGAGCGGGCTTTGCGTTTATTTATCGGGCCGATAGCATCGGCGGCAGAGGAACACGGCCGCCGTTAATGATTACGCGGACACTCGTGGAAACGAGCGAGCCGGATAAAATCCACGCTGCCTCGGTACGCATTGCGACAAACGAGACGAGGTTAACCGCCGCCTAGATCGTAGCGGGACGATAACCGTTTTATGACGGGACGAGGGTGTATTGAACCTTCCTATTGCAGGTGGACGCGAAGAACGCGCGGGGGCGTGTAAAAAACACATCACCCGCGTAAAGGTGCGATCGTAGGTGATTTTTAAGTAGCATAAAAGATGCGTCGTATTTTCTCAGAGAGAGAGAGAGGAGGAGAACTTCACCCTTGTCAGATGGAAATTAAATCGGCGAAGAAACGAAATAATTTAATGAAATTTCAGTTCTAGACGGTACATATACCTAAGTAGAATTTCGTTCACTAACATCCTATGCCTTGTACCCTTGCACAGTATATTTCCGCGACGCGACGCATGATACTTGGTACCGGTGTTACGCTTCAAGGAACCGAGCTCCGTTGCGAGTGCTCCACTATGCACGCAGATCCTTGTCGCGTGGAGTGCGGAACGAAGGATCCCCATATTACACGCTCGTGTCTCCTCGCAGTTTAAACCTTCCCACGAGGGGGTGTCGCGCGCGAACCTTGTCGTCGTCAACGTCGTCGTTGTGTCGTCGGTGTCGTCGCGACGCAGCCGTGGCTTACTTCGAAAGGAGTCATCAGTGCGCGACGCCATTATTCTTTCCGTCCTGTGCAGCCAGTTTTTCTGGATCACGAGTCGATCCTGGCGCAAGTCCTCCGCCTTTTCACCGGCCGAGCGGCTGCATTAATCACGAGACACTCGGGGATATTATCGTGGAAACGCGAGACGTCCGCTCCCCGTAAATTTCACCCTCCCTTTCTTCCCCTACCCTTCTTCTGACCCTCTCTCGCTTAAATATTAATTTATTCGATTCTTTCGCATTCTTTACCACGCCCGGCGCTTGTTTCCAGGACATGTTTCGCGCTGTGACGTCTCCGCCTCGGGAATCCACTTTCCTTGTCTCTCAGACATGCAATCGTACATCTGTGGATCGTTATCGTTCCACGCGGAGACATCTGGTGATGATTGTTTTATCGACGATCCAACAATCGCGCTGATGGTTCGCTTTATTGGCAATTGGTCCCTCGTTATTGATGTTCGCGTAGAAAGACTTCGGGGTGAAATATAAGTCGACGAGATCCATGTCTTCCCGCTTGGGAAGCATTGTATTTAACTACAAATTACTAATAGTTAAACATCTTGAAATATCTTTCTTATATATTTTTTGAATTGGTTGTTTTATTATTAAGGAATTAATCAATTACTCTGCAAATTTTGTTCACAAACAAATTTTTCACACCGTCCGAATCAAAAGGTTTTTTTTCAATGATTTTCGAGAGTCTGTATGTTTAATTAGAAAAGTTACCACAGAAAATATAAGCCATTATGTCCGCGTTACACTGTACACGGTAAAGGATCAAACAATGTTCCACTCGGCTATAGCGCCCGAGGAATTTTACAATGCAAATCCTAGCCACTTACACGTAATCCGCGTTAAAAACAAGTTCCCGCGGAGTAAGTAATTCTAAACAGCAATTCCGCGTTACCCCGTATATTAGTTCCCGTGACTAGTCGGGACTTAATTAGATAACAGGAAGCGCGGTTAAAAGTTGTATACGCGCATGCCGTGCCGCCGTTTCTAGCCTGGACTCCAGGCTCGTTTAAAATGCAAACCTCGAAACTCGAGAAAGATAATCGTCTCCAATTTTGCCGGACCATCGTTACGAGCCACCCGTAGCGATGATAATTTCGTTACAATTACGCGCATTTGGAAATTATCGGTGGGGAAGGGGGCGGGTGGTATCGTCCGTGACCACTCGCTGGCCAGACGATAGAAAATCGTCCTAGAAAATGTTTCGCGCTCGTAAATTACTTTCATCGTATTTAATACCGCACTGCTCGGGGTCTGACCCCCAATGCCCGAGCATCGTGAAAGAAAAATGGCCCTGCTATGACGTCACTCCGAGGTGGAATAATTATTATCGTCGGTCCTTCGATCGAATCGATGAACTCGACGCGTTGATCATTTCCAAGTGAATTCCGCGGCAAGTATCGTACACGCCAACCCACTTCCCATTAGAAAGCGTTGAAGAATAACCAGCAATCGCCCGAAAGAAAGAAGACCAGGCTGCCGCCAGATCGCGAGAATCCCGTCGATATCGCGACTCCAACTTCCACCCCATTGTCATCTGTTACGAAGTTAGAGAAACGGTGAACGAGCCGTTGATATCCGATATCGATAGTCCCGGAAGATTAATATGAAAGAGTTCGCACAAAGAAAACTGGCTGCGAAGGGGCCGGGTTAAAAAGTCACCGTTCATCGGCTGCTCGCAGTCGAAGACGGGGCAGAGAGTTTGCTCTTCCTCCGTCTAATTCATTCGTAACTTCTCCCCCGTGCGGCGGGGACGGGGAACTGGAAGGGGGAGTAGGGGGGCGGTTTGGAGAAAGAAGAAGTCGTCGTCGGTCGGATGGGATGAGGCGAAAGCTGAAAGACGTAAAGGCAGTCTGCGGTAGGCAGTGAAAAATCTCAAAGCCATTCCTCATCTGTCCCCGGTGGAGAGACAGAGAGAGGACAAGGAGATAGAGGGCCCTCGACGTCGATTCGAGCTGTAGTAGCCGCTCCACGGCGAATACCACCCGCATCAGATAATATTTAAATTGATGATAAACATTTATAAAAGCGTTTTGTTATACAGAAAACATATTTGGATCATTGTGCGCCCGTAGGAATGAGGATTATGAATTCAGGGGCCCGGCCCCGAAAGCCATTGTCCGACGGACCTCCTCATCTCCATAACGGGTCCCATCTTCGTCGACCTTCTGTCTTTCTTCTCCTACCCCTTTAGCTGCTTTTGCTCGCAGCCTTTTCGTCCTCTTTTTTTCCTCTCTCTCTCTTTCCTCCTTGCGTTTCCATCTATCTCCCTTCAGCAATGATTCCCAAGCACGGACACGCTTGGCCCCCTTCTGGTTCCACCTTCTCTCGCCGAGAGGTGGCCCCCTCTCGCTGCCGCTTCGCTTGTACCACCGCGCTGCTCCCCCTTTGTAAGCCCAAACTCGACTTGATCCCGATCCCCGATTGTTTTCTCCTTGCCCGCCTAAATTGTTCAAATGAATGCGAACGGGGCACCGCGCTGGCGAGGCTGTACGCGCACGCAGGCCCCCTCGTATGTACGCTAAACGTCGCTGGCATTAATCGTGGCTGCCGGAATAGCGCGATCCTATCGTAACGAGGACTCCTCCTTTGAACGGTGAGCCGAGAGAAGGCTCGTAAAGGGAACAGCCTGGCTACAAGATCCTTTTGTAACACCGTGCAACGTCGCAGACAGATATCGCAGGTTCCAGGGGGTCCCATTAATTTCCGCCGAGGCGTTAAAATAACGAATCTCTAACGATTTTTCGCAGACACTTATAGGTAGTGGATGACACTGGGATTGCTCCATGAAATGCTGCATAGCAAGTGGAACACGTTACTAGGAATGTTCGGGAGAACTGTGTCTCAATTCAATGTGTATAACAAAAGAAATTCTTGAATACCTTCAACTGTCCTTTGAATCACTTCGTCAGAAATACCGTGGCTAAGAATGGACAGAGTATACTACTGCTCATTCAAGCATCCGAGCCCGCGAGACTAGAATTACGCAGAAATCTTATGAAAAGCTTGGAGGAATGTTCGGTGTAAAGGAACAGGCTATACGTGGATGGTTGACAGGCATTAGTCAACCCAGGCGAATCACGATCCCCTTCGCTGGGACGTTTCGTTTTCACGCGAAATCCGACGTGCGTCCGCCGCAAGGAATTCCGGGACATCCTTTCGTATCCTCTTCTCGTCCCCCGTGTTTTCACGGCTGACTGAGCCGGATCTCGTGGAACCTGCTACTAATATTTATCCTCCGAGTGACACCGGAGACCGTCCTTCGACGGGGCTGGTTTTTATTTTTCCGTGGTTGCCCGTCCCCGTGGACAGGCCGTGTTGTACACCGCAAGGGGTGGGCCCGCAGCTTCTCGCCCCCCCCCCTCTTCTCTCGTTACCGCTGGAAATCTGTGTCCAGCCGAAAGCGAGGACGAAATTTATTTCACGGATAGAATATACGATAGCTGTAATATGCAAATCGCGGACGCACACGTGACTTTATTGGCCGTGACACGTTACGTGCGCCCGAGTAAACGTAAGTTGCGAAGAGAATGCCTTCGTTGGCTAGCTGGTCGGCGGTTGTCGCACGGGACCCACGAGAAACAACGAGGAAAAACGACGAGGAGAAGAGACAGAGAACGGGAGAGAGAGAGAGAGCGGTACGTTATACTGTCCGGTTCGTGAATTTATTATAACGGCCGCAGGTAATTAAATTCACGGGATTCCGTGAAGTTTTTACGCGTGTCCTGGGGGAGCGGAGGCGCAGAACGGAAAACGTTGGTTCGCTACGATTTCACCGGGTCTAGCATGAAATCGACTTGCGGCGGATTATCCGTGAAAGAATCTCCGCGCGGCCGCGTTTCTGCGTTACCACGGATGACGGTAACGAATGTTTTAATTTTATTCGTCGGCCCCGGCAGTCAGGCGTTAGCGCTGCACGCACTATCACCTTCGGTGATCTCGGACACGCTCGTAATCCTCCACGGCTCTCCAATTCCCCTCGACATCCTCCGCCGCCGCGGCACCGCCGTCCGTTTTATGGCTCGCGCTCTTTTGACACCGCAGCCGTTATCGTTCACCTGCGTCTGATGCGTGTTGACGCACGGAAGACCGCCCCGTTGTCCCCGACACAAAGTAGAAAAGGATACGGGCTCTCTCGCGTTTCCTCACCCTCGGTTCTTTCCGTGGAACCCGACGAGGTGTGGCGAGGACCCACGGTCGAATTAACCGGGCCGCTGCGCTCGACGATCCCTGGCCCCGATCGTTCAAGATCAGAATGTAAATGGGGACTGGGGACCCTTTGAACACGAGCGTCCATGTCGTCAGGGACGGTCATAGTTTTCGGTCTTTCCTGGGACAAGTATATACATGATTTGACTGGGCAACCTACCGTTGATCCAATCTTTGTCCATAGTGGTCTGTGTTTCCCACCGACGCTAATTATTATTATCATAATTACTACCAGGGGGAAGAAGCACGAGAGAGAGATCCTTGAAACTTTCATGAAACTGGATTCGCACAGGTAACACTACTCCAGGCTGTCGAGTGCAAGTCAACGCTGCAGGTAGCTTTACCAGCTTCATCATCTGCGAGCGTCCTTCAGGTTTATTAGGGTTGCTGGAGTAGAGGGGTGGTACGACGGAGCAGGACTGAGGGAATTGTACTGCGCACGTTTCAGCTGCTAGAATACGGGTGCAAGATACGGAGGCCGATCATACTGTAATATTATGTCAGTAATATTTGCTAGATACTTCCACGAATACACACGATGATGGAATATGTTTAGAAAGTATACCAGCCACGAGACAACCCTTATTAGTCAGAAGTTTTAATGACTCGAAGCTAGGAGACTGTACTAACTCAAGTTTGTATACCTACAATGACGAATCACAATGATAAACAAGTTTTGCAGGGAAACATTGCGTCATTTACTTTCAAACAGAATACAAATACCTATGAAGGAACAAATTGGTATAACCAACATCACCCGATCGTGCTCCACTTCCAATTATAATTGGCATCGAGCTGGCGAATCACTCGTATGTACATTTTCCTGCGAACCCACTGACATCTTCGTTCTATGCTCGATCGTCTACGCGTTTCAGTTTTTCGCCTCAGTGGCAGCCCGTAAATTAGAGGCAGAAAGAGAGGGGTGGTTCGCGCGCGCGACACAAATTGCGGCGTGGCAAGGAGCCTCGCGCGCGAACGGTTTCTCCCGTCTATCAGGTTTTTCAAAGGGACGCGCTCGTTCCGCCGCTGTTTTATAGACACCTCGACAGCTCTCGTGTCCCGCGGTAATTAGAAATTGTTCCGTCTTTCGCGGCGCGTCAGCGGGCCGGGGCCCGACGCGAATCCGGCGCCGGTAATTAACGTCGTCGGGTGTATTGTAATTTATTAATAACGTGCAAGCTTACTTAGCGGCGTTCCGCGCGGATGCGGGAGCATCTCCGGCGGAGCTCGGGCCATTATACCGCGCGCGGTCCGCTGCGGTATTTCAACGGGGCCGGAACGGTTATTAATTCCGCTTTCCGCTCTCCCATGGTGACGCAGCCCGTAAACTAAGACCGCGATGCGCGTCGGTGGCTTGTTTTCGGCCTTGTTCTTCCTCCCTGGAGACCCGACGGTTCGCGATCCGATCTCCCCGATACATCAGAGACGTCCGTGTGTTCAAAGGCCACCACCCCTACCGAAAACTTCATTCCACGTTGCCTATACCCTTCTTAGCGCACCCTCGTCCCAACGTGCGCCCGTGCGCGCGCGGAATAACAAGTTTCCGCGTATCTAACTCGTGAAATGTTAGTGGAGGAACGGGGGCGAAGGAGAGCTCGCGTGTCGCGAAGTTTTCGGTAAGGGAGAGAGGGCAGGAAATGGTCCGGAGCCATTTTTTTCTCTGACAAAGGGCCACCGTTTCTTTTATCCCGCGACCGGAATAATTTCGTTTTTTCTTTTTTTACTTGTTTCGTCTCTGCACGCCGGGCGAAACCCAGCCGCTTTTAGCGTAATGATTTTGTGCCATTTTTTTTATTTCGGAGCGCGACACGCTCGCTCCGGCACCGATACATCTATGTTTCTCCGTTAATGCCGGACTACGACGCGGACCGACGTCGACGCTGCTCGTCATGGGTGCGACGTTCGTGGGACTACAGTGGGTTATCGTAGAAACTGGGGCGATTGTAGGTGTACGCTGGGATTATCGGGGACACGGGAATGTTTTTCGATTTAAAAGAGGGAGCCCGATGGGCGTGGTTCTGTTCGAATTATGAGTTCCGTAGGTTGGGGTGCGAGGATTTGCTTTTAAGGAGTGTTGCTTTAATTTAGTTCACTCCCTTCTGGACTCTTAATCCCGTCGTGTTTTTAAGTTCGCCGTAATAGATGCACGGCGAGGCGCAAGAACGTTTCATAAGGTAGAAAGATCTCGCGGGTCGTGCGTCATTCGCGATCGAAATCAGGAATGAAAGCCGGGGCGCCGTGAAAACCGTGGCGACGCCGACGCCGTGGAATAGCTCTCGAGAAATCCCGACCACCTACGGAACAAAGCAGCCAGATGAAAAAGTTGGATAGGCGAGACAAATCACGCGTGAGCGCACGCTACGCGTTGCTTTCCTGTGCCCGCTGACTTATCGCTGGCCGCGACGCGGAAGATCAACCCGCCGCGACCGCCGAAGACAAATCGCCCCCGCGATGGCCGCGGTTTTTCCAAGTGAAATCATTTCGTGCGCAGTTCCAGCGAACGGTCAGTCATTGGACGCGACAAGTTCGCGGGGAAAATGGGGTCGACGACCGCTCCGTCGACCAGGTAACGCGGGCTTCTATCGTTTTCATGAAACTCGATATCCTTAACCGAGCTCCCTCGATTCCCACGAGGCGCGTATGAACTGTCCTCGTTGCTGCGTGCCCTCGAAACACCAGGGGTTTCGGTGTAATAAAATGTCGTCGACATTCCGCCGTTGGGGGGCTATGAATCCCTTGCAGAGTTTGCTCGTCGGTGATCAAAATAAGTAAAGGAGGAAACGTGATCGAGAACCTTTGAAATGTAAAAAAACAGTGACACAGTCATGGAAGATACAGATCTATTATCGCCATTTTGAACAACTGTGGTCTTCGTGAATTGGGCTCTGGGTTTGGACAGGTCGATCTTCTTTATGTAAACTTAATGTTGAAGATGCTTGTCCTTGAGCCCTCTTTGTTCGGACCTTAATTAAGATTTGCTTCTAGGTACTCGCAATCGAGATGAGCGTTTAGAACTTGATTTAATAGAAGGGGTGCATACATTGACAGAGAGTCGATTGATCGATAGCTGTTTGCAGATGCGAAAGTTTCAACCTACAAGAAGTTCCTGAAACTGCCGATCAATGGATACCTCGTGATCCTTCGTGCCTTCTAATCGCAGCTAATTGCAATTAGGCTCAAAACATGTGATACGCAGAATCGGATAGAAAATCGGGCCTGGTTAATCCTTTCGATGCGGATTTCGACTATAGTCCACGTATTAAAAAAATGTATTCTCTTGTACTGCGATAGACATGTAAAATGCAAAAAAATTCAAAACTAAAATCTTTTTTTATTGATGTACTTTTTTTATTGACACTTTTCAAGAATCGTCCCAAAATTTAAATACGCAGGGAAAGGGTTAATGAGACAATTAATACTCCTGAACAATCCTAAAATATGAAAATCATCGTTATCGACATTGACTTGATTTAATAGTTCCAATGGATATCTATTCGTAACGAGAAGCTAAGACCAGAAGCTCGAAGCAGGCAAAACGAGTTAAAGAAGATTTTGTCTAGCAGTGAGGAATTCCACGGCTGCCGTTCATTCGATTCGACCTCGCAAATTTGAAGGAAGACGATGCGAGGGTAGGAGCACGTTAAACCGAGCAGCGTTTTTCTCCCTATCGCCTTCGCGATGGCTCGTACTTGCGGCACGCGGTGGCGAGCAATTATTGAAAAACGATTTGCCAGGCCGCAGAATATTCCGCAATTCCAGCATCACTGATACACGCCAGCCTGATCGTAGCTAACCACCCCCTAGGCAGCCGACCTCGAGGCCGCAAACGCTCTGCCGCCGTTCGTAAAGCGTTTTAACGAGCGATCCTGCTTGCATCGGAATTGACATCCTTCGCGGTGCTAATTTATTTTCCACCCATACTCGGAACGCTTCGCCGACAACTTTTTGCCTTTTTTCGCCTGAGAATCAATCAGAGAATTCATCGGAAGCCCCAAGCATCGAGCGGTCGATATCAATTATAATTTCTACGCGTTGGTGGCGTCGCCCTGTAATCGATTCAAAGGGTAAATGAAGGGCACCGCGTCGCGATAGCGGCACAGTATTTATAAAGCTTTCACGGCCGACTAATACGCGATCGAATTAGCGCGTAAACTACTTCCGGCGGCCGAGCGGGGTGAACGCGCGGCGTGTCGTCCGCGGCACGGGACTAATCCACTTACGTGACCTTTGGCGCATGCAAGCATATGCACCGGTGAACGCGCGGCATTCAAGCAGGAAGCCGAATGGCAGAGCCCGAGCGAGCGACGATCAACGCTTCGGCGAACGCACAGGCCTCGCCCCCGATCCCAGGAATGTCAAGCAGCCGAAAATCATCCGGCTCCTTTGTCAGATTACCGTCATAAAGCCACCGAAATTCTCCGCGTGAACCTTCGCTGGGATTCCGGGCCGTACATGCCTCGATTGCCCTCTGCCGATATACATGTCTGTCGATCGAGTGGGTCGCGTGAACACCCTGCCCCTGACCGCGATTCGTCCCCTTTTTGTCGCGCACACGTGTGGTGCATCTCTGGTTTCTGAAACTCCTGGGTGAAATCTGTCTCGGCAAGGTCGCCCGCGAACCACCGCGAAAGCATCCAACGCTGTTCTGGCGGGGCTCGTGTTACCCACGGCCACCAAGGTTCATCGTCCACCGTCCAATCGATACATCTTCCGCGGTTAGAGACCGCGGAGTGCTCGCGATTCGCCCTGGGAAAAGGGAACGACGACGTTTCTCCGAGCAGAGGCACGGTGGAAAAAGTTGCGGTGTAACGCGGATATAATTGCAAAGAGAATCGGCGGTTGGAGGGCGAGGGTTTGCCATTGATACCCTTGCTTCCTCGAACCAGAGAACGGGAGTGTTGTGCCGGTTCGATTATATTATGGACGTCTCATGGTGATACTGGGCAGGAATAGTCGCAGGCTGATTGTGAGAAACGAGAGCTTTGAGGAGAGAAATACCGCTGTATCTATAGACAGTGTTCTGATATAGAATCAGCCTGCGTATGTTGAGCATCAGGTATTGGATGGCTGTTGTGTGTTGTCATCTAGCAACTGATTTGGAGAAGAAGGACCAAGTTCGTGGTTTAGGAAGAAACAGGAATGGAACAATAAATCGGGATGACTTTCGCTAATTCTTTATCGATCGTCTGAAAAGAAGAAACATCCAGTGGCTTCTCTGATAATTTATGTACTCCCTCTACCAAGTAGTCGGACGGATGACGTCCATTTATCCGTCCCACTTTCCACCCGTGCCTCTTTTTTCATCCATCTCCAGGGAAATACTGTTCCTCTATCTAACCTCCCTCGCAGCTCGTGCCAATTTCTTCCCGCTCGGTAGCAATCCGAGAGGAGCCCGCGCGAAAGTGAATTTCTCTGGCTGGAATCTCGTTCGAATTGCAACGAGGGATCATCGGCACGTAACGCCAGCTACGAATTAATCGTATCGTCGGTGTATCGTTCCGAATCGACGATTTTCACCGGTATCATCACGGGCGACACCCACCGCCGCGTTGATAAAATTTGTATTGCTGCAATAAACAACAACGTTTGCTTGGGCGTTATCCCCTCCGCATTATTGTGAACGTATTGATAAGGAAGGTGTAAATTGCTCTGTCGTAAAATATAAACCACTCGAGAGCACGGGATTTATTGAGGCTGATGCTCCGTTTCTATTCCGCGGAAAGAGTGCCCTTTTTATGGCACTGCAGAGTATCCACGACATCGAGAAGACTCTTCAGATACAGATGACAGAGATAACTACCGGCTATAGCCGTGTTTCATCCAACAGCGCGCACTTCCTCGGAGCTATTCCTAATAATAATAATAATAATAATAATAATAATTCGTCTTTATTTATCACATTTACAAACAACAAAAAGAAAAAAAAACAACAACTTATGTGATAAATAGGCGAGGTTCAGCATATATGCCGTTTTGCATAGAATAATCTTGGACTTTCGTCTGTAGGATCGCTTGAATAAATGTTGACTCCAAAACAATCTACGTTGAAATTTCACGAGACAAATCTAGAGTTAGAATTAGCGATAGCATCAGAGATTAGCTTGTATTACTCGTACACTCCCCGTCTAATAATCTTCCCCCGCAACCAACGTCCCATCTTCCCTCGATGTACTTCCACCTCCTTCAATTTCCTGAGTTCAGCGTGCATTTCACGTTAAAAGAAGACGTCCCGTACAATTTACAAGGGGTCCACTTCCAAGACACTCGCAACGGCGGACGTCACAGTCTAGCTACTGTGCTCGAGCAAAGGCAGAGAAGCATCCGCGGCTCGGCTTGTCTCTCCTTCCATTCCGCTGCCATTTTCCCCGCTAACACGGCCCGTTGTTGTCCCGAAGTGGAAACACCAAGCGAATTGCGCCCGATTGTCCGTCCCTCGTCGGCCAATCCTCGAGTAACTGCGCCGTCAGCCGGAGTAGCGAAACTGTCAGCGGCACGAAGGAAAAACACTGCTATCTTGTCGGGACAGGAATAAAGCGCCGCGACGGGAGGATGAGAAGGTGAAGCTGAAGGGTAGACGCAGAGGAGAGAGCGAGTGGATGGATAACGTTATACACGGCCAAGTGGCCCGGTATCACGCTACGTTTCCTCCCACGTCACAGTTCGACGTCTCTTTTCGCCGTTTCTTGTTGCGTCTCGCGGCGAGACGTCGGGAGGGCGGCGAAGAAAGAGAATCGAGCGGGACGGGAAGAAGACGACTCTTGCAGCCGGCAGAAAGAGACGAGGGCCAGCCCCGTTTTTCTTCCCCGCCGTCTTATTGCGGCTCATTACTGCACGCAGGATGTCCATGGCCCCGGCAAAAGCTTTGTCCCGGCGGGGAAGCGAGCCGAATGCCAGGTGCCGGGGCCGCCTTCTCTTCATCACGGACGCAATACATTAGCCGGCGAGCGAAACGGAGCAAAAAGTAACTTACGACCGGGGGCCCCTGCTTGTCAACCCGGTAATGGCGTAGGCTCTTGCCATCATAATCGGATGACAACGGCCGCCGCAGAAAATCCAGGGCCCCCTTTTCCACGCCGACACAATGCCGGGACGGATAGGAAACCGCAGTGGTTACGTGAGTCTCGTTACTCGCGGGGAATTGAATTGTAGGTATGTACCGGCTCGCGTCTCCGCGGGAACGGATCGCAATGGGAGATTCTACGCTCGGCTGGCCCCGCGATTGTCGCGAGCTCCCCGGTTTCGCTCGTTGGGAGTATTAAATATGTTTCAATTAAGTTGAATCGTCGAGTGGGGACGTTTCGCGGACAATATTACGGGGGCCGAGATAGAAGAGATAATCAGATTCAAGACAGATTTTCCGAGTCCAATTTGGTCCCGAGCTACTTTGTTACATAAATGAAAGTGTAAATCACGATTCCATCGGGACAGTTTCGTTCATCCAAGTGGTGTCCTTAATTTCTCGAACCAATGTGCAACGGGGCCAGAAAAAATGACGTAATCGCGAGCTGACCGGGAGTAGCTGCGATGTTTCTTAATTACTTCAAACGCCTTAACTTATGGGCCTGGTCGAGACAGCCCGGCAAGAAACCAGCACGCCAATGAATAAGTGCCACCGGTGTAATTAATCTATTAACGATTATTGCCAGCGTAACGCAGCCCCGTGGACTAATTGGTCGTGAGGCGTGACACTGTAGCGCGCTGAACAGCGAGCTCCCGAGGTAGAAATGGTAGCGTCGTTAAGGAGTGAGCCATTAAACGGACGCAGCCGTTCTACCAATTAGCCGTAATACGAGTTAAGTAGCCGAATAGCCGGAATTTATCTCGGGCTCGACGAAAACCGACGACCCCGTTGGCTTTCACCACCGCCCGATAATCTTTTAACAAGCCACGGTCATCCCCGGCCCACCGCCGCGACGCGAGCCGACGCGTTCCTCGCGGTGCTATTGCGTGTGAACGATACGGCTGATAATTTGTCGAATTTACAGATAATTCGTTCCCGCCGCAGGCCGTGGAAGGAATTCGAAAGATTCTCAAGATGCTATCGGGGCTACTATAGCACCGAGGTCCGCTGGAATCTCCCTCCCACTGGACGTTAACACGGGGATCGTGACTCAGGCGCAGCGGCCAGTTTGTTCCTTTCAACGGAAACACGATACGGCTTTAATTCCTCGCCGGGCCAAATTAATCTCTCGCGATCTCTCGAACCGTTCCGACTCAATTATTCAGGCTACCTTCGATGTACGATCGTGACTACCGTTCGGAATCGATTAATGGTCGCAGTTTACGTAGCGCCAGTGTTTCGTACGTGAGAGCTGTGTCCTTTTGCAACGGCATTCCGAAAGTGTGTCAGCTGTAGAGCCATCTTAGTAGATATGGTCCTGTGTTCATTTCTAGGGGGTAAACTCTGTGATTCATGATTTATCCAGGTCTTGACCTCCCCCTTGTAAGACTCTTGATGAAGCCAGATGTTATCTAAATTTGCGACCGCCTAACAGTAACGAAGAAACGGAGTTTTCCCTCCTCGACAGAATGGCAGAGTTATAGTTGGACGAGGGCTAGGTACGTGAGACCGCGCGGAGTAATCATCCCGCGGCGTGGCGCGGCGAACGGCAGCGGTCTTGACGTCTTGCCCAAGAACCATCAGGATCGCGCGCGTTCACCGCGTCGAAACGGTGGACGTCCAAAAAACTTCCATCCGCCTCGCATCTGGAAATTACGCTCGGGCCGCGTTCCAGATAATGCGGCGCCACTGCGAGAGTTATTTACCATGTTTAAAGTGAGCAGCCCATCCCATTATACGAGGGTGCACGGGCACCGAGGGACGAGCAACGGCCACGCAGACACAGGCTCGCAAAACCGTGCACATGAACGTGAACGTGCTCGGGCGCGCGGTGAGACGCGGTCGCGATGCCACAGATTGCGGCCTCTCACACGGATAACAGCCATCTCTCGGACAATAAGGCGTAAAAGGTGTAAGCGGTCTCGAAGATCATTGCCATACGGGCAGAGCGAAGGTAAGGGAGTCAAGCGGGCCAGAGCAAAGCTGGAGCGGACGCGGAGCTATCATTGCATCTCCTCATTACCATAACTAGTTCCCTCCCCTACCCTCCCTCTGCCATGCCTTCGTTCATGCCTCTTAGGCCTCCACCTTCTCATCCTCCTCCTCATCCTCCCCCTACTCCCTCTGTTCCACCTTCTTCTGTCCTTCGGCCTCCATGCATCATTCCTGATACACATTCACGCACCGTTGTCGGCGTACCACGGCTACCCGAGATGGAGGATGAGAAAAAGGAGCAGAGCGAGGGACGGGGACGCGAGAGATCGGACGAGGGACCTCGGGGAGACTCTTCAAGAAGAGCAACCGCGGCAACAGCAACAGCTGGGTCCGCGGGACGTGGACGTTCGCCTTATAAGATGAAACAGAGCTGGGAAATGAGAATCGAACAGCAGACCGAGATACTCGATGAATCTTCCTCTGGATGGGGGACTGGCTTGCGTCTACAGAGATTCATTCTCCGCAGATGCAGATGCTTTTCCTTGTTTGGCACTTTTCTATGGGACCGTCTGTTGCTCGCCCCTTCAGCTGTGCCAGCCAATTTTTGGCTTCGAAACGAGACCTTATCCCTTCGTGGTTTATTGCGCGTAGTCGTCGATAATCGCGATGAGAGGTGTTCAGGAATATTATGCCCCATTACGGGTCCTTATAAGGTAGCTCCGACATCGGCCGGGGAACGAAGCGGGAGAAAACAACGTTCCAGAGGAATTTCTGGTGCTCCACAACCACCACAATGGCATTAAGCTATATCTAGAGATATGGCCCTGCGCGCCTTATAAGATCAGCCTGGGGCCACGGGAGGATGAAAAAGGCGAGGGAAAGCAAGACAGATAATGACTCTTCTTTTAGAAAGATAAAACACGTACCGGCTAGGTTAGCTTTTCGTGCGCCTAACTCGGGAGAACATCTTTGGGGAGCTGTGCGCGTTGCGACCTATCAAAACGTGGCATTTGTTTTACGATGAAATTAATATCTCTCTCGGTAAGAGGAGCTGCTCGTCAGACGTGAATGAGACAACGGCTCTGGCTGCAGGCGTCGAAAAATAAGAATGTATGCGAAGAGGTGGAAGGTGAATGGTGGCGGTGGAATAATTGGACTAAAAGCAGGAAGATGATTTCGGTCAAGCCACACATCTACGACAGCCTCGACGCCCCGTCAACGTGTTCGTCTCGGTTGATGTGCTGCTGGGGCAACGCCGTAAACATGTATCTCGCGAAATGAGGAATCTCATCCTCAACCGGATCGCGGCCGCTGGCATAAAAACGTGTCACGCACGCTCCGCGCAGGAAGGTAGCAAGAAAGTAGCCGGTTCCTGAAATCTTGATGGGACCAGTCTCGTTCTCCACGCGTTAACCCTCAAGTTCCGGGCACCGCTCGCGGAAAAAATACCCCGGGAGTGATATAATGGCGCGCGCGTGACTTTTATAACGAAAACTGTTCGCTCCCCGCAGGAGAAGGTAGTTTCATGAACAATGCCCGGCGTCCGCAAGAAGACTCCACGGGAAGACAGGTAAGAATTAATGGTTGACACTGTTTGCCTTTTAAGGGGAATCATTGCCCTCGTTATTGTAATATACTTCGGGGACATTGAAACTGTCTTTGGATAGTGCGAGAAATTGTTGGATGCCAGCTAGCATAGCAACAAACATCTTGAGGACTAAGCATATGTCAGGTCATCTTTAAAAATATTGTGTAGGGCAATAACAACTTTATTCACTAACATCCACCCTTGTACCGTTCATAATTCCTTCCGCGTCACCCTTATTCCTTCTTCCACCACCCCTGTATATATAATCTCATTTTAAAATCCTATTTTAGCATTTAAGAGCGGAACCTCTGTCAAACTCAGTAGATAGAACTTTAAAAATAAAAACCTGTCGTGAGACTTAGTATTTAACGTACCGAGCTCCACTTCCTGCTAGGGAATCCAACAAAATTCAATCTCTTAAAAAAGTCAATACCGCGACTTGTGACTTTGGCCCAAATATGTTTGCTTATAGTAGGTAGATTAGATGTATATCATTTTGAAATATGTACCTCTACATACTAAATTATGTAGCGTGCTATCTGTATCCTCGTTTATTGAATGAATAAACAGGCGTATTATTTAAATTCTCATGAATTTTCTATCTCCCAATGGAAAGTGAGTTTGACAATAAAATATGTATTAGAACAATGCCCGTCAGATGTCGGGCAAATGATTCAATCAATGACCTAATCAGTCGAACCAATCACCCGCAGCCGAAAGCTGGGTATTTGACTTTCATCCTCACTTTGAACCGCGAGCTTCTGTAAACGTTCCGAGCAAACCTCGAAACAGCAAGTGATCAGGTCTGGCGCGTGCCTCTGTACACCGACGAACGCCGAAGAGAATTCCTGTACGACGGGACAATTTCCGGGTCCATTTGAAAAGGATTACCGCACAAAAGGCGTACGGCCCGTAATCCGCGATAAAGAAGTCAATACACCGGTTTCACAGGGTGTGCTTGCAAGGTAAGTCCATCCCCGGCGTAAAAGCTTCGACTGCGCGACAGTCGCTCGAGATTCAGGCGTTTCTCCAGGGGGGATAGGAGGCGGTGTGCGCCTAGCGGTCTTTGAAGAGGAGCCGACCGTGCACCAGCATTTTTGTTCTGTCCCGGTGCAGGAAAGGCTCTCGGGAATTTCGATACAATGCTAGGCTCGCGAGGGAGGGGTAGAGGGAGGGAGGGAGGGTGAAAGACGGAGGACAGGGTTGTACGAAGCCGTAAGAGACGAGGTGGAACTAGACACACACGGCCGCTAAAGCTGACTCGGCAAAGTCGACTTTTACGCCAGCACTTGTTACAACCGGAGATATGGAAGGACGAACAACGAAGTAGAAAGGGGCTGAAGTCCTCGTGCAATCCCTCTCTATCCGTCGACCAGAACCGAGGGCTTCCCTATCCGTTTCGTTGCTGCACCGGCATCTTCTCCACGACGCCCACCCTCCGTCTGTTGGCTAGGAGGTCGGTGTCCGAGAGTCGCGTAAGCCAGTTTCACCTCGAGGATTGCATTCTAAGCCGGGGATCGTTAAGAGCTGGCAGATTTGATCCTTTGTATCGCGCCACCACTTAAACACTGAGTCTCCTTTTGTCCGTCCCCTAGCTCCCGCGGATAACGGCAGCAGGAGAAACAATTATTAAGGATTTCTCTGACGTTACTGGGATCAGGGCCCGAGGCAGACTCGGTGAGTATTCTTGAAAAAGAGAGGAAAACGTGTATGTCTTTTTCGAACAATCCTTTTCTACTAAATTAAGTTAAGGTATTATATTAAACGTATCAGAGAAAATTGTTAGAATCTTCCATTTTTTCCCGAGACTTGACGTCATATCAATTGTTTAGCGGAAGATTTACACTGCTCGAGCACCCAAGTAACATTGCTCAGTATTAATGAAGAAGAAGGGAAGGTACATAATATAGTCATCCAAGGAGCAACACGAACAAGCGACAAGAAATTAGATTAATTACGTTGAACGTGTCGAAGCGACTTTTTACGCAGCTGCGCCACCAAGCAAAGAACACCAAGGTCTGCCAGGCGGGCTGTCTGTTCTTGTCATTAATCCCTTTCGCGGAATCCCAGTCCCCGCTGAGCAAACATCAGCGAGAGAGGTTGGCTCAATTGCTGGTTCTTCTGGCAGACGTTTTAAAACCCCGGTCGTCTTGTGATCGCGCGGGCTGTACATTTTCGAAACGTTGGGGCCAGTTACGGGTGATACGAGAATATGACGATGCGTGTCTCCGGTTCCATCAGCTTCACCCCCGTCGACCACTCGAGGAACGTCAACACTCGTGCGGCTTCTCTCTGTCTCGAGTGAAAGTCCGCGCTCGTTCGCGTGACGGGATCATCATCCGGCCGACTGGTGGTATTTAAAGTGCCTCTCGGCTAAGTGCAACAAGATCAAACCGACCCTCCACAGAGACTCCTTCATCGGGAAAAGGGACGTGTCGCAACGAACGATTTTTCGTGCGTTTCTCACGGCCACAGTGGTCGGCGTTACATTTCCTCCTCGCTGATCCTTGTCCTCCTTTGACGTCGCTAAGTCCGCGCCCGGGGAGTAATTACAATTGAAGAAAGGAATTCATAAATGCCAGTGGACAGATTAAAAGGGAACAAGCAATGGGAGTGCACCGGGGATTTTTCATTACGCCCGGTACAACAAGTCGGGCAGCGCGCTTAAAAATGCAATTACTTACTGCAAACGAACCCGAAGGATGAATCGGCAAATCCTCTTACGACGAGTTCATAATTACGCGGGGAAATCAAAAGGACCGCAATAAGTCCGGAGTTAACGTTACATTTGCCTCTCCCTCCCTTTCCGTTGTCTTTCCTTCCTTTATTATCTCTTTAGTTTATTCCCTTGCCCGCGCAGATTGAGGGCGGAGACGAGGCATTAAAAATTAAAAGACTAGCGTTTATTGGCTTCGCTTAAAGAATCGTCCCATTAGGAAGATACATCGCGCGGACAGAGGTAGAAGACAAAGCCCGTATCAGTAATTGGCTTAGCCGCAACACAATCGGTGAATCCTGCCGTCCTTTCCGAAGGACCAATAGAAGTTGAACCCAATTTGGCCGACCCCTGGGTAACTTTCCTTCCTGTGGAAGCAACGTTTCACCAAATCCTCGCTCCTCCACCCCGACGAAACTTATCGAACGACATCTAATTTCTGCTAATTAGGCACTCCTCAAGAACGATACTGCCCGAGCGGACAGGAAACTGCGATCGCAGCTAGTCCTCTGAGGAAATATTCATGTCGCGGAATAATGTGCTTAACTGGATGACACATGGACATTGTGGAGGTCGAATAGATTCCCGAGATAGCTGGAAGCTGGTCCATTTTGTAAGTGAAATTCGCGTATCTCTGGGATCGTCCCTCGCGAGGTTGTCAGGGCATGAGGACACTGCAGCTGACCTCATCAGAAATCCTTAAATGGTCACGTTCGCGCCACCGTTTCGGGAGTAAAATTTTATGGAATAAAAAATGTCGAGGCGCGCCCGTGCCGGATGCATTTTATCCGTTTATCAGCACTGTATTGTAACCGCGACACACACCTACGCTATTCTCGTTAGAAATTAATACGATAGAGCCTTTTTTAGTAAAATTAATAGGTAGAACCACAGAGTGTTTGAAATTGAAACAGCAATCGTGTCAGGTATCATTAAGACTTCTTGTCTATCTGGTTCGCGGTAAGTTCATCAGAAGTCTGGATCGTAAATTACCAGACTGTGTTGTCTTATCTGGTACTCCCCCAAACAGTGAATACTGGTCTACATTGGATTTTCATCTTCGTTCGACTGCGACCCATGGGAATTGTAATTCCATCACGATCGTCCGTCCCAAGTTATTGTTATTTATCGACGAATCATATTTCACGGCTCAATAACTATGCGTTCACCTGTCCACGAATTTGCATACGTATCGAATCAGTTGTCGGAGCCCTATCGGCCACTGATAACAGGGTGACGTATTTACGAGACGTATAGCGATTCGTGACAGCGGCAATCATTCGACATGCACACCGTTCCATTAATCCCTCTAACGAATAGCGCTGTGTAAATTGTTATTAAATCGTTGCTTTATGCAGTGAGCGCGGGGCCCTCGGAGTTGCAGGGGCAAAACAGCTTTATAAAATATGATAATTGCCTTGCATAATGTAGCCCGAAATGGTTCGCGCCGCGCTAACCGTGCTTCGATAACGACGTTCAATAATCCATAAGCTGCCCGGGTCGTGTTTAATAACTTTTTCACTTCGTTTGTTCCCAAAACGAGTCGTTACGTTCGCGAAGAACGCAGGCTTCCCTGGCTTCGCTTTATGTCGGGAGATTAATTGGAGACAGGAGAATTAGTGAACGCCCGTATACGAGTATTCGGGAAAGATAACATTGTTCGCCCCGTTGGATCGTTTATCCCCGCGGCCACCGCGTTATTTAATAATTAAACGACAGTAATGACAGCGGATTTTAGCGTTCCGATAATTCACGTCACGCGGCATTCCCGGTCGTCGCGCCCTGTAACGGCCCCACGGATTCGCGTCGAATTAACAATAATTTAATAACATCTGCCATCGAATGGTCGTCCTCCTACCGGTTAACGAGCAAAAGTTACAGCAGGCCTCTGGCCTCGTTAAAAAATTGTTAACCACCTGACGCGACGCGTCGAGGAAGTCGAGGAAGATAATCGTCGCTGTTCCAGCGATCTCGACAAGGGAGGAAAAGAGAGAGAGAGAGAGAGGGGGAGAGAAAGAGAGAGGTACGTTCACGCCCAGCCGACCAGAGTCCTGACAGTATCGGACAGTCCCATCGAGGTCCCTACCGAGGAAGTAGCTCCTCGACTCCCTTTCAGGAGGACACCGATCGACGGGGAGAACGAACGCATTATAATACCGATCTATATTCGCGAAACGAGACGCGATCCATCACTCGCGCGCGCACGCTCCTAGCCTGCAGCGCCCCCCTTCAGATCCTTCTGGGTGTTTTTATTGTTCCTGTTCCTCGAGAGATTGTTTCCACTCTCCCCCGAGTCAAACTGGGTGGTATACGATCTTTACTGTCCACGATATCTCGATGCACTCGATCTCTCGCACTGTTGAACTAGACTGCACTAGACTTTGTGACGGTATTAATATTTCGACTGCATTCTGTACGAAATTCTTTCAAGCCATAATCGTAAAATACCCTCAAACATAGAAAGTCCATGTACCTTTGTATTTTTAATTGCTTTAGATTCTTCTTAATATTCTGTGCTTTGATATCGCGTAAGTGACGATGTCCCGGATGTGTCGAGAATTAGGTATACATACTTCGACAACGCACTATGCGATCCACTTTCGCGAAATTATCGGAGTAGTTGCGTTTAAGCAGTGGTCCCCCACCACTTACAAAATCAATTTCAGCGCCGCCACATTACCTCCAGAAGACATTGTCGATGGAAATGGTTAATAAGGGGAAATGGAGGGCAGACGATTTGATGGCACTCACGTTAAATCGCGACGACAATCGCATTAGTGCCATTAAAATCGTTCGAGGGTGACTCGTCTGAATTTTAAGATTTAAATGGTCCTTCTCGGAAGGATTTGGGTCTGAGTAATCTCGTCTGGAGAGTCTAGACGCAGCCCGGGGCGCCGAACAGCTCCAAAGACGTCGGCAGAGAGACGAATCAGCATGCGAGGCATGGCTTCGGGGCCGAGAATCTTTTGAAGCCATTCAAGTATACAGTGAGAGAATCTTCCGTGGAGTCGTTCCAGGCATACATATATTTCGCAACCGGCTACAAAACCCCTCGCTGAATGCCATTACGTTGGTCCTTCCATGGGACACCCCGAGCGCCAGCGACGTAATTACAGGCGTCATTATAATCCAATTTGTAACAAGATTAATTCCTCCTCAAATATTTTCCTTCCAGTTCCAACCCGTCACGGCACCGTCGCCCCCTTTTTCTGGGCCCAGGCGAAGATTCCGTTCGAAATCGTGCTCGTATTCATTGTAAAATCAATATTATCTTTTGACGAATGGTCCAGGAGATAGCGGGAGTGCCTTTCAGCCGAACCAAGAAGCCACGGAATCACAAAGGCGATATATCCCGAAGGTAGTTTCCTCGCAACCGTTCAGACCCATCCACTCTTTATTCACTCCGTAACCCGTTCCACCCTTTATCTTAAAATATTTCTCAAACACCCGCGGTATAATATAATTTACACGAGAACGACGATATCAAAGCCCGGGTAGCGCGCGCCCGCACGATTTGTGGCATTCAATTTTATTCTACTCGGAATGCGCGGTTCGAGGCGAGACTCTGAAACGTAGTGGGGGATATCCTCTATAGATGGAATCCTAAATAGTCCTTTGCGCGGGGGAGAATTTTGATTCCGCCGCTGCCTCTCATCCCGAGGTGGTCTAGATAGCCCGCGAACCGCGTCAAATGGCAAGGGAAGATCCTCAAAAAGGCGAATCGGCATGCGAGGCGTCGCGTCCGACGGGAAACCTCTTACACGGCTTTCCTCTCTTCTCCAACAACGCGGGACCTAGGTACACCCGACTTCATTCCAAATGCCATAACACGGGGCTCCTATTCTGATCCGATAAGTAGCTGTGCAGAGTCAATAATGGAATCGACTAACTGAAACCGTTCGTCGTTGAAAAGGTGATCGCAACTGCGCGGCTCCACCTACCGCTGGCTCTGCGATATGAAAGGAAAAAAGAGGGAAAAATTGAGTGCTCCTTTTTCTGCCCCCGCCGGGGCTCGAGCGCCAGCGCGATGGAATTATACTAATACTCGGGCGAACCTTATCAATTATTTCCATCTACGGGCATTAAACGGAATCGGTTTTTAAAGCAGAGCCCGGCGCAGAATTTATTGGAACTGCGAGGGACAGGATTCACCTCTCGGAGGAACGTTTTCGTTCCCGCGGCTGCACAGTGCCAGCGCAAAGCAAACGATCTAACGATATTAAATGTTGTACCCGAGAGCGGATTGCCTCGATTGTTTCGTTGAAGTTCGCAACCACCGTCAATCCTGGCGACCCGAATAGAATGTCGAGGGAAAAACGGCAAACATTGCCGGCAGCTCGTAATTACTCGTGAAAATTTCATTGAACAAACCCGACCGCCTCGCTGGGAAATCGTCGTATATTTTCACGTCAATCTCCATCCGAGATGTCGTTTGCAAGTCGAATTCCGAGGCACTAATCAGCTGGCCGACCAGCTGGTAGAATACAACGGAGTTTCAATTCCTTGCGCAACGCTAGGCTTGGAGCAGAGAGCAATATTTCTGTTACAAGCTTCGGTAACCACGTTAGCTAAATTGTTAGTTATCCAACGCGTAACAGCCTCGATGCGACTAAATCTGCAAAGTGGATCGTCATTTTCATCCACTACCAAACCCCCTCAAAGTTGAAATGGCTTCTTCATCATTCCAAGGAGTCGAGGATGGAAAGGAGAAGAGTGCGCTTGGCATTCGTGGAACACAGATTTCGCCGCGACGAGAATATCATGCAGATGCATGTAAAATGGTCGGGGGCTCAGCGACGCACAGGGTGGGGGACTTTTAAACAGTGTCGCGACACAACATTTACTCGAGCGTGCGTGGTGCGTGTGTATAGGTAACTGCATTTACGCTGAATCCTATTTACGGTGGGTAAAATCGCATTGGGGGGATCCCATGGCAGAAGTGCCTTGGGAATAGCCTCTGCACAGTTATACACCACCCATCCTCCCCTCTCTCAGCCCCCGCACCACTTGTGCAACGTGGGTGCAGCGCGCAGTGCCGCGTATGCAGATGCACAGCTAGCATTTTTACGCAAGAACGCTGCACACGGCCGCTAAGCACTTTCGCGAGCTTCAGGTGTTTTTATCGTCTCTGGCTGTTTTTCCTTCCCACCCTGGATCTGTTTCTTTTCACCCGGATGCCGTTCGTCGTTGCGCTGCGTAGTCCCACGGGCTCGTCGGTGATTTTATACGCGGCGTCTCTGTATCGGTGGAAAAACGACCGATAGCTAGCGGGGATTTCGAACCATGTCGAGGGAAAAAGTATGAAGCGTAGTCAGTTGCATGTCTGTCGAAATCGAACGTGACTACGAGTGCGAAGAAAACTGAGAAGTTCTAGTCGCTGAAAGTCGATTCTATCGTTCCAGGATGCTTGGATACTAGTGAATAGATTCTATAAAAAACTGTACTAAGAAATGGAGAGATCCTGGAGTTTGACGTGCAACTCAATACTAGTCGCGAAAGGTTAATGCTAGTAATTATAAATTGAATGGGGCCGCTGAGCTGGGCCACTGAATCAGAAGTGATTTAAATTGAAGCGGGATTAACTTTAAATGAGATTCAAATGAAACTGATCCACGCATGGATGGAATACAAATGAAACGTTTATGTATTTTTAACACCTCTCTTGTGCTTTGGATTTGGCCATATATAAGTACTTTGATATCAGGAATAGCGGGGTAATGACATAAAATGCTTACTCTTCTGTTAAATGGAAAAATCGATTTAAAAGGAAAAACCGAGGAGCTTGCTTGCTAAGTAGCTATTCTACTTAAAAAGAATATCTACCGTAGGACTTGGACGTAAATCGATTGAAAAGCAACGATCTACGATTCAATATTGCAGATCACCTGATTCTTTCATGATTTATCAACCCAGCCGACTATTTGTCCGTGTCTCGCGATTCCCCTCGGCCCTATGAATGCCTCGAGTAGTACACTACGACGTGGCATTACTAAACATATCATTTATTCACGCAACAGTCCGCATGCACGTAGAGCAGAGCAGGTTTGGCCGGTTGTGCACCTCGTACAATAAAGCCCGCCGTGCGTACTGCATGTTTGCGAACATCGAATAGAATTCAACGTGGACACGCGTCCGCAAATATCCGCAAATTCTTTCAAGCCTCTCCTACCGCGGTACCATCGAAAAAACGTTTTTTCCCCAAGCTCTCTGTTCATTCAATGCGCTCGCTATTCCGCGGCTGCGGTCATTGTTTCAGTTTCGACGCGTTGCGTTCTTTTAACTGCCCCCACACAGCTCGATATTGTCCGCCCGGAAGAATTAATGGCAATCGAGCGATCTTCACGGTATCGCGAGAATAAACTGAGAACTTTAACAGGTTCAGCGATTTATTGTTCAATCCGTACCATAATATTTCTCCTAGCCCCACGCGACTCCCCAGTTATCTAATACACTGTCGCCGTTTAATTCAGAATCAACATCTGACAATCTAAACAAATACATAACGTCACACAATGACACATATGCTATTTGGAAATATTACACTCCCCGAATAGAATTACATCGAACGCTGTCTAACCCGGAGGAAGCTATAAGAATCTCGTTTCTATTCAGATGGGAAGATCCTTTATCAGAAATTATTCCACGGAAGTATTCCATGTATAACCGCCCCCGAAATATACGGAAAAATTGTATTCTGTTTCATACATATTACCCTCGTGCACCCACTTCGCCCGGGCTAAACTCTAATTTAAATTCCGATGCGCTTAGATCGGAATAGATTCTGCATGCGGAAACGCGGCACGCCGAAGTATCCGTCGGCTCAAACTCGTTTGGGTAGCGTCCAAAACATAGCCTCTTCGTTTCCCCCTTCATCCCCCCACAAGAACCCCCGTCCCTACAGTAGAAAGGGCTAGCAGACTAAAAAAAAAGAGGGGAATCCCGCGGCGAATTAGGAAATTCGCTATTTACTCAGCAATCGTCCGAACTGCTCGTTAATGGATTTGCCGGAGCAAGTGTTACGCCGGCGACGACGACGAGACACGCACCCGTCTCTGTACACCCTGTCAGCATTATCATGTGAACCCCCGGCGGCCGCCTTTTTCAGCCACTTTAGCCGACTGCAGTGGCGAACCGCCGACAATGCGGGAAAGGAATTTCATTCTGCTCGTTGCTTCTCGTTTTTTTCCCTCTCGACTGTGCCTGTCCTGTATTCGGTCTGCACCGTGATTACATTCGAATCCGGCGCGCGACGAGAGGGAGAGGAGGGTGTGGGCGCGCAGATACCGAAATTAACTGCACGGGCGCAAGATCTCATTACCATTTCGCTCGAGGCTGGTTTTCGCCACGATCCACTGCCGCCTGTGCAGCTGAAATAATCGCGCATTAGCCGAGTTTTCGCGCGCCCGCCCGCCCAACCGTGCGATACTTTCTTTTAAACCGACAGAGAAACGAGACCAAGGCGGCTAAACCGGGCAACGATTTATCATACTGCATTATTTATCCATATGCCAGCCACAGCGACGGCACCCGTGGCGTTTTCTCTGCGCGCCCTTCGCCTGGCCGCTCTATATGAGTTGTTAAATATTAACCACCCACCTTTCTGGATCACTTCGCCGAGTGTCTCTACTCCTCCCCTGTTTCTATTCCAAACGCTTGCCGTTTAAAATCGCGCATCGTATGACGCTGCAAATAGCGGCGGTTTATGTCGCACGAATATGAAACGCGCCTTTCTTCGAGCTTCCTCGTTTTGTCAAAATCGTGCCCAGTTTCTTTTTCCTCCCGCATTGTGTACCTACTCGTTGTCGTGGGAGTGTGGAGATTGCAGAAACCGCTAATAAGCTTAAGATTAACTAAATCGAGGCTGCCCAGAAGTGTGAATGTCGTCGTCCCGTGGTTGTTCGTTCGGAAAGCACTTTAGATAGAAGAGACCTCAAATAGACAGCGAGCCACGGATCCCGCCGTGAGACGACGTGCCGGAACGGAACAGGCAAAGTTAAACGAAGCGAGTAAAAGAATTAGACCAGGAAAATTGAATTCAGCTAACTGAGGCGGAGGGGTGAGGGCTTCCAAGTGGTTGAATACACAGGCAGGCAGCCTTGGAGCCTGAACGAGGGAATGTATCGAGCGTACATCTTTAATCAACTTCGATTCGTCTTGTCGGACCTCGCTCCTCTTCCACGTTCGCAATTTACCCGGGCGAGCAATAACGATAACGAAGCTCCCCGTCGAATATACTCTCCATAAACAGGCGCGAGCAGGTGGCATGGTCGTACCAATGACCATTAGAACGGCGGGACTCGGCTGGACGTTCGATTTCAACGTCAACCCCGTTCGTCCATCATTACCATATATTGCAGGAAGCTCGGTTCGTTTGCCACGGGAGTGGAGGGCCTCTAAGGGGGAGGTGGAAGTTAAACCAGGCGAATAAAAGAAATCGGGCCGTTGGATTGGAAGCGTGTGCAACGGGGGTGGGTGCAAAACGGGCATCCCACGTCCACGAGGACAAGAAATCGAGCGCTAGGAGTCGCCGGGGTCGTTCGGTCGTCTGGCTGGTCTGGACGCCCGCGGCTGTTCTGGTTCTAAGATTACGATCATAACGAAAAACCTTCTCGCTCCCATTGGCCGTCAACTCTCTCTACAGCCTTCCTCCCTCTTCCTTACCTCGTCCTTCCGTCTACTCTGTCCCATTCTATCCATTCTCGCGATCCAACCTACCTCTTTCTTCCTGGCGTCGCTCTCCGTATGAGAACGTCCGGCGACGGCTGCATCGCATAGAGCATTGCGCGCGGCACGGCATGCATTATGGAACGAGCGGGCAACGATTCTACCGGAAAAATTGCGGACACGCGAGACGGACGCGATCTGCAGCCTGACTACCTACCTACCTACGTAGATATGTACCTAAGTACCACCGACCCACCACTCTCGGTAACCCCCGCGCGCCAGTCGACGGAGAAGATTGCTTTCCTATATTGCATCCCTCTCTCCTCTGTTACGGCTCCTTTCCATTTTAGAAGAAACGACCGAGATCTCTATAACGCGGGCGTAGCCCCGCTCGTACTGAATCATTGCACGCTGGGTAGTAATAAGCGTTCACGCGGTCCAATGTGAACCTGCGTCAGCCCAATTCCTTTGGTCCAAGGGAGTTTGTTTAAAAATATCTGCAGGGAGTTTTGACTAAATTACAACGAGTAGAATGATTTATACAACAATGATTTAAAAAGGTAGGTGCTGATGTTCTTGACATCTTTTAAAATAAAGGTGCTCAGTAGATGGAACCTGAGTACCGAATCCATCGCCGGGAAAAGGGTATCATTTCGATGAAAGCGAACGCAGGTCTGAAATGAACGAGTGAACCGGAGCCCGTGGACGAAGAGAAATTATAGCCGTGCTCTCCGCGGCGAAGGGTTTAGCGAGCCAGAATTGCTGTCGTTAATCGCGAAAGGTAATCAGAAAAGGAAGAGCATCTGTCAGCCGGCTGACAAGTAACGCAAGCGCGATGCCAAGCGAATTTGTCGTCGCTGGAAAACCGCCGGCCAAGTGGCCCGGTCGTAGCTGATGATGAAACGCCGACGCACGGCGCAGCCGTTGGCAATGCTGGTTGTAAAAGAAATGTTCAACGACAAACGCGCGAATGAGAGGCGAAGAGTGAGCAACGCGCACGGTTGCTCGTGCAACGGCTGCTGCTTGTCCCCCCATTTGCGCCACGGGAAAGCCACGGGGAGGAAAACAAAAAGACCGGCATCCATCTCTCTCTCCTGGGCCCAGGATGTTATGAAGAACCGGGTAAAGTGACAACAGCCGCGCAACGCTGATGAAAGGGAGGATAGCCGCGTAATCCTCTCGAGTCCGGTTTTCGAGAAGGGCTTGCGTCAACAGATGCGCCGGGGGGCAACGAGATGTTTTAAATTTAACAACACTCCAAAATAAACCGGCCGCGTCCCGAAACGACAAGATTCTACGCACGTTCCCTTTGTAAGCCTCTCTTCTAGCGAAATTAAACCGGTTCGAAGCGTTTTCTGGCGTCCCCGTGCCGCGATGTTTGCCTACCGTGCTTTAACAGATGACTTCCACGGATCTGGAAGGCATTTCGAAAGCGCTTGGTTCCGACGAAGTCGGAGAGCATCCCGGCTGATCCCTACGTTTTAGGTATTACTTTAGAATGACGACAGAATATTCAGATGACTCTACGGTTAGCACGTAGCTACGTGCCATATTTCTATCAACGTTGGCGAGGCAAGCCGAAATTTTATCCATGCCATCGAGGGATGCGATCGGGCGCCGTGAAACACCGTTTCGACAGAAGCAATACATCATACTCGGTGACTGAAAATTGTCCAAGATAATCGTCCCCCGGAAAATAAAACGACAACAAGTGTCGTACAAAATGACGAGCACGCGTAATGACAGGCCGCTGGCTTCAGTTGGCAAGATTGATAACTATCCGATGCACCGATCGAAACGAGAAACCCATTACTTATCTCCGGAAGGACTATCATTATGCGCGCCCCTCCAACCCCCGTGCACGCCGGTTAGCATTCCTGACGGTCTCCACAACATTCGACGGAGCAGCCTGGGTCGGTAGCATAAGAGTAATTAGTCGAAATTATTCCACGTGAACGTTCGGGAAATGAATATGATCTCGATGGAACGGAAGACAGGCGGAAAAACGGTTTTCAATTCTTCGTCCGCGTAGCTACGATAATTATGTACGTTTCTCTTTTTCCCCTGTTTGGAGCGCGAGTAGATACTTCGTCTGTGGACGTGGTTATTTCGGTGCATCAAGACCTTCCGAGAAATCGTGGAGAGAAATCCGATCGTTTGAGAGGAAATGGGAGCTTTCCTAGAATAACGTCTCTTAAGGACACTTACCTGAAGATGTAGCTGCCCGTTGTTGTCCACCCATCCGATGACCATGTCAGTGCCAACTGTGTCGTCATCGTTCTTGAAGCCTAGGCCCACGTAGCCGAGTGTCTTCACTTGAATCTCGAACGTCACGTCCCTCTCGCCCGGCGTCCATAGGACTAAGAAATTATTGTCGAGGACAGCGCTGTGCATCCACTCGACGGAGTGGACGTTGCTGGCGAGAAGGAAGAGGACGCAGCACGCGATTACGGTCTTCATCTTTTCGCCTGGTGCGCTTCAAAACATCTGCAATTAGAGAATTGTGGGTTAGATTCACTGGTTCCTGTTCCCCGCCTCGATCTACTGTACTGACTCAATAACGACTGCGCACAGAACACAGATACCATGGCTGGTAGAGTCAGAAGTCCAATGTTACAGGATTAAAAAAAGGGCAAAACATGTCACACGAACAGCAGGGACCGGGCATTCTTTGCGCACGCTTCAACGATCCACCGTTACAGCTTAGCGATCTACAAGCAACTGAGCATGGACCAGCAGCTTCCGCGACGACCACAACCACCGCAATTACAAGTGCTTCGAATCCTTACAAGGTAGAAGGTTCCCCGTGAAAACGACGCAACGCGGCGGTTTTTTCCTTCGTTCACTGATCTCCGCGTTTAAACGGTAGAACGACCTGTATCGATGCTCGTGTGCTATCAGCATCGAAAACACGAGGCGCCGTAACTCGCGTTTCCACGCCTGCAGCGGATCGTTAGGCTTCTATTTAGAAGTTTTACGCGCCCATAGACGGCCGAGTAATATTTCCCTTCAATATTTTAACGATGCCAGTTCCCCATTAACCGCGCTGCGGACACACGGACGCGGCCCCACGATCCTTTAAAGTGTAAACGACTGGACGCTGGCTACACGGCTGCTTGTTGCCGGCGGCTCGATCCTTCCTGTTTCGCATGCGACCCGTTTCATAGCGTTTAAGGACGCAACCGTATACACACGCCCGCTATATCCATTCATTTCCTACCTAAAACAGTATTAACCTCTTTATCGTATCCCTGCTCGCTCCACTTGTCGCCGAGGGTAAAGGTTACTACCAGGGGGGATGGAACAATGGGGTGGACTTCAGGTAAATTACGTCACTATCCGAAAATTTATATCTTGTAAGGGAAGATCCTCAATCCAGAAATTCAAACAATTATGCAACTTTGGGGATGTGTAGAGGATATATAGGTATGTATGACGCAATTTTTTACTGTCAAAATTCACTGTAAGAGGATGAAATTGATCCCTAGATATCCGGGTATTTTCCGATTTTGTGTTATAACTCGTGAACTTTACAAACTGTAAGTTACCAGACGGTAGTCATGAATTAAAAGGAGTAACTTTAGTCAGAAAATTTTTTTTCTATCTCTTACAGTTCGCGAGTTAATAAAACAAAATCGGATAATAGCCAGATTTCCAGGGGTCAATTTCACCTCCTCAGAGTGAATTTGGGCAGCAAAAAAATGGCGGAATATATATTAATACTTCCTCTACATATCCCCAAAGTTTTATAATTTTTATAGTTTTCAGATGGGAAATCTTCCATTGTAAGTAGTTCCACTAATCGGATTTTGACGAGTAGATACGATGGTGTTCAGTTATTTCGTCGACTGTAGTTTGATGATATCGCAGAACGATGTATGTATACACAGATAGGTAGTTTAGGAAACAGACAGATTAATATCGAGAAGTGTACAGCGCGTGCATAATAGGATCTTACAATTATTTCAGATTTTAGGATCCCGGACTTTTCCGAATTACAAAGTTAATCACCCTTCGAGCGAGCGAAGCTCGATATTGTCAAAACTGGCGGAGCAGTTCCAGTTAGTTTTGTCCGACACAATGTCCTTAACTATGATTGATGTTAACCTTAATTCGCGATCGAAGCGAAGCGATTCGATTACCAAAGACGTCGCGGATATATTCTTGTCCGGTGCTTTGTGGGGTCACGCCGAACCGGCCGCTATCAATTTCACTTTGTTCCCCGGCTGTATCGCGATGCTATCGCGCCGTAGGTCGATGAGTATAACGTAATTGACGTCGCGGCTGAATAGATGCGCGGACAAAGGAAAAGCTGTGCGAAAGAGAACGATCGGTGCGCGTTTGGGGAAGACCGCCGATGCGTTGCGCGGAATGTATGGGCGGCAATCAAGCAAGACGCGAGGGAATTCGAGGGGATGAACGAAAAAGTCAATTTGCGTCCGTGGAGTAAGCGTTCTGCCGGCGCTGGCCCGGCCACGGAACTGCGCATCGCTAGCACAACGGAAAAAACAACGAAGCCATCGCCGCAACGAAAAACAGAGAAAATTCGTAACTGAGAGATTCGAAATACACGGGCGAAACGTGCGCGTGGGGAATCGACTCGACTCGAATGTCGGTTAAAGATTCAATGACCGTGGCGTAGCGCGGTGAAACATCATGAAAATCCCCGAAACGTTGGATAGTTGAAGGGAGAAAAAGCAGATGGAGGAGCAGGGTAGCCGCTTTTGTTCGCGGCCGCGCAAACATCCGCTGGTAAATCAGCGGGACATCGTTTAAGAGAACTGTCAATTCGAAAGCAATCGAATCGATTAATAGCAACGATCGCGTGACGGTCGAGCGGGCCGATGCAAATTGAGGGGACGTTGCAGTTACCAAGTGCCAGACGAGTGGCACTGGCCATTGAGCTATTCGTTTTGGCCGCGGATGGGTAAGCGGTGAATTAAGCGCTTCACAGAGATCATCGATCGTGCAAATGCGCCTCACTATTTTCCCTGTGTCTGCAAAACGTGAGATCCGACCTAGCCGCCGTGCCCCGTGCAGTTTCCAGTATCCACAGCCGCGAATTTGCGAGAGGTTTTAATTAATGCCAACAATGGTATATGCGAGGCTTCAAGTAAAGCCTTCACTATTGACTCGGTGAATCGCTGCGTGACAATTGTAACGGTGGGTTTCGATTTACATCATCGCGTTCATAGGTGGAGTTTTAGGTGTTAATGCATTCTATGGGAGGTATTCGGGATATCGGGGTGCTTGATGGAATCTCGAGCTTCGTGTTCTTTTGTGTTAAAGATATACAACGAACGTGGAGTTTAAACCGGTGCACAGGTGGCAGGGAAAACTTTATTCCAATCGCAATGCAGTTTTTGAACGGCTACACTGAAACTCGGTCAAGTAACGAAGTAACTTGCGAGGGATAGTATACATGGATTTCTGAAACATAACCATTCCCGACGCGGGGCAGCGCGCAAACTTCGATCTCAAAGAGCAGAAACCTCAAATAAGGTCATACAAATAGTTGAAGTTCAACTAGCAATCAAACTACACCGCGGGAACTGCAGGGAGTTTCAAGTATACGTCAGATAATTTCGCGTACATCCGATTCTCGCCAAGTACTTTTTAGGTAGCACGAAGTTTACATTAACGACGGCAATCCGTTAACCGAATCGGTTGGCGGAAGTTTCCTTGTTCGTGAAATTTCAAGCGAAATTTCAGCTATTATTAAATCATGGGGCTCTGAAAATCCCTTTCCCTTAACCGCCACTAGAAACCACTGTTTCAAGCTGCGAGGGCTCAGCTCACGTCACAATAATGCGTCAAGCAGAAATTCAAAGAAACTCGTCAAACCCACGTTGAACGGTTTCGCTTACCAAACGAAATCGCATCCGACCGTATCAACCCTCGATCTTAACGACCCCTTGGCTCGCTCGAAAGGGGCACAGACAGTCGGAAGTTCAGTCGTTACCCGGTTCCTCGAACCAGCCCGTATCCGATACACCGAATTTGCGGTACACCCTCTGCTCCGAACGCGGCGCGCCGCTTCTCACCCCTTGCCGCTCGAGGAGGGGGCGTCTCTCGCTTATGCATGCAGGCCGGGGGCACGCGCGACGTGATTTCGTGGATTTTACGGTGCTAGTAGAGCAACCGCCAATCTGAAAACGATCGATTCAATTAACAGTAACAGCGGTGTAATGCGCGTCGGACGCGAGGTGATGCATCGGCGGGAGCAGCTGTCGCGCGGCAACTCGAATCGCTCGACCGTACGGAGAAGCGTCAACTCGAATTGAGAGGACAGTGGAGGATCCACGAAACGAAAAGGGTGGGCGTGGGTGGGCAGCGGTCGAAAGGTGACACAGAGAGGGCTGGGGTGAAGGGGGATCAGAGAGGGTGACACAGTCGGTGGAGGTGAGGCTGGCTAACACACGACTACCACGGACGGGTTTGATTTGCGGCGTGTCGTTCAGTCGATTGCTCTCAAATTGCGTCCAGCGCCAGTGGCATCAACCTGGAACGTAGCCCCAATACATTGACGCCCCCGAACGACGCGACGCGACGCGACCGAGGGGTGCCTGCCCGCCGGCGTTTCCACCGATGCACGCTCGCGCATCCACCTATTCTCCACTTTCGCGCCCCGCAAAACCAGCTATTCACCTCCGCCCCGCTCCTCCGCGGGGAAATCCTCCACCCTCATCCACCCACCTCCTCCCTCCGCGCCCCTTCCGTTGGCCACCACTTCGCCGGTAAACTCCTCTTAAAGTTAAATAAATCGCCAAGTGCTTGCTAAAGCGTCGAAATCGAAATCACGCGCGGCGATCTCGATCAGCCGGTAAACCGGGGGGTTGCCCGCCGAACCAACCATTGTTTGCGAAGGGGGCTCCTACATTCGGACACGAAACGAAATCGTTGCGCTTCTGCATTGATTTTTCTTTCGTGGATGGGGGGTAGTTTTTATTTCGAAGCACTGCTCTTGGGGCCCATCTATTCGATTCGCTAGAGGACACCACCTTTCCTTGATACATTCTTGGTTGCCTGCAGCTACTACTTACCGGGTCGCGTGAATAAAAAATTCTTTTCCTTCGCGTTCGAAATTAAACTTCGAAAAGCGATCGTTCAACCAGCGCGATCCAAGGGCTGCGAAAAGTCGATTTTTATAACCGGCTATTAGCGCTTCGGCTGAACTTGGCGAAAGAAAAACGAGGAATGTTGTATCGGTACATAAGGGGGTCGCTTGAAAAATCTGACGTTGGTACGCTAAAGAGAAAGCTGAAATGTAATTTCTGCGGATGACACCGGAGATAACCGTGACGTGGAATATTACAAAGCTGCTCGCCTCCTCCCGTTCACTTTTAATCCCGGACAAATTCCGACGCTATCGGGAGGTAGTTTAAAACAGTATAGAGACGGCGTGCTCGTATCGGCTCGGGGGCAGGGGGGTATCAAGTTTTCGAGGTTGAAAGTTTTAAACGAACCCGCCTGGGTCAACGAACCAGCGCTGTGTCGTTCGAACAGCGGCCAACTCGAGACTCATCCATCCATCAACCTGACACCAGGCGTCTTACTCTTTTTTTTTCCACGGGCGGGGAAAAAAGAAAGAGGGAATCATATACCTGCTGACGGCTTGGGGACGTGGCACGCCAATTAACGCCCGTAAAATCATTCGGTGTCGCGTGAGGACGCCAGGAACGCGCCCTAAATTGCCTTCTCTATCATGAGACACACTGAGACCCGGGGTCTAAACGTTTCAACGTTTAAGGCGCGCTGACGTGATGGAACCTAACGACGCGTGCAACGAGAATACGTTAATGGGACCCGGAGCCTGTGGATGCCTCTGCGGTAGATCGGAACGGTGCACTTTGTTTCCAATCGATCAGAGTTTTCCTCCGATTCCTGACGTTTACGAGGCACGGCTGAAGGAGTGGGTAGGTACTGCGTAAATATAAAGATCGCGACCAAAGAGAAACTGGAGCAGGAAAATCTTTGGTATCCATAACCCTGTTTTGTGTCTTAAATAGGTACTCTGGGAAAGGAGTATTTCTAGAATGGAAAGAAAGAGTTCCATTAGAGATGCGCCATCTTTTGAGTATTCACTATGCTAAAGCGAAAGGAGAATGCAAAGGGAAGGGGACAAAAGGAACGAAGTCTTACGTTTCTCTGATATGCTAATTCAATTCCTGACAGAATTTAATCACGCAAGGAATAGGGAGAATAGGAATTGAATGATTAAAGGATACCAAGTGCATTGATGGATCTACGACAAAGATGCGATCAAGAAAGAACAGATCATCCCAAATCACGCAACATTTCTTTTATCTCTACTCGCAAGAAATCTACAGCCCCTTCCGGAACCCTTGAAACACCCTCTACATCATTTTCAACATTACCACCTCATTTTAGAGAAAGATATGGTACCGTCGAATGAAATATTCAGTACGTATCACGTGCCTGTAGGTATTAACATGGTAAGCACGCCGTATCAACAGTAAGTCGGGGACGTTGCATTTGCTGTGCAGTTTCGTTGCGAGCCACCGTGCTTTCGCTAGACTAAACAACACGTGAAATAAAGCAGCCCTCTTAGGTTTCAAATGAAAGTTGTCGATAACGGCTGTAAGTGCAGACGATAATACGTTTCCATTGAACTCATTCGTCACGTCGCGACACGGTATCGTTATCGTAGTTTGCATTGCTCTCGCGTGTTTTTCGACACGGTCACGTGTCCTCCCGCGATTAGCGAGCTGCAACCCCCTCGCGATCGTTCGCGGCTCGGCAAATAATTCCTGCTTTTTAATGAACCCTGATACAAAGCTCCAGCATTAACACCGGCCAGCCCTGGTATTCTAATATTTCTGCGGATTACAATGTGCGAGATCGCGGTTCCACGATGCAAGCTGCCACGGACGCGTGCAGATTACGGCGATAAAAAAATGGGTTCGCCGCAGGACTCCGCGTCGTCACGTGACGCGAAACTATTTGAAACTTATTAACTCGCATAGTTATCCGCTCTCTGAGAACGTGACTCTTTCGCGTCGCGGGTAGCCCAGGAAATCAGTGTTTCATCGTCCCAGTGGGGAGAAAGGTTTGTCGACACCTCGGAGGGTTATTGAAACACCAGCGTTCCCGTGTAAAAAACCGAGTTGCTAATTAATAATACAACGGCGAAGAGTAGCGAGAGAGGGAAAATATGCCACCCTTCCTACATCCGGCGAAGAGGTATTCGAGAGCCGGAAAGCCGATAAGAGGATTCCAGGATCGGCGAGTCTAGGAGCGGCACGAACGTTGCTCCTAAGCCCGCGACCCACTTTCGTCGCAGTTTTCCATTTTAAAAATGACCGAACCGTATAACTTCTTTCGCGGAATCGTGGTATTCATAATGTACTGAGTGTAAAGTTGGCACTCGCCGGCGAACGGGCCGGGAATCGCGATGCCACCATCCTCCGGGCGAAGAGCGCGCCACGAACTGTAGAAAGAAAGGCGAACGGGCACGACGCGCGTAAAGATAAACTTTAAAAGTTGCCGGTGACTCGAAGAAAGGGGAGGGGGAAGGATGGGATTTTCAAGGGAGCGTGTAAGAAGATGCATGGCACAGCGGGAGGGGGATGGAAAGAGCTGACTTTCAGAAGTCGAGGGAGCGTGGAACGCAATTGCATCGATGCAACTGTCGTCCTCCCTCAGACCCTTGGCTTTCTTCTGTTGCTCCCACTGGAGCGTCGTCTATCTCCGCGGCGAAACCGATGCAGCATCCTACTGAATCGCGTTTCGGACGTCGGCAGTGCAGTAGTTATGGTCGTGTATCGATTACGGATATCAAACTGACGAGTTCCTTTTGAAACATATAATATTCAATAATTTTATTTGCTCCCTACTCTCACCGATAACGACGCCTCTGGGCTCGCCGCGACGACACGGAGACACACGAGCGACAACTGGAATTGCAGAGAGTAACAAGGGGAAGGCAATTAATTATAAAATGTAACTACGCAAACGTGGCGAGTCGCGGCTGCTGGGCAAACAGTATTTTTATTTTCACGTGTGTTTCTCTGAAAGTCGTGTACTGAACGCCATGTCTTGCATGAATTCTGAGGGCAAGTTTGCGAGTCGTCTTGCGAACGTTGAAATTAATTTCCCTCTGTCCAGGGGCCGCGTGTATCAACCGCGGGGTCACGTGCTGGCATTCTAAAGAGAAAAGACGAGAGGAAAAAGAAGAAAAGAGAGGAGAAATAAACGTGGAAGCTGGGAGCAAAAATACGACGTTTCTCCGCGGGCACCCTTTGTCCCGTGAAACAGAAGATCGTCCGGTAGATGCGTTCCTTCTCCTCCCCCGAGCCACCCCTTACGCCTGCTCTAATTGCGGTGCTTGCCCAATTAAGTTTAAAAAAATGATGAGGTCGTCGATCCTGACGGCGCTAATTAACGCTTGCCTGTCAAAAGTGCCTCCCCCTGCCGCCACCGCCGCCGTCCCGGAAGCTTCCCTTGACTTTCCCACGAGTCAGCGCGCACGGCAGCTCGCGTCGTCGCGTCGTTTCGCGTTCGCTCAGGGGATTTAATTACATTTCTATGGACCCGGGGGCAAATGAGGGAGTAATAGGCGGTGGATTCCGGCCTGCCACTGAGAGAACGAGAGGCAAGAGTCTTCGGAGCCACGGGAACTCGACTCCGGCCTGCTCTAACCTCGACTCGAGTCCGCTTGCCTCGCAGAAGTGCCGGCGTATGCATAATAGGTGATTTAGCCCGCGGAACATCGTAAGGGTAATCCAACTCTTAACCACGTAGGATCGGGACGAGAACGATCCGGTCGAGAGTAACAGAGACAGAGAGGCAGAGGGCTGGAAGGATGAGGTAGGGACGAAGGGAGAGATGATAGAAGAAGATGGATCACAGGAGGCAGAACAGAGAGGTCGACGGCACTGGTGAATGTGCACGCTCGTGCAGGTTGCCTGCGAAGGGATTTCACGCGTCTTCTTACGCGGTAGTCGCGCAATTTCGAGCTGAACGCGGCGGCTACTGGTTCGCCGTAGATGGAGGGTGTATAGGTATAGGGAGATCGTAAAAGCAATGGGGGGCGAAGATAGTCACACAGTGGAGTGTCGAGAGTCAAGAGCCCAGGGGTGTATTCTGTATAGTTTCCGAGCACTAGAATATTAAAGGCTTGAACGCATCAAGCCGGCGAAGAATTTTGGTCCCGTGGAGCTCTATAATGAGTAGCGGGGAACATTTGTAAGCTTGCACCCCCGAGAATAACGATTTACACGTAGTTCAAATATCCATCTGGTATATACCTCGCTGTATTCTCTCCATCCACGATAATTTAAATGTTTGTATTTGTCCAGTATGATTGAGTTTGACTTTCAGTCGTTGCATCTGGTAATTCGTGTTAATTTGTCTCCAGGTTTAAAAAACCGTAAGGTGGATCGACGTCGAGAATGAATGAGTCGCGCAACCTGCACATGCGAGAATGCATCGCCTTCGGAATGCATAATATATCAGAGTACAGGGAGCGGGTAATATATAACCACCGCAACGTAACCGTAAATATATTATGAGATAAGTCTTCGAACGCCTTATCCCTTTAAAGTAGGGTGGCGCAGGCATCATTGGGATACCCACGACAAAGTCGATGATGCGGCTGCGAGGATGCTTATGGTCCAACTCCGGCTAATATTTCTTGCCGATCCAAGAGGTGGTTCGCCGGCTCGAATTTATCACAACGATCCCGTGGCGAAGCTCCACCGACCGGGAAACTCGATCGTCACCTTGCCTGACCTGCTCTACCTTCGATCAGTGGCAATTTATTCGCGTCATTCTATTGCACCGTATTTCTATCAACTCGCCAGTCACAGTTAGACATTTACGAGACTGGTGACCCGTGCTATTTTCGCGGACGATTTTTGGTTGAACACCTTCAGTAACGTTTACCAGACAGATCCTACTTTCAACATAGAAATACATACCTACTTTGGATGCGAACGAATTCCTCACGCATAATGTCGGAATCGGTACACCCCTTCAGGTTGTGGGAGGACTCTACGTCGCAGAAAATCACTGTGCGTGGAATCACGGGTATCATGGAAACTTGCAGGATGATCGATGGTTGGAGGAACCTCCCCCATCATGCAATATTGACCATGACTATGCTCGCGCGCTCCGCAGCAAGGATTACTCTTTCATACTTCCTCGCACGGTGGCCGTGAGGTTCCTCTTATCTTATCACGACCCTTATCAAACTTGTCCAAGTCGTTCCAGGTAGCACTCGTTTTACCGCCGGTAGTCAGTGTCGTTCGCGGAAGCCTTTCATCCACGGAACGGTAATCATAGCCGAGCCTCTGTCCACGGAACATGTCCTCGGTGGACGAAATAATCACGAGAACCACGCCCTTGCTCGTCCTTTCTATCCTTTCCTGCACACCTTGAAGCAGCTTTCTGAAGGAATGGCGTCTACCTGCGCAGCTCGCGATTGGCCGACGGATTCGCGCTTCCTCTTACGATATCTTGCAGGTTTTAAACACGCTGCGCGCCTTTTGTCCCGCAATGGCCGCTCACGCGTGTAACACGCACCTGCACCGAGCGGAAGTCCGAGGAGCGGCGAGTCGCACGCTCCTCCCGTTGACAGCGAGGAGCTTCGACGACGCGAGAGGAAGCAGAAGGAATCGAGGACGATTTATCGCTCTCGATGCAGCTGCGATAGACGAGTGTACTCGCGACGTTCCACCTCTTGCGGCCTCCGACACAATGGACAAAAAGTCACTGTTCTTTCGCTGGTGCACGCGTGCACAGACCCCAGCGTGACTTTGGAATACGCTTTGCTCCTTCATGCGTCCAAGGGAAGAATATAGTATGAAGTTCGTAGGTAATCCTTGAAAGCATGTTCCAACTGTGCACCCTGAACTTTGAATCAACCGGTAGAGTTGGAGCATCGCTTCGGGGAAACGTTTCGCGGCGAGTCTGGATAAAAGTAACCCGGTAGTACCAAGGTTTAACCAGAATTTCCTCGCGATCGAACGATCTATCTTTTAGAGGCATCGGACGGTTGTAGGAGAGCTGAATCCCTTTGAAACACGTCAACGGTAGTGTCTTTCCAGGAAGACGCGACGGGGTGGTTCACTTTGAGCGCTCTGAATAATTACCACTCGAAAGCGAAAGACCGATGGCTATATATTTAGAACAGCTCGCGGGATAGCTTGTACACTGGCATTGGTCTGAAAGGCACGGTTAAGTATTCCGGAGCCGTCGGGCACATTAGTCGTGCAATTTAGACGGACCAGAAGCAAAGTATTATTAATCGCGTCGGGATCGGTCTAAATGGAATTGGATCCGGTGGGAAAGTATCCGCCGCGTGTATTCACGGGGGCGGACCGATAAAATGCGTTTAAAAACGAATTCTCAATACCTCATTGCCGCGGATTCCAATCTCGTCGGCCGTTTTTCTTCGGGCAACGTCTCCCGCGAGGCAAATTAAATTAACGGGGAAGCGAGAGGGAGCGTCTTCGGCGCGAATAATTGCGAGCTTAATTGTGGCGATTCGTTTCGAGGAACTTCCATCCCGTCCCTCAATGGGATTCGCAGCATCGACTCCCAATCGCGCGACGCTGGGAATCGTTAAAACCGTGCCGCGATCGTTACCCGAGCGATCAAAGAGCATCCGTTACCAACGATATCGGAAAATATCAGACCTGTTCAACAAAGTAACGCGCGTGTGCGTTGTCGCCAATACCGTGAACACGCGACGTCCCGGATCCGTAACGATTAATCATGTATCAATTCTTCGTACACAACGACATTCCCATAAAATTGGCCCTCGAATGACGGGCGCGCCGTATTTGTTTCAATTATACGTGGTCGACAAACAACGGATCCCAATTTGAAAATATCGAAGTACCTACGTTTGTAATAAACAGAGCGGGACTGCAGGTTTATCGTTCGAAAAGCGTATCGATCGTTGCAGCCAGTAGAAAAAGGTAGCCGCAAACGAGTACGATTCACGCGGTTTCAATAGGAGGCCGCTTCGACGCTTGGCTTCTACGCCACGATCAGTCGAGGTATTGTAATTATCGTTGGTCGAAGGCAGCGGTATGGGCAAATCGTTCGTTTCGCGTTGTATTCAATGGAACCTGCTCAATAGTAACGCCTAGTGCGCTCAAGATTCATGCAGAGTGAGCTACCCGACATTCGTTTTTGATAGTGTGGGAAAGGGGATGAAAAGAACGTTTAAATTCAAGACGAAGATAAAATGGTAATGTTACCGTTTTGGTCATCCTTGCCACAGGCTTCCCGCGAACCTGAATGCTCGCCAATTTTCACTAACCCAACTAACAATAAGTGTGCACCCATGCTTCTGAAGTATTCTGTATACGTTGGAACATATTTCGCGGCAATCGGCAACGGTTGGAGGGCCACGGCAACCTCCTGCCAGGGGTCTTGTTATCACGTGCTTTGAGGCGAGTTGCAAATCGATAAATAACTGCGGCACCGGCCCTTCAGAAGAAGGTGGTGTGCGCAGGTAGCGGGTCCAACGGAATCGGACGAAACGAACAAGAGAAAATCGCGCGACCTGCGAGTGTCCGCACCGCAAACGAATCGCACGTAATGAGGGATAAACCACAGACCACCTTGCACCGTGGATAGGCGAACCAAGCGAAGCAGGACGGATGCATCGATGCCCGAGGTGCTCCGCCGTCCCTCCTGCTACCCAACGACAATGAGATTCGAAATCCATTTCGATGGGAAGGCTCTAAACCCGGTCGTTTCGACGTGGCGCAGCCTTAAATTGTGCCGCCCCTCTAGTCACGACGAGGACCTAACCAACGCGATACTGAGCCATTCAGTCACCCTGGGCACGGAGGAAACACGCCACGAAGATTCGCTGGTATCTAGGGGCTAAGAATTTCCAGGGATCCTGTTATTTTCGACGCTCTGGGTCGATAGTGGCTCAGCGAGCGGGTAATGGCCACGATGAAGGCCCGTTGGGCGAAAGATGAATGTGCTTTGATATCACAGTGGAGTTTATTATCCTGCTGACTTTGTAATATCAGAGGATTGGGATTCCCAACCCATTTTAGGAAAGCTCGAGGTGGCGAAAGTGGGTCTTTCTTCCTGACGAGTTCTTTTTATTCGTTGCGACCTCTCCATTCGTTCATTGGCGATTGATTTAATGATCCCCATGTTCGAGCACTCTGCGATAGACGCATAAAACACTCTGTTGAGATTGTGTTGATCTTATCTCTCGTGAAGTGTTCAAACTCGAATCTTCTGCAGTCCAATCCTGGGATTTGAGTTACAGTAACATTGGAAAGAGATAAGAAACTTTCTCACCTCCCCCTTCGCCAGGAAATCAATCTGACAACATTGAAATTTCAATGTTGAAAGGCTCGCTGGCTAGAAAGCCCTAATGCTCTAGTACCCTTACGCTCTATCTTCAGCCAGAGTGCTCGTCCAGGTCACGACCTCCCCTCCTAAGTATCTGAATTACAAAAAGAGTGAAGTGGAAGAAGGGCGTTGGCTCGCAACGTATCCAAGGAAACGAAAGCACAAAAGTTTCTCACAGAGCAGCGCGATTCATCGTTTCCTTCCATCGTTCCTATGTTGATTATCTCGGACTTTTAGACAGAAATATTTTAAACGGTAACCGTGGCCGTGCTCGTTAAGCCTGCCCGTGAAACCCCGGCGAATCAATGCCTAGCGTAATGCGCTTCTTATCGCGCGCAACATCTCCTAATAAGCCGTCTCGGTGAAGCCTTAATTGAACCGAGGATGCATGTGATCCGACGTACCACGTTGCGTGGCGTATCCTCCTCGCGACTGGGAACAATCTCTGAACACTTCGCTGAGCATAGGCTAGACTCTAGAGGCAACTACCTCCGAGCTTCAGCCACGTTCAAAAACTGCGCGCTTTGAAATTCAGTCAATAATTCCCCGAGCAAAGGTCAAGGAAAAGCAAAATGGTATATGGGCACTCATGAACGGCGAAACGCTTGCAGCTATGCAGTCGTCGGTTATGACACGCATGGCGTTTAACACCGAGCTTCCAACGATGCTCTATTAAGAATAGATTGCCCAGCATTGAATTAAATTTAATATCCAACAAGATTCTTCTCCTCTTTCTCACACTCAGTAAATCGAGGATGCGAAACGTGTCGCGAGCGCATCGAATAATTTGTCCAGTGAATTAGCGTTGTGTGAAAAATTTCGTTGGAAATGAAAGAACGAGAGACGAGAGAAAGGAATTCCTGGAGTGGAAGCTTCGGCGCGATAGGTTCGCGATTATCGCGCCGTGGCGCGGATAGAAGCTTTCGCAATTACTTCAATTAATATCGAAGGAGGATGGAGGTTCGGCCGGTTTTCAGGTAAATAGAGGTGGCTCTTCGTAGTCGGTCAAAGAGAAGACAAACCGCTCGCTCGTCTCTGGACCGCCGAAGGCGACATTACCTTAATTGCTACGCAGGTAACGCGACGTGCCGGCTCTCTCTCTCTCTCTCTCTCTCTTCCGCTCCCTCTGGACATACAATGTCCCCTAATACAAATTCGGCGAGCGCTGGTAAAGCGCGCGACGACGCGGCCCTTTCACAGCAGCCAGAGGAAGAGAAAGGGAGAGAGTGTTCGCCTCTACACGCTGTTAGCAAACAGTACTCTGAGTAATTGTGTAAATCACTAGGAGCATGACAAACGACTCGACGTACGCGCCCATGACACTGTAAAATATGCTCCAACGTTGGAAAAAATTTCTTCCCCGGTGTATGTGCCGGCCAATCGCGCCGGAACTCGCGCGCTACCACTCGTGCCCTCCTTTGGAGCGCGAACCCGCGAATTGTCGGCGGACCGGTGAACCCGACCGAGATTATTGATTCAATGTTTCCGCTTCGGAGTTTCAATCCGTTGCTCCTTTTGTGCACTCGCGTTTCCCCCTCGAGGGGCAATAACGCCGAGAGGATTATGTAAAGGCTTAACAAACAGTGCCCGGCATAATAATATAAATCCCCGCGAACGTGACAAGCGAGTTCGCACCTGGGGCCCACGCCGCAGCGTTAACTGACAACAGGAACGCGGCAGAACTTCCTTCCACGGACACAAAAGTATTGCTCGGTCTGGGATTATTATTCCTCGGGAACTAGCGCGGCGTACAGTGTCTGTAGTAGCTTCGAACGAGGTATTTTGAATGATGGCAAGCGATCTCCTTTTAATAAAGGACTCGATGGGAAATCTATCAACGTTGTTTCATTTCCTCGTAATCACTGGGCCTCCCAACACAGAGTACCCACGGAGGAATTCGCAAATGCCCCGCATAAATGCATAAATCATCCCAGTCGTGATGAACGATCCAGCTTCCAAGCGACACGAAGAAATACCCTCGCACAGACAATCTTCCGCGCGTCGTACCCGGAATCGAGATATTTCTCTTGTCATCTGGGAACGTGGCTTACGTCCCTTCAATTCCCTCCCCCCGTTGGCCGCAACGTTGCCCTGGAAATTTTCGACAAAAGGACGAGTGCGCGCCGAGACAAGGAATGCCGCGAGTCGATCGAGAATTTGAGCCGCGAATAGTCTGCCCGTCTCGCGGCGCTATCCGATCCAAAAATTTCAGCAGAGGAGGGCGAGGCATCACGGAGAGAAGCCGCTAGAGAGGATCGACGGGAAAATTTCACCTGAATTCGAGCAATTTGTCTCCTGTCCGGGGCCGGGATCGAAGCCATGTTCTGAAAATCAATCGCAACGTGTTACTCGAACGATCCAATCCATCCTGGAGGATTCTTTATCCGGGGAAGGCATCTGGTGTTGCGGGGGCATGTACACCGGTACACGCCACGGAAATCCAATATCCGACGGCGCGGGTGCAAAAACGCCTTAGGATGTCATGCGTCGTGAAAATTTACCAATTGATCGATGTCCCTGGGACAGCTCGCGGTACACCGCTCACCATGATACTCGATTTTATGCGCCGCTTGCCGAGCACGAAGCCTTCTTTTTTCTCGCATGCGATCCACTTTCCATTCATCAGGAGCATCGGCGAGAGCTCGGCGAGCCGCCAGTCGAAAGGCTTGCGGAGTAAAAACGTGAAATAACAGGATTGCAAGAGTGCGTCTAAGCCACGCGTAACGTGATGCATTGTGGGCATCGAGGATAACGTTGCGGTTGGAGAATCGAGCGATTATTAGACGTGGCTCTGGACTTGATAGAGACGGTATAAAGTTTTCATCAGCATCGGCCTGACTCGTTATGTTCCGTAGCTTCCACGGAAATGGTTAATCGTTACTGACAGGTATTTAATCAGAGAGTAATTGTACATCGTCCGTCCAAGAGCATCCCGGTTACATGTTAATAGGTATTGGCTGGCTAGCGAGTTAAACGGCGGTTTAATAGAATTATTCTTGACCGAGAGCAAGCAGAATAAACCGATACTGTGGTAGTGTTTATCGATTCACTCCAAGCTGCATCACGAAGAGCGTAAATATGAGTTTCTTTTGTAATTGTTTGGCTATCCGGCGGAAAGGGGATAAAAACTGCTTCGCGGTAATCGACTGCGCAATTATCACCGTTCCTCGCCGCGGGATTGCTTAAATTTCCGTTATCAACTGGAGCATCGTGCTCCTCGTTAACTTCTGGTGAGGATGATCGTCGAAAAGGCTAGAAGGAACGGCGCGTAATTATAGAATTCATTAAATATGAAGATTGTGTTTATACACGCGAACCACTGAGAACAATTTGCTATTCATTAATGACGGACTGTTTCTCTCTCGATGACGAGGTCATCGATCTAAAGGATACGAGAGTGGAGGGTAAGTAGCCCTAGGGGTGTTGTTTTCGTCGAAAAATCTTCGTCACTTCGTCAGACATTCTGCGAAACGATCCTTCATATGACGCTGTTCGCGTTTCTGTCTCCTTTGTTCGCATCGGCCCATCGAATCGACGAGTTGCTCGCCCCGTAACGGGCGATTTACATCCGAAATCAGGGCTGCAGGTAGAGAGAGCGTATCTCTGCCGACGATTGTATTGCTAATCCCTCGGGCGACGTTGTCGGCCAGCGAAAATTGCAAGCTACCGGTTACGATATTTCTCGCGTCCGATACGTTCGCCAGGCGAGGGGAAAAAAAGAATCAAAATCATAACCTCGGGCGCCAATCGCAATTTCGTGCTTTCTGTTCTGTCGCGGCCGATACTCTGGGCGTTACGCTGCAGTTGGAAAATACGAAAGCTCCGAGGGAAAAGCCTCCCTGCTCGTGTTAACTCGATTTACTTTCCCTTTGTCACTACATATTATTTACAATATGTGGGTTCGTGCGATAACAAAGAAAGATTGCGAAGGGAAGAATGAGAAAGATGAAAGAAAAGGGGCACCAACACTAAGAGAAAGTAATAACTCGCCATTGTGGAGTAATCTATGTGTGTCGACTGGAGTCCCTTCAATGCGCACGACGTGTTAATGCTTAACACGTATAAAGCACCATTGTATAATTAATGAATAAATAAATTATGCCGAATCGATACCTATTCGGCATACGTGTTCCGAAGTTGGAGCGCGCATAATTCAAGAAAGACTCCAGAAACAACATCATCGTTCACTATTAATTGTGTTATTATAAGTGACCAAAACAATAGTCTGCTTATAATGCTATTATGGTACTGTGACAGTACGCGCTGAACAAAACTGAAATCTATATTCCCCGAGGAACGTCAACTCTGCGCTGCAGGCTAATACAAATTTTCATTGTACTACTTGGTCCTTTGAATGGTGCTGTTAATTACATTTTGGTGCACATGTGTGTGTGCGTGCATTGAGACTCTGGTTTTAACGCAAACTGAATACAGTAGAGCAATAATAAATACTAAAATCACAAACAGAATTAGTAAAAAATGGCCACTCTGAAAATGAAAGCAAACGTTCGGTATCCAGCAACAAAAGCAGTATGGTGCTGCTTCTTAAAAAAGGAAGAATCGAAAACTCTATAGACCTGTGTAACCGTCAGCCTATTAGGCTCGAATTCACCTTTCTCCTATGGTCAACCGCGCGCCGCTTCCGACGATTATCTTCCGCACGGCATATCGGAATTGGGACAGAGTGCGCGCGACCCGGTCCGCCGTTAATTCATTTTAACCTAGCCAATTTCTGGACTGCCTCCTGTAGGAAACTCAATTATGCTGGCTCGCGGGACGAAAGAGCGCGTGGCGCGGCGACGAGTAAGGAGAAGGAATTCTGGCCGAGGCCGGCGCTGAAATTGCGGTCGAGATTATCCAGTTAGATCGATCAAAACCCGCTCATTAATTGCATTCCATAGATTTGAATGCGCGGCTATGCTGGAAATCCGTTTAAATCGATCATTAAACTGTCCAGTTCAGCTGCCTATCGCCCATCTCGCGGCCTCCGGTTCTGGGGATCTTCAACTTCCGCTGTCTCGTCCATAGCGAGCACTTAAACCATCTAACGAGGAAGGAGTCCGAGGCGCCACCTTCCATTTTGACCTACTCTTGCAGAAAGACAGCGCGCAAGTTCTTGTTGCTACGTGGGAAACATTAAGTTTCGATATTCGTTGATTTCAATGATATTAAATCTACACTTAATAGTTCTAATACTCGAGCGAGTATTAACGAACCACCCCGCGAGTGCAAGTTAAAATTAAAAGGGGAGAAACTTTGCTCCTTTCCCCGTAAGGAATGGTCGCGAATAGAAGCGCGAAGGGGAAAAGAAGATGCAAGCTTTCTCCCTTCGAAGCTCCGCGCGAAGGTGGAGTCGCGCTTCTAAAAGCTGTCCCTCTAATTGTATCTAATTAGCCCAGATATTACGGAAGCGGCGCGGCGGACCGACGTCGGGGTCCCTGTAGCCCGTTAAACTATTTAAATGGAAACTCCGGCAATTTCCCAGCGTAGGTCACAAAGCAAAAGTTTCGGGAATCTTTCGGACGATTCGGGCGAGCGGGTTTCAGGCTCGCGAGAATGGGTCACAGGAACGGTCGTGAAAGCCATTTAAAGCGATCGCGGACGGTCTGTGTCCAGCTTGGCTGCGTTAAATGGAAGGCCACGGGTGTAATAAGCAACTGCTTAGAATTTCACCTTCGGGCTGTTCAACGGTGCGTCACAGTTCCTCTGTTTAACCCACCAGTACCCACACAGCATGCGCTGCCTTTAAGTCTCTCTCCCTCTCTCTCCCTCTTCCCTCTTTTGTGTAGTCACATCTAATTAACCGAGGCATTGCCGGGGAGCAGCGTTGATCTCCACTCCCCGAGGCGGCCGAGAAATTTCAACCCTAAGAGGATGCGGTCGAACTTAAATGAATTAGCGATAAAGTCATTTCAGACACCGCCAGCTTCTGATTGAACGTTCACGGGAACGGGGGAGTGGGTACTTGGGTAGGCGGGGTGCGACGGAAAACGGAAGGGAAAGGATTTCCGTATCTGCCTCCTCCACGTAAATGGACTCTCAATTTCAATGGGAGGCGTGGAAAGGCACGAATCGTTCGAGCGAGTACAGTGGATACTTTCGCCGGGTATCTGGCCAATTTGCAATAAAGTCCATGGATCTTCTGCAGGGAAAAAAAGGATACCTGGAGATTTTCCTAAGAACTCGATCCACCCCTGGATAGAGGTGGAATATGTTCTCCATTGATTTTCTCGGAGGACTGTTCCGCGGAGTTACGTGATGGGGCCAAACCGTGCGATATATCGCTGGATCGTGTCGTAAAATGAAACAAAATCAGACGGAAGTCGTGAAAGAGATTTGCCACGATTTTACTTGACGGAGGAACTTCGTTACGTCGCTACCATCTCCGATTGCCTTTCCATTCGACGATGTTTCCTCAGAAAATACTCCCGACGATCCTCGGACCCTCTCTGACAAACAAGAATCGAACGACTCGTTTCGGATTCACGACGAGCAAGGCCCCTCGAGTTCGTGGTCGCCTCCTCGCGACTGGCCATGAAACACGCACTCTATTTACACGTCTGCCCCGACCCCGTAAACTTTTGTATGCACGGGCGACTCGTCTACGGTGACAAATCATTGTCATATCCATGAGGGAAAATCAATATTTGGCGGCGGCTGATGTATGTACATACGCGCGATCCCGTTCTATGTAATTCCTGCGGTTCAGACGAGTGTATACGCGGCGAATTCCCAGCGGCCCCTGACTCCGTGAAAAAGGAAGACACTTTGGAACGGTGTGCCTACACTCGATCGAGCGATCGAATCGACTTGGGACGCGAGTCGAATTCCCCGAAAAACGGTCACATATTCAGTCAACCGATGCCTTTCGCGTGGCAAATCTGCTGAATTATTTTACTCACACATGCTTCTAACGTGGACTTCTACTACCTTTCTATAAAAATGATTGACCATTTATTGGTATTATTCACAGACTCTTAACAGTTTTAGTTTTGTCCCATTCAAAAAGTACTTCCCCAGGTCGTGACGTCGACTCGTAATACTTTGAGCATGATCCGCAGTGAATGCCATGTTATTTGTATCAGACATTGTCCAAACTTAGCGGTTACTCTATTTTATCAAGTACCTAGTATGCAGAATCTCAGCTCTCCTTCCTCCGCGCCAGGGGGTAAAAGTTTTAAGCCACGATTTGTGGAGATCGAGTCAACTTAAGCTATGTACTCCCCCCGCGTAACGCCGGTAGATTCCCCTAAATAAATGTATCCACTTATAGTTTGATTAATATAGAGGAACTGAAAGCGGCCGAATCCATTTAAGCCCGGGAGAAGCTTTTCCATCTGCCAGGTGGAATGTCTAGGCTCGAGGTCGAAGTAAACGCTCGTGGGAGAACCGTTCGTTCGATCTTCTTCCGTCGATGGAATCAACTTCTCAGACGGGACGAGATGGAGCGAGGGACAAAGCTCGAGGTATATCCAGGAGGAAAATTGAAGGGAGGAAAGAAAAAACGTTCGCAGCGAGCGTTTCCTCGTTGAAATTCGCCAATCAGCTTAGTTCGTGAAAGAGGATAGATACATATACACCAATTTGATGACACGGGCCAGGTGTAGGTACCTCAATCCTATTAGCAGCAACTTTTTCCTCCCGCGAAAGAAGCGTCCCTCTCACGGCCAATAACGCAACAACACATCGGACGGAAACGTGAAATCAGTGATCTACATGTAAAGGTGAAATGTTGCTTCGTTTAACTATCATCCCGCTGCTAGGGCATGACTCTCGCTATTTTATCTGCATCGTCAGAGGTGAGCTTTTACGGACGCGCATCAGCGAAACCACCACAGCGGACGGCATCAAAGTAACAGCTTCACGCGCGGGTATAACAAGAGGGTCAGAGTCGTTTCTGTGTCAGCTGGAAAAGAGAGCGTTGAAGGGGTTGAAAGGGTGAATCAGTAGGCTCGAAAATTCGACGCTGATGAGTCTACGACAGCCGAAAGTGTATAACCCAGTTTCACCAGGCGACACCATCGACAGGATTGTCGATAGATCGTTACAGGCACGGTAAGTGCAGACGAAAAAGCAGAGGATGCGCACTCGCACGACACATAGGTAGGGACGTGTGTACATCGGTCGAGCAATACGTCGAATCGTAAGTTCCGAAGGCACCTGCCCCTGGCATCGCCAGATACCCGTTACCATGACGACGGCAGTTCGTTCTCGATGAAACGCCATGACGGTTAGCTTCTTTCCTAACGAGGAAACCCGTCACCTCGGAGCAGCGGCAAGGGTGAGCAGAAGGATTTAGCGGGTGTGAAAGGACCCGGCGGCCCGGGGGAGAAGCGCCTGGGCGGTGGAAAGATAGAAATCGCAAGGGTGAAAATGTCAGCGATGTTGGGAAGTTCGGAGACAAGGCGCTGGGGGATACATTCCCCTCTCTCCGCGCTCGTTCGTGGAACAGCATAATGGATATTCCCGATTTTTTTCCAAACGACTAAAGGCGATATACCCTTCCTCGAGCTGGCAATTTATTTCGGCGACCTTTCCGCCGTTTGCTCGATTAGAAACCAATGGCCGGGTACACCGAGACCGTGCCGTTCAGAGGGTGGAGAAAAATGAGGGGGCTCGAGAGACTGTCACTTTTTTTTCTCTCTTTATTCGTCGCCAGACAGGCTGCCACTAAATTGTGCACGCGTTAATTATAGGAAAACGCGACGAGGCCGAGGGACAATGGAGTCGGGGGCAGACGCATTCGATTCGTTCCCTTCGAGTACGGATTCAAGAACAACGGGCCCCCACACCTGAGATACCTTTGTCGAAGGATATCTTTTTTCCCTAATGAGAAGCCTCTGCGTAAGGGATGAAGAGAATGTGGGGACTCGAAGGACGGCGAGGGATGGGCGCAAGAGAAGGACGACGCGGGGCGCGCGATTTCGTCGGGCGAGCGGGGAGAACGAACACCGGAGATGGAAGACGAGGGGTGAACTCGGTTTGCATAATGCCTCCGCTCGCTCGACTGCGAAGCGTAAGCTGTTTTACCATTTCCATCGACAATAATCCTGGTAAAATATTATTTTAAAGGCGCAAACGCTGGGCGGAGAGGCGCCTCTGGAATTCCCCCCCGTTGTATATGCCCTTGGCGTGTTGCACGGTTGCGCGTGTGGGTGCACTCGCGCGATCACGGCGGGGGTTGTGTTTGGTGTACGTGCGCTGTATAAGACGGCTGGTAAGTAACGAAGCATGTACGATATATTGAACTTCGTCGTACGTATGTAGGGGCGAATGTTTCGTTGCATATTTTATAATAAGTCCATGTTTGGGATTGGACCTGAGGCGTGAGTACCAAGGAATCTGGCGCTCTAGTAACAGTGGAATGAACCAACGTTTGAAGTTCCTGATTCGAGGACTGAATTATTGATTGATAACGATTTTCAAGTTCGTCCGGGATGAGACAAATAATCTAACACGTTCGCAATACACAGATACTATGTACTCCGTAGAATTTATAGTTTGTGGATCAAGGATTCTGTTTGAAACAGAGGAATGATCCCAAGTACCCGTTTAAATCATGTCAGCCACATCTGGGGCAACAGGGGGAGACAGGCGTTCCCTAAAGTCTGATACGTCTGCCCCAATTGCCAAATCTTGTCAAGTTGACCCTCGCTGTTCCTCGGAACCTGCAGTTCATTGATCATAACAGTGGTCTATCTGAAACTTCCTACACATCGTCTGTAACCTGCTGTTCGACTTTGGATGACGTGCACAGAAGTATGATTTTCGATTAAAGATAACTCGAATTTAAGGTAGGTACTTATATTCCCGAATCTTCGTCCCTAGATGAAGAATTGATCCTATTCTATCGAGGATTCACAAAGTTCCAAGGTATATACCTAGTTATACTTACATTCGCAAAACTCTCTTTCCTTTTCCAATTAACAAGTTCTCCTCCACAGTTTTATCGCTTCAGCTGTATTTGAATCCCTTCAACCCTTTCGTCTCTTCCGCTTTATTTATTCGCCCTCGATATCGCTCCAGCGCCAAATTTCAATTATCCTAGAAGGAGCGTTGATCTCGGGGTTCATCGAATCAGCAATTAATCGCGCCTTCAATCGTTCCATGACAAATTCCATCGCGTGAAACAATGCACGATTCATTGGTCGCAGCACACGCGTGTTTGCACGCCTCTACACCACGCGCGCGTGTGTGTGTGTATATGTACTCGCGCTTGACAAACACAGAACGCTTGCACCATGGGGGATTGGAGGAGCAGGTGTGCTAACATCACTTGCGTTAATCTTCTGCCATAACTCTAGGAATGTTGCGCGAGATATCAAGCTTCGATCGATAATTGAACCACGACTACGCGTTGTTCGCGGACTGGATCGATGGACCAGCGGGGTTTCTCTGTAGTCGAAAGTGGTTGACCCATAAAACGCTTTCGATTCAAGGAGACGAAAGCCTCTCAGACGACCGCGGAGGGGTCTAAGGACTACGAAAGCATCGTGGATCGACTTCGAAAGAGAGGGAGTCCTTCGAATAAACGGGAGAGAACGAAACGAAGGGAAAAGCCCAGCTAACTGGTTCGATCCAATCGAAATCATCCCTGCCAGCGCTCGGCATTCGATTTCGCCAGTCCCCCGTGTTCATAAATTAGTAATGCGCCGGGCGAATCCCTTTACACTGTATCGCCGATATCCCGTGTATGAATAGATACACGGGATGTACTCGCGAGATGTCTCTTGCCTCGGGTGAAGTCTGCGTCGTCGATAGTCATGAATTTCCAACGAGCCACGAACCGAGCCATCTTCTCGTCCCGCGGTAAAACGCGCGAGGCCTCTAAGAATACACACCGAAACCATATGAAAGTTTCATGTGTGCGAACCGTGATGGACTTGCCTGTAAATTTAAACGGACGTCGTCGACTCACTTATCCCGTGGCACTTTCCTGCCTCGCCGTGGAAATTATTTAACCAGCGAGGATAAATTGGATTAACAGAATTCGTCGCGGCTCGTCCACGTGACGGAGCAGGTGGAACGATGAGTTCGCGGGGCGAACGATGAAGGATCTTCCTGGAAGCCAGGGGAACGCTCGGCAAGAACCCCGGGAAATGTGTATCTCGTGAGGTAGAACGTCGCTGGGGGCTACTAATGGCGACGGAAAGATCGAGAATACCGGGAATACAATAAATCACCCGTGCTCGACAACAATCAATTAATCCGCATAGCGTGCAATTTGTTCGGAGTTGGCGCACGCGCGGCTTCGTCAGACATCCAGCCAGCCCCTGGTAACGATAAATAAACGTCGAAATCAATTTCCGTGCCAGCGCTGAACGACTTGAGCCGAAGAGCATACGACGAAACAAGGCGGATCCGGCAGAAAATTTTTTCCCCGTCGTTCGCCGCGAAGCCACGTTAACGGGATCAAACTTTTAAGCGGGCAGGATCCCCGGGCAAACTTTTCGCTAAGCGTGTTTCGTTTTTCAAAGGGGGGAAATTTTCCTATATTTTCGTGGCGCCGCGGAAATTTTGTTTGCATAGAGGCGAGTAGTTGCGCCCAAGAATAGGGTCATCTGCAATCTTGCCCGGGGCTAACGGGCGAGTATGAACCACCCCTCGACTATATCGACGCCACCGGCTCCCAACGTTTCCCTATAAAACGCACGGATATAAAAGAGCCGATCGTATCGCCGCAATCTTTTCCTAAAGTTATATGTCAAAGATGCGCACGGACCACGGGCTTTACAGGATCCACCGTAACCCCGGGGCCCATTCGACCAACGTAAAAGGTTTCGTCAAAACTCGCGGATGGGAAAGCACTAAAATGAAAAGTAATTTCTAAAGCTTGAGCGAATCTACGCAAAACGAGACGAACGATGAAATAGACGGGATACGTGTCGTAAAGGGTGCAGTTTCAGTGAATGCAACCCGGCCAGTCGGCGATGTTAAAAAGCGATTTTTCAGCGGAAAGAGGATCCTTGAAATATAAACCTTCCTTATGGGATCGCGGAGACGCGAGCCACTCAAAGGAGACTGCGATTCTCAGGTGAGCAACCGAAGCGAGTCGACTCTGCGCTAGGAAGCAGAGAGGAAAGGAAGAGGAACATATCAAGAGATATCGGGTCTATAAAATATTTTGAATGCACATACCTCGATATATTCTTTACTGCGGGTTCTTACTGAAAGTTTTGACGCACGCGTTACCCCAGAAACGCTTGCTTTGCGAGCAATGAAGATTGTTCGACAAGTAAAGAGAGGAAGGCCGCAAAGGTACTATGTGGCACCCATGTCAGCAAAATAGAGCCTGAAGAGATTTTCCTTTTGAGTGTTTTACGTCTAATGTGTACTCAATTGGTAAGGCGATTACTGGCATGAGTGTCTTCGCCTCAAAGAGAACTGTATCCAAGAAGTAGCCGTTGAAAATAAATATTTCCTATATCCAAGGAACCGTATCAATTCCAAAAACAGCATAAAACGGTACGACCTATACAATCCGAGCTCGATGCTCACAAATTATCGTTCGTTTTGCCCCAGGAAAATATTAAAGCTGTCAAAAGGCCTGACATTACGTAATCGAGTCACTGATCCAAAGCTTAGAAGCGACATTAGCGAGGAAGATAGAGGGACTTGGACGGGCGAAGACTTCCTCTCCATCAAGGATCGTTCAAGAGGTGAATGCGCGACTAAAGGATGAAGGGGATCAGAGGATCGGCTGCATCGCGCATACAAATAACCGATCGAAGATTCCACGGTCGGCGGAAGTGCATTAAACGTGGCTTAGCTGGCGAGTGTAATAGGTGAACCTGCTCGACTAGGCGTTTATTGTGCCCGGCACGTCGATGCTTTTTCCTTACCCCTCGCGCGCAACCCGTCACCCTAACCTCCTCTGCTCCCTTCCTCGCACGCCAGGTTAACCCTTTCTCTGACGCGAACAGCAGGCGTTGGAGCACCGAACGACATAACCGGTGGGATATTTAACTGCGACGGTACCCCGAGGCTGTTGACGCTGTTGTTGCTATTGCCGCTGGCCCCCGGCGGATTCCAGCATCCACGCAGGTACCAGGTAGCAGCGTGTTCGGTCTGCCGCTGGGAATAGCGGAGGATCGTTTAAAGAGACATGCTCGGACAGGCTGAATGGGAAGGAGGATCGTTTTAAGGAGGTTTTAATAGAAATATTTATATGTTCCCTTTCGCCGTGGCTAGGTAGACGGGTAGGTATGCCGCGGGTGTACAATCCCCCAGGGAGGGCATTATTATTTATTCATGCGGTTTGACGAGGGAACAATCCGACGTATTTACCCGGCGGACCTTTCACGCTCGGCGTTAGCAAAATTGTCTCCCTTTTGTCCGTTCGGCGTGTATTTACCCGGTTTCTGAGCCTCGGTTTCGACGGTCTTTGGCGGAAAATCGCTGGAGCGTGCGCAGCCAGACATCTGCCGTGCTCCGATGCCGTTTCTTCTCTCGTTAAAACCGTCTCCCGGCATATGGTCCCGAATAATTCGCACGCCAAGTGGATTGCAGCTCGGGAGCGCAGGAAACGCCCGCGATGGGGCACGCAAACCACGGGGTACGCGATTGTAATAAACGTGCACGAGGCCGGAGCTTGATAGTTACTGAGATATTCGTGCAGTTGTACTTCGGCGCGTGATTATTTTTTATTACAATTGCTGCTGCGATTGCTGTCAACGAAATATCGAGCATTCCGTTGCTAATATCTTAACGATATACGTAGGTACAGATGAGCCTTCGTCTGGGGAACAAGCTCATCTGTAAGATATCGATAATCGATAGATTCATGACTAGCAAGAAGGATTTCGGAGGACGCTCGACTCGCGGCGCGGTAAGAAGCGTAATTTACATCGGTACGCTTTTCTTTTCCGGCGAATTGAAGCGACGCAATCGCGGAAAGATAAAAATTTAATTCTCGTTAGAGTCGCGAATTTATCACAGAGGTATTTGCTCCTAGCCCCTACCCACCTCCCGTTTCCCAGCGCCGAGAACGTCTTCCCAGCACGCCGGATGATACAAAGGAGATCCGGTCGGCGGAAAAACTTTCCTTCCTCCGCTACTTCGCCAAGTTTTTGTTAGTAAAATGAAGCACTCCAGTTTTTTCCCCTCTTCCAACGAAGCAAGGGATTATTTGTATATCGTCTCCCGGCTTCCCTTCGGCTTTCCATCCTTTCTTCTTCATCGGCTATCGCCGCACAACAGGGGAACTCTGTCTGGCTCGGTCAAATTTCGCGCCGAGCAAGCTTCTTTAAAACTGGAGGGCGAGAGGTTGACACAGAGCGACAAAAGAGTACGCGTTAATATTCTACGGAAGGTATCCTGCCCTCTGCTAGTTCAAAGAAGCTGCGATCAGCCGAGGAGGCTGCTAGGAAAACTCGTGGCAGAGTCAGAGTCCTCGCAGAGGTGTTTGCGATGTTAAATAGGGCCCCGACTTTGGCGAACGTTATCGTTATTCATTCGGAAAGATACCATTGGCAACAACCTTTCTGTAGCCCCCCTCCTCCTCGAGCTCCCACCCCGCTCCCGTTTAACCTCCGACCCGATAGAAAAGAACTCATTTGCTGATTAAATATCACACAGTCGTGCAGCCGTAGGAGCCGGCACAAACGGAGATTTAAACGCGCGTCAAACGTTCAATCTCTCGAATAGTTCCGATTGAGCGAGGGATTCAAAGGATCCAGTCAAAGGACGAACGCGAGCAATGCGCGCCAGAGACTCGGGCGCTCGAATCAAGGGAATTGTAGGGCGAACAAAGGATCGCTCGAGTCGCAGGTAGGAAATCATGGAAAAGACGTTTCTCACCTTCCACGGATATATTTAAAGCGACCGTAGGAGACGGCGGTGTACGAGCAACGATCGAAGATACGAAGTTGTTTCACTGCGAACTACCGATAGAAGGAGAAAGAGAATTGCCACTCCCTCGCCCACGATTTTGGGATCGCAGGAACCCTTGCTCGCTCGCTCGCTCACTGGCGGCGTATCCGACGATCTCGAAACGCCTCGCATGCGGGCAAATATATCATTACTCATTCCCAGGCGACACCTTTTGCTCGGTCGCCCGGTTATAAATCTGCAAATACGCCGCGTGTCCCGCTCGCGATGCCCGCTACGCCTCTCAGTCTCTCTCGCTCCAACCCTCATCTAACCATCTTCTTCCCTCCTTCGACTTATTCTTCCTGTATCCCCCGGTGGGTTCGGAGACATTCACCTTGGAGCGGTCGCGCAGGAATTTCAGGTACATCACGCGTATTCCAGCCACGTATTATTAATTATCGTTGGGACTGGCGGCGGACGCGCGCAACGATTCCACCGGCGCGAAAAACTCGCAGGAATGAGCCGCGACTCGGACAGCAGCAAAAATCGGCTGGTTTCTCGGGCGAGAGAAGTAGATCGCGTGGAACGTTACGCTCGGTTCGGAGAAACGGAAGCTTCAACGCGATCATTAGCACGTTTTGCGACGTGCTACGCGCGATAAATATAGGCGATTGTTCGCTCCGTCGTCCGGGAGAATGTTCTACCGGCTCCCCGCGATGCTTTCTTGCGCCCTCGTTCGCGACGCAACGTTAATTTCAGTTAATTCCATTCTCCGTCTTCGGACGGGGCACCCTCCAGCCACTCTAAACGCTATCCTGGCCAATTACGCGCGGTGCAGTTGCCAATTATTCGGGCGTCGTGGCTTCGTTCGACGCGGGTGGGAAGTATCTATGGGGATTGGGAAACCATGCTTTTGCATAGAGTGCTCGATATGGAAGAACACAGAGAGTGAATTAAGATTCTATGGCACATAAAAATCTAAGTAGAGATACGATTGTTACAATTAATAAAATGGGAACTGATCACTGCAACTTAGCAACTTTCCTCGCTCTGCGTTGGTATTGTAAACGACCCTAAATGTATATGTCATTACGGTTGTGACATCATTAAATCATGTAATTTGGGAATGAGAGCTGTACAATTCAAGTAGGCTCAAGCTAATAAAGTCACTCCACAAATTAGGCTTCAAACTACCGCTGAACATTGATACGTTTATAGTCACGTCAAATATTAAGGCATGTAATTATAGGTACATGTGCTTTCCCCAAATAGTGTAACTTACCCATTTCATTTCTATGTTCTGTGATGTACATGTGAAAATTTAATGATCGTCTTCATATTTGTGTAGCTAAATAAACTTGAAAGGGTTTAAATTGCTTATAATAAAAAAAAAGATTCTGTGAATAGGGAAGTCCAACGTTATGATGTTTGGTTTCAAGAGACGCGTCAGGGGAATAAAGAATGCTGGAAACCTACGTGGCGCACATGATTAAGTAGGAAGGGGAGTGTAATGATTCGGAGTCCTCCTTCCAGGGTAAGAATATGTTATTTCTTCATCGAAATTACTAGAAGGATGATCAGATGCATCTACCACCGTGCCTCTATTCACAAATTTCTACTATATTAGACTACGGAAGATTTAACTCGTTTAATTAAGAAAGTAGAAGCCCGCGCGCGATATTCCCAAACAAAAGTAACCCCGCCACTTTGTCGGCAGCGATATATTCCGCGGGATCTCGTAATAAAGCGGCCCTGGCTGAAATCCGGACTAACGTCGGGGATTTATTCGATTTAATCCGCCTGAGAGAATAAAAAGGGTTGTTCTAGGTGCTGGAGGGGTGGAAGAGCGGTGGAAAGGGGCGGAAAACCATCGGCCTCCGCGAATTGTGTCAAGAATCGCGGGGGAGGATACGCGTCAGCTCGTAGACGGCCGACGTATCCGCGGATAATGCAGACGCACGCCGTTTTATCGCGGATCTTAATAAAATTCATGAACACGAGCCAACCAGCCAGCCAGCCAGCGAGTCAGCCGGCGACGAAAACTTTTCTCGATGGTAGACCCGCGATAAAAACCAAATTACCGGTCGCGACGCGAACTCGAATGGTTAAGGCTCGAGCGAAACTGCCCGACGAGAAAATGAGAAGAAACGTAACTGCATAATACGACGAAAGTGGGGAGAACGATCCCGTGCTGCACTCCGGGCGATAGGTAAATTGTTATTTCGAATTAGCCGCCATTAATGAGAGAACGCGCTGCAAGCAATTAAAGCGGCCCGAGACCGCCAGCGCGAGTACCTTTCCAGGCGAAACACTTTCGTGATCTCCAACTGGTATTTAGAACATACGTATTCATGCCTTTTCCACCAATTTTCATCCCTTCTTTAATCCCGAAAAGACCTCATCTTTTTGAGAGTGCATGGTCTTCTCGAGATCGCCAATAGATCCAGGCTGAAGGATCTTGGTTGTAAACGCGTTAATTTGTTTGCTCGTCCGAAACGACTCCGCGTGAAATGTCCGGCCAGCGCGTTGGACAATTGCGCGTTCACCATTTGCCGTTTTTATCGTGCCGTTACGTCGCGCTATTATATTTTATTGCCGCGTTATCCGGTTACGCCTCCGCCACGCGTATTTTTCGTCGACCTGTTGCTGGCCAAGACGGAGCCAGGTCTCCTTTGCGAGTGACATCGCGAGGCTACGTTAATTGGGTTTAATAAGCGTGAGCTGAAAATATTTGCGTTGCTCCGTGGGCAACGACTTCTTCAAACCGCAAACGTAATTACCCGACCGCTCTTTTTGCCCTTCTCACTGGTACCATTGCTTCGGTGTCTGTCATTACTTAAACGAACTTTTATCTGCTCTATTATTGAAACGATCATCCACCTAAGAATTTTATTAAAGATAGATTGTATGTCAAATGCCACTTTCAAGTATGATAATCTTGCAAGGTAGTCGATGTTCCGAAGCACCATCCTATACATAGATACAACCTCAATAAACTTTGCTGTGAACCGCAGGAATTTTCACGATGTGGATCGATTGGATGGGATTAAATGCACTTACGAGGGGACCAACGAGCATCTAACTTGGTTTTAATCGAGTTCCAGCGATCTTCCCTGAACAAGATAAATTCACGACGCGTGTTTTATTTTGCCGCGAAAGTTAGGCGCGGACATGCCTCGCGAGCGTGTTACTCGCGCGCCTCGCTATCGAATTAAAAAGTTGGGTAAATGAATTCCCCGATAGCGGGTTCTGCTCTTCTCCCACTTGCTCCGCAACATGGCATAAGTTTTCTTTTTCTGCTCTGACAGTCGGTCTTGATTAAAATCTGAATGGTCCGGGGATGGAGGGGCGGAAATATTATTCCGAGTTTTAGCCGAGGGTCGTCGCCACCTCTGGCCCATTCGTGATTTTCCAGGCTTTGGAAAATGCAAGAGGAAGGAACGGTGGAAAAAGGAACAAAGGGCGCCGCTGCAATTTAAAAGAGAGTGCTTAAGTTTTTATGTGTTAGGAAGGGCGGGACGAATCGTGGAAATTCGTTCACATTTCTTCCCTCGTTTTTCCTCATTCCCATCTTTGTTTCATTCATTTTGAATCGAATCACGATGCATCCCTTCAGCTTGGCTATTCGCTTAAGCAGGGTGTTCGGCGAGTAAATAATTAAATTCGTGGGGGGAGGGGGCGGGTGGAGAGGACGTTAAACGAGGAGAACGCGTAAAGTTTTACGACTCGAAAAAACTTTTACCGTGGATTAACATAAATTTGCTTCGGCCTGGGGAACTCTTGGCTCGATAATTTCAAAATTTCAGGAACACCGGGTAGTTTTAAGTGACTCTTAGCAATGCAAACGCCGCGGTCGTTAACGAACCTCCGTTGGCACCCTAATTGCAGTCATTTTGCGCGCTCACGACAAAAATATCATCTTTCCCTGTTTCACTGCCATCTATTACTACTACATGGCTTTAAACGCAAACAGCACGCGAAAATATGGCTATATACCACATTGCTTAGTTCCATATCACATTCACTGCATTATTCTCCTTTGTACGGTATCAGCATTACTGCAATGTCTTGCAGTTGCGAATTGCCTGACAACGACTACAGGTATAAGCCGACATACGCAATTTATCAACTGACCAAGTTACCACAAACTTGCTTGCAAACTTCCAACTGAATTACTGATAGACCCGCGATGAAACCCCATTCACGTACTCATCATCTTTCAAAAAGAATCTTTATTCAGTACCCCCGAGATCGAACTGCTAACTTATTACTAGACTACAAACTTATTACGAAACCCTAGTCCCACCAAACAATTCCCTCCGATCCAAACCATAAGGTCAGAAGAATTAAATACATGCTACTCAATTCCATTCCCTGAACAACACCATCTACTAGGGTATAACAACAAAGTCATTGATGGAAGCATTACAGCAAGCAGACCTCAATTACCCGGATCATCTCGTGCTCGAAAACATTCACACGAGTTCCCTACCGTTTCTGCCCACCGCACCCGGGGCATAAATAAACACGTTGCTTAGGCAGCTACGAATCGCTGACGTTCAAAGAAGACCAGATAACCGTGACGGGCCTTGGCTATCTATCAAGAACTGGATCACGTCAGCGGGATGCTGAGAACCTTTACACGCGCGCCTGAGGTTTCTTGCTGGTGTTGTGGGCACAGTGAGCCACGCTCTGTTCAATGGCAGCTGGGTCTCGGTGCAGCCTGTTTAAGCGCCGCTGGAGAATGGGCCCGAGGGGTGGCGTGCATTGGTGGAGGGTCTCACATTACATAAGTATAAGCCGGCAACGCCAGCACAATACCAACGCTGTCTGGAAGACGCCTGGCCCTCTCTCTCTCTCTCTCTCTCTCTCTCTCTCTCTCTCTTTTGTAAACATGTATCTGGGGTCGAATTCCTGCACATATGCATGTACACAACACCCAAAGCGAGGGGGGAGGGGCTCCGATGCGTCCGCACAATGCAATGTTGATATTGAACACACGCGACTCGCGGTGGAACTGCGAAACGCGCAACGGAAAGTGGAGCCGACACAGTGGGGTCCGTCGTCTTTGATCCTGATCCTCTTCCCTTTGACGGCCAGCAGACCGATATGATAATATTCCAGGCCATCCACAGGCTGCTGTCTTACCCCTCGATCGATATCGATCGATACTGATCAACGGCTGGACGACGTTCCACGCCTCTTTGTGGCCTTCTTGATACACCTCTATAAGAAGAACTCTGTGGTACTGGAAGAAGCTCCGCTCTGCGTCAAGAAGCGAGAATTTATTCGACATTGCAATCTTCGCCCCTCGAAATTTATTTCGAGGATTCTAAATAGACCGGGTACAGTTGGAGATTAATCCTTAGCGACTTCAGAAATGGAGCTAATCAACTGTAATATTCAATCGACAATTCAGTTGGATTTCTAAAAGTGTCTCTTCCCGTTCACACCGTGCTAAACTAACGTACTCTTTCGTGTAAGGGATTAAATGGAAAATTCGACGCAGAACTAACAACTATCGTTCTCGTACAGCAGAGGAATCGTGCTGGAAACATGCCCCTACACGGATCCACGTAACCAGGGCTCCTGCTACAAGCGGCGTCGATTTTTACAACACACCGGGAACGTATCGCTTTTCCCAGGAATACTAAAATCCCATAGAGGCGCGTTCACCCAGCGGCGGTGCCGTGACCAAGAGGATCGACAGACTTTAACGTCGGCCATTCAACGTATCAGCCGGGAACCTATATTTCCGCCGCGGCGAAAGATCATGAACGCCTGTGCCGGGGAAAGACGGGGGGATACATAAAGCAGAAACGTGAGGCAGGATCGGAGGATCCGAGAACACGGAACGGTTGAAACGGATACACACCAGCGGTGGCTCGTCGCGCGATATTTCAACCGTGTATATAATCCCGTATCATGGCCGGGGGCTTAGTTTCGACACCGTGGACGACCAGCCCTAATCCTCTCTTCTTCCGTGGCAAGACCAAAAGTGGGAACCCTGCGCCACCGCGGAAGGAAAAGATTCTTGGAGCCCGGGCTTAGAGCCTGGGTGAGACAGAGGGAGAGGAGAAATAGTCCGTGGTGTTTGGAGGAAAGGAGGTAAAGGATCGTGGACTTCGCAAAAGGGAGAGGAGAGAGAGAGGCCGCAGAGAACGACGAGAGCCAGCCAACCCCGTGAGGATTATGTGGGTATAATAGGCGATCCCGAAGGTAACCTCGCGTCGATGGCTCGGCTTTTTGTGTGCCGAGTGGAACCGAGGGACAGGCCAGGAAGCGCGCTGGAGAAACCGACAACCGGCTCTCGATTTATCCGCTCTAGGGATCACCGCTCCGCCTGCATTAGTTTTGCGGAGATGCGCTGAATTATTGCGCGGAAAGTCCATCGATCTCGCGTTCCGCTTCGCTTTTCAAAGCGACAACTTCGCCGAGTTACGGTCCAACTTCCACTCCCGCTAGTCGGAATTCTTCGTCGATCGACAACCTCTAGCTTCCATTGGCCGAATTCTGTAGATGGCTTTCCAAGGACCTGGCTCGGGGTCCCGTTCCACGTGGAACCTCGGAAAACTTGGGGATGGGAGGGAACCATCTAGGCCGCATCATCGATGAGTAATTGGACTTAAAACGTCCTGGCGATGGGATGGCTTCTTCACCAATCACCGTATATAGGGAAGTTAGCACTTGATCGGTGGGTCAAGGAATATCCGTGCTCGTAGCTTCCACCATCATTTGGATATCGTGAACTATTCTGTTTGAAGCATAAGACGCTCTAAGATGAGGTGTCAAGAAGAAATCCCTATAATACTTTCCGGTTCAATTCACTAAACTTCGCTATAGGTCAGAATCTGAGAAACCCTAGGGTGAAATGAAGACGTCTTTGCTAACAACCTCGGTCCGTCGAATCCGTCGCCGATAAAAAGCATATCGAAAAGCAGTCGTTCCCATGGGTCTGCCGTGTCACTGAAAAATGCACCGTGACTCATTGTTAGCCGTGGTCGATGCCGAAAAACCTGGGAGTCCCGCAGTGTCAAGCTCGGGCAACCATGAAAGTCATCAGAAGCCGAGAAGAAAGCGAGTGCAGTGGCCGTGGTTCGCTTGACCGTTGCGCGGAGTTAATGAAATCCTAATTAAGATGTTGTAGAGACGAGTGGAACGGCCCGCGTCCGGGAAGGCCGTGGGCAGAAAGAAATACCCGGGATACACCCAATGGTTGGACCGCCGAGCAATCGACCGACCGCAAAAGAGCACTTGGGCAGAAAGCTACAGAGCGCCAAGGTTTGCGCAGTGGGGTCTCCGGGCTCTAACTACGTTGAGGGAGAAGAAAAGGGATGAGGAGGAGCAGAAGGAGGACGATGATGAAAGGTGGAGTGGCGGAATAAGTGGAAGAAAGAAGTACAAGAAAAGAGCGGAGGGAGACAGGCGAATCGGAGGAAGGGAGAAAAGAGATCCGCGAAGAATAACGCGCAGGACGTCCGTACGAAAGCGGAGTCATTAAAACAATTAGAGGAGAGCGTAGTTTTCTTCGCAGCAAGGAACGAGCAACTGCTGCCTGGAAAGGCGCCTTTGCGCCGACCATCACGACGATACACCAAGTTCCAAAGCCGTTCTTAAAGGGAGGAGAACGTCTACGAGAGTAGAATAAGGTCTGCGCAAAGAGGAGTGAGAGAGAGCGCGAGCGAAGCTGGGTCTACCCGCGTATTAACGGCGCATTAACGCCAAGCCGTCGTCAGAGAGGCGTAAAGTAACGCGGAATCCGCGTAATTGGAGCAGCCATTATGCCGCGGGATGCAGGTAAGTGTTACATTGAATTTAAGGAGACCGGCGAGAATTTATCTTGTTCCGTGGTGTCTCGGTTTGACGCGCGCTCGTTATTCTTACGGGTCGTGGAAGCTCTTTGTTGGAGCGATTTCGCGCGGAAAAGGCTTCCGCGGAACGCGCTTCTTTCCCCCCCGTGGTTCACCGCCTCGGGGTGAACTTAACCGTTTCGAGGTCTAGAGGCAGAGACCAACGTGGAATAATTAAAAGCGATGCACATTTTTGTTCCCTCAGATCTGTGGGCGTACTTGACACCTACACGGTGTCCCGGAGGTGTACACAGCTATTCGCACTGGCGAAGCAGGATGTTGCGACGCGAAACAGAGACGGAAGCTTTTCGAGCGACAGACGGGTGTATATTTAGAGTACTGGTATATTAATATTCCGCCAGAACAACTTCCAAGAAGCCGTTTGATATTACATGGTGGAAAGAGGAGCGAGCAGATCGCTGCTAAACTTGTGCTCCAACAGAGGGGAACGCGTGCCAGACTTTCGTGAAAATAATGTTACTCCATTTGGGGACACGTTTCAACCTCCAACCGTTTCGTAAACGTTTAGACTATATATATCGCTGGATCTCGACCCAATTTTCGAAAAGCCACGCTGCCGTGCTTCTCGTCCGTGCGCGCGACCGTGTATTAACTATACCTACCGCGGAGAGGACCGAGACGACGTCGAACTGACGCGAAGTAACGCGGAACTCGGCGTAAGTGGAACGGTCATTATGTCGAGTAGCGTAGGTAAGTAGTAAGTTAAATTCAAAGAAACCGTGCAAAGTGGAGACCGCCGACTCGCGCGTTTACCCGCCCCAATTAATCGTACGTACGTACATTCACAACAGCTTTCCCCGTTTTGTCGCCCTTGCATTATGGATCTTAATTCCATTTTCCTCGTCCAACCTCCATATCTCCTCGACACGGCAGACTCAATGATCTCTATACACATCGCTTCCTCTTTTAAACTGTTTAACGTGTCATTGCTCGACAAGAAACAACCCCTTTGCACAAACATATTTCAAAACGATTGAACCCTTGAATTAACGCGTTCCACTGTCAGCAAACGCTACACGCGACGTGACATTGCAGTATTCTCTTTGCACGAGGATGGTTATTAAACTGTTGCTACGAATCGACTTCCCCTGGGGAATGCGAATGCATTTGCAGGCGACGAGTTATCGCGGGGCAGATCAGGTGCGGATCTACCTGGGAAGATGAGCGGCGTCGCTTCGTATCGAATGAGCCCGCAAAGCTGCTCCCTAATTTCAGTGATCACTTCAACGTTGTTATGAAATAAGAAGAAGGTGGCGCGTATCATCGTGAGCGCAGGACGTGACAAGTAGCTTTCGCGTCGACGGGAGATCAACGTCGCCCTGCGCTAACGCGAGCGGACTTTGATCGAGCGTCGTGATCTCGGCTGGAAATTACCATCGGGCCGTGGCTCCGTTACTTTGTGCTCGATTTTTAAGTATTCAATCTCGCGTCGGTTCCCTTGCGCGTTTATTTGGCAGCTCTGGTTCCTGGCCACGCCTCGCTCGCCGATCGCCCCGAGCGCAGAAACGTATGTAGGTATTTGCATTCAGATGCACGCGGCGCGGATAATCGTCGCGGGGACGCGAGCACGCTAATCGCGGGGAGGTTTACACCGGCCGACGATTATACTCGATATGCCGTTGCTCGGTTGGACGCCCGCCTTCGGGACTTCTCAAAGGAACGATGCCGATTACCATTAATGGGCCGTAATGGCATGTTAATAGCGGCATATTCTGCCGGGACGCCAAGGCTGATTCGACGCATTAGCCCTGGGACCACTCCGATCTATCCTAAATCACGCGGTTCATTAATATTAGAAAACACCACGGTTTCATCCTCGCTTGATATACGCCCCTCTGTAAAAGACTGTCTCCCGTAATTGCGATTAGCGCGCAACCGTTTGTGGCCGGCCATGAAATTATCGCGTGAAGGATCACACGAGCACTCGGTGAAATACTGCCAAACGGAGTGGCGATTAATCTTTGCGGGAATCTCTGTCTTACGAGTATCTTCCAGTAATTGGTTCAGTGGCACACTCGGGATTTAATCTTGGGGGGAGCCGAATCGAACGGATAAAAATATTTTTAATGCAAATTCAATCAAATTCATGAAGTGATTATAAAAATTAATTCGAAGAATCAAATCCAGTATTCTTTTTACAATGCTCTTGAATTACCTTAGCCGTGGTTATATTAATCTCATTTTTCTTTTTGCTTCCAGAGGTGCGCTTCTGAATTGTTTTTTATTCGAATTGCGTTGTGCGTCAAAGATGGAATGAAACCGCCTCGGTTAATTGAAACACTCCTGCATTGACAAATTCTAACATCCAGTAGAAGTGGAATAGGCAGACAATTTCTTGTTTAACTCTTTTCTCATACTTTTAACACGTCCCTAAGTACCTACCGATTTATCGGACCCGCGCCTTTCTTCTCGCTCTAAGTGACACACGTTTCATTCGACAATATTTCTGAAGCTCGCAAGGGATCAACATTCTTCGTGCAACGGATTAAAATATTTACGTGCGCTCTCACGACGGCGTGAACTCGGCCGAGTAATCGCGCCTTAAATTGCTCGGTTTGCAACCGTGGGTGTGCTGTGGGTCGGCGCAAGAGCGAGGCCATACTGTTGCAAGAATACAGCGAGATTTACAACGGGGACGCAATTCCGGCTGACGCGTTTACAACGGGGAAACGAGCCGTATTATAAAGAGGAACACGGGTGTCCCGGCGTAACGCATCTTGACGGCAGGAAATTAGATCTCCGAGGATGAAATTGGTTAACCCCGGACGTCGCGTCGTTTTTCAGGGCATAAACGGTATTTCTGTAGCGGCCGCCGCGGATTATAAATGCGTTTAAAAAGATCGTTGCTCCGCGGCCGACCGGAAGGAAATGTCGCTTTTAGACGCGGGAAATATCCCTGTGTTTTGGCATTTCAGACCCTTCCTTTTGTGAGATTCCCGAATGAATAGAGGGACCACAATTCTTTTGTAATTCAGTCGGGAATACGAAACGGTGTTTTCATCGTCCCCGATGAAGTTATAAGTTATAGAGAGGCTGGCCTGAAGCGCGAGTAATCCCAAATATGCGATAGATCCACGGGATTCGGAACGAGTCTGCAGACGCTCAAGACACCCGAGATATTCGAAACACGTTCCTATCGGAATTCCGACTGGAAATTAAAATATTAAATCCGGGAAAATGTGAGCGATAAGAAGTGCCAAGTTACGATCGGTTGACGTTGATGATAAAATTCTTTCTCTTAAAGTACTTATCCGATAAGATCCTGAGACGTGAATCCTTTAAAGTTCCCAGCCATGGTGATGAATTAAAGAATGTTAATGGATGCTTACCTGAAACAGACAGAAGACAAATTCGTTAGGGAAATTAGTCAGCGACATTAACTCTGAGAGAAATATAATTACTAAACGCTAAATGTTCTGTACGTGTGTTGACAGTATGTAGGTACATTCCAACAATTATAATCAAAGAGCTCAACGTATTTCGAAAGTCTTCTTTTAGCAATCACATACTTTTCAACGCAAAAAAATGTCGAAGTATGTAATCACTGGTTTGCTGCGCAGGTTGCAGTGAAAAATGCATGCTTGAAAGTTCACGCGAAAATTACCCGGAAATAATTTCGGGCGTAATAGTCTGCAGCTAATTAATGCACCATTTCCCGCGATACTTGCTTACACTGTAGCCACCAAACTGACAAAATTGTTCGACTGTGCGGCTGAACGAAGTTAATATCAAACATGTTTGAGCTCGGTTCTATTCTCCTCGCCCTCCCAACCACCACCTCGCACTTTCCCAACAATTCTCGTACACGCTGCTCCTCCATTCGCGTTTCTAATACTGCATACCCTTCTCTGAGCGAATGTGGACTAAATTCGTGACGCGGGGACGTGTATTGCGCCAAATGTTCTCCGCCGCGAATAATCGCGTGGAAACGCTTATTAAGTCGCCTTCTCGCGGAGCCGGACGTTCCACGCAGCTTTTGGTCTGACATATAAAAGGACAATTCTACTACGACGCTATTAGTGGAATATGTTATGAACGTTGGTAAAACGGGAAAGGAAAATCCCTACGCTTTCAACAGAGTCACGTTACATTTATTTCGAGTCAGTACAAGCTTGTTTATCTGCAGCTGACCTACATTTCGAATATTAGGCTGGGGTAGCAAACGTTTGTCATTGGTGTGCAAAGCTAGACTCGTTAGACCGCTCGTCCAGTACACAAACCATCGGGGCTTCGAATTCTGGTTCAGCAATCTGACCGATCCTTTCTCTCCCTACAATTTTCAAAGCTGCAATCGCCCTCGTGCGTTTATGTTTACTTATCGTGTTACGTGAAATTTGTCAGGTTGACCAATCTGTAAGAGACGGTGATTTTGGCTGTCGAGTTTAGGCACAGCGAGTGCGTCAATAAGTAATTGAATGAACTGGACTGATTAGAGCAGTAACTCTACGAACAGAAAACCCGATGTTCTGTTCTCCTTACATTCGTATATGTAGAAGGGAGCGTACAGTGTTTCGCAACAAGTCGGTGAGAAGGCATTGGGTCTAACGAGGGCTGAGTTTTCGGAACCGAATACCCCTCAGCAGCGAGTCTCTCAACTAACGACTTCTCCATTACGAGGTGCCGCGGTCTAATATTTCTTGCGTTACTTTTTGTTCCAACGAAATGCCTTCCGTGCTCCACTCCACGGGCTAACGGGTAATTCGTTCCCTATAATGTGCTCAGCGTAGGGATGCACAGATGGAAACGTTTATCGAAACGACGCCCGCGCCCAACGATATCGCCACGGGTTCGTGCCCCGCTGAAATACTCGCGGATCGAATTAGGGCTCTCTGTAAATGAGAAAACTTTTCAGCCGGAAAATTACTCAAGGATTGATACTCAAAGCTACCCCGTGGCGCGTTGATCCTATTTCCCATCAGAAAAAAAAGAGGATAGACCCGCTGAATCTCGCCGGTCTCCGTTTATCATTCGGGTAATGCTAAACGGGGTACGAGAGCCACTTTCAGAGTCGTTAAAACGCGTAGCACCGAGAGGAGCTACGCGGGACGGGACGGGACAGGGGACAAAATAAATACGGGCACAATTCAGCTGTAACGAGACCCGTCGCTTGTATTTTCACGGCTGGACGAGAGAGATCACGGATTTACGTGGATGGGGGAGAAGAAACCGAGAACGGGGTGGGAGGGAAAAAAAGCGGAATAGGGATGCTCGGGTGAAACTGGAGAAGGAAAGGCAGAGGGACAAGGACGAGGGTAGAGTGGAGAGCAGGAAAGAAGGGTAGGAGGTGGAAGGAACGCTTCGCGAAATTATCCTTGGTTCGCGCGAGCCATCTGGTTCCGTGCAAACGCCAACAGGGAGCATAATGGGGTAATACAGAACGGCCTACAAAACAACCTACCCAGACATCCCGTAATTGGCCGCGGCTACCGCGAGAGACAGAGCGCAGAAAAGCGCGAAAACCGTCGCATACTTGAGGGGTGGCCTGCGACCCTTTCCGTTGTCCCCATGCTAATGTCACCAGGCGTATCGTGGTTGCTCGCGTGCCTGGGATGTTCGGGACGAAGACAACGACCATACAAGAATTCTGACAGTGTACATAATGGGGCGCGGTATAATTTTAGAGAATAAAAGAATACGTATCGTGAAATAGTCATTCATCGGTTGTATGCACTCGAACGGTATCCTAGATACTTGACAGAGGCAAGTGCTAAACCAGGAAACGCGAAGAAGTAGCAACCCAGGTCTTGAAACTCGCGGACAGGAAAGAGTAAACGGGGACCGACTGAATGAAGAACGATTTCGCGTAATGAATGGGAGAACATGTCAGCGTTGTCGAGAACGTTCGCCTGGTGTCTCTGCAGCCAAGAGACAGCTCCTAATTAATACGATGCCGGGGGACAGGTCGCAGTAAGACGAGAATATCTCAAGTACGACGTCCAAAGTGAGGAAGTAATTCATGATGCGGGTCTAATGTCCCTAATGTCATTCGATCGCGCACAATAGACCGGTGTCATGCACTCGTTCTTGTCTCTCTGTTCCTTGCCGTATCGATCCCCTTTCGAGGGAACCACTCCGGCACCCTTCGCATCCTCTTCCGTCCGCTCTTGAAGCCGGTGTGTGCCGGCGCCCGTTAAGACGTAATTTCGTGACCACGCCAAGGCGAAGCACGACCGACCATTATTGCCCCGTGCACAACTGTCATAAAACTCGGCTGCCGCGGGCGTAAGCTCGGGACCAAGCGGCTGTGGCATCCATCCTCATGGTAATTTCTGGCCGGGACATATGCGCATTGGAAGACGGATGAGACGTCAGGCAGCCGCTGTTCTCCGTGTCCCCAGCAACGCGGACACGCCGCTGGAAAATGGATGCTTACGTGCTCGTAAGTTTGCTCCTAATTTCCTAAGCACCGCCACCCTCCGCCGCCCCCGGCGGACGGATGACACGACGCGAAATTAATGCACGTCTTGCCAACTTTCGTCCAATTGCACTCCAGCCCTTACTAATGGCCACCCGGCCCGTTCTCGCCCTCAAACTGTCCCGCCTCGAGTTTTCAACGAGCCACACTTTTCCCAACGATCCCCGGACGGATAACGGCTACACGCGGTAACCAAAGTTCCGTCCTCGGATGGAGTGGGATGCGCTATCTCCGTCCTACCCCGTCCTCGAAAGGAAGAAGCAGGATAAAGGGGGTGAACGAAAAACCGATGCAACGAGGGGGCACATCGGTTAGGTCGCCGGGCAAGTGTGCCACGGTGGAAAAGGAAAGTTTCGTGAATTAATGTGGGTCAGTGTAGCAGTGTTAGGGCGAGGTGTGCAAACGTTTCGGTGTTCAAACGGTGATTACGGGAGCTGCAAAGATTCGATTAGCTGGATGTTGAGCCGGCAGGCTGGGGGATATAGCGAGCGTGAAATTAGAAGCACGCGATCGCAACGGGTGATTAAGTCTTAAGCCTACTGTCAGTGCCGTGTTAATAACATCCCTGTTTGCGTATCGCTAACCACTCGTTGCTTGGTCCTATTCCCGTTTGCTCAATGCTCTGCACTGTTGCGATATCAAAAAGCGAATAAGATCACGCTAACCTTTTATTCTCCGTTCCGGGCACAACCTTCTTGCATGGTCGTGCCACGTTTTTGCTAAAACTATTATTCCGTGGCAGCGAGGATCGTTAGCCACACGGTGCACCGTACTTTATGCAATTCGCAGGCTTGATTTTCGCGGAGACTTTATTCTGTACATTAAACTTACTTTTGCACAAGGGATTTCCCCTTTCCCACAAATGTACCCTCCCTGTATGTTAATCTAGTAGACGTTGAGAACGGCGCAGTGCAGGGGGCAATTGCCTGTCCCGGGGGAGAACGCATTCTAATAGAATTATTATGAATCGCACGGCGATCGTTCGCTCTCTCGTGGCGTCGCTGAGTTTGACAAGTTCGATGAAACACCGATATTGCCCCGAGACACTTTACATTTATTTCGAGCTAGCGTTTAATCGGTGCCCGATGAGCCGTCTGTCTTTGACACTCGATCCTCGCTCTGAGAAACATAGGCGCAATCAGCCGTCGTCCGAGCAGCGTTGATCGCCGGCTTTGCTCCGATATCGTCGCAAGCGAATTAAGTGTTTCGAGAGGGGAAACATCGACGACGATGGTCCGGTCGGGAAATCTCATTATAAACTTACTCGCGAAGGGGCGCAGGGCGATGCCTGTGCAACACAGTCCCCTTTCCACTTCGACGAAGTCAATATAAATTGCGCCGAAAGAGATCACCCGTCGGAGATTCAATTTCTAGACGAGACAACGGGCAACTCGATATTCCTGCATTCGAGAAAGAAACGGGCTTCGTATAACTGACAGGTTCGCGTGACTGCACGAAGCGCAATATAACGCGAAAAAAAAGGAGGGGGGGAAAAAATATGGCGAAAATACGAATTTCCCTGTGTTGAATCTGTTCCCTTGGCTTTTTCCCCCCGATCGTTTTATTTCAGTCCTTTTGTCCAACATTCCGTCAACACCGACATTACCATCCTCTCGCTACGCGTATCCCTGTACGAAAAGGCACACGATGGCAACTACATTATCGCCGCTCCACGTTATGATAAAAATACACCATTCTTCCGCAACGTGGAGCAAGAGCCGCGCAATATGTATTCACATTTTAAACCAAACAGACCGGCCGTCCACCGGCGGATGGGTTGTCGATAAAACCACCGGACACGGCAGGACCATCCCAGCTCTTCTCTGCCAGCAACACCCCCCGGAACGATATTCCGGTTCCGCGAAGGGATCGATCGATCTCTCATGCATAAACAGCAGTCACGTTGATCTCCTCGTGAAGAAGTCGCTCGTACGCACGCGCCCAGGTGAGCTACTTACGGAACAGCCAGAGGGGATGACGGGGGGCAGCGAGAAACTGCAGAAACTGCAGCAACAGCAGTCACCCGGCCACGGTGCTTTCTGACTTATGCATGTCGACCGGCTGAGCCACTGGACACACGAACAGACGTACGTGACCGACGTTACCGGTGCGGGTTTGCATGCACGCTTACACGATGCACAAAAATATGCAACGGCAGGCGAGAGCTCTGGCGAACGGGGGACAGGGGGGTGGGTTTGCGGAGGAAGAAGGAGAGGACACGCTGCCGCGGGATAACTGCTACGAGAATATGTATGCCCCATGCAGACTAACGGTACCGCGGAGACTGTGGATGACCCCGCCTGTGTAAATGCACGACCTCGACGGAGACGGGACCCAGGACCCGGGATCGGTGAGCTCTCCTCTCGTCTCTTCCTCTTGTCCTTCTTCAGCGCCGACCTCCAGAGCAGCTCTACCGGTTGCCCGTCGTCGCGCGCGGAACACGTAACCTCCCGCAGCATAGGTACCGTACGCTGAGAGAAACACGCGAGCAACGCGCGGCAATCGCCGTGCCACGCCACCCTCGGGCCTTATGCATTACGTGCTCCACACCGTATCGGCGTGGTTCACGTGTGTGTACTCGGAATGTATCATTTTGATAATCTCGCTTCGAAGAGACGAGGGATATAGCAGCGTACGCGGGCTCAGACCGGTAGCTCGGGATTGTCGTGTTTGTTTGCTCTCAACCATCGAGGCTTTTGAACGTGGTACTGGTTCTCACGCTGTTTTGCTCGGCCGATTCGGATAGACATTCGTAGCTTCGGTCTGCTTAGATGCTGCCTAGCTACCCTGGAAACGGCAGCGTAGATGGCCTTGGGTTCTTTAAAATTGTATTTCTTGGGGAGGTACCGAGGTGCCGATGCTGAGAACATCGATCAGCGCCTCTCTCCCGTGATGTTAAAATTTCGAGGATGCTTCTAACGATTTAGATAGCTAAATTGATAGTACAGTTCGGTCTTACGTTTGCGGAAATTGCGTCGCAGTTTTACTGCAGTCTCTTTTGTTGAATGTTCCGCAAAAATATTGCAACGAGACTGGAACGTTCAATATGGTGATTGATGTTACACCTTGCAAAGTGGCAATTTGCGACGAAATTTTGGGTTTCGCGGCTTTATCGGCATTCAACGGATCCTATACATATGCTCTAGCGAATATTAGCCTGCAGCGTGCGTCAGCGTATATGCACGCGACGCATATTTTTGCGAAAGAGTTTTGTTCCCAGTAACGATTAAACACAACGTTATCGCGCTGCTAAATGACAGTCAGATCATTATTCTGGCTAATGATCGCTCTAGAAAATTTGGGGGACTTTAAAATTAGTGGAATTTGCGGGGCGGGATCATCGGGGGGCGATATTATCGTGACTTTCGCTTCCAATTAATCCCAAACTCAATATTTGACACCGAACTCCAGCGAGCACGAGTTTCCAGTGTACAAAGTCGTCAATCACGCATCGATTCGATGATTTGATTCATCGACTCTATGAACTAGTACATGGGAGCCGGGGTGAGCAGGGAGATAAATCGAATCGTAAGGTTGCCTATCGCGTCATCAAACGCGAAAGGAGCCAACTCGTGTTCCGGCATTCGCGAGTGCATCAGCCTGACGACGGGGACGGAGACGGGAACCAGGACCTTAGTGTTCCTGACCTTTGTGTCAGCTCACCTGACCCCCGTATACACCGTATGTGGCGAAACACGCAACTGGCCAATCCGCTATGCACACACGACTCCAGCCGAGCATCAATTTACGCTGGAATGTCTGCTTACGGTTTTATCAATATACAACCTTCGACCGAGGCAATGGGAACTATTTGCAGTACCGATTCGTTACTCGCAGCGCACGTTTCCAATTTACCTACGTCCAGCTACCTCTCTTTCTCCCCCGTTTTCTATCCCTCTGCCTCTGGCTGGCCATCAGTTTTCCATGGATTCTTCTATGAACCCAGGTCTCGTATTTTATCGGATATTAACGACAGGCCTCGGTGTCCACGCCCGCTCGTAGCCAGCCGCGAGTTTAATTATCTAATGAATCAAAAAATTTCGTTGCAACGGCCACGCGAACCCTTTAATCACCGAAAACGGTCGCGATCCGCCGTGTCCCGAGCCGAGAAACGGGCCTACAATTTAATCACTTAAATGAGATTCCGCGAGGTCGCTCGCGAGCCCCCTCCGCCCACGTGTCGCTTGTTTTAATTTTGACTACGACACGGAAGAGAGATGCGCCCAGTAATTACGCCCGGCTCGCCTCGTATAAACCTGCCGCGATATCGGGGATATTTAGAAAGACGAGGCGGGAGCGTGCGAGAGGCGAAATGGGAAAAGGCAGAGAGGGTTAGCGAAGGCGTTGCATAAGGGCGCGGAAACGGTGTCAGCGTGGCAGCCGTGGCGGAAAAATTCTAGTGGAGAGGAAGTGGAACGGGAAAAGACGCGCAAAAGAGTAGGTCTGTCAAGGTGAATTACTGGTACGAGAGGATTCCAAAAAGGTACCGCGGGAGCTCGAGTGGAACCAGAGCCCGACCGGCCATGCTCGTAAATGGCAAGGTGTCATTAAAAACGGAGGAATGCGAGCTGCGCGGCGTTTCCCTGTCGCCCGAGGAGCCGTCCAGTTCACGCTCCGAGCAGCTCGTCTTTGCCACCTCGTCCGGGTTCAAGCGATACCTCTGACCATTGACTTCTTGCGTCGAGTACATTAAATGTACCTGCCAAGCGAATTTACCAGCCATTTAGCCGATTCTACGTGACACAGATTCCATAAATAGCCTACGGAAAGAATCGACAATCTCAATATTCCACGTTCATTCTAATTGTAAGTGAACAGGATGAGTGTCAGATACAATTGAAACTGATTACTTCCGAATAGAGTGACATATTTGTTCCGGAAATTTGAAAATATCCAGGTTGCCGTAATTGAAGATAATTAAGGGGTATCGTAAGCTCGCGAAATTCCCTCCGGACGTTGAAAAATATTTCCCAAACGAGTCCCATCGATAAAGAAACGTAAATACGTGGAATGGCACCTACGGAGACAGCTTCGCAATTAGTCGCAGTAATCGGCGAGTGGCTGGAGCAGAACGGAGCTCGCAGCCCTCTCCACCTAGAGACACTGTCAATTGGGCTTTTCATCAGGCTCGTTACCACCGTGAGCGCACATAATGCTTTGTTTCACCGCGCGAAAACTGTCTTGGCGCCTCTCGACGGAAATTAATAACGGGTTCCCCGGGGACTAAGCTAGGCCAGGCGAGAAGTCGAGGGAAGCCCGTCGCCTCGGATTAGCCCGAATGGAACGACGTTACAATTTCCGATGCAGCGACGGGCGGAAGGAAAAAAGTGGCGAAACCAAACGGCCGGGAGGGAAATCAATAGACCTTTTGAGTCCCCGTGGGGACGTACGACTAGGGCACAACTCGCGTTTCAAAAGCGCCACGTCGCTCGTGCACGGTGAACGGCGGAGGCAAACAAAAACACTTTTTCACAGATTAATCCGCGGCATTCGTCCGCGAGGCTGCTGATAGCCGGCGGACGAGCAAAAGCATTCAGACGTAGACGCGCCGACATGGCGACCGAGCCGCGCATTTCTCTCCGGCGAAAGAATCCGTGAGAAGGGCATCAGGGATGACGCGTGGCTAATTACAGCGTCAAGGGGCTTAATTAGTCAACGGATCCAACTGTCGGCGACTTGGCTCCTTTGTACGACCAACCGGCGCGCAGACCGTTGACGAGCTTCGCGACGGAAGCCCGCGTCGCGTCGGCCAACGAAATCAGCATAGGCCCATCCACGAATATTCGGTGCGGTAACGAATGTCGCGTGACGTGGCGCTTTGGCCACGCTCCCGGGCTCTTAATTAAACGACCAATTAAGGGAGCCAGGTAATTAAATGCGCTCTCGGCGGGCTACGCGAAAATAGCGTAGTGGGATCACTTCCATCACTTACGCGTTGTTCGAACAGCCGACGTAGGACGAGTCGCGTGGCATTTTTCCACACGGATGATCGACGAACCCATTGGTCCGGCCTGACTCGGGCGGCAGGTTCCTCGATAACTTGAATTATAGTCTGGTTATAACTGTGGAAGCGGAGCACCTTATCAGTTTCATCGTATCCTGCGCGAGCGTAAATTCATCGGAGTGCGGCAGCGGGCGCCCGGCGCTCACGTTCCCCCTTCGAATTCATGGAAATTAATAGAAGTTCTGGGAACTTGTTGAACAGAAGTGGGGAACGATCGCCGACGAATGGCGAAACAGCTTTTCGCTGCGTCACGACGGCTTCCGCTGTGTTTCGAGGTTATAATGCGAAGAAACCCTTGGTGAGGCGATTCGATGTTTCAGCGCGATATCAGAGCGTAAAGAGCTTCCGCGCGAAGCATAGGGAAACGTCGGTACAACCGTGGGGTAGCTTTGAAGCAGCAAAAGCTGCCTCGTTCTTCGCATAACGAAATACGTTTCTCATTTCTTTGGCGATGGAACGCCCTGCGTGCCTTGTTGAAAGAGAAGAATGTGCACGTTATGAATTACGGTATCGTTTTTAGTTTGCAGCGACCAACCCTCTCACATAAATTGTCCATCATCAATAGCTATACATTGCAGCGGCGATGTCAGCGACCGATCGACGTGCCCCGCTGTCCTCGCGCTGGGCGCAGCCCTCGATATGAGCGTCTTCCTTCGAGCTTCCACGGGGAAAAAGAGTCTGCAAAAAGTCTATACGTTCGTCCAATAGTATTACGACCACAGGCTGCGAGCCAAGCCACGATCACAATCAATCCGCGAGCGATGGGGTCGCGCGAGCCGCGCGGACGTGTCCGCTCTCTGCGGAACCTATCGATCTTCCCTATCAGAACTCTTCTGTGCGGCCAGAGTAAACATTCTACGTATTCTTCCTTAAATGCGTTTGGCCATAAATAACAGTCACAAGTGAAAGACATTGCTGATGAATTGAGATCGACCGTTTATTAGATATACGCGATTAGTCTTAGCTAACACTGAATCTCTAAAGTCCTGCAATCTAAGTAGCCGATAACATAGTGTAGTTTTAAGCCAAGATTCATATACGATCCTTATTATTTCATTCTGTCCACTTTGTTTATAGAATGAACCCGCTTGGACAAAGCAATTCCCCAGGACCAGATTTCCCTTGACATTTAATCGCGACCTCCAGAACCACCGGCACCTCCGCATCCTATCAGATAGCAGAAAATAGAGTGGAAAAGCATCGTCCTGTCCGGGGGAATAGAAGTTTATGGTCTCTCGTCAAACTTCGTTATGCCGGCAGCGGGCGTACCTAATTATGTGATACGGTGTGTTCGTTTGCTCGTTTGTCCTCCGCCTCGTTGGACACGCTGCTCCGCACGGGGGTACCGGAACTCGAGTTCGGGCTGGACCGAACCTACCCCCGTCCGCTCTCTTTGCTAGAGGACCAAGGGGAACCTCCGGGGACTTCCGTAAACTGCGTTGCGACTCCCTCCTCCGTTCCCTATTACCGTGAAGATTAAATTGTTGTGCGACGCGAGCTTTTCATCTTCAAAGGCCACTCGTCTGTTTGATGTGGCGGGCCGTACATAGCCGGCCCCGATTGCGGCCGTTCTCAAGTTAAACAGAAAAAAAAGTTTCCGGGCGACGAAGGCGAGCAGCGCTTGTGCTTCCCTAAATAACCGCTCTGGGTTGCGTGCCCGCGTTTTTTTTTACCCCGTACCCTGTACGCGTTTTGTAGGATTTTATGGACCCTCGGAATTAGAACCGAGAAGGCGGCCTACAAACCGTCCCGCTGTGCATGAAAAAAACTGTCCCCATTAACCCGGCGCTTTCTTCAGCGTCCCATAAACCTATCTCCCAGATACAGTTCCCCGTCGCCGCTCGAAATCAATCGCTAATTTCGCTTCTTGCTCCGTTTGAAAACGGTTCGAGAAGGAGAAGGGGTAAAGAAGTCAATTATCGTTAGGCGAAAGGCATTTTTCTCGTGCATAAAAGAGGACGGCGATCGGAGGTTGAATGCGAGGCTCGGGAAATTAAACCCTCCTAGAATTTGCGCGTGGTCGCGAGCCCGATTGGTCCCGAATCTTTCTGGATAACGAAGGTATTGTCCCGGGTCGCCGCAGGCGGTCGAATTCCGTAGAAATGACATAATTGTCGTTATTAGAGTTTGCCTATAATCGCTGGAACGGAACCTTGAAATAATAGGCCTCTGGTAAATTACTTAGCAGTCTTGCGATGGGGATAGAACCATGTACTCGGGGAGGTCGCGAGAGGTAGGTACGATGATCGATTGAAAACGAAATATCCCGACGACGTGGATTTTTGCGCGCCTGTGCTGAGCTGCTTCAAAAAATGGCAAACGACTTCGAGGGTGCAGGAGGATCAGTGGTCTACTGTTGTGAGGTACGCGAGGGACTTCCATTCTCACATGAACTCATCCTAGATGCTCAACTGCTAACGGAACAATGCATATGCTGACAACGCCTGGGGTTGAGGGTTCGAAATCGTTTCAGTATTTGCAAACGGTTTCGGTAATTCAACGTCGCTGGACGCCGTAAGACGATCAGGGGCACTCTCAGAACAAAACCACCCCCTCCCCCAGTCGGTTTCGTGATACGGACTCTAAGCTAGATTCGGGAGGCAAACAAGTCGGAGCGTGGAAATTTCGCGGAGCTTTATTTCCCTCTCAATGTGTAATCCAGGTGAACGGAGACATCTGGCTCGTTACGACGAACTGACAGATGCCAATGTATTTTTCAGCACGTACCAATCTTCACGTACCATTTATTTTTATATCGTGCTCGCGATAAACGTTCGTTACGCGCGGTGATTGAGGATAAACGTGAAACGTTCTTTGCCACATGATAACCATTCATTTGTCGCCTCGAGATTGGTTTCGAAACAATGTTTACCCACTAAGAGCAATCTGTAAATATGCATGGGCACGTTCCAGGACACGCTTCCGCCTGGCGCTATCGACTATCGAAACCAGCGAACTCGTCATTTGGGCAAATTCTCTTGGTTGAAAGAGAAAGATAATCGACGTTGTTATACCTCCTGCTTAACGCGGAGAACCTCAGTGAAGAGCGTTCGATACCACTTACATAGAACTCTCGTCTTTCATCGAAATGACTGACCCACAACTGTCGAACTGCCTGCGTGAATTTCCGGTCAACGAAATAATACGATAAAACAATGACGGCTTGACCGCCGGCGGAACACAATTTCGACATAAATAATTTCACGCTGCGCTAAACGCGATATTCATTATTCAAGGGCATCGGTATTAATAATTAATCCAGTGATAAATAACTCGTTCAAACGAGGGGGAATATATCGCCAGGGTCTGGCGGTCTGATAAAATATAGGACGTGATTTCCGACTGCCTTATTAATTCCTTCATCCGCAGTATCGACCGCCAGTTACGGACGTCTAGTTTAATCGGTCAAGCGCGGTTCGACTCGTACCACCGAAGGCCTTTACACAATTTACACCCTTTCGTAGTCCGCCGTGCAGGCTCCACACGCGCACGCTTTTACGTACGTATTAATGGCACGCATTAGCATATATTGACCGCGAACGGAGATCGTTGAGCGTGTCTGCGGCGGTACATGTAATTATGACTTACGCTCGACCGTGGTTAACGAACGAAAGCAGCTTTCACGGACATGCGAACGCTATTCCAGAGTATATGTATACACGTGAACTTGTAACCCGAGGGAGAAAGAAGTTTTACGATGCGCTGCGAACTTAATTCGAGAGCGTACAGCGTTCTTTCTTCGACGAAACAAAGGTGTTCTTCTGATCTACATACATCAGGCCAGTAAATGAGAAGAGAAGGTCCAAGAGTCGTTCGCTGCTTGGTGATCGATATTTAAATGTACTGAGCCTTTTCTTTATAACAATTACTTCGCAATGGGAAATCTATACGTTTCGATATCGATCGTCCTTTGAAGCCCACGGCTAAGCTTCTTCAGCAGAGTGCACCGTTGGAATTCGTTTCTTCCTTCCCATGTTCCATTAATTATCATAATATATCTAGGCGAAACGGGGACGGCGTTTAATTAAAAAAGAACAGGTCGTTAGGCGGAGATCGACCGCCACAAAGTACCCAGTGCGTACCTACATAATGAGGACGGAGACGTTAGGGCTACTTCACCTCTACCCCTAATATCAGGAACCCTGCCAACTTTCAAAGTGGTTTCCCGAGAGGTCTCCACGGCCGTCGTTGAACTCCAACGACCATCTCACCTGCTCGTTCAATATCTGAACAGCATTCGGGGATGTAATCCTTCCGCGGGGCTAACAACCGCTGCACGATCAAACGGTTATACGAAACGACCAATTTTACCGCGAGCCTGAAATCTAGAGCGCGACGGGCTTCTTTCTCGGGAAGTACGGCGGAGGGACGCGTATTCTCCGTGACAAAACTTAGCACCGTGACATATCGAGCGCGAAGAAAAGTGAACTTTAGCGATTCCTTCAAAGTATTCGCGATCATTTGCCGTTATACTATTCTGGCAACAATCTCCTCGCGACCCCCTTTGTCGTTCCTATAAAGAACTTCCAACTTATTCCTCGACCCTTCAGGAACATCCTCTAAGAAGCGAGAAGAAGTATTACAGTGTCCTCGTGAAAAAGCACCGCGAAAGTCCGGGCTGGTTTGCACAAGAACGAAAGAAATTGCGAGCCATCCGTGCCACCCCTCTAAAGTGGCCTAATTACCAACTGAAAATTGCAGCAAGCTTAAAGTTTCAGTTTGCTTTCCTGTCTTTTTTTTAAACTGCGAGACAGGAAAGTAGTCCACCCGACGCGACGTGACGGATTTAACGGCTTCCAACACGCGCGCGCGCACACACACACCCCGTGTCTCGTCATGGTTACATGCAAATGCGCCTCGCGTCTCCCCGCCCTCGTCATTATAAATTCCACCTATGCCTCTCCCCCATGCCGTCAGGTAATTCTACGCTCAGACCGATAGAGTCTTCTGCGACTTCGGGAGTAATTACGAGCGACGCACCTAAACACCACCCACGATCGCCCACACTACCCATCGGGGGTGTTCTACGTGCGTGGCATCCGAGGAAGGAAAGCAGGACGCCTGGTAAAAGTGAGCATTGAATGGGCGTTGAAAGATCGTGTGAACGTGGCAAGTTAATTTCTCTTCCAACACGTCAGTCCGGCCTTTTATGAAGACGCCTGGGAGTTTTATTTCATTAACATAGCGGCAAATAGAAATAGAATCTTGAATCTCTCTAGTTTGCGCTACAACTTCATTACCACTCGAGATCTCTACAATATATACAGATTGTCAGAAATCGAAGCTTGTTTCCTAAATATTTATATGAAACGCGTGTTATATTTATCATCATAAATGTGATCAGTAGATACCTACGTCTCTTTCCACATTGAGTGCATAAAACTCACCAGGTGACTTCATCGAGATTTCCCCTTTGTTTATCGATAAACAACATAAAATTTTTTTATTTGAATTCATCGGAAGTGCAAAGTGATGTTGTATACGGAATATTGTGAAGGATAACTCACATTTACTTATCCTTCATCCCTCAAAGTTCATACGGAGTCACGTAATTAGAGTTTACAATCTCAACCCCACCGTGAGCTATCCTCGCACGCCTAATATTCGAGAATTGCGGCCACTAGCATCCATCCATTCTATTTACCCTTTGCAGCGACGAGAGGCTTCCGCTTACTCAACCGTACAGACCGTGCGTCATTTTGTCGACAGATTAATTTCCCCTGAACTTTCGTGTCACAAACCATCCGCGTTCGGTATCTGGAACGTATCGGATAGCTCCCGTCCCGTGGGAATCGGCCTGTACGAGCACGCGCGGCGCACATATTCCCCGGTAGATGCACACCTATGTAAGATCAAACGACCCCCCACGCTCTACGCACACTCGCCCACGCGCGCGCGCAATTCGCGTGCAACGAGCACGCGAAAGCGACCCGCGGAGGGTAGAAATTTTACATCCGCCTGGCGCGTGAATTATTGTACGTAGGTACATCGAACGACTTATTGCTTATTATAAATGCGCCCACGCGCGTTCTCCGGCCCAAGATCCGCCGAGACAAGCCACTAGTAATTCCAGACGCGAAATCCACTTTCCCTCGACCCTCGACTCGAACCGCGCGTAGAGAATCCCTATGTTCAAGGATCGATGGGAGGAAGGGTGATTAGTAGCGTGGCTCAGGAAAACAACTGCACGCGCGTTACGGAAGATGACGAAGGGCAAAGGGAGGCGAGCCCGGGATACGTGGCCAGGGATTACGGGCTACAGATCGGGGAATTTAGATTAGCTCTATCTAAATTCGTGCCACGGAGCGTTTCCGCAGAATCGTAGAAAGCCGAGATTAAACGAGATTTAACTTAATTTAACGCCGACAAGGTGCCCTATCCGGCTGCCGGTCCGAAAATATCGGTGGCGAAACTCGAAACTGGTCCGCGGTACGAAACCAAGCCACTCCGCCTGGCGTCACGGATATTCCACTTCGACTGCTAGTAACGATCCTCCGCGGAGGTTTAAGTAGGTCTCCGCGATCCATCATAAGCAAAGATTATCATAAACACGCCTACGCAGTCTCTCTTTCGGATCCAAGCTCCAGCTTAAAAAACGTGAAACGGTCTGGAAGCTCGTTAATAACCCCGCGTTACGCAATCCTCGAACGTCGTGACGTGCCCCGTATTTCGACGACGACGGCGCCGTCGACGACACGGTTTAACGGGGAAATTTAATCTGCGAGCAAGTCCGGGGGACAAGGTAATCCTATTCAAGTTAATAGCGACCCGTAACGTCGTAAGTCGGAGCAACAAGCGATTTACAACGAAACGAAGACGGCGCAGGCGGCGCGAAAGGGTCCCGCGGCTTCTCCATGGCTTCTCGAGACCTGACCCCTGGTCCCCCGGGCGTCCCTTTACGATTTTGCTTTACGAGCCGGCACTTCGTTCCCGCTGCAGGATCTTACCTCGACGTCGAAACGTAACGCGCTTGAAACCATAGCGGAGCCGTAGGCTCACGGTGCGTACGTGTGCGACGTTATTTACGACGGGATATAATGGGATGTCGGTTACTAATGAGCCGTTCGACGTAACACTGCGAAACGGCCGCTGCTCTCGCGGAAATATCGGGATACCCGGGCTCTCGTGTGTGCCCGTATAACGATTGCCCCGAAGAAAAACCACTTGCCCCGGCCCGCGTGCAAGTACTCGCACACATGCATCGGCCGCCGATGGATTAAAGCGATGACCCAACTGCCTAACGGGGCAGAACGAAGCTATTGTGTCTCTTTTTCTACTAAATCTGCTGGGCTTGTGTTTCTTTCGCAGACTGCCACCCTGGCACGATCGCAACGAATTGCCAGCGGATTTCAAGCCGAATACGAGAGGGCTTGTGGCTCAATTACAGAGCGAAAGAAGTGGATGTTTATAAATAGAGAACGAACGAACGATGTCTACTATTTCATTTACTTTTGACGATGAAATATAGAATGTTTATCTACTTAGACACTAGAGTGTTCGATCTACCATAACTGCGCGTGGCTGATAGGCGCACCTCAGGCGCAAGAAGAGGCCGCTGAGCAATAAACTAACGAAGTAAGTGGTGTAGCGGCGGATCGAATGGCTGCAACGAAAATAATGAGGGGTCAATGCGGCGGCAATGACAAGTGAACGTACGACGAGCACGGTAAATCACGAGCACGAGGAGAGGTCCTTCTAACGAGCCACGGACCAGCGGCTAAGCGCAATAAATAGCCGGGAATTTTTCGAGCCGGTAATTAGTTTCGGGCGTGAAGTATCGGCGAGACGGCGGCGGTCGCTGGGGGAACAATGCGCGCGTATGCGCAAGGATGATAAAACACGAACAGGCGAATCTCTCTCTCTCTCTCTGTCTCTCTCTCTCTCTCGAGTGCGGCAGATACAACACCATCAACGTACGGCCGCGCATGGGCCAGCCGTACCTCGGGGGAGTTAAAAATGTTCCATAAATCACATTACGATGAGAAATGTCCCGCGCCATCCGCATATAACGTTTCACTGCCATTCGGATCCACCGACGACCGCGGTCCACGTCGATTTTGATGAAACGGCTCTTTCCACCCCCGTCCACCAAAAATTCCCTCCAATGAGGCGTGGAAAAGGTCGCGTCGCCGAGCGAGGTGTCTGAAAAGCCATTCAACGGCAGACAGGCACTCGGTGGTTCGTAAAAAAAATTGTTCTCCGAGTGCGGGGGTGGGTAGTCGCCTCGGGTTAGCTATATCTCGCAGCGTGAAAGTGAACCGTTTAATAAGACACCCGAGCCGTCGCGGGAAGAAGAATAAATTCAAGCGTTCACGTACGGTGTACGCGGCATTTACCGCGTGCTATAAATCGCCAGGGCATCGCCCGAGTCCCTACGCGGTGAGACAGTACTGTGTTTCTCGTCGAAACGTCCGAAGGAGAAGTTACAACTCCTACAAGCGTGTAGCACTTGCCACCTACGGCGGTATCTGCGGACATAACGACACTTTTGACGCGAACAGCGTATAGAGTCCCCGTGAAGTCCATTCAAAGGTGTACGCGAATGACAAGGGAACACGCAACGAGACGCCAGCCACCGTAACAATTCCTCTCTACAAATCGTTAAACTAGCTACACACCACCGGCAAACGTCAGCCTTCGCTGGCCTATCCCCCGCGCTCTCGCTGGGGATGAGATTGCCGCTCTCGTCAGGACGGTAGGATTTCGCAGAAATTACCGCGTAACATAAATCTTGGTCCTGGTAACTGGCAACCGGGGATCCTTGCCACTCTTAATTACGTTCTTTTTTTCTTGCGGCCGCGCCCATTACGCCCGGCCATTAAGTCCGTCAAGTTAAGTAGCGACGTGATACCCCGGCTCGCCCTTCCTCGTAATATACGCATAATATACATATATACAGAGAACGGTGGCCCCGTCGTTGCAGCAGCCTCTCATCCCTTTCTCGTCGACTCCTAGTCTTTTCATTCGGACCGCCCTTCTTCTTCTCCTCTCTCTCTCTCTCTCTCTGTTCTCCACCGTCGTTCCTCCCACGGCCTGGCTCCCGATCCTCTCCCCCTGCCCAACCCCCGCGCCACTTCAGCGCCACATCCGACGTGGCGCGGCCAACTTAATTATATTTTATCGCAGCTTCGTCGCGCTTATTTAAATTTAAATCGTGCGCCCTGTGCTCGTTGCCCGACGAGAGGATGCTTTAACGACGCGCCACGGAGCCACCGACCACCACACCATCACCGTCATACCAGCCTCGTGCATCCTCGCTGCTGGCGGTTGCCACGGTGTTGGTGGTGGTTAACCGTCGCTTCCTCGTCCCTGCTGTTTTGGGGAGCGTGCGAAACGGAGCCAGCGACGAACGTGCCCGCGGAAAAAGAGAAACGAGAACGATGAGCCAACACTGGGAGAGGCGGAAAGAAAGCAGCTTGCACGTGTAACTGGTATCTTTGAGCGGGAGGATGTGGCGGGCGAAGATAATTTTCGTGACACGATTGTAGGTACTTTATAGTGAAACAGTGCAGAGTGTGAAAAGAGTAGCTAATAGTAACCGTTCCCAGGATCGAGTCGAAACACTTCAAGTAAATGGAGGTCCGTTATAAAATGCAACTATTCCTCGTCCGAAATGGGCCCCTGAGAACGAACGTTGTGGCAAGTTTGGAAACGGTGCATGGTGTTCAGTCACAGGAGAAGGAATATGGAGGTAACTCAATTTTCCAACTTCTTTGATTTATAGCAGCCTCGGTCTCAAGGGCTTCATTGAAGTTCAGAGCCGTGGAAGATTCCGGTTACAGTTTTTAAACATTTCGGGCGAATTTATTACAATGCCAGGCGAGAAAAACCTGGGCAGAGCGGGTATATACCACGAAATGAAGAAACAAAACTGATGGGCTGAGGGGAAGCAAGAGCGGAGATAGAGAGGGAGGGAAAACAGAGAAGCTGGGAATATCAAGTTATGCGTGCTTTGGTATGGTCCCTTTAGCGTAGCCAACAAATGGAAACGTAACAGCATTAGCAACTAGAGCAAGAACTGGCAACGAGGAGATGCATACGTTACGAAGGAAACTATGTCGGCTGAATAAATAGGCGTCGCGAAATATTATGCGGTGGTGTTTTATTTACGTCCCCGGCGTGTCCCTTAGCGGAGGCGCAAATTGAGCGCAACGTGCCCCACGTTTTGTGACGAGGCAGTTTCTGCATCAGTGTCTGTTCAGTATTTATGGTATCAGGTACAAATTGGCACGGTTCCTTTATACATTCTTCGAGGTTCGAAACTGCGAGACAACTGAGGCAGAAACTGTAATGCAAAACGTAGGGGATGCTGCGCGCTGTCACCCTGCGCCCAATGTGCGCCAACGCTTAACACGAAAACTGTGACATCGTTTCGGAACAGTTAAAACGAGCGCAAGAAAATGAAGGGCGTTTAAACGGGAACGGAAGACGCGCTGCTACGATTCGAAGTAAAAATGTACAGAAATAATGGAAACGGGGACGAGCTCGCAACTCAGATTGCCCGATGAATTGTAAAAATACTTTCTGCTAGCAACGAGATAGACTTACAAATTAAGCTACTAGCAAACAAGATATTAACAGGAAGATGCAGCAACGGCCAAGCGAAGAGAAAAGAAGGGAAATAAGTCTCCCTCCTCGACTCGCGGCGGTATTTCAATGAACGCCAGTCCGAGGTAATATCATCGGTCTCATTGTACGGTGGCTCATCTTTGTCTTCCCTCGAGTTCTTCATTCCCCGGTTTCTTCGGCTCATCACTGTGAAATAATTATTACCTCTGGGGAACGTCGCTGGACGATTCGATAACGCGCTTTGAATATTTATAATTACAGCCCTTCGGTAGCAATAATTACACCGTGGCCTTTAAATTGACAATTCCCCTCTCATTACCGACTTATTGGTTCCAAACTGAACTGAACTACACACTCGGGGTCGTAGATACGGTTGCGTATTACCACGTCCAAGTACGCGATCTTAAAATACCAAAATGCGAGCAATAAAGTGGCAAAGAGGGAGTTTTGCGCGTGGTCCAGACGGTTTTCTGGGAACACTGCACGAGTACCATCCAGATTCTCGTGCGGCGCGACTCCTCGTCTTTGTCTCTCCGCATAGGCTTTGTCCGTCTGTCTACTCGGTAATTTTCTAACCGCGTCCTCGCGAAATAATTATTATTCTCAGCTGGGTTAGGCAGTCAGTGGGTTGAGGAGAGCTCGCAGTCGAGCGATTATTAGCGGACAATGCTCGGCCACGGCAACGAGTGGGCACGACGCAGGAATTAGCATAAAACCTTTCTTCTACCAGGCTCGATGGTCTATGATCACTGGGGGCGGTGGTTAGCCGACCTCTGCCACGGGAAACTACACGCATTGTGCGCGCCATTCAAGTATATTAATTCCCCAACGTAACCCTCAATTTATCGTGGCTCGTACTCTCTGCTCGCCTGTGGTTGGCGTCTTTTGCTACGACATTCGATCGATATTAACATTTCTTCCTTGTTCGCGCAACGTGATCAGATTTTTACAGGCTCCATGTTCGAGAAAAGTTTATGTAACGACGATATTAAGCGTCGCGCGTCTGCTCTCACCGAGGGTGAAAGGGAAAGATTTTACTTTGGTGAATATAAAAATACGGGGTAAGATTGATGTATAGTCAAATGGGAATTGTGTTGTTCAGTAGACGCCTAATAATTCCCTAATAATCCAGAGCAACGTTCACTGCTCCGCCTAATAATTTGATGTTTAACGTTATCGATTACGCGTGCTGAGTCTAATTCAAGCGGCAGGCTCGTTCGCACGGTACCCAAATGAAATTAGCAACGTGTTCGGATATCGCAGCGATTCGAATACGCTCCTAATGCTAACGAGCCACTTAATAACAGCGTTCCGCGACCTGCCGCTTCGCGATGAGAATTATGTACAGGAAAGTTGCCCAGTTACGAGAGGGGACCAGAAAAGCGACGTAGGATAATTGTAATAAAGGGGGGGCAGACCGGGGAAGTCGGGGGCGAAATAAAAGTAACATAATTAGCAAGGGAACGGCGCAGTTCCACGCGATCAATCGTAAAGTTAGCCGTTCCATCAGAACGCGGAGTTCTCGATGCAGCCCCGTGAACGTCGATAGAAACGACGTTAATAAATTAACGCTTCAACGCTCCGAAGCGAGGAATATTCCCTCCTCGAGTAACGTTTCATTTATTTAAAGCTCGAAGATAATTGCGCAAGCACGGCGGGGAACGCCAAAGATTACGTTCGCGCAATTAAACGCCGTTGAAAGTGCAGGAAAATTATTTAAGTGCACATGCATCGTGCACGAGCACCGCCGCTGCCTGCATCGCTACGTGAGGATAATAACGTTCAGGAAAAAAGCCCCCAAAGTGGTTGTAGCCATACAAGTTCCACGCGAAAAATGATTAATATTAATACCAAGCCCGGTAGGCTTGTGTAACGCCGGCGAGATTATTAAAGCTATAAATCTTGCAATTACGTTTAAATTGCAAAGGAGGCGTTGCCTTCCACTGGATGGTAATAAACACTTTCCTATACGAACGTACCGGTGCTCGTGGAAACATCGTTTTTTAATAGCGACGCATTAACAAACGAAGAAAAGAAATGGGGGAGAGAATGAAGAGGAGAGAAATCATGGACGTTGCAACGAATTTCCCGGGAGACGATCGTCACGATTGAATTAATCAAGCGGATAAAGCGCGCGAGCGGGACGGGAAATATTTGCCTCTCTCGTTAAAATAATGAATTCGCTTCTTGCCGACGAGCAGGATATGATTTATTGTTTTATCTCCAGGCAAACACTATGCAATCTGTCTGCCAGGTCTGTCTATGAGTACTTCGTGTAATCACCAACATCCATTCTGCTTAGTCAGCTCATTCGTCTCTATTTCTCCGGCCTCCTCTCGGCCCGTATTATTCGTTAAGTTCCCGCTCGCGGGGCGCTCGCCGGGGCCGACGTTTCCTGATCAGATTCCCTTTAAATCCTGGCAAAAGAGGCGCACCGCTAGCCCCACGAATCATCGAGAATGCCGTTCACCGACGGCTAACGAGCAGGTAATACGCGGTGGCCACGAGGTATTCCCACGTCACCGGAAGTCAATAAGCCGGACGCGTATCGGGCCGTGCACGGATTCCCCTCCGCGTGAGCTCGAATTTCCGCGTGCCGCGGTACCGATGCATTTGCGAGGGGCCGCGATCGGACAGCTATCCCTCCGTGCCCATGGTGAATTCCTGAGCGAAGCTCGACGTGACCCGAATTCCTTTCGCGACGAATTTCGGACTTCCACCGCCCCGTCATCGGGACGGCAAAAATAGGGCCCTGGTTTACGGTCACCAGATCACTACGGCAAGAAAACGTCCAAGACGAAACGCCACGCTTGCAGAGCCTAATCCAGGCATTGCACGATCGCGGTTTCTGGGACGATTGGGCAAATAGATGTGAGCGGATGAATATTTACACATCTTGAAAATTTAAGGAAACCTGTTTGCCGCACTTCATCTATACTCTATAGTATGCAGAGTGTAACCGTTCAAATAAATAAACAAAGAACGGTTCGCTGTTGAGATTCAGGAATCCGAGGAAAATCGTGGAGTTCTGTGTCAGTTAGTCGAAGAACTGGGCAAAAAAATGTATGACACAGTATGACGAGCATTTCCGGCGCGCTCTGCATTGTCGGTTAAAACCGATTAAAAGTTTCAACGGCTTCGCTGTTCCCTTGACACTTTTGTCCATATTTTCGCGGGAAAAGGGAAACTAGAGTCGCAGGAGGGATTCTTATTATAAAACTAAAACAGTAAGTATATGTACTTCGTAGATAGTTAAAAGCCCTTTGGCGATGAAAGTACGCTCTGTTAGCCTCGGTACATTGGTACCAACGATTTACAATTTATAATTCAAAGGAGTACCTACTTACCGAGAAGTACTTATTCTTGCGTTCCAAGAGCCCTCTAAATGTATTATAATTTAATAGCATTGAAGGCACAGATCGAACTATAAGTCTCTACGAAGTGCTTCGAGGGAAAATCGATATATCTAGCGGGGAGAAAGACACGTGTCACGCGTGAAAGAGAGAATCATAAGAATCCGTGAAACTGCATCTGCTGTCGTAGCAGTGCATTTTCCGCCGGTAGAGGCTTCCGAGTGCCATCGGACTGGATGACGATGAAGGATTGTCAGGCAGCTGTAACCCTCGTGTCCGATTCCAGGCGGGACTAACGGGCCGCACGTATTTCTAGGGAACACGTCTCGGAAACGTGTCACTGCCGCGTGTCACGCGTGCAAGCGCGATTTACGGTGGAAAAGGGAGGACGACACGAAAGTACGAAAGAATGCGAAGCGAAACACCCTCCGTTCGCGGAAACAGTTTTCCCCTTTGCAGTTGAACACGTCGGGCCGGCGATGAGCTCCCATCAGAGGATCATATCTTTCTCATTACGTTTGAATCCCGTAGGGGATGGCGCCATATTTCACGCTGCGCATTCGCAATCGCGAGACGCATCGTGTTTCTGCTTCGGAGCAGCGATGCCTGGAAACGGGTCGCAAAGCATGCAGCGGCTGGTAGATTTGGAATTGCATTGTACAGAGTATCAATTTCTTTGAAAGCTCGGTGGTGGAACAAGAGCGGCATTTGATCGGGCCATTTTATAACACAGAACAGATCCCCCGCACGAGAAGAAACCGTAAATTTGTCATGAACACCGTCACTGTTCTCCAAGCCCCCCGTTTCCTTTCCCTCCGCAAATGAAGGCGTTCGGGAAAAAAGAAAGGACCGTCCCAGACAGCTCTCTAACCATCGTTCGGGGCATTGGGGAACGGCGTTGAACCAGCTGCGCGGGTTGGATTCGAATTCCAGACGCGAATAGTGGCGGGCCACACGCGCATCGTGACCCGGCGATACACGCCCTCACCCTTGTCCGTGTAACCAACGCGGTGCGACACACGTACTCTCAGAAGCTGCTAAGAAAATCGGGGACATGTATACGAGGGCGCGAAGGAAGAAACGAGCGACGTTTATGTAGACAAGCTCGTCCAGCAAGCACGCCGACTCCATCTTGCATCATCCTCCTTCTCCTCCTCACCCTTCCAGCACACATTTCTTTGTCGTCTTTTTCCTCGTTGTCCACTTCGTGCCCGTCTTCTTCGCCCTCTACATCGTCGTAACCGTTGTCGTGCAAGTCGGCGTCCCTGCCCACGCCGCAAGATCGCGGGGTGAGCACGGCAGCAACAGCACGTGGGAGTGTATCTCGTTCCCCGAGCCTGCCTCCACATATTTATGGTATCCGAGAGCGGCGCGAACGGAGGCACTATTCCTCGCGGCAGTATGCGTCTCGATTAGGTTTCACAGGATGAGGCCAGCCAGCGTAGGAATACCGAAAGCCACTCGGAGCCGCCGACTATTTACGATATCCTTCCCACCCGCGTCAGACGCCGGAACCGGGGATGCGTTCGAATCACTGGCAGTCCTTATACCCCCGCGCGGCGGGGCCCGTTTCGTATTTCGCGGGCTTCCCAGGCAATCTTTAGAGGCTTTGTCGTGTCTGATAAATATTTATGGTCGTGTTACAGGTTTCACATGAAAGGTGTCGCATTAGTTCGCCTTCGAGGCCGGGAACATCAAGAGAACTGACCTCCCATGTAGTAGGTATGTACCCACGTTGCAATTTGGTCTCCACGAAAACTGAACCATTTATGAAGACTCTTACTTAGTTTCGTAGATATGCAGGTAATCTTATTGTAGTGTGAGGAAGAGCGAGGAAAAAGAATAAGGTGCAGAGATCTTTTTAATCACCACTTTATTACACGTTTCAAGGTGTCTAGTAAGTGGTACTACGCTCCTCAGGAATATTATTTTCTATAAATACTTGCGTCGGAGTTGTCGATCAGGAACGTGAGAAAATTGCACCTTCCCACTGTCCGCGTTTCCAAGCGATAGTCGCCCACGGGGCAACGTCCGCTATCGAAGCATTTCTAAGAATTTCTAGCGCAACCTGTACTATCGTTTTTCAACAGCTCCTTCACAATCGAATCACTCGATTGTCAGCGACACTCCCTTTCACCTGTGTTCCCTTTCGATACTAAATCAACCCGGCGACGGTGCGGGGGGCGGAAGTGACGCGTTAAAAAGTGCGTTGGCTCTCGGAACACGTATGTATCAACAAAGGCAGTTTCACTGCAATTACGTGCTGGAAAATAGGTTACTCTTGCTCCATCGAGCGGAATTGAAGCTGGAAATTTATGACGACGGAGACAAGCTACTCGAGAAAGTCGTTGTTCGGAAGAAACCCAACGACAGAAATAATACCACAAAGATACTGAAATCTGGTAATCAGTTTCAAAATTTAAGGCTCCTTCGTCTTCTTCGTGCCATTCGTTATTATTTCCAGCATACGTGTACCTACTCACAGCGTCGAGACTGGCGCGAACAGAGGCCAAGAAGTCCTCGCGGTGGAACGACGAAGAAAATCGCGTTACTCGGAGCCGGCGAGACGAATCGGCGGGTTCCGTGACGTGCTCCGCGAGCGTGCTTTAACCGTAATCGTTGATTCCAATCGTCCAGCCACCGGAGATCCCGGAACACGCACGTAAGAAGACGATGACGCAGAAGAACGAGAGGGAGGGAACGTGAGAAAATGAAGGGTGATTTATTTGAGAAACAAACGACGGGTGTGGAATGGCCGAAGAAAACGCGATGGTTAATGTTACGGAACGGGAAGAGACGTCGAAGAGCAGACGAGAATCCAGCCGACCGATGAGGGGATAGAAGAAACGGGAAGAAATAAAGCGTTCGTCGGAGCTACGAGGGCTGGGTTCACGAGACTGCTGCACGCGAGTTGAAAGCGAAAGGGGCCGATGAAAAGCAATCTGTACGTTTGCTTTCCGTGCGAGTCAATGGCATAGTTGCGGGAGAGCGCCGAGATTAGTCCATAGACGGGCTGGCCTCGTTAAAGGAAGGCAGTAACATACTATAATCGGCATAGTGGATCGCCGCTACTGCGAGCGGACCGGAGAACGGACGCACGTCCATGCTATCTCGTTACATTGTTCCGTGTGTACACGTGTTCCGCGCGGAAACTGACCGTGTACCGATCCAAATGGATACCAGTGGAACGCGTTCGATGCAAAAGGCGCGTCGTCGAAGAAAGCCACCGTGATTCGCTGGTTGCAGACTGTAGTTAACGCTTATCGGCTACTCCTGTACGTACGCACACGATTTTGGCCTCTAATAGTCTGTAGATACAGGAATTCAATCTTATTTTATATTTACCTTGGTCCAGTTTTTAACCCTTTGGGCTCTGAACTACCAACACCGCAAGGATGGTGCTCAAAGACTTTTTATTCGAGTAGCCAAAATTATCATCTCTTGAGTTATATTTTTTATTTCTATGGTTTAATGAAAATATTAGCAGTTACTTATCGTCTTTTTATACAAGAATGCGTAACGAGAAATGTTCAATTTCTGACTCCCTGGAAAACTTAAAATGCAGTAATGAATTTAATTCGTAATGAATATCTCGACAAATGTGTTCCCTGTTTCTCCTACTTTTCCCCTTGTCTCCCCCTGTATAACGTCCCGGTGTATTGTTTTTCAACTTCCCTCCGGGTCACCACTTCTGCGTGTCGACTCCGCTTTTAACGCGAATTAAGCTCACGCGCAGCCGAAAGTAGAGGGACGAAAAAGAGGTTGTTTAAAAACGGGTCATATTTTGCCTTGCGTTCTAAAAGTGGCGTATATAAAAGGCGAGGCGCGTCGTCGTGGAAAGTCAGCAAGGCTTGCTAAGCTGGCTGGAGCACAAAGACAACTGGAAAAGTCGCTGGAAGCATGCGGTAGGACGAGGTAGAGAAGGCAGAGATCGAGCCGAAGGAAACGAATGACGCCCGAAGCGGGCAACCCTTATCTAATTAGTTCCTTCGGGAAGCATGAAACCCGAGCGACTCCAAACTCGACTCGTAAGCGGCATGGTCTCGTTAAAACGGAGCTCGCTGTTCCGAGTGTGCTCTAGGCTAATTGTCATCCCGCTACCTAGGCGGGCGATAAATTCTCACCACCGTCGCCCAACCGCCCGCGACTTCCAGCCATCGGCCAAGAAGACGCGTCGAACCGTCCAAGCAGCTCTTGATGGCGCGCCGAGTTTGGGATGCCGCTCGGATCCGTCTAAATTCACGTTAACCCGACATCCGCGGCGAGAAGACTCGCCGGCTCGAAACGGCTCGACTAACAAGCGGAGATTTCACACGCGCGTGAACAGACAAACATGCGAATCACCGGGATCCATCCCTATCCAGTAGTCAGGGACTGGCCACGTCGACGATTCGTTAAACGTCGGTTCAACGTTATCAAGTGGTCGTCGTTTGCGGTTTACCATTTTCGTATCAGTGAGAAATCATTATAAACGCTTGGTAGAGGTTGGTTTGACTTAACGTTCAATGCATTGGGTGGGCTGTTTAAGAAGCTGAGTCATAAAACTTGGATCTTGCTAACAAAAGGAAGGCAACAGTTGACCGAGTGCAGTATATATTATGCGAATGTCCTTCTCAAAGCCATGCTAAGACAGGTTTTATCTTCTTTGTCACCCTTATGGAGGAACAATAGAAGAGAAACGTCTTAATTAACGTCGGAAGTCAAGTTCAGTCCAACGGGGTAGGAAGACCGATAATTGTACTGATTTGATAAATTTCTCGGAACGACGTCCGCGGAAATAACTGTTGGCGAAGCGTCTCGTCTAACAAGCGGAGAGACTTGGCGCGAATACACACGCGCCCACACGGATAGACACACGATCCACCCTGCAGAAGAGGTGAATCCTTTCATACGTGCTCAGGGTTGACGGTTGGCCGCACGATCTACTCATTAGACGACGGGACTTCCCTCCTCGCTTGTAATATTCATCAAGCGCAGTGGGATATCCGTGTTAAGAGGAAACGAAGGAAAACGCCCAGCGTCGGATCGAGATTAAAAGGAAGGATTTATCTCGAAGAAGAGCGCGCCGTCCTCGCGGTCCAAAAATGTTTGCGAGTAAGACGAATTAAACTAATCCTGTGTCAGAAGGCGATCTTATACCGATGCTTCAATAAAAATGAAGCTCAGCCTTCGCAGAAAAATTAGTTGATGCTTTATTTATTTATTATCAACAGGTTTTAGAGTAAATTTAAATTTCTAAACTATTCATTGATTTGCGAAGACATCTCATATTATTTCGCATCACTTCACATTTTTGCTAATAACAAATATGAATGACTTATGCGTCGCTTACGTAGAACACTTGATATGCAGAATAATCTATTCCAGTTCTCGATTATATAGAATTCGTCCACCGAGGAAAAAGTGCTCATTTCCGTGACGCAAAGTGCGCTCTTTGGATGCCAACTCGCCGCGTGGGTAAACATTCCGTAGCGCCGTGAACGGTGCGCACGCGTATCGTTAAACAGAAAGAGGAAAGGCTTCGTTAAAATCGCGCGATTTAAAAACAGATAATTTGTGCGCGGCACAAAGTGCGAGAGGTGGGAGAGGGTGAAGAAGAAAAAACATACCACGCTCATTCCAACCGGCGATTATAAGCACGTTCACACGTAGATACGGGTCGTCGCGAATGGTTATACGTTTATCCACTCAACCCCCTACCGCCTCATTGAACCGCATACTTCGAATGCTTTCCATAACGAGCACCGTGCGACGAGAGTTCGACAAATTTATTTACTCGACTTGCGCCTCGTCCCCTGCCACCCCTCGCGCCCTTTTCCTGCTCCCACTGTCCTGCATGGCGCGCGCGTTCCCTCTCAATTTGTATAGCGGCGTTATTTGTACGCGGCAACGCGATCCAGATAATTAAAAAGTAATGACTGAAATACCGAAACGAACGAGTGTATTACGCGACCGATTGCGTGGAGCGTTTTCGTCCGCGCGGATCGCGCCCGCGCCCGGTGTCGCTGATTGTGATTTAATTATTAATTCCCTCATAACGATAGTAATAACGGAATAATTGCGTCGTTAAGGCCGGTAGACAGGCTAATTGCTATTAAAAATCTATCCGCGGAGAGAGAGCGGATTAGCCGGATACGAATCATTAATCCTGCTAAAGGATTGAGCATATCTACTTAAGTGTTATCGCATTGTATGTTTTATGTTTATCAATTATTCTGGGCGACTGTCATAAGGTGTAGAAGACATCTGTCGAGAGATTCATGTGCGTTGCATTTTTCTCAAACTATTTCCCCCTCGGAATATGCCCAACCTGTGTCATGCAGTTCTCCCCGTTAAACGGGACGCTGAAGGAGTAATACCTCCGCGATTTAACCTTAAAGTTTCCTCGTTAAGCCGCCCTCGGTGGGCGAGGCGAGCGGAGCGGGCAGGAGGAAGCAAAGGTTTCCGCGGAAAGGACCAAGGGAAGCGCGAGAGCGCGGCCGCGCGATCGATGTTTGCCCGCGCAGCCTGACAATTCGAAGTTACGCAAGAAGCCAGGAAACACTCGGCTCGGACAAGGAAAATATGCTCGTGCACTCGGGCATCCCATCAAGAGGACTTCAAGTCAGGTCCAGAAGAGCACAACTTGTTCTTGACGGATGTAAGAGCGTCTCTTGACTCTCGGACGTGGACGTTAACGGGACGATTTACGAATTAGTATGCACTCGTAGGAATGGGTGCGCGATTGCAACCACGTAAACGCATTCTCGAGGAACAAACGTGGTTGCACAGTGGCCCCCTTCACCGAGGGGGGACAATAAACAGAGAGCTCTTTATTCTCTTTCGTATAGAGAACCACCCTTTAATACGGATTTCTTGACCGTGCTCCAGGAATAATGACGCAAATGGGACCAATTGCGCATTGTTCGCGTATCATTTGTAATAATAATTAGAACGACAGAACAATACGTAAGTAGAGAAAGATTGAATACGGACATCTCCTTCACTATAACTCGTTATTATCGCGATAACTGTTCCAACGTTGTAGTAACATCAAAAATCAAAAGCGACTGTTAGTCGGACGGCTTTCAAATTGCCGTGCGCTTTAGAAAATGAAAAATCGACCGAGTTAAGCACGAATCTCGGTAATAAATGTGGTTAATTGTTCAACCCCCCCGACGATAGACCAGCGAGATAAAAGTGGAACGCGGTTTCACTGAAAAAAAGTACTATCTCCACGAATGCATCTGCGTTTCCTGGCGATGCTCGGCCGAATGAAGGGTATAAATGACGGACAATTTAATATTTTACCCGTTCCTAGCGCCGCCCCACCGCTGTTATCTCCCCACTGCGCTACGTAGAGGAGCCGGATGGGAGCAGATAGGGTGACACCAGCGTTCGGTGTCCTGCACGCTGCGACCAACGGGGCACGACTATAAATACGCACCAGAACCGGCATAATATAATTATCTACGTGATATATGGAGCCACTCGGGCATTTCTTAGCGGTAGCGTTTGTCATCCAACGCAGATGACACGGTCGATCTGTTGGCTTTATAGTTTACACGCCCAGGACACACGCTCCACTTTCTGCCCCCTCGAAAAAATCATCGTCAAAGTATTCAGACGGTTTAATAAAACCGTCTATTTCCGGAGCGAAAATGCCGGCGGGCTACACGCGACAACTTATGCCGCGACTTTTTCAGCTTCTCGTGAATAAACATTTCGCGCATGCATGCACCAGCTCGATGCACGAAAAGCGCATGCTATTTCGACGCATTCGTTAATTCTCCCAAGCCTGTATATACGTATAATGCAATTTCCGCTCCTTTTTACGAGATCTCCGTATAAAAGTATACGTATTTCCTGGTGCACCAATTTGCCCTATACAGCAAACACTCAGAGGTTTTTATTCCTACTTAGCAACTGGGCGTCTTGATGAAATGGGTTAAATTTACAAGTGACTAAAAGCGTAGTTGAAGATAGAGAAATCGATTCTAGGACACGGTGATTGCGCAGTTGGTATTCAGTACAGGAAGGGTATTTTAATTTAATGGAAGTATTTGTATATCTTTCTTAAAGAGGCTAAATTCGTTAAATTGGTCCATTTTACAAAAGTACTTACACAAACTAAGTAAAAGCACATTCTGGTAAATAGATCACAACTGGGTTCCACGACCCCATCCTCCCTCTTTCAATCCTGCTTTGTCCGCTAGTCCGACCGAAAAATGGAGAGTGTTACATCGACGCCAGGGATCGATTGCTCTCTCGCGCCGCGGATATACCAATATTCAATTAATCATTTTAGTTCATACCGCGAGGTTTCGGCATGCGACAAAAGCGCGAATCGATGGACACCAGCGAAGCGTGACGGAACGGGCCAGACAATACGTTTCCCGTCGATGAAATCTCTCCGAACAAAAGCAAGCGCGCTCTTTTTTTCCCTCGCCCGCGGAGATGAGGCTGTACAACTCCAATTTCGAATTAGCAAATGCAAAAGGGGCAGCGGGGTTCTTGTCAAACTCTGCCACAACGATCGAAACAGAATGGCACAATTAATTACCGTGTCACGAATTTACAATATTTTCTTGAAAAGCTCACTCAAACGTCAGACGTTGATGGGTGGGAATTGAAAGCTGAGCGATCTAAAAGCTGGTGTCACCCTTTCTAAATGAATATGACCTTTGAGCCAAGGTCCGGTGTCAGAAACAGATCAGGTTGATATCCCCATTAGGAAGCACGTCTCCTTTATTGACCAGCTGCCTGTATTTCTTTATTAAACGTGACACATATACGAGTAAAATGATTCTTGCGCGCATCGGGCCCCGTTTCCCCCAGAAAAAGCGTCGAGGGACCACGATGGGGCGTGCCAACGGCGATCGCGAGCGAATGGTGGCCCATAATTGTGCCCAGGAAGCGAAAACACGGAATGACCCATGGGACCGAATGAAAATTAGCAAGTCAAAGCGATGCTTCTCGTCGTCGAGCTGGCCCCCACCTCCATTCCCCCCCAATTCTCGCGGATAATGCGTACCCCTGTCGCGACGAAATCATGGTTTTCGAGGCGCAGCTTAATCTCGTCGCCCTTCCCAAATTACCGGGTTCTGTCCATCGCGACCCGGCTGCGTCGTAATTTGTAAGTGCGCCTTGATCCCAACGCACCCACCCCTCCCCTTGTGCGCTCTCCTCCGCCCGTGTCTTTGGCATTTCCATGACGAAATTACAGATCAGCCGGGCTACAGCACCGTGGAACTCCGTTTTCTCTCCATTAGCATTCTTTCCAGCTGTCATTACACCGATTCCTATTTCGGCCTCGGTTGGAATTTAAAGGCAATTAACACGCGCCACGGGGGAGACACGATAAGAGGCGGCGTGGGCGTGTGCGTGGCTCTAATGTAACCTTCCCCCACGGCCGGAGTAACTCTGACGCCTATGCCCGCTGGTGTAATGCAAGTATTTCGATATTTCCAATGGAAATGGCCCGCTTCGATGTTTCCTGCGGCGATTGAGCAATAACTCGTCACGCGGTAGTATTTTCCTGTGAATTTCTTGCGCAACTCCATTCGAATTCGTTCCGTAAGAGCTCCAAAGGGTGCCGACACTTTGCCCCGTGACATATCGTTGGCGAGCAGGGGATTGATTCGAAGGAGGTCGATATGTATGCGGATAGCTATTCGTGCAAAGTGAAAATCTACAGTATCTTGTTCCATTCTTATCGCGAGTATTGCCGTTTATAGGTAGATATATAACTTAAATAACCAAAAAGTAAAAAATAAAAAAAATTAAAAAAATTAAAACCGACTTCGGAAAGAATAAAGATGGACTGAAAAGAAAAAAATAATTTTGTTCCTTATTTAATTTACGACTCTCAATTTTTTAAGTTGGCTCCAGATTCACACATTGCAAATAATGAGGCGCCGACATAAAAAAATTGAGAGTCGCAGATTAAATAAGGAACAAAATTATTCTTTACTTTTTAGCGCAGTTTTATTTCTTTGCAGTCGCTTATCAGTTTTTTTAAATTTCATTTAGTTCATGTTCATAGATACGTATAATCTCGAATTCCTTGCAGTTCTAGCTCGTACGTGGCTCAATCGATAGAGCTCAATTAATTTTATTTCATTCCCGTAGATTACCTGTCACCGGATATCTCGCGGCCTGTAATGTGCAAGGAATCAGATAAACGCGGGAACACGAATGGATACGTTATGGATACATGTATTTAACTAAAAATCATTCGATATCAATACGTTTACTGTACTACAATAATTGATACACGCGTCAGCTTCGCAGTCGAGCGCAGTTGAGAACATTTTCAACACAGAATATAGCTATAGAAATATGAAATTAATCTATCCTGCAAAGAAGCAAGCTAGCATAGCGTAAACGTAGGAAACAAGGTTCGTACAATTAATTACCCAATTAAACGACCAACTAATTGTATCTCGAATATATAGAATCGTCCTGAGGAACAAGTAAAAGAGAATAAAACTACAATCGTACAAATGGAATCGTATAAAGAAACACAAAATCGAATGTAGGAGGTTTTCTTTCCTTTTCATAGTACGAAGTTAGGGTAACAACTCTAACGGGGACGTGTACTCAATGAGAAATAGCGAAGCAAAGTTTACTTCGGATTAGGATAATTGGGGAGCCGGGGTGTCACGCGTCGGGCTGTCGATTCCAAGCTAGTAGACCAGAGATTCCGCTCGGTTAGAATTAGCAGGCTCTGTCGGCTGATTATATTAACGCGCCCGTTAATCACGGCGCCGCTGTTGCTTTACATCCTAACCCTAATCAGGCTGAAAATCCGCATCCCCGGAGGTGGAAAACGAAGAAGTAACTAAACGCGTACGCGTTGATACCTGGGCGAACGGACACGTGTGCTCGACACGCACCGTGGCACCGCAAAATATGGCTACACGAGGAACATGGTCACGCGCACAAGCGGCACCTATGAACGGAAACAGATAAAACGCGTGATTCGATGACTAAAGAGAAAGGGAGTCGTGCGAGGTGCGTGTTGGATGAGCAAGGGACGTGCTTGTGCTATAGAATTAACATATGTCGCGATCACGACGGGACACCTCCATCACCGAATTCGATTCTCAACGGGTGCCACTCGAATCGCCCTACCCACGTGAAGTATCATCTTCCACGAGGCTTTCATAATTGTGTTTTTATGTTTGCCGCTACCCGTTCGTAAGTTCTATGAGAAAAAAATTGGGGATCGAGGAGCTCGTAATTCAGGTTCAAAGGAAAGGAACCCCGCACTTAACGTTTGTGCGTTAACACCAGCCCCTTAATTGACCAGCAGCTTAAAATAAGTTAGATCGATACTAGACACGAGATCTACGCGGGAATATACGAGATCGTATCACGCGGCTCGCAAAACGTGAATTCGCGTGAGTAGGCCATCCATCGAGAGCGGTTCTACACGGCTGATATCGCTTATCTGTTACTCAGATATAAACTGTGACTTGACAATTCGAGTCCTTTGAAGCTCACGAGCTAGGTGTTTGACGTCATTATCGAGCCTCCCTTATTGTTAAATACCCAAAGCCTGATAACTGGGGAAGAAAATGGAAATCGTAGAAGAAGGGAGGAACATATCAAGGAGCACTTTCTTCTCCTTCAATGCTGAAAACCTAATATGTATGCAAATTACCTAAACCAACTGTATTAAGGTTTACCCACGGTGTAACTAAATGATAAAATATCCTATTTAGTGTTCAAAAAGCATGCAAATCACGTGCCTGGACTCTTAAATCTTGACACCTCAGTTACATCATATTATCTTTACAGTCTCATAATATTCCTTCCGCTACAGTACCTACTCTGGAGCACAGAGGAGTTTACTTAGAACAGTGCAGCAAAGAAGAACACCGTGGTCCGAAGGGCATCGTCTAAAGCAAAGACCGCTCCACCAAAACTGCCGAATTACACCTTGAGAGATTATGTTCGCCAGTAGCCATCTAGAAGCACGCAACACCCGGGGAGTCGTGCTCGCGTGATTCCCTCGCGGAGGCGACGAGCGGAGAGCACGCGCTCGTCTGCCGCCAGCCGCAGGAAAGAAAGAACGAAGGGTAGGAAGGAAGGAAGGAAGGACGGAAACGCGAAGGAGACGAGGACGCGAACGGCCTCGCGGCCCAGACGAACACCTTCCAGGGAGAAACTTAAAGGAGATAGCCGGTAGAGATCCTGGCTCAGGACAAGCGTGTAATGTATAGCCTTGCCGCTGCTATCCACGGGCACCATCTCCGTGGCCCGTCGGGCTCTGCCCCTCGCGACAATCTTTTCTCACTTTGGCGAAGAAGAAGCCATCCCTCAACTTATGGAAATTCGCTGCGCCCTGCCCCCGAAACTTTCCAACTGCTGTTGCTGCTGATGTCGCTGACGCCGACGTTGCTCGCGCGACTAGCTGACACCGTCGTCCGTATCGAAACACGAGGATAGAACGACACCGAGGATCCTCCTTTTTCCTCCGTGATCTCGTTTCCCTTTTAGAGCTTACGCGTGACGTAGCAGGATGTAACATGCTAACTTTTGCCACGTATTCGCGCTCACAGCACGTCCTACACCTCCGAGATACGTTTCTCCGGCTGATTCGTTTCGACTGATTTATGACGGACTTCGGGGAGCACAGCTCTGCGCCTTGCAACTAGCCATTTGTAACCGAACCGGCTGTTTAGCTCGCGAGCGATGGAACGCAGCCGAATTTCGATCCGTCACCGGGCGAAATTTAACAACCGGGCCACGTGAAGTTTTGTGTGTAGATTTTAACGAGACTTTGTAGGTAAATTAGGAGCAGAGGTATTTGACACGTGTGTAACTGTTTGTGCAGAAATCCAATAGCGGATGAAAAGTCAAAGTGAGATAGTGTGTACTTTGAGAACATTGTGCATTCAGAGCGTACAAAGCTTTTGGTGTAACAGATAGAGTGGAAGTATAATACAGTGCAAATAGTAAATAATATTTGCGATTGTACGCGATTTACCTTTCCCTCGTTCCTAAATTTTCAGCAAACGAATTAGAATGAACGTTGCGTCAGATCTTTGCCCTTTGAAGAGCTTAAACATTTACTACAATTTCGAGAAAGGTACAAAGGGAGAGACCAATCCGAGCAAAGGTCGACGAAACATTTCGCCAAGATAAATGGAGGGCTCTCGGCAACCTGCAAGAATAACAGTTTCCCTATCTTTCATTTATTAAACTTGGTATAAGCGCTCGATCTCACGAGCAAGCATTGGTATCCAATCATCCGTTCTTTGAAATTAACCCGTCTGCTTTACGTACCATAATGTACTCCAACGCAGGGCAGCTTTTACATTGAAGCGTTTCCTCCGCAATGGTTTAAAAGAAATGAAGAAACGTAGAGACTGAACTGCACGAAAGCATCGGGAATATCGATTCATTATGAGTTATCGTGAAAGAGTGGAAGCAAACATTAAAATCCTCCTCCGGGAATTAATTAAACAGTAACAAAAACGGAATAATAATGAAAGCTGGGGTAGCGCTCAGAGCTCTCAAGATAAGCGTAATTTCTCCGAGCTTAAATTAATGTTTTCGGGCGCGTTTAGAAATTCATTCGTGCTCCTTCTTCGCCTAGCCCGCGAATAAAAATCTCATTTCCCTCATAAAGCAATATATCTCGCTTTTATGCTGGCCGCGGCGTGTATCACGTAACATCAAGATTACAGCATAAAAACGAAGCTTCGTCGAGCTTTTATTTCTCATCATTTCCGCGCCATATTTTTTATCGTGCCATCGCGCGATCATTCCTCCTTCGGCGCGGATACACCGTGAAGATGGTTTCGCCTCGAGATTTACAGACATCCATGATATCGCGACCAGACGAGAGCGGGCACGAGAGAAAAAGCGGAGAAGGAGAGGACTTTTCCCGCCGTGGATGCCGTGCAAAGAGTTTCATTCAAACTTTTCTTATTTCCGACTCGGCCGCGCTACACGACAATGCTCTTAAATTCTCAGTCTTGCAGGCTGGACAGTGCCATTATACTTCGGGCGCTTCATAAGAACCGTTTGACCGGTCACTGCGAAATTGGGTCAGTTGTCCTCGGTGCAAGGGGCAAACCTCGTGACGTACACAGTATGTACATCTCAATTTTCGGAAACTACGATGTTCCGCTTCTAAGAGATATCTACGTATTGAGTCTGTGCGGATCAATATAGTAATTAATTGAAGAGTCCTTGTAGAAAACATTGTAAGTGCCAAAATTAAAAGAAAATAAATTTTTATCGGAAAATCTTCTACGTGCCAATGGTAATACTGTAGTATAGAATTTGATTTTTGGCATTTACAGTGTATTCTACAAGGACTCTTCAATTGTAGAAAGTAGGTACAGTTTTGTTTTTGATTTTATTCCTTCCACTACGATTGATTATACTCTAATTGCACCCTCGCAAACAAACCTATCATCCAATGTGCGCAACTGTAATACGAAGAAGAGAACTACATATATAATCTGGATGAATGATCATTTGAACAACCCATGAGTCACTGTAGGTGCTATCGTATCTGAGATACGCTCCCTCCATTTCTTTTTAAATGAATCATACTTTTCTCCAATTTAGGCGTATCAATTAGTCACAGGCAAACCTGACACGTGGAACGGTTCAACACCACTCACAATAAAATCTTAATTATTATAGGCAGTGTCGCGTATAATCTCGAAAGTACATTGGGATTTAACCAAAACGCGCTATGTACACATGAATATTTTATATTCCTGCAATTTTCTATATATTGCCCGTGTTTTACATAAACAGAAATTGCGAGTTGCATTTCACCGACTCTAAATACGCTATTCCAAAATTCGGACGTGGAAATCGGAATCCAATGACGTCCAATGGTCGTGTGTGTTTTTAAAAAGTTCTCCTGCCCTCGTAGAGCGCCGAATTTCGTTCCGGCGTCGTTGGTGTTTCACAGTCGGCTGAACGACGAGTATTTTCCACTGGTATCAAGATAAACATTCGCGGGCTCACTTTTCCTCAGGAGAGTGGCTTGATTGTGAAAATTCGAATTGCAAACGGCCGGTGAATATTGGGGACGTTCGGCATACATATTGCGTACGCAACCGAAAGCGGGATACGCAGATTAAGCACTCGACTCGTGAATAGGGAATTTCTAGGAGCAGAAACTCTCGGGAACAGTCGCAAAAGAGCAAGTCGCGATCCGAACAATTGAAAATTTTGAAATGGAAATACGCGGCACGGTATGTAAAAGGGTCAGACGCAGCAAAAAATTTACGATCAACGTAATGCCTATCCGTTCTCCTACCCCCTAACGAGCAAAATCCATCTTCTCCCTCGCCTAATTACAGTTACACGCGATTCCCCCTATTTATCCACCGCTAATCTCTTGAAAACGCGAAAACGTCGTTCAACTACAAGAACGTGTACCTACACAATTGCCCTAAAGTGATCCACCGGCGATAAAGGCAAATATTGGACGTGTAAACCGATAAAACATCACGCAACAACACGACGAAATAAGTGATCGATTTCTTGGTATTCGCATGGCGGCATTCGTCTACAAACCGTATGAATAGCCCCGGCTCACACTATTTCCGTAATAAACCGCAACGATCGCTTTTCGAGGGCAAACGGCCGAGGAAAAAACTGCTGGCACACGGTAACTTGAAAACTCGTAATTCGATTGCATGCACTCGGTAAAGCGATTTTTTGGAGTGCATGTACCTAATCATTTTGGCGCGCAAACGCTGTTTCCGCGTTGCACGAGACAGTATCCGGGCGAAACACTAGGCAAAGGGGCATCAGAGAGCCTAGATAAAAGGGAATATGGATTGCAGACTACCTTCATGTTTACAATTTCGACAAAACGAAAGATCATCGTATAAATCAAATAAAATGAAAAGGGAATCAACGATCTGAATAGTATAACATTCCTCTCACAGTAAAACAGATGATTAACATATTCTGTTGTCATTCTAACAAATATTTTTATCATCGAATCGATGAAGAATATTGTGATAGAAATTTGGAACAACGCAAATGTGTGAAAAGCTCTCCGGACGATAGTGCGGACGTAAAGATGTGCAAAGTGAAAATTCAATGAAAACAAAAATGTTCCTAGCCCCGTGTAAAATGACCACCATTTCATGGTTAAACATCGATGACCTAGATATCAAACGCGAATAAGTGAATTGTACAAAAAATTTGCAGCTAATACCCTGATCTATCTTTCGCTGATCTACGTGAAACGATCGTGCAATTGATTTGACAGGTATCACGTAGACAGATCGTCCTCGTTTGCTTTCCCTTGAACCGCGTACTCGACCGAGGGACATCGATGTCGTCAAAGAGATTCCACTGTAGGATCTCTTCAACTCCTCGAAACGTAGGATCTTATCCCTGTGGCGGCGGTCGGTTGAAGTTAGGCGCAAGTACGCCTGGGTTCGCGATTCTCGCTCACAAAAAGCGTGTAAAGAAGGCTAGAGGAGAGCGATGGGATGACAGAGATAGTACTTACCACTCGGTGTAGGGTGAGTGCCGAGAAGTTGCCGGCGGTTTTTAATAGTTGTGAAGCTCCTCGACCAGGGATAGGACAAGTGCCGCGAAGAATCTTATCTTAACGAGGTATCTTGCCAGTGTCGGGAAGAAGGTAAATCTATCTCGTATCACTTTTCGCCCCGTCCGCGCACTAAGCGTGTCACTCTCACTCACTACGAATCACGGCCCAGAGTCGACGAAATCATACAAGCGTGGTCTCCCAAGTTTTTGCACCAAGCGTTTCTCCGATTCGATCGTCCACCAGCGACACCAACAGCGACAGCCACGTCGAATAAGAGGCAAGGCAAACGTTTGCACTGCCGAAATCGAGGACAGAGTTTCTACCGCCACCCCCGGTTCCAAGGAAACCTCCGCGCTCCGTTTGTTTACGCCACGCGAACCGCGCTCCGATAGCGAGTACACGTTCAAGCGCGATGCTTTCGCGCACCGTGTCACCGTGCGATGTTTGTTTATACAGAGACGTTGACCGCACTCGGAACTCGCACGCCACGGTCTCGTCGCAGGCGAGTAACGTTAAGTTGTCACGGGGAGAGGGATGGGTACGTAACACGGTTCAGCTCCAATATTCACTGCCACGTGAGTAGCAGAATTCGCTCAGTCAGAATTGACACGCTGCTAGCGGGCACGGGTTCACACTGACGTTCTAGAGTTGTACTGTTTGATAATCAAGTCCGACGCGACTATAGAATACGGCACGAAGCACGCAAGCCAACCGCACGGTACGGCTCTCGCCTGTGAACTGAACACCCGTCGCGACCTGAGGCCGGGACTCGACTGGTTTCTGCTAGGGAATCTCCCCACTCTGCGTTCTCTTCTCGCGCGACCCTAGGCACACCAACCCCTCGACCAGCGCTCTCGCTTGCTCCGTTTGTCCCTCTCTTTCTCCTCGCACCCTCATCCCTCTCGTCGTCCTTTTGCCCTTACCCTACCACGCTTCATTTCTTTTTCTCTCTCTCTCGCTCTCGGCTCTCCACGTTTATCCTTTTCCTCGCTATGCACGTTCCAACTGCCTAACGCCGACCCTTCACGTACGAGACCAACGACCACCCGTTTCTTCGGCATACAGTGTGTTTCGGAAATACAAGCGCAAAGCAGATGGGCGATTATTCTTGCTTCCAGTGGAGTTGATTTCTACCTTTGGTTTTTAGTAGCTAGGTATCTACCAGATAATTGAGTGCAATAGTTAATTGTAGTCAAACTTAACTGGGTAAGAGAACTCGATTTGTTGGTATTGGTTTTCAATATTATTATTTCTACTTTTCCTCTGATTGTACTAACTACAGTTATGAAACACCCTGTGTACATGAGTTATGCAATCCTTTCTGAATACTTCTTTCTTCTTCGGTTTCTCCTTACTTTTGTTTTCTCCCTTGCTTTTCTCTTTTCCCGCGTTCCACTTCGTGTTCTCGCTTTTCCTCGACATTGCCTGATGTCGAGGTCCACTTTCTAAGGACTTCCCGGATTCTATTCCGTCGCTTCAGAAATATTTTGGCGCTGGTACACCCTCGCAGTCAATGCGAGTCAACTCGACTCGACTCGATCCGACCGCTTTGAAGGAGCAGCGAAGTGCCTCGGTCAATCCCGGGGCACATGCTCGCCACTTCGAGTCCTTCCATTCTTCTAGGATCAGAGAACGAAAGGGGGAAGAGAAGGAGGGAAACGAGGACGAAGAACCGGAACACACTGGTAGGGGAGCTTTTTATCATACTCGCGGAGGAAGGATTTTCTCGCGAGCAAGTGCACGAAAGTGTTTTGACCCTTCGTGTTTGAGAGCAGCGATGGCCCTTTCAAGGATAAGGCGGCTTACATAGCGGTATGGTCGGGATCGAACATTGAAGGAACCCTCGAAATCGCTTCGTTTTGTGTAAAAGTGATAGAGGGTGATAGAATTATCATTTCGAAACAATCGAATCGAAGGGACACGTTGCTCGACGGTTCGAAACGGAAGGGTCTCGTGCTCGTTTTTCCGAAGTGATTGTTATTATTATTATTATAAATATACGGGAAAAAAACTGTGATGACTCGCCTGCAAAAAAATTAACGTGTCTCAAAATCGTGTCACAATTTGTATGTACCGACGTTGCAAATCCCTGCATCGTGATATAAGATTTTTCCGTCCTCCGAACTTCGGGTGAACACAAATCCTGGATAGTTGGACCACTTTTTGGAAAACAAATCGTAGAATTGTTGGTTTCAGATTTTTGTTGTTTTGAGCAAATTAAAGCAATGCCCAAGTAATTTAAAGTATACGTAAATTATACTTTATTAATAAGTTCGTTTGTTACTCAGGATGGTTAATTAATGTGATCCAACTGTCCCGAATTAATGTGGTCGACCTATACCAGAATCACGGGAGTGACCACCTTCTTAATATAAAGTAAAAACGAATACCTACGAATTATTAAGGTCGTACTTATATTTGAATGGATATTATATCCTCCAATATCGGGATATTGTAATTATTTAAGCTCACCTGTCTTTCAAATACTACTAACACTGTAACTGGGTCAAAAAGCTTTCAGATTTGTATAAAGTCTTAAGCGTAACTTATAACTTAGATACGGTTTTGCAACAATCGTCAGTGTAATATCAACAACAAACTGATTCATTTATTTTGTTTCAATGACACATAGAGCCCTATCATACTCCGGTTTTAAAATATCAACACTGGTCGGTCTCTCCCGGTGGTCGAACTATCCCGGACTTACCTTATATCAATGGTACACCCGCCGTTAAGCTTCTTTGACACAAACGAGCAATTCAAAAACTTTTCGTTTTACCAAACGCTCTATGACCAAAGGCAAAACCGCCCGCACAGAGAGATTTACCGAAACTTGCAAAACTACGGTCCCGAAAATTGGAAAAAAAAGGAAATACCGAGTAAAATATTTCGACTGCGTGTATGTACCTATGTATAGGTATTTAAAGACTGTAGGTGAGCGCGAAAGCGACGATGCTTCCTCTGTCCGGCCCGAAAATTAAATTATTGTGGTAGACTGCGCATGGAAGTGCGAATTTGAGAAAAAGGTTTTATGAATTCTTCCCCAAGTTGAATAAAATCTGTGCCCCGATGGCAGATTCAGCGTAGAGCGCATCCAAGCGTCCCGCCGCTTTCAATGCATTTACGCAAAGCGACCAGAGATGAAGGTAACATTTCTCTACTCTAAAAAATTCCGCCAACTTGAATAATACATCGATGCAAATCACGTGCATTGCGTGGAACACGTCACATTTTCTCTGTATATCTCTCTCGCATTAGCTTTTAGAGTTAAATTCATGATGCGTTATGAGTTGAAAACGTTATATAGATGTTTACCGATATCTGCAAATATATACCTGCTCCTCTCTAACTCTTCAGCAACTGTTCACTGTATTGCCACTCCGGTTCTGGAACCGAACGGTTGATAAAGATTCCGCTGTCAGCGTAAACGAGAACAGCAGAAACATTTAGTATGTACTTGGGTAACCGAACAGTTTTCCGTGGAATATATACTTTTAATGTTCCCAAGGACGAATATAATTACATCCCCGTGAGCCACTCCGCAAAGGATTGCTACGTTCACGGCGCAAATCAGCTCTTATCCACCGCGATAATTAATTCCCATCTTAATTCGTATCTCGTTCATTTTCGACTATCGTGTTGCAAGTAACTTCTTTTTGTCTTGCATCGTATGTACTTAGTGCGCATCATTGAGTGAATTTAATTGTGCGTTTCAACTGACATTCCGACGATCATCCAATTCGGAACGTAGCACACGGCGGGCGTATAAACTCCATGCGCGAATCGGAATGGTTTAGTCCGCATGCTCTGTGAGCTTTCGCTAATCTTCATCATGACGCTCGCATCACACGAGCCAGTCAATTAAACGCTTGTATACCTACGTAGATCCGTTTGCTTCGGGACAAGCCATCCCCGTGCGAGTAAACTCGGAATATGAACATTTTCAATATCCACGACGGTAGCAAAAAATATTTTTGGTACGAGTACAGTGGCATTCATAGCGCGATAGGTGGATCGTATAAAAGTGTTCACCGTTGTTTAGCTCACGAACTATGTACATACTCGTGTAGATACTCTTCCCGGCAGAATGTCATTCGCTGTCCGCTTTAGGTATCTCTTGAACGAACCAAGTTTCATGCTTCCACGAGCAGAAAAGAAGGCACGTGAAATTTAATTCTGCCCTCCCCCTCCTCCTTCCCCTCCTAGGTTAAACGTAGTCCCTCTTGAAAATTCGATTTTTTAATGAAAGTTCATTCTCTCTTGAACCCTTAGCCCTTAGTAGCCGAGGATTAAATTTCTGCCCGGCCGCGTTATGGTTACTTAGTCTCGGATCTCGAAAATGAATTGCTACGTAAAAGACAATATATTATATATCCGACGCATTCACATTCGCCGAATTATTAACATTTGATACGTTGTACAATTATAGAGCACGTTATAATGATTTTACGTATTTAACACGTTCCCTGCCGCGTGGGGGCGTACGCCCCACGCTGAACTTTCCGTTCAAGCCATTTGGTATTATCATTGTAAAATGAAGAATTTTTTAAATTATGATTTTTGCACTATTTATAACAAAATAATACAAATGTAAAGCGTGGGGCGCATACGCCCCACGCGGCTTGAACGGGAAGTCTTCAAAAAACGGTCTGGCAGGGAACGTGTTAATTCCTTAAAAGATCGATACCATTAACCGGCGAAATGATTCTGTAATTATGAATTCCATTTGATTCCCTGACGCTAACAGAACGAAATTAGTAATATAGTGAGATAGAAGCCATCGTTCAAATGTGCACGGCCCGTTGTAATGAATTTTTAATTGAATCGTAACAATATAATTCGGCGCATCATAGTGATACTGCGCTATTGCATTCACGTACCTAATCATAATGGTAGGTCCAATATAATCCATTTGCTTTGTGCCGTTTCAGTTTTCATGTTGCAAGAATTAAAATAAATAATAATAATAACAATAATCTGTTGTCAATTAAAGTCCGCAACGTTCGGGTCTTCGAGCTTCACAATTGAAAAATATTATACACCATTAGGGTACAAAATTGCGGAGCTAACGACCATTCAGTGGGTGACAGTAAATCATCCCACTGGTGGAGGCTCAGTTTAGTCACGGGTCAAAATATTTTGAAGACTCCGAGGAAACTCGAAAATCCCATTTGGAACGGCAATGAACGTTTCACTGTTCGGCCATTAGGAATAAATTGCGAATGATATATTGCCACTAAAATAATCCCGTGGAATTCATCTGTTTATGGTGTGGGGCACAGTGGTCCGGCTTTGCAAACGGAAATTGCAGTCCTTCCTTCCTTCCTTCCTTCCTTCCTTCCTATCTTCCTTCCTTCCTTCTTTCCCTTTCGATGGGCTTGCCCTTGAGTCCTACGCACACGTAACGCCAGTGATCGAGCGATCGTAAAGTCTCTACCTATTGCGATTCCCTACTTTCGCTTTTACGGCACGACAGTCGGATTACGAAGGCGCAGTCAAGCCTCGTAAAACCCGCAATAATCGTAATTTACATCTGTTCCACAGCGCATGATTTACGGGGCTTAAGGATTTTCATGAGCCACAAATAGGTATCGATGCAACCGGTTAGCATCACCCATCGCCTGGTGTTGCATATAATAATACACGAGGAATTCCGTTTTATCGCGTCGAAGAATACGCGTGCAGGAAGACGCGTGATCATCCTACCACGGCTTTATTATTATAACTTAATCGACGTGGTTCGTTGAGTACTCCACCGCGTATAATGAACTCGTTTGCGGGGAAAATGGTTTTATTGCGCGTGTGACGTCTGGTGGGGACTTCGCGTTAATATTATTTACGAGATTACCAAAGTGGTTGCAAGATGCCAAGCGACTGATGGAAAAGTCGTCAATTTGAATATTTCTGCATCGCTTTTAATGCCGCACATTATGCTTCTCCATTCATTCTCTCCCAGCGTGCACAAACACCCCACTTTTCCCACAATCACCGCGCAGTCATTCATGCCTTCCCACTCGTTCGGTTACCTTCACCACTCCCACGTACTTTGGCGCGCGCCTCGATAATTCTTGCATCACATCTTACCGAGATTCCTGAAATAAATGTGCAATCCGGCGTCCTCGTCGAAGATTTCTATTTTCTTTCTACAACCCCAATGTTTCAGCCCCGGAGCAACAGTAATTTATCAACATCCCCGCGGTATCTTTCCCGCGTTACCCCGAGGCACATAGAATTTTTCTATTTATTAATCACACCTTACAGGTGCACGCATCGATTCAAGACACTCTATCAATTCATTACGCCGCCCCAACTTGCGTACACGAATTTCGTCGAGTCCCTGGAGCACCTTCGCGCGCTCATCGATCATGCTCGGCGACTAAGCCTCGCCGGATGGAAGGGCGAAAAAAAACCGAGCACCTTAACGACCCGGTACGTCTCGTACCGTGGCAACCATACAGAAACACAATTACGGAGTTTTCACCGCGGACGCTTTCACGAGACAGCGGCAAGACGTTGAATTTCTTGCGGCCCTCGCCCATCTCGGTTCATCCTTCCGGTTTTTCTGCCACCGGGCCGACGATCCAGAAACCGGGCTACGTTTTGTCCGCCAGGTAGAACTTAACGAGTGTGTCTTCGAAACTTTTAAAACCTATTTCACGACTGCTCCGTTCAGGGCATTTACAATAAGTTGGGCCATTTTTTTGCCTTTTCATTTAGTCCGTCGTCGTAATGCCTGATGGGGAAGAAGGTACGAGCAACATTCGACGCTTTCTACGTTATAATGCAAAGCACTACTTAGCTAGCCAATCGTAATTAATAAGAATACGTCTCGATTACGCATCCAGAGACTATACAACTATAAATCTGATTTCACAGGTTACAATTTGGGACGTTCTGTCATTAAGAAACCACTGGATATTCATCAGTTTCTATATTTTAAGCCCGAGTTCCATTGGCAAAGCGCTCATCCATGTTGCCATCTGGTTTTGCAAAAAGCGTCACGCTGTGTCTCCGAAATGAGACCTTCGAGATTCCATAGCAGCGCGCAAATACGGAACGCAAGGCGCACACAGGGGCTCAGGGTCGCACGACGTGAAAGCGTAATTACTACGGGCAGGCAGTTGAACGAAGATGAACACGTTTGCTTCCACGGCTGGCAGCCACGCTGGTCTGCCCAGTCGTTCGCGTAGCCGTAACCCATCCTACGCGATGTCTTTCTCTATTCTTCCCTCGTCGATGCTCCGACGGACCCCGGTCCTCTCGTCAACATCTCCCCGCTCGACCGAAATGACTCTTCGAGGGTGAGAAACACGGAGGATTGCTTCGTGTAACGGCACTCTTGCCAGCCTACCGCACAGGGTAGTCGCCGCGTTCTGTTCGTCTTTCTTCCTCCCCCAATTCACCCTTACCCACTGCCCATTAGAACGGCCCCACGTTTTTTTTTCTTCTCGGACATCGCATCGTTACTTTAACGCCGTATTACGGTGAAACGTGGGGCGCTTCCTCGAGATAATGTCCTCTCCTAAGTGGCGATCGTTGTTCGTTAGGGAAGCGTGAATTTTAGAACGTTCGTGTAATAAAAACAGCGCGATAGCCTGGTGGCGTTGTATAGCCGGCGTTCACCAACTTTCCTTTCACGAGTTCTTCTGTAATTTCCCGGCCGAAGTGTGAACCACGGTGTAAGTTATTGCCTGTTGACATTCCTCGTATTTATGCGCGCGCGTTGCTTACGTTCATCTCGGTGACTCGCGAGTTCGCTGCGCCCGGCTTGGTTCGGTGAAGCTCGAATCACCGGGACGCAGTGGTACATCACGAAGACGGATTTCGATTAAACCTATCAGAAGCCGTCGCCGATTGAATTTATCCGCATGCAATCTACGTGCTATTAGATAGGTTAGAGGTTCTCCATCAGGTAAGCCAGCGCTCCATTAGCTTCACGAGTAAGTCTAATCGAAATGCCACGCGCAACGCGCAATAGAAAATCCGACCAGTTGAATTTCACATCTGCGAATCTAAATAAACCCAAACATCTGACATTGCTGAGTCGATGTGCCACGATATACGTATGTAACGCAGAATAATGGCACAGTTGAGGTAGAAGTACCGTAATCAGTTCCGAGGAACTTTAGAGGATGACAAGTTTCAAGCACTTTCGACTTTTTATCCGCCGCTACGCGGATATGTACCTATAGAATCGTGGTGTCGCAGAATGCAAGGCCACGAGTCATTGTAACAAGGAATCGACATTTCCATGAAACCCATCAGGAACTTTCACCGATAGGATTTGACAAACGCGGGCTGGTCCCCTAAGTCCGTCAGAGTTGCTGCTCTATCGACAGGGTGTCGTATAATTCCATTAGTCGCGCGAACGTGGGCGTTCCCACGTTTGTCCTGTCGTTCGAGCAGAGAAGGACCCGGGCATCGTTCAAAAAGTTTGCCGATTACAGCCACTTTACGCGATTAGTGCCGCGAAACATTCAGTGCTGGGCTTTCCTCGACCGTCTATCTTCCTCGCCAACCTGCACACTCGAGGACTAGCATCGTGCTTCCAACTACTTGTAAGTTTGAAAATATTTGCGTATATCCTTATTACAAAGTTTCATGATCGAGTTGAGTGGCGAGTAGGGATAAGGGGGAAAAAAGTTCACAGGACTGGTAGCAGAGAGGAAAATGTAGACGCGAAGAGGGATGAAAAATTTGTACAAGCCTATTGATTGGTTTAAAACATATTCTGACGTTGCATATTAAATAATTGAACTGTCCCAGGGTTACTGGGACCATTAAGGACTTCCAGTCATTGATTTCCTCTAACCTTTCGTCCATTGACTTTCTGAATGATCGAGCATTATCTATGCAGGTCCACATACTCTCAGAAAATATGATCAATGATAAACAAAATAGTTTCTCAAAATAGTAATTTCTGTACAGAAGGCTCGTTTAGATGAAAGCTTCTATACTGAAAGGATCCCTGCCTCGTATATAAACCCATAAACTTCGGAGTTGGATAATTCCTTCTGTAAAAGCAAATAAGGTCCTTTTCGCGGGTCAGCATATGGCTGAACTCGTTCTAGAAATCGCTGACGATTTATTAGATTAAAGCGTTCCTCCGTATTCGCAGTAATTGCCATAAGCATAATTCATTTCGCTAATCCTCCGGCGGTCTGTCTACGTATAGGCGAATCAAAGGCTCGCCCGCCCCCCCCCCCCCCCCCACCCGTGACACCGTGACTGCAATGATTGTGTCCACTAATCCTTATTAGGATAATAAGGTGAGCGCAAACGTCATACGAGTCTTAGGGGCCTTGCCAAGCATCCATAACCGGGTGGAAGCGGTTGTCCTGGCGGAAATGTTTATCCCGCCAAGTGGCGAGATTTGGAATGCTGCCACTTGCTCTACATACGTGAACTGCACCGGCAAGCAGCTATTCGCATTTCGCAGCACACTCCCAGCGATTTACACCCAGATTGCATTACATGATCTTGAACAAGCTCACCCTCCACCCTGCCACTCCCTTCGGCTGAATATTATATTTCACGTCCACGTGTTCTCAGCCTTTTATCCGACGCGCCCGTGGGCGTCCCCCTAACTTCGACTTACGCCAAACCGCCGTAGAAGAGAGCCGATCGGACTCGTCTTTAATTTTATTAGCCGATTCGAATATGGTCCCCCGAGGGAACGGGGAGAATTTACGGGATGGTCCTGTGCGTCGAGCGTTGCCAGGATTTCCAAGTGAAAAGATAAGGGAGCACACCTTCTTCCCTTTTTACGAAATCGAACAACAGATCTGTCCCGTTTTTTAATACGACACCGGTGGCTTGCCTCCTACGATTATCAATCGTAACTCAGGCATTTCGTTTCACCGAGGGGGTCGAACTTGAAAAGAGGATACCCTCGGTGGTACCATTGTGTTTTATAGAAACGTGTCGCTTATAAGCGAAAGGATTGCCATGTAACTTGGAAATATCCACTTAACGCACGATCCGAGGTAAATAAATTTCTATCTGCTATCTGCGTCCGCCTACCGTGTTACAAGCTCCGTAACAGGCCGGATTAATGTAAAAACGAAATCTCTCCTGTGGTAGAAATATTTCTGGGGCATTATCCGTGAAACGTGTCACAGCTGCAATATGTGGGAGAGCACGTATTACGATACATCGACCGCAACAACGTTTCCCGATACGATGCCGGGGAATTACGCGCATTTCTTGTTTACACGGGCATCATAGTCTGCGCAGTGCAATTCGCGTGGCCAGCTGACGAGAAAAAAATTGCACGTTAACAACGCGATGACGAATATCGTAACAAAATTCTACTTCAGAAGAGGGGAAACGCCCAGCATCCATTTCAACGAGAACAGTGGTACTACATACTAATTGATTAAAAAAAATTGCAATTATTTCGTGGCCATTGCAATTTAACAATATGAACGACGACCCATGGACGGTTCTATGCAGTTTGAGAGGCCGCTTCAAATTTGTTCGTTACATATTTACCCACTGTTAACTGCGTCTGTCACCATTTCGGTCGGAAAAAGAAATATCGAACGAGCGCAAGCGTACTACACATCTGAACTAGATATCTCCACGATACGTTTCGCTGAATGCGGAAACACACGAGCGTAGCATGAATTCTTGATTAAATAGTCAACGGCTTATGGTAGTAGGCACGGAACGATCGCTTTGTACGCAGAAATGCAACATTCCTCGATGCTTCAATAAGTTGATATAAAATCCAGCCGTTGTATCTTTGTACAGATTCATTTTTCATTTAGTTCGCTCCGATGAAACCATAAATCAAAGCGATATCTTTTCTGAAACGAAATAATACATTTTTCATGACAACCTGATAGTCTGCCAGTCTTAGCGGTCCATGAAAGTGTTTCACATTTTCGCCAGGAATATCGCGGAGTGTCAGAGCAACCCCGCGCGGTAAAGAAATTTTTGCGATCTCGATAAAACTAACCAACATTGTCAATCTGAATGTTTTATATTATCGAATCGATCCTACGCTTGAATTTAAAAGTTCCCTGGCTACTGTGCACGCAGGGGGTTACTTCCCACGCAGTGGACAGTGGATGCAAACTGCCTTGCATGCTTCAAGCGTAAACGAGGTTAGTGCTATAATTCAAGAACATAAAACCGGCACTCGCGAAAACAAGGGGTATCTAAAAAATCGCTCCTGCGTTAATTAATATCGCCATTTAAAATGGCGCAATGCATCCAGGCGCCGGCGTAACGGAGGAAGAACGATTCTTCTGTTAATTAACGTAACCGTTGCGAGTAACGGGATCGTAAAGTTGCCCCAGCGGGGCAGTGGGAGGTGGTGAAAAATCGTAAATATTATAATTGCAAATGACCGGCGGCGACGCTTCGCCCGTTGAAACGCTTGTCAGGGACGTATTTTATGGTATCGCGCAAATAACGCGATCGCTGATGTTTTATGTAACGTTGCACCAAATATATTGTATTAAATATACGCGACTCGTAAACAGGAGCGTGCGCGTTAATTTTTATCCTGGTACAAAAAGTGGAAGGATAATCGGTAGCTCGTTTCTAGCCAATATGGGAAGAGATGACTGTTCGCATCGAGGGAAATTAACAATAAATCCACGCAACCTTGGTGCGCGGGAATTGTCTGCCACGTATAGCGGCTGCCTTCGCTTACCTTACGTTCTTCATCGATATTCCTGCCTTCGATCTTCCGGATAAAAAGGAGATGCAACGGTTCTCTGGAGGACCCGTACACATATCGCGCACGTGTTCGTGGGATAAATTTCGCCGGGAGAGATACGATGGGAAAATAAAAGGTGTATCGGTTGAAAATCGGGCACGATCCGGCATGGATTGCCGGTCGGCCACCGTGTCACACACTTCTCGGCGATGATCGAATAAGTACCATTTCACGTGCAAAGGACCTGGCACGGCTGACTCAGCCGAGGCAAATGGCTGGCCGAGATCGAAGGACGCTCTTTCTCGCCAGGGAAATTTCAATTACTCGCTCGACGACGCAATATCGGGTAACATAAATATCGCATTGACAGGCCAGTAAATAGGGATTCATTGTAAAAACATCTAATGGCCGAGAGAAGGGTGCCTCGTTGGGGGTCGCTTTCCATTTGGTTCCATGGTGGGCTCCGAAGTAACCCCAACAGTACCCCAGAGTGTGGCGAACTGAACGCCGGGGGGAAAGGAGTCAGAAAACGGGCATGGAACGAATTTTTGCACGTGTTAAAAATATGGGGACGACTCTATAAGGTCGTCGTTGTGGGTTACTTTTTCTCAGAGATTTTCTCCTACACGATTTTTACAATGTATCTTCTAGCATGATTGATGCAGGAATCGTTCGGCTGGTAGAGACACAGAGAAGTCTACAATTTTTCGTGGATCTCGCATAAATGTACTTTGGCGAATTGTTTAGCTTCGGATAATATAGTGCAAGGTCGCGAGGGACACCCACTCGACGACGGCGAAAGTTTCCCTGAAATCTAGTGTAAAAAACGAAGGTCTAACGGCAACGGGGGATCTCTCATTGTAAATTCATAGTAGGCGAAGAACCCCGAAAGTGTTTCAGGGTGCCTCCGAATGAGAAATGTAGGGCGACCTCGGGGAACTGCCTAGGACCAATCAGGCCGTCCTTTCGCTGTGTTAAAACTACTGGAATGGCTTAAACGGTCCTGCGAATCGCAAAGGGCGAAACTATATAGGGTCGCTCAACGTGAAACTCCACCCGTGAGCCGTCGTTATTCAAGTGTTACACGAACACGTTATACTACTTACCCCGCTACTTGCCCCTTGTATTGCTCCGCCAGGAACCGTATTGCCTTTACCCACGAGTACTACTACGCGTTGCAAGACGAACATATCTTCTCGGCGACGTGCACCATTTTTTAAACCGACCCAGTAACGGATATTTTCTCTCTAGCAACAGATATGAAAGTATTAAAGGAAAGTATTCGTATTTAATTACATTACATAACGCAGTTATACTTGTTAAAATACGATTACCCTTCACGAAGTAAATTTATCATTGTTTTAATGGTATTCGTTGGGTGGTATATTGATATATTTTATGTACATTAATCAATTTAGTGTTTTATAGCATTAAAACAATAGCTATCAAGTTGATTGAATCGAGATATTAATATTGTGTTGTAACATACAAAATGTGTGCGTGGGTAAAGGCATTGTTTGTCTATAACAGTGATGAGCAACCCGAGAGCCGCAGTTGGCTCTTCAGCCACTGATCTGCGATTTGCAATTGTTTCAATTTTAAATCTATGTTAGAAATAATAAATTCACCCCAGAAATTAGAATTCTTAGATTAGTATAATTACGTATTTAATATTGCAGCCCGTGTAGAGTATTAGGTTTCCACTTTTGGCCCACCAAGGGCCAAAGGTTGCTCATCACTGGTCTACAATGCTTCTCTCTGCATCAAACTAGAGATCAACGTATGCTCTTTCGCCGACGCAGAAACTCAGCCACATATATCACGCTAGACACTGGCAATTCTAAGCAACTCTGCGAAGGAAAGTTCTACAATATTGATCGACCACACCAGATTCACCTCCCACGCCACTTTTCCCGCCACTTAAACTATTTTCTGAGAGAAAAGCGTGGCTATATAAAATGACTATTCAGAATTCGTAGAACCTGCAGCTTCGGAATCCTGTACAAAAGAACCTCGACACTTTGAATGCAAAAGCATCTCCATTCCACTGGCGAATACTTGGATCAAGAGAAGTTGCAGCAGCAGGAGAATTCAATGGCTTCGTTTCGATCTAAGGGAGAAGAGCGTCTTTATCTATCGATGCACTACGCGAGTGGATCTTCGGTGTCTTGGCGGGGACAGTGGCACGGTGAGAGAAAACTGGAACAGGCTAAGCCATGCAGGAATATCCATCGATGGAATAACGATCGGGAACACGCGGGGGTTAGCTCGAATTCTCTCGTTTTCATCCATTTTTTTCCTATTCCTTTTTTTTCCCCGAGACAGCGTAGATTTGATTCTCGCCGAGAGGAACGATGCCAGGCGACGCCGGTGTCGTCGTCAGTGTATGCCATTTATCGGTTGACCCACTCATCCTCGCGATAGAATCCGGTGCACGAGTCCGATTTCCCCTGTAACCCCCAGTTTATTGGCGGGGACCCGATCATCCCTTTGTGAGACCCCCATTGTGAGCCATTGGTCCACGTAAACGAAATTGCCGAGGGGCGACGGAGGGATTGAATACAAAAGCGAATATAGTATCTGGGCGTGACTGGCGACGATTCGCCGCGGCTTCGCCCGTTTTCACGCTACAGTTGCCGAAAAACTGACCCCCTTCGATCCACGGCGTCGCTTCCTTACGAAACGTTTCTTTCTCTCCTCGGGTTATCCCCGTGACAAATTAGCCAGACCCGATATCGTTTAATCTCCGACGCAAATACGAGGGCTCCATCGACTTTCCGATTTTCTTACTCGCGTTCTCCTCTTTCTCCAACCACTTTTTTCTTCGCCCTCCCATCCATCGTGTTGGGGGGTGGGAAAAAATATACCTACATATCCGTTATATTTCGACAGACGTTGCCAGGATGAAATGTTCTCGCTGCTTCGTTCCTGTTTCTTTCGCAGGGCGGGATTACTCCGATCGCGAAATTGCAAGGAGAGAAGCGATTGGATTTAATCGTTCAATTAATCGGCGCGACCAACGCGAAAACCGATGAAATAGACGGTGTTTCGGCTGCCACCGTAACCTCGCTACGGCAACGCGGGGATTCCATTTATGTGCGGTGAAAAATTGGGCAAATCGGTTTTTATTGGATCCGATGTGTACATCGATACCGCGTGTGTACCTTCCGTTCAATCTCTTCTGTTTATTGAATCGAGAATGAGAACGCTCCGCGCGGTATTCGTTGCCCGAAGTCCTTCCGATACTTTTCGAATATTTTCAGGCAATTAGAATGTATGTACCTCTCGCAACATGCAGCTTCAAACAACCACCGTTTCACTTGTATAATTGCAAGCACTACTTTAACTCCGAAATGTTTATTTTTGTATCTAGATACTGCTGCAGCTGCGACGATGAATGATTTATCTTATCTGAATTCGGGGGCACACGGTAGATACTAAAGCGAGAGACAAAATTCCATTTAAAATAGAACTTCTTTTTTCAATGGTTGATTACAGATTACTGTGACAGGAATGATTTATCGTGTCACGTTAACTGGAAACTTTTTTTCCATTTCGGTGAGTGTGATATACTGCTACGTCCGGCTACACTTATTTCAGGTTGTCCTGTACCTATATTGGATAAAATTCATACTTTATTCGCGAACCTCCGGCGGATTCGAAGATAAACACGGTCAGGTGGTATGGAGCACACCGGTGATGAAACTGAATTAAAATCGAATCTCCATTGTCCTTCTTTTTTCCCCTCTGACGGATCACCGCTCTGAACGATTGCCACTGTTATCGAGTGTTCCAAGCGCAGAAATGGCTATAGTTAATTGTAGAAAAATGGATCACCGATGAAAACCAAGTCGTTGTCGTCAATCACGATTTCATTCGTTGATTAAATGTCATGCGCGCGATAGTGTCGAATAAAGTTCCATTTCCGTCGGCGCTGACGGGTGGCGCGAGAGTTTGTCAAAATGCTTGACACTCGCGGCCTCTTAATTAACAGCTTGATTTCCTTTGAAACTCGATGCTTACAAATATTAATTGTGCTCTTCGATGGAACGCGCAGGGGTCGAGTGTAGGTCAAATACCAACCGCACTTGACGGGGACATACGCGGAATATTTGAATATTACACGTCGGCTTCACCATGATATTCGCGTGCCACGAATTGTGCAAACCCTCGGGGAATAACCCGTGATACTTATCGCGTAAGTTGAAATTTCAAGAACGCGGATATACCGAATGGGAGTCGTGGAAACTGAGGAGCGCACGGATTAGTGTTTGCTCCTTTGAAGGCCCAGAACTCAGAACACAGAGACATCCCTCTTGCCAACAACAGCATCCCGGCAATGGATCGAACGATGGTTATTACCGAGATGCACGGAAGACGAATTACTTCCAGCACCCCGAACATAGTCAGTGTGACGAACTTGAGAAGCCTGCTCACTGCCATGGGGTCTCTCCTTAACGAGTCGCCATCGGTGGGTGCAATCTCCGCAAGGCATAAAGATGGATTAACTCTACGACTGCGGCTTCGATCTCGTTGAATCGAATTATCCTTGGGACCAATGCGGGAGGCGGTCTGCGTGTACGTGATCCTGAAATTTTATGAACCTGATTCGTCACGGATGGCGAGTATCGACACCCTAAATCGTATATATTTTCTGAATAGCGGCAGCTGTGCCAAAAGTAGTAAATTAAACATCTTCTGGAAATAAGTGCCTGAGTTTTTGTCTATTTCGCATTTCGGATGTTCAACGAACTAAGTAAGTGTATTTTGAAAATCCAGAAATTTGTAAATAACCTACTTAGTTTCTGTCTAAGGTTTTAAGGGATACCACCAATATAGCGGCTCAAAAACGTAGTGTACATTTGGCAATTGTTTGTGGATACACAGAGAAATAAGTGAAAAATCTGTTTAAACGCCTTTAGTGTACACATCTTAAGTAGTTTCAAGCTATTTTTTTCTTTTCTTTTTTCTTCAAAATGGCACTTTAAACGCATTTTTCTCGGAATCACATTTTTCAAATTGGACAGCAGCACCTTTTGAACAAATTTTATTCGATTTACTTGGAACGTTTGCAGTAGCTTCTAAACTACATTTTCCATCGAAATACGTACCGATTTTACGATTCGTTGAAAACTTTTAAAGTTATGTACAATTTTTTAACTGAAAATGGTGCTGGACGTGAATGAATGGAGGTAGAGTGTGAACTTTATGTTCAAATGATTACCATTTCTAAGAAAAACAATATTTTACAATATCGATACGTACTTCGATGGTGAATGTAGTTTAGAAGCTACTATAAAAAATTCAAGTGAATGGAATAAAATTTGTTCAAATGGTGCTGCAGGCCAATTTAAAAAACGTAGTTCCGAGAAAAAAGTGTTTAAAGTGCTATTTTGAAAAAAAGAAAAGAAAAAAATAGCTTGAAACTACTTAAAATGTATATAATAAAGGTGTTTAAACAGATTATCGACTTACCTTATTTTCTTTGTTTACCCACTAACAATTCACAAAGCTACACTACATTTTTGTGCCGTTACAGTCGTATAACCCCTTATGTCTTAAGTCATCAATACAAGGAGAAAGGTGAAACTTTACAGTCGAAGTAGACCCGAGTAATTAGAGGTCTTTGTGCGTCGAATGTATCCTGTCTCTAGGTGTGACAGGCGTATATTTCAATTCCCGGGTATAAACAACCTAGAACAAGTAACACATTATCTTTCCAACGTGCTTGGGGCCGTCTTGAGGAGTTGGAGCAAAGTTTTCTCGCAGCCGTGCCTACAAGCGCGTATATACGCACCAAACTTTCTATACAAGATCGCTACATCGAACCGTGAGGGAAGCGGCAGCCTGATCAGCACGAATCCACCGCAGGTACCTCACCGAACTTGCTATTGTTAGTTAACAAAGAGTTATGGAAAAGTTGTGTATCCTATAGCGACCCCGTCTCGGTTCGATCGATGAAAGATTGCGAGGGGTTTATCTCTTGTTAGCTGACGGCGTTTCTGAAAATCACCGATAACGAGGTCACACGCGGCCGCGCGGTCCTTTCCCAGGCGAGCCATGCCGAGAAAAAAGTCGCCCTGTGGTAAGAGTCAACTCATTATCCTTCATCGGCCGCGGATAAACATTCATTAAAGAGTGTGCAAATTATGAAACGCTCGGCGCGTATACGCGTATAATGCATGAGCAATTTAGCCGGGGGAGAGGGGGACTGTTTAAATGATAATTGACGCGGGCACAAATGACGCTCGGCCGTGTTTAGCCGGGCGAACGCGAGCCTCTAATTAAAACGTCGTTTACAGGATTTTCGACATTTATGTAGCGACAGGAAATTGCGGTTTTAGTACGGACAGCTCAGCGGTAGGAGATTTGTTAAACGCGCTGAAATATTTACATTCGCGGAAATTTATTGCATATTTGATGGACAACACGAATGAGCGCCCGCGCGCCCGCAATCGGCCGCGCCCGCGTTCTGCTCGCGTAGAAGCGCGCGGTTAATAAAAAATGTATTATGCAACTTCTCGCGTTATCGATCGGGAAGATAGCATAAATGATTGAATTATGCAAACGACTCGACGTCAATTTGCATTCTTCTCTCTTTTCTTCGTTCTGTCTCGCCTCCCCTCCCCACCCCCTCTGCTTCCTTCTTTTTTTATGTAACGAGGAAAATAGGAAGGAACTCTTGACGAGGGGCAAGAAAAGAGGTAAACAAAAGTGCGGGGCATTATCCGTGCACCGAGGCTACCGCGGTTTTACTTTTAGAACGAAATATTGTGCCCGGTTTAAGCTCATTACACCACCACGCTACTCGAGCCATTATTCTTCATTATTCCTGCCTTCAATAGCCTCGTGTTCGGAACTTTTACGCAAGAAGAAAACAACGCCGGTGGCCAGCGTGCCACTCGCTCGCGCTTCGGATCGTCAGTAAAACCACCATTACCCGAATTTCCATCGTCCCGAATCCTATACCTACCTAAATGGTCAAATATTTAAACGTTCGGTAATCCGAACAGAGAGTGGCAAAAAAGGGCGAGTGCTCTGTTATCCCGAAAATTCCCTTATCTGAATGGCCATGCCTCCCCATTGGCTCGAATAATAGAGACTCTGCCGTAACGCGAACGTGATAATCTCGCGGTTAGTTCCGTCCGAGGGGGCACAAAATGTCGCAGAACGCGTCGACCTGCGCCACGCTGGTAACAAAAGCATCAGGTGAATCGGGCTTTGTTTAAGCTGTACACGCGTTCCTTTTATATGAGTAATATGAAACGGCGGGTGGCATGAATCAGAATCAGGGGGAAGCCAGTGGAAATGAATGACAACCCATTTGTATGACGTATTCCTGCCCCGTCTACGCGCGATTTTGCGTACACGCCGCGCTGGTGGAGACTACCCGCTCTCTCTCGGTGTGTCATAGCCAGGTAAAATATCACAGCTATACGAAACACGATTCTGGTTACCACCCGGCGTTACGATCCCAGCCGCGTGGGATAAGAAACCGGAAATCCACCGTGCTCTGTAACTCGCGTGGCCAGCGATTGCCCGTTACAATTGCCACGAATTCAGGTATAACACGTGGGCCACACGTTCTCCGGCATTTCACTTCTAGGAATGTATGTAAAGGCGCCAAGAAACCGGCGCGTAGGTGTTAGGCGTTCGTAATACCAGTTGTCTGCCTACAAGCGGAATCATGATTTGCTCGCCGGATAAAACGAGGGAACTTGACGCACGACGAAGGAATTGCCTTAATAAGCGGTAGCTCTTAAAATTTAAGAAGGTTATTAGTTGCGCCGGACTAAAGCGAATCGATGCCGTCTCGATTCCCTGTAAGCGGCTTATCAAAACTTCTTACCCGTTCTCTGCCGATGAAAAGTCCATTACCAGAAACGGTAATATCTCTTTGTGTTACGATACGATTCTTTGTGTACTTAGGGACTTGGACTGATCGGACGCTCGATACTTACGGGAATAATTAGAAATTTTCCAATAATTTCCTGCCGGTGCTCTGGGTTCCTAAAAGTTTCGTTGCACGATAATCTTTCTGTATTCGTGGCTGTTTCAGAGTGGCTACAACCTTTGTTAAACGATGGATTATCCGATTTGTCATAGAAACCATGATTGTTTTCACTATGATAATGTATGTATAATCATTTTGTTGCATCGTAACGCTAGAACTACTTAGGGTTGCTAATACTTCCGATACATCGATAAAATTCTACAATTTTTACTTATTCTTTTATTCTATGGCTACATCAAACACTTTAATTTGTGATTTTAAACTTTAACACAGAGCATTTTTTGCTATGATGAATATAAAGTGGCAGGAAGAGAGAAACAGAGCCAGTCTATTTCTAAAAACAAATGAGCTTCTTATATCTGTAGCTATGTTAATTTAGATTTCCAGTGCATTCACACCTTTGACATAATTGTGAAAGGCAATAAATTAATTAATAATGCAAAATGCATCTGTAAAGTACTATATTTTCACGAAAAAGTGTTGACAACCCTATCTAGAACTGATGTGATTCCACCAACTTAGCAAATTTGCAAATTGCACCTATCTAATTGTAAGTAGTTCATTTTCCAGATTATTCTATCCCGATTAGAACTTAATCCTGTCAGTACAGCCTAACCCTCAAAACTGATATTTCCATCCACAAATCACTCTGGATAGAGAATTTTTTGAAAAACTCGACGGGTATTGGTTATCAGTTGTGTATTCCGTTCTAGTGACTTTCAATCGGCAATCCTCGAACATTTTATTCGCCGCGGCGGTGAAGGGACTGCGGAATATCGTTCTGCAATACGGTTATAATTTTTATCCGGGAAAATTGAATCGAGATGAATGTCGCCGTACAGAAGAGAAGCATGTCGACCCGTTGGAGCACGAGTGGAGAGACTAAAGGTACCCCGGGCAGAACTCGCTAGTCTGAAAATCCCCTCGGGAGGGTTGAAATCTACTTCTCCCCCGGCGTAGTTCGCCTCTCCTAATTCTGAGTTCCATCACATTGATTCTGGCCTCCCTTCTAGACCTCTATCAGCATATACAAAGAGGGTCCAATTTATAAACTGCCCGCAGATTCACCCGCCTGCGGTGTCTGATTAGATGCCCCTGCGATTGAATATATCTTGATGATAATTGGGGGAGAAAGATTCCCGGACGGAATGGAACGCGTCCATTTTCAATTAGAGCCATTGTGACCAATGGAAAAACGTGGCGTCAGTTTTTTCCTCCATTTTCGCACTGGCTTCTACCAAACGGCTCCATCGAATGACACGACGCGTGTTTCGATAAGTCGGTCTCGTTCCCGTGACGCGTTTCGTGCGAGGGAAATGTTAATTCTCCGCAAGATCTCCCGAGACGATTATATGCAACCTGCTCCGACATTAAAAATAATACGCCAAGTATTTAAGTATAATCATATCACGCAAGGGGTTATCGAGAATTCGCACGTTACATCGTGTTTCCGTATTCAATGGCTGCTCTGATTCCAAAATTGCGTGGCACTAGCTAAAAGAACTACTGCGGGAGCAACGTGATGTGTATAAACATGTAAAAGTGTTCGATGAAAAGAAAAATATTGCCGCGGTAAATGGATCTTTAACAATTCACGTTGAAATTCTTTGGATTTTATAGTATCACTCGTGGTAGAGAATTTTCTTCAGCAGTTTCATATTTCATCGTTATTACGTTCGACGCGATAGAACGTTTCGAATATTTTTTCTCGGATGGAAATTACCTACTCTTATAACCGTGTGGGTATTTTCAAATTCTATTCAAACACACTCTGTTTGCATCGATAATTATTTTTTCGTGTTTGTAATTCATTTCCGTTAAATCCACCTTCTGCTTTAGATCTGATTCTATATTGAATCACTCAGGCAGAGGGGTTACTGTGTATAACACAAAATATATATGTATATATATGCGAATCTATTCAGCAATCGAGATCCCCTGTTTTGATACCACTGCATCACTCTTCTATTGGGTGGCTCAAGATATGATTTATACCTATACTCACCAACGTAGCTAGCTGAAGAGATAACGCTTATTTAAGTAATTGGATGATAGTAGGGAATAGATCATGACTCTTTTGGTAAATGAACAAAATCAAATTTAGTTGTGCTCCCTATTATACATATTGGCATATTACATATTGTAAGAAAAATTGAACTCTTAAAGTTGCTTTTACGTACATTTCATCCAAGGATGATTTTCAAACGCTATGCAAAGAATTTTCAAGTACCACCCATTTACTTCAGCTGGTTAAATAACAGTTTTCTGCAAAGCGTACGTTTACTTTATAACCGACTATTATATAAACTCATTAAACTGTACCGCTGTAATTTCAATATTTGGAGCATTTCAATGTTTTACTGGTCAAAGTTTGGAATCTTTTAATGCTGCGATAAAGCCTCGAATCTTCGAATCTGTTCTCAAGTTTGCCTTCTGTGTGCGATTCACCGATGTGATTCAATGGAGTCGAGTCACTTGAATGGGCACTTCGGAAGCTTCCAGTTCGACTTAGATAACGCTCGACATTTGAACCGAACGCATCATGCTTAATATTCACGCCGCGAACGGTCTATTCGGGCTCGCCAACTGTTACGCGAAAATTATTGACGATTAAATTACTCAACCAAAACGTAACTTAATGTTTCACACGAAAATTGACAGGAACTTCGATTTCTATTTAACTGGATTTTAAGCTGAACAGTGGTACACGCGTGTCTATATAGCGATATTCGATATTGAGGGCAATTTACCGACAGCAGAGATAGAAATACACTTCGAACGTAGATTTTGAAGCACGATCCCCTCTGGTTTCTCGGGAAGATTCGAAGAACAGTGGCAGTGCATTTCGAAAATGCTGGCATTAGGAGCAACCTCAGCATATTTCACAAGAATCCCTTTTATACCTGCCGTGTGCTATTCAACTTTCTCGAGAAAGCCACTGTACAGCGCAGAATTCTACCTTCTGCGACGAACTGAGAATAACTTCAATAAATTGGTCTATCAAGCAGATGTCATCTTTCCGTCTGGTAGCCAGTTCCGAAAATACCGAAATGAGAATCCGTCAAACGTCTAGTTAAATTTTCACTGAATTTTTTGGCTGTCTTCTTAAATGTAAAACGAGTAATGTCTCGTCACGAGTGACAGTATATCTCAGTAGCGCGCTGTAAAATCAAATGGTCAGGCACGTATGTAAAACTCGACTTTACATAATTCTGTGCTATTCCTAACTTACCTCTGCATTCTTTGTTGTCTTATCCATCTCTGTCCATTTGTGTTCATACATATTTCATGATTAACTCAGTTTTTGTTCTGATCTTAATGTACCTACTATTAATTTCTTTTTCTAGCTTCTTATTGTTAGTTCTAGTTTTATTTTTCTTTTATAGTTACGGTTAGGCTTCTAATAATATTGTACTGCAGCCTCGCCTTTTAATTCGATCTGCTTTAATGTCTTATTGATACTTTTCTTTGTATATTTACTGAGTAATAAAAACAAATAATAATATTAATAATAATAATATGCAGCATAAATTTTGAACAATACTAGGGGAGAGTTGTCAATACCGTATCTAATGATCACCTAAATCGTACCCCATCAATTTCCCAGTAATTAATGAATATAAACGACATTTGATGATAAAAATATCAAGTGACCCTCAAGCAATCCTCCCTTATATTAAAATTCCGAGCACATTAAAATAGAAAGGCGGTCCATTACTTATTCCTGCATTATTTTTAACCACAATAGACATCTTCCAAAGTATAAAGCCATTTCTGTCTTGAGCCGGCTCCGCGACATTAATTTATCATAAAGGAACAGCGCAACGTGCGAAGATTAACCCCCGGCGTCACGAAGCCACCGTGTGCGCCGACAAGATGTATAAGCGTGCGATCGTAGGGATCGTGCGTGTTAGAACGATCAAAGACGAAAGTAAGAGTTACCCCCCCAGGACATGGCCTCCTGTATTAAAGCGACCACCGGGGGAACCCTCCGGGGTATCCCTCGAAATCACTGTTCCTTCACGGTGTTCAGCGCACGGCGCAGACTCGCCGTCGTTATCCGGTACATTTAAATAATTGCGAACGCCGGGTGTCGTTTTAGCAAGGATAATTTATAGGAGCGATTCGCGACGCCCGCTGAACCGACTCGCTCCGTGGCGAATTCCAGCGGAGCTTCCTGCCGCGGTGCAATCGTCTCCGTTGCGTATCCAGCCGGATTCACCCCCCTCACGGTCGCTCAGCCTTCTTTCATTGCCGCTAGGAGGGGTGAACTTAAGCCCGCCGGTGTTTCATCTATCCCCGTGACGCTGCCTTTCGCCCCGACAAGCCGCTTGTTATGATTGTCTCGGCTACGTACGCGCGTGGTGGATCTTTGTTCAACTCCCTGCCCAGTGCCGTCGGTTCAGGGGTTGAAATCGAGTTGCACCCTCGGCACCAATATGAACTTCGAGTCCTTCGAGGAGAGAGAAATGGGAAACTGTCGCCAACTCGGTTATTCCCTCTTTTTTTTCTCCCATTCACGGAGAAAATTGTCGGAACCAAGGGAAAGCGTTTTCGAGGTCGTTTACGTGTGAAATTTTTCAGGACGATAGAGAGGGAGGGAGCGTGGTGTCGAGAGTTCATCGCAGAGGAAACATGTCTCACGAATTTCGCGGATTTTTATATAGTAGATATCCGTGTCAAGTGTAATTTAATTTTACCCCGACGAGGATTTTTAATTGCGTAGACGCGGGTAGTTGTACGTTATACCTTTGAAGCCGTCGCTATTTAGATACTTTCTGCGGGATTTTACAAGTAAAATTTGCGCTGATAATGCTTCTCATCTGAAAGTCCATTTATTTTAATAATAAGCAGGAGAAAAGTGTATGCGCGTACCGACGGTGGAGTCTTTGATGTAAATGTACAGCCCTGCCTTGGCGCATCCTTTAGCCACCCCCTCGAGTCCTTCGTATCTACCGCTCCGTGCAATTCGACTCTGTCTGGTAAAGCACTGTGCAGCACAGAATTTATTCCCCGGGGAGAAGAGCAGCGCGCATTTCGATAAATCTCCCCGCCACCAATAACGTATTAAGTTTTTTTTTTCAACCGGCCAACCCGCAGAACTTCCCCGCCGCCCCTCGTCTAGCTCGATGCCGGAAGGGAGCAGGGGCGAACTATCGATTTCGCGTAAGAATTAATACCGCGAGTAATAAATAAAAATAGTAGAGAACGCGTGACGTAATTCCGCGATTTATCTCTGGAAATACGCGACGCATATTTTTACATCTTTTCCAGGGTGGAAGAAATATCGCCGGCCGGAGGACTTCCCTGGAATCGCGGTTACACGAAACGAACCAGTCCCTTCGCGAATATACAGGGAACGTAAGACAAGTTGGGGAACCTCGGGGCAAGTTTCTTGAATATAGTTGCGACGATTCCGTTCGGGACGGATTTGTATAATCTCGTGGCCCCTTCGTGTTCGACTATTACGAACAATCCCAGCCGTGTCATGTAAACCGTGCATTAGAGAAATCGCAGGGAAACTGTGCGAAGATTAACTTGCCTCCGTAAATTTGATTTCTGTGATGTTGGACACGTGTAACCGCGCCGCGAAACAAAATCCCATTGTAGGTATTATAGAGGATTCTTTGTTACTTGGCCGATCAACTGACCCGCGCTTTATCGCCACAGTCAGCAATTCACATTTATTCGGACGGCGGTTTCGGTTACGAAACGATTGATAAGGAAATGTTGAACGGTCCAGGCGCGGCATGATTCAGCACGCCCTTTTAGCGACCCTTAAACGCTCATACCTCACGCAAAACTTGACTCAGCACTTGGGTCAAACGCAAATAATAGCCCTGCTTCGCTATAACTGATACGACTCAGCCACCCCTGTCCCTCGATATTGTAGCCGTATCTCTGACCGTTTGCAAGATGGCCAATAGTAATTAATAGTAGCATCGTGTACGTCAAGTTTTATCAGATATCCGTAGAACATTGAGCGTATAAGATAAGACAGTGCTCCAGATATTTTGGTAAAATATGAAACAAAAATACGTGAGCAGAAGATAAGACGAAACAGGAACATATATATTTTTTAAACGCCTGACATCGTCTGGCGATGATGCTCACCGAGAGGAAATAGAAGAGACGGGGAGGTAAACAATAAAGTCTTCTGGCTCTACTTTACCGTGATACCTCCGAGTTCTCTTGACATATTTTATAGCAGTCTACTCAGTTCCTCTGGAGGCTTGTACATAACACACCGCACAATTCAACTCTATCAGACAAACTGCTTTCAAGCACAGGCCAGCGTCTCGCGGGACAGGTCGGGATAACGTTCCGATAAATTGGAGTACTGTACGAACAGCGAGAACTTTCATATCAAAGTCAATTACGGGAATGAAGATCGAAATACCCCGAAGAATATTCTTGATAATTAAGGGTCATACAAATGTCAGCAATGTTACTAAACAGAACATTCAACATTTTCATGAGGAACTGCAAAACTTGAAGGAAACTCGGATATATGCTGAACGCGTATATCTACCTACACCAAATTGCCCAGTGCGAGCGTTTCTTCGGTTGTTAGCTCGACGATACACACAAATGAATTTAGTCGCTCAAAGTTCCGCGCGGACCGTGGTTCCGCGGCATTCAAATTGATTCCAATGGAAGCGTGTTCCATCTTGTCCGGCGGCAATTAAATTACAAAATATATGCAGCGGCGAACGGCTGGCCACGAAATATCCCTTAACAAACCCGGCGGAGTCCTTCGAGTGCAGCGTTACAGCCGGAGTACGAATTCGACTCTATCGGGTAGACCGTTGCGCAATAGCAGGATTCGGTCTCCAGGGGACCAGAGGAGAACAGCGTTGCGTTTCAATAAATTTGACTACCGCCCATCCGCCGCCACGTCCAACCGCCCATCCACCCACCGGCGCTCGCTCGCCACCCACGCCGCGCATATCCGGCTGTACTACAAATTAAACCGGCGTGTACTTCGCTCATCGAACAAAATTTCAACACCGGCTTGACTCGAAACTCGGCGCCAGGGGTGACGAAGCATCGGGTTAACATGATCGTACTCCTGTCCCTCGTTCCACTGATGGTATTGCGGGGGTGTACGAGAGGGTGCTGTTGCGATATAGTCGCGTATATTTTAGAACCCGATGACGGCTTGTTCCCGCCGTTCAAATGAGCCAGTATTTAAAAATGGGCGGGTTAGTTGGTCAAATAGAAATATGTATTAAGTTTAGGTTCCCTAAATTCAGATACAAGTTTCTCCAGAATGGCATAGATGTAAGGGTGGATATTAATATCGTAAGCGTAATGTTAAGTAGTTGTTTGTAATTTGTAAGGGATGGAAGGTGAGGTGGACACTTTTTATTTTCGTAATCTTGTACCGCGTATTATTTTGTGATTATGTTTCTATTTGAAGAGGAAATTTTGAATAGAGCCTCTTGAGGGATCATCACTTCACTATTAACAATCAACCAGGAATTTACTGTTTCAACACTCGTTGATAATGTCTCTATGATGTCCCGAAGTGAACGTGTCAGCGGTTTATACGCGGCAGGATCATCGAGAGGCACAGTAATGCAAATACGGTACATATTTCATGACGCCCCGAATATTCGCTAAATATGCGTAAAGCTGTTGGGGGATATTCATTTCGGCCGAGTGTTTCGTATCATTATGCATGAGTTTATTGCACGTAATAACGTTCGACAGTGTCGCGGCTACGCTTCGCAAAGAGTAGCCAAATATGTGCGATACTTAACGCCACGAATCACATTTTTCCTCAATTTTTACAGTCATTAAGTTTGTAAAATGCGAGGGGAATAATCGGGAATTACGACTAAAATTTGTTCCGAAATTCCACGGGGATCGGGGGCGCGGCATTTAAATCGAACGGAAATGCTTTCCTCGTCAGTTTACGAATCTCCGAGGCGCCGTTGTTGAATCAAAAGTGCGAACCGCAGTTTACGACGCCCGCCGTTCCAACGACTTATCAATTTTCCCCCCTTCTCGTTCCACGCTTCGCATCGTTTAATCGATCGCTCGTCGGATGCCTCGATTTATACCCCCTGGAGTGAAAGCGGGGCGAAACCACTCGCATTGCTATTCCCAGATTACCAAAACGGCGGCAAAATATGAAGGGTACGGACAATGGGGAAAAGGGGACCACTGGGAGGTAAATATTCCACAGTTCGTGTAGTTCGTTTCAAAATCGGCGAAGGGAAAGTCCAAGGTATTGTTTTCCCAACGCCAGCACCGACCAGAGGACACATATAAACGACGAACTCTGAGAAATTTTCAACCAGTGTCAACAAATAAACACTTTGAGTATTTACGAAACGTGCCCCATTGCCGTTCGTGCCCTCCAAAACGGGTTCGCCCAGTGTTTTCGGATTCCTAATCCTAATGGATGAGATTTCACCGATTTTCCCTCAAGATCCTTCGTAAGGTGATTTATTATCTCAACGCGTACGTGTGTGCCCCTCCCGTTCCTCTGTCTCGCCGCTTTTCCTCTCGTTTTATTTGAAAAAGAGTTTGCCTCGGACCTTTGTTCAGACGTCCCAGGAGGTAGTCCATCGTCCAGGGCACTTTCCTTAAAACTAAACTATACCTCTACTCCAGAAGGCGAACGAGCCTGTCCGCCCTCCGCAGAATACTTAATTTATTCCGTCACCGCCCCCTCCCCATCTAACTGTAACGGAGCCGGACCAAACCGAACGGGGAAAGAGGGACAGAAAAGGATCATTTATTACATTCAGGACTTTACAGTTCCGCAAGGGTAACCGAGAATTCGGCCCGCTCGATTTTTATACGCGTGATCGTCGCGGCGAGTCATCGTGATCAGGTAGAAACCCTCCTAATATACACAACGATTGACTGGAATGGAATGATTACCTGCTATCTTGTTCCGTGATCGGTTCAATCAAGATGTGGGTGCATATACAACTCCATTAGTGTTAATGAATTGAGTTGAATTTCTTTCCCTCGCATGTATCGTCGAATTCATTTTTCTCACTTAAGCGTCATGCAGCTCGAATTTACAAAGTAATCACTACCGAGATTGGAGTAAACGAATTCACTTAACGATTAAACCAAAACCAATCCCAAGCAGAAAGACAGAATTCCCGCCCGCATTAGAATCAACAGAAATTTCCGTAGGCAGAATTTACGCTCAGCCAATGTACCTACAACGTCCCAAATCTTTACACTGCGCAAAGGTCGACTCGTTACCTCCCCATCCCCACGTAATCCTCTGTTTGGACGTGAATTCGTCCCCCGTGACTTCTCGTGCGAGACTCGATTCTTACCGTGTAACCAGACTTACGTATGTATGCACGTTTCTGTTCACAAAGGGCACACTTTTGTAGCATCGTTTTATTGAATATAAATTTATAAACACGCAAAGTTTGCCGGTTTCCCGCGCGGCGAGGGTCGAAGAAGAATTTAGGGAGGGCGGGAGGCAGGGGTTGGGGAAGGAGGAAGGGCGTTACTCTTCTCTCGAATCCCCATAGGAAGACCCTCTGGGAAATGTAAAATAATATACGTTGTGCTGCTTTTATGCATTGCCTCGCGGCCGCCGCGTCGCCATTTCGCCAACTGCCGGGGTTTTGCATAGCTGCACCGCCCCGCCGCCGTCGTAATTTCATTTTCGACGAGACAAGTGAATTATCCGACTATCTGTGTGTATTATCCAAACACAAGACAGCCAGCGTCGCGACGGCTGCTTCCCGTCCCACCGCCACGGGAGCAAGATTATTTCGACGAGTGCCGAATCTGCGTTCCGCAGTGTTTGCCCGCGGTGTTACGCGTTTCTGTGCGGCATGAGATGGGCCACTGCGATAACACCGTTTTTCGATGACTCGGGGGTGGAATGCCACGCGTCGTGCCTTTGTGACACGCGAGCCTCTTCTTATCGATGGAACTCCAATTATTTAGCGTTTCTGGGGCTCCACGACCGGTAGGAATTTCTGTACTTTAACCCCCGATCGAGATAAGGGACTCTTCAAATGACCGATAAGGTGCGGTCAATTTGTCACCTGATACTGATTATTCCTCAATTATTGGAACCACCAAACGGTTCGTTAATTAAGTTTGTCTACAAATTTAGCGTTAGAGTAAATTCTTCTGTATCCCTTTCGACCTTGACCCAGGCTCTCCGAAGGTTAAGCTTTATTTCCCGGTACATATCTTGAAAACAGTGAATCTTCTTCTTAAATCTAATCTGAATACGGCACGGGCGTACCTACTTTTATCTGGGAAATGAGATTTGCCGTTTTCTTTGAAATGACGAGAAGCCCCCGATACCAGTTGCACGAGAAGTTTGGCAGGCACTGATCTGTTTACTCGTCGATCGCAGAACTCTCGCTCCACGTACACCGCGGATCCCTGCTTATCTCTCGGGAAAAATCGAAAGCACCGGGCGATATTCAAAATAGCCCGAGCCGCGGGACCTAAATCTATTTGTTAAAGTCGTAAAGCGAGGATCCATAAAGATAAGGATCTTTATCGAGGAATTTATAGCGCTGGTGCACGTGCAACAGAGAGAGCCCGCAGAGCAAAGACGCGTCCTCCAATGAGGCGTCGCGGAAATAAGATATCTCCTGTTTAGATGTGATTCAACGCCCCCGACTACGTCGTCGTCAAACACAATCGACGCTTCCACAAAGACGAGGAGCGTCGTCTACGAGGAGGAAAACGGGCACAAGGGGAACCTTTCTATCCCCACAGGCCCTGCCGGGGTCAATTGAGCGTTTCTACGGTTTTCTACCTGCCGAGCCGTTGCACGGAGGAATTCGGGGTAGGCGGTAATACCTACGACAACCAGGACCTGCCGAAAATATTGACTGTGCCCGGGACGCGACGAGGCAAACTGCCAAAGCATACCGGTCGGACCGTGGGCTCGGCTTCCCTTCCGCGGAGAAAGCAACAGTTATGAGCTAGGTCAGGCCCGCGCAAACTAATTTTTCTCGGTGAATGAATCCCCATCTTCGTGGAATCCCTCTTGTCTACCTTGGTCCTTTTGTCTCCGTCCTTTCGATGCTAAATTGGAATCGTCATTGTTTCACGGCAAGCACTCGTTGTTTGATCGCGAGCTAACCACTTGCTGCTCATCCAACGCTGGTATCCGATGACCTGAACCCAGAAACTTCTAATAGCACAGCACCACCCTTGCGACGATCGCTGGTATAGATAATATTGATTAAACCCGTGGTGCTAGTAGAACGATTGTCAATACGTCGACATCGAAGAACAGGAAGGTGTCTCTCGCTTAATCTCCCCTAGAAACGCGAGATGTATATTCAGCCAAGACGGAGTTGAATGAATACAATCAGCTTACTGCAAATACACCTGCAAATCGTCGTCACTTACGCTCGCTGTATCCACGCTGGCGATTGTTTCATGATAATCAAAGTGTCGACGAAACGAGCTTCAGGAGTTTCGTAAATTCGTAATTTACGGATATTGTTCCGGGGTCGAGCGTTTCCACGAGTGGGAAAACGGATTAGCTGGGAATCCGAAGTTTACCCAACGATAAGGAGAAAGCGAAAGAGAAGCAGGCAAGCTGCCAAAGCGGTCGCGTAGGTATCGAACTCTTTCAGCCCGAAAAATAACAGTCACGCTCGCTTACGAGCCGCGTGAACCAGCGCATAAACACGCGAACCAATTTTCCAGGGGCAGGGGCCCCGTCATCGCTACTCTCGATAGAATCTCTCGCGGAAATCATATTGTTCCGGAACCGACGACTTATTACTGCTGTCAGTAGGAAATCGCTGACACATCCAGTTTAATCTCTCGCCCCTTCTGCGCTCCTATCTGTTTTTCGGAGGGTGCCGCTAGAAATCTGCCCTAAACGTTCGCGCAGCGCTGTGGTCGGCCGCGTAACTACGTATAACAACTACGATGGCCAGCGTCGAAAACGACAGCAATACGGCTGCTATGGTCGCCACCACCACCGTCACGGTTCACCAACACGGTCACGAACAGTTTTGAACGTATAATAGAGCGATACCATTGGAAATCAGAGGGTGGATAACGTTTAAGGCCGTTGGAGGGTGTATGAATTATGGATCCAGGAGGGATGTTTTTGCTGATTCCGTGTGGAGAGAGAGAGGGGGCGAGATGTAGAAAGAGAGAAAGCAAGAGAGGCGCGGCAAAGAAAAACTTCTGACTGGATAAACTACGACATCGTACTCTGAAAAACGTGTTAAGGAACGGGGGTTGGAGGCGTCGAGGCAGGGTAATGCGTTCGCTAGCAAAAAACCATCGAGCTACGTACGCTACGGTGGAAAAGGGTTGGCGCGAGAAAAATGAGGTCTGTTTCGCTTTTTTCTTCCGTTGTATAGCGAAGTTCTCCCCGAGACGGAACGGAAAGAAATGATCGAATCGGGGCGGGCGCGCGGCACTTGGACGTGGCGACCGTAAATCGTTGGAGCGTCGAAAACGCAGCCCGATAGAACTGCGAACCGGTCGCCGCCTTCTGAATCGAACTCGCTAATTCCTTCCGGATCGCGTGAACCAGTGAAATCTCGCACGGCAGACTCGTATACAGGGAAAGTTTATCGTCTTTGATCCAGGGGAAAACCGGTAGGAGAGACCGAGGTTCCTTAATCAGGATTACGTGTACACGGCCGCTATCGTTTGTTGTCTGAAAACTCACGATGAATCATACGTGCTTTCAGCTTAATCACGCGGGCCGCTTAATCAACGGAAAGGCTTTCGCGTGGACGGGCGATCGTGGATAATGAATTAACGCGTTTATCACTCTTCGGAAGGCGCAAGGGATGCACGAGAAACGTGGAAAACACAGTCTTAGCATTCTGTTGAGGACGATTTTAGCAGACGCCACAGTTACATACCGCGATGTAATCGCCTTAAGTAGCATCGCTCGGGGGCACGGAAAAAAGGAGCGTTTCGGGTCTCATTACAAATTTAATATCGCCAAGAGCGGCGGTATTATTTTTCTTAATAAGACAATCTTACGGTAGTGGTCTGCGTTTATCAGCAGCGTAATAAAATTATTCGTCGCCCCTCTGCTGCAATAATCTCCCGCAATTTCTCTAGGCGGGAATAAATCAAGATAAAACACTTTTTAATAGAGACGTCTGCGGTTCGCGCTGAGTATGCCATTAAAGTGGCAGCTACGGTGCACGCGGACTAGCCTCCGACCGTCCCTCTTCCCCTTGGCCACCATTAAATTTATGTACACGCAGTAAATAATAACTAACGCAACGTTCCCCCAAGTGTACATTAAATCGGCGATACGTGTACGAATCGACATTATACCCAGCGGGGTGGAGGTGCAAAGTTCTCATTACTTTCCTGGCCCGGTCGCGGTCTGTGGGACGAAAGGGGCGTGCTGGCCATTATTTATTGCCGCAATGGTTCGCCAAACTTCTTGCGAACGGAGGGGGCCGACTCTTGGGGTTGACGCTGAATTTAAGCAATCCCATTTTTTATCCGAACGCGCATAGAGAGGATTCTCTTGGTCTAGTAAGCGCAGACTCGGTGACGGCCCTCTCGCTAGAATGAACAGCCTGCTCCTCTATTCTCTCCCATCTCCTTCTTCTTCAACCCTCTGACGATGATCGCTCTCGCCTCTCTTGGATAAGCACGGAAACCACATTGCTCGTATCGCGATAAATTCTGAGGTCCCTGCTGGTGAAAGAATGGACTGCGAGTAGGAGGCCCTGGAATCGAGTATCGGCGAAAATATACGACCTAAAAGCAGCCAGCTAATCCGTGGAATATTTAATAGAGATTCTCGTGTAAAGTTTCTCGTAAAATATAATTAGTTTAATACGAGGTTGGAAATGACTTGGTAATAATTCTCAGCCGGTATAGGTTCTTCAGTCTGTTCCTGTAGTAAGAACATGGTTTCTGCTCCACTGAACGCAGACTCTCTGACGTCTCTTTCACAACATAAAGCAAATTCATCTTCCTCCGTTGTTACAGTACCGGCGGTGTGACCTGGCATATTGGTAATAGATGGGCATCCATTTCTCCGTCTACACACATGTACCAACACTCCCATGCCCCGAGAAGAAAGTCGAAAAACTTGTCGCTCCAAGCCCTCGAACCAGAGCATGCCATTTCTAAAGGATCGTCTGCCACGAATGAAACCGCTAAGTGTTAAGGATACACGGAAACACTCGCTGATTTACGAATTTAAGCGACAGCCACGCGATCATAGTTCCGTGGGGACATGCATTTTAAATCATCCAGGCGACGTTCTACACGCGCTGTCCAATATTTCATCGGGCCCAGCCGTAAGGTGCAAAGTTCTCATTACTTTTCCGCACGAAGTACGAGCTGCACGGCAATCGCGATATTATTTATCGCCATGGCGGCCGGCTAAACTCCTTAAGGAGGGTGCACAAGGCCGAAGGGTGCCCGGTCCTCGGGGTTGACGGTGAATTTAAGCAAGCCCATTTTTTATCGGCCACACACGGAGGATTGTCTTGGGTCCGTCTAGCATAGACTCGCTCGGTGACTGCCCCGCACCCCCATCGGCGTCAAGGAAATCCCGATAAAGTGCTTGGAAACTTCCCCAGGAAGTGCACTTTTCGAGCAACTTCTCGGCTGACATGTTTACCGATCCCATAGACGATCGTGTTCGAGGCTCGCATTTCATGTATTTATCGCCATATTGACGTTTCGGACGTTGCGACCCACCCCCTCCGGGTGAAAAAAAACTATCGATTTTATGGGGCGAGCAGAAGGCGCGAATTCTAATGGCGACACCTCGTGCTCGTTTCACGTTCCCTGTGCGAACGATATCGCCTGGCTGGCTGAACTTTTGTACTTACTTCCCTCGACGGTGTAGCGGTAGCTATGAACTTACTTGTACATTCATTAATTTCCTTAAAAGCGGAGCTTCGTAATTACGCGAACGCCGTGCTTCTATTAATGAACCGAGGATTCCTTGAAATGTCTGTATAACGGTTGGTTTATTAATTTCAATCGGAAAGAGACTAATTGGAGGCTCGTATCTAGGTAAAGGGCCATTAATATTCATAAATTCGATCATTACTGAAGTGAATGCTGGTAGTAATTTATTATATTCTGCTGTCGCTCGTGTGCGCAACTATTTATTTAGTAAAATTATGCATAGAAATCGCTGTGACGCGTAGGTATACGTGGCAACGAAGGAAAGACACGCGGCGCGGTGTAGATATAATGGTGCGGGGATTTCTGAATGGGACGTTCTCGATCCCGTTTCGATTGGGTGCTGTTTACCCTGCGTTTCACAAACAATCCAATTCGGCAATCGTTATTTTCCTAGGTTGACCCAAATCGCTAGTGCATAATTAACATTTCGATTCCCGCTGCAAATTTGCTTATGTTCTTCTGACGCTGAATCGTCGAATACTCACGGAAACGCACAGTGGAAAGCGAGTGCTTGCGAAATTCGGCCACAACTAGTGGTCCAGGAATAGTTGCGATAAACGTTCCACAAATATATTTGGGGCTTCAATATTCTAATCGAAATTTTCGAATAAACCAAACTACTTATGGTACCACTTTTATATGGAAATTGTGAACATTGAATCTGTAAAGAAGTGTTGAAAATATGATACTCCTAGCAAAGGATGAGAATGAAATTCACATCTTAAAGAGAAATCATTCACTCCGGACTTTCGAAGAGTAATGGATGTATCTATGTACATCGTTGAATTGGAACGGAGGTGTAGAATTCTCACCAACGGTATCAGTATTTCTCTTTTTCGTGGCGCAAACATTAGTACCGCATGGTCGTCAGCCACCCCTGTTCGCAAAAATACAAGCCGGCAAAAATGGCCGTAGGGTGCGCTCGGTATTATGAAAAAAGCGCGTCTATACGTGCCGAGCGCGGAAGGGAGAGTTAAATGCACTGGCAAATTATAAATCATCTTAACGAGCTTTTGATTACCAGTGCTTTTTATGTGGCGGGCATAAAAGTGTCACCGCCGATCGAAATACGCGGGGCGCGTTTCCCTTATCGTTTCTGAACCTCATCCGCGACGCATATTACTCCGCCCGCATATTCGAGCGTAGAATCGCATAATAATCGAGTGGCACGACACATGGACATCAAGTTACTCGACATACGTTCGGTTATCTGATGCTCCAACTGTTAATAAATTAGATGGACTTTCGTGGAATACGAAACTAGAAGATGCCTCTATTCGAGATAACAGCCGGGGGAGTGGACACGCGTCTTTCAAAGGAGTCATAGAACGAATCGTGGATCTAGAGAAGCTGCTTCGAAGAAATGCCTCCTTTAGAGGTAACTGGTCGTTCGTTTTTAGAGAAGAATGCAATTTGTTACGGCTGAAATTAAGATGCTATCTTAATACTCATCTTACGTTGTATGGGATACTCTTTTTTTAAAAGATTGGAGTAATAGGAAAAAGCTGGAAATGTCACAAAACAGCTTTATCGGGCAAATTAAGTTTTAATAATTTTTTCAATCAGTAAGGAAACAAGATTCAATGAATTTAATTTTCTTATATAATTTTCGTTTTAGAGCTAACTTAGACGGATCACTTTAGAAGCCCACTACAACCACAAAAAACAATTGTGCGATGTGTCATCCACCGACAGCGACAATTTCGTGGTACAGTTTTTTGTCGTCGATACGGATTTCAAACGTGATTGATTCCAGCGACAGCAAAACCACTGTTTTGTGGTTGTGGTGAGCTTCTCAAAGTGATCCGTCCGAGTTAGGTTTTAATAATTTCTTATTTTACCTTGGCGACAGAAGCTTAGATAAAGATTGGGGACATTACGTATTTTATTCCAGTGCAGAGTCAATATTTCCTGTTTTTAACCAGTATAGGTACAAAATACGGGGTATTTGAACTTTACAATCCGTTGTAATTCGACAGTTCTGTAGTCCCAGTTGCCACCAACAAAATGTGCTATAAATCTCAAAATCACGATAAATGGATATTCCCTGTTTTTCCCCTTACCCTTCAATTGTGATATTCTGCTCCAATAACCGGAACACCTAGCTTCCTTCTAACAGTGACAATCGATCACTTGCCTTTTTAAAATTTTCTTGCACAAATTGTCGAGGCTCACGGTTTCACCCATATTGCAGAAAAGCGCATCGTTCCTATTTCCAGTCCTCTTCTTATTAGAGCAGAGCTCCTAACTTCTTTCATCTCGGTGAAATTATTAAATATAGCCGCGACGTCTGAAATAAGGGGAAAAAAGGAAACCAGAAACGATGAATAAGACTTTTTATCGCACGGTTCCAGCGTAACATATAATTCCAAGGGGATATCCGGTGCAGAATTTTAATAAAGTCGCGCGCGTAAGCCAAAAATTTTAGTACCTTTTAGGGGCGAGCTCGTTCAGCTGGAAACAAGGAACGAATAAAATCTTCGTAACGGCGCGCCTCACTTTAATTAAGTCCTCCCCACCGAAAAAAGGACAAGAACAATATTTCTCTGTTCCTGATAGATTTCTTTAATACGCTTCTCAATAAATTCATCTATCTTTGTCATTCGTCAACGATTCATCTCTCTGAACAAATATCGTGTTGCATTAAGGACGTGGCCGGGGCATCGTCAAAAGCGACCGCAGAAACATCTAGGAACCGTGTCCTATTTGCCATTGATGTTATCTTCGTAGGAGAGACTGTCGGTTCTTTGAAGACTCGCTTTGAAAAGCGAAGCGACCACGTCCACAGACGGCGTAACGAGTAAAATTGGACCCCGAATCGACATGCGTGCTCCAGACGGTCTATTAGCCGTGCTCGATGCGCCCGCCAAAGAAAACTAGCGTTAAAAGACCTTCGAGCTCCTACAACACGAGCTCGCGACTCGAATTAGCGTCTTGGATCACAAACACGAGGGTGCGCGCCTTTGTAGGATAAGTCTCTCCATATTTCTTTTAGCAAGCTCCATTGAACAGTGGTCTTTACATCTGGCATACTCTGCGAGACCTTGCCCCTTTCCAATTAAATATAGACAGCAATGTAGAAAACCCGGGACGATGGATTTAGACGCACATAGAGCCGAGACAAAGCGTATTACCTACATCGGGATCGAGATAAATAGTGAATCCAAGAATATGATAATTGAGCGTCAATTAATTCGAGAAGCATGTGCAGTGGAATGGAAACGGGACGTGGAGGCGAAGCTCTCGTGAGTCACATTTCTTAGAGGGAACGCTGAACGATGGCCCGAGAAATAAGACACGAGAATTGCCGTTTTATCAAGTTTTTCGCGGGAATTCTTCGGAAGGCTCGTACATCACTTAGGGGAGCGAGGCGGGCGTTATCCACGAAAAAATAATAGCCAATCCTTTACGTTTCCCGACGCCACTTTTTTTCCGAGCCGGAGTCGCGAAGACGCGGCTAAGCCCCGTGGCTAACGAAGCCTTCGATCCCGTCGAGAAGCCTATCGGTAGAAGCGCCGAGGATTGTTTCACGACGGCAAAGAAGCAAGATGGAACGTTGACTGCTGCAGGCCGGGCATAAATTCAAATTAATATCGCGAAGTTTCACGCGTGCCTCGTTGCAAATTACCCCGACCACCCCCGAACCTGCGGCGATCAAATTATAAAGTTGCGCATTCCTCAACTTACTACTTTACGGCGGATAACTTTGCGGCAAGGAGGAATTACGCGGATTTAAAAGTTGATGGGGAGAAGTCAGCGCACTGGCATCCGCGAGTTCGCCTCCTCTAATGCCCCTCAAATACTCCGTTTTGGGAAGTATCTCGTGGATACGAGCGGTTGTCCGACGATGCCCTCTTTTCTCAGCGTAATGACACGTAATAGAGACTTGGAAAACCTTCGAAATTCGTGTGCAAGTTTTTTTATTATCTCGTGGTGCCTTGTGAAACCTTTGGTGGTTGGCATGCGGAGCCCAGATCTCGTTCAGGTTTATATATGTCACAGATATATGTATTCCGCAAATAGGTTGGATGTAACGTAATACATATTGTGTCGATGTAGGGATTCCTTTAGATTTTTATGTTTTAAAATTGTATTTCTATTTAAATTAAAATCCCGGGGTCCAGAGGGAAAATTAATTACTTGTCGTTTTAAATACATCTTTTGGCCACTGACACAAATGTAGCGTGGGCTGAAAGTTTATTAGTAGCTGCAAAGAACCTGCAACAATAAGCTTCCTCGTCACACTTAATTAAACCTATGGAACCCCCGTAAATTGGTCGCTCTTCAAAAGTAATTTAAGACAGTATCACAGAAAACAATGCTACCCAGTCAAATCTAAAGAGAAGAAGAAGTGCCGCAACATTGTGGTCTCTCTTTTGTCCAGGAACAGTTTGACGGCGACTGCAGCAAGACAATGGCTAAACTGTGCTCATAGTTGGCAAACTGTTGTAAAATAAAATAGATTATATAACATTACAGCCGCGGGGAATATGATGGACATTTCCGTTGTTAGCCAAGAAGAGAAGAGGAGAAGAAACTTGAGAAGGACAATCTTGATTCACTAGATGCCATCTATTAAGTCGCTGCGAAGTTTCTATCTACCAATATCCAATAAACTTTGAGCTATCTGAATTATCGTTTACCGGTCTTCTTCCAACTCGACATTGTTTCACTCCCGCGAAACACTCCATTCCACGAAGACAACGTAATCTCACCACGGTTTTCGTTCTCGTTGCAAGCAAAAAATTCGCTTAAACAAATTCAAAGGATTCGTTGTATTTGGGCAATAATGGACCCTACGTAAACGCTACGTAACTGGAGGCTGCCTTAGAAAGTTACAGGCAAGCAGAAGGGGGTCTGAAAAGTAGCACCGCGGAAAAGAGCAGAGATGAATCGTTTCCTCCCTCGGCCCAGCCGTTGAGATCGTTGAACTAAGCTTCCCGAGCAAGAACTTGAATTCGTGCCATTCCACGGGGGTAATTAAATTGAATGTTCCTCACGAAGAAAGTGGCAAGCGGACGGTCTTCCCTCGCGCCTAACCGTTCCGAGGATAGCTGAATCGAATGGAGAGAATCCATCGTGAAAGGGCCTGATTGCTCGCTAATCTTCGCGAAATTGCGCCGCCGCGCGCTAAGCCGCAGTTCAACGTCGCCGATTAGTCGAAGACCTCGAACTTCGAGGCATTGTTTCGCGATTCGTGCTGCCGCCTGCTGCTTCCTGCCCCTGTGAAAGCGACTCAAACCGTTACATGGTAACCCCGTCTTCGATTTTCCAAACCCACCAAGTCCATTTTGCAATACAGACGGTAATAATAATAATGGCACTTCAAAATACGCGGACATTCACTATGAGGGAAGATAGAAAGCTACGCTCTATTACACTTACTCAAAGATGTACTTGCCGCTCCCAAGACGGACGTTTTATTGAAGATTCAAGCATTTTGCACAAGAAAATGTGCTTCGACCAGTGAAATTTATTTCTAATGTACCTAGTAAAAATTTCACTAGTGGAGGGGTTAATAGATCTCAGCAGTAAGTACGCTTTTCAGGAAATTCCAGGCTCATGGAATGCAGCGGAACGTGCTAACGCACAAGGCCGTAACGATATCCGGAGCTTTATTGCGCACAAACCTCCGTGAACAAATACAGGGGCCGACTGATTTATTAACTTAAAACAAAGGGGCAAAAGGGGAGCGAGCAAGTCGAAAGTGGCTTTGAACATTAAGGAGGACGTATTTATGCGACAGTTGCGCCGCTGCGGTACCAATAACACCGATACGCAAGCATGAGACACGAAATTGTGTTATCTGTTCGGCTATAGGGAAACTAACCGGAATTCCACTGCGGCCATAAACATGGTGATCCTAGTGTGTGTGGGAACACGAGCTCGTCGCCGTGGGCGTTAGATACTGTACTCTTCTCTGCCCGCTGCTCGAACATTTAGACAAGCTTTCTACTCTCCTCTATATTTTCTTCGTTCCTGGTGTTACAAGTCGTCCAAGAAATTGTCAAGTGTCTCCAACTGAGACTTCTAAACGTGACTGCATTCTAGCAACGTTCAACGTTCCATGGAAGACACACCTAGCACACAGACAATCTATTCCATTCTCCGAAAAATATACCTTTCCTCGGAGTACCTAGCCTAGTAATTTAAAAAGCTCTCTAATCCAGAAAATGTCCCGCTGGTGTGGGCATTTTTCTAATAAGGCCAGTCAAACGTTAGGTCACGGGACTCACGAATTTCGCGGAACGCAAACACCAGCGCGTATATACCTAGCAGTTTTCCGCTTTGAACGAGCGGGTACAGGACGCGGCCGGTGATTTTATTCTCGAATTTCATCGAGCGAAATATCAAACGCGCGTTTCGTATGTCGCGGGGTGGATTTTTGCCCCGCTTTGAAGCAAGCATACGTGGTCGCGTCGCGGCATTGAAAAGGAAGGTGACCTCAAGAGCCATCCTCCGCGAGCTGGAGGAGACACCATGGAAGAGGCCCCGTCGTTCCACTGACAATGCCCAGCTGACCTGGCCCGGACAGGCCGTCCTTATTAAACCTAAATCATTTGCGTCGACCACGACTGCTATAACTCACGGACGTCTCGGTGAAATATGACCGGCGTTCAAATTATTATTGTGCCTCGGAACTCTTTCTGCCTTCGCGCCAGCCGCGTCCACCAACCCTTTTTCTTCGTCTTCGCGCTCTTACCTCGCCGGTGATCCGCTTCGTCTGATCTCTCTGCGCCGCGTCATCTCGACGTTTCGCAGCCAGGAACGATTCCGTAACGCGGCCATGATTTACTGCGCGTGTCGGGATTTAACTTCGGGAATTTTAAGGCACTCGGTCGCAGCTAGGTCTGCTTTCCTTCTCCATCTTTTTTTTATCCCCGGTGGGCTCGGGCCTCGGTTCAGCTCGTAGAATCTCATCCGTCTTCCAGGAAATTTGTTTCCACCTTACGGTGATCCTTGGTCTCTTCTCGAGAACTTTCAGACTGGACCCGCTTCGAGTTTCAAGCTCGTTGCTTGTTGCTTTCACGGGACGATAGGACGCTCTTTTTGCGGCGATAATTAAATAGGCGCTTATGCATGCGAACGTGAATTCCATTGCTCGCTGAAATTATCGCTAATAAAACGATGGAAAGTTTCGATCCGAAGATTCGCGGTTCGATAGGTATCTCTGTTGTGTTTCGCGGCGATGTTAAATATTGAAAACAAATCAGCTAGAAACTAGCAGAGACAGTGTGTGTCCCGCGCTTGTTTTGTAAGGACCCGATACAACGCACGGGTAATTAAATATCGTTACCTGATTACCCTGCTCGATTGTTGATTGCAATATTCAATGAACCGTTAAATGATATTATCGTCGGTCGCGAATCATTTCGACCGTTACGCCGTTTGACCTTTCTATAATGCACGGATACATACCTCGTTACCATTATTCAATTAGGCGATATTAGCGTCGTTCCGTGCGTCGTGGCGATTATTCCCTTCGATATTCAACGACTCGTTTATAAAATTCTTTTCATCGCGATTCCCTCGTTGGTTAACGCACGCCGATACCCGTGACGCGAACGAAGAACTATTAATAATTATTCATGTTATGTAAATGGGGGACGACGGCGATGGGATCCTGTACAGGGTGTTCCTTTTAACGTGACCAGTCGAAATATGCCCATTGTTCTTGAGAATACAGAAAAGTGTCAAAGAAGATAAGGTTTCTTTCAAAAAGATAAAAGTTACCCTTGACTTGAAATTTTATCTCAGGTTTATATTTCGAATGCTCTAGTGCTCCACGAAAGCACAGTCACATTTAGAAGTACTTTTCTGTTAAAATCGCGAAGAGTGCCTGTAAATTGTATGAGACACCGTACCTACAGTTTGTGAACTGTTATTGTGTTTAAATCATCTCTATTTTTCTTATGAAACCACCGCGAACAACGCTCCGCATTTTTCCACGTGGAATCATTAATTTGCCCGCGATACCACCGGTTACGGGACACCCCGTGCATATTTCCCTTTCCATAAAGTTAATTCGCCGTTGTAAATTATGACGATCGTCGTGTAGGCTGTCGCGGGTATCTCGTCGGACAAATGCTCGGTCCAGGGCCGAGCGTAATATCGAGAGATCGCGGAACACGGGGCGGCGTAATGTTGCGCTCCGCGGCAAATGGCCGATTGGAATCGTTAAGAGCCGCGTACATCTTATTTATTAGCGGTGTAAGCGTGTCGAGCGCGCCTTACAAGGCATGGATATACGAATATACGAGGCGAAGCGCGATTTGATGAATAGCCCCTGCTTACGTATTCACTTAGGGCCCAATAATGGCTTTATAAAACACGGCCGAATGCTCGGCCGACTCGTAACCATTCGTCTTCCACGGTGACCCTAATAGCTAATTGGAATGAGAAAAAGGCTAAGGCGAAGTCGCGGAGGAGGCTGCGTTTTAATTGGCCCGCGGCACGGTAATCGAACGCGATTAATATAGAGAGCATCAAACGTCGATCGGCCAGCGAACAAAGAATCATCGTCGGTTAATAACGACGCAATCTAATATGCGCGCATCGCGCCAGAATTAAAGCGATGTGTTTAACGATTCAATATTTGGTTTATATGCCCGCCCTGTCCGATCCGTCGTGTGATCGTCACGTTACAACGTTTTAATTACCTTTCGATCAATAATACCAGCGTGCGCCTTGAAATGAGCAAACCTACCGTAGCAGGTGTTTTATTAAATAAAAATGCTTCGGGATTAAATAAACAATGATAGATACCGATCGCGCACGATTATATTAAGTTGCGACGTGAGCACGTTCCGATTGTTTGCTGCTTTGTCGATTCACGGAATATTTACAGAAACATGAGATTAATTGGGTAGAGGGTGGTCGGACTTGCTCATTAGTGAACGTGGCAGAAGAATTCTGTGGTGCACTAACAATAAGTGTCCTCCGGTCTTTTATGGGAAAAAAGGACGTTTCTAGATACACAATTCCTTTATGTCACGGGGGTCGTTATGTAATTATACGTGCATTCGTTTCCGCAGAATGGGAACGTCTGTGTCGTCAGGAACGGAGAGATAGAGAGAGAGAGGGAGAGAGAGAGAGTGAGAGGAGGGAGAGAGCAAGTCAGACCGCGTCAGGCATAGGTGAAACCTGGCGAAGCCTTGATTACTCGGAATTAGATTCCCAATGAGTTTAATTTCCAGAAAGGCTCTCTCACAATTGGTGTCCTCGCGCGCCAGTTGGCGCTGCTCGGCGAAAACCCTGGTACACTTTTAACAGACAAAGTGCAGACGGGAACACGGCTCATCTCGTCAAGAGTAGGTATATTTAAAAGTAATTGCCACAAAGCAGCGTGTTTGTTGGTTTCTATTTTGCCCGAGCAACTTCGTTGGTTGTTTCGCCGCGGCTACGCGAACGTAGCATTAATCACGGGATTAACGATTAACGAGAGCACGTGGAACGCACAGAAACAAGTTCTGAATAACTTGATGTACCAAAGCCGAACGCACGCATCGTTGCGAGTAAAAAAATTATAAAAGCATTACATGCGATGGAAAAATTATTTTTATTTACAATAGCTAGTAAAGGAAATTCAGAGAAGTTTTACATTAAACGAAGCGTAAGAGGAAAAACTGGGAATCACCATGTTTCGCGATTTTGCGATTGACAGCTTATTTTGTGGGCGGGAACTGGGACTATAGAACTGTCGAATCACAGTGGTTTATAAAGTTCAAATACGTTAAAGATTTTGTATTTATACTGGTTAAAAACAGAAAATGTGCACTCTGCATTGAAACAAAATATGGAATCTCCCCACTCTTTGCCTAAGCATAAGCTTCTATCGTCAAGGTAAAACCAGAAATTACTTCAAAAGAAAATTATATAAGAAAATTAAATTCATTGAACCATGTTTCTTTACTGGCGGACTAAAGTATAAAACCTTAACTTTCTTGATAAAGCTGTTTTCTGACATTCCCCGTTTTCACCTTGCCCTTCAAATAATATTCCTCGAACTGACGAACAATGCAGGCTCAATATTTTATTCTTCAAATATATTCAGAGACTTGAACATGATTATCACCAATAAATAAGACGTCTCATTACTTCGACTATTGAATTCCGAAGCTAAATCTCTGCGACCCTAGTAGCCAGGGCAATATATTACTCCTACCCAGAACATTATGTGATTTATTTATCTCCCTTCCCGTATGACCCATTCTATTTAAGGCTAGTTAAAATGACAATACTAACGCGATCATGGAGCCATAATTCCGGAATATATATTTCAAACGCCGCCGTAGCTATTTACGTCCAGACCGCCGCTACCTTGACCACAAGGGTAAAAGGGATTAGTCAACTACTCGTTATATATCACGGGTTTAGACCACAGACTGCCCAGTCAGGTAAAGTATCTACAGGGTATAAACATTCCTACCTGTCGGCCGTTCCAAATTATGGCAAAGGTAAGCGTGACGAGAAAGGCGCTTTCCAAGGTGTCCCGGTGATCATAGAGCGCGCCACAGCTCATGGAATCGGAATTTCTCGTTCCCACGTCGCGGCGGTTGACTAATAACCGAGGTCTCGAGATTTCACTTATACTTCCTTAAGTGGAAATCACAATCTGTCACCTCACATCCAGCATTCGCGCGAAGGACACCGGGCGGCAAGCGGAACCACTGTTTGCAATTGATTCGTCCAAAGTTCGACAACCGAGCAACACACCGTCACACCTTCGAATCGTAGGAGGCGCGAAAAACGCGCGGGTATGCAATAATTTGTCGGAGAGGAACGCGTTAACCGAATCCAACTGCAAATTGCTTTCGCGCCAGATAACACCTCCCCAACCATTCCAGGTCGAATTATTTCCTTATTAGCATTCAAGGATCGATCCAATCTTTGGTTCGCCGATACACGAGGCAAATTTCCAACTCACTCTCGGGCCTGTCCAGCCGGGCACACAAAAGATCGTTAAAGAGATAAACCGCAGGGCGTTCGAATCGCCAAGGAAATCTCGTCCTTTCTCTCGGCCGCTCGTATTTTCCATCGGTGGAAAGGGTCCGCTTGTCCAAACTGCGGGACGTGGAAATGTAATTGTACCCTTGCTTGGAAAGACTTCCAGGACACCCAGGATTCGGCGGGCGGGTTGACGTAAGGGGGTAACTACGTGTCCGGGACGACTGTTTCCTCGGGAATACAATGGGCGTAATGGGCGGTTGCTGCGGGCAGACGTTTCGGTCACATCTCCAGACGGATGTAAGGAGCTGGTTCCGGGGACCTCGGGGCTCTGGGAGGTCCACGGGACGGGCTCCTTCGACGTCACGCCGTTTACGGGCTCAATACATCATTCTTTTCACAATTTGTCCGAAAGCCGTGAAAGCTGTGGGTTTTCTCGTGTACCCAGTCCCGGGGATACGCTCGTCTCCGGCAAACGTGGCCTCTGACGCAACGGAAGTGTCAGCTACTTGTCCCCGACAGTTAAGTCTTCCAGCGCCGTAGATTTTCCTCGGTTGACCCGTCCAATTGAACTTCCAGCGGCTACCGTACCGTGGCTTCTGATCCACCCACCGGCCCTCTCAAACCCCCGATCGAACGGTAGATGAAACGCGAGAAATTTGTAGGAACCAGGATGTAACGCCGTCTACCTCGATTCAAAGGATGTTTATTTTCGCTGATACTCGTGCGACGGGAAGGTATAGACGTAGCATGGGGATGTTGAATGGGGAGGATTCTCTTTCTAAGCAACGTATCGCGCCCCTAGTTCAGTCCTACTTGGATCGCGCATCCTCCATTGTACGCACTTAGGAACAATGGCAGGGCATCTGCGGCGTAAAATATGAGGATGCCCACAATTAACGTCACGCGAATTATGCCTCATCCCTCCAAATGAGCGATTTATGATGTACGATGCCGTAGCAGGAATCCGGTAGCCAATAATGGGACGCGAATCTCTTCATCCCCCTCGTTAAGCGTCGTTCGCACATAGCGGGAATATCTGGGTAAACAAATAAAACCGGCGTGCCCCATGGGAACCGAAATTGGCCCTGGACCCTTGACATCACCTTCATCAACCAGCAATCGCGACGAACCTTATTACGACAACCTCTGCCGTCCATCAGTCGTATGGCAAATATTCCGTTGGAAATCTTTCGGCGTTCGCCAGCCGCTCGAAGATTAAACTAAAATAAATAGAGAACGGTCACGTACCGATCGATGGGCTAGGTAGGCGCGCGTAATCCCGAAGTATAAATTAATCTCGAAAGGTCGAGGATTAATTTACAATTCAGGATTACCGTCAAGCATCCGTCCCCGAAACTCTCTGTTCTACCCTTCGCCCGTCCACCCACCCTTCACCTCCCTCCCCGTTTTTCGCTGGTGACGAAGGGCTGGATGCGTCTGGGTGGGTGTACCATAACAAGGAGGGGGGTTTCAAGGGTGGATCGCGGATGATAGAGAACCAGAAGGGGGGTTGTATATCGCGTGTCGGATCGAGGCTCATTGTCTTCCTGTCAGGACCGCGCAAATATTGCCACCATCTCCAGCGAACGCGGCCATTCCGTATATATCTATGCAAACAGCGTGCACGCGTGTGTACGTGCTAGTATTAAGGGATGGTAGGCGTCGCATGTCCGCGAATGTTGGTGAATACGGCGAGGTGCTACGTAGGTAAGTGGAGGGTTGGTATTTCTGACAAAGCTTTCCACGATCGTCACTCCTTTGACACGAGTGCCGGGGCTCGTGCAAGGGATGACAAATCCCGCGCGAGGGATTTCCACGATAACCAGCCGCGCGCGCTTGATGGAAACTCGATTCCGTCTGGATATTCTGGGTCGCGGATACGTGGGGGCATAGGCGGGTGCTAAAAAATTCTTAGCCAGATCCCGTATGTTCGGCGAGGGACCTTTGTCTAGTGGATTGTCGGAGCGACAGGCACCGGGGACGTGAAATTTAACGCGACAAGTCTCGCTCGGCGAGGTTGATGTTCTTCGGATCGGTAACCTCCCCCAGGAGATTGATAAGCTACAGAATTTCGGAAAATTCGTCAATCGCTACGGAGTCCTTCCTTTGACGCAGCCTTTTAACTTTTAACACGTGTCGTGTCAATCACGTAGGTACACAGGGCTCGCAGACTGTCTTTGTATATGCTATGTTATTTTTAAATATAATAGTATATTTCAAAAAGACGGTCCCCTTTTGAGAAACATCAAGAGAGAATGATATCTTTTAATATGTAACTATTCACCTTTCATGTGGCCTCTGTTACGTGTGATATCGCACTCTTGCCATGCACCCTTTTCCTATTCCGTTATTTTTATTTCCTTTCAGATGAAATCCCCCTCCGACGGCAGAGCTCTAATTATTTTGAAGCGCAGGGCGCCACCACGTCGACCTGTCCTAATGCATAATGTATAGTCGGTTTTCCAGAGACACTTCCGTAGCATGAATGCGCGGTCTCTGCTGTATTAACAAAGGCGTCGTGAACGGTTTAACGATGTTCGTCTCGTGGAAGTTTCTATTAACCTTATACCACGACAGCGTCGCTGGAAAACGTCGGAATGCTACAAAGAGCATCCTATCGTGCCATCTGGCCCATCCTGGTGAGCATGAATTAACCCTGAGGAACCATACCACCTATTCGGCCCAGGTATAAAACCGAGAGCGTGGATTTTTGTTACGAGGGTGGTCTCCCACCTGAGCGTCCTGTTCCCTTGCTAAAACAGAGAAAACAGATGGAAATCTTTAAACGTGGGCAAACAAACTTGTCCTGTCGAGCCATTCCAAGGAATGAACATTTTAAAAACATAACGGTTGCACTCTAGCGATTCACAGTAAAGATAATCCTGACACCTCGCCAATTCAAAGTTTCAAATTACTTCGAGGGGGTTCTGTTCCAAATCTAAGTCAATTCCATACTTTTTATCTATCACTGTAAATACTATATGTCAAACTACCTTCTTACTTTACTCTGTATAAGCGGAGACAAGTAATCGCCTTGGAGGACGTTTAAGATCGATGGACAAACCATTTTTTAAACATCTAGGTACCAGAGACGAGCAATTTCCTTTTTCCTCGCAAAAGAACCATCGCGTTTTAATAGCAATTTTACAAGCAGCTTAAAGTACAAGGATATATAACGATGTTCTGTTTCAATCTCCTCCGAGATACGGTAAACGAGCCGGATATTAATTCGCGCTACTATTTAAAAGCTAGGAGAGAACGAAGTGGCTGTAGAGAAGCTAGTACCTACATTTCCATGACTAATTAAAACAATCTTCTCTTCGTCGATATCTAAATATTACTCATTTATACCTCAATTACGCTAAAACCATGGCAGCCGGGATTTCTCAGGGCCCGCTGCAATCTTAGCGTCCGACTAACCGACCGAACACGATCTCCCGTTTTTCCGCTTCATTTTGGAGCCGGGCAGTCCGAGGTAAATGAGCCAGACGATAGTGCCGAAATTGAAAGATCAAAGGATTACCATTATTACCTTGTTCCTACGGTAACCTCGGTCGTGCTCCCTGTTTTTCACCTTCGTATTACAGAGGTAGAACCTGCAAGGCAAGCGTTTCACACGGGCCTCTGTTCCTTGCGAGGGATAAGACCGTTATCAGAGCGAACACTTTTGTGGCTTGCGACTGGCACCCGGGACATTTTCACTTTGCAAAGTAGCGGTGGCTCTAACGTCAAATTTCCTAAAAATCCAGAACTGCAGATTCATTTCATTAATTATTCTCGTATGTCATTAATATCATACTACGTTAATTGTGGTTTGAAATGTCGTGGCCATCAGAACCGTGACTCTGAACGTTTCCATTGATTTTCAGTGGCAAGACACTTGCGTTTGTGGGTTACTGTGACTTAAGGGAACTAGGCAGTCCAAAAATCGATTTTTTATTGCATTTTCCGAAAGTATTATCTTTTATTTATAAAATGCCGCTTGGTTTACAGTAAAATTCGCAAAATTTCAGATTTTGCAGCTAAAAACGTGAAGCGGCAACCTACAGCGTCGCCTTTGCCCAGAAACTTTAAACGCGTTTTTATCGAATATTTTTTCTCTTCTTTTTTTCTGATTGCGAACGAATGGAGGGTCAGATCGATATGGAAAAAATTACAGGATGTGTAAAATATATAAAAATTCGAGATTTTCATAAAAAAATGAAAAAGTTACCGGATTTTAGTAGCGCACACACAAGAACGAATTTTACTCGAAAAAATCGCCGTTTTTCATCCACCAATCGCATAATTTGGATTCAATTTTTGTTTTTATAGATTTTCCTGGAAACTATGAATCTAACAAACAAGAATTATACCTTTGAAATCGGATTACGTCACATTTTGAGACCGATATTAAGGCAAAACGACGGAAAAATATAAAAATGTTTACCCGTCTGCAGCGCCATTTTTAAAGCGCATATATATTTCTTACCAATTTTTTTCAATCCATACGGTATTAATAAACATTGGCTAAAAGGATACATCTGGATTTGCTTTCATTTATTTACAAATAAATAAAAGATAGGATCTCTTTCTCACTAAAAACGACTGCCTGACCCCCTTAAGGGGTCATGCCTATCTGTGAAGTCTGAATTTGTTTAAAAAACTCCAAGTTTCTCCAATAAAAATCCCCAAAATACATGTGTTCTTGGGCCTCATAGGAAGGCAGGACCCCTTAACAGTGAGAACTCCCTTCTTAGTAGACGAGACACTAACAAACCTGTTCGCCACTCGTTTTACATAGTAGAATGAGTCATTATGTAATGATAAAAGAAAAATAAATGGTAGAAGATATTTGAATGCATGAATGACAGTCGCGGCCCACCAGGTTGTCGTATCTGAAAATGCTCTAGCGCGAGTTGCAGAGTATCGATCGGCCAAGTAGACTCGATAACCGATTCGATGCTCGAGGTACATACGTATATGCGCGTTGCATGCCGCAGAACAAAGCGCGAGCCGATAATCTATGAAAGGCGAGCACCGCAGCGAGGAACAGCGGGTTAAGCAACTGCTGGTATCTTTATCATCGGAACACAATTTCATTACAATGCGGCCGTGGCGCTTACGAGTCCCAGGAGCGAGCAAACCGTGTGCGGTTTAATTAATCATTCGTAAGCACAGCTTCCATCCGCGGCGTTAATTATAGGCGGGGAACCCGCGCGCAAACTGTGCAACCCGCTTTTCGGTGTAAATCGAAACGAGCGGAAGGTCGCGATCGAAGCGTTTTTAATTCCAACGTTTCACAGGGGGAGTATGGCGGAAAAGGGTTGGAAAATAAAAGCAAGAGGCGCGTTTGTTGCGCGTTACGAATGCAGCTCTCATGCCCGGAATTCCGCGAATTAGTCCGGAAATAATGTTGAACGGGGAACTGGCGGTGCTCCAGCCATGGGTGAAACATTCTCGAACGTCGTCGCATTTTTATCTTATAACGGGAAAAACGTTTCCGGGCCGCGGGATCGCTGGAGTTCGCGGACGCTCGCGAAATAAATTATGAAAATAGAAAGGCCCCGTAGGGCGTTATTGCATGCCGCGCCGCGGGATCGATTATGAAAACAACGCCGGCTAATTGTTCGCCGAACCTGCGCGAAGAAAGGAGCCCAAGTTATCCGAGATCTTCATTACGACACGCCAAGTGGTTTAGCCCCGTGGATCGTTGAACGGGCACCGTCATTTAAACGCAACGATACGAAAGCTAGCCGTTCGCGTGGCGAAGAAAAATGCGCGAACAGGTGCGAAATACGGGACTGACAACGTGTATGCTGCGTCATAACTCTCACTGGCAAGAGTAATGCTCGCGTCGCTCATAAAGAACGGGAGGCTTTGTCAGTATCGAGCTACTCGTCGTTTCATCGCCGCTCCTCCCCCGCTCGTGCGCGAGCGTGCATGCCTACCCGCGGGCAAAAAAGGAGCGAGCTGTACTGGATGGCCTGAAACGGTGCAACCTATATTTTATCGTTCGCCCTTGCCGCGCAGGGCCATTGTGGGCCGTCTTACGCGGACCTTCGCCATAGTTCAGCCGATGACATTTCAATAAACCCGTTAGGGAATAAGGTCAGCCTGGAAGCTGGCCGCCACGCCGCGGTCTATGGGGTCTACCGTCGGACAAAGCATCGGTTTCCACTGTGTTTCACGTTTAAGGTTACTGTGTGCAGGTTCATAGGACAATTGGGTCCCTCTTGTTTGTGTTTAATTAGAATCGTCGATTTAACGCGCACGCCGCTTTGTCCAAACATCGACGACGTTGTTTAAGTTCCATTGGAACGTTTAAAGCGAGGAAGAACGTGTGTCTCTGAAAACAGGTACAAAGCGTTGCGTGCTTTACGTAGGTAGATAATTACACAGTTTGTTTTGGAATATTTCATTCGCCCATAGAAAGTGTAAACACATTACATTTTAGTAAGGTAGCACCTAGAATTTATTTACGAATTTTTTACATTCACCAAACAACGTCACTACGAGTTTTAGGGGGGGACTATACTTTACGCAACGCTAAAACAGACCATTTTTTGGGAAATTTTTGTGGAGGAATTATGAAGCAAATTATTTTGAACCTTTTCATGGCTTTATATTTAACATTTGAAGATACGGAACAAAAATTTTTGTGTAAAATATATGTATTGGTGGGTCGCGCCTTCAATTTTTGTCTAGAATGAAAAAACCAAAAATATTCTTATTATTTATGAAATTATATCGTCGATGAACCTGAAGAACAATAAAAATAGTCGAAAATAATTATTTTAGAAAAAAATCCCCCAAATTTTCCTGTTTTAGCGTTGCGTAAAGTATAGGCCCTCCTTAATAAGTCATCTGTGAGCCAATAAGCACGGTTCACTTGAATCTTTCATTCTACTCTTCTCTTAATGACATCTACTACTGGTACATTCACGGTATCATCGAGAAGCTATCGAGAAGAATGTCAAAAGGAGCTTCGGTCTCGAATACCGCGCGCCACTGGTCATAGTATGCAGGCTCACCGAACAATTGGGTCTTTCTTGTTTGACTTTAATTAAAATCGCCGATCCAAGATCCAGCCGGTAATTAAAGACGTTCCTTGCCGGAAATATTATCTTTCAAAAAATTGTACGACCCTCCGAGGGACGCGGGATTAAGCATCTCTGCCGAGCCGTGAATCAGCTCTTTTTCGGGCAACGAGACGAACGACTCTAAGCAGGGCCGAGCACGATGAAAGCGGTGACATTTCAACAAACTTGTTAGGGAATAAGGTCACTCTGGTCCGACGAGGAACTTCAATTGAAATGCCGGCCCGTAATCGCGCGCCACAGAATATTGTGCCGCGTCGAGAGGGGGCGATTCGAGGAAAACAGGATGAATTCTGCATTCTTAGTAACGCATGTTACGATCATTACTAGCGTTAACTTGCTCACCATTGCTACTAACATTTACCCTTTTTCTCCACATGGACACCGTGCAGTAAAATGCCACTATCGGTGAAATAATTGAAATTTTAATACTTTAATTCATACTCTGCGGAATGAAAATCCTCAGTTGAATACGTAAAAACGAGGCGAGCGTATGATACGCGTACGAACGATTCCAAATTTAGATATTAATATCCATCAGAGAAGCTCAGCTTCAGCCGTTAATATTACTCGTAACTGGCCCATTAAAGTCTTAGCAGGGGGTTCAGTAATTAGCAAGATTGCTATTCGAGGTACAGAGTTTATATTTTGATATGTCTTTCGCATCGTGTGTCAACGGCCATCCATGTTTATTACGACATCTCTTTCGAAATAATACGCCGTGTTTAGTAAAACAAAACTTGAAACTTGGGAAGCTTCAAAGTAACAGATCTTCGCGAAATCTCATGAACAGCTCTTTGCTGTAACGATTCCAGAAGAATCTGAAGAAGAGAGATCAGGACAATGGTGGCAGCAGGGGTTGAAAATTAATAAAAAACCCCTGCACGGTGTTTTTATGACAAGCATGGTACGGTCGGCTGCTCTCACCAATTAGTCAAGGTCGAGGGGGAGGAAAAGGAAGCGGAAAGCAACGGATCCGAGGCGAGATGCCCGTTTTTCCCTCCGTGACCACGGAGGAGTCACGCGCAGATATGGTTTTCACGTGTCAGCACGCGGGGACGGGCCAGAAGGTTACACGAAGGAAAGTTTTCAGACCACCTATGGCGACGGAGCCGCGGGTGGGATCCGCGAAGGCAATTCCACCGGTATTGTGCGTAAATACTGAATCATTGGCGATCATAAAGGCGATTCCAGCGCGGTATTTAACGGCTTTTAAGGCGGCTCAGAGGGCCGCCAGGCAAGCGCAAGAACACCGACAGCCTCTCCTTCTCGACGTCGTTTTTCATTTTCCACCTTTTCACATCGATTTCCGCGGCACAATGAAGTTTCACTGGGGACCGTTGAGCAGCCTGCTGCGACTACGAAGAGAAAGAGAGAGAGCGAGAAAGAAAAAGACGCTACGTGAGAATCGGAACGAGACGGAGCACCGTGATTCTTTGGAAAATTGATATGTGACGCTCCCCAGTGTACTCTCGTCCGAGTAAAAATTCATAAAGCGAGAGGCGATAAAACGGAAACTAGTTTATAGCGTTTAATGCCTGAATTAATTATCATTTAACGTGGAGACAGATCCCGTGGCACGTACCCCAACCCCTTAATTATTCAAGGGCTCCGATAGTGCGTTAAAACTTGTTACGTTGAACGGGAGCCACCGCAACGGCGCTGGGGGGTCGTAACAGCGTAGGTACACGACGGAACAAGGAAGCGAATTTAGCGAATAAGGAAGACAGCGTAGAAAATTCCAGCGGTTCGCACGGTGTCTTCTATTTAACCAATTTGGAGATACGTTCGCGTCAACTGTACAAAAAAGTTCGAAATCATCCACATAATTGGCAACGTCTGGGCTTAAAATTGTATTTAATTCGTGCCTGTGCCTTAAACTTCATTACGGCGGTGTTAAAGCACTGTTCGATTCAATATCGAATACACGAGAAATGATTGCTGTCGGGAGAATCCGTGAAACTAACATATTTTACTCGGCGTGTAGAGTTATGAGAAATTAATTCGCCAGTAACAGGGTGCATAAACCTTGTTGACCCCGTGCTTTGCAGAACAGGCTTTTGCTTCAAAACAATAACAGGACGTTCGCTACTGCACCCAAGCAAAACTGCAAATAGATTGCTGGATTAAAGCGACCGGTAGGTAGAATATTCAATCTGGGACTCCTCCGTATTCCCACAGTTTAATCTAATCTTCCATTTGTCAAACATTAACCAGAGAATAGACTCTCTTCAGGTCTGAGAAGCGGTGGCCACGCTTGTCATTTAAATAAGCACAAGATGGTCCGTGTAACCGTCATCTTATTGCAATTTCCTGTTGGCTCGGGCATGACAATTTGGATATCTGACGTGGCACGCAGACTTCCATGGCAACGAGGATCGACGCATAACTCTCCGGCAGCTAACAGGGTTCCGCCTTCGCGGGCGAAATTCACGGAGGGTTCGGGGGTGGCGCGAAACGACAGCAGAATTTCCGTGGAATTTGGCGACGATCGACGCGCGTCGACGTACGTCGCACGGTGACGTTTACCAGCGACGATTCGGTATTCCCCCGGTTCCCGATGACGTATGCATGAAATTGCGGGCTAGTTTATCGGCCGAGAGCCGCCGATGCAAATTGTGACGACGCTGTGTATTGCACGCGATCGTAACTCGGCCACTTGCTCGAGTCCACCAAACGGCGAACTAAATTTACGGGCATTGACGGACATCAAGGAATCCTCTCCAGAGAGTGTTTAGGTATCTGAAATTTCATTAGTTAAATGGACTATCGTTAACTTCGTCGAGGTTAACTTCTGGCGAATGCTCGCTGAGCGAGTTCTCGCTGATACAGGGCTACCGTTCCACTATGCAACCATCATGGACAATCGTTGTATCCTTAGGTAGGTATGTACAAATTTATTACGATCCATTGCAAATTTATCGCACGAAGGTCAGACGTGACCATCGTGAGGGTCTGGAGAAGGGATCGCCAGAAATTTGCGGCCTGAATGCTTATCGATATATATTTTTTCGTTCAATATCGATACATGAAATGCATTATTGAAATGGTATTTATATTCATAATATCGATACGAGGATCGTATCAATTTACCAATTAAAAAGTAAGCTACGCATATGCAAGAAAATATGATTTTAGATTAAAAAAATTTCCAAGATAAAAGTTTTTGTGTAGTATTAGGAAATTATTTTATTTCAATTAATATTCAAAGTATCAAAATGAAAACAAGTAGGTAATTTACTTTCCAAATTATATTTATAAAGGAAACTACTTAGAATTTATATATTTATAAGAAACATCATGGGAATCATTCAATATAGAGCGAATTACACTAATCCACATACGCCCAAATCGCCCGCACCCACGACTGTAAGATTTTTCCGTTTTTGTAATAAAATGAATATCATAAACTATATGGTCCTGTTTTCGAGTCGCAATTTATAATTAAAAACCTGCGTTTTCCGATAATGGCTCTTTCACAGATTTCTCTTTCATATTTCAACGGATTTTCATAAATTTTGGAATATTAATCACGGCCGTTGCGGGCGATTTGGACGTAAGTGAAATTCGCCCAAAAGAGTATGAAAAACAATTAGGTACTGAATTGTACTTACACGTAGTAATTCGAAAATTATTAACTTGAATTAGCTTGCACGAAAGAAGATGCAGTGAAAATTATCGATATTTTCACCAAAATTATCGACACCTGTAATTATTAATGTTTGAAATATCGATAAAAAATATTGATATATCTACAGACAAATATAGTACAGTTATCGATAAATATCGCGCATCACTAGCCTCAATAACTTGTGCTTTCCTTCACCATTACTTATACCTATGAAAAAGTGATTCACGAGTTGTGTGTTTTGCTAATTAGCAATATCACGGAGTGTAAATTGTAGCCACGCAATTTTGCTCGACTTTAATTGGTCTACGAAGGGAATTGCTGAACGTCGTAGCAAGGTGGAAATTTGTCGGCTGCATGAAGATATCTCGGTTTCGGTTGGCGTACGTGGCGAAGGATTTCGTGCAACGTGAACCCCGTGTTTTCTAAGGCTGACGCCTACCTTACGGTCTCCCTGTGCTCGCAACGATCAGAGCTGTCTCACCGCGGGGGATCACGTAACGCCGCAGGTGTGCCAAACATTTTTCAGGAAACGTGAGCGGGCCGGCGAGCCAAAATTATACGAAATCTCCAGCGGCGAAGGACGTCCCTTCTGTAAATTCCGACCTCCTCTTTCGCGTCACCCTCTTAAACTCTCCTGGAAGTCCTGCGGACACGTCCTTATTACGCGACGACCGAAACTTACGTCTTTATGCCTGGCGACAAGCCTTGAATACATCTCACGAAACAAGTTTCTAATTAAGGGAAATACATCACAGTGTCTGTCACTGGCTTTCCTTTACAGAAACATCGAATGAAATTGACTTCGAGCATAAATGAACAGCACACTTTTAAGAAATGTAGAATCCAACGAATATAAAATTTACTCGACTGCCATTTGTCGGATTTCCAATTATCGTAAATTTTGCAAACTATTTTTCTCCGCGTAAGGAAAGAGCTTTTACAAACGCGAAAGCAATTGAAGATTAATAAGAGCAGGAATTTATATGGAACAATTTGCACTGGTCCGATGAAACACAGAGGTCGCTGAACATTTTTGCTCGAATTATTACTAACGTCAGAATCTTTTACGAATATTTTTCCGCAACGCTGTACGTTAAATGAAATTTCACGGGCCGTCGCGTGGCCGCATAAAATCAACCAGACATTCGACGTAATCTCGCGCCGATGTAATTTCGCTACTGCATTAACGTTACTTTCGATTTATTTGCAAAATCGTTATTCGGAAAAACGTGTGCGCTCGGTCGTACATTTCCTCCAACGATCCACGGGCGAGACTGTCGGAGGGAGGGAGAGGTAACTGTGATTTCGGTGTGATTCAATTTCCATAAATACTAGTCGCAGGGTTCATTTTTAATCCTCTGATTTGCGATCGGTCGTAAATACAATTACCGCGGCTGGTGAAACGACGAATCCGCGTCGACGATTATTGACTGGCCGGTCATCCATACCCGTCGAAATGAAATTTCCAGAGGACAGCCAGCGATACGCGCAGATCAACCAATCTATCCGTGGCGATATCGTCTCATTGCCAGTCGAATCGATCCGTCCAAGATCGCCGGACCGTGCAGGTGTTCGAAATGTTTTTCTGCTTCGTGATACCTGATCGCCACGTGAGTCGAAATTACATGAAATCTCCAACAGAGTCTCTCAGAGAAGCCTGGTGATACCCACCTTCTCTCCCACGTTCTGTCCTCCTCTTCCTCTTTCTAATTCCTTCCAAGGGGTCTCGACTAGTGAGCATCGGTTTGGAACCAGCGTTGCACGAATCGGTACAATACGGTACGCGGGATATATCCTTACAGGCAGCGTTTGGTTCCAAATATTTTTGTAATAATGTCCACCGAATGGGAGGGTCCGCGGTGACAGCGACAACAACGGGATATGTCTCAATGTTTTGGCCCGCTCCTTCAGCTGTCCCCATTGTCGAAGGAAATTGACAATGGCACGGTTCAAATGACGTTCTCCTGCCGTGGGCACACTCTGTATACCTGCAAACAAGAGGGAGAAAGAAAAAGGATCCCACACACCATGGAGGTCCCCCATTCCGAAGCGATCACCGGCCGCTTTTAGCGACACTTAAGATCGGTCGGTGGCTTCAGTTTGCTCTTTTGTGGCCCGGTTTTTGGAAATACGCGCCACCGACGCTCTTGCCAGCCACGAGGATCGAGGGAAGATGGATACCTTCCTGGACCCCGGGACAATGCCACCGCGGTCGTTCTGCTCGACGAACTTTTAATAGATTTGTTGTTGCTCGGTGGCGAGTACCGGAAAATGAAGGGGTTGAAAGGAAAACGTGGCCACTTCTCCATACTTCGAGCTGTAATTCTATTATTGGAGGAGCAGAGTTAAATTGTTACTAATATTCGTCGAAACATTCTATTTTGTTTTGATTATAGCAATCTACAATTTTCATAACTCTTCAATAAATTTAGTTATTCTCCTCTTTCACATACAGTCGCTCGTGAAAGTATTGGAACACTCTTTAAAACTCTTTAAAATTGATCCAAACGACTTGAGTTTGTTTAGAAACTAGATGGATTAGTTCGCAAAAAGACTCAAGTCGCTTGGACCAATTTTAAAAAAGTTATTCTGTATTAAAGAATGTTTGAATATTTTCGGGAGCCACTGTACTTTCGAACAATATTCGAAATCTAGAATTTAAGCTTCTGCAAGGTAAAACGCTCCGGGTCTACCAATATTTCGTCTAAAACAGTTGAATTTTGAATGATATTCAAAGTGATTCAAAGCGGAATTGAGGGCGCCACCTGCTCGCGCGGGCGGCAGTGAAAGTGCAAGGGCAAAACGCAGTGCTCCAGATTGTGAAAAAAGTGAATACCTAAATCCAATAAAAAAACAGTCATCCTACAATATTTTTCCAAGATAATAGCAGAACAGGTAATTAGACTTGCTAATCTAAATTTATTTCTTACTATGGACACCTTTGAATTAAGATTTCTTGTTACTTTGGCAACGAAAAGACGGAGCAATCTCTCCTTGCTTTAAACTCTGTTTATACAGCTATAAAATCTTTAAATCATTACCTATGCATTACTAAAGAATTGCTTCATTCTTTAACTGCATAATTAGACAACTCGTGAAGTACACATTAGAAATTTTTAATAGGAGAAAATGAATGCACCCACAATGATGGGGTTTTTATTACAGATTTGATATTAATTGTTTACGTGGAAATGGAGCCACTCTTCTTCGAAGTCTGCCTCTGTAGCTGGCGAATCTTCAAATCATCACTGGCGGAATTTTTAAATTGTTTCTAGTAACTATGAAGTCATTTAATTTTTTTCACAGTATAACGTATAATTAGATTATTTCTCAACTATTTTAAACGTCCTTTCTCGTGAGAAAGGAACAAATGTCATCCAGAAGGTCGACTTTTCGTTTATTCCCCACACCGGGTTTAAGAACCACGCAACGCGCGTCTTTTAATTTTCTAATATTCGGATCGCGTGTAGTATTTTAATACTACCCGTTGCAAAAGCCGAATAACCATTCGCGTAAAATGGGAGGTCAATTTCCCCCCGAAAACGCTTGCGAAAGCGAGAAACCCGTAATCATCGAGTGACGAGGTATATTTCCAGCGTGTTTCGCGGTGGGTCGTTATTCGTATAGTCATGATTAAACCAGCAAAAGATAGTATTCCGTCTAATTGCCTAATTGCACCGTTTAAGGGGACCCATTTAATTTCTTCACTTTGTTGCGCAAATCCCAATCGCCTAATGCCCGGGCGATTCGAAATGAAAGGGTTCACCTTCGCGCACATATATCAATCCCGAGAAATCCTAGCGTCTTCCAGGCCCTCCGAAACGCCTAGATGAAATTATATAGCCAGCAGTATTCTCTAAACGATGGAATGTAAATTCTATACCGTTTGCCTGGCTAGCAGGTTGTAGATCGTAATTACACAATAGCCACAGCCCTAACTGACCGTTCAAAAAGGTTCGCCGTCTTAAGGTACGGAAATGCCCGATCAAAATAATTGGAATTGATTCGCGAAACCGTCTTTTAACGTCGACGCAAGTCGGGGATCCACGAGTTGTCTCTCCTCTTTAGTTGACTCGACCTCGTCTACTTAATCGGTCGTGGCACACGCGCCTCCTGCGAAAGGAAACGATAACTTTCGCCTTTCGTTGATGCCACGCCGGAAAAGCTGGCAAGAAGCAGAATCGTCTTACTGTTTCTTTTTGCCCAGTTTCCATAAATCTCTCCTCGGCCGCTCAAAGGCGAAGAAGCCCACGGTGCGCGCTCGGAATCGAATTTCTTTGCCACGTGGCGGGCATATTTTATTGTCGGTTCCGGGGAGATCTTAAAAAAAAAGAAACAGGAACAGCTGCCGGTCCTATATGGATTATCCTGTTTGTTGTGTGAAGGCAACGAACGGGTGCGGGTCTGTTTATGTTTGCGTTACACGCCCTCCCTAGAACGTCTTATAACGTGTTATTATAATAACGGCACTTTCGTAGAGATTAACTCAAAATTGGATTAGGTTCGCTCTTAATTGGTGGATTTACAGCTAGAACGTTTGCATCGCCGTTGGTACCCATCAGAAATTAAAGAACTACGCGTGCTATTATTTCTCCCTTTATATTGCTCGTGCCTTTAGGGTGTAGCATGACCCCCAATACCTTAAAAGCTCCGAGCAGCTTTATAAGTTACCCGTTTGGTAATAATATGTCTGCGTTAGGCAGACAGTGATCCTTCATCCCTGATATCTGCTTCATTCTTCTAAATTATTAAAGAATACGGTCCCCTAATTGTCCCACGCAAGGTGCACCATCCAACTCACCTTGTTTCATCATTAAGCTTGTCCCATATACGACTAAACCGATATAAACGGACAGCACAGCGAACCGCCGCCGTCTAGCGTATTTATCATCCGCGAGGAGACACAGTTCGCGCGAAACTTTTCCCAGAGTTGCATTTCCGCTGCAAACTTACGTCATCTTCCGTAGTTTCGAAAGTACTTGGACGTATAATTGTATATATCAGCGCGAACAAACAGCGTCGCCGTGAACGGACGTGAACCCGACGGCTTCATTAGTCCGACTGAAATACGCGTAAGACTGTAGACCGACGACGGGGCAAACGAGGATCCCTTGGCGAATGGAAAATAAAGCTTGGCGACCGATGTTTTTACGAGAAACTCGCCATGTCGACGTTTCACCTCGCCTCCTAGCTGCCTTACGCTCGGCGAACACTCACGGTCCCTGGCCACGTTTGCTCAACTCTTTGCAGAACCGACTGCTCGGCTCATCGCCTTACAAAATGAGTTAAGCAAATGTCCCCTTTCGTTTCTGGGGAAATGGGGCTGTCCCTGTAAGTCCGCGTAACGACGTTACCACGCGTTCGTACTGCACGTATTGTTGGTGATGTGCGAGCTATTAACCAGTCTTCTAAGTAGTTTCGATAAACAGCAGAAGTTGTAACAATATGTTAGTCTAACTAAATAGTTTTAATAAATAATTCAATGATTTTGATGTATGCATAGGAGATTTCGATAAGTTCTACGTGTTAAATCCTTCGCCGTCAAATTTTCGTAGTTTTAGCTTGTAAGACACGATTTTCGGATGCAAATCAATAACTTGTTTTCGTCTCCACTTCTTCTCAACCCATGGATAGGTTCTTAATCGCCGTAATCAACGGACATTAGTATTCCGTATTAGTTAGTAACTGCGCCTTCTATCCCCGCCGTATCTCCAGCTATTAAATCAATCATCCCGAAGATTGGATCGATCGGATCGAGCGTGGGTCACGCCCATAATTACGACAGTACGTGACAATTTTGACGATATAGTCCACAAATTCGTTCTCGTTTCGGTGTCGATTTTCGTCCGAGCGATAATTCGAGCCACATTTTTCGCGACAGCGTCGGGAGAGCCCAATTTATCGGGCCACAATTTTAAGGAAAGGATTTGGCGCGATCGAATTTAGTGCTGGGGAAAATATCGGAGGAACGATAGATACTGAAAATACTATATGACAGAAATTTCTTAATATTAATAGATTATTGTCCACGTTCGAGTGTACGATCTGTTTTTCCCCGCCCAACCGTGTTTCAAATATTAACATGAAATACTTTCCGTATCGCGTAACTCGCACATAAAAACATCATATTTATTCTGGACTAAATTTATAAAAACCACGGGAGGGAACAGGGTCGGAGTGAGAAAGCTGTTTTTCCGACCCTCGACAGACGCCACCCCACCCTACTCGACTACCTCGGCTTTGCCGCCGCGAGCAACAACACTCGTCATTTACAAAAGCGACCCTTTAAAATAAATCCACATCGCCTCTCGCAAGAGCCGCTGGGGGCGATTTGCTTGCGCCTGTTTCATCCCCGCTATAATCCGTCGTAGTCCGCCTCGAAGCTTGCTCGCACCCCCAGAACTACGAATTCCTCGCGGCCCTATGATTAACTTCCATTCATCGGTAGTTTATCTGAACCACAAAATCGAAAGGTCAAACGGATCGCGTGCCATCCAATATAGAAGCGTTTACGAACCTTGGATCTAAAGGGAAACTAAGTACATAGTATAGTTGAACATTGATTGCATCCGGTAAATCATTATTTAGTGAATTGTTTAGTTCGTGTGTGTCTGCAATGACTGAAGAGGTCATTAGACGCTGCATTCATAGCAATTAAATGATGCATACGAATGTAAAATTAACGGGCAATGCATCAACGACGATAAGTGAAGTTTTAGGAGAATGGGGAGAAAGTTATTGAAACTACTAATTACGCACACTGCCATAAATTCGATGACCACCGCGCAACTGTGCTTCGAAACAATGATTCCCAATTGTGCGAGTCGATATCGCGAACCCTCCAAGTCGAGATCCGATAATAGGGAGTTCCGGGTCGTGTGACGCGATACCAACAACTTCCGGCTTCTAGAATCGTGTGTCGAGAACCCCCAGGCCGGTACAAAACTCGACACGAGCAACATCCATCTCTCGGCATGTAGAACCCGACGCGTACGAATTTCAGCCGCACTTTGTCGTAGAAACCGACAATTTTCCTCATTTCGGGGTAAACGATCGTAAGGCAGATGTTCGCGTGGCACGTTTAGAACGTGTGGATAGATTTCAGGGCTTAGGAACGAAGCTTTTCGTGCACATCCATCGTGCAAAGTTACGTGCAAGCATGTGTCACAGAGATAAGTCCTTAATTAATCGAATGATGTGTACATTGCTTGTCGGCTGAGTCAATTAGTAAATACGGATCAGCGATAAAGTTAAAACTTTACAAGTAGCGTTAATAGATATGGGACTTTTAATGCTGTAATTCACATCGGATTATACACTTTACTTCTAGTAAGTTAAGTAAAGAAATTCTTGTGCAGAGGAATATGAACGTTTCCACGGGAAACAGGCTTCCATCTTCGTAGTTGTATCAACTGCGCGATGGAAATTGTCGACACAGGCGCACGGAATTCACGAGGGCGCATATTTCTTAATTAATATGCCCAGCTCCTTGTTCTATCCGACGCCATGCAGAAACCCTCGACGCAACCAACCCTTATTTCGCATTTTCGTCTCATCGCCGGGCGGCGCATCCTCATTTTCGTGTGCGAAAGTACGAAAGTGTTCGGCGAAGGGGAATATGTACCGAGCATAATCGTACGTATTCAAGTTTTCGCGCGAAGAAACGGTCCCCGATACGATCTCGCAGCGCAAAGTTCGTCGGGTTTAATCTCGCGCATTAAGAGCGTACAAGCGCTTAATTAAGCTGGGACGCGTGACATCCCATCTCGCTGTAACGATTTTCCCCTTTCCTTTTGATAAAGCGGGTCATTAGGACGGAAGGGGAATAATCGCAGAAATGGAGAGGAACTTCCACTTTCCTCGGTATCTCATCCTCATTTCATAATAGTTTATGCTTCGCATTATATCCCCGATTGAAATTCCTTTTCCATAATTAAGGGGTATACAAATCTGTCGCGAAACGTTTAAACAGCCGGCGATGACCTCGCGAAAGGAATTATTATCCACTGGGGAACCGTGATCTCTCAAGAAAGAAGACGGAACTTTTATAATGGGCACAGAATGAACCACCTCGGTGAATGGAAGTTTTTCTTAAGTGAGCGTTTAATTAGACAAATACCGTATACCGGACTAACAGCTAATGCTGCCTTTATTTTCTCCTTGTTTCCGGTCTTATGAAAGAATAGCGCTACCGAGGTAATCTCGCGGACCAACTTCTCCCCATCTTCTCATACTCCAGAACCGCTTGCACAATTTGCTGCCCGCGATCTTCGTCTTCTTTTCATATTATCCTTTGAAAATACGTCTCCACTCGGTAGAGATTGTATATTAACCTACTTCTAATAAGATTTATTTCTGAAGGAGGCAGACTCTTTTCAAATCATGATAAACAACGATGTCCTTATCATTTATAGATTCAATTTCCTTCGGTTAAAAGGTAATTGCGTCACTTTGATTAATCAATTCGGTTGATCTCTTTCATCTGATTCGCCGCATCGCCGTGGCAAACTTCTGCAATCTGTCAGAATTGACCGTAACACAGTTCGTCCCTTGTTGAAGGAAACAACTTCCTCAAGACGCCGTGCAACGAAGTTTGCTTCCCGAAAGCTTGGTCATTCAGGCCAAGTACGCGCTTTAATGAAACAATTAACATCCACCGCATTTGCATATAACGGTAACGCTGGCTTTTCTTAACGACCCAACAAAGGAACAGATTAAACAACGGTGTAACAGAAACATCAGATACCCGGGGCTCATCGTTCCATCCTTGGAACGAATATTTGCCCGTCCAGATGAGCTTGGAAAGTACGGGCGTTCAATGTTCACTTTGGCTTCTTTTTTCTAATTTTCTCCCGCGAAAGTCAGATTTAACCCGCGCCACCAACATACGTTGCAGTTGGAACACCCACTTCCAGCGTGATTTGTTGCAACGAATCCCCCTATTATCCTCCTTGGATTTTCATTTCGCACTTGCTGGTTAAAGGGAGGATAGCTGCCTCTTCCTAAGACGGCCGTGTAGACCGACGCTAATTGAAATCCATCCTTCTCTCCTTTTTAATTAAAGTATAAGTGTCCTGACTACTCGTTCTCCCGTCAGCGAACCTCATAAACCGCCGTTTCCCGGCTAATCTGTTATTTAAGTCAGAACCCTGGATCCACAATATTATCTGGAACAATAATGTTGGGACAATGGTACGATGAAGCAGGCTTAGGGAAGGAAACTCGCACACCTAAGAATAAAAGACAAGACTCGTTTCACAATGACTATATTTGACATCTCAAATTAGCTATACAGTTATACAGATTCAACATATACCCTATTTTCGATGTCGTTCATCTTACGTTCTATCTTCCATTTTCTTCAAACCTTACGCTTCAACCCCTCACAATTCGCATTCAACTATAGTTTACGATAATGGCTAATAATTCACAACGTAGACAACTCATTTCAATCCTGCTTCACTACAATTCAGTTCTAGTAGAGATAGTACACACAATACTATACCATCGTGATCTAGGGCACAGAACAATATACCTAAGTTCTTCTTACCTGTCTACGCAGCAGAGTAACCCGGGACTACCCTTTCAGTTCGGTAGCGCATGGCGGACTTGCAGTAACGGAAAAACGTTTATCGTAATTAACGCGTCTAATCTCGTCGTTTTCTGAGCCAGCGACGAGAGCCGGTCCACCGTTGCGGCATATTATGAGCTTAGAAACTAGCGCCGCGGATCCTCCTCTTTCCCTGTCTCATGACCAAAGTTTGCTTGCCGCTTGAAGCTCGGACGTTCAGCGGGCGCGGACAAGCGCTTAATTAAGCGAATAACATATATCATCTTAACGCCTAACGGCCATAGCGAACTTGCTCGACTTGGCCGTGGAAGAACGGATCCAGCCAGGCCAGCCGGCGTGTAACGTTCATATACGCGCATACGTCTAACCAGGGGCTGCTTTTCACCAGTTCCCCCGTTCTCTCATATGTGAGAGAGAACTGGGACCACCTCGGTTCACTGGCAAAGACGACGCCTCCCGCACCCTTGTCCGTGCTCCATTCTCCTTTGCCGGCATTGCACACCTTAACGTGTACCTACATTGCTGCGCATTTGCCGGCTAACTAATAGAGGGTCCCTCCTACTACGGCCTTCCTCCTCCTTCGACCCCATCCTCCTGCGGCACCACCTCCTACACAACGGCTACCGAACGTGCAGCCCGTAACGAAGATATCCTGGAATTACATAGCCGGCTTGTGTACGGCACCCTCGGGCGGTCTGCGACCGAGATATCGCGCCGGTTGCCAGCCCTCGATCCGAAAGAGATCGAATGAACCGCCTTCCACCTACACCTACACTGGTACGTGCATACAGGGTGATCTAAAAGCGAGGTGGAATGATTTCGGGACATAATGGCATTTACAAAAATTTTAGGAAGTTAGGTTGGTTTTCAGAAAATTATGCAACTTTGTGTGCAAATAGAGTAATTCGTAAGACGATTCTATTTTTAGTTGGTGCCATAGTGCGGTTTTGAAATCACACCTTCAAAAGAATGCAAAATTTTCTTTTTCGTGGAATATTTCGAGAACGGTGAGAGAGAAAAGAAAAGAAGTTTTAACAAAAGTTGCATCTTTCTTTTATATCTACAAAATTGCGGAAAATAATTATCGAAAAATTCATAGTTTTCAAGTTACCCTCACTACTAATCCGAAATTCCGTAATTATTTTACGCAGTTTGAGAAATATAAAAAAAGGATGCAACTTTTGTTTAAACTTCTTCCCAATATCCCCTACCGTTCTCGAGATATTTCACGAAGAAAATTCTGTATTTTTCCAAGGAGTGATTTCAGCCCTTAAAACCGTAATATGGCACCAACAAATAATAGGTTTCTGTTACGGATGAACTGCTCTACTTGCACACAATGTTGCATAATTTTCTGAATTTCCGGGTTGCCTAACTTCTCTTGTAAGCTGCTTATGTATCCTCATAATAGGAAATCTGGGGAGTTAACGTATGACGATTACGAATGTCGATAATAAATTATTACAGCGCTTGTGCTTCCGTCAGCTTTGATTTGTGGACTCATGTTGACTCAATATACGTAGTGTAGTGTCGCAGAACAAGTCTCTAAGTTATTCGACCTCCTTTCTCGATCACCCGGTAGGTGCCTACGTATAATATCAGTCTGGCTCGATTTTCCGAGGCGTTCTTTCGCACGGTAAAAGGGAATCCGGCCGAGCAATCATCGGCACGGTGTTCTACGCAAAGTGTTTGGGTCTGCGGTGTGTCCCGTCCCATCGGGAAATCGATTCCCCTCCCCGATGTAGACGGTGTTTATCTCGCGGCAAAAAGTCTTCTCTATTGGGGGAGACTTTTTGCTCGGGCCTCCCTCCTTCATTTCGCGAAATCGAAACGTGATACGCGATCATTGAGTATTGGGAAGTAGACGGGTTATTCGCGAGTGTGTTGCTGGTTACAAAAGTCGTGGTCCAGTAGGAATCGGTGGAATAAGGTTGATGAGAAATATCAAGGTACCTAGATATATTTAAATTAGAAGCGAGATTGTATTAACGCTCATTCTGCACTCTTATTAGTCGATGAATGAATTATTCTCGATTCTCTTAATGAGATTGTGACTCTGTCACAGAGGTATAGAATAGACCTAATATCCAATGTATTTTCGCGGCACGGTTTTCTGGGGCTCTAGAGCCCCATTACCATGCCCGCGTCACCTGCAAAATGCTCATTATGGTGGGAATTAGAATTTTAATGAATTTATATCATAAATTTCGTGATAAAGATAAAACCACAGACGAGGTATAGAATGGACTGAAAACCCAATGTAATTTTCTGTCCCGGGTTTGTGGAGTCATATTCCTTTTCGATAAATGTAACTTGGAATACCTCACCAAGGAATTGGAACTTGGTATATCTCAGTACGATGCTGAAGCAGAGAGGACTTTCTGAAATTTTTAAAATTCCATCAGTTCCAGCACCTCACTGAAATATCGCTACACTCCTATTCTGGGGTAGGAATAGTCGAAGCACACTTGATATTCTCAAACACATTTTTATTTCATATAGATACACTAGCCTTCCTTAGGTGTTTTCTTTCACTATCACTTTTCACTATCACTTTTCACTACTTTCTTTTAAAACATATTATCTTATTAATTCCTTCTCCCGCAAAAAGTTGAACCTGAAAAGCTGAAACAATCAACTGCGTTACCTTAGCGATGGAATTGGGAGGGCACTAACAAAAGATTTACTACTTATGTTGTTGCCGATCGAGATGATTTCGGATGACAGAAGAGCATGAGCATGCAAATCCATCCCAGAGATACATGAACGAGAGAAGGAAATGTAACCCATTGATGAGATGCATGAGAGGGAGTCATTTCGCAAGTCATGCGAAACCATCGAAGAAATGTATGAAATAGAACAAATCATACAAAAACCATCGAAGAAATCAGGTCGAAAAGAACAAAACTGAATTTGGAACTTTGTAGATAAAGAAAACTTTGCCAAAGAATGCGTTTCTACGAATCCCAAAATTTGATCAGCATCACCCGAATAAGCTACCTTGACCAGGGGACAGAGGGTGAGCAGAGAACCGGTAGGTCCAGCAGGTCCGAGTCGTCTGGAAGCTCCCGGGCTCCCGGAGGTCCTCCAGGCCCGGGGAGGTTCTGGAGCTACGACCGCGACGATTGCTCACCTATTTCGGGAAACAACACTTGCGATGTAAATAAGGTCACTTGTTAACTTCAATTGCGAATGCCAGCTGATTATTCGACAGAAATTGACATTTCCCCTAAAATATTCATCCCGGTGGCGATACTGTACCCAATAATATTAACAACATATAAATAATTCTTAACTATGATCGATAAAACACGAAATGTAAAGCAATTAGTAACATGTGGACTTGGACTTTGAAATTATTTTCCACTCCGAATGAATTTTATTACATTCTTGCATCATTCCCCAAACAGTGAACGGCTCTCAAGGTCTCGGATGATATCATCGAAACAGAAAGGAACTCTCGCATGCTATTTATTTGTCATTTGGAAATTCCATTAGTCGACAAACAGCGCAGCCTCTGCCCCTAATTGCAGCCGGTTAAAGTCTTTAACTATTTAAGTTAGAAATTACCGGGCGTAATTTCAATGGCGCTTTCACGGCCTTTCTCTATTCATGCGCGAAGAGAGGAACTACTGTCACGCTGCCGACTAAGGACTCCTCTCTCTCCTAAAGGCTGAAACGTGTCTGGCATAATTGAGGCATCTGAATGGCTGCGCGAATATTTCAGCCAGCCGGCTAACGTCGATGTTTTGCACGTTAATGTATTCAAAATCGTACGTGTCGCGGCGGTAATCCGGCCGAGCCGTTCGGCGCTTTAATAATCCACCCTAACGTTCCGGACTTTGCCCGCGGACTCGCTCGTTCGCCAGCTCGCTAGCTCGCGCCCCGGTGTAAACACCAGTTGACGAGCGATACACCGTGTAACGCGGCAAGGAGATAATAATTTCAAACTCCAGACTCCAGGCGGAAGTTCCTCCGCTTCGAAGCAACCGAATCGATGCATGGCTGGCAGTAGACGCTTCCACTTATTACTTCGACTGATTAATTATATTAGTTAACGCTCGCTAACCAAGTGGCAGCAATTTCAACACATTTTGTAGAGAAAGAACCAAAAGTCCAGGTTGACATTATTTTATTAATATAAAATCGAAAGCATTGGCCGTACGTGATCAGCAATTGGAACATTAACGACTGCGCTGCACACGATGCATCAAACGCGATTCCATTACGGCCGCATAAATACGTCGCTCTTTTGCATGCATTACGGTCGTCCGGCCACCCTCTGGGATTACAGTCGTTCTTAATCCATTCAATTACACGGAAATGCCTTCCCCGTATCAAGGATACGCGCGTTTATATCCTTCCCGGGCTGACGTGCCGACAGGTATCTAACTATCTCGGAAAGAAATTCAGCCGGGTAGGCCGTGGAGACGTGATTAATGCGCGGAAGATAAGAAGCAGGAGGGGGCAGGGTGGAGGCCCGACTTCCGGGCACCCAGAGACAGCGGCGCCCGCGCAGACAACGCGAATGATTAAGTTACAGACGCGGACTAATGAAATCATCAAATTTACCTCGCTCTTCCTGTAGCAGGCAAACAACGCCGCGCGGCCCTGATCTCGAATGAGAATCTCCCGTCTGGAATCGTGTTACTACGAAGCACCGAATAAATGAAACGCAACCGGATGCAATGGGATCCCTGTGCTTGAAGGCTGTTATTAATTGTTGCTTTTCATAGCGGGGCTGCGAGTTTGTTTTAAAATTCTTCATAGCTTCAAATCAATATTCCTCACTATGGAATAGCGTGCGTTTGAACAGTAAACTGGGCACGATGAAAAATCACCCCGTCATTAGATTTGCTCACTCTGGATTCATCCACGTGTTTGCGAATTATAGGTTTAATGAGGTTACGCATTATGTGCCAGTGCCTTCGACTGTTGCGCCTCGAATTATTGCACACGCCCGCGCCCACCGTGCATGTTCGGTTAGAAGAGTATTTCTGCATTAGTTGTAACGAGTAGCTAATGCCGAATGTGGCACGCATTTGCGCGCTGCCGCTACAAAGCTGGCACAGAAAGCTCCCACGTTTGCTTCCCGCTGTACCATTGCGGTCAGCTGGTATTTAAGCATTTCCAGTCGGCCTTTAAAACTACGCATCAGTAAGACATCAAAGGCTACCCAGCTACAATTACTATTGACACCATTTACCTTTGTTAGTTATGTACCGCTATTGTATCGTTGCGCGAATTTTCGCCCACGTTAATAACGACTAACACGGTATACGGAAGCCGGCATGCGTATAATTCTGTCTTCGGGAACAAAGTGGTCGGATTATAATAAACCGGCCGGAGGAAATTGACTTTGCATAACGCGAAGGAGAAAACAAATTCGTGTAATTGAACACAGGAAAAGTTTCCCCTAGGTCAGGCAGTGGGAAAGGCACTTTTTCCCTCGAAAAGTTTTTTAACATTTTTTTAAGTACCTCCGAGCAAAAGTGGCTGCAAAAATAAGGGCACGCTGGCCCGTTTGGATATAATTAATGACTGTCCAGGAAAATAGAAGCGTAATTAACGAGTGTCCTAGGAGGTAATTTTCTTCGTAATTTAGTGTGTCACTCCGACGGCGGGAGTGATGCTCCCCTTTCAGACCCTGAAAATACTTTGTACCGTCGATCAACTTAAGTTGAGCAGAAAAAGAGAAAATAAATTATTCCACTGAGTTCGCTGAGTGGATTCAAAGATTTATTTTCATTGAATTTTCACAATTTGCGGAATAAACGCCGGCCAGAGGCACGCGTTCTTCAGCAAGCTCGTGTTGCTCTTCTCGTTTCGTCGACGACAATGTTATAAGACTGTAAGAGGTTACGATAAGTTGCCTTTTAAGCAGATGACGATAGCCGAAAGGGTACGATTCGCCTTCCCCAAGCTATCTTTTGAGAGGGACAGAAAAATAGGGTTTCGTTTCCAGGGTGAAACGGAGCAATAAAATGAAAGGGCGGCGACGACGGCCATAGTGCGAGATTAATAGCTTATACCAAAGTTATCGTTGACTGATTTCAGTGGGAACCCTGCCAGTGCAGCGGGTGTAAAGCAAACGACAGTGTCGCTTTGTCTCTTCGCGGCGACCCTCATATATCCGGCGATAAAAATACATATCTCAACGCGATTTTTTACAATGGATGGGGACGGGAAGAGGACTGAAGACACGGTGAAGATGGGATAACGCTAAGAGCATAAATTAATACGTGCTTCGTGTTTTTTGTACAAAGTGCCTTGTACAAAGTGCAGTGTAATTCATGGAAAAACTAAAAACGAGGTGATCTTTGTCTAAGAATAAATTCGAATGTGTCCAGTAGTCGATCTTTATAAACCTAACGCGTCCTAGGCAGATACCCGCATCAACATATCCAAACCTTAGCGCGCAAGTAGAAAGAGCCAGTAATAGACAGACACATTAACCAAATCATACTTCATCTGACATTTATCTATTCGCCAATGAATCTTCAAATTGAATATTCTTCGAACAAAATCCTCGTACGAAGAAATCTCGTTTCACGTTCTCCCTTCATTTTTATACCGAGAATATCCTTTCCTCTCGTTTTGCAGCTAGAATTGTACACCGTCCCTATACAGGGTCGCAAGGAAGAATATTTCCCGTGTAAATTTAGCTCTACATCCTGCCCGAGTGGAGTAAGTGGTCTCATCTGAAAAAACGAAAACGGTCCACTGTAAATCCGTCGTCGTCCCCCGCATAAGCGTGCGCGCGTCTGCGGCTGAAATGGAGCGCATGAGAAGTTTACGTTCACGATCTGTGAAACTGCGTCGCCTCCTCCGGCCCGTTGGACACGTCACTCGTGAACACGTGTTTATGCTTTCTCGAGTGTCATTCCCGGGCAAGAAATTAGGGATCGGGCGTGTAAGCGGGGGCGGCTCCTGCTTGTCTCGTGGCCCCCAGTTTGATCGATTCTCCAGCCGGGGCCAAGACGTGTCACGTCTCCTCGACAGTCGTTCCACTGCGTCCGCTCAAACGGGGAATTAGCTTTCATTTAAAAGGGAACGGTTGTACCGCCTGCCGAACCCCACTCGTACACACGAAGGGCTCTTTTTGTCGCGCCGAATCGTCGCTCGGTATGGGCTTTAGAGGTCTATTCGCGTCGTCCTAGAACTGTTGGAAATTTACTTGCTCTCATAAAACACGCGCGAGTTCAGAACTCATGAGCTATGAAAAAAATGATGTTCTCGGTTTGGTGAAAGGTAGTGGGACCTCACTGTGTGAAATTTTCATTATTCCGAGTTTGAAATAGTTCGTTTAAGAGAATAAAAACAAGCTTCAGGCTCAATTAACAGTAGTACCTACCTATCAAAAATGTTGTGTGTGACGAATAATTGGAATAATTGAATAGATTTAGTAAAACCATAGTTGGCGAAAGTACATAGGTACCTTTCAGCTTTTGGATCAAATACCTAATTGGAATCCGACCGAACTACGTGTACACAGAGAAGTCGCGACAGAATTTAATGTGAATTATCCTCTCTGAATTATGCGATTAATAGAGGCAGAAGCAATTAGAGAGTTATAGGTTTATAATGAATCGAGATCATAGGAGCGGGTTTTCGCGAGGTGCGATCGGGCGTTGATAAAGCGTTGAATAAAAGTGCAATTATTACGCTATCTGATTCCATTGTATGCAAATAAAGAATATAAATGCAGACTAATTTCACGTCTGACACCTATAGCAGGCCTCGCCTTGTGAAAGACTACATCTTCCTCTTCTATTCATGCAGTGAAAGCCCATTATCTCGTGGACCCACGAGAAATAAGAGCAGGAAGGAGCCTCTTAACGGTGCTTCGTATTTTTTCCTTCCCTTCCCTAACTCATTCGCCAATAATGTCTCTTAATACAATTACGGTACTCGACCGTGCTGCAATTACTTATTCATTATCGGAAAATACGTTACCTGTATTGCGCTACTGGCGACGCGTGCGTTTCCACGATGAAATCGCGGAGAACGCGATGCCTGTTATGATAGCCAGGAGAAGAGCGGGATTGTAGTCCGAGTTAAAGGAAATTAAATTACCAGACGTCTTAATACGGGTATTACCAAGTGAAATTACAGGGGTGGGCGGCGAATTATACGGGGGATAATTAGTTATATAATTGCACGGCAATTTGCCTGGCCGCCTGTTCCCGGATTAGGAGAATTCGTTCAGGGGAGAAGAAAAAAAGCTGCGATTCGTATTATCGAAGAAATTTTCTCCCCGATGGGGGATTAGTAAACACGTGTTTGAACGAGAAGACTATGCACGGTGCTTTGAACCTATATATACTTTGCTGGGTTGATAGAGATCACGGGGAGTAAAAGAAGGGTTGCAAAACACCTGTTCATTGCTCTCCGCTTTCCTTCCACAAACCAGGAAATTACGAACCTGGTATACGTGCCATTTTAACCCTTTCGCGCCCAGTTTGATGTATAAGTCACATCATTTTCAGACGTATAAAAAAATTGATAGTCAATAATTTTGGGTCCCAAAATGGTTCAGTTCTCTAAATGGCTCCGAGAAGCAAACCGCTGATGCGTTTACCGCTGTAAATAATGTTTACAGAAACCATAGAAACGTTTCTGACGAATGCATGTTTGACATTTTTCGATAACCTGAAACGTTGCTCTTGTTTCCTTTAAACAGTTGAGAGTAAACATATTTTTTCATTTTATTTGGTAGATACGTATAAATTAATTGTTATACTAAAAGAATAATGCTTGTAAAGTTTGATTTATGAAAAAAAAATCGCTTTTTTAATCCGTCCACGCCCAGTTTGACGTATACGTCACATCGAGAAAATCATATTTCGACTGGCTTTTTTGAGAAAACAACGATGAAGTGCGTGTATTGGGACCATTTTTCAGTTAACTAATCCCAAGAAATCATTTTTTTCCGCCGAGAAAAGTGTTTGCGCGTTAAAGGGTTAAGAAAAAAGATTCCAGGCTACCCTGTAGTTCGATATCAAACGCTATATTATCTTGGTGGACTGGAAAAGAAGGAGGAGAACGGGAAGAGAGCAAACGGGAAGAAACAACGAGCACGAGGTCTTTCGAATTCCGCTTTCGCACCTGTCAATCCTCGAAACGCACTATTTCCGTGCAGCCATCAATCTCGGAAACGTCCCGCGCTGGCGGCGCCCCCGACGACATAAATCCAATTTCCAAGGTAGGCATTCTATTTACAAACTATTCGGGGGTTCGCGTGCACCTGACCGAAGCCGCACGTTGCAGCGAGTTTTCGCTCAGTCCTTTTTCTTCAGCCCGGCCCAGCCGCAAATTCAATAAACTTTTCCGAGCCGGTACTTAAGCGGAATTGACCGAATCGCGGCCGTACCATGGGAGCATTTCCATACGAGCGGATCCGCGGGCGTCTGCAGGTGCGGCGAACGATCACCCACGGGTTATTTAGAAGGCGTTTTGCATTAATTATTCAAATAGGGATTCTCGGCCGAGGGGGCTCCCCTGATAAATTACGCGGCCGTACACTTTCCGATTCTTTTATGCCGCGTTTGACCATAACTTTGCATACCATTTCGCAGGGGGGGAACGAAATGAGACGGATATCGCCCCGCGCACAGTGATATTCGGCTGCAACGTATGGAGTGTCTGTTGTTTCCAGTTGAAATTGAATACGCCTCGTTTTTCTCTTCTCATGAACCAATTTTATCGATTAAAGCGCGAACGTTTGATATCAGAGTATTTTTGCCAATGGAGCAAAGCACTCGCAAAATTTTATTTGGGTTTGATGATCAAAGAGTGGGTCCGTATTTCTGTTTCTTTGACGGAAGAACCACTATTTCAGAATCATACCACGTAAGCATAAATTTGAAATGAAAGAGACGAGAGATGGAATGTTGATGATAGCCACGAATAGAAGTGGTGAGAAGGCTTTAGGCAGCCTTGAGCAAATATTTGCAAAACTTCATTAGCTTTTATTTCTAAAACATTTTCAACTCTGATATACGTACAGAATCCCAACGACTTTTATATACCACGTAGTATAATTCTAGTGTACTGCTTCGAGCCAGGTCGAACATTTTAACAGTCTATCGCAGGGAGCCGACGAGCTTGAAACGATTAATAGGTAAGGATTCTATTCGATCGAACAAGGGAGCAGAGAAAGACCAGGGGAGAGAAACTGTTACGAGAGACCAGTATTATATTTAAGTGATAATGTTCTTCTCAGAGACTGAGCTTCGCGGAAGAGCACCTTATTCGGAATTTACTGGCTAAAAGCTTGCCGGGAATATTCGATTCAGTTCGCTACGTGCACACTGCCACCAGAATGACGTCTTTACTTCGCGAACAAAGAGAACGCGACGTTTCCGAAGATAGCCGCGCGCCTTTATTCGTCGGAATGATTAATTTGTGCTCACAATTTTAGCTTCATTACTTTCTCACATTATACAGACAGTGATAATCTATAAAAAAAACCGTTTCGCCCCGCGGCACGTTCCTGAAACCCTCAGAATAGAATGTCTGTGGTAAAGTAATATCAGCGTAAAGCGAGGAGAATTAATGTAATGACGAAAACCACGCTCCTTCGGCGAGTATGTTGTCGAAGAAGAAAAAAGAAGATGAAGACATATATGGAAAGCGACATCAACGAAGGATATTGAAATGTTGGTTGGCGCGGAGGAACGTAGAGTGACGCGAAATTTGCAGCGTTAATGCCGTCCTTTACCCGCCGAGAAATTGACTTTTCTCGAATGAGACACCGCTCGAAACGCGTCCCGTAATGACGTTACGGCATGAAAGTCGGGAAAATCTCATTCCGTACGGAGTTGTAGCAAATAATATAATATTACGCCGTTGGAATATTGGATGTTCAAGCCCGACAGACGCCGTAGCCGGCGGCGGCTGTTGTCGTTAGCAAGCTCGCCGGTTTAAATATGCTGAATTCCCGCTGAGCGCGGAAACGCGACTGTCCAACAGCATTTCCAACCTCGCGGATCATCGTAAACTGGTGAAGACGACTCGACGGATTAAAAATAGATCGGTACACCAGTGGATAATCGTCAATCGCCTCGACTCAGAAAGCTTTTAGTTGAGACAGTCTCCCTTTATCTGACCTCAATTAAATTTTATCACTTTTAACCTGTTCTTGGACCGTCCCCAGTCAACATACCTAAATTCACGGCTTGAAAATTTCAACGTCCTTCGACGATAGACCGATCTCCATTTTTACGTAATGGTAATAATAATTTATTTGGCCTCTCGAGTCCCCCGCCGTCGGAATTCAATTATGAAGGCTCTCGAATTTACCAGCCTTTTCAAAAGGACGGCAATGGATCGCGTGTCCCGCAAACTCTCATAGGCGAAATCTCGTTTTCAAGCCCGTAAAGGGATCGTAAAATTTTTATTCGATTGATTTTCTGGCCACGTCACATTCACGATCTCTATCGATTTCGGTTGGCGTCCGTGCAACAGCTTTCAACTCACGCCGGAACTGGACGATGCGCGATAAAATACGACGGCACTCGGACACTTAGCGCGTCAATCTGCCGATACAGGGCCATCAGTGGCCCTTCGAAGGGGCCATCGGGCGACTCATAAAGGGCCGACGATTCGGCCGTGAACGAGCGTGCTGGTTCAAATTAAGACGTAATTTAGTGTCGCGCTCGGCTCTCATTTATGTACTTTTATGGGAGAAAGATAAACACCGCGTTCAGCCCGAGAGATGACTCTCTTGCCGTGTTATTACGTCGATCGTTAAAAGGCTTACTTTATGCTGATTAACTTCGGGACGGAGAGTTGAAAAGGGAAGGTATCATGCATAAATACGCGAGCCCTTTGTGGGTATGAATATGTATGAATATTAGCGTAACTGTTACGACGACGATAGTCCTGTCAACGTTCTAGTAGGAGACTTACAGTGATTGATAACCCAGTGTAACTCGACCTCGTTGAGTGAAATTTAAACTTAGGGGAACACTCGTTCATAATGATGGGACCGAGTACATGTTCATAGATACATATATCGCAAATGGTATTAGGTATTCGATTCGATGATAGGATACAATGGGATTCTGGAAAAATCACAAAATTTCGATCGCTCTTTATTTCCATGAATCTAGGACAAGAAAGAGGAAAATAGTTAGAACTTATATAGTAGGTACATGTAGAAGTAAAAGAGTGCAAAATGCGAGTTATGTTGTTAACCTCTGCCACTTAAAACTCCTTAAAACTGACACGAACAGTGTATACGGAAAATAGATGTAGATATTCAAATAACGTAATCGCGAGTAAGGACGAAAGTCATATGTATGACGTTGAAAAATAACAAGAGTTAGAGTTAAGTAATTCGCCACCTGGCCGAGATTTGCATAAAATGCGCACGGCAATATTCTACCCAGCGAGCACGCGAAGAACGAAGTCCCCCGTTCGAATTTCGTTGCTGTCATTTAAAAGTTGGATTCTTTCGTGTGCTTTACGAGTCCCCGCGGGTTCACCCCGCCGCGTTTCTTTTTTTATCCCCCGGAAATAAATTTCGTTTGCCCAACGACACACAGTTCCTGAAGCGTCCCTACGGTCTCCTGGAAGCATTACACCTTACCACGGCCAAAAGAAGAACCGTCGTCTCGGGACAAGGAACTTTGAGCGGTCTAATTTCTCGATAGTCGATAGCCGCGCGTCTCCTTCCGACGACTTCCGACCCACCACATCCCCTACATCGGCGCAAGTAAAGCGGAGCGTCAAGCTGGCGTCCCAGGGAACGACCGAAGATGGTCGCCTCTGTCTTCTAAAATTGGTTGGCGCAAGAAAACTCGACGGGGTTGAACCCAGCGAGGCAGGTAATCACACAAACAACGAACTCTCGCGATGAAGATGCCTGGCACCGCTGCAAGACATTGGTGTAGCGACTACACTGTCTCGCAGGTTTAGAAATCTTTAATCCTTAGAAAGCAGATGGCTGAGATGCCTGCTCAAACACGGAACCGTGCAGTTCATAAAGATGACATATAGATATCGCATAATCGAAGCGATACAGGAGGAATAACTTGCGCGATGGAGTGATGCGAGTTGTCAAACGAAGCAAGATAAAGAGGACACTGATTTTCACAGCCCCGATAGCTTTATCCTCAGCCACGAACGAAATCTCTGTCGGGAGCAAAGGTTATCAAGCTTCACCCTCCTCGATCCATTCGACAGCTTCCCAGGGAGCTTTGAAATTTCGGTGGACCAGGAAGCAGTTAGCTACGCCATTGAGGCTGCGGCAGTGGGGCAGGGAAAAACGCGAAAAGACAGTGGCGAGAGGGTAAAAGGGACGTGGTGGATGAAATGTCGTGCGGAGGGGATCGATCGGGGATAAATCCGATTCGATAAATCTGAAATAGATGTGAGGGATCGAAGAAGGAGCTGGCGGACTAGCAGTTAATAGAATAGTCGTTGTTGAATCGCTGGCCACACGCTCGAAAGGGATAATTCGAACGTTTCCACGTGCTGCCACTGGGGAACGATCGCGGGAGAGACAATTGTCTCTCCTCTCGCACGACCGTCTCTTTTCCCGCGTGTGCGCCTGATTCTTCGATTCGATACCGTTCGTTTGGCTGACGATCGCTGGGACGCGACGGGCTCCAACGATTAGGTCGACCAGGGAGTTCTTTGTTTCGTGGATGTTTGCGAATTTACATGGGTCACTCGTTCATCGATAAGGCGGATCGATTTGCGGTCACATTGAAAAACGTCGTTGAGCGCGATTCACGTATCCGTGTAACGCTGAATCGATCCCAATTTACGGTTTATTCGCCTGTCCTCGTCGCAATGGCTCGCAGCACATTTTTTTTTCTCACCGCGTTCCCGTGTGGATTATACCAGCGATTGTCTGCGTTGAAGGATTTGAAATATTGATTCCGCTTTTATATTTGCTTGCAATATTTCTTTTTATGCGAGGTTAAAAGGTCTCATTAACAACTCAGCACCACGCAGCTTGTACTCTGCTGGTGACTCTCGCGACTTTCAGAATCGATATACATAATTTGTTTTTAACACGGGAGAACTCGTGGGTCGTCTGAATTTCTGTGTGCCACAATCGTTTTCTTTTTAGACTGCTGCAGAACTTTTCAGACTTGTTAGACGGCGAGCCTTAATGTAAATTCCGAAACGGGTAAAGTATAAAAAGGCGCATTGCCGAGACCAGATCCTCGAAGCGTTTCCAACTAATAATGGCCGGTAGTGGAACCGCCATATTAATGGACACAGATAAGACAAGTACGGAAAGAACTCAAAATAGACGGTTGCCGTTTCTCGTCGAATCACCGACGTTGATCATCAGACATGTGTAAAAGGTACTCCTAAATCCAACAATTTCCTTCAGAGTTATCAAGCTATTTCCAAAAATAACGATTCAAAAATACGTTCTATTCTACATTAATTGTGACGGCGCGGTGTAACTAATAGCACCGACTATTTTTGCCGGGACATTTTTAAATCCGAAATCGGGGTTTTATCTACGTATTTCTATTGAGGCGTATTAATAGTGGAATAAAAAAATCACAGGTATACCTTAAAGCTAAGAAAAGACTTGCAGAATTCTAATAGTGTTTCCCAACCTGTGAGTCAGGATGTGTTTACTAAGGTGTCGCCGCGATCATTCTTAGTTGACGATTCTTAGCACTTATTTATTTTAATATGGTTATATTGCCATATCCTATTAATGATGTAACACTGATTTTTCAAAAATAAAAACAATAATATGTAATAAATATGATAATTAAATACATTAAATATTATTAAGTATATTTAATATATATAATTATATATTATTAATTATATTCAATATAGGTATGTAATACCTTACCTTACATTATTTAAATATTATAAAAGGGGGTCTCGACTCAAAAAAGGTTGGAAAACACTGTCCTAATAATTCCAAAAACGACAGATTTAAAGCAATACTTTATCCACATTCTTTCTTCAATATCGCAGTTCAAAGTATGCTCGTAAATTTTTTAACATCATTTTAAAAGCACCCTAAGTTTCTACCACGAAATGATCGCCACCTGATTTCGCTCATAAGCCAACACGTTCCTTGGAATTGTCTCGTTAAAAGTACCGAACTCTCTGCGCCATATTTAAATTCGATTAAATTACCACAGGGCACAATCGTTAACTAACGCGAATCGTCCCGCAGTTAGGCAGCGGAGAAAAAAACGTATGCCCGTTTTAAGTGGCGCCGTAAAACGAGCGAGCAGTTTTAACGAATAGCGCGTTAAGTGTCCGCGGAGATCGGACCCAATATACGAAGTTTTACGGGGCAGCTCGAAAAATCGGCCAGAAACGAGCTGCTACGCGCTTGTAAATAATCGAGCACGCTAATGCATTTTATCGTGGCAGCGTAAACCCTGATCCTCTATCCGGCGACGGCTTTTATGCTGCTGACATAAATTCGAAGCTGCATTCTCAGGATGGTCGGGGACCGCGTGCCCCTCCGGTACGTCGAAATTATCTTCGACACATGTTTCGTTGCGTATTTTCGCTCGCCTACGAAAGGTGTCACCCGTAATTGCATCTAGTTTACACCCCTGGTTAAACCTCTACGATAAATCTTCGCTCGTTCCACCTTATAGCGACAGGGCTGACATTTCGGAGGCAAATAGGAGCTCAGAGGAGTTCCACGGAGTTTCTTAATAAGAACTCAAACCTGAACGGAGTATGCGATGAAGAATGCTACTATTCTAATAATTGCTTTAATCAATTCTGTGTTTTTTGTACATATTCATCGGGGATTCACAATACAGCAATCCGCAACGCCAATCAAGTCGCTCTGCCAGCCCAGTTTCGACTTCGTCCCATTTGTTACCGCGCCATGAACGCATATGGCATCAGAGGCCACGCATTACAAGAGAATGTGGCCAGCGAAACGATACGGCGGAGACAAGGCCGACAGAGATCAGGACAGAAGGATGAAAAAGGTGCTGTTGGGCGTCGGTGGTTTTGTTGGTGCCAGAAAGGAGATCCCCCGCTGAGAATCGCGCTCAAAGAAACCGACGCCGGCCTTGCTTCCCCCCTTTTCGCCCGCGTCCGGCCAGCTGATCATAAATCTCTGGGCTAGACAAAAGCAGGAAAAAATGGAGAGCATCAATTAAAGCGAGGGACCGGGGCCGGTTTTTGATGACGTTTAAAAATTCGCCGATGAGGGCGTACGTACACCCTCTGGCGCCTCGAGGGTACAACCGCGATCGTTAGGGAACAACTTGCACGTGTCTTCAAGATGTTCGCTCGTAGAGATCGCCGTATATCATTTTAATTACCGTATAGAATTTTTCTGAATAGGAGATGGATACTTTCGACACCTTTCTGAAGCTCTTGCAGACTCAATTTTCTATCGGATAGTGAACTTCGAAATTAAACAAATCGGTATGTATTTCTTAGTTGCCAATGAGTTAGTTAATTTCTTAATGCTAGGATATACGTAAAAGTGTTTGTGCACGGTATTTTAAAATGTAATGTTTCGGTGCTTCTGTTCGGTACCGATATTGTTGACAGTTTCACACACAAGGCAGTTGATTCACTGGTAAAAATGGTGCAAGGAACAATCCGGCGTAGTTTCATTAGCCATACAAGTAAATTGTCCGTATCGACAGACGTCGTAGCAGAAGGGGAAAAAGAATACGGCTTCCACTGGAGTAGCCGTCCATTTACTTTTGAAAAAGTACATTGACTCGTTTTTAACGGAACTCGAAAGACCGCTATTGAAACACGATTCTATTGTCTTGTCACGACTACACCGCGACTAGCACGGTTTCGCGAAAGAAGAGAATCCTTGACGTCGAACTGCCGTCCTGTTATGAAAATCTCGACGTTCGTGGAAAAGTCCAATAAAAAAAAAAATTGATAGGCTCCTGTAGAATTGATTTTTCATCTCGAAAATCGCGAAGCTAATTTGTACCTTCCTCGACATACAATTTCGGGCGAGCTCCGAAACACCGGTGTTAATAGCGTGCAGAGGTCTCAGATCGTGAGTCATGAAAGCTGTATTATTAAGTTCGAAGATTAACTCAAAATTAATGCCCTCATTGTGGTAGGAAGCATTAGATTCAATGAGTTACTCGAAACGTTTCTAAATACTCCAGCTATCGCGTTCTGGATGTTCCTGATGCCATCTGATCAGATCGTAATAGCACCTGCGTACCAAAAGTCAACCACCTGGACTTGCTCTACCGCACGTATGATTAATAATTCCTGTCTGGCGAAGATGGTAACGGAATCGCGTGCGCCTAATTCATAGGCGAGAGTTTTTGAGTTATTGGCGTTCGTGCTTTGTCCACCGGTTTCGAGGCACTCAGTCTGAATTCGCAACGTAAGAGGCCCGTGCTACAGAGGAAATATAAGAGTAACGTCCTCATTTATAACTTAAGAATCTAACACGAGGAGAAACGAATATAGGAAACTAAACGGCACAATGAACATTTCCCTGAAAATAATTTTATGGTAGATCCTTCCGAACGATGTTTACTCCGCGAAATTGTATAACACTCTTCGATAATCGTGAAGAATTAAACTTCACCCATTTGTGCTCCATCCGTTCTATAATCTTCTCTCTCGCTTGGCACACTCAGGAAACACAGTATACAAAAGTAATCGTTATGGGAACAAAAAATATTGTGTCGCCACGCGAGCATAGCCGTAGCGAGAAGTTCGCCGAGCGCCGACAAGAAAATCCACTAGGCATACGGGGGTTCCGGGCGGCGAATTGGGAAAACATGTCACCCCCATAAGCCCAATCTTATTTCACTCAGGCCTCTCGCCCTATCTCAGTCGCGAGCCGCGTGCACCTGTAAACATCCGACGGAGACAAAGGAGGAACTAAAACGTGCCCGGAACGATTCCGTTTTAACGGTGAATTTATGGCGGCGCGTGATTTTCTCACGAGAAGATTTCCGCGAGGTGGTTCCCGCCCCCTACCTCTCCCTCTCCGTTGGTGTTGCACAACCGTGAAAATACTTTTCCGCCGCCGATAACGCGGGAACGAGACCGAACGAGATTGCAATAGCTTTGGTGAATGTGTGCATTATAAAGAAATAGCGCAATCTTCGCCCCGAGAACAGGTCTGTTCGCGAGGCGAAAAGAGATGAAATAGGAGGGCGGTCATTTTAAGAGGGGTAGGGGACGAAGCGAGAAACGGGTAAGGAATATTCTAGGATTGAGAAGGAGAGAGAGAAAGCTGGAACGGTGAGGACAAAAGGTGAAAGGGGTGAGTACCGGAGAAGAGGGAGAAGAATGAAGTCGAAAAGGACGAGGACGAGGTTACGCGACATTCGAGTTATACGAGCAGCAACATGCGTGTTCAGGCGCGTGCATCTGCGTGCACACGCACGCTGGGCGATCTGGTAAGGGTTGCAGCGCGTGCCCGTGCACAGGCGCACACAGGGCAGGGCATTAAGCGTTACTCGCGAGCATGCACTCGCGCCTGCATGTATATACATGTGGCTCCCTAAGAGCTACCCCTCAAGTGAGATATGGATCTTCCAGCTCGTTGAACATACAGAACAGAACGTTACGTTACGTTACGCGCGGTGGGAAGGGGTTGCGCGAGTGAATGTAAACCGCAATGCCGCCCTGCGGCGACCACTCGACGTTACTATTGATACGAACCACCTATCTCCACGTACTTCTGTTCCTCCTCGCCCTTCTAGTGCGTCGTCGAGCCGTCAACGCGAAAATAGTGACCCCGCGTCGTCCAAACGGTCCACATTATTTCGAGCAGGTAAATGGACGTCCTTTCAGAGCGCCCAACTGTGGTGACACTTAGTTTTTAACGAGGAAAGGGCAACTCGTTAAGATTCAGCTGTTAGGAAGTCATAATATTTATTTAATCGCCACGAGATTTGATATATAATATTCAAGAATATCAATGTTAAAATCTAAATAGTTCTACTTTATTCAACGACCTCTCTACTTTCAGTTTATTGAGGTAAAAATTAAAAAGCGCGTCGTGAAACGTCACCCCTCGTATGGCTAGTGAATTGATTAAGGTTGAAGGGCTGGTAACCGTAAACAATAATCGTCCGTCAATAGCGAACACTCTGCACGATTATATGCATAATAGTATACCACTCTGCGCATCTATACATATAACAATAATAGGATGTTAGGTTACGTCACGCGTAATGGTTAGGGGGTTTGCCCGAGTGAATGTAAACCGCAACGCTACCCCCGTGACGTTCATGCGACGTTACCGTTAATACGATGTGCCTGGTCGCAACGTTCGTTGTCCCGTTAGCTTTTCCATAGTGAAACCGAACGCGCCGCGGGTTACTCTACCTCGAAATTCATAGATTGTCTGAGATAACGTGCATGTTCCATCCCCACGCCGTCGAAAAGAAAGGGGTCATTCGTCGCGCGAGAGATCTCGTCTCAAAAGCATTACGGGTCGTTGAAGGTGTCGCGTGAGAATTCGATGGAATTAATAGCAAAGGACTGCTCCTGAATTATCGTATCGCGCTACGTACTCAAGTGCCGCAATGGGGATGAATTAAACCTCCCCCCCGCCATCATCCCCTTTAAGCGTCAGACAAAGCCTGAAGTTTAAGCGGGATTCGTCGGACCATTCTGGTGAATACGCAAGATAAATCAGCTTCATTATAGAAACTGCACCGGAAGGCACCTAAAAGAGAATCTCGTGATACATAATACAGGAGTCAAATATAGTAGCATTTGCGCTTCTCTTCCTGGGATTCAATTAATTCGTGATTACACACGGTCGTGTAACGAGTTAGCTATATAGAATTCAAAGTTTCCACGAAGGCGGAAATAAGGTTCTGTTTGGCTGTAGAAGAGGTATTCTGCCCATCGACAAATCCCTGTTTCAGCCATAGAGACGAATTTCAACGTTTTCGCGGAATAGATAATGGAACTTTGTTAACCCTACAATGCACACGTAAATTAACGTTGGATCTCACAGACCTTTATAATATCTTTAATATCTTTATTTCCATATCATAGATTTAGATCTAGGAATGCATGGATATTTTGAGAGAAAAATATTTTTAGATTCCATGTAATCTATTGCACTGAATCTTTAATAAGAAAAATACTTATAAAAAAATGAAATACTGAACACATATCTCTTTAACACTGCGGATCATCGTTATCTAAATGTTTTTTAATATCATGACAACTTGAGGGTGTCAGGCCCGACGTGTGCACTGTAGGGTTAAGCGAAACAATTGCTTCTGACCGAATTTCTCTTTGCTCCTTTGACAAAGTAACTATTGAGTGTGTTTATTAATATTCTGCGAACACAAATTTCATGAATCGATCAAAACATTTGTAGCACCAAACTCAAAGTTTAATTCCGTACTGGAAACCATTGCGTACCGTTTGTACGTGCTGTTCAAACCCGTCCACGTTTCTCTCCATTTCCAAGCATTCCAATGGTCAAAGGCGATTGCTTTTATTTTCGCGCTTTACGTATCATTACTTTATTCCTATAGGTCCAATTGGCAGCGCAAGCAGAATGTAACTAATTACGAGTGACAATGGAACACCATTCTACGACTTTTAATGAATGCTTTCGTATTCACAATCGATACACGCAAATCCGTTTGCACGATTGCAAGAGGCGCGTGTTTGTCAAAGATATCGATTTCGAATTCTAACGTATATCCTTCGTTTACTGTTCGGCACTATATTTTGCCGAATATATGATTATTATTTAAAAACAAATGCCTAAGAAGAGGCATATGCAATCTTTTTCAAAATCGTGTAAGAGGTAAATAAGACAGAGAAAACAATTTGAATACACGAAATTTGCATACAACTCTAGAAAAATTAAAACGACGGCTAATTTATTGTGGCACATTTTTTTGACGATAAAGTTTGTCACTTTGAATAATCACTTCTTTACTAATTCTTAAATTTGAGACAATACGCCATCTTCTTCTAACTAATAATTGATATTTAAACCAATTCTATTTATGTGTCAAATGATACACTATTTCCTACATGAATTTCGTTTAACTTTTCGCGTGACCGATCGGCAAAAAATAGTATCCAGCAATATATCTACGCTCCAATTCTCCAAACGTCGACTTCTTCAAAAGCAGACTCCATTTCATTGTCACCCCTCTCCCACAATTCGCAGTTTCAAGATCAAAACAAGTAATTATTTAAAAAGTTAAATAGAATCATCCTCATAAACTATTGACCAAAACCCAAACGTACCCGAACTGTAACATTTCAAGATTATCTGGTTCTAACATAGTCAGCGAATTGGGTTCAACTTGACAGGTTTGTCGGAAATAAATGAAATTGGGGTGCGCCGCGGGATCGAAAAGTCGGTCTTCTTGTAATTTACCACTCAGACGGTTAACCGCGGGAATGGCAGAACTTCGTCGAAGCAATTAATCCGATAACGATAACGACGTTACCGATGATGAAGTGGAGTCGTGTAGTAGCGACCAATCGTTTTACAAACACCGTGACGTAATCTTGTTCTAGAAACTGATCCCTTGGGACTGGTGGATGTATTCGGGGCCGGTGTGCACACGTTATGCAACCTAGCCTACCTCATTCGCTCGTGTAACCGTGCATTGTTTGTGAAATAAACAGTGACCTCGTATTCAACGATCGATGCAAGTAATTTGTGCGATCGCGACGCTATTTAAACAAGCGGATTTTCAATTTTTAACTTAACCCGAAACTTTCGCTTAAAAGTCCTATCTGTCGAGGTTTCTGGAAATAATAGTTAAAAAGTGATTGATGTAGTATATCCTCTCAGAGTACAACGCAAACATTTTATCGTGAATATAAATTTTCGGCTTTCGAGCTAAGTATCTCTGCCTTTTCGGAATACATATTGTGTACGTATGCGTGAACTCGTAGGTGTAGGTACCTACTTTCATTTTCTCGTTGCCACTGTTACCCCGAAGATAACAAGAAATTAAACGTAGAAGATTGTAGATTGCCCGCAGGTTTAAATTTCTTCCTTTTACTCCATTATTTCTAAATTTCTTCCTTTTAATGTATTGTGGATAACTTGAGGAAAGGAGCGACAGTTCGGTGAGGTTTGAAATAATATTGCGGAATGCAGATTCTGGGATAACTGCTTTTATTCAGAAATTTTTAGAACTAACGTTATCGTTATATTAATGGGAAACGAGAAAATTGGAATAATATACCGCTCGAATTGGAACGATTTGTTCTCCGGAAGGGGCGGTTGATTAATCCGAATCTTTTCAGTCGCACGATGGTTGCTGAGTCGTTGAGAACTTCATTCTATCGGCCGGGTGCCGATCGATGAATATATCCTTTTGTCAATATGTCACTTCCAAACGAGAGTATAATCTCATTTTCCTACCTTCGTCAAGAGTGAACCACGTGACGCGACATAACTGCCACAGCAGCATATCAATCTGATAACGATAACGATATTTTCGATGATGGAGCACAGTCGATCAACCAGTTCTCCTTGGACCAAAATCGTGCCCGATTTCACTTCGTCGTACACACAGTCTCCTATTTCTCTCTCTTTTATTCCATGCTGAGATTATCACTGATTCTCTCATATTAATGGGTTATACCTAGTCAGGAAAAGAGGCGAATGTAAATTTTTTCTAAAAAAGCGGAGGCATATATTTTTACAGACCTTTTTGCACATAAAAGAGCCGTCCACTCCACTCTGGATCAAAACACTTAAGTTTCTCGATAAAGCTATTTGGTGACATTTCCCATTGGTCCTTTACCCTTTTTACACAAACCAAACTCTGTTAAATAACAAACAAAGCAATCACGTCACTTTGTACGAAAATAGGGTGACATTCTCTAACGACTCTCTTTCCCACACGTCTTTATTTTCAATAAAGCAATATTCCTAAGCAGTTCTAATACTACAGAAGAAAACATTCTTGTGCATAGGGAGGAGAGGTTTGATTACCATAGCCAACAAAATCTGTATGCAATATTAGTCCAAAGTTCACTCTGCCTCGCAACCACCCCATTCCCAACACCTCACATTGTGTTTGCTGCCTGGAGGGCATGTTTGAACCGCGAAAGCTCAACGGATGCCAATTACCAATACCTACATACCGTGAATCGATACTGATATTCATAAAACAAAGCGGACGGACTCGTCTCCGAGGGGAGTGAACTCTTAAACGTCAAGTTGATTAAACTGGTTCAGAGCTCGATTAATTAGGCCAGACACGGTCAAAGGGAGATTACGTGTACGTAATCGGATTGTCATGACCGGACGATTCGAAAGAGGCCCGCACGGCGAGACGGGGCCATAGGTTATCGCTGCCGTCGAAAGCCGCAAATCAGACGTAATCGATAACGATAACGACATTCGTGACGGTGATGCACATTCGGCCGGGGCCAGTCAATTGTTCCCCGCGAACGATGCAATCTTGCTTCAGAACGCGATACCGATTACTATGATCAAGCCGGAACGAAGCGAGCAACGGCGCATGAAATGCAGACGGAATGATTTCAATTATCCAAATGAACATCTATATTAAGGTCCGCGGCGGCCTGTGCAACTGCGGACGCCATCTTCGCGCCCAGCCAACGGACGCATTGAAACTCTATCAAAGATATTGCTCGACGTCCCTCCGACGAATCTCGAGCCGTTCCTTCATTGAACACGTCGATGAGACTTTTCACTCGAGTTGCCAGGAGTTTAATTCCAAAGGTGGGTGTCCCGAACCAACGAACGAAAAGGCCAGCTGTTAGGAAAGACGAAGGGCACGGTGACCAGAGAACGAACACTGAAAATCTCTATTTTCTTCGCGATAGAAGCCCGTCGTAGAGAACCCTCTATAGTAGACACATACGCTGGCAGGCTTCTCGGTCCCGAGACGAACAGAACAGAGAAAGGCCTCGGCCCACAAAAAAGTTAATTACGGAATCATCCTGAGCAAAGAAACCGCACAGTTCTCATCTTATACCTCATTCTTCTTTTTCATCGGCCAGGACCCTTGTGCCTTCTTCTTTTCTCCTGCTTGGTTATCGGCACCGGCTCTTCCCCCGAATTCAATGGCAATTCTCGTTCCACCCCGGCTAATAATATGGGTTCTTGCCACCCCGCGGAACCATGCAGATTATTACGCGCGCGAATAAAATTTCAGCTGTTGGCGTGTCGGCCGATTAAAGCTCGCGGCGTAACGCATGCAAGAAATACACAACACCTGACACACAGTGCCCCTTTCGTACGGGCAGCCTCCAGAGATGCAACGCACGGGTCCGTATAAGAAGAACAACGGTAAGTGTGAAATCGATTCGCTCGCTTGGGGGCACGAGGATATTAAAAATAAATAAAGTTCCATCGGATAACGTTCCGCTGAGCCATCGTGGCTCGGCGCAAATTGATTTCGGGCGTTAAACGAGGGAAATTCAGATCGGAGTTAATTAATCGCGGCATCGACGATCACATTTCGCTGGAAACCGCGGGATGGGAAGGAATTCCGACGGTGATCCGCGTGCAGTTTAAAAGCCGAGCGCAGGGGCTGGGCGAAAGGTGTCAGGCTGAGGGGCAAAAAGAGGACGAGGCCAGTATGCGAGGAACGCGTCTAACTGAGTGCATCGTCCTGCCCGCGATCGCAGATAGGCACGCACGCGTTTTACCAAGAGATTGATTAGAAGCGTTGTCTCTATTTGAATCGTGAATCCATCCTCAAAGACAAATGAGCGTCGCGTCATTTATGTGAACGAACCACCACCCGTGGTTGCACAGCTGGCCACCTTCCTCCATCACGGATATTAATACGCGAGTATACGTCATTTCGCTGCGTGGTCGAGCAATGTTTATCGTCCTTGCAGATCAATCACACGACACGCCACTACACCAAATTGCTCTATGATCTGGCGGCCGCGCCGTTCTGAATCGCGGCCCGCGACGACCACCTAGCCACTCCGCACGTTTCAAGTTCAACCAAATTATTATCCAGCCATTCCATTATTTTTTCAGAGACTAGGAACGCGTACCTTTTTTCTTAGAAAAAGGATAACACGAAGGATATAAGCCTTGTTCCTGGAAAACCATTCTACCGGGGTCTGTTGCCAGTTTTACAATTCGCAAACGAAACAGTCCGATGCGATAATTTTGAAATTGTAATCATTAAGGGAGGAATAATTTTTGGGGGAATTTTTTGTAAGTAAACTAAACATGCAAACTTTTTAAAACTGTCAGGGTATGTTATTATATATTTCAAGAAGTGAACAAACACTTTTTGATATAAAAATAACGATGTAATTCTAAATAGCGCAAGTGTTTTGGACCGGCCTCGGTGCAGAAGTTGTTCAACAACGTGCAGTCTAGAGTCCGTTGTAGTGGCATGATGCCAAACAACCAAATAGTTTTGTGTTTTTAATAAAATTACGTTATGGATAGCCCTCAATCTGCATTCAGAAATAAAAAGTACGATAATGATGAGAGTTTGAAAAAATAATTGCGTTTTTCACTGAAAAAATTCACGTCAAACAAAGCTATTGGTTTTTTGGTTTCAGGCCACTACAGTGGACCCTTGACTGCACGCAGTTGAACAACTTGACCGCTCCGAAACACTTGTGCCATTTGGAATTAGATACAGCATGATTTTTCTCTCAAAGAGTGCTTGATCACTTCTTGAAATACATAACAATATTGCCTGAAAGTTTTACAAAGATAGCGTATATAGTTTCCTTACAAAAAATTTCCCAAAATAACCTTGATTTCTATCGATTACCCCAGATTCCCCCCTTAAAAATACTCCCTTAACAATGATAAACCATTACTAGTTAATAATCTAAGATTTATCCATATCAATTAGCATATGTCTCTTAATCCCAGTTCCACCCAGGAAGCATGTATTCGGGCCAAGCCCCCCTTGTGATTCTGTTCTACCGTATTCATGGCAAGTCTACCTAATTATGTACATAGCAAACTCATTGCTTAGACAGAAGGATATTCAGCGTTAGAATTTGCAGGAATAGGCTCCTAGAAATCCCTTTGCTGGTGAATATGGAATCCGTACCAAGAATAATTCCAGAACTCCTCACCAATAGTAATAATCAAAACATCTACAAGTCTCTTTCCCATGATGCGATCCAATTCCTCCCCGAAATTCGAAAACGTTTAGGACCCCGATCGCCTGCGTACTGCGTACCATCCTGACGTATCCACGTAATCGGTAAGGCGTGCGTACAGAGAGACGTTTACATCATGTCGCGTATCCAACCTGGCCATGGATTAGACTCGGTGGTCCCGGCACTCGACCACGAGGAAGATATGTGTGTGACCCAGCTGTGATTCTCATTGAGCGCGTTCATCAATCATTTAAATGTAACACACGGTCTGATATCGAGCACACCCCTTTCCTGGCTGGAGGCTAACCGGCCACTCGGCTCACTTTGTCTTGACATCTGTCAAATCGCGGCCCGCCGTGGCTGCAGCCCCGTTCATTGTTCCTTTTTCTCCGTCAGCCCAACCCTACCGTCCTCCTCCCTGTCCCTTTCTCTCTCTCCCTCTCTCTCTCTCTCTCTCTATCTCCCTGGCACTGCTCGTGCATAATTTCGTATGCGCTCCTAAATAAGTCCGCTCGGACAGCCATTACCATTGATAGCGAGTTCTCCCTGGCTCTCTCGCTCCGTCTCTGGCCCTGTCCCCTTTCTCTTCCATTTGCTTCGTCCCATGCAAAGCCTACGTTCCGCAGAACGATACCATGGAACGCCCGATGGGCGCGGGCCCCTCCCTTTGCCTGTACGCTCGAGTGTCGTATACATGCTCAGCGCCGGAACAGGTTCGTGAAATATGAAGACTTTAATCAAACGGATGACAGAAGAAGAGCGGCCCGCGTTCCAACTGGAACCGTAGCGATGCGATGTGGGGGATGAAAAATTAATGATCGACGCTCGAGGCCGCGCGCCAACGCGGCTTATCAACCGTTTCGCGTGCACGCGGCCCAGTTAGCCCCAACAATTTGATCGAGCAGGATTTCTTGCTCGACATCGCTCGGGCTGATGGAACGCTTCCTCGGTAGGTAGAGTGTCCTCGTAACGAGTGCTGAGGAACACATTTTCCAGCTTGATATAGAAGAGCATAGGTATCGCTGAAACCACTTGTGCGTGTTGTATCCACAATCTTGTTATCCAATTGCGAGTGTGCTACCGTTTCCATTGTCAACAAGCACAGAGTTACAATTCCCGAGATGACAGGCTCCTTGGCTCAGAATAGCTCTGTAGATTTGACGTTGCTCTTTAAAATTGTACGGGCTACAGTCAGAATAATTTGCGAATTTTTACCACTTTCAAATATATCGCGGCTTAAGGCGTGTGCTTTTATTTAAGCTCGCGTCTTCAAGAACATAAACACACAGAGGGGGGTAGAAATAATGGGGCGACGTAAAGTCGGAGCGGATGAAAAATTAAAATGGTGGCACCCCCGTCGTCCATTGTGCATTCAAGGCACGCTTTCCCGATCGATCAGCGGGCACGGTACATTTTTCAGTGGAGCATTGTGCATTAAACATCCGATAAATTGTATTCGCGGCGTGTTCAGGTGATCGCGCGACGATTTATTTACGTGCGCCGCTCGCCTAAGCTGAACTCGATGCCGGCTCAGAACCACTGTTCAAATACGATGCACAGAAACTGTAGAGCTTGATGTAATCACCCACATCCAGCCTCCGTAGGAGATCTAGTTAAAGCCGTCTGATTCGGTGCCAAATCATGATCGAGAGAGGGTCGCGCAAATGAGGACATCGAGTCGCATGAAATCCGTGGCAAACTCATTTCTGTATTACCAAATATTTTTCAACTCGCGATATTGCAGCGAACCACGCGTCAGAAGAAACGCAAGAGATTTACCTAATGCAGGGTGATAAATGTCGCGGAATATGCATTGAATTATCTATGTATATATAGAGCAATACTGTGCTCGCAGAGTTAATAAACGGGCATCCTAAACGTAAAAGAACGGAAATCAATTACACCGGCCATCCGCACCACCTTAACCTCAGAAATCCAAGCTGGGGGCAATTTTTCTCTTTCCACTTTCAGTGATTGCCAAAGAGATTTAGTACCCCGCTCGTGCTCGTGCCCGCCCCGAGTGAAGGAGCACGAGAACCGATGCTCGAAATTCATTCTGCTGTCTATACTAAACGCGTCCACGATCGTGGAATGTGAATTATACTGTCTTTTTTATCTCTGCCTTTTCGACAAATGTGCATCGAAAACAGGGACGAGCGATGAAGAACGACCCTCGAGGTACAGCGCCGTCGACTATTCTCTCGCTTTAACGTCGCATAAATCTTTGAGCGGGGAGATGTATTAGAAATTGACGAACGCGACGATTGCACGTGAGATTTTCCTCCCATTTCTCCGATATTATGCGAATTGTGTTCGTACGAAAGTAGAAAATCCGTGGCAACGGTAGGGATCCGGCGAAATCAGAAATGCAGAGACTCTGGGGCGATATTTAAATCCGATGGATCCTCGAGCGCAATCGTACAAACGAAATCCAGGGTGGGAGGGTGGATCTGCGCTAGACGTAAAGATCATTTCTGTTCCTTTCAATGCAACATCCGCGCCAGCGCTCGCAGATATATCGAACCCGCTGTATTTGATCGACCGGGTGCCTTGGGGAAATTACCGAGTCGCGCTAAGGAAATCCGCGCCGCGATTGACGTCCAACAATTTCTGCGCCAATTGCGGGGAATTCTGAACGCGTTCGATTCTATCAATTGCCGCCATCGGGGTCGTCACTATTTCTTTGACGTGATATCATTATGGGGAAGCTGATGACGACGTGCAACCGCGAGTATCATGTTCCTGCTTAAAATGGCATTTACAAATATGTATATTTTCCATCCTGGCGCCAGTTACATTAATATGCAGGGTGCTTTATTCAACAGGACTGCACTAAACATCTCTGTTGCTTTCGATAGTACAAAAATGTAAGAAAAGAATTACCTTTTGTGCAGCATATGTGGAATACTGCTGGTAATTTGGAATACTGAAGTATCTATAAACTACTCACGTTATCTAATTTGCAACACCGCAGATAATAGGGTTTAATGAACTGTTAATTAATGACATTTGTGAATGAACCTCCAATTTGACATTTTCGACTTAATCTGCAGAGTAAAACGTTAATCTGCAAACCTTTTTCAACAATCGTTCCAATCATGGTTAAAATAAGTAAAAACTTTAGAGTTAAACACTTAATCTACTCATTTCCATGTTCCTTCTATGGTTCCGTGTCAGTTTTGTGATAATTTCGAGGATAAAAAGTGTGACATGAAAGTTGAGGTTTCAATGCCATGTTGCTAATTCGGAATATAAAAGTTGAAGATAATTTGGAATATTCCAAAGCATACCGATGCTTTTGTTTCACTCGTAACGCCACGTCGGTTTGGGCAAGCACTGTTCATTTTTTATATTTACCTATATAAGATTGTTCCTATATTGTGATTTTTTAGCCTAATTAGATTATAAAATAAAATAATTTTATTATCTACATGTTTTTTAAATTTATAAAGTGAAGGTTTTAAGGAAATTAGAATACCGATATTCCGAATTACCTGCACCTTAATGAAATCGATACTTCTTGTTATTTTTTATTTACACCAAAGTTTCAGTTACCTTTTGTTTTTTATTATTACTTCGAGTTTGAGGTATAAAAGTTTATTAGTTACCCTATGATATTATGCAGTTTTATTTCTTCCCATCCTCTGCCGTAATTTTTTATTCGCCTTAAACAAAGTAGTATTCCAAATATACTGCACTTCCTCCACCATTAGCTTTACATTACCTTGGACATAAAAATAATCTGTTAAGCACTTTCAGATCCTCCACCGCGATGTCACGATAAATTACGCTCGATTTAAAGGAAAAATAGAAGAGGTGCGATTGACAAAGGGTTTTAATTATCACGATCGATCGAAAAGTATGCCCTTAATCGGGTGGGCGTGGACACGTCGATCCACTAGGACAAAGAAAGGGACTTTCCTAACAGGCGAACGACGAGGGGATGTTTTTACGTGGCATTCAAGTCGGCTTACGGTCAGCATATAAATTGGGGTAAACGCGATGGAATCGCGATTCTCGTCGGTTTTGTCCCAACCAAGGGGCAGCCCAACGGATCAGCACGGGGGAGAGGGGTTCAGATTAGGAAGGTTGACGATCGGCCAGCGTAGCAATGATTAACCTTAAAATCGGTAGAGCTTAAACCCAGATCCTCCGACGTTTCGTCGAGAACGGTCGACGCTCGCCTGCGTACACTTCGATGCTTAATTAACGTGGTCCATTTGCTCTGTAAACTGGGAAAAACAGGATATTCAGCGACGAAGTAGCCGGGCTCTGTTCCTGGTCAAGCTTCGCGCATATCGAGTTTTCATTTTCGGGCTTATCGCGGCAACGTGTAGCCTCTATTTTAATAAAGCGAAGAGGATCGCGATGGGATTACGTTTCTCTCTCTCGCTCTCGCCCTTCTCTCTTCTTTTTCGCCCTTTTCCCGCACGGTACAAAAGCTGCATTTTATGTATGAGTTTTATCGATCGTACAGGGTTATCTTTGATCGTTGTTTAAAGCCATAATCACGTTACACAGAAGGGAAGAGCACGGTGGGCGATAAAATTCCGCGGAAAATTTTCACTGGACCGGCTATCGTGGCCAATAATCGCCGATGTTTTGCGCGAGGCTCGCGAAATTCGACCGACGAATAAAACATTCAAAAGCTATTGAGTGGAAGGGGGAGGATAAAAAAAAATATATACTGTATAACGAGAACGAACCGGTAGCCGAGGCAACGTTCGTCGATTTACATACAATCGGTCGATGCGCGCAGCAGCGTTAAACGTCGAACAAATTCCGGTTTTAATCAAGCGTTTGATCGAATCGCAGAAATTTCGGCGCACTAATTTACTGTCCCGCGCGTCTTTCGGCGGAGACCCGGGTCCTGGAATTGCGCGACGCCGAAATCTCGGCGGGAACGTTTTGATCTAGCCCCGGCGCATTCAGACAGCCATGACGGAGAGGAGAAAGAGGGTTCGATTAGGGCCCAAAACTGCGAAGGATCGTAATGAAAGGAGGAAACCGGGCTGGCTGGAGCAACGTCAAGAATCGGAAGGGTGGTTAGCTCCGAGATTATACGAGCTCCCTCGGCACTGTGGTCTAACCTTCCGAAACCAACCACCCAGCAGTATTTTGTTCCCCAATCCCGTACTACCAGTACTCCGTCCGGGGAACCTGTAACCTGAATTCAACCTATGGATGCTTTTATTTAAAAAAAGAAACGGGGAGAGGAAAATGAAGAGAGTTGGTTGGTAACCAGCGTTACCATTTTCCCTACAACATTGCAGGGTTCAGGGAAAATTAAAGCGATATACATAGAATTTTATAAGGAAAATACTGTGCCATTTTTTGAACCCGCCTCTATAAAATCTGTGTTTAAATGATATGGAGCGACTTGGGGTATATCGAAAAGAAAATGGTACATGGGGGCTACGTTCCATAATGTAGGTTACCTCCAGCATCGCGTGTTTCGAGTAAATGCTGGACCATTTTATAAAAATGGCGCCCTTCGTTTATCAGCAATCTCATTATTCTCAAAGAGCGTGATTAATAGCGCAAGAAAGAAGCATTTATTCCACCTCCGAAGACCGTACGAAAACCAGGCAAAGCGAATCGCAATAAATAACCATCGGCCTAAGAAGATTCCTCCGGAAGACCGGTTCGCCACGCCGCCAAAGAATGCTCCCATCAAAGCGCAATTAAATCGCCGGGGGCCACAAGGATTACATAAAGCCGAGTTATTGGCTTTATTGGAAATTCGGCGAGGCGAAATCTTTTGAGCAATCGGCCGCTTTTCTTCTTGCCTTCGGCTCTCGCCAGGCTTCGGAAGCGTTCGTCCTTAAACAAGCAGCTCCGCCAACAAAGCCAGCTGCACTTTTTCGCTGTGGAATTCCCCCGCGATTAAATATAATTGCGACGTTATCGTGACGAAACGGGACAACCCATGCACGAAGCGTTAAATATTCTTTTATCACCTGGCCAGTCACCTGTATAGGTACATTATCCATTTACTACCGTGCATCGCTAATGTTGCCATTAGCTACTTATTTATTTTGTCACCACATCAATTATTTCTCCATTATTCTGGAGACCTGAAACAATCATAACACATTCTTTTATTTTCCACAATTGGAATGAATAGATGATAATTGAATAAATAGGTATATTTACTCATTTAAACTTATGAGATCGTGGAATTGGTGGAGATTTAATTTCTTGAGGAAGTTAATTATTGTTCTCAAACTTCACTTCCGTTCCCTTTCCTTTCGATATATTTTAGTAGAGCACGAACTCAATCTGTGAATCTGAACTGAAATATCTCCCAATACGCGTATTCAGAATAAATTCAACTCTGATAATTCGATCAAATAAGAGGTTCCAATTCTTAATTCCATCTTGATAAATCTGTAACATCCGGCTCGGAATCTCGTGGCCATTCACACATCTCTGTTCGTGCAGCCGGCACGATCTAACCTGGGAATAGACGATTCCCGTGGTGATTCGCCTAAAGCGTCTCCCATCGAAACGATAAATTCGGGACCCCCCAAATGGATCTTCTGAACGGCACGCAATCTAGAGCGGCCCGCCCGTATCCCGCTCGACTTGTGGATTTAGTTATGATGAACTTCGAACGAAGTTCAGGCGATTATGCGACGTCCTTTTTATTATTACGCCCGCCGTGGCGGATAATTTATGTCTGATGGAGTTTCGGAATTCATTTCGTCGTTTACGAGATGACAAAACTATATAAAGCGCCGCGGCATGCTGGGAAATACGAAGGAAATTGATGGCCGGAAGGAACGAAATAATCAAGCGGAATATTCTTCGCCTCCCTCCTTTTCTTCCCTCTTGCCCCATCATTTCTCTTCCTCCTCTATAGCCACGAATCGTCGATGACGATGACTCTCTTTCTCCATTCGTGGTCGTTTTTTAATTCGCGAATTATTGGCGTCGTTAATGCATCCGCAGCCGCGTGTCATTGCTGCGCCAGGCACTCAGTCGACGCTTATAAACGACGGGATAGCGGCTCGTGAAATACTTTCCGACATGGTACAACAGCTTAATATTCATTTATTAGAGACCCCATTCTTACGGCTCGCATTCTGGGTCATATTGCATTTAAAACCACTCCCACCGCTCTCTGTCCATGGTATTAAAGCGTTTTACTTCTGCCACCCCTCCTCGAACGTAATTCTCGGATACGACGACGGGAATCTCGATGCTCCCCATTGTTGTTCGCCTCTTCCCCCGTTTTAACTTCCCGCGAAACATAAACTAGTCGATACACTGACTTCGCGAAACGAACTCGAGAGCATTCCTCCGCGTCATGCCCCGTCCGCTGCACTTTATTAAATCAGCCAGTTACTTTGGAATTTGTTTAATTTCACGAAAATGCTGTTTCCACGCAGAATTCTGGGGGAGGTGGGGAGAACTAACTTTCTGCGAATAGAAGAAGAAATTATTAAGATTGCATTGCAAGTGATTTAGAGTGACGCTGAATTCTCTCTCTGACGATTTAATTTGTCAGTGTGTACATATGTGGCAAGGTTACGATTGAAGTCGTGCAAAGTGTGACGTTTCATTCCCCCCACGTGTTTTGCATTGATTGCTTCGTGATTTCGACTGAAGATGGGCATCATTTCGCGACAAAATCAAGAATAATCGCGCGCGGATCTCCAGTGACAGCTGACGCTTTCGCGTTGGAAGAATTATATGTACAATAGACTTCTACGTGTACTGTCACCCGATGAAATATCGTACGGGACGCGCCTTCCACCGGCTCGAATCACAGTACCTATACAGATTTCGCAATGGGACGTTGCTCGTGACAGCTTTAGCCTATTTCGTTGATGACAAAGTGGTTATCTATATTCTTGTCTGGTCACGTCGAGTGGCCATTAGTCTTCAATCAAAACGTTCCGAAATAAAGTTCGATATGCTAGGCATAAGAAATTACGACGTTCCACAGCAGCACTTCATATAATTCGCCCCTTGTCACATTCCATTCAATATCCTCTGCATCTTCAAATACTCCACCCCCCGGCGGGTAGATTTAATTTCAAGGAATAACAAAAAGTTTCGCGGGGATAAATCAATGGTGCGGAGGGGTGATTTAATTCAGAAATCTTCCATTTAGGAACATGAAATCCCGCCTCATCATTAAACGGCAACCAGCTTCCCCTTTTTCTCGAGAAACTGGTCTTCCTCGATGAAGTTTCTGAACCGAACTTATTCATTCTCAGAAGATTCATTACTCACTTACGCCCGCAACCTCGCGCTCTCCTATCAATCTTCCCTTTGCCGCGAAACCTTCAAAACAGAAACAACTCGTCGATGGAAGATTCGAACCAGTGGCAAAAAGTCTAGCGACTCGTGGCCCGGGGTTCGCCCACGCGAGGCGCTGGTTAAAAAGGATCAACGATCAAGGACTACCCGGCTCGTACCTACCAATCCTTTTCCGCGGTTCCCATTGATTACAACGCTGGCCGACGAAATCGCGTGCGATCGTACGCGATCTACGAGGTGCTTGTAGTGGACGTACATGTGTACATACCGCTTCAGGGTAAAGGACGCCAGGGGCATGTCAGCCGAGCTAGCCGGACAGGCAGCCCGAGCCAGACAGCGTCTAATTATTATCGGGAGAGCCGAATGAAGGAGAACCGGCGGCTGCATGGCACGATGTCGATCCTTCACGTGTGTCCCCGTGATTGCACGTCGCGCTATTGCCTTGTAATCTCACCTCTCCACTCGGGGTACCCTTCCTCTCCTAGGGTACCAAGCGATTCCACCGCTTGCCCTAGCGTTCCTCCGCAGTCACTCTCCCTTCTATCATCGATTGTCGATTACATCCAACGACGTCATCACCTGTCCCGATCGCTTTCGATATCTCTGCACCTGTTTCAATCATTTCCGTCCTCGTGCGCTTTTTCGTTCAAGCTCTGGCACGCAGGTGTGCTTCTAGGGGGTTTGAAAATACAAGAGGGGAAGAACGCATTGTAATTAGGGATTGATGGGAGATTGATTTACGTATCGAGTCTATCAGTTCTCTTATTCAGTGTCAGGGCTTGAGAGGATCATAGCATCGAAGCTAATGCAGTCCCAATTTGTGGCGTTGGTATTCTATGCTACTGTGCTTCGTAAATGACGTTGTTCGTGGCTACCTGACCTAACAGGTAACTATAAGCTTACGTTACGATTATTCGCGCTACCTTCGCCGTGCCTTCATTGTCCATTCTACCGCTTTTGCTGCTGGATATCGATTAATTGCGAATGCAAACACTATCAGCCATGAATCTTAATCCTATTTCCTATCCCTGCCACTTGGAATCAATCACGTCGAAATGTCGAATCGGTTACCGACTATTGCGTAATATTGGTTTATGCGGAAAATTGGAGAACTCGCCTGAACTTACTATCAAACCATAGTCGTAATAATTTTGAAATACCATGTATGTGCCTACCTACTTCATAAAAATTTGCATTCATCAATAATTACTCAGAATTTCCATAAAATTGAAACATGTTTACGGCTTAATCTAACTTGACACGCGACTTCGTGCAGCTTCTTGAGTAATTACGGCGAAGTCCATGTCATTAATTATTGTGTTGCGTCTGCGTTGATAAATCAAAGATCTTCGGCCACGTTACCAATAATTCAACGTCGAGTTTCGAATTTTAGAGAGGAAATCGAGTCGCCATGGTGTGTCTGAATCCAAATTTACGGTTGGCGTCTATTTCGATATGATCTCGCCTTCTTGATAACAGTTTGACCGAGATATCGGCCGCGTTGTTGGTACTTATGAATTATTACCAGAAAGTGAACCATTAGAGGCCGTCGCTGGAAATATTATAACTTGTCCGTGGCGCGGGCGCGGGCCGATCGATCAAATCCTTCACCGGTTCGCAGGCGTGCCGGTATAATTAAAAGGCTGAAGGATAATTAAGGACTTCGTCAGTGTCAATTTTCCGGTAATGAGGCGGGGTGGATGTAAATTAAAAATTAAAAACATCGACGCGTCCCGATGGCACGTATCCTCTCGTGTGCAATGCGCAAACGCGCCCGTTAATTATTTATTTGAGACTCATTAGCAGCCGCACGCCACGGGCACGAATTCCTTCGGCCGCGTTTACATTGAGCCTCGACACCGTTATTTCAACGCGCTGCTACTAATTTCGACGTGCTTCTATTCCATAACCGTGACCAATCTGCTTGCTTATAGTGGGTTTGGTATTCAGCGCCCTGTCGAATTCTTTTGTTTTTAGGCAGAATTGATACAAAAAGGAAGCGGAGTTTAAGGATACTACTATCTACTTAGGCAGTCGTTTCTGTAGAAAATGAAGCATTTATTTTTCAATTAATTAAAAAGAAATAAATTGAAGCTGCGACTTGTTCTATGATATAAAGTTTATTAACATCATAAGCATTAAAAAAACATGTTTGTTTAGTAAAAAATATGCGTTATTATATATGACACAACAGATGAATCATTAAATAGGCTTTTTAAAAAAGTTGCCTTCGTGATAAACATTGTGTGAAGGAACAAGTGTCAGTTTTAATTTATTTCTTTGCAATAAGTTGAAAAAGAAATGCTCAATTTTCGACAAAAACGACTGTCCAGTATCCTTAATACACTGCTTAAAATAATTCGAAGATCACTTGCTCAAATCCCTGGTAAAAATAAATACGAATGCTAAGATTGGAATCTTTTAATAAATCGTGCGCCAAATTGTATGGACGCGACTTTTAAGGAACACCCCTCTAGAATTTCTTAATCTCACGAATTGAAGAACACGATATTTCTTCGAAGCGTGATTAGAAATGTCATGAAACTTCGGTGGCCTGGTAAATTCAGGCCTATCTGGGAAGTGTGCAATCGCTAACGAATTCGAAAGGCCGCGTTATTCCCAACGATAAGGAAACCAGTGCAAGCAGGTCCTCGGCTTTAATTTTTAACTCTTTCATAATTGAAAGACCCAGCCCGTGGCTCGGTTTTCTCATTAAAAAAGTTTCTCATCCACCATCTGCGCTTCTCGCTTCGTCTTCATATTTTATTCTTTATAACAGCATAAGCTACTCGGCGAAAGAACCACTTTATATTCGTTGAGATTAGTTGCCGAAAGTGTATCTTGCTACTGGTTCGCCATCGTATTCGCGACGACGAACTATAGAGCGAGAAAGGCGCGCGATTTTAAGCATTATAATTCAATTTGACAAGATTGGAGGAGGGGGTTGTTCTGTTGTTCGGGAGGGAAACTGTGGGCAAAGGTTCTTGAACGCGTCAAGGGAATTTTGCTTTGCCACACGAGCCGATGTTGTGTGCACATCGACCTTAATCAGGTCAGCTTTATTCTCGAGCGTATTTAAATTCATTGCAGCTCGTATAATGGACGCTTTCGATTACGCCCGTGGCATAGCGATATAATACGCGTTATTAAGAATCGTATTTGCAAACGACGTTGCTGCACTGCGACAATACGTGATCCGAAAGCTTCTGGAATTCATACGCGCCTTTGAAACGTAACCGTCGTTAATTGTACGTGTTTATTGCGCTAGGTTCGTGAGCTATAAAATGCCAGGTAGACGTAGGGCCGAGGCCGAGGCACACGTGGAAATATATTTTTTATGGACCAATGCCCCTGTTGCATGCTAATCACTTTCGTTTCGGAAGTGATAACGGGAATGTGTAGATTTATTACTCGCGTACTAGAGTAGGGTCCAAAATGTCTAACAGAACTCTGTTAAACTCTGTCATTTCGATTGATAACGGTATTGAATTCATTTTATCCATTTCCAGCTGCGTGGACATTTATTCTGCGCTTTAAATTTACATAGTAATACGTTCATCCAACGTTCATTCATAATTAAATTTAATTAATATTTACTACTTTAATATTTAGAGTTTCGATTGACGTCACGTTGGTTTGTCGATTGGAATGAATTGGAGTTGCGAGCCAACATAACTGAAATATATTTCCGGACTCATTTCAGCGATTCATTCAAAACTACTGTCCAGTCGGTTCGTTGGCTCAGCAACTGTGATTATAGTGATTCGAATAGGTATAGGAAGAAGGAATGATGTGGCTATGAAGGGTTGTATGGTAACAATTAGACATTCTGCTCAAAATACCATTATTGTCCCTTCGGCAACACCGTCGCCAGAGATTAATGAAAAGATACAGGCAAGTGTAGGTACGTGTGCCTTTGCACAATACGTGTGCCTATAGAGATGCGTCGATCGCCCGCTGACTTTCTCCTCGATTGTGACCAGTCACCGTTCGACAATGAGCGTGTTCAAAGCGATAAGTTCTCTCCAGCAGGCTGGAACGGTAACAACCGCAGAAGGAACTTTAATTACCTGCCCTTTATTAATGCAGGCTCGGTTTAAAGGAACCCTGTCCGACAAATTGTGCTTTATCTGTATACGAATCAAGATTAGATGCTCGCAACCACACAAAAGGAATATGGACGCCATTATAGCTGGACGCAGCGATAAACAGTAATGCGGGTTATCCAGATAGAAACAGGTTGATGCGTATCCCCATCCCTTGTCATTTGCATCTTCACGAGACCTTCGCTGACGTTGCCGGTACAAATTTCTTCATCCTCGCTTTCGGCGTTCCTCGACGCGTTTCCAGATGTCAGCGATAATCTCATCAGCAGCTTGTAAATATTATATTACAAAAACTCGTTGACTTTATGACTACCTCGTAAATTGCTATCCGCTGTAGGATTTTTTAATTGAAAGTATCAGTCGTGATAACTCGTTAAAATTATCATTCCTGCGCGACGCAACGTTCGCTTAAGTACTTTCAACATTTACATCGCATTGGCGAGCACGAAAATCCCAAATAAGCTCGGCTTATACGCCTGTGAAACAGCGTTCACGAAATCTGCTAATCCGATGGTAAACGAATAATTGAACATCGAGTCACTAGTGAACGAAGCATTATCAAGCGGCCTACCCTGTATTATTATAGTCCGCTATAGTTTGCATGACCATCGCTGCGTCTGATGGTGATTAGGCTGTATCAATTAACACAAGCCTGCAATTGCTCGCATTAATCTCTCCCCTCTAACGGGTGTCTCTAACAAGCAGCCAGTAAATTCACCTCTATTTCTGTCGGCGCGACGTGCAGAGAGGGAGGGAGAGAGAGAGAGAGTGTATGCGTGTACATGGGGTGTACGTGTGTGTGCGCGCGTGATCAAATATTCTATTAATCGTATGGCCGTCAAATCGTTATCATTGTGCTTCTCGTTAACCAGAACACAGGGGGGAAGGGGGTTATGGCTAATGAGAAACGACGGGGCCTCGAGGCTCCATTATTAATCGCTGGACACGATGTCTAACGCGTTTTTACCGCGCTTTTGTACCTCGTTCATTTTCCCTCGACCACCAGCCGTCGTTCCGCCGACCGTTTCGAAATGGAATCGCATCCGAGCCCCGACGCCATAGCGGTGTTTTATTAATACGTTTTAATCGCGATACGCAGCCAACTTTGAGTTTCGATTGGAATGTATTTTCAAATGTAATTGTCAGGGGAAAAGAGAGGAGATTAACATTTTCATTCATGCAGCCGATACCGACGGTTGAATATTCGCCAGCTATAGTTGTCTGAGGATTTTCAAAACGGGGAAATGTGATATTGCTAGAGAATGTTGGATTAAACTGTTATTAAAATAATGGAAAGGAACTGTTTGAAGTATATATCCTCCCGTACTGTGCCCTTTTTTAAATGTGTATCATAGCTGAGGTTCCGTGGTAATACAGAAATTTTCCGTATATATTTCTAATTGTCCATTCGCAAATGACGGTAGGAGAGGCGTCGAGGAATGAATTTAATAGGTATCTATATATTTCCCTGGCCCCGACGCACGCTCGCCGCGGACGGATGGAAAACTGGACGAACCGGTGATTTCCAGACTTATCAGCTCAATATTGATTTACCTTCGTATCGGTCTGATTACATTTTATGTTGTTAATTGAAAAGCGCGGTAGATTGCCGCGGTAGAGCCATTACATATTTGGAGATTCGGAATTCATGGGAATTTGCGCTCAAAAATCGGTAAACCTTGTTAAACTTGCACTAAAAAAATATTGTGATTACTGGGTGTACAAGAATTGTATTGTTGAGGACAGAAAATTAGTGAAGTGGTAAATCAGACGCCAGCACAAAAGGTAGCACGTGACGATTATTGAGTTGACTAGTTGAAAGGGATAAGGTGCTTGTTTAGAATGACAGAGTTTGGAGGGGTGGGGGGCTAAAAAATACGGTATTGAAATGTTCTTCCTAAACCTCAACATTTCTTTCCTGATATTATTCGTGTCAATAGTCGATTCTAACACATAGGGTGACAGTACCTAATATCGCCTAGAAAAAGTTAAATCGCTGTCACTTGAATAATAATGGATATTTTTGCATGCAATTCATTTCAAAGTAAAGAGAAATTATTCATCTTTCACGTAGCATACATTAGACTCGCTGAATCCTACAAAGTTTTAATTAGGAATTAAAAAAACATGAGACATGCAAAAATCGGGTCCTGAAAAGAGTGTGACTCGTCAATCTCCTTCCTCGTATTTAATTAAAAAATAAATACTTCATTTTCGACAAAAACGACTGCCTACTTAATACTCTTAAGCCCTTTACGTGCATACTGTGCACTCACCGACCATTTATCGAGTTTGAAACTAGGTTGCAGGCAACAACAATTTCGAATATGAAGGATATTCCTCTTCAACACATCGTTTCGCGACTAAATGCAAATTAAGCCCGATTTATTTGTCAATGAAAAAAGCATTTTTTGAGATAAAGCTCGCGTAAACCAGGGAGAGGAAAAATTTACACTCGGCTGGTAATACCGCGGGGCCATAAAAGCAGCTAAACATTCGTGTCCAGGCGGAGCTGCTTTCGAAAGAGTTGTAAAGTGCCTCCCCTTTTTATTCCATCTTTATACCTTTACTTTGCCGGCGTAATTACTTCGCCCAGTAATAAGTAATAATTAGAGCCGTTTCGTTGGCACAGCCTCGTTTCTTTCTACGATTTTATACGTCCGCGAGGGCGGTGCGTGCCGGGGGCTACCGAACAGGCCAATACTTGCCGCGTCAAGAATAGGAACGGTCTTTTAATTTCCGCGATTACAGCTTCCTCTTTACGAGGGGAGTTCCCGCGCGAATGTACGTGCACAGCAGAGAGAAAGAGAGAGAGGGATAGCACTAAACGCGCTTCCTGATACGATCGAGGGCCTCGTTAAAATGTCGTGATTCCTTTAAAAGCTTCTAAAACGAAGTCCACCCAACTTGCAGTCGCTTCGTGTCCCGAGCGTACAAACATACACGCCAGCCACAAGTAGCAGCCAATAAAGACGTTCGCGCGAAATACACGCGAAATGGAAATGCTAGCTTTTATACCGTTTAGTATGTCCCGACGATGCAATGCATATGCATGCGCCGTACGTCTAATTACTCCGCTTGAAAGCATACAGAGTGATTCACTCAGCTCCACGTGTAATTGATGTTGATTGCTTTCGCAGGATTAAAGTCGTCGATAGAGGTCGATCTGAATTTTCCCCTCTCAACGCTTCACTTCCAATGCTTTAGATCACTTTAATCATTAAGCGGATAGTCAGAACTTGTGTAACAAAATATCGGAGACTTCAGGTATTCATAAACGTTTAACGGGGTCCCTCGCAGGTTTCCAACGAAATTTCAAATCACTTCGTGGATCTTTACTAAGTAAAACGGATCGAAATATTTAGGAGTTTTAAAAGTGGAGCGCACCTCAAACGTCTCTCGAATTTTTCACGAAGTTCGCCTTCGACTTTTGTAATGATCAATTTGTAAAGTCTTTGACGTTTTAAAATTCATGGAACGCTCGGCTCGTTACGAAGTAAACGATTCCATGATTCGTTGCAAGATATTAATCGAACGCCTTACAAAGGCGCCGTCGTATCGGTTATGCGATCGATGTAAGTCATTGCAAATGTCCCCCTCATTTTATATTAATAATACTCCTTTGGCGCCACCCTCCCCCTCACCTATTGAGGAATCTTTCAGAAAATTTCATTTCTCGCTGATGCACTTTCGACCAATTTAATATCTCGACATTCACTTCGTGAAACGGACCAGACATCCGAATGTAACGTGCCGTATATAGAACGGCGGGACCTTTTAGACTAATTACTGTGTTCGGACGCTGTACGCCCTTCATTCCAGCAGAAAGTCGGAGGGAATGAAATTCACATGTCGTTCGCATCGACTTCGTTCAGAAATGAATTCAACGAAGAAGTATCGTGGCATATGTATATAGAACTCGCGTGTTATTCGAGACAATGCACGAAATCATGTGGCATGCATTCTTTTTCGAATTCTTTTAAATCTACAGGAAAATCAATATTTTCCTTCCCGACTCCGATATCATTCCAAGTGCTTTTGTTCCCATTATGGGTAATTTTATTCTGTTAGACTATTGATCGGAAAGAGGACATTGAGAGTCATCTTAGTATGAGGAGAATCGGATCGAATCTATTACGAAGGACAATTAAAGGCTTTTTGCAGCTCACCGTCTTAATTATGGAGCGGATCGTTCGGGATGACGTGGAGTGTAGAGGAAGGTTCGACAGTCGGCTAAAGACGGTTAACCGTTGATGAGTATAGGCTGGTTATTTCTATTGGAAGGCAGCGGAGTCGAAACGGTCAGAGGCCTCCCGTTGCGCGACGTTCTACCTCCCGCGGCTCTTTGTCCTTGTTTGGATCACTCATCACGGGGCCCGTGTGCCCGAAAGAGTCATTATACAAGCTTGATTCTGACCGCTCATTAACTCCTCTAAATCTGCCCAGCCGTCGTTGCTATTTCCGCCACATCCCACCACTTCATTTGCAAACAGGATTCACTACATTCTTCTTCCTCCAGTTTGCCCAAGTGGACAGAAGTTGTTGGCTGATATTCAGGATAATATTTTCACAAATAACCGTAAATAGTCGGAATACCAAACTCTGAAATGAACTTTCATAATCTTCAATCTCGAGGTAACTCATTCTGGAGACTCTTTGTAAGCAGTCGAGAGGTGTTGAAGTAGTTCTATACCTAATCAGCAAATTGCATTCCGAACAGTCGCGTACACGAAAAAACAAAATAGAAATAAATTCGAAGCGGGACAGCCGGAAAATCCCCCCAGTAGTATAGTCCGCGTCAAGGTTGCCGCACTCTGGCGGTAGATACATACGAGTTGATAAACTGGAGTTTATTTCATTGTAGACAAAATTTTGTAAACGTAGAAGCGTGTCGTCGACCTGTGTAAACGCAAACAAGGTAGGATATAAAAATCAAACGTCAATAGAGTGTCAGCCATTGTTACACTATGTACGCCAGTTGTTCGGTGTGGGCCATCAACGTCCCCCTATTTTACTATTTTCTTTTTCACTTTTAACGCACGCCATTCGTTGTATATACATCCTCGCGAATTCCGGCAGTGCTTTTTTTTCGCCCGTCGATCATTTTAACGGTAGGCAACGCTTTGAAATTGCTGTAACACGCGCGTCGTTGAGCCCGCGCGTCGCTGAAGGTAACTCGTTACAATTTGAAGCGCGATTAGGCCGACCTGAATGCCGTCCGCTCTGGAACTCATTAAAAATTTCATTCGCCACCCTTGACACGAGTGCCGCGGTTAAGGATGGCCGCAGCCCCGCGTGGCGCAGCGCGAATGCAAAGGCACGCGGTCGCGGAATTTGTTTCTGAATGCGCGACGCGAGCCACGGCCGCTTCTGCGATTTGAACTTTCAAAAGACGGTGCAGCTGAAAGATGGAGCCGCCCGCGGACATTTGAATTGCATCCCTTGGATTCAGGTGAATTCAAGTTTGACCTGTATCCGCGGGCCCGGATAAATATATTCGTCGTCTGGCACAAAGACAGTGTATGCATTCGCTTTTAGCTCTAGAAACGGGCGAGTGTTAACCCTGAGATAGAGAACTCGCGGTTTCTGACACACTTGCATAATATACGAATTCCTCGTCGTTTCCACCATCCTCCTACCACTCAATGAAATTAGTCCCCTCCGCGGCGATCCCGAAGAGTTCCACTTCGAAAATTAATCTCAGAGATATAACCATCACTGGGGACTAAATAGTTTCAAGTCAAAAACTTTCGGTCATCCACGAGGTGAAACTTTGTCAAACTCATTGTCAGTTGCAATTTACCATATTCATTGCGATGCAGAGTCGTCAGTTTATCTTCACCGTTACCTTAGCGCGATGTCAATACATTGCACGTGATCCGCAGCGTGAACCTTCAGAAATTGCACGGGACCCTCGACCAACTGCATCGTCTTCATTACCGAGTGATTTGATCGATAACCAGGTGATACCTACGCGGAATTTTCACAGCGACGAAGGAAACTTCGTAACAGCTGCGAATCGGCGGTCGTCTGGCGAATAGAGAGCAACAGGAAGAATTGGCCAACTGCGTTTTAGCGATCAGGAACCCGCCACGTTCTCCAACCACGTCAGTCCAGGGAATAGAAGGTCAGGTCTCTGACTGGTTGGTATAATTTTTCGATCAATTCGAGAGAAAGCTGGATCAAAACCCAGTGGATCTCGGCTTGATCGGGCAGCCCTGGGCATAATTGGCCGAGAAAGACCGATAATACGTTGGTAGCCTTTTGACAGATGGTACGAGGCCCGGGCAAATTGCCGCTTGAAGCTCGTTCGCTAGCTCGATGGCTCACATCGTACGCTGGCCGTCTCTCTTATCCCATCTCACGCTAATACGCGGCGGCCGGACGTTGTTTTGATAATTTATTGAAATCGTCGAGGGTCTAAGAGCCGCCACTACGTGTACGAAAGGATCCGCACCGGTGAAATATGGCCGTGCGAATTACACGAGACGTCGGACCCGCGTCAGTCGGCCAGCCTCGGCGATGCGGAATTTCCCGGCGGAGAAACGAGCGGCGTGCACGCGCCTCACGCGACTCCATCTATCGCCGGTGCGTCTGAAGAGGATGCCCGCCGGTGCTCCGTTTCGCACAGTCTAGCTCCCAACCATCCTGCTGATTGTTATTTCGCCCCCCTCGGAATTTAACCGGCCCCACGATGGGCCCGCGTATCGCGATCGCCTGCATGCGATGAAGAGAGCCTATCTTAGAGAACGTAGAAATTCGGGAATCTCATGACCCCGCGAGGAGTGTGCCAGACAAAATCGTTGAAACACTAAGATTGCGAGACCAGATAGCTTTAATTTTGAAAGCTGAGTGTTATCGAAAAGATCTGACTCTGAAGTCCCATTTTCCTGAACAGCCATCACCTTCACAGTTCTGTGCTCCGAAGGAGCTCCAGCGTTGAATATTTAATGAGACAGATCTGATTTCGGAAGCTCGGTACCAGAAAAAGCTTTGACCCCGTCAGCGGAGTGTCATTACAAGACTGTTAGCAGACCGTTTCGTTTCATTCTATTTAAAGTGTTGACAGATTTCTGCCTGAATCTGGTACGCCCAATCAGCACTTAGTGAAATGTTACCGTATAGTAGATCTGGTTGTACTTCTATATACATTTCGAGATCGTGCACGATATGCTTGTGACTTTTAAGAATTACCCGTCCCTATTGAAAATAGAACACGCACCGAATTTACGTCTATCCCCCGCGTAAATTTCATGCAGGTTTATGTTGTTCTCGAACGTGCAACACATTCATCCGAATGAAACAGCACGCGACAAAGGGAAAGAGACGAAGAGCTCTAGGTAGTACCATATGCTCATGAAGCGTTTTGAATAATGTGACTAATATTTGCGCCCTGCGGATCGCTCGATTACGATGCCAGCCTCTATTCGAGGATAGCGCGCGTTCAATGTATGTAAATGAAAGGATGCGCCGATCGTAAAAATGACAGTCATATATCAGCAGGCCGGCCTTCTGCTTCTGATACAGCGCTATTGAAATATTGAGCCAGCGAAATGGCATCTCCTAATGGATTGAAATACGCCGGATTATTAATTCAGCAACACGAGCTTGCAGCTTGGGACCGTAATTACCCCCGTTCTAAGTACAGAGCTTCAAAAATATTGTCTGCCGCGGCAGATAGGGAGCAGCACGCTAGAGGTCCTCCGAAAATTTCAGAGTTCACGGCGGACCATTGTTTTCCCACGGCACAGTAATAGAACCTTTATTTGGCAGCGACGGTCCTTTTGTCTCTGGCTGAATTTCGAGTACAATAAACAGCTACAATGAATGTTCTTTGAGCTGACGAATTTCGAGATTGCGACAACGAAATGACAAAACAGGGAGCAATCGAACCGTCTCTACGTGTAACGAGTTGTATCGCTATAGTTTTACGACGGGAAGCAACGAAAGAGATGTTCGATAATTGCCAGTATCCTCGTTTTAGCGATTGCCATTAGCAACTAATTGCCATCAGTGAGCTGTAAGACGCTTTTCTTCATCAAAGAACAAAAATAAAAGTAACGCGGTATTTCAGGCTCCTTTCCAAGCGAGTGTACATCGCTGAACGATTACGTGTTAACTAAGAGAAATGATAAGAACTCAAACTTGGAACGATGTTGTCGCGTTTATTCGTTGCGTTTTAGGCTGGAAAATTCAGCGCAGCGAACGTCCCTTCCCCAGTCAATTAACCTCGATACCTCCGTCATTTATTTACACAAAACTCATCTTCCAATAACGGACTAATCGGCCATCATCCACTTGCCCTCCTTCGCGGCCGATCATTCAATAATCAGAAAGGGTATCTAACAAATTGAATTCTATTCCCACGTGGTGGCCATTTCCCTTGGTCAATTATATCAAGGCCCAGGCACGACGGATCGACGCCCAGAGGCGTCACGACATCGGAAATTCCAGCAGCGTTTTCCGAGGTACCGGCCGATTATGAAAACGGTCACGGCGGTGCACCCTCCGTAATTACGGATAATTGGATGGAAAATGCTGACAGGTCGGGGCACCCATGGGCTGCTCCCGTCCTTTTTCTCATTTGCGCAACAGGCGGAACGTTTCGCGATCGGCCTTTGACGTAACACGCGCCACGAGCTCTCCACTTGTGCCCTCCTTTTGATCTTTAGCATCGCGCCATTTGCAGGCACGGAAAGGTTACTACCGCTTTATTCGAGATAACGAAGCACAGCGCTCTTTAACTGATAGCACCTGCAAAGATTCCTTCGGTTCCAAGTGATTTCAGTCGACGATCCTTCCCCTTTGTGTGCCTCGGTGGATTGCACCGATCATTCCCTGCAATTATGCATTTCTGCGTGCCGCTTGGCTGCATCTACCCTTCCGCAAAAAGCTCCTCTAATTATGGAAAAAGTATGGAGAGAGAAAAATGGGAAAGATAGCATTGAAACTCGAGCTTCTTCCAGTGAACGCCATCATTCTAATATTGAAGTGTAGTCGGTACCGGAATAGAACTTTTTTATGACACGCAATCCGGACTAATTGGTCCACACCTCCGACCTATATCCGGGCTCTAGCTTTCAGATTCGTCATTTCCTGCTGCACTTAAGTAGCGAAAAATTCAGTGCGATGAAGAACGGCGCCGGTCAGTGGGCACAGCCGCGCCGCCGTCGCGTTTCCCGTGGAAAAACAATAGCTGTCGCGCGATCGCCGCGGAAAGCGTTGCATCGCCGACGGTTCATCGGCGCGTGTCGGGCGCGAAACGAGTAGAGTACACTGGTAAATGAATTGCCGCGTCGAACCTGATGCACAACGACGAAATATGCGCGCGTGAACGAGCGAGCGGAAGGGAGCCGCCAGGCCGGGCAGATTAATGTAACGAACGGTGACGCGCAACCCTGGACCGCCGAAAATCGGGATTCAGGGCCAGATTTGCGATAAAAATGTTTTACGACGACGGGCGTCGCCGTGGCATGTCACACGATGTACAGCCAGAGCGCTGTTCTACAGCCTTCGAGAGTGAATAGAGGCTGGGAGTAACGAGTTTCATTCGTCAGTACTGAATCAGCTTCGAAATAGTGTTAGATTCTATTCAACTGCAAGAAGAAAGAATGTAATATATATGTCTGCAAGCCAGAAATATGAATTCTCATAGAATAGTGTTCTATTCTTAATATCTGACGTAATAACCTCCAGTGGCTCACTCAGGATTTAATTTGGGCGAATCGAGTTGAAGGGATAAAAATAGTTTTGATGATATCTATTAGGTGATAATAAAAACTTATTTAAAGAATAAAATCCACTTTTGAAAATTTATTTAAAGCACAAAATCTAGTTCCATTTTATTTTTTAAAATTTATTTAAAAAATAAAATCCAGTTTTCTTTTCTTTTTACAAAGATCTTGAATTACTTCAGTCGTGGTCACATTAATCTCTTTTTTCCTTTTTCTTTGGGTAGTGCCAGGGACCTAACACCTTCCTTCTGGGTGGGCCACTGACCTCCGGAAAAAATTCTTGTCTCCTTTATATGTATGTACCTAAGTACATAGAAATCCCGGATGTTCTAGCAAACGATAAAATAATCGCGAGACATCATACATAATACAGACGATCAACTAACGATTCTTAAAAGCACAGGTTTGGATAGATCGAAGGAGAGTCTACAAATTTTTTACGCCACCCCTTTGTTGCCATTTTCGATCGTTCAGAAGAGCAGAGATATTAAAAGCGGTCCTTCGCCAAAGAACATTTCTGCCTGATTCACGATCCGGCAGACGAATTGACAGTTAGTAATTTCTCGAGATCGTAACGGTACCTTAATTATCGGATTCGCTAAATCGATCCTATTGATTCTCACCTTGGGCAGGTCGTAACGAAGGACCGTGGCAAAGGTGAGAGGATATTCTCGTAAACGTGGACGCCAGCAGGCAAGTAGAATCGCTTTACTTCTCTCCCGGGCAGCAAGAGCTGTAATTAAGCCCCTTAGAACGACGTGTAGCGTTCGCAACAATTAAAATAATGACCAGAGTCGTAGCGGTCCCGAATCGTTTCGACGGAGTATAGTAGGAGTAGCGTAACCTGGTGATTTAAACCGATACGATATATTTTTCGGTGTGCAATCTGGCCCGTTCCTCCTAATCATTATTAATTGCGCCAGAGCGGCACGCAGCACGCCAATAAATTACCCGTATGAGTCACTTTTGCCCGTGTTTTAGGGCATAGATTCGGAATCGCTTTACGGTACCGCAAACGTTAAGAACGCACGAGACGAAGAACACGCGAAATCGAAGTCGATCGTGGAACGCATTCGCCAAGGGGATATTTAGGTCGACCCAAAGAAGAATACAGAAGAACTGGTTCTGAAGGATAGTAAAAATTGCTAGGGAGTTCCATCATATTATAGCGTCTATAGAAAAATATCGGTAAACTATATAAAAGCGCACCGACCCATAAAACAGTTCAGGAGAATGAAATACGGCTAGGGGCAGTAAAAAGTAAACTTATTGGGCAATGTAAATCAGTTCCGATTCTTTTAAACGAAATACAGCGGCTGTAAAACGGAATAGTCCGAGGCTCGTTTCGCCTTGCAGTTATATCTGTGCCACTTGTGCCTGATACCGAACTTCGAGCATCCTGCACGGTGCAGGATACATAGCCCTTCGAGGAAAATCGAGCCAGTGCAACGCTCGGAGTGTTAAAACCTCCGGAAACGAAGCAGAACGTGAGATATCCTCTTATCAATTTCACAAACATAACCAGCATCGACAGAGGGTTTCGCTTTTTCGCGTTTCCATCGATTAAAAATAACAACCTATCGGCACTGAACAGAGAAATTTCATTCGGGACTAAATTAGCCGAAGTTTCTCCGGTCGGCGAGAGGAGCAACAGTTGTCTTCCAACCTATTTCAATTCTCCGATACTTCCGAACAGAGGAACGCGCTACTTCTGTGGCGGCACAATTCTCCATTGTGCCCCTCGACAGTGCAACGTAACGTCAGCAAACGCCTTGAAAGGTCCTCGAGGGAGGAGAGCGTTCAAAAGGCCATTGTTCCTCTCGTGAAACAAGTGTACGAGTCATTCTTTTAAATTTGATTTAGCCGCGCGGCCGAGAGCCGTCAACGCGGATCTCTTCGAGCCCGTTTCCTTGGCCTCTGGCTCGCCCCCGAGTGGTAATTCCTAGGAAAGGGTCTGCGCGGCCGTGCCACGCCATCTTTTCCCTTATCCGCGGAAAGTTCACGGTCGTAACTCGAGGTTATCTGTTTGCAAATTAGCGCCACGGATTCCACCAGACACGCGCGCACGTGGCCAGCAATAAAAATGGAAATCGATAGCGACGCTTTGAGGGACTTTGTAAGGCTCAGGAATTTTCAGTAGGTTTTTGTCGATGAATCGGGGACTTAGACTCGGAGATGATCCCTTGGAGGTCTAGCGGCTTTATTCTGGCCCGGATTGTTTGACTGTGATCAGACGCCTGCTTGAAGTCTATTGTAATAGATACGAACAACGGGTAGGTAGGGTAAAGGTAGGTAATATGGAACGGCACGTAATGTGGAACATCGCTTCGATAAAGAAATACTGAACTCTATAGACAATTGTGTACATTATTTAGTTCCCTAAAAACAATAGACGATCATACTGATAATTGAGCATCAGATAATTGGGCATCCATTATACAGAGAAGTGTTTTTATTTTTCGTGAAGAGTTTTTGGAAAGTGAATCAAATAGTTAAATATTGTAGGGAAGGTAAGTTATCAAGTATTATCTTTGTATGATCTATCATTAAATATGTTTCTTCTTGATTATCCAAAAATAGTTTACCAGTAAAGTTATTTTCTTCTTGTTAGGATAATTCGTACTTTCTTACGTGTGTGTACGTAATTTGGAACATATCGAATGAGTGCAATATAGAACATGTTCCATATTGCGTGCGTGTTCTCTAATATTGTAATATTATGTTACAAATACATTATTATTTTTTACTTTTTATTATATTTTTTTAAGTTTTATTTTTTTATTATTAAAGTGGACAGATATTATTCAGGTGCCCAACATGTAGGAGACGTAGAAGGCAAACTAAATTCCAAAAAATGATATATATTTGTTTATTTATATCTTCTACTTACTAAATCTCCATTTTTAGTAACAAATGTAAAATTTGTTCAGTTTTCTTTACAACTGTCCTAGGTGTTCCATATTAGATACTACTTTTTCGAACTTTTTCAATTTTCATTCTTTTCAGTTTTTTTACTATAATTCCAATGTTTTTAATATAATTTCAAAACATTTGAATATTTTTACATTTGGCTATGGAAATATGATTATGCATTTGTTCCATACGTCCCCTCGGGTCAGTTTTATTAAAAACAAACAAACTCCCCTGCTATTGGCAAGCTTTCGAAATCAGCTGTTCCATATTACATACGTTTACCCTACTCTATGCAGGATAAATGTTTTCGCCATGTATGTAATTCGTAGCCCCTTTGGAAAAACAACTACGTCTGACGAGGTAAAGAAGCGCCAACGGCGTGCAGTAGCACACAGACGTGTTCGTGTCGAGAATTCTTCGCGCAATGCTGTTACACTTCCGTTTACGAGAACGCGATATCAATTTGCACGGCCTTCCTCGTTCGCGCCGGGGTTCACGTCGTAATTAAGGAACACCGAGAGACTAGGACGCCGTGGAGACGTGGACGGCAGAAGTCGTTGCACCCGTTGGACGCTCTGTAACGTCGGACGATTCAACTGAAGTTACGATGCGTTGGAGAAAGAAAGTTTATTCCGTGTCTGAAAGTTTCCACGGCGGGGCTTGGTAGTCACAATGACGCGTGGGTCCACGCTCCTTCCCTTCTCCGCCTTATTCAAGCAAGTTACAGCGACAGAATTTCTGTTATAGGACGGACTCGTCCTGTAGATACTTTCGTGAGCACTTTGCCCATTCTTAGTCAAAGTATCTGCGACGAAATAATTCAAAGGCTGCCTGAAGCGCGGCGTCTGCTTTAGACGTGCGCAACCGAAAATACGAAACCGGGACCCGTAGGACGCGCAGAACATCGTTTCACAAAGATTCAGTAAAGTTTTTGGAAAAATACCGTTGATGGTGACAGTTTTAATGTAGAACTACGCACGTGTAGATTAATTATGGATTATTTTTAGCCTTGGGGGAAGTAGATAGGTGTTTCTTGAGTGTTGACCTAGCTTTGGTGCTCTAACCTCTTAATGATGACTATAGGGGTGAGGTGCTATAAAAGGGACAATTTTATTTAGCGTTCGTTTCTGACAATATTATGGTAGGTATTTACAAGACAAGTTCATTAATAGGAAGTATATTTGTTGGGCTTCAATAAAAATATCTTGTAAACTTATTAATAATAACAGAAAATAATAAAATCTTCGATTTTCAAATAAGTCGAAAATGCCCATTCAACGACTACTTAGGTACGTACATAATCTTAAATGGAACATTAGACGTCATGAAAGGGACACGTTAATGAAAATAAACACAATGAGAACAAAAATGAGATCAATTGCTAAAATATCATTAATAGCACATAGGTAGAACAAAAAAAATGAATGTGTACTTATACCATTTAATTCGCATGACTCGTTGACCCATTTTTCGCAAATTTTACATTGGAACAAATCTTCTTTACTGGTAGCAAAGTTTTCTTTACAAACAGGAAAATAACTTGTAGGTACCTATGTGTAATGCGTCTAGAATTTTGGTAATATGATTTGTCCCATTTAAAACCTGTCGCCTTGATAGCACCTCTCTTCTATTAGAAACCACCCCTCTGGCACTGAAATTTAATTTCCATATGTTTTTATAACGAAATTCTTCTATTAAACATAATTATAAATCGCGTGGCATCGTACTCGTCCATAGAATAGTACATATACTATATGAGATAAACATTTTGTAACGTATAGAAAAGAGGATAAGAAGAGGCTGTTGTTTTTCGAATCCAGTGATATTTTTCTGGCTGGATGTAAACGCGACAAACAACAACAGAGTAAATAAATATGGATAGCATGCGTATCGTTTATAAATCAGGATGAACAGGTCGAGCAAAACATCCAACGAAATTGGATGCCGGTATTCTCCTGTCATTGATTCTCTCCCCCCACTGAAAACTGCATTCCATCACTCTTCGATTACTCTGGAAACCAACAATATCTATCACGGCAAGTATTGATGGGGACTAAAATATTCGCTATTTTCATTCGTCAACGCAAAGGTCACATAGTAGGTATTCTATCTTCCTGTAAAAAAATATCATTTGGATGCGCACGTTTCCGAATCACTGAGTCATAAACATGAAGCAACACGAATCTGTTACTATACCTAATTCATAGCATAACCTCAAAGGGGATGATGCTTAATTCATAAATAAGCTAGAAGTGCGGAATGTTTCCTGAGCTTTGATGATACATGGCAGAGAGGGGCAAAATTTGTATTTATATAAAATTTCTAATAACGAATAAAAGTTAAAAAAATATTTGCCATGTCTTGAATGAAGCTAACTCAGGTTAACGAAAGAATGGCAAATATTTTCTTTAATTTTATTCGTTATTCGAAATTTTATTTAAATAAAAATTTTGCCTATCTCTGGCTCGTGGGGCATCCGAGCAACTTCTTAAGATTCATTTGTCGACTTATTTTTAAACCATATTGGTGTGCCACATATTGCTACAACCACACAACGCAGAACAGTACAGATATGTAAAACTGTAACTTTATCATAGATTTTCAAAAACGAATCTCCCGTGGTAGAAGTCTACGCATCGGCTTGAATAATCATATGACCAATGCTTTAATTGCCGTTAAAGCTGCGTGACACCGCGTCGGGGCCTTAGAGAATCGGAACCAGCAGGGAGCTGTTGAGCGGACAGCAGGGAAGCGGACGTGATCGCAAATTAGTAGCAAATGAAAAAGCAGCTCCGTTGAAAGGCGTGTTAAACCGACAGTTACGTCGGACCACGTGCCCGATGACGGCGTTCCCTATCGGCGTGACAAAAAAGAGGACAGGAAATTGTATCAAATTGGAGAGCGTTTGGATTAAGGATCCCTCGAAAGCGGGAGCGTGGTTCGCCGAGCGGCGGGTTCGCACATGCCGCGCTGATCCGACCATTGTTGTGCAAATCCAACAAAAACCAGCCCTCTAATCTCGCGAGCCCACTTGAGATCGCAATGTGCACCCCGCAATCGTACAATTAATTTATATAGGTATCTAAAGTACTTGCGTCGCCGTCCCCTTCCCCGTTCCCCTATTACCAAACGCGGAGCTTCCCGACCCTGCTTGTCCGTTGCATCGCTGATAATCTTAAATAATCTCCCAACGATCCTGCACTCGAAAACGCCACTTCTACCCAGATAAGTTCCCCTCCATTGTATACACACGCGACAACTGTTTCACCCCCAACGAATTATTAAAAAATCGTAAGATATAATTCCTTTTCCGACGCCTCTACCTATCGCTCTTTTGCAGTACGTTCAAAGCTTCAGATAGTGACAAAACAAAATTATCATTGAACGTGCACAAAATTTGTGCAAAAATTGCTAAAAGGCTAGCTTGAGCATAAAGTATGGTGAGTGCACAATAAGGAATAATAAATTGTTTTCTGAATGAAAATACGATTGACGAGGTGACTCTGTGTATCTAGATATAATAAGTTGTGAATTTTATTAAGCCAACATACTTGGGTGATATTAACCGGACAAGTAACGTATGTACCTACCTACATATCTTCTATGTTATGACTTTACCTTTATGTCGCATGGGAAATACATTCATCTGGACCATATTTTCAGATGCTAATATTTGTTGATTAAATATCAGGAGGAGCAGCAATAACCCATTTTCCAGTGTATTGTTATACATATTTTGCAACGAAATATTATAGAACCACCGTTGACCGATGAGCGACAGCGGCCTTCGATCTTTCCCGAAAGGCACGGTGATTGATAATTTCCACATCGATTATAATTTAGAACAATTTTCCATGATGCAACCGGGGAAAACACGCGTTATGTAATTAAAACTAATATCGATTTATTTGGGCATTTCGTATAACCAACGTATCACAGCGGACCCGTTATAAATGATTTAATTAAAGTCTCGCGTTGTCGTTACCATCGCGTTAATTTGATAACACGTTTAATTAACGCGGGATGAGTTGTCGACGGTACAAGTTGCTAAATCGTCGGCTATACGGATGGAAATAACGATCGGTGTCGTTAAAAATGGGGACAAGAATAAATTATGATCTCGGGGGATAGTAAGGTCATACTTCGCGCGGAAATGGGGGCGAAAGCACGCAACGATACCTACTACTGAACATCGTTAATACTTTTTGATACGATCTCTGTATCGGACCTACGTTGAAATGTCTTGTAGCTGGCGCGACAGTACGGTGAAGCAGTACCTACGTATGTGATTCGTGACATGGCTCTTGCTCCCGATGCGCCCAATTTCGTATTTACATTCCAAATAATCCGAAATCGATGGACAAACCATCCACTGTTCCCGAAACGTCATCACACGACACATTTCGTCAGGAACGTACAAACGCAAATGTCGCTCAGCAAATACGAATAATCGGCGGGGATATCAGCAGTGGACGGTAAAAACTCTGCCGAATTCCAGCGATCGTTCCGAGCTTGCGCTTCCGGATCGGAAGCTGCGTTAATCGCAGCCAGGTGCCTTATACGCCCGTTTAAGCGACTATCGTACGGCGGCTGGTATTCGCTGCACGATAAACGCAGCCCAGCCGAATTACGCACGGTCGATAACACGAGCGTGCAACGGTGTTTGCACCGACGTCGCTTTAAATCGCGATCGAGCAGTCGTTGCTGGCCCACGCGACACGGATTCATTTCCGAATGGCATGCCCGCCATTCGCGACACTATCTAACTTTTCCACCGTGTCCCCGATTCTCCTGCTTCCCGTATTTCCACTTGTGCCAGGCAAACGCCCGTCCGTTCCTCTCCTATCTCAAACTTCAACCCCCCTGCCATTTTCTTCTGAATATCTGTCCTTTTCGCTCTGTCCTGTCGCCACTTGACTCTTAACCCTTCTTACCCTTTTCTGTACTTTTTAATTTTCCTGCCTTTGTGTTTTCTTTTCTGTGCCTCGCGACCCAGCTCCCCCCCAACCGTTTCAACTTTACCTTCTCCTAACCCTTTCGCCCCCTTTTCACCCCTCCATTCCCTCTCAGTCCACTTCGCATTTTCATTTAACTCCTTTCTCTAATTCCACTCTCCCTCCCTGGCCCTCTTCAGTTCCGTAGCTGCTAGCTGCTAACTGGTTCCACCTCTATCCCTCGCCCCCGACCCACCCTCCGTGCTCGCCCTTCGTGATCCTCTTCTCTCTCTCCCCCGCAAACACGTCCGCGCGAAGTGTTTATACACGGTGTTGCGAGGGCGTGTTTATCGAACGTACGGCGGCCGTGTATCGCCGGGCACGAAAGCGACACGGTAGTGGCCGCTATCTTCCTGACTGGTTGGAATTACACCATTATTGTGCAAATTAGCGAAGACCCGTGCATGATAGGGCGGCCGGACGTCTAGCGGGATTAGAATTAACGCGGCTGCCGTGAGCACCGGCGACAAACGCCTCGTGATTACTTCGGGATCGTCCGTTCTTCCCAGGACCTCTGGCGGCGATCGATTAATCCGCCAAGAAATAGGAAGAATTCCACTTCTTTGATGATCCGGCTTGATCTGTTCGACAGTGGATGGCATTAATGAGTGGGAGAGTGAATTTCGAAGCGATTAATTATGATGAAAGTAAGAGGAGGGTCTGTTAAAAGCAAGAATAATTAACCTTGAAATAGTTGAACGCGATATTCACATAGTACGCTATTTTCAGATTCGGAACATAAAATTCACGGATCTCTTAATTGCGCGTGGGATGTTCCTCGCTGAATTATCTCCTACCTGCAGGGTATTTATACAGTATAAAGTAGTTAACACGTGAGATCGGAAACAATTTCTGGGACGCCGGGCAACGATCGCGATTGCGGATCTACAGTGTTTTTCACTTAAAGCACGCAAATAGAATGCTGGATCGCGATCTCACTAATTCAGCAACGAGCCCGAAATACGAGGCACTTTTGCGCTCACTCTCGTGCTCGCGCTACGTTCGACCTCCGCTTCCGGTTCCCGGTTATCTGGCCGTGATTGCGCTTAAAATTCCAACGACGCCACTGCCGCCGCTGTATCGGGCTAATTATGCATCCCCTTGCTTTAACAGCCAACTAAAATCCTCCTTACGATAAACAACAACTATGTAGCGTGCACCGAGAAGAGGAAGGATTTAACTAGAATTTCCGTGGGACGGACTGTTTCTCATCGCCAATGAATTTTACTTTGAATTCTAAAAATCTAGGAAGTACCAGCCTAATAAATGAGTGTTCTATCGATTCAGTAGCTTTCTCGATCTTCGACGAATAGAACACCTCAATATAGAGTTGGGCATTATTCGAATAACAAATTTTCATTCGAATAAATTTCTATTCCGATAAAAATTATTCGTTATTCTCGAATAACTTCGTTTTATTCGCAATTTTTATTCGAGATGATTAGAATATAAATTTATTCTGGTAAATATTGTTTCGTTATTCTCAAATAACTTCATTTTACTCGAAATTTTTTTCGAGAGCCCAACTCTGCTTCAAGATTTTTGTACCTACACTCACGCGACGCAGTGAAAAGATGACTTATCAACGTAATAGCGATGGCTCACGTTCATGGGTCGTTGACGTTGCAGGGAGAGGCAAAAATTCGGGCATCGGGGGTGACGGACGTCGGAGCGTGTCCTTTCTAGCCTGCGGCCACAACTGGCAGGCTCACCCCTCCCTCTCTGCGCAAAAGTGCATTGTCCTATTGTAAATATAAACTGTGTATTCCGCAAACCATTTTCCTGACTATTTGTCGCGTTTCAGAACATATTGCGCGCCATGGCCATTTAACTGTACGCCTGCTTATTGTATAGAGACAGCATATGGCGCGAAAGTAACGTCTCTATTATGCGCCGCTGATAAATGGCCGGCCGTATTTAACGTGGCTAATCGTGCTGGTATAGGTAAGGAGCGCGCGTGGTTATACATTTAAGTGGTTGGCAGTTTTTAAAGGCGTTTCATTCGGGGCATCGGTCGTTAATCTTTCCCGCTGTGAACTCGGATCACGTCATATTTTCCCGCGACCAAGAAGATATTACACTCACGAATCCAAATATCGTTGAAATGAACGAAACTGTCAAGAAATATTTCGAACGATGTGGAGATTCCCAAAAGTGGGACATCTTCTATAGATAGATATTGCTGAATAAATAAACTCGACACGATTCAACCTATGTAAATACGTGATTTAAATAGCCAGATCTACTAGCGATCAAGGCTGTTGATCCAAGGCTAGCGAATATCCACTTGTTAACGGCTGATAAAACTCATGACCGATACCTAAACACTTGGATCGGCGAGCACGTGCTCGTCCTTTAACCATGCGCTGCGATTATCGAGGATCCAGCGAGTAGCGAGCCCAGGTGGTTTAGCAGCGAATTAATGCGCCCCGTGAAATCAGAGGAGCCGATGTAACGTGCTTCTCATTCGTTTAATAGCGATGCCAGTCCCGCGTGCAATCACGAAGGAGGATTAATATAGGAGCACGCCCATCCAGCCGCTAATTGAAAGGGAAAGGACGCGCGGGCCGTGCACATTGTCGACGAAATCCAATAACACCGGTCAGGAGGATACGTACACGGGGCCGCGGTTTCTTTCGTATCGCGAAATCGAATTGATATACCCCGGCTGCCCCCCAATGTATACAAGCGTGCTGTATGGAATCGGCACGGACAGAGACCGGCCTCTCCCCGCAACAAGATTATGGTAATTGACTATCCGACTTGGAAACCCCCATCAGGCATATCAATTACGTACGTATGCATCCCAACCGGGAATTTGCCTTTGATCCGCTCAAACTCGGAGGTAACACAATTCACGCCTGCGTCTAATCTCAAATGGGATTGCCTGATGGCACAAGGGACATCGAAATGGGCTTTTCCGACTTCACAAGAACGCGACGACCGTTCCGATACCGCGCCCGTGCCCCGGATACACCTCTTACGGCCGACGATAATCCGGTTACTTCTTCCCTCTGTGGGCGACGGCCGCGCGTATTCAGCGGGGAAATGATTTCCAGGATTTTCCTGGGAAGCCTCCTACACGGCCGTCACGCCTCCGTGCCCATGCCACTATGGGAGATTCTCGCGGATCCGTTGCCCGCTGCAACACTCGTGAGTCGAAGACGAATGGAGGGCCGATCGCTGTTAACGCGCCGATGAACACCAACTGCGAGGGCTGCGACTCTGACCTTTCATGGAGGACACTGTCAGTGGTATTGAGCGATCTACGGGCTAGTCCTACCGGACTGTTAAGCTTAAATTCTTCGTGAATCGAGAGTAAAGCTTTTCTATACGCGCTAAGAAATATTCTACTGTCAGGGATTGATATTTTTTAAGATTTTTCAAAATCGTTCCCTGATTATTATATAATTCGTGACATTCAAGCGAAGTGGAAAGATCCGCGAATCCACGCACGATGTTTTAGTTAGTACCTATAGGTACCTATGTAGATAACGGTCACGGGTGAGCAGTAGCGCATTCAGGATTTAATCTTTGTGGGAGCCGGGTTGATCGAAAGAAGAAATTAAATAAAATTCATTACGTGGTTATAAAATTTTATTTAATGAATAAAATCCATTTCTTTTTCTTTTTATAAAGCACTTGAATTACTTCAGTCGTGGTTAAATTAATCTTCTTTTTCGCACGAAATTGTTAACCACGACTCTAAGTAATTAAAAAATTGGCGGTATAACCGTCGAAATATTCTGCTCGATGTCTTTTAATAGCTACGTTGTACGGCGAATGCTTAGATAATATTTCTATCAAAATTGATGAAGAAATTTGAAGTCGATCTCGAATTTTGCGTCATATGTAATTTCAGACCACGTTTTCGTATCGCGTTCGCCCACAATGTTACAAAAACAGTGAGTTACAAAAACAGTGACAGTTATTTTTCATAGTAATTAGGGAATCTCAACATGCATGTGGCCGTGGGACGATAACAAGTTGCTACGAATTGACAACCCTGTACTGATACCCATTACTTCGATATAAAAGAACTCTTTCGGGCAGTCGTTGTTTCAAAGACATCGCGGACACCGGCAATATGGCACGGTTCATCATTTTCGCGACTCTTCTGACCGCGCAATTCGCCGTCAGCCTTTCGGGTAAATCAACAGATTTATGGTTCTTCCCCGGTCCCACCCTTTCTCTGTCGGAGCGTAGCTATCCTCCCTTCATCCCAGCGCCACTCGAAGCGTCCCTCTGCTTTGCTCCAGATTTATTGCTCTCATCTTTCGACGTGAAGCAACTAAATCCAGCTGGAAAATGCGTGCCGCGTTCCCCATTCGACAGCTTCGTCCACCAACGTCGCCCCGATTTTACCCACTAATTTTTACGAGAAATAATAGCAAGAATCGTTGACAGTGCAACAAATCAAATCACGTGCTTTCAGTAGATCTGGTGATAAGCCGTTGTGGGCACGACAGTGTCAGCCTAAAAGTGGAAAGCAAACTCGAGCAAACCTTTCAAGCAAAATGTTTGATCTTTGCAGGTGATTCACACCTGAACCCTTAAAATACAACCGCTTCGACTGGAAGACACTGGAAACTGGACAATTACGACGGTCCTCGCAGAGAATAGTACTAATATTACAACTTCCTTCAAAGTTTGCAAAGAAGAGGCACCGCAACTCTTTATACAATAATAGTATATCGATTCTCTGTGACAATTTTAATGTTTGTGAAAAGTATGACTTCGAGGAAATGTTATTTGGATGGAACGAGGGGCATATTTAAACTTACAATTTTTCCAAACGTCACCAGCAACAGCTAATTAAAATGTACGCGATAAACGGGTCGCGCTGCAGATTCCCTATTCGTACAGCGAAATTAGTAAATCAAGATGAGGAAGCGAACGTGAAGCATACGCGCGCATTGTTGCCCGGTGACAGTGCCATCCGCAGTGAAAAGAGTCGAGCAACAGGGAAGCCGTTTTAATGCATTTATTGCCGCGGTAGTTGAATGTAACAGCAGACATAACATTTTACCGCGCGAACCTCGCGAGAATACACTGGACGCTTTGTCCCGCGATGAAGCAGTGCAACCACGGCGGAACGGGCAAATATACGGTGGTCCCGCGGACTCGATCCTTTTTCCTTTCTTGCTCGTAATGCACCGGGCAGCCTAGCAACGTTTTAAACCCCGCCACTGCTGCATCTTACGCGATTCCTATACACATGCATCCTGTTCTCTGCAGAGAAGGACGTTGATTCCAGCCAGCGAGTTCCCAGTATACGAAGGCTACTACGCGGTCATCAAAATTAACACAACGAACCCGGCAGAATGCAGGATGATCGCATCGAATGTACGTATCCTATGTTTACGCTTTAAGCCAAAAAAAATGTTCATTGTTGAGAGCATGGTCGCTATTTCCGCGTTATTTTATGATGATACGAGGGTGTATTAGAAAGTAAATTCAATGTTTTAATCAAAGTCAAAAAGTGTGCTTGTATAATTGCTTTCGCTTTTTAAAGTACCTACTCTAGTATTTAGAGTTTAGACTGCCCACGGAGCAACGTTTGCAAAGAATTTGCAAAAACTTGCGAATATATCAGGGCACTAAAATTGATCTATTAAGCCTGGACAGACCAGACTTGTACAGATTCGACCAGTGCGGATTCCGTGCTTTACTGAAGAGTGCCGATGCCGGCACACGGACGCTGACTGCGAATGAAAGCACTTGCATGATATACATTGGTGAGATTTCAATTGATGTGCTCCAGGAGATGAACGAAAACCGTATAATAGTGAGCCGAAATGAGAATTGGGGGAAAGCGTATTTCTACGTGCTGCGTGATTTAGAAGACAGGGTTGAAAATTTAAGGCAACGTACAGTGGTGTATAAAACACCGAATATTTCTATGCGAAGAATAATCGCAGATGAAAAATAACTAGGTTTCCATTGGTTTAATAAAACGCAAAAATACACAGGATCGAAAGTTATTAGGGATGATTGAATTGCATTGTACATTTTTTGCGTCGAATTGCCTGCAAATTGATATTCGAAACTGTTTACATGGCGAGCTCGAGTATGTACGTATTTACCGTCAAAGTTAATATCCAACATTTTCGATCCTCTCAGCCAGCGAATATTACTACTACTCTCCGCCTTTTTAACTTAACCAGCGCGCAACCTCTGAAACCATTTATTATACTCATGCAGAAATGGCGATTATTTGCAAGGCGATAAGGTTGCAGCCACGATAGCTGCGCCCCAATGGTGTAGCTATAAGCTATGACAAACGAACTGTGCTCGATGAACTTGACCGCAGCTACCAGGTCCAAGATCCGATCGATATTCCCAATATTTCCTGCATTGTCGACTAGTAATTAAAGCTCTCCCATTCGCGCTCTAAATTAACCGTTTCATTACGAGTCACGCTTATTTGAAATCAAAGCGAAAGGTATTACGAGATGGTGTGGGGTATTTAATTGACTCGTACGATCCACGCCTGATCCCAAGGGGCGAACTGTTTAGTTTGGAAAAAGGAAAAAATGTCGAACGTTCGCGTATGACGGGAATTCCTTGCGTATCGAAGCAACTTTGTTTTGTCGTGCACGATATCGAGGCGAAAAATATTTGTTACGCGTTTATCGTTACACCCGGTTATCGGAATTCGTGTGGGGGAGGGGGGTTAATAAGTTTACGATACGAAGCAAGCTGCCCAAGTAAATCACTAACCGCATAATTATCGTCAGTCGTAGCGGCAATGTTAATCTCGGTTTCGGTAACTACGGCCCCGCGTATCGACATCTGCTCTGTTTGGTTTTGGCAAATACCGCATCGAGTTAACTGAAGATTATAGGTATTCGGCAAGTATCGATTATCAATATGAGACGGTGGAGTCCGTGCACGGTGAAATCGTTGATGGAATGTCACTTTACAGTCGCTGGCAACGTTTAGGGAACCACGATTTCAATTCGGCCGCACCGTTCGGATACCAGCTATATATTCAGAAATCATTATCATTCGATTATACATATGGGGGGTTTAACCGACACGCCCGTGAATGTTGTTTCGAATAAATGGTGAAGGGTTTGTAGGAATTAGAGAATTAGAGATGCAAAATAATGTATTTATTCCACGGGTAGAATGAAACTGTTAATTTTTATGAATTAAAATTATTTATCGAACTTTTAACTTTTAAATCATTTCTTTTCAGTTTTGAGTTAACTTTGTACATTAACACTTTAACCCTTCGTGGTCACACCTTCTTATAATCACACATTGGTCACACGGGGTTCACTGTACCCCAGCGTCATTTTTTGAGTTACCATTTCCGTCTTTTTGAATCTTTTAACTTTTTAGTGATAATTGTACATTCGTATTACTTATACAGTCATGGTCTAATAGTCTTTTTCTAGAAACATAAATTTTGATATGATAAAATTTGTAGTTGAAAATGAGCGATTTTCCATGGTTGTGGGAAAAACCGATTTTTTTAAAAAAAATTTTTATTATTTTTTTGCGTTAAATCCCCTTTGGAAGACGTAAAGGTGCGACATTTCAAATCGAAAATTGCTCTTGGGGTACAATACACCCCGTGTGACCACGAAGGGTTAACTCTGTTGTAAAAGTTCAGTTCTAACAGTTACTTTGTGTTCTATTAATAAAAGTTCTAGACGATCACATACTTTTGAACAGATATTTATGAATAAAATATAAAAGTTGGAAATACTTTTTTAATTAGTACCCCTTGTTTAAGGATTTAGGAGCAGGATAAATACAGAAGAGAAAGGACATTGTATTTTTTATATTACTATCTTCACCAAACGATTTATGGTTTCAACATCATATCTATCTACCCCACAACATTTCCAGGAAATCTGCTTGTCACAACTTCAACATTTTCTGAGCAGAATAAATGTTCCTGTTTAACTAGTAATTTGTTCTACTTTCAAGAAAATAAAAGTTTCATAGTTAAACATAAATGTATGGAATAAAAATTTCAGTTAATGCACTGCATTTTATAACAGTTTTCTCAGAACAGAAAAGGTAATAGTCATAAAATTACAGTTAGGTACTTTATAATTCATTGAAAATTTTAACAGTTTCATTCGACCACTGATTTATTCGAATCGGTTCATCTGCCACAGCCAGATATCTCGTTGGAGCGCGGTGATAAAGGGGAACTGGATCTAAACATCAGAGCTAGGGTTACCTATTGCCAACTGGAAGATCCAACCGGGCTGGTGTTACCCATAACTCTCGGATCATGTAGGTACATCATACCAGTCGTCACAACTAGTCACGCAGGTGACTGGACCGCTTGTTATGGTGTATTGGGGAAAACAGAATCTACGGTTCTACGCTTCGAAGTTATTACTTACGGTAATTGTTTCGTATTCATGTTACAAAATAAAAAAGAAAGTTAAAGAGGCAAAGTAAAAGTGCACGAAGTTTAGCTTGCAACAATACGAGGCTTGCACAATTTTTACAATGCATGCAAGTACAAAATTTTTATCCATCCTCGAGTTAAGGTTGTTTCGACTGTGCTTACAGATCCGCAATCTATGGACAGCAGTGTTACAGTAATGGAGAGTAATAGCATTCAGCTCCTCTGTCACTCTTTCAGCAGCACGCCAAGAACATTATCATACTGCAAGTTTACCCGACCTGATGGATACGCATTGAATCTGACTCCTGGGGTTGGAACAGGCTCGTACGTCCTGTCATTCTCTGTAGCCTTTAACTATTTTTAGTTCAGAGGAGACAGTGCAGAAACATATTTATTCAAATATTTTAGAAAAGAAAGACGATACTATTAGTATCGATGAAATATTCGGTGCGTCATTAACGCCGAGTCGCGGCCAGTTTGTTACAGAGCAGTCTACGTTGCACGATATTGCTTAATCAACGTATTTTCCTTTTCCGTCCATAAACTTCACTAACTTGTATTCCGCGATACGCGCGCCTCCGACAAAATCGCGCTTACATATTTCAAGCCCGATCGGAGGCAACCCGAGCGAAAGAAAATAATTTATTCAAAACTAAAAACACGTGTCTGATGCAAATGAAATTGATTTATACACTGGCGTGCACGCTCCTCGAATTCGCTAAATGTGACACATTTATTATGACGAGCACGACTTCACCGTATCCTCCCTGCGCGTTGATTTTTTTTATCTGCATATACATATTTGCCATATCCTATACCGTCCGAGTATTTTCCCTCTTTTTTGTTTTCCTTTTTTTTCTACTAGATGTTACGTGCTCTCCAGTACACAATAGCGTGCCGTTCTATTACGTGCCACGGTCAACAACCCCTACACCGTTTATTTATCACCGCATAGACTATTATTTACCGGAACAAACGGCTGCGCACGAGCGTTTCTGGCTTTTAAAAATTCGAATGGCTCTGCACTCCAGTCTAGTCATAAAGGCTAAGTGCTTTACAATACGGCAATAATTATGGATCGACGCGTTACCAACGAACTACGCCGCTCTGATCTGCCCTGTAAATCAGAGCGAACGTTCGAAATAATCCCAGTCGTCCAAGGAACCAAACGACCTTTTAACCATTTAATAATTATGTTGTCTCGAGAAAAGGAAGGAAAACATGAGTTCCTGGTAGATCCAATGAAGCTTCAATTCTTACAGAGATTTCACATCTTATTTAAAGAACCACTGTATTATCCTCTGAATTGTCAGCATTAGTCTACACGATCTTATTCTTTCTTTTGTAAAAGTTACAACAGTTTTAACGTGTTCTATAATCCGTGGTCCAGATTGGACTTGTCCTGCGATTCAATCATCCACAATGCGAAAGACGGGGATTACGGAAGCTGTAAAAATAATCACATTCACCTAGATTGGCCAGGCATAAAGAGCTGATGCACATTTTGTGACCGTTCGAAACTTTTTAGGCGACAGACAAGCATACAAACATATAAACTTTCTGCTTTTATTTTAAGATGCCTACGCCATCGTACCATTTACTTCGTTCAATAAATAGACAGAACTCAAAGAGATAAAGAGTGAAAGCGAAACACTAGTTGAGGAATCTCCATTTAATACACGAAACACAAATTACTTAATCACTTTGTCAATATCATGGACAAATTGGTAATAATACGGTGCTTTCCAATCAGCATAATTAAATTATCAAATCTAGTATCTCCCTATGTGTATCGTTAAATAACCGTGACACACGCAAACTTCGTTTGCGACGTCTCTCGGAAATTTGCACATTACGAACTGTCTGCTCCTTCCATACTTTCAATGAAATTCGTATAACTTCGCGCGGACCGATCGTTCCCCGTTCTCTGTTGCGCTTCGTCGAAAATTGGCTAATAAATTAAATGCTAGGCTCCGTTACAAAATATTAACGCCACGTTCGAGTGCTTTTAAAGTATTAACAGGGAGCTCTGTGCATGGAAATTTCATTACATTCAACGGTATATTAGAGGTTTATGTATTTTTGCGTTGGCACTTTGCTCGATACCAAGTTAATTACCCGCGATTGCGATTCCTTTTATAAAACAGTGACCGTTATTTTATTTTGTAAGTCGAGTTTGCAAATTCATCGCAGTTGAAATGGAGGAACACGGTAAAAATAATCGCCTCTGTGTAATATTATATTTAAAATGGAACGATATTACATAATCCAAGTAATGCTACCCAATGAAAATGCATGTGAACGGAGATTTGAGATGAGAGGCGCCAAAGATAAGAAAGGAGCGTTACTGTTGCAAAATCGTAAAGAACTTGCTCGACGACCGAATAATCATGATTGTTACCTACCATTCCCTCGGAGGCGGTGTTCGACTTTCTGCCTTAGCCGGAGCAGAAGTTTCAAAGGCACATACGTTTGTTCGGAAATCAGACGGAAACAAGTAAAGAACGGGGGCAGAAGTATCCGAGACCCACGCAGAACGAATACCGAAACGGTTCCAATTTGCAGACTCTTATCTCCTCGAAACGCAACATCACTTACAAAGAATCACCAATTTCGTTTTCTCTCCCCTCCATCCGTATCCCGACATCGCGGAAACTTTTTCCTCCCTTCATAGCGGAATACCAACTACCACTTGATATACGCGAACACGCTCGAACAAAATCGATTCCCCGGGAGCATAAAGTACGAGGTCACTTCTCTCTGGCTGGAAACTCAAATTTCCACGTGGGCGGAACTTCTCACTGACCGTTCTTCGCCCCTAAGCTTCGGGGGAACCAAAGAAAAGACAGGGGCGCATCGCTCTTGAGAAGTTTCTTTGCAAGGTGTGATCTCCTCTTTTTAACGAGCTTTTGTACAGCGACAGGGTGTAAATATTTAATTGCAACGTCTTCGAAGGATTTAATTTTCCAGTGCATACCTACCTTAACATTTGCAAATAGGATACCAGGTTGGATTGGAAACGCCACAGGGAAGATATTTCTTTGAATTGTGAGACGGGTCGATTTTCGTTTCAGCTGTCAACTACAAAGAGGATATCGGCAAGTGGACATGCGTGGGTGGATTGCTCGGCTTGGACATGGAAGAAGCGCGGGCGACAGTGACCGTTGAATCGAGGGATCATCATATAAAAAAAGGAACCTGTGACAAAACCTGAAACTAAAGAAGTGAAGTCGAAAGTAAAATCGTTTAAAATAAATTAATGATCTTAAGAGGATCGCACTGTATTTACTGTGGCGAAAAATTAGTTCGTCCACTTTCAGAAGATTGTCCGAGAAGAGTGGTGCCACGAGAATTGTGCTGATAGAGGCAGCAAAAAACGACAATATTCTTCCGATCTGTATGCTAAGTAGTGTCACTTGACATCACTGTCATTAAATTAGATTTGTTTAAGTTGATTCTAAAGATTTTGTTATGAGAATTTCAGTTTTTCAGAGATTTCTGGGTTATCCAATTCACTCCCAGTTTCGGGAGGAATCGGATATTTCTTATTTTTTTAAAAGATTTTATTCAGCTTCTATCCTCTGAATGTTTGTATGTATGGTTCAAATTTGGCAACTCAAATTTAACCAAATTTCAACTATCCAATTGTCTTGAAACTTTACAGACGTACGTAGTTTGGATGACAATACAATATTTAAAAAAATAACCCGGAGGGGGTGAAAAAATTACCCAGTCATCAATAAATATTTTATACGAAATCTATTCCTATAATTTTAATCGGTGTCTCATTTGCCGCTGGAATGTTATTCATCGTTTGAGCGTTGTGCTTGGTCCACGCCCGTAGGACACGGTGAGCGCTGCCGAAAGATCCGCCAGCTTACACCCCCGAGCCCGGTCTGCCACCAAAATGCCCAAAGCCAGAGTACACCTCAAAAGAATTTCGATATTGATCCCGGTCGCGGGACGTCGACGTTCTCACCGACGCGACGTGTCGATGCCTGGCCGGTCTCAACGAATCAAAGTCCATCCTGTAATTGGAAACGGCAGCGACTCCGTTCGGTCGGAAGATTCACGACTGAATTACCGTAAGAACACAATTTACTGGGGAGCTATCTCGACGACGCCGGGGCTATACCTTCGATATTCCCCGGGAAGGAAATATGCTAACGATCTGCAAAGAGAAACGGGGCTGCGACGGGAGTTCTGCCTCCACCCCCTCACTTTCTCTCCCCCTTCCCGAACCACCGTTTCTTCCGCCTCCGGTCTCCGTGGCGATTTAAAATGTATAAGCCAAAGTGCTTTCCCGTAAAAATGTAAATAAAATTGATTCGATGCGTCCCGGGACGGCGTGGCGCTGCGAGCCTCCCGCCTTACGTTCCGTTTGTCCTCCACGGCCGATCGTTAACGGCGGAAATAGAAACGCGCCCGCCCTCTGCGAGGCCGGGGGTGGGAGGGGGAGCGGGAAACAATTAAGGGTTGCGTGAAAATGAAATTATAACCGGTATATACGCGGCGGTTTCCCCGCGGGCCCGCGGAGGTTTCCCCATTAACGAACTCCGTCGCGGGCGAAAATAATTTCAGCGCAGACTGTCGTTGACAGTTTTTGTGTGTTCGTTAAGAACCGGATTTGTAAGCATTCGTTTTCCGCCCGAACTCGATTTTCTTTGCGCGGACGCGACGCGACGTGCCGGCGGGAAAAAAGAGGAGAACTCTCGGCAGGCGCGGCGCGGTGGATGGGGAGAGAAAAAGAGGGAACAGCCGATGGGATGTTCGCGAGGATTTCAGAGCGTCGGAATTACTTCCATTTACAGCGGCCCGATAACGAGTTATTGGATTTCGAAAGATTGAAATTGTTATCTGACGTTCCTAAAGTGCCGTATTACAATACTTTCTGAAATGGCTGACGCCCGGAGCTACCCCAAAGATTATCTACCCGCGTGATGTTAAATATATTAACGATACCCCCGACATTTCCTTTCAGAGACCACGATTTACCGAGATCGGCGAGCTTTTACCAAACCAAGGTTTCCGCATTCGACGCCAGTAATATACATCCATTACGCTTCTTGTACCGTTCGAATAAATCCACCCTTGTGCATACCGTGTGCCAGTTAATTTGTACAAACGATTTGCCACGCGAAATACGAGACTGGACGCGTAATTGAGATCGAAGTTCGGGGCTGGTGGTCCATTTCGCGTTCGTTCCACTAGGCTCCCAGCGAATCTTCGACCGCGATATGTTGTACGACTCCGCGAGGAAGAATAATACCGGTACCGGGGATCGTCTTTCGACGTTTGTGTAAGGAGCATCCAGCGAACCAATTAGAAAAGCGAACACGTAATCCGAATATCCGGGACTGCATGGCTTTGTTGCATAAATCTTGGAGTCGCAAGAGACAATCAGGGGAACGTCGTTTGGTAGTTGAAATATAGGTACGTTGTTACAAATGAAAAATTTGCTTCGCAGTAAAATATTCAATTAGCAGAATCGCAGCGCCGTTAGAGTGACTTTGCTTACGACCGATCTCTAATTTCAAAGCTCTTCAAACCTTTGCTCCCCTTTCAATCGCGTTGAAGTACATCGCATGAAATGGAAAGGGTTCCCCGTTCTATTCTTATCCCGAGTCGTTGCACGGGCACGCGATACGCATTAAACAATCGGATTCGTTGCAGGACACCGCAATAAATTGCCAGGAAGGAAAAAGGGGAAGGATAGAAGGAGCGTGTTCCCTCCTCGTGCTCGAATTACTGAACTTATTTGTGTGTCGGTGTGGTCTAGCCGTAGCTGGGCCACCGTGATTAAGACCCGGACGCTGGGACGGCCGATAGCAATAAGTTGCCCGATTTGCGAGCGAGTTTGTCGCGGTGTACGAGCATATTCGCTCGTTTCATTGCGGGTCTAAATTACCAGGGACACCGGCGGACGGGACAAACGCGTCTTCTTGCCCGAGCCCGGCTCGAAACTCGCCGCGACTCGATCATGTTCTTCCCACACTCGTGTTCTTGTTCCCTACGTGCAGCTCGATCCCACGCATTCTAATGCAGCGATACTCGTCGATGCTGCCTTGGTACTTACAGTTACAGACAAGCAGAAGAGAGTTTCGAGCTGTTGCCACGGGAAACGGTGGCTCGCCGCGAAATTATTCGGTTCGCTCTAATTGTAGAACGTTAAGTGGAATATTTGTCTCGAGACACACATCGGTTCCTCGAGGGCTCCAGTTAAGATTCCAATTTATTGAGTGTCAAAGCGGTAGGTCCCAACAGTGCGTGGCAAGGCACAGAAACCACTTCGGGTTATGTACCCTTCAGGACCGCGGTGGTTCAACGACCAGTCGAAGAATTTTCGAGGCGGCAGCTATAATACTGAATGCTTCCTGTACAGTTTCCTTGAGATCGTGGTTGTTCCTTTAGATTGCCGTCGCCTGTTCCCTCAAAGGAATTACATAGTCGCAATTGTCACTTTGGAGTCAAGGAACGGATCCGAAAGGAAACGTTGCAATTTCAATTCACCCGAACGCCAGCCATTCAATTCAATGAACGGCTTTAAAGAATCCCACAGCACCGTCACGCTAAGTCCGTGGAAAAAAGATTAACCTCCAGGCAGCGGAGTACGGCGGACCGTTGATCTAAATTACAGGAAAAGCCAGGCAAACGGAGGGAAGAAGCGAGGAACGTGTTCTGTTACCAATGCCTCCATTTGCCCGCCTTGTCTCTTTGCCTTATCCACCCCTTATCCGCCGTCCACGAGGGATGCGCTGACACGACCATTCAGTCGTATTTACCGCGCTGATACCGCGTTTCTAAATATCTCGGGATACTCTACTCCCAAATACGTAATGAGTTTTGTCGTTCGGATGTCTTCAAAGTTCACCCACAAAAATAGCTATTTAACTTCGCCAGGATATTGGAACTTATATATAAGTCATCACTAATTTCATATATTTCTATTTTCCGCTTTCTGAATTCATGGAATATAAACTATTAATAGTTATCATACGTGACAGTCCATAATTATTCGTTACAGATACCACTGACCTTCCCCCCAGAAACTACACACTCCTATCCAATCCTACGCCCGATAGGATTTATTAAGTTCACGAGAGTCCCCGGGTGATCCCGGAAATCAGACTCGATAGGAGCCGTCCTAAGGCTAATTGGCGGATCAGCCGGCGAAATATTTGACCGGGGCGAAATTATCGTTAGTCAGTTAGTAATCCGGACGCCGGTGTCTCCGCGGTTAGCCAATTAATAAATTCGTGCCACCGTTCCGAGGGACCGGGAGATTCCCGCGGGCTCGCTCGTTTTACGATCGAACAGTCGCCGGGACGGCTGGCGATCGAACCGCGATATCACGCACGCGTACTTACCGGACGGACGTGCATACAGGACGGTACAAAAGGGGACGGAATCGTCGGCGGTCCAGGGGATCCGGACGAGCCTCGAGTAGTAACGACGGGGCGGGACCCACGGTAAATCCCGGACTGATATCTTGAGCCCCGGGTTAATCCACCGCCTAGATTACTCCTCATTGCTTAGCGCACCGCCAGCCTCGAGTGTACGCGCGTGTACGTGCACGGCGCGCTTATATGCGAGGCTGGGCCGAGTTAGAGATTGCGAGGGCAACAAAAAGGAGCTGCCACGGAAAGCGAAAGATTGCCGCCGCGCTAGTAATTTCGCGGGATTAATATTTAATATCCTGAAGAGCGAGCCGTGAAACGAGCGGGGGCTGCGGGGTTAGGGACGATCGCGTCCCCCTCACCCGGCTCGTTCAGCCCGTGATCACCGTATCTCTGTCACCGTTCGGAAGCGAACGATAGGACGCTGTGCAGCCCCGTTTGGATTCCTTCGACGCCTAACCCTTGACCCACTGTCACACCGAGTCTCCGGGAAACAATGAAACAACCTCAAATGAGGACCGATCGAGCCTCGTGACGGCGCGTAATCACGCGCTCCCCCTGCGCCGCCGCCTTCTTCAGCGTTTCTCCAACTTCTTGCAATCATACGCGGCCTCACCCCGTGCCCCTTGCACCCCAGCTCGAGATTGCAATGCCTTTCGACGTAGGAAACGTTCTGTGCGGTGGCTGGATGCCAGCAGAAACAATGAGGCGCCACTTTCGCTTTTGTTCTTTGATACCTTGTGCTTTCGGCGAATCTTTATTTGCCCATGCGGTATCTGTGCCTCGTTTACTTGCTTTTATCATCTAAGTTTGTGTGTCACTATGGTCCCGCTTTGATTCTTATTCTACTTTTACCTTTGATGGTACCTCTGTGTAGCGTAGCTTTGCTGTTAGCTTGGATTGATAAGAAATGTTCGGGGAACCGTGTCGGAACCAACTGTCTTAGAAGGATTAACTCTAGTCCGCGAGGGGGGGTTCAAGGAATTTAAACGATCGATTTATGAAACGGAATAGAATTCGATCAACGCGGAATCCGCTATGACAGGGGAAATACTATGTCGCGGAAACAATTCGACAGGATGGAATTGCTGACCGATGAAACGGAAGTCGATCGAACTTTTCTCCATTCGAAGCTCCATGCAATCGTACGCGTTCAACTCCCCCGCCCGTCGTTCCCCGAGCTCCAATCACCGAATCCGACTAGGTCTCCGGTGCAGGGTCACAAGTACCTACTTCTGCAAAAATCTTGGCATGTCGGTAGGTAGGTAGGTGGCTCGGGAGCACGGGAATTCGAAGAAAAGCGCGAGCGGAACGCGCGCGGAGTTATTTCAAGCGCAGATTATCAGCGATCTCTCGCGATTTAATCTAGGACTGCGTATCTAGGCCACGCCGTTTCATTTACTCCAGACATTCCAGCGAAATTCTTTCGTATTTTTTCCTGCACATTGTTCGGTAGAAGAAATTCGTATCCGTTTCCGTTAAATACAGAGGCAAAACAAGAAAACTTTCACTGCCAGATTCGACCCTTTAAAGCAGACTCCGAATTGACAATTAAGGGGAGCCCTGTTTAGGACGCTAGGAATAAGGTGATACTTGGGATTTTTTTTCTAAGAAACTGTTAAGCGGATCTTTTCCAAACTTTCAAGGTATTTTAGTTCACATTCAAACAATCAAAATTAATTTTTTTGTTACAAAGTGACGTGACATATTCATATATCTTCACTTCTACCGAACACTTTGTAACGAAAAAATTAATTTCTATTGTTTGAATGTGAATTACAATACCCCGAAAGTTTGGAAAAGATCCGTTTAACAGTTTCTTAGAAAAAATTCCCAAAAAATCACCTTATCCCTAACTTCCTAAATCCTAAAATCCTAAATCCTATCCTGCAATTTTACGAGAGACTTTACAAGAAGTTCCAAATGGACTGAGTATTTTATAACAATGCCGAGCACTATTTTTACTCTACCTGTTACTAGATACTTCCAAGGGACGCGTATTCAAGAAAGGAAAAGGTAAAAGAAGTATCACTCGTTATGTAACCACAGTTACATCAACATAGAATAGAATATTGCACCGCGACAAATGTACTCTACTTTTGGATGGTGAAAAGCATAATGTTACGTCACCAACGTGGACGACGTTAAGGGGACAATTCAATCCCGCCACAGGAAGCTTGAAAAGGAAAAAAAATCGTATTACCAGCGAGAGTACAATGCGAAAGAGTAATACGTGAAATGCATCTTCAGCACCGTTTTCCCTGGGGCTACAAAGGAACGCAGAAATCGGTCTACACCAGGATATCAGATTAAATCTCTGTCGAGAAGCGAAGATCGAACAATACCCCGTTGTACGGTGGTCCACAGGCGCCATGGCCACGTGGACAGGGGTCACGGAACAATCGAATCTCGTAGGAAAACCGATCAGACCGGGCGTCCCCCCCCCCCCCGCTTGCCTCCTAGAGGGCGAGGGGGCGAAGTTAAAGCCGCTTTTGTAAAATTCCGCCGGCCTTCGTTCGCCGCGAGAACACGTGTGGAAAGCGCGTTAACCGTTCCCCTCCCGCTCTGCCCCAGTTTCAATTATCTAATTGAAAGTGACGGCACCCCGACGCTTCACCCTCTGACCTATCTATCCCGTTTCCCTTCTCCACCGGCTCCGTGGCTCTCCTCCGGCCGTAGGTGGAAAAGAACGACCGCCAGGACCAGCCCCAAATGTAACCTCCGATAAATTGCTCTAACCTAACCGGGCCCTTCTTCCACGAGCAACGACGCAGAAACGGCCACCGCCGGCCAATAAGTGTTAAGGATTCCCATCTGCTTTGTTCCCAGCACGAACGGTGACCAATGAAGGCAATAAACGCCGCTGGAAACGCGTGTATACGCTTTGCCGGCACCGTTGTCCGCGCTTCCAGACCCGCAATTACGATCCACGCTGCATTACACGCGGCTTACCCTCGTTTCCGCCGCCTCTGTAGCGTGCACCACCCTTCCTCACCCTAACGCCACCTCTTTCTTCGCGTCGCCTGCGTGCACATCCATCTCCAAGGTGGATCCTGCCACGTTTGCCCTCCAAGACCTCGCCGCCGTGTAACGGGCAAACTTTTCCGCTAGACTACGCGCAAATCCCGCCCGTACATCAGCACCAGATACACCCTGTTTGCGATCCTCACTTCTGGGATCCGTTCCCCGGCGCGACGACCTCCCGTCGTTTATGGTTCCGTTGATTAAGAGCGAGGGTCCTTCGCCATCGAACCGAACGCGCTGACACAGAAGCCTGCCAGACGTCTGCGGGCGAATTTTACGCGGGATTGCGCGATTCCTGGGTACGCTGCGGTCGAATCACTTTGGTAAAGGATGTAGAACAACGTTATGTTTATCAGGGGATTTTCGACCAACGTTTTGGGATTTTCGAACTCAGAAGAACTGTACGAAACGAAGTAGGTATCTGAGTGGGAAGGCTGTGGTGAATGTACCTACCATTGACAATTAAAATATTTCTCGATAATAGTTTTCTGTCTTAAATTTGGCACCTACTGCGCTTTTTACAAAGACTCTTCGACTGTTTCTCAGTAATGTGCTATTGCAGTGAATATTTCCAACTGTGTGCAACAACCACGACGCGCTCTTTCATCCAGCATCTCTCTATAGACTTAACAATGTTTTTTGACGTTCAGGAGGACATAGTGAATCTATTCTGTAGATAGATCTGACTTCCCAGTATATTCTCAGTATGCTTTAAAATCGCTGGCCATTTAATATTCAATGGTTTGTATTTAAAATGGATCAAGAGCTTCAGGGCACTGTGCGTCAGAAAAAGGAGGGGACTCTGTAGGTGTTCAAATTGCAGCGCAGGGAAGAACGTAAGGATGTAAGAAACGAGGAACAAACAGCTAGAAACTTTGCTGCTAAGCTACGCGCGAATCTCGTGGTAGTTTCGCGCATACCTCGGCCACGATCCTGCTCGGAGAATTTTGTTTCCCAGAAAAGACGCGGTTACTTTACACCGGGATATCTTTCTTTAGCGCGCATCCGCGGAAGTGCATTCTATTAGAGTGTACCGTGCAGCACGCGCAGCTTGAGGAGGAATAGAATTTAAATTTAGCTGCGGGCGGCAGATCTATTTCGAATACTGGCTCGGAGGACAAAAATCTATGGCTGACCTAGATAGCGCACACGGTCGAAGCAGTCGTCCAGCAAATGACAGACGCAGGCCCGAATTCAGAAGTGAATTGTTGGGTCGATCCTTTCCCCTCGTGTATGATACTCGATCGCGGAGCTTCCGTAGCTGGAAGATAGAATAATACCCGGAGCAAGAAACAATCGAGGCTTGATCAGAATTCGGAGGGCGGTAATCCGCGAGCGTATCAAATTCATACGTTCAGCGGCGATGGGGCGCGCGGAATAACAAAAAGGGAGCGTATAAAAATTCACGTCATGCCGGCGGGAACGTTAACAAGAAAGTGTATGTAATCAAGAATTTCCGAGCCAGTCTCCACCACCGTCACGGACTCGCATTAGGTGCTTCCCTTTATTTGCTGCAACCAGACTCGCCCGTTCTCACGAAACCGAGAGACAGTCCACGTCCGGAAGCGGTGAAATACTGTACAGTAATGGAGGCAAAGACTATCGCGAAGCTTACAGGGGCGCAATTGGGAGGAACCCGTGTCCATTCTTCCATTAACAGATTGAAACGGGCGGTTTCATCGCGCGCGGAGTGCTGATAGAAATGAACGACAAGTTACGAGATGTTTGTCGTTTAATCGCAGAGAGATGTGATAGGTACACGGGAAAAACGAAGACGCTGTTGGAAAAAATAGTAAAAGAGAAACACCCTTCTGAATTCAATTTCGCTCGTTCACATTATACCGATCAATCGACCCCAACGTCACGAAAATCTAGCGGGTGTTCGCGTGGAGCAATCATCCCCCGTTAGCTCTAAAAGCGGGAGAAATAAAAAGCAAAGTGCGAAGAGGGAAAAAAGGGGGTAGAAGCGGAACGAGACACGGGGCTGTCTCATCGGTTGAGTTAATAACGGTGTTCATCGACGATATACTTCGAATGTGGGGGCCTTCCTCCCATAAACATCGAGCGTAGTTTCCAATAACAGGGAGCGCTGCGCTGCCCTTTTTCCCGTGTGTTTCCGGGAGCAGTGGCTCTGTGCGGGAACAGCGTGCAAAACAGTCAGGAAATGTCGCGTGCAATTCGACGCGCCGCTGAAAAAGCTCTGTCCCGGCTATATTTGCGAAGCGCGTTTCCGTGTGCTTTTACGGTGATCAGTCCTGGCTTTCGCCACCCCTCCGCCCTGCCTGTAGCCAGAAAACACCCCCGCCGGGCCGCGACGCGGATGGGAGCGTGGCATTAAACGCAGATGGCGTCAGTTTTACGCGGCGAACGTACAATTCAGCGAGCCGCGTGGGAGAGAACACCGTGGGGGCGGCGAAGGGTGGGTGGTGATGGAGGGCGGCTACGAGAATCGAAGGAAGAAAGTTCATCCTCTTTTCCCTACCTCTCCACTGGATTCCACCGAACCCCATAGCCGATTCCCCCGAAAGTACGCAACCAACTCGAATTATCGTTGGAGCGAGAGATTTTTGTCTGCGCCGGAAGAGACCCTCGCGTTCTCTGCTCTCCCCGCCCGCGGAAAGGGTAAACTTTACCGAGCCGGGAGACACGTATAGAGGTGTAATAAAAATTCACGTTGCGTTTGGCTACACCGCGCCCGCTGTATTAACCGGCGCGCTGCCTCGAGCGTTTTTCGCGGGAGGGCGTGCGTGGTCGGTGAATAAAGCGAATCCCACCCCTCCGAGCGACGATACTCGAGCTTAATTTTATTAGTCGAGCGTTCGTCGTGCGCCTTGGACTCTTTTTTCCCTCGCTCTTTTATTAAAATATCGAATTAACCCAAGCAAACGAATTTCATTTCAATCCCTTTGTTTCCCTCGCTCAAGGATCCTTCGACTCGCAAACCGCCTTTCTCCGAACGTCTTTTTTTTTGTCCACCACAACCAGCGCTAAGTAGTTTAAAAGACTAACAAGAGCGGCGTGTTTTCGGTTTCGACGGTCGACATAGAGGCGTGAATATTTATCGAGAACTCCGGGTCGACGTGCCGATGTAATTGAGACACGATTTCCCCATTTGTACTCGACCGCCCTTGTGCGGGGATCCAACGGTTCGCTCCTCTTTCCCCGGCAGAGCTTGGTTTTCGCGGCCTACTTGGATTATCAGCGAAGCGGGATTCTTTTGTCCGCGGTGACGCGGCGGAACGGGAAGCAATTCGATCGCATCTCACGCGTCGAGGGCACAGACAGACACCCGGGTGAGCGCGGGTGGGATACGAAAATTCGCATTGCCATCTCGCTGGTTTATCGGGGGATTATCATTCCTCGTTTAGCAACTCTACTAAAAATCCCATTTACCCCTTCACTGTTCGGGGAGCACCGTTGCGCGAATTTTTCCTATCAAGGGCGTTCAGGTGAATGCTGCCATCCGTGACCTACTAATCTACAAACAGGAAAAAAATTAACGAGCAACTGTTGTTTATAACTTTCCGGCAGCATCGTTATAGATTTATGTATCGCGAGAGCGCACCGCGTGCAAAAGTTTCCGCATCGGCGAGAACGTTATCACGACGCCCGCCTCGTTATTATCAAACACCGTTATAGGTACCTACCCTTCAGCGCGCGCCTCGCTCGGCCGTCCGAAATTTTATAACGTATTAAAAGCACCGATAATGTGCATACATAATTACATGATACAATATAACATAATACCATCATTTTAATAGGTCGCCCACCCTCCTTCCCCCGATATCACCTGCAAGCGAGCGCGACCGCGTACGTACGCTCGATGTGATGCGAATCACGCGACCGTTAACAAGCGTGAAACAGTGTACGAGCTTAATGGTAACTTGCCGTGGAAACAAACTTCAAACCTCGATCAATTTCGTAGCCGAGAGAGCAAGCTACGGGGCTAAACGTTCTTATGTACCTCCTGCCACCCCAACCCCACACCCACCATTTTACGAGCTAACCGTTGTTTATCGAACGGTCGCTGTAAGTAATTGCGCGCTTTGTTGTCATTTCACCTTTCCACGATCTACCAGCAGTTTATCTAATTTATCTTCGCATTCCTACACTCTGAGCGGTACACGCGCGCTGGTATATTTGGCGCGTGACGCAAACTCGTACACTTGATGTTTGATGCAGACTGGCCACTCGATGGACCAAGTTCTCTTAATAGGTTTAACATACGTGGAGAAGTTCAACGTCTTTTGAATACTACTCTTTCAACTACCCCAACATCTCCCTCTTAAGATCATTATTATTCTTCATTACTTACTTTCGTACCCTCGGTTACGTTGTAATCAGTTTACTGTTAAAACTGTTGCTACTGTTATTTATTTGAAAATATGCTAGCGATTCGATGTAAATCTTGGTTCAACCTCAACATTTCCGAGAATCCTCCGAGCGAGAGTTCTTCGTAAAGGCATAACGGGGAGTGAACGGAGATCAATATTTCTTCTCCGCGTTCGACAAACGTCAGAATATGGTCGTTCAAGTCCAACCAGCCGATATTCCTTCGCCCGTCGTTTCTTTCGCTTCCTGTCGCATTCTGCTCCAGATCTCCCCGAAGAGACGCTCGCATGTATGCCGCGTTTCTTCAGTGCTCAGCCAGTTTCAGCCACCCTACACGAGGGGAAAGCGACAGCGGTCCAGAATATCCAGCTAGAGCGGGCTAAGAGCATCCTAATCGCGTCTTAATCTAGTAGAGGATGCACAGGACTCGGCGTGATCCATAGGACCCACGGCTCGCAGGGACAGCAGTTAGGATCAAGGATGTGCCACGCCTACTCCATCTGCAAGGGCTAAGCCCGGGGTTTCATCCCTCGCACGTAAAACTAAGTCTCGAAATAATTCAATAACAACATTAGTAAGCAACGCCCCTTCTCCCCCTTGACGAGGCGCGTTCCCTTTCGCCAGCACCGTCACGGACTCGTGTCCCGCGTGAGCCGAATTATTACCGACCACCCCCGTTCCCTCGTCAGAGTTGCACGTCTCCCCCGAGATGGATTCGATGCTAATACTGGCCGACTAATTGCACGCTACTAAGAATCAGAAGGAACGTGGCGTGACAGCGTGCGGGGAGTCAGTGACGGCTAGCGTCAAACCATTCATCCTTCATAGGGGATCCGGTGATCTCTTATGACGCGCAACGATTGAAATTGCTCGCTCTCCTTCCGAGGGAAGGCTTACCAAGCGCTTACGAAGTTGAACGGCTGTCAAAGGAGAATCGCGAACGGGCTACAGTGGAAATTGTTATCGTCGGTTAAAGGTCGAAGCTTAAGAGTTTTGGAGTCAACCTCTGAGAGACTCTGACGAGCTTCCCATGCTCGTACTCGACGCGTTGACCCCTCGAGGGCAGCAAGTGATCGAACGACTAATCAGAAATTTCCTTCCATCGAGCGAGGATCGCAGCGCCCCTCTGTCGAGCCGAAGTAAATAGAATATAGATGCATATCGTGATATATGAATGTGAGAAAGTGGAGCAATCGCATATAGCCGCGATCCACCTACGGGCACGTAAGTAAACTGTCAGCTCTCTCCAGGCACAATAAATCTAAGAAATGTCGGTAACCTGAATTTTCACAATAATGCGCCTCGAGCTGCGCGTGGGTGGATGTATAGAAGAGCGGAGTGGATGCATTTCGCCGTATCAGGAACTCCGGTCGTGTATCACTCGCATAAATGTTCGTCAAATTACATATCGCCGTGCCGAGCGAGGCCCTAAGACATCGATCTATACCGATATTGCTCTTCGATGGATGCACCGTGTGCACCTAATAATCTTCCTCGACGCGCCTGCTCCCTGATGCACGAACGTCGGGAAGCGCTCAGCCTTTTGTAGTTGATTTTCCGTCGGGTTTGACTGTCTTAATTGAAGACACGACCGCTAGAAGCGTCAGCTCTGCGGTAGATCGCTGTCAGAGGAATCGCTCGCGCGCATCAGTCTTCCTCGGTCGGGCAGGCCGCCCGGCGGAAACCGAAAGCGCCCAACGCTAACAAGAAATTGCGCAATCGCCGCCGTACGTCTCCGGCCACGTACTTTTGATCCGGGCCGGTTTTTGTCTCATAAATAGCACCGCTAGACAGAGTACAAGCAGGCAAACACATGGCCAGACAAGACCACCAGAAAGACTCTCGTCCTGGGCGGCGCACACTCGGCAGCATCTGGTTTTGCAGTGACGATAGCCTCGTTAGTCACACCACTCTCGCTCTCTTGTAATCTTATTACGGTCCGGGCAAGCTGGCTCGTCGAGGCGCCACTGCTTCCAATTTTTATTCCAATGCTTCGGCCGCTTTGTCATCCGAGCCAGACCCCGTGCGCGACCCCTCCGAACTCCGAACTGAGACGTCGCGCACTTTACCTACTGCATCTCTTGGGTCCACTTGAAGGAGCCACTCGCTCCTTTCCCTTTGCCTCCACAATGACACGCATACATATACACTAGCGCGGCTCTTATTTACTCTTGGTGAAATTTCCTTTCAAGATTTTCTTCGCGTCACCCTCCAGAATAGTTCCAATTAATAAAAAAATCTGTGTAAAGCTTGAGCTCGATTGGATAAGGGCAAAGAAGGCCCTGGGGCCCTTAAATATTTAAATAATTACTTAAAAGCGCACAAATTCGATTTTATTTAATCAACCTCTAAGTTACTTATCCAATCGGGCTCAAAATTTACACAGATTTTTTTTATTATGTGGAACTATTCTGGGGGGTACCACGAAGATAATTCAAAAGTCGAGATTAGAGCCACCCTAATGTTCACTTGATATTCTTGTCTATGGGCGCTATAGAACCATCTGACGAGGAAATCGTCGGACATGTCAATCATAGCCGTAACAACATCAACTGGTCGCTCAAGATGATTTGCCTGACTGTGAATCAAGACAGAGGAGCGATTCGGTGAGGAAAGCAGGAGACATGTGTATCTAAAGCTAACACTCGGGGAATTATGTACCTATCTACAAGTCAGCTGCTTCTGTCTTTTTTAGTGTAATTATCGTAGTGGAGAGGTGGGAGAAATAATTAAGGGAATAGATACTGAACCGGTGTGGTAGGAGCCCTTCAATCGACTTAGCCGGTACGCAGTTGATTCTGCTCCGAGTATGGATGCCCATCGCGACGATTGCTTTCTAAGAACGTTCTATCACTGTCTAAGGGACAAAGTGTCTTAATGACCGGTCGTTAGCATGCTAATAGACGGTGGCCTCGCATAATCCGCGTGAAGTATAAACCGAAAGAATGGGAGGAAACAGGACAAGATGGCCGAGTCGATGTTCGACGCTTCGGGGCGATCCCTGGCGATTAATTATCGCGGCCAGACTGTCACGGACGCGGATGAGAAATCATTAATTTCTTCTTGAAATTTTAGCGCGCGCCGCCAGCACGCCCGGCTCTAGACCCCCGGACGACGAACGATGCGTACGCGACGGGGATGCGCGAGATTCCACGGTGGATATTAGGTTGAGGTAATTACAGCCATTAGTTCGCGCATACATCAATTATCGATGACACGATGACATGAGTCTGCCGCTCGGAGGCATCCCTCACGATGGGAATGCCTGCGCGCTCTCTAGGTATACATCATCCGCACGGAACCGCTTCTCTCCGCGTATCCTCGTGCTTCGTATCCTCCATCGTAATGACTCGCCGGTATTGCAAAGCGAAAATGTGGTTAACCATTAATGGTATCACCTAACAGGGTGAATGGAATAGTTCTTTCGTTGCAATTAATGACAGTTAACTAAAATCAGCTTAAAAAATACTGAATGGACAAGATTCTAAGTATTTTTACAAGTTTTATTTAGCTCCACTTGTGAGTTCGTTAGTTAAACTTTTCACACATACGTAGTTCCGAGGACAAAACAATATTTTCACTAAAAAGCATATAAGTTATAGTAAACATTTTTATTTTAAAAACAAGCTTTTATTAAAATGTACTAAAAAGAAAAAAATAATTTTGATACCGGCCTAAATGACTGTCTTAGAAAAATTGCCCCTATGACTGAAAATAAAAGCGTTAGGGCGCAAATATTTAATATTAAAAGTTACCGTATAGGTTTTTGCACCCCAACCTTTTATTTTTAGTCATATGAGGGAATTCTTCTAAGGCAGCCATTTAGGCCGGTATCAAAATTATTTTTTCTTCTTTAGTACAGTTTAATAAACGCTTGTTTTTAAGAAAAAATTTACTATAAATATTTACAATTTAATCCGCCAGCAAGAATGGAATCAGTTTATCCGCTTCATTTTATCGTTCCACCTCTAAACATTCATGACTATAGCAGAAAGAGTTACGTCCCGCCTGCTTCTCTCGGTCCCAAAGATTACCCGAGTCTGATGAAAAGCTCATTAGCCCAAGTTGGAATTAGAGGCGCGTAACTAAAATACGTCTAATGGCGGTCGGCCCACTTTTCTTTATCGAGTCATTAAAAACCAATTTCGGGGAGTTCTATTAATCATGCCAGGTCAGAGCTCCGTTTTAACCATGATATCTGCGACCGCGTTATTGGATGATCCACGTCCGACTAAAAAAAAAACACTTTTCCAATCCAGCTCTTATCGGGCTCGCTTCTCTGAAATTTTGGCAATTACTCTAAAATCGTTGTACCCTAAAATGGAAGCATAGAAATCCCCATTACGTTCAGATTTTCAAATAAACTGCGAAAAGAAGATAATCCCATAATGGAACTGGGTATCTTCTTCGATTATCTCTCGATACCGTGCGACGTCCACATCTTTTTCTTAGTTTCCGGTCCCCGCGGTATGTATAGCGCAAGTTGCGTGACCGAGGATGATCGTCGCCGGTTGCACGACTGCGAACCGGTTCAGCGATATTAAACTATTTTCCCATATTATACCTAGATGAGCAAGAAACCAGCGAGGTCCGCGTTAAGTCGTACGGGTATAATTGGCGTGGGGTTCACTTTCCCGTATTTATGTACCGGCTGACGGCGGAATTACTTACTTTGAACTCATACAAACCGGTCCGATTTCCTGACGTTTAATGGCCAGCTCGGCCGATCGAACGAAATAACCGCGCCGCGGTACGACTAATTCCAAACGTCTATACCACGGCATTGCGGCCGACATTTACCACGTTTGTCCGCGCCGCTCGATTCTACAAAATTAAACGTCTGTTGTTAACGTATAATCACATCGGTTTCGCTTTTACTCCCGGGCCAAGATACCGCTGTGCCTCGCGTCGCTCCCGGGATAAAGAACGGAACGTCCCGGATTGGCGTGAGTGGATTTTCAGCCGCTCGAGCCCCGCTGACCTCCTCGCTCGAAGCTATTTCTTCGCCGTGTCCGAGCAGCCGTCAATAATTAGGGAAAGAGGCTGTCGAAGTCAGGCCACGTTTATACGAAGGCGTTCCACGATTACAGAACTGGCCCCGCTGGGTGAATAAACCCATAGATATAATGGACATCCAGTCGAGCAAGCCGTGCGATAAGATATAGGGAGACGCGGTACACGAAGTCCCCTGGGACCAGTTGAGGTCTTAATTACTACCCTCTCATGCTGGAATGCGGCGTTATCGTGCGGTTACTTTTGCTCGGCCCGTGGCACGTCCACGGGTCGGACAGTGAATTACACTTTCCTTTTTGGTGGACCTTCTCCGACGGCATCACCGTCGGATAAACGTGTTAATTACACGTGACACTCGAGGGCTCGGGGAAAGAATGGGTGCCTAGTCGCGCCATGGTATTTAGAGACTCTGGAAAGGGGGTCAATGAAAGGAGTCGAGAAGCAAGTAAATTGCAGAGGGCAATTCTTAATTGTACGTTGATACCTCGGGGGGCAAATTTATAGGATGAACGGGGATAATGCTATATGAAAGTTAGGTTGTTAAGCTCTATTGTTCGTGATAAAGCGTCACAGAGGGAGTGGTCGATTCAGAATACGTAGAAATTGGATTCGAAGAGTAATATCTTAAGCGTTTTAGGCGATTATATAACTTTTAGAAATTTAACATCAAACTGAATTTGTCTGCGAAACGTTATACTACAAAGGCAAAGTGATTAAGGAGTAAACTACAGGTATGTAACACCGAGACAGCTTTGATCTCAGGTACGAGGCTTGTCAATGACCAGCTTTAATGCTCCACAGAGAAGCTATCTCGATATAATATTGTATAGAGTCGCGGCAATATCCGTTCCTGCTGGAATTATTTAAGCAGCAGTTAGTTACAGACTTTCTAAAATGAAGAATAGGTGCGAAGACAATCTATAGCCCGCTGGATAATATCTGCAAAATACTATATCCATTCCCACTTACGGACAAATATAAAATTCAACAAGTAAAGCTGCGATACAATCTATATTGTGTCCATTGTATCGTCTTGGTGCAGGATGCATAGTATTGATGCTGACAAACGCAGCGGGATCGTGTCCCGCGTTGGTAATAGACAGTTTACATTCGGCAATTCTGGTGAACAGCGAAACGTTTACTAGCGGCAACCGATCGTTACACCCACCGTCCATTTCCCTATATCCAGCTCTCTCATGAGTTACTGAATCCACGATCAGCTAGCATGGAGCAGGGAAAATTTACAGGCTAACGATCAAAGCCGCGCAAGAACCAGCCATCATCCGTATCTCGGTGACCGCAGCGTTTGCGGGAACCGAGCGTGCTCTATGCTACGTTATCACTCGCAGATATCACAACAGAACTTTATATTCACAGCGTCGTTAAGAAGAACAATGAAAAACCGGCATTAAGATCGTCGCGGCATATTCAAGAACGAAGTAGACACACCGCTCCCGGCTCGTCTCTCTCCGGAGGCAGAGGAAGTAAATCGGTTAAAACTTTGTCCCTCCCCCCCTTTACCTCGCTTAATTATGTCCTAGCTAGGTATGCATTATGTATCTCGCTGTGTAGAAGACGTTCGAGCGCCTCTGGAAGTTTGTCTTCCTCAGGAAACTTCGCTGTCGAGTTTCAATTGTAACGGCACCACTTAAAATGAATTATCGATAACTTCCTTCCGAAAATCTCCTTGGGAAATACCTGGCTGGCTATCGATAGCGAGCGATCCAACTTTCCTCGATACACAGAGCGGGAACGGGCGGAGGAGAAGCCCGCGGAGAATCGAGGTCCACAGTAGCCGGAGACTCGGATACGTAGGAATAATGGGGAGCAACAGAGCGATGAGCCGAGCAACCGCTGCGTTATTTTTGCGTCGGCCATGGTATCTCGCGGATCGATGATCGATTCGACGATCGTATTCGAGCGCACTGAAGGGGAATGCTTTGGAGGAACTGTTTGCAGCGGATGCTGAAGGGCTACCCGAGGGCCGCGGCGCTGAGCCAACGGGCTAGGCGTTCGAGCTTCTACCAATTTTTCGCGGCTCACCGTCGACTAATGGCGGACCCAGGGACATCAATGAGGCAGATGCGGGGAAGGGTCGCTTGGGTTTCAGGTGAAAAGACCCCACGGTGCACGTGCACGGGACCGATCTTGGTCCGTTTTAGACGCAGCCAGGCGCAAGTAAGGCACTTTGAAATGAGATAGGTTCGTTATTTTGATAGCCTGCTCGATGCTCGTCGGTGCGGTGCATCCAGGAGATCGTGGCCCCGCTTTAGGCACCGCGGAAACGGATTAAGCCACGGTGCAGTGAAGTTCCACGAAGTCGTCAAAAGTTTGCAGACTCCTCGCGCCGGTGTTTCAGGATGCTCGTTTGCCGCTCGTAACGTGATCGATAGGCGTAGCTACTGAAACAATGGAGAAAAATCGTCTGCCGAGAGCGTGGTACGTGGAAGTATAATGAATTGAGTCGACTTTGATGTTCTCCAACTGAATCTGAACTTAAATTCTAAACTAGCTATTCAACGATCGAATTGATATTATAAACGCGGGAAGGTTTCATGCATCTATGTATTGCGAAAATGGAATATTGAATATTCAAACAAGTATCTACTTGGGCGTATTTGCGGTTACCGTCATTGAAGGAGTAAGCAAAACGTGGTAACCTTCTTTGAGAAATATAACACACGGCGGGGAAACGACGGTGGTTTGCGGAAGCAGAACTAAGGGCTGAGCATGTTAGTACGTGCGCCACGACCGCCTCTCTTAGGTATCATGTCATGCATGTAATGCATCTATAGCCCTATGGACCGAACCAATCCCCGACCCTAAATACGTATCCGTCTCTTGTAGTTGTAAACACGGCTGCCGTTTATGGGTCTGTGAACAATTTGAAAAAAGTTCTCGTACCGTTGTTCCATCCGATCGAGTCGTTTTAAATGTTTTAGTTGCCCAACTCCCTCGATTTTTATATCGAGCCAATAGCCACGCGCACCGAAGCATTGCATCTTCATGTTACATCGATGTTTCCCCCTTTTTTCAGGGACCATTCAATACGAACCACGCGAAAACTGTAGCATTCAGAACAGTCTGTTTTTTTTAAAGAGAAATAAACTTTCCAGTGTTTTTAAACAGACCGTTTCCTTTATCGGAGCTAAGTGTTAAATCAAAATATCTTAATATATAAAACAGAAAGTGTTCGTGTGTTTGTCTGTCGCCTAAAAACTTTCGAACGGTTTACTCTGAGGTCACGAAATATATCTCAGCTCATTATGCCTAGCTAATCCAGATGAATGTGACTATTTTCGCAAAAAAAGAGAATAATAAAAAATATTTTTATACAATCAGATTCTAAATTTCGGGCGAAGCCGAGTAGTAAAGCTAGTTGTATATGTTTCTGTTTCTCTGGAAGAAAGGATATAGCTTGCCTTTCGTTATGAATCATTTGTGAATTTTTTTCTTTGGAGATTTTAGTTTGCTGCATTGAGAACGCCTGTGGAGGAGCAACCGTCTTACAGTCCAGCGAGGCGGGTATTCAGTTGTTTTGACGACAGCTGACGCGCATGGGTGAAAGATGGTTGCACCTTTACAGGCGCCTCGGGTCATGTTTTATGAAATACAAAGCAGTGTAGCATAAGTAAACAATTAAACGTTAGCGCGCATATTTTCTTTAGCACCCTGTACTCGTGACAATTACCAATTGTAATAATGAACATTGACAAATAATAATTCTTTCTTCAAGCGTGTAGAAGTAGTGTGCTTCATTTTTTAACCATACGGCTTTACGCTCCTCCTTTAGAAATACCACCTAAAACTCGCGTAATTACGAAAGTGCAGACGTTACACGGGCAGCAAGTTTCTGTTTACTCGCTGATCATTAAGCTGAGCTTGCGTTAATGTCCGTATTCCCTTCTGCAGATGGTAACCCATTGAATTGCACGGGCATAGACGTAGGATAGACATAACATTCAATGTAAATTTTTGTTACAGGGCACGGAGGCTTCGGGGAAGCCTCTTTAGCATTTCCATATCGCATGGCAACGTTGTCCATTCGAAACAGAGAGAGATTTCCAGAATTTTCAACATATAAGATCCATTTATCCTATCTAATTAAAGCTCTTTGCTATCTCCACCGTTCCGTGTCATGATTTGGAGAGATAGTCAAAAGAACTGAAAGCCAACTCGGAACTGTATGAAGCCGTTGACACGGTTAAGGCATTTAGTATGAGACCCGAAATATGTGCATGCACGATCTTTACAATACAGGGTGATTGTCCAGCGACACCTGTCAAAGAGATGCCGTCTGGTACCCTGTGACGAGGTCAATCCCCCGCGGTGCCTCACCGAATTTTATTTTTGGCTTTCAACCCTCGAAGATCTTTGCGAAAACGACGCCAATCGATTCTTTATGTTTCGCCGATGAAATTGACACCAAGAACGACGTAATTCGGACCATAATGAAGGAAATCCCATGAAAATTGATTTATATCATTTCAAGCTGACATCATTAAAAATAGTCCCATTTGCATGAAGTTTGGTACGATTTTCATCGGAAAAACGTAAGAAATCCATCGGTGTCTCTTCCATGTCGATACAATACTGAATATTTTCTGTCAGAATTTTTTCGATCAGAATTTTTTCTGGGGATATCGTACCCAGTATAAGAAATAGTAAAAGCGTCCGAGTTTCAAGTGGAAATGTCCGAGATTTAATGCTCTCTGTCCTGATTTTGCGAATGGCAGCCCTACTCATATGACACTTTAGGCAATACAATAAGCACTTAGTTAACTTCCCGCAAAAAAAAACAACAAAGTTGCAAATGGCCATTTTCCGTATTGTTGCAAATGAAACTGGCGCGTTCGAGAAATAACAACCGAGTTTGCGACATTATTCATTTTTCGCGACGAGCAAAATCTCGATTTGCAACAACGTTGCAAGTGCAAGCCGTAAGTCTGCCTAGAGAGGTGCAGCCACAAGAGAAGTTGCGGAGCGAAAATTCACCTTTTCTCATCCTCGCATACGATTTCCTCAGGAAGATATACCCGATCCACGTGTACATTTTGTCAGGACCACATACGCACGGTGAATAAGGATCACTTCGTAGACGTCTTGTAATCTGTGAAAAAATACAGTGAGAGCGTGGAAAGTGGCAATCACATGTAGCATGTGATTCAAAGGCTCCTAAATAGGAGCCACCCTTTATCCATAGTGTATACGTGGTTGCCTGGAATGATTTATCGGGACGCTGTGTACCACGAAGGTAAGAGCACTTTTTACTTTACCGAGTTTACCGACTTCTGTAATTTTATCACAGACGAGGTATAGGATAGACCTATCACCTTATGGATCTTTGTGTCGCCACCCAAACTGTGTTACCGACCCATAATTTGAGAACTCAATGTAGTGGCACCTGCTCATGAACAGCGTTCAACTCAGCAACTACTTTGAAATGGGTTGAAATGCTGAAAGGTGTGTGCGTGCTTGTATACGTGTGACTTGTTTGAAGGCAGGCTTTTGCTACGCTATGCTTTGACTCGGCTTGTCAATGACTCACGCGGATTTCTCGCCGAAAATCCATTTTGGGGATCAAGACACTATGGCGCTCAAAAATGGTATTTCTTCAAAGCCCGTGTAAGCTATAAATTGCAAGATGACATTGTTTATTAGTACTTTGCGTATCGTAGAACCCTTTCACGTATCGTACGCCGAAAAGTATTAAAAATTCACGCTGTTACTAACACTCCCGCAGGTAGTGATTGGATTCGAAGTGCTTTGAACCGCTTCGAATCTGTCTTGAATATCAGGCGAATACTTTTAAGCACTTTTAACAGGATTCGAAGCTTAAAACTCTTGAAAGTTTTGAAAAGTCTAGAGTCTTTATAGATCTTGAAGGTTTTGAAAGTCTTGAAACTCTTGCTTCAAAAGCTTGGTAGGTTTTGGACCCGTATCTACGTTCACCGACAACTCGCGGGACAATACAGTCGTAAACTGCAACCCTGGCGAAACACTCTGGCCGATCAACGTGGCTAATTTTTAGCAACCAGATGTTCATTTTCAAGACTTTCAAGACATCCAAGACTTCCAAGACCTATAAAAACTCAAGACTTATTAAGACTTTCAAGAGTTTTAAGCTTTGAATCTTGTTCGAAGTGCTTCGAAGTTTTCGCCATGTACGTAGATTCGAAGTGCTTCGAAGTTTTCGCCATGTACGTAGATTCGAAGCGCTATTCATTTACACCCAGTTCAACTAAAATGTATTTATACATTATAAATAATACTATGTAATATGTATAAGCATTAACATTCATTTATCGAACGATTAAACATTGAGAATAAAAGAGAATTCCTTCAGCGTAGAAAATCATTTGCAAATCCAAGGCCAAATGCTACTAATTGCGTATTATCTCGAATTGAATCGATTATAGTTAATAATTATTTATACTGGGTGGTCAGGGTAAATGTTGTTAACATGATTTTTCATAGTAATAGTCGCTGGAATGAATATTTCAGTGGAAATATCAATTTTTATCGAATAATTAACTGGGTTTCGCAAATGAAATTAATCGTCGACCTTGTTGTTGCCCAAAGTGCTTATTAGTACCACACGTACCTCCAAATCCTCAGTCGTCGTCAGTCCTCCGAGCCGGCAAGACCTCCGGGTACGCGGGAGCTCCTGAACACCCTGGACACCCTGGACACCCTGGACACCCCGGTCACTCTGGTCACTCTGGTCACTCTGGTTACTCTGGTCACTCTGGTCACTCTTGACACCCTGGACACACTGAATTGTTCCATTCCGCTTTTTGCGTCATTTATTAGATTTTATATATTTGTTCGATGGTTTTGCGTCATTTATTCAATTTTATGTATTTCTTCGATGGTTTTGCGCGATTGATTCTATCTCATGCATTTCTTCGATGGTTTTGCGTCATTTATTCAATTTTATGTATTTCTTCGATGGTTTTACGCGATTTTTTCTATCTCATGCATTTCTTCGATGGTTTTGCGTGATTGCTTCTGTCTCATGTATTTCTTCGATGATTTTGCGTGATTGCTTCTGTCTCATGTATTTCTTCGATGGTTTTACGTCATTTATGCGATTTTATGTATTTCTTCTATGGATTTGCGTCATTTATTCAATTTTATGTATTTCTTCGATGGTTTTGCGTGACTTGTTCCCTCTCATGCATCTCATCGATTGGTTTACATTTCGTGCACAACCTTCACGTATTTCTACGATGGTTTGCGTGCCCGTGTATGCTCTTTGTCGTTCCAAATCATTTCGATCGGCACGAGCCTAATATGTCTTTTCTTAGTTCCCTCATATTACATCATTGCTAATATAACGTGTTTGTTTCAGCTTTTTAGGTTCACCCTTCTGCGGGAGTGACAGAAGACATCTAAGGAAGCCTAGGCTAAGTTATTATAGCATGAAGTATTTAAGGCCCCATATTGCCAAGTAGTCACTGAATCATTAGCTTTGTTGCACTTTCCTTGGCTCCTCATCTCTGATGAGGAGGTCGCCGCTGCTTCCGTTTCCGGAAGCAAGCGACTGGGCATGGAATTGGTATGCGTGGATCAGTTTCATCCCCTGGTGTTCTTGTCGGAAGGGAAAAGTTTCGGACGTAGGGGGTGTACCGCTTGGTACACTGCCTGCGTAAGTCTCCTGGTCCGATTACCCAATCTCCGCGTAAGCCGGCTTAAGTCAGGTCACACCTAGTGTGCTCCTGGCGGGTTGCATGAGTCGGAGCAACAGGAATCGCCTCTGGGAGACGCCGAGCGCTTTTCCCTTTCGACTCGGACATTAGGGTGGTAGGAACTGCGCCATCCAATACTCCTTTCATGCTCACCAGTAGTCTTTCCTTCCTTGCTGAATTTCTTTAAATCGAGTGATTGCTTGGCATTTCTGTATTTCGAAACCGAAGAGATCGATGGAACTTTGCTTCCATCCATCTTTTTGGTTTAGTAAGCTAAGGTTTTCATGTATAGGGAGATCGACGGAACTTTGATTCCATCTATCTCTCTACGGGTCTCGAAACGCAGCAACCTCCTCGTGGTGAGACCTGGTAATCGGTGAAAACCGAGCCGATAGCTGTGCTTGTCAAATATTCTAATCAGATATAAGAGTTGCTTTCGAAAATGCACGCATGCTGCATTTGACGAGGTATCCTTGTCTGTGGTTTGACATAAAGCGCGTGATACATTCATTGAATTTTCGCTAGCATAATTCGTATGATAAGAATTCCCATAAGATGCGAAGTCTATCCGACACCTTGTGATGCAGGTCATGGATATCGAGATCAATTAAACATCATAAGTTCGTAAAAAAGTATGTGTATATTTAAATACTATCGACACAGGTACACTTATTTTTATATAATACAGATTCTTTCATTTTATTCTACAGTGCGAAGCGTATTAAAAACGTTTTTATTATGGTCATGATAAAAGTTTAAGGATAATGTCAAATGAATCATGGCATGAAATTAGCTTCTTACAATGACTTTTTGTAACAAGCGTTATAGACATAAGTATTACATATATTAAAATCGAAAAATCTTCGAACGCAATATTATGATAACAACTTGCAATTAAATAGTTACTTACTATACAAATAAAAAGTATAATACGACAAACGATGGACGCGGGCAAATTGTAATTGAAGAAGAAATATTAACCGTCCCCACGTCCATCATTCTTGCACATTTCGTCCTTTCTATCATTGCTTTCTGAGAGTACAGTGTTTGTTATTGTATCACCACAGGATAAATCATCGTAAAGTTCGTGACAATCACTTTCCTCGATATTAGTTTCTGCTTCTTTAATATTATTCTGTGGAATTTGAATAGCTTTCGGTTGTTCGATCCCTGATGCACTTTTTATCATTGGCACGCTGGTGCCCTGAGGAACCTAGAAAGTTTATCTTTTTTTATTGATGAATAGACGCAGAAGTGCGTAAATAAAAATATATCGCACGTATTTGAAGACATATTGATAACAACATTTAAGGGACTAGGCATTACCTGAAGGATTATTTGTATGGGATCTCGTTTGATTACATTTTCTAATGAATTACCTTGTCTGTCATTTGTCTTTTTCTTATCTTTTGTCCGGTAATCCATTCCAAATCTGAAGAATGGCCCGAAGCCAATATTGACAGAGCCACGGAATATACCTATTGGTAATATTATCATAACGAAACCTACACTCAGATAGAGTACGAACTTAATAAACCATGCATATATCCATGGAAGATTATCTGAAAGAATAAGATAAATAATTAGAGACTTAATATGGAAAATTATAATCATAATAATGAAACATTCTTTCTACTTGTCTTTTGTGAAAATAATAACAATTGCATGGTTACCTGTAGCATTATGTATAAAACCAGATACAATAGTTCCCATATGCGTAATCGGATGAAAAATTACAGTGCTAAGGAAATGAGATAGTACGAATGCGGGTGTAACTTTTAATTTTGGATTAGACATTATTGCTTGATAGTACTTTTCACAATCTTCATTGGCTGCAATGAAACCACATTAAATAAAAAATACGAAGAGCATTTCACGATATACCGAGCTTTACAACAGTACACTTACTAAATACAAATGAAACAAATTTGTCCCACATGCTCATTTTATCTGGCTGACACGCGATCGGTACATTTGCAAATTTCATTTGTGCTGCAATAGACGCAATTTCAGCTTCCTTTTAAAACACAACGTATAAGTTTAGTCACCGACGACTATACTTCTACAGCTTGAATTATCAATTAATGTCATTTACCTGTAGAAGTTGCCACCACGTCATAAAAAAGCTCATTACAAATATAATCTGTATAATAATGAACATGGGAAACCCTTGTCCCCTTTTAATCATTCTAAACATCAAACCAAGCATTATCATAGCAAATATTATTATGGCAGCATTAGGCTGAAACATTAAAACCATAAGATTCCTATTAATACACATATAAAAAATATATTCAAATTTTCCTACATGCTGATGTATAATTTCAACTGCCACGTTGAACGATTTCAGCAATGCATCAAAAATATGCACAGCCGCAGCTAAAGGATCTTGTCGAGGTTTTCTTATTATGTTACTTAAAATTTCGTCGATCTCTCTTAAAGATGTCTTTTGAATCTGAAAGTTTTGTAATATCTCCATTTGCGAATGAGACACCTCAATCTCCAATATTCCTACTGTTGATACTTCATCCTTTGCCTAGTTTCAATCAAGAGAATTAGGTATCTCTTTTATTTACTTCTTTATTGCTGAATGTGATTTTTTAATATAAGTATTAATCATGTAATTACCAATATTTTCAGATTAGATAACAACATATTAACAAGGCGTTTGTAAAAAATTTTTTCATGACTACTATGATCATCTGTTTGTTGAGTAGGTTTAACAGTTTCAATGTCATTATATACTTTTATAGAATCTGGACTCCTGAAAATGTTAATATTCATGTTATCTACAAATGACTGTAATTATTATGTAAAAGATGGACTTATTGGGATAGAAACGAGTTATAAAACATTCTAGTGATACCTTGCTCGTTTTACTAAATAAAAAATTTATGAAACGACCAACATAATGCTTTCACAGAGCCTTAAAGAATTCATTACTAGAATCTGTAGTTTGTTATCCTAATACAGATCACATGTTTATACATACGTTTCCACATCTATATTTTTGACCATCCGCTTGCTGTGCTTATCATAATGAAACGAGTGTGGGTCTACTATTTCATCTGAATTCCTGCAAAAGATTTCTTCCTTGTCCATTCGTATACAGAAGTAATTGTAATACATTCGTTTATCGCAATGACAATAACTTATTAAGGCAGGCCCGGATTAAGATTTTTGGGGCCCGGGGCTATCAAACCTTCGAGGCCCCCTCGTGGTTGATTTTTGGGGCCCGGGGCTACATATCAAACTTTCGAGGCCCCTCCGTGGTTGAATAGGGGGGGGGGGGGTAGTGAGCTAATCGCTTAGAACGGGGCCCCCTCGGAAAGTGGGGCCCGGGGCTATAGCCCCCCCTAGCCCTCCTTTAATCCGGGCCTGTATTAAGGTACTTACATTACATCTTCAAAATAGTTTTCGTCTTTACATTGAACTACCCAGTTCATGGCAGAAACAATCATTATTACATAAATATAACCACTTAAATACTTCATGATCACTAGCAGAGAAATGTTAAGATATATAATACTCAAACTAAGTAGGTTCGGTTTGTAGACAACTCTAAAAATATTGATGTCGTCAATTGATCCGTAACCTCTCTTATGGTTTTCATTAAGCACACTGTATGCATATACGACAAAAAGGCAGTTCTTGTCATAAAACTCGTATTTCCAATTTGTATTCCAAACAAGTGGTCACATGTGCTACCTACGACACTGACAAGTGGTTTAAATCGCAAAATGTGGTAAATTACGGTTGACAAAACAGTGATACCATACCAAAGATACTGTTGCGACTCCCGTCTAGCGGCGTGCAGTATAAGCTTCGGAAGCGCGAAGTTCAGATTGAATCACCTGAATGTAATGGGAAAAGGAGACAAAGTGAAGTTCGCACAAGGCCGAGGTGTTTGAAAATAGTTAGAGATCCTTTAATGAGAGGACTTCAAGATTATAAATTAATCGATACCCCCTTGGAAACGGGTGTTTTGAATAAATGAACCGCACTTTGATCCTCTCTCCTAGGTGAAATTCCAGAGCTATGTAGTTAAACGCTTGATTCTCAAAATCGACCAAGAGGAATTTAGTTTGTTTGGCTTAGTTGTTAAGGACATTTTGTAAAAATGAAAAACAGTTGTAAGAGCGTTCGCTTGAAAAGCGTCTCTCGAGCCCCGAAAGCACAAGTGAACGGACGTTCTTATTCAATAAAATTTCCAAAAGATTTATTTTGTAATAAAATCGTTGTTTTCATTGATTATTGCTATTAGTTACTGTGTTCAAATTGTTTTATTCAATTAATTAGCATCGTTTTCATTATATTTATCGTACAAAAATCCGCGTCCAAGGAGCAGAACGCCTTAGCGTTCCACGGGCATCGACCCTCGCCAAATTCCCTGCAAGGATCCTGAGAGGAACCAGCCGGCCACGCAACAATACCAAATCATTGAACTATAGAATACCATAGACCACGGTATAATAGAGAGATGTTCCAATGTGTGACTTTTTCATCCTAGTTCTTCTGGCGGCCGCTAAGTCGGCGCTCAAGGAGAAAAGGCTGACTTTTTGCGCATAATCTATTATTTGCTACAAATATTATTTTGAAGTTCACGACTTATAACACAAAATCGGAAAATAACCAGATTTTCAGGGAGTCAATTACACCCTCTTAGAGTGAATTTGGGCAGCAAACTTGCGTTGTAGTCAGGAGGAAATTCCCTACTTGTTCACAAAGTTTTAGAATTTTTTGAACTTTCGGGTTCGGGATGCTCCCTTGTGAGTCGAAATACCTGTCTATTACACCGTGCGCCAGACTACATCCATTCACCTCTGGATAAATTCCCGGCGATCTCGGTTAGTTATCCGCCATTTAACAGCCACTAAACAGCCAGATAGCTTACATCAGTTTACATCACTAACTGGGACTTTATCCGGAGGTAGAGAAATCGGCCTACAGTCAGATAGTTTACATTTACACTAATTTATTTAAGGTATTGTAATTATAATTCGAAATGTGACTCTGAAGTATTATTTAAAAGTAAAGGATGATAGGTTAAAGCAGAATTTTGTAGTATTCAATATGCGTGTCCCATATTTGATATGCCCCCAGGAAAAGATGAGAAAAAGGTGTGCGAATTTTACAGAGCAAGAGACAGAATTATTAGTCGATATCGTAACAAAATATAAAAATATAATAGAAAGTAAGCGAACAAACGCGATGACGTGGAAACAAAAGAGCGACACCTGGGATATAATCCAAAATGATTTCAATGCATGTACTAGCATAGTGCCGCGAAGCTCAAAAACATTGCGATTGAAATATGAATCTATAAAAAAAGAAATAAGAAAAAAATGCGCCGCATATAAGAATGATATATTTAGGAATGGTGGCAGTGCAGAAAATTTAAGAATTCTGTTACCGTTTGAAGAAAAAGTATTAGCAGTCACACAATTATCCACGGCTGGCTTACATTCCACATTCGATAATAATACATGCAGTGGTAAGAAAATAAAATAAATGTATATTATTATATATCGTAAAATATTGTAGTGTAGTATGTACAACATTAATGAATGTTATGTATAGAGGAAGATGTATTTAATGAAGATATGCAAGTGGAATACGTGGAAGATGAAGGTATCTAATTTCTTCTTTTAAAAATCTTGTAAAATTTTATAATGTGCACATGAATACATTATAGAATTTTGGTAATGGCATTTCAATATCATAATTCTATATCGTATCGTGAAATTATATATTATACACATAGGAGGAAACGTAAATGTTTGTATTTGTATGTATATGTGCAGATACAGAAACTTATATTGCAGCAATGTCGCAGACGCAAGCAAAAAAGCAAGCCATGAGATTGCAAATGCAAGGTATGTAAATATATATGCGATTGACTGTGGCCAAATGGGATGCTACCACGTAATTATTAGTTTCTATGCATGTATAATATGGATATTATATTTTTGTAAATAGGTGACACAGAGGAAATTGATGTGAAAATAGGAGAGAAGGCCAGATCATCTTGTAAACATGAAATGCAAAATGGTAAGGTGTATGTAATTCATTACATTTATACTTTAAAACAATCCTATATTAAACCCATATTAAAGTAATGTAAATTTTTATTTTATTTATTTTTACAGAGTCACGAGGGAATGGAAACAAAGAAAGAAGGACACAGAATTACGACAGATTATTGAAACTCAAAGAAGAATGTTTGGAATTGCAGAAACAATTATTGACAGAAGAAAGAGAAGCAAAACTAATAATTAACGAATTAACCATCCAAAATCTAAAGGCAGATCTAGAATTAAAGCAATGTAAACTACGAACAATAAAGACATCCGTTGAGTGTTAAATTAATACTGAATATTTTATTTATCTTTTCACTAAAAAGAATTTTGTGACTCAAACGGTGAGCAGAGCGCTCGGCAATGAAGCTTCCTCTTTCGAATGAGACCTCGCCCAGCCCAAAATCTGCTCATATAAGGACGAAAAACGAAAAATCCCAACCCATGTTTCGGGCCAGATTGTTGATATTACAGCGCGCTGCATTTCCCAGCATTAACCCCTTAAGGGGGTAGACACGACACGTGGTCTGCCGGATTCGGCCGGTCGGTATTACAGCAGGTTTTTTCTGCACTGAAATGGTATTACCCATAGATACGCCGCTGCCTGATGCACGCGAGAGGGAGCTGTTTGCTATTTCCGTATTCTATTCTGAATAAGGAAAGAAATTCTCACCTATTGCGTTGTACTTATAAAAATTTAAACGGAAAGTCGGATGGTACTGCAAACGTAGAAAATTCATTGTACATTTCAATTACTTGAAATATTTTTCTTCTGGTTACAGATGAAACTTGGGTACATTTCGCCGTAGACAGGAACTTTATATGGGCCAAATGATGGAAATCTCAACAATGAACACAAGAAAATAGTGATTTTATATAACCGACAAAGGTTATATTATATTTTATACATTATTGTATATATATTTTATACATTATTGTAACTTTGTAAAAGTCTTTATTCAAATAAATTGGGAGAAACTTGAAACAGCCAAAATTATTATTGAGAAATACCTTTCATACATACTCCTATCCAAATTCCAAACCTGCAATTTATCTAAGGCGGAGAAGTATTCAACATAGAGGCGCAGAGTTTTCGAAAGGCCTTCGACTCAGAAATTCAGCATACCTCCTTTCGCTTCATGTTCTCCTGATACATCGCTCCAAAATCTGGCCAAAATTTTCAGAACGCTCTAAAATGAGCTTCGTAACAGGATAACATGATGTCGAAAGAGGTGGCAATAAGTTAGCGCCTTCGGAGAGAGAATCTAAGGCGGAGAACTATTCGACGTAGAGGCGCAGAGTTTTCGAAAGGCTTTCGACGATGAAATTCAGCATACCTCCTTTCGCATCATGTTCTCCTGATACATCGCTCCAAAATCTGGCCAAAATTTTCAGAACGCTCTAAAATGAGCTTCGTAACAGGATAACATGATGTCGAAAGAGGTGGCACTAAGTTAGCGCCTTCGAAGAGAGAATCTAAGGCGGAGAACTATTCGACGTAGAGGCGCAGAGTTTTCGAAAGGCTTACGACGATGAAATTCAGCATACCTCCTTTCGCATCATGTTCTCCTGATACATCGCTCCAAAATTTGGCCAAAATTTTCAGAACGCTCTAAAATGAGCTTCGTAACAGGATAACATGATGTTGAAAGAGGTGGCACTAAGTTAGCGCCTTCGGAGAGAGAATCTAAGGCGGAGAACTATTCGACGCAGAGGCGCAGAGTTTTCGAAAGGCCTTCGACTCAGAAATTCAGCATACCTCCTTTCGCTTCATGTTCTCCTGATACATCGCTCCAAAATCTGGCCAAAATTTTCAGAACGCTCTAAAATGAGCTTCGTAACAGGATAACATGATGTCGAAAGAGGTGGCACTAAGTTAGCGCCTTCGAAGAGAGAATCTAAGGCGGAGAACTATTCGACGTAGAGGCGCAGAGTTTTCGAAAGGCTTACGACGATGAAATTCAGCATACCTCCTTTCGCATCATGTTCTCCTGATACATCGCTCCAAAATCTGGCCAAAATTTTCAGAACACTCTAAAATGAGCTTCGTAACAGGATAACATGATGTTGAAAGAGGTGGCACTAAGTTAGCGCCTTCGGAGAGAGAATCTAAGGCGGAGAACTATTCGACGCAGAGGCGCAGAGTTTTCGAAAGGCATTCGACTCAGAAATTCAGCATACCTCCTTTCGCTTCATGTTCTCCTGATACATCGCTCCAAAATCTGGCCAAAATTTTCAGAACGCTCTAAAATGAGCTTCGTAACAGGATAACATGATGTCGAAAGAGGTGGCACTAAGTTAGCGCCTCCGGAGAGAGAATCTAAGGCGGAGAACTATTCGACGCAGAGGCGCAGAGTTTTCGAAAGGCCTTCGACTCAGAAATTCAGCATACCTCCTTTCGCTTCATGTTCTCCTGATACATCGCTCCAAAATCTGGCCAAAATTTTCAGAACGCTCTAAAATGAGCTTCGTAACAGGATAACATGATGTCGAAAGAGGTGGCACTAAGTTAGCGCCTTCGGAGAGAGAATCTAAGGCGGAGAACTATTCGACGTAGGGGCGCAGAGTTTTCGAAAGGCTTTCGACGATGAAATTCAGCATACCTCCTTTCGCATCATGTTCTCCTGATACATCGCTCCAAAATCTGGCCAAAATTTTCTGAACGCTCTAAAATGAGCTTCGTAACAGGATAACATGATGTCGAAAGAGGTGGCACTAAGTTAGCGCCTTCGGAGAGAGAATCTAAGGCGGAGAACTATTCGACGCAGAGGCACAGAGTTTTCGAAAGGCTTTCGACGATGAAATTCAGCATACCTCCATTCGCATCATGTTCTCCTGATACATCGCTCCAAAATTTGGCCAAAATTTTCAGAACGCTCTAAAATGAGCTTCGTAACAGGATAACATGATGTCGAAAGAGGTGGCAGAACGAGTGAATTTGTTCTTTAAAACAATGCATTAACGTAGAGTTTTAAAACCAGCTCAGCATGGAAGTTTAGGTGTTCTGTTTAGCATGTCTTTTATATGTGATTTGGAATAAGCAGGATTGGGTGTAGTGGAAGAGGAAGGCTTATTAAATAATAGTGTTCTTTTATCACTTAACTGCATTTTATTGAAAAAAGTGATATACAATACAATGAAATCTTATAAATTCGTTTGTAATATAGAAGATGAATAGATGTGAAGATAAATTCATAATTCAGATAAAGCCATGTCTTGCGCAATTTTCAAATCCGTAACTACACTCCAAAATGCAGTCAATGATCGCATGTAACCAGTGCTGTCTTTAGGCATGTACACGCTGGGCAATCGCCAGAGGACCCATGGCAGTAGGGGCCCACAATTCTAATTTAAGTCATATTCCCGTGTCTGGGCAGGGGCCCCCACGAACCCCAGTGTATTGCTTAGCCCAGGGCCTACAATACTGTTAAGACGGCTCTGTATGTAACGCCTTTTAATGTCCCTTACCTGTGAAGCAGAAATACACACGATTAATAATCACGTAATAAGTTAAAAAATTATTTGAAGTGGTGTTCACTTTCCCCATCAATGCGCGTCCATAACAACAGACGAGGTACAGGATACAGGGTCCTATACGTGGTCTGTGATACAACTCTCACTTAAATCTACAAACGGGATTTTTAAATTTTCATTATAGACTCAGATATAAAAGTTCAAAAAACGAACTTCTCTAATTTCTTGGGAACCCTTTTTTGCTTCAAACCAAACAACGGTCGAACGGACTTTTTGTAAATATTCAGATAATATAATTAGGGGTAAATGTATTAGAAATAAACCAACGGTCTGTAATATATTACAAGAAGCTATGTCTCTTACCCCGAAAAAATGTAAAAGAATAATAATATTATTAATAAATTGTGAATGAATTGGACCTAGTTTGTAATGTAATATTTCCGAAATAAATTGTAATGTAATATTTTATAAATATATTGTATTTTATACGTGTATGAAATTGGAAATTTTTAATTCTCAAAATATAATTTGAAAGTGGTGTTAGTCAAAAATTTAAAAAATTGAATTTATTACTTATTTTGTAATATAACACAAAGTAAGTGATGAATTCAATTTTTGACTAACACCACTTTGATAATCACCGGCACATATAGTCATAAGTAAGGGATGCATTGAATACAAATTGTGAAATGCCCGCCATTAGTAATATAGTACATATCCACTCCGCTAGAGGGTATTAATGCTGTGCTAACAAAATAATACCCGTAGTGGACCTACCCTACTCCGAGCTGAACCGTCGCAGTGGTCGCAGCGCACAGGTGCTACCAGGTGCTACATAGAACAAGGAATTCAAAGTGATTGTACCACGTGTCGTACGTAGAAGTTTACAAAGAATTGCAACATCTTCTAAACAACAAGGAGAGATACGTAATTATGAACAATTATAATTTAAAATTATCTTGAGTTTTGTCGCATGGGCATTTCTGTCGTGTAAGACTAATAAAAAAATAAAACGCAGGAGATAACGTTTAAAATGTTATATTCCTCCGATAAAGTATAACGATGCGTCGTAATTATCAACGCGATACATTCACGAATATTTCTCGGCATCGCAGTTGTCCAAAGCCTGCCTGGTTCAGGTTACGACGCATTTCGCGGAAATACTTGATTTATAACATCCTCAAGTGTCGATTTTTTAATGTTGACGACCTAAGTTGACGACCGCTAAATGACCGTTTGGGAACTTGCTCGTCTGTCTCGGACCTAAGGGTGTCTTGTAATTTCTATCCTATCTTGTTGAAAATTCTACCAATTGATTGGTGAAGTTTACCCGACGGAAATAATCCGAAACACGACATACATCGCACTAGTTTTAATTAGAGCTCTTACTTTTTGACCCGTCGGGTACCCGTCTACCCGAAACAACTTCAAGCCATTGGATGTGGTATAGTTCAATAATTTTTGGCTAACATCAGACTATATCACAGACAATCACAGACAATATTACATTCAATTGCTTGAAGTTATTCCGGGTAATTTTCGAGTACCCGGGTACTCGACGGGTCAAAAAGTAAGAGCTCTAGTTTTAATATTAACCAATTTGAATATATATTATCCTGAATAATGATCGGAGTAAGACGTACGAATTAAGATATTGTTAAAACTAGGCCCATTTGCCGTATTTTGGCTCGTTATTGGTACTATTTCCAAAAAAATGGAACGAAAATCATAGAAATGGAATTTTTCATGATTGAATGATACTAAATACATCTCGCGACTCGATATCGCCCGTTTAACGGTTTTGAAGAGAAATCTCGCGATCCAGTACCGGCCGTCCGATCATGTAAACGAAACATATTTTGCGTCGTGTCTCTTGTCGTCCGAGACCTGTTTCTTCATAATGTATTTCTATACGTTCTTCAGCCGGGTACAGCATGTTGTAAGCCGTATGTTGATAAATATTGAAGTCGTAATCATTGATGGATGTAAGGAATGTCGCATAGGTGACAAATGTTATGAGAAGCAAAATTTTTATTTGAATAAACATTTCGAATAGGTAACGAATAAAAGTTAACAAAATTATTCGTCATGTGTTTTATAAAGATTACCCGAATTAACTTTATTGGACGCACGACGAATCATGTTTTTCCAATGAAATTGCCCCCCAAAACGACACAATTCGGCCATAATTAAAGAAATTATAAATACCAAAGCTAGAGACAATTGTGTGAAAACACTAAAATTTCATCTTTTTCTCAGTACTGTGTTTTTTTCATTTTATTGTGTTATTTCAATTTTAATTCTGTTTTTTGTCTTTTGTTCGCTTTGGGTTTCGTTTCTCTTATGAGGAACCAAATATAATCTCCCATCATTGTCTCATCCCAAAATCCATGAATCTCTCTGCGTGTTTGTCATTTACGTCACCAAGATTTTGCGGAAAAAAATTGTCCACAGTTTCGTCCTGTTAATTGTGGTCATCGACACGTTTCCTAACTTTACTCCCGAACCTCTCTATCTTTCATTATTGCTATCCTCTTTTAAGTTCAGCGAGGTTCTGACGCTAAACGAGCTCCCGTGCCGTATGCCTTCAAGACTTCTCGATAGAAAGAGAGAACTGTGTAGTGTGTAGTAACAGCGCGGCAGAGACAGAGAGAACAGAAGATGTGACAACTTTTTTACAGACATCTTAAAGTGCCTTAAGATGTGCCTAGATGTCTTTAAGATGTCTGTGTGCTGCCTGGGTTTAAACTTTTATTACTGCGATCATAGAGTTCCCCCTTTTTGTTTATTTCTTGTTTCGCCTCCCTCTTGGCCCCTCATCATTTCTTTGCTTTCACCGTTCTCTTCGTCCAGGTTGTTGTCACCCCGCACGGTTGTTCTTCTCGCCCGGTGCTTCCTGCCTATTTATTCGGGTGATTTACTTTGTTCCCCCTCTATCGCCCACAGCTCTGCCAGACTTGGTTATTTTAATACATGTAAAGTAAGTGAGTTGAGGTTGGGTTGTTTTAGGTAAGTAAGGCTTAAGATCTGGTCGGTTCACGTTGTACAGTATCTTTATTGCTGTGTTATACATCGTGTGTGTGGGACTGATGCTTGATGTTTTCGTGTTCGTTAGTGGGTGCTGCCTGGTTCTTTGAGCTCTTCTGGCTGCTGCTCTTCCTATTTCCTCTCCCTCATTGACACGTGGAAGAACCCGCCTCCGATTATCGCCCGCATTTCGTTCCTTTCCATCCTCTCCACCCATTCCTCTCCTCCGAGGAACACTGTACAGAAGTCCCCGAGGTAAAAAATCCCCCGCCAGTTGTACATTTCTTTTAATATAACATACTGGTTTATGATGAGGCAATATGGTCCAAATTTGGGAATTCCAGCAATAAAACCGTTTTCGGAACGTTATACAAACACGTAAAACACGGGATAGACACGACACATTGGACTTTTAACAATAAGCTTGTAGTGAAGCTAGCATATGCTAATCTAGATTGATGGAGGAAGATGAAAATGAATGGAAATAATGTGTGAGGAACTACTTAAATATAATACATTTATTACAGGATAGAAATATACATTTTGAACGTCTTATCCATCCTTATCGATCTTTCGCACCCCTAATCAGGACTGCGCGCCACAGTGGGGCGGATTTAAAATTTGCCGCCTTTAGGGTATTTTTAAAGATTATTCCTAAAAAAATTATTCCTTTCTAATGATGTATAATTTAATATTTTTTACATTTATTTATTTATTTAAATTTTTTTAACTTATTTTTTATATAAAATGTTAATTCTGTTTATTTGCTACCTTATTTGATGCCCTTTACAGTGGTTTAAGTAAAAGGTTTGGGAAACGTTTCATTGCCAAGTTATAAGGAAAAGTCGAATAATAAAGGCAAGTAGCAACAAATCGGTTTGTTTAATGTCAGGCTTTTGCCATAAATATCTTCTTTTATTAGTAACTAATATAAACAGTCCATTAAAAAATAATTTTATATTCAGTAACGAAACTGCGACATTTTTCACAGTTGACAAGGAATGTCAAACACCAAAAAGTTCCACTTTCGGACCAATTGCAATATTTTCAGCACACCCTCCTCTAAATAATCGTAATCATATTGCAAAGATTAGCATAACAACGCGACAATAGGCGCATATTGCAAATATATTAATAATGACTTATTCATTCCTCAGCTTCGACGTCTAAATTTTTAATTTTTTTAGTACATGATTTCATTCACATACTAGATACATAAGGAGACGTATACACGGTATCCCATTTGAAATTTCGTAGCGGGTAGCCCCGGGCCCCAAAAAACTTAAACCAGACTTGATATCTTGGCTGAATAATCCAGCTACCCAGATAGCATACAGACGACTAAAGACGACCAAAAGACGTCCTAAAGCCGTTCAGACTTAAAACGGATAACTCACTTCCATTATGGTTCAAATCTTTAGACTTTGGAGGTCACTTCAGTCCCCGGACACCGTTTTGTAAAACCGGATGTTTCGCGGAAACGGGAGACAAACCGACGCCACGGTCAATCAGCGTCGTCGGGAAATATATTCTCGACGCTGGTTGGCCGTGGCGTCACTCGCCTGACACTCGTTTCTGTTCGTCTCCAATCGTCGCGTCTCACGCATACAGTACCACCACTCCTGTAGGTCTTCCCCCTCCGTGAAACATCCGGCTCTGCAAAATGTTGTCCGGGGACCCTGGTTTCTCTTGGCGGCATTTTTGGGGAAGTATGTGAGGCGCGTGTGTCAGGTGTTTCCTTCTTAAATTTTGCAAATACTTATACGTTTAATTCTTATGCTTTTATTTTCTGGTTATTCTATTACTTGTTCGTCATTTTTCTGCGTGATACCGAGGTAATTTCTTTTACATCAATTCGGTATAAAGTACAAAACTATTCAAATTTTGGGTTTGGCTAAACAAGTAAGAAATTCTTTGATACGTAATATAATCTATCGCTGCTACGTTGTAGGGATGAAACGGCATACATCGAGCAATTCGCATCGTAATGAAAAACCTAACACCTCGCGTAATGAAGATAGTGACGCGGTTCTACGTGCAAGAACGGAAGAGGAGAGGCGACGACGTAGACGCGACTGGATGATCGAACAAGAAAAAATGGACAGGCATAATAGACTGAAAAGAAAAATGACTATGGAATATGAGATACGTCGCGCTCGTAATATGAGCTTAGCACTTCCCGAAGGAAGATGCAGCAGACCTCCTAGGAGTAGAAGCGAATCTCCACCTGGTCGATGTAGAAGAACTTCTACGCATGATACACCTGAAGATACTGTACTTTCTAAAAAGTAAGTATAAAGTGTCTTTAATTATTAACTGTTGAAGTAGACGCAGTGTTCCATTCTGGAGGATTTCATACTAAAGAAGAATTTTAACATTTCATCGTCGGCTCATAGAATTTTCTGTCTTATCTTTTTACAAATACATTTAAATTAAATATGTTTTTGGCTATATCCAGAAAAGTATACTGATGAACTGTTAACTTGTATTTGTATAAAATATTAAATTTAGTTGATATAATTTTTCAATACAGTTGTATACTATAAAACAATATGCTTCAAGAAAGGATCAAAATATTAAATTGTAGTAAGTTTTGAGTACAAATCTATTAAATCATATATACAAATAATATTATTCTGCACTTTAGGTTTGAAACACCAAGTGGTACAATGCCCTTATTTAAAGGACCCGAAGGCACAAAAATTAATCCAATAGAACTTCGCAAAATCAAAGTAGATATTCATAGAAACGTTTGTGGAAAAGTACCTACCAATGAACTCAAGCGGGATATACCCAACAAGGAAGATGTGGTGCTTAAAAGAAGAGCGGGTAACGTGTTGTTTCTTTACTGTAATTTCTTAAGAATCCGCAGTCATTCAGTGAACGAGTACCACAAAGGAAAATGAGCTCAACGCGGAAGATGATTCTAAGGTTTTCTAGAAATCACGATCAACAAACTGAAGTTTGAGAACATTGTATGCTTTCTAATGTAAAAATGTCTCTTCTCTGTGGGACATTACTCTCCACTTTTTAGAATCCATTCAGTTTCTATTTAAATGTATTATCGAATCCTTGTCACCGATTTCTACAGTCATGAAGATTCTGGACTTTATGGTCATACTGTGTCCCCTGTAATGTTCAAGAGTTTTTTCAACTTTATTCATCAGATTAATAGCGTGTTTTTGATTCGCCCAGGATATAGCAAATTTGGAATACAACGTTGGATCACTGTATTGATCGCATAATGTGCAGTATGTAAGCACAATTTTTTTTACTTTGACTGTTTTAAGATTGTTATGCTTAATGTATCTTTTGCTTGTTGCTTTATGTATAGTATTTTTTCTCTTACGAGCTTGCACAAAAAATATTGCTTCAGCTATATTAATTGCTATAATGAATATAATATAGTTGAGTACAAATTAATTTTTCCCCCAAAAAGTAGTTCAAACATGGTTTGTGCATTCTCCTTGTGTCTTGGTTTTGGGAATGTGTGCATGTTGGGAAATCAGAAATTAAATCTAAGAATTCTTCAAAATTTTTGCATAGTGTGGTACTTCTTATTCGTATTCATCTTTAATTAAATAACTACAATTGGGGAATAGGTACTTTCTTTTTAAAGTATCAGTACTCGTACACTTAGTTTAGTTGGTTTGAAACATATGCGTTTCAAAGCATTGTATAAAGAGTGAATATCGTGGAAGCTTGAAATTGCGATTCAACGAAGTGGAAGATAACTTAATCGTCCTGGAAAATATGAACCATCTCGGAAGATTTTATTGTGGAATCATGAATCCTCTACACACAAATTAAACTACTTTGTATTGCTTAAATGCTTTCCCGATTTTGACATACGATTGCTTTTCTATTATTAAATTTACTAAACTTAACTGCAGGAGAGGGATCCAAGCCGATATTTGATAGAAAAGAAATAAAGAGAGCAATAGGTGAAACCGAAGAAGTTGAGGAACATCGTTCTGTCGTAACTGTGAATTTGGAAAATTCAGGTATGTTTATTGTTTCAAATTTCTAAGATTTATTACAACTTCTGTTTCGCAAATATGGACACTTTAATTTTTAGAAAACAAGTTGAAAACGTTGAAAAGACATTCGGCGTCCTTGAGTCTTACAAGAACCCAAAATCACAGTCCTAGGCGCACGTGGTTCCGTCACCCCAGGTTCGTGCCTGAATTTTACATCGAGTTGCAATATAAATATAAGTTAAACATAAGTGTAAATCATGTACAAAGAACTTACTATTTCAAATGTGTTAATGTAGCATCTGAAATTCTTTAGGAAATTAAATTTTTTGCTAATTTATTTGCCCTCTTTCAGGTATGAAGATTCTAAGCATGAAGATAAAGGAAGTTACAGAAGTGATAGGTAAAAGCTATTATTATACTTTCATATATCTGCATTCATTACATTTCTTTTAATTGTATTTCACAGGGAGAAATATAGTAAAGAGCGGAAAGATGGTGAGAGATCTTACCGAGACCATCGAGAGCGGCCCAGAGATCATTCTGGGGACAGGAGGCAAACCGATAGATCCAGAGAAAGAGAGAAGCCTAGACAACGAAGGGTTCGCCGCGAGCATCATATGGAACCAATTCTTATTCCTATTTATTATGGAGTAGGTACTTTATTTACATAAATATGCGATAATTTAGCCATGATATAAAACTCATTCATTTCTTTGCTCAGAATTTTCAACCGATACCATTAATGGTTCAGCCGTGGGGCCCAATTCGAGGACCTCTTGGAGATAATATACATCCTCCTATGATAAGAACATTTCCATCGCAATCAATAGGACTACCTCCAGATATGTATGGATTTCGTCCACCTCTAAATCATAGTAAGTGTGAATTATAAATGTACGATATATAGCAGCTTTAGTTTCAGGGAGCTGAGACTGCGGATGACACAAGGAGCGTTCAAGATAATGAAGAGGAACGAAATGCGGGCGACAAGATATTTATCGGAAAAGCCTGATCTTTAGTATAAATCCGTTGATTTATTTACTTTGGACATTACAAGTTTATCGTTTACGATTCATCGTTTTCATACATACATCATGTATGTGTCAACGAGATATGGTCTACGGAAATATGATGAGTGATACTTATTTGCGAGAAGCATAAAATTATTATGATTTTTCTTGAAGTTCATTGCAATAAAAATGATTTTACATTTATTCTTGGTATCATTTACGTTAAACCATCGAACAGAGCAGACCGTGAAGATTCATAACATAATTATGATAATGTAGTGTCACAGTGATGTTTCCCTCACGAAATAGAAGTGTTCTACGTATATAGACGGGAAGCGGTGACTTTAAAGAGCCATAAACCATGTTCATGAAATACAGTAGAAAGTTAGCGACTAAAGAAGGCCGAATATAGTAAGTTATCCCACAATTGAATCTCGATCGGCCACAATCGTTTGAGCCGTGTGTACCGGCGAAGCGGTTCTAGCGATTCTGCTCATGGACCTAAGAATTAAATGGACGGAGCACAAATCTCAACATGAACGAGGGGGTCGAACCAGTCGATCGGGAGAAGAGAAATCGTGGTCGACGGCTTGTGATTGGCGGAATAGTACGCATCCGTCGCGCTTTATTTGTCTATTTTATGCATCGGTCCGTTAGGTCCATACCCAGATTCGGAACGCACCCACAGTCCCACAACAAATATCCCTAGTTTGCATGTGTCGGTCAATTATTTCCCTGCTGCATTGGCGGGGAAACACCCCCAATCAGGCCCCAATCCCAATGCCAGCAAATGGATGGAGAGTTTTGACTATGTATGTTAATGCGAAGCTGTCAGAAACGTTCCTTGTTATTATTTAACCATGCTGTTAGCAAAGTCATTTATATAAATATGTATGAATTATGTAAATATCAGAAATATTTTCTGTTATTATGAAAAACAAATTATGTATTAGATACAGTGGTCTGATGATACATACAGATGTGAAAGAGCAGTATTTTTCCAAAGTACCTTTGTTTTCAATGATTTTTAAGCAAAAGTTTCGTCGATGTGCTTGCGCAATGCGCATATATATGACGTAGTGTGTATAAAAAGCTCATGTATAGTGGGGCAAGTGCAATGCGGTGCATTCTTGTACACATGAAACTAATATAAAGTTCTCGGGTCGAAAGCAACACAATTTTATAAATTAAAATGGAAGTTTTGAACCATTTCGATCATATCGACGAGAGGTAAATGTTTTATTCTTGTTCAAAGTTTAAATGAATGAACTCTTTCTTATAACGTGTCAATATAAAACCGGAGCTGATGATGAATATAACCATAGTTCTCGTTTATGTAATTTCCTTGATTAATTTCACAAACCTGAGAACACTATACAAAAGTAAACTCCTTCTGTAGTTACAAACATGTTTAAAATCTTTTGCAAAAATAGAAAACTGCGTACTTGGTTTCAAACCTTAAGGTTAACTTGTTGAAAATAGTGTTGCAATTTTATCATTTAAGAATGAACATACTAATTGAATCCTTTTTCGCCAATGTTTGTAAGTATTTATTATTTTATAGCGTGGATGAGAGCACAATTAGTAATGACAATGTCGGCGTCGTTCTAGAGGAAGCAGAAATAATAGATTGCGATACAGAAATAGAAACTGTCGCAGAAGAGGACAACATACAATACCAATTGTGTGAGGTGAACAGAAATGATAATGCGGTAGCGTATCGCGTGGTGCAAGTTGGTGACGGTCATACAAACAATGCTGAGTTATCAATAGCTACACCTATAAATAATACAGTTCAAGTTTTGACATCGCCTATAAATGGTCAATTTTATGTACTTAGTAATGGTAACGAAGTAGTTGCCTCAGAATCTACGAGAACAGCCGCACCACGTGTTAAACTTCAAATAGATAATCCGCAGAATATTCTTACCACTATCAAAAAGGTGATATTTTCATTGCCCTTAAGGTGATAATAATTGGGCTATAGTAGCAATTATCGGTACGGAATTTTCCACAGAGGGACGAAAGACGAAGGGTAACCCATAACGAGGTAGAAAGACGACGCAGGGATAAAATCAATAATTGGATATCAAAGCTTGGAAAGCTTTTGCCAGACTGCGAACAAAGTTCGGCAGGAGGAGACGGAGATGTGAAAACAAATTTTGAATTGCAGGTGACATAATTTATACCCTACGCAATATGTGTTTGTCATCTGATTAATTGTTTTTGATAGTATTCTGTTTGCAAAGTGCTTAGAAAGCTTTTTTGCTTACAGAGCAAAGGAGGAATTTTAGCTAGAGCGTGTGAGTATATTACAGAGCTACGTGACGTACAAGAGAATTATTCACAAAGTTTAGATGAAAATGCTCAACTATCGGAAGAAGCTAAAACTTTAAGACATGTAGTGAATCAACTGAGAATAGAGAACTCGCAATTAAAGGCCCAAATTTCGAAAAGTACAACCTATATACTTGGTACGTAATTTTCACAAACACATATAACAAATAGAGTACAATTTTATTCGAAGTATCATCAATCTAATTGTACTTCTCAAACTTAATATGTGGCAGACACATGCGATTCAGTGCAATAAAGTAATAGTAATGTAGTAATTATAAAATGTTTATTTACATATATTTAACTGAGTATATATTTATATTTTCAAAACAAGTGTAAACAAATTATGTAATTTCAACTGTACATATCGTAAACAGTAATTATTTATAACATGAACGATAGAGCAAAGAGAGTAATTTATTATTAAATCATTAAATTAGATATACAAATATACAAAACATTGCGCTATTTAATTCAATAATTAACCTTTATCCAAAAGTTATACGTCATTTAATTTTAATGTTACTTATTGCCTAGGTTGTGTTGAAAGTTTTTTCGCTAACAAAGAGTCCTATGATATTTACACTTATAAAGTACAGTACCTAGTTATTTACACGAAACAAAGCGATACATTATTGTATCTGTTGTTTTTAACCGGTTAGCGTAGAATGCGCGTGCATATTAATGAGGTGCATTTATTTAATGTCGATCGTCAATATACACGTGCAGCTACTAATATGAAATACAAGGGAAAGTGTATGCGTTCACATATACATGCGTATGCACATATATACGCAATAGTCTAAACTGTTATTACTGTACTGCCTAGTAGTATTATTGCTTCAAAGCACATTATTTTCACGTTTGTGCAGAATCTGTTTCGATATATCCAGAATAACAGTACAAATTATTTGGCCTGTAATTACATGAAAAGAATAGATATCAAGCTATTAATAATGTATTTCCTAAAGTGTGGATCTTTGTCAGGATATGTGGATCATGGCCAATACAAAGAACGAACGTTGCTTAGAATTTTTTTACAGAAACACATTGTGCGATCATCTGTAGTATTACTCTGGTAATTTATAGCAGTTTTTCTTGTTTACTCGTGCCGGTGAAATTCAACGAATGAGAAGTTCCGAGTTGCGTACTTAGTATGCAGTATTATCCTTTCAGCATTTATAAGTAATACGAAATATTCTCTTCTTACGTTTAGTCACACATTGGCTATTAGACTTTTGGGCTATTAGATTCTTAGGTAGCAATGCTTATAGAGAAGTGGCGCTCGAACAAATGAGTATGTCCTATAAAAATAACTCTTGAATGAGTTAGGTCCAGCAACAAATGTATCGCTTCTAGTCTACACATCAACGGTTAGCTAATGTTCTCTGTACAGTTGAGTAGGAATCTTGCTCCTTCATTTTTTTCATCATATTGTCCTCGTCGTATAGTAAATACAATGCCAGAAAATAAGCAAAGAAATACTTCTGTGTATTGTTTCTCTCTCGCAAGTATTCTTCTCTATTAATTACACATTTCCGAAGGCAGAGAAGCATGAAGAGTCTGTCGGTGTAGAGTAACGATTATTCTTTATTTTCTGTAAACGTGTATTTCGAGAATTACGTATACGTCAAGCATGACGAGAAACCATATAAATAAACAAAGACACACATATTAAACGTATTGGCAGTGTTGAAAACTTTCACAATTGGTGGATCAGGTTTTGAAACATTAATTGAGTCTGTGATAAAGTGTTACACAGATAACGCGTACAATTCGTTACTTTTACATACAAAACACAGAGGTTTTTGCTGGCTGACTGGCTCTGGTTACGATATACTCGTAACATTTTTCTGTACAAGAGTAGAAAAACTTCTGAAAGATATCTCCGGCGATTCTTCTCCTTAGAAACTGCTCCAGCAGCAGTAGAAAAGAGGCTTGATATGCGAATATTTACACGTTTAGTGTTACATGTTACCGTTAATACTGTCTCCCTGTTGCGACGTAGAAATATAATTCTCCGTGCTTTTTACCAAATTTAAAATCTTCGTACAAACTACCGTGAGTATTTACGATTACTGCTTTAGGTCTACTAACTTTTTCGGCAGTAAAAGTACTATCTCGTGTTACGTTTTCTTTGCTTGAAATTCTTTTCTATAAATACGTGCTAATGATACGTTTCGCTTCACTGAGAGAGAAGTCTCTAAAGGTGATGCTACGGTCAAAACAGTCTAGTTTAGTGTGCACTCTAGAACACTATCTAGAAGATTCGCGGTACAGGAATACAGTTTAAAGATCGCCAAAGTCCTCCACTTCGGAAACTACGAATAGGTTGTCCTAAGCGAAATTCGGTTATGCAACTTCGATCACACTTTTCTCTCAGTGCTATCTTCGTACCTATCCTCTTGTAGATATCAGGGGAAAAAGCATTCCTCTCGTCAGTCTTTCGATTACCATAAAAAGAAAAATGTGTATGGCCGTTACTATTCCGTTCATTGTTCACAACACTTATTCAAGCGGTCGCGTTTCGATAACACTAAAGTTTTTATCACTGTCGTTTGATAAGAGTGCGCGATAAGAGTGACTAGTACTTTCTCTTTAGTACTTCGAAAGCTCGCTAGTATGTAGCTTGAAACACCTATTATCTACATTTAATAACAAGTGTATTTATTTTTCTAGCTTATGCAGTTTTTGCCTCAATGTTTATACTTTCTAACGTGACCACCTTTCGGTACTTGCCCCTTTACCTTAGTTCATTACTGGCTTCATCCACATGTCACAATGTTCTGTGTGCCAAAAGCTTGCATAAACGTTGCTTGTGCGCATATTCTCCTTCGCGTAGATTTAATTGAATTTAGTTGATAACATTTCGTGTGATTAAACTTTTATTTTGAACAAACAACGTTCATTATTTGCTAGGGAAATCTAAATAATAATACCTTGTCACTCCGTGCAGTGATTTTTCTGGTTCTATGACAATAGATCGTTTACGTAGAATCTTTCCATGAGGCAGTGAAATAAATAGCGATGATGATGCAGACGTACATCATGCTCATCGAACTGTACGTTTTTAAATTAAATATAGAGCACTACGATTGGACTGGCGATACCTATAGCATTCTGCTACCCTGTCAACAGGATATATCGATGTCATTGAGTCAGTGACAAATTCTGAAGTAATATTTAACGATTATTTAAATTAAATACCTTCGTTCCATACATCTGATAAGCGCTTAGCGTGGAGTACGATCTCGATTTGGTTCCGGTGAACATTAAAAGGTCAAATATGGTCCGAGCGTGTCGGGTCGCAGAGACTTTTTGCTAAAATTATTTCTAACTGATGATCGTGGGACAACGATTAAGCGCTTTTCAGCAGAGCTTTACAGGTCAATGTATGGCACGAAGGTAGGCCTGTCTCAGGACGGCTGAGGTCGAGTACTTTTTTTGCTGCTACCGAACGTGAACCAAGTGCCGACTTTACGTCCTAACGAGTTCGTTGTGCCCTGTCCGACCATAGTGGGCATATCGTAAGCCGACTCTCTTTTGTACGCTTTGTCTGTAATTATTCGATTCAGACAATTACAATGATTTCACATCCTTCAGATACATTCTTATTAACATTAAAATGGTCAATTGTTTTACGTACTGCGAGGTTTGATTGGCGGCCTGATCTGTTGCCTCCTCGCTGCGAGCCTGGCCAATTGTCTGGCTGCAGATGGAAATTCCAATCCATCGTTCCTGTCCTGGGCGACTAGTCTCCTTTCCTCCGACATGGCTGCCAACCACCGATGCTTCTCTTCCGCTGTGCGACAGCAAAACAGTAACCACTTGTCTCGGACACAGCTGTACACTTTTAGACAGTGTCTCACGGTTACTCCTAATTGATGATCTTTAAACAAGCCAGTGCATACATTATAGTACAACAGTGTGGTATTAATTAAGCAATTAGGAAATCTCCACGGTCATCCCTTACCTTTCCCATCGGGTACGTCAATCACTTCGCTGGTGTCGAGATAAATCCGACCTTTGTACACATAAGTATTTCGCTTTATAATATCCTTTTTACAGTAAACTAGTTGATGGTCGAACAAAAAGAGGGTGATGTTGTTTGTCCACATGCCAGTGGTGACTTTCACCGCTTCACCCTGATAAATTAACTGGGACGAGACTTCTATGAGATCCTCACCCTGCGACGTTATTAAAAATAACATGATCGCTATAAAGAACAATCACACTATCTAATATCTAAACCCAAGAAGCCAAAGTCAACTCGTACCTCCCATCCTTCGACCCTCAGCTGCCACGCAGCCAATTTCTCGAGACTTTCCATTCGTCTCTTTCTCTCATTAATTAAAACTGCCACACCTCGCATCGCTTCCAGAGCTTCCTGGATCTTATGATAGTCCGGGTGCTCGGTCTTCGTGTATTTCAACAGTTCCGCCAATTGTAGCGGATATTTACATATTCGTTGAACGGGCGTTAACAAATAACCGTCCAACGGAATTTCTATCAGACCTCTCATTAGTCTACAGGCTTCGAAGAATTTGCTATAACGATTATGCTGATATAGTTCTTGCAACGTGGCGGTGGCCATTGGATGACTGTTACAGTACTCCGAGTACATGCGAAATCCTGCCCTCTGAAAATGATTTCAACAATGGTTAGAATACAACAAGGATTAACGTGAATGACAGCGATACAGTAAGCCCATTCGGTTGTTCTTACATGATTAAGGAAACATTCACCGACGCAACTTTTGTACGGAGCGCTCCAGTCGATCCGAGTCTCAAGCTCCTTCAAGAACTCGGATTGGAAGTCCAGCAGATCCTCGAGATTTATAAATATCGTCTCTATTTGATCCTCGGTGAACATGTCCGTGCGCCGTCGACATTCAGCTACATAGCCTTCCGCGACGTCTCTCAGAACTTTAACGAAATCTCGCTCGGTCTGGACCAGCTCGCGAACGACGCTGGCTCTCACCTGCTCGTTCGACAGGAGCGAAACACTTGTGCGCCTCCTCAATTGAGAGTTGGAGGTGCCGCCGGAAACCATCGCCGCCAAGCAATCCTCGACGGTGTCTTCTTGGCTTACGCGTAACTGGGGGAAGAGAGTTTCACTTTAATTTTCACCGACTCAAATGTGCTATGAACCAAGTGAAGATTCGTGAAGAAGACGATGATGTACCCTAACAAATGCAGCCGGGAACCAGCCATGCTCTCCTCTACAGCTACCCCACCACCAGTCCTTGTCCAGGTTATCCAGAACTTCGATCACGTCGCCAGCACGAAAAGCCAGCTCCTCTGGTTCCATCGCCACGTGGTCCCAAACAGCTTCAGCCAGGATCACCACTTCCTCGTCCATCGTCTGCTCGAAGGACTTCTTTCTGTCCGTTAAGGAGGCGATGGACGACTCGGAATCGGACATCATCTCGTCGTCGGACGTTCCACCTCTCCCGTCCTGTTCGTCTTCCGACAGGACATTTCCACCGGGCAACCTCGCGCCTGGTTTCAAACAGAAGGGATTGTTCTTATCACGCGAACAAATGGCATGCACGAGCAGTTCGAGGCTCTGTTTTGGCGTGCATTTGAGTTCCGTCGGTCGTTTGTATTTCTCAGATTTTTAGCTCGCGGTACGAGACGAACATTCACATAGTCGAAAAATCACCCTGCAGGTATCCATCGTAGGCGTTGGCAGCGAAAGATTAAAAAAAATCGTTTATGATGTTTCACGGGGGGACAAACTAATTATCTAGCTAGAGCTTCGTGAAAACTGTGTTGGGAATTTAACGATAATGGAATTGCTGACAATAACCGAGTGCCTTGCTTCCGCAAAGAAACGTTTCGCGAAGCTCCTCGAGAATAATTAGCTTCTACTGCGGCTTGCAAACAAAAGCGTATATTCACAGGAAGCAGTCCTTACGGAACGAAGAGATATATCAACACGTTTAATACAGGAGCGTATCCGCATTCCTTACTGTCAAAAACTCTTCTTACGGGTGCGTTCTGTTACAACGGTGAATGCTTTCAGACTTTTACAAAGGTGCATGCTAATTCAGAGCACTCTCGGAAGTGGTGTCTAGAGAGAAACTGGATACCATTGGAGTAGAAAGTGTGCACTAATCTTCGTCAACAGGGCTTGCTACCAGTGGACTTTCGCACCAACCAAACGAGCAATACGCTAAACTAATTATCGTGCCGTTTTCAAATATCTTCGAAAGGTAACCAGGTACGTAATATGGCAAAGCGAGAGAGAGAGAATCAAAGCGTAATCATCGCAGCTTCCAGTTAACAACGGTAAATAGAATGCGCGAATCAATTGCTCGTTTGCTCGAGAGGAAAGTGAAGAAGATGTCTACGTTAGAACTCGTACAGTGTCAGTCGGTGAATCCGACTCCAAATCAACGCGAGTGTTAGCTTTACCTGCAGTTTTGGTGCGCATCAAAGGTGATAGCTGATTGATACCCAGTGGCTGGCTAAGTGAACGCCTCAAATTTGTCCGAGAACTCCTCCCTTTCGCGTTACTGAGACCAGAATAAAATCGCTATTAATCTTCTTCCTCACCCTCGTACACGTTCGGGTAGAGGATCAACAAGCTTGTGTTTACGTATAAGCATCGATACAACATTCAGCAACGAATTACAATAGGTAAGTATATATATATACACACGACAAGGTATACACGTGTATACAGAGTGGTTCTGCAAACTGACCTGCCTCGAGCAATCGCTCATTCCCTTATCCTCCTTTTCCATTATTATAATTAACTGCTGTCCACTATCGCCAGCAGTCATTATAGCCCACAATTGAATCAATCCACTAATCAACGCTAAAGTCGCCGGCCAAAGAGAGCTTAAAGACGATCGCGAGCAACGATTGTACTATTGGTAATATTGGCATTTCTTGTTCTGTGTACATGCGAGCTGAAGCTACGTGGTTCTGTATGCAAAACAAATAAAACGGCTTGTTCTTACGGTGGTATATGCCCGTCGTCGCGGAAGAACCACTCCGTACATTGTTATGCGTGGCAGATCAACTTGTTTTACGAGGAAAAATTGAAAGAAGGTGGTTTGTTATAATACCCGTCTACCTACCACTATTCTCCCTCGATTTACTGGAAAGGTTCGAGAATAAAGAATTTAAATTTCGTCAAGGACATTTTTCAAGGAGTTGTTGTTTTGATGATTGTCTAATGTCGTGCTATGATTCGCCCCGGGTTGACAGAGAAATTGAAAAAGAAGGGAGAAGAAGAACCAAACGGTTAGCCGTCCGTGTAGCGCCCGCCCGAATATCGGCAATTCGATCGCTCGCTCAGGGAAAAGGGAAGAAACAACGGTAACAAAGCACCTGACTTTTCCATCGTTTTTGGGGCGGCAGTGTCGCTACGTTTATCCACGCGTTCGCCACGACGAACGCGATTGCGCGCAAGCGTCTCCCGCGGAACTCGAGCGGTCGCCGTACACGATAGTAACAGTGAAAGTCTGAATAGTAATCGAGATTCCAAATATTCGCCAAAGGGATCGTACGTATGTATATTCTCTGGCAGGGCGATCGCTCCAGGAAGTTTCCAGATTTCTCGTTAGAAAGCTCTTGCCCGCAGATGGGAAATAGTCAATGAGGCGTCTGCGATAAAGGGTGCGAGGGCGCGAGGATGAATTCACGATCGTACAACGCACCTTCTCGGCGTAACGATGTCATGGGAGGAGTGCCTCGGACTCAGCCTGGGAGGCCTCGTCTTGATAGGTGAAGGAGTAGACAGCATCCTTCGATAATTGTGCGCGTGGCTGTAGCCGGACCTCGTGTCCCACTGTAGTAACCTCTGACCTCCTAAATCACTGTTCGTTCTCCGTACATGCTGGTGCCTGGACGTTCGACTCTGCAGATCCGCCTGAAAGTGTTACACATCCTCGTTAGCGCTCGCGTCTACGTTAATTTTCGTTGGATAGCGAGGATGCGCGATTCTCCTGGGCGTGACGCTAAACCGTGTCCTCCGGATAACTTTGCTCCCCACCTTTCTTTTTATAGACACGTTCCATCGGATTTCGTTAATGCGGAGGCGCACAGAGACTTGTAGCAGATTCGTTACCGTCACAATTTCGCGATCACGCGACAGAGAGATTAGCGGTTCGCCAATTAGAACGTACGCGATGACGTTAGAGAGCAGACCTTCGTGACTTTAAACGCTTTTCTTTTGCCGTTTACCATTTTCACTTTCTAAAGACGGAACAGATTCGACTAGGAATACTTGGAAATGTTTCAGTGGTGTGTTGGAGTTTTCACTGTGTCAGGTTTAAGATACACTTTTGGCGAAAGTAACACAGTCGCGTTCCTCGAAAACGATCGTTCCGTCGTGCAAATGAAAACGAACTGTATGTACGTAGACGAAGACGACGCCGGCGAGCGAGCAGCTCTGATTCGACTTTAGCGCACGATTCCATAAATCGTGCTCGCTTGGGCGAACAACTCGATATCAACTAACCAGGACTGTGCTTCCTCTCCTCGTATCCTGGCTAGCGCGATATATTCTCTCGCCGCCTATCAGCCACAGTCAGTGATCTGTACGAGCGTGGCTAAACCGTATACAAACGTGAGTAATGCGAGTTATTGTGCCGAAGGAAACAGTCATACGCGCGGTCTGATAATGACTACAAATGCGTGATGCTCTTAATAGCAGTTATAAATCACGGCCGAGAGAGTAGCGTCGCGGTGAGGATAAAAACTGCGCAAGAAATTAAACAAAAAGAGTGACTCGCTTTCAAACGTTCATACATATCATTGTAACCCTTTGTGACCACTGATCCTTAATTCTACCTGTGATATCCACATAACTATTAGCGTTTTGGAGTGAATTAGTTGTCGTTCAGTCTAGCTACCAACGGAAGATTGTTTTGCATTCGTAAATCGCGATAAAATCGAATTTTATTGAAAAGCTTTGTATACTTTTAAGTATAATCAAGTGCAAAACAATTTTCCTTGATGGTGCAGTAGATTCGAGTGATTACATTAGGTACGGGTGAAGCGACAGTGAAGCTTCTCAGGTAACACCGAGGTTATTGGTATAACACTGGTTAATATAAATGTGAATACAGCGTGTAGCGGGAAACGGGGCAAAGAGCGGCAGTCTTTACCTTCAACTTGTCGATCAGTATCTGGTTGATGAGCTCGGACTGGGGCCGTGATTTGTCGGCGACTCGCCTACGAAGGGCTGGAGGGCTGTCCGTCTCGTCTTGGACGTCCGTGTCGTGGGACTCGGAGCTATCACCACCCCCCATCATTCCACCACCACTGCCCCCAGTCAATGCTCCACCAGATACCATCTGCATCGTTTATACAATTCATTTTATTATTCGTACTTTCCCGAAGAGCCCTTCGACTGGCGCGACGCTTTATGCCAAGGCAATATTCACGGGGGACCTAATTATCTTTAATTCTCGAATGAAAAATTTAAAAGAACGAGATACTATAAGTTCCGACGATCCGTTTGGCTTTCAGCTTCGATATTATCCATCCCTCTTTTTAAATGGAAATGCGGACTTAGAGCTAAAGTACACCGCATCTAATTTTGAACGTGGCATTCCCTTACCTCGATCTGTATTCCACTGTCTCCGCTATTGCATTTCGCATTCCTAGCCGCCTTGCTGGCCTTTTTCCTCTCCTTGCTACTTCTCCACACAAGAGGGCCGAACCTGCGGTAGCGAGTTTCAGTGTTATTATTGTACATTCGTTACCCTTTTAAAGGACGCCAGTTTCTATGGGAAAAAGGCTGGAGCGGTGAAAATGTGCTTAACCTACCGGAATTTTTGGTCGTTGCTGGTGTCCTCCTTGTGCTGAGAGGACTGCTCGACGACAATCGACGGTGGTTCTCGTTCCTCTTCCTCGTCCAGGGGGCCAGATCCGTCGTTATCGTCCGCCGGACACTCGCTCTCGTTGCTCTCCTTGCTGCCCTTTTTGTGGAACCTCAGGGAGAAGCTCTTCCTGAATTTCTGTAGAACGCTTTCCTGCTGGCTCTGCGTGCTCGAGCGGGAAGAATTCTGTGGTCCGGAAGTGGCTACGATGTTGGTGCTCAAGTTGGAGGCCTGCTCTTGCAGACGCGAATGGGAGACCAAGGGAATAGTCGCCTCCGTTAGAGGATGCTCGGTTGTTACGTGACCGGTCGTCCCCTCGTCCTCTTCGTCGCCCGACCACTGTCGACTGTTCAAACAACACAGTGACGAGTTATTATCGCTTCCTTACACTGTTAAGGATGTAACTGCTATCAATTTCATTCTTGGGACCAAAAAAGACATCCAACGAAAAATCGATTATGTACACTGAACAAGTTTTGTATTCCTTTCAAACATCAATGAATTGGATGAAAATTTAATGAGAGATGCAGAAAACCATTCCCTAAGACAGGGTTGTCTAACTGACGACTCACGAGATGCCGGGGGCTCCTCCGCCTTGCGGCCACGCTGACGATCGCAGTAAAATTCGTCCGTCCCTACACAGACATAAATACATTCGATTGCTACGGCCGGCCACGGCCATACGTTGGCCGTGTATTACATATAATTATAATTAATACGACAATACGAACTGATATATCCTTAACAGCGAAGACCAAGAAATGTATTATCGAGTTGCATTGTGTAATTTGCAAGCAGATCCGTTCGTTCATCAATGTTTGGTTCTACATACAGATGCGAAAGTGCGTTTTCCGTTATGACAAAAATAAAAAGTAAATATCGGTCAAGATTAGCGGACCATTCATTATCTTCGCTGTTAAGGATACCCATAACAAAAATTGATGTGGATATACCATCCCTTGTCAATAATATGACGCGGCCTCAATGGCACGTTCACATTCACAGAGACGAGTAAAAGTAAGTATATATCAATTCGTATTGTCGTATTAATTATAATTATATGTAAACGTATGGCCGTAGCCGGCCGTAGCAATCGAATGTATTTATGTCTGTGTAGGGACGGACGAATTCGACTGCGATCGTCAGCGTGGCCGCAAGGCGGAGGAGCCCCCGGCATCTCGTGAGTCGTCAGTTAGACAACCCTGCCCTAAGATGTGTCGAGTGCAGAATTTCGAGATAAATTCTTAAAAAAAGATCAAAAATGTTTTACAAGAAATCCATAAAATCGTATTTTTCAACATAAAAATTGATTTAATTTTTTATCGAAAATCCCTAATATTCTTAATTTAGTTGAATAAATATCTATATAAATATTATTCATAAAAACGATAGTTAATTATCCCTGTGTCCATTACATATTTAACTTTAAGAAAATTTTCTTCTTTTTGCAATCAGATGACTGTGACAGGTGCTACACCTGACACCAACATCGTCGAAGAGCAGTTACCACGATTCCACAATAATTAATAAATAATAAGAAGGATCGACATAAAAAAATATTTCCTGCAAGTTTAACGATGCCTCCTTATATTCCAAAAAAATTTAATGCAATATTAACAACAGTTTTTTCCAAACAAATTCATCAATTTCGGGGGCTGTTATACAAGAAGCCCGCCCTAATTCGTCTGGAAAACGGAATACTCCCCCGGGAAATATTCAAGTTCGACTGACAAGTTCCGTTTGAAAAAAATTTCTTATCCGACCATTTCGATACATGACCCGTTTCTTGAATGGTTCGCGAGGTTCGATTAAATACGCGGCTGAGACATCGATCGATTCAATTATGGGTTTAATCAATGGCCCATTGTGATCGCGAATGGAAAACAATTTACGGGCCGCAGGAAACTTAACACCGTTCCTTCCTGCTGCGACTCCGCAGGAGACTCGCCGTAAAATTGATAGATCACGAAGGTACGCCTCGCGTCTGCCGTCTCCAATTTATGGAGCTGAACACCGGAGTGCAGCAGCTGACGAGATGACTGGCCGGAGCTGCATAACGGAAACGACGCCGTCACGAAACAGCCTCTGTCTGTCAGGCCACTTTGGAAACGGAAACCCGCGGTTTCTCAGCGAAGATTTCGAAAGCGTTTCGCCAGCCGGCTGGTGTTCGATTACAATTTCTCGAACTGTGATTGTGCATCGCGTTCCACGAAAGCGACCGAACGATTTATATGGTGGACCCTCGCACAGCTATCGTAAAATTTTATGGTAATTAGGCGGGCCTTTTCAATTTAGGACGCCACCAGCAGTGAAACACGAGTCTTAGAAAAAGGCACACGTATAAAGGGTGATTTAGATGGAAACAGTATACCCTGGTGAGTTCTTTCTGTTTAAAGGTGTGCGTAAATTCTTCAATGCTCCGAGGTATTAAATCTTTCGAATTTCATGTAAGAGAAGTATGGTTTTGAAAGAGTAACGCCGATGGGATATTTCGGTCTAAAGACTAATGACTTTTGGAAGAATAATCCTCGCCTCTCCTTAGTCTAATGAAAGCATCAAAGGAAACAAGTAGATGTTCCGTTTCTGCTGAATCATCCTATACATTTTTCTACTACTCCTACCAATATCCTGAATACTTCGGGGTAATTAACGCACGGTTTTTATTACCCCCGCGGTAATTACATCGAGAAAAAATAGTTTTTGCCCTTGGAAACGCGAAAGCGGTAAATACAGAACGTTAACGGGGTCGCAGATGTTATGATTTTTCATTCTGCTGGCGTTTTTTCATACACACGTTTTTTCGTACACCCGTTTTCTCCGAGTCAGATTAATGGGGAAACATTGCGCAGCGTCACGTACCACATCATGGAGACGATTCCGATCGATCCTTTTCCCCTTTCAGAGTAATGCTTATCCGACTTTCCTTATTCCTTGTTGAAACACCATTTTAAGTCCCTTAATCCTTCTATCTTTCGAGACTCATCACGAACACGTACACACTTCTTCGTTCACTTAAACTCATTTGAATTTCAATTCATGACACAAAACAGATAACGAGACTAATAACTATCTCAACCGCTCCAAAATATTTAAAAAAAACTTGATCTCCATTTACCACTGTTTATACCAAAAAGAATTTTCATTTCACCAACTAGTTTCCACTTATACCGGTCACTTTAACGCGCTAAGGCCCACGAAATTATTATGCACACCAAGAACCACTCGCAACCACTTTTAGACAGGAAATGCGTCGAGTGACGGTCTGCAGGCGACTGGAACCACCGGATGATACACGAAACCACCTTTGTCCGTATGCGTTTGTATGCCAGTGACGCTTGTAGGCTTATACGATTCGTGGCACAACGATATTCATGGAAACCTTGCTGAGCACTAGAATACCTTCCACTTTGAAAGTCTAGCCCCAGTGCACCGAGCTTCAAGGAGCAACCGTCACTTGTTGATCCAAGGAAGCGATCACGTGCGCCCACATTTTCACACACGACTACCTTTCAAGTGAGAAAAAAAAACCAACAGCTGTAGAACTAGTCGAGTTTTAAAAAACAGTGCTCACTATAAGATAAATATTCGATCTTCACTGCGAAGATCAGGTGGAAGGACCGTCGAGCGAGGGTGGTAGGTGCACTAGTTGGCGGGTTTCGAGGTACGAGTGCAAGTGTATCCGTGGAGCACGATGCTACTTCTCGCTCTCAGGGATGAGGAGCGTGCGAAAAGCTAAAGGGGCACTCTCGAAAATAAGAAAATCGCCCGGTACCACTCTTGCGCAGGAAGTGCATTGAACGACGAGCTGCGGGCGACTGAAGGCCTCGCCGGCCACACAGAGGACCAACGGCGCTCACGTGTGTGCGTGCCGGGGTTCGTGTGCCAGTGCACCTCATGAACTCTTCCGAGAACAGATTTCAAGGGTCGCTTCAGGTATAAACGGACGAGCCGAGGGTTGCTCGTCCCTCCCTCCACCGTCGCTCTTTTTCCTTCGTTCCTCTCCTTCCGCCGCGTGTTTCACCCTCGCTCCCTCCTTTTTTTCTCCCCGTCCCGTTCATTCGGGGGGTTCGTGGGCGGGAGAGGAGCGGCCAAGAAGAGCCGTCGGTCTCCACAAAAGGTACCATTTATCCATTGTAGTGACAGTGGCCTGCTGCTCCTCTCTCGTTCCCCTTTTAATCGCCGGAATTTTTACTCTCCCTTCAGAGACGCGCCACCTTCCACGTACAAATTTGACACGGTGCACCTACCACGCGTTCCGTCGTTCTTGCTAATCCCTGTTCTCGTTTCCTCTGTTCCCCATTTTTTGCCCCTTACTCGTGTCCGGTCTCTCGTTTGTTGGACCGTCTTTGTATCTGTGCTACGTTCTTCCTCTGATCACCGACCGACTTCTAGATTTCCAGGTGTCTAAATCGATTTCTAGATTTCCAAGTGTCTAAATCGATTTCTAGATTTTCCATTCCGATAAATCATGCTCGGCTTGCCAGCTCATTTACGCGATACCTTGTTCGGAAGATAATTCTTCACAGATGAAGACAAATATTCGATGCTTGATACTCCGAGCTCGTAAGATGTTCTAAAATTCTCACGAACCGCGAGAATTTGTAGCCCAGTAACGGCTAAAAGGTTTACAAGGGTTTGATGCGAATCGCCGCGTATTCCTGGAAACTCGCGAAAATTTTGTAAAGGTAGCTACTATGTACGCCACTAAACGGAAGCTCGGAAACGGTGGTCACGTTTGTGACATTATTATTTTTCATGGGGCACTAGTCTCTTGGCAAACTCGCCAGTCGTTCCCACCGATTTATAACTTGTATGTGCCAGAACAGGTGGCACGGATGTGCCATAACTTACATTCCTATCGATCTGTGTACAAAACCTAGCTTCAACAGCGGATGTCACCCCTTCAAATTTTGACGGTATTGCACAGACGTTTGGAATGATGAAATTTGGTCGTTGAATCGCAAGTTTCGTAATCGCTCGTGCAGAAACTTCTGATCTAATATCGCGAAAGGATCGTGACGAGATCGCAGATTGTAAAGTGCGGGAAGCTCTCTAGCACTTGGTGTAAAAATATTTTTCATGGAGGAATTTTTCACAGAGACTGGGAATTTCAGGGAAAGGGCCGATAAAGAGAAACTTCATAATACTTCTACACGACTGATGGAAAGTAGGAAGTTTCCTACGCCCGACGAGGCAGTCGGGGGTAAAGTTTCGCTCTTGAATAGGTCGCGAGATGAGTTGAGGCCGCAGCGGAGCCGAAGAATATTAAAAGATGACACTCCTCTTTGAAGAGCCTCTCCAGACTCGTCCATTTTTTCTGCGACGAATTACAAAATAACCTCGCGGGGAGGATTAAATTATTCCCCGGCGAAAGAAACTCCGGTAGAAATGCTGCGAAACGAGCGACTTGGGGAACACCGATCAGAGTTCGAAAAGACAATTAAAATCCCGTGAAAGTGATCGCTTGAATGCTCGAGCCGCAGACGTTGATTTACATTCGCGCGGAAGTATCGTCGGCATCGCGGAATCTTTAATTGGATTCTGCCGAGGAGCGATGCTTTTTTTTCTCTAAATCCGTTCCATCGTCTTGGAACCGGGGGTTCGAGTGCGAAACATTCGTGTACGAGCGAGGGGAAGTTCGTAGCGTTAAACGGAGCGAAAGTGGAAGCGAAGCGACTCGACCGAGTTAAGAAAGGGGAACTTACTATGTCCTGAAACTTCGAATTAGAATAATGCCGAGCCACGGCTCATTGTTGGAACTGCCGAGCGGTGAAAAGTTTCGCAGCGAAGTGGTTTAACGTCCCACTAAATTATTACTAACTCTGCGGAATTACCAGCAGATTGCGGAATGAGAGTTAAAAATTCATCCGCTGTGCTTTTAAATTTGCGAAATATACACGAGGTGTTAACGATTCAAGAATTAAACACGCCTCGCCGTGGTCTTCGCGGTAAATATTCTCGAGGCCAGTAGCTTCTTCGTGAAACGTCCACGGGAAAAATTCCCCGGTGAGACGAACCGGAAGCAAAGGGACGCGTCCGTGAAACTGGAGAAGATGTCGCGGGAGATCCTCCATTCACGTTGTAATTAGTGCAACGACCGGATGAATGTTCGTCCAGTTACAAAGTCGATGGCACCGTGGCGGGTCATTCGAAATAACGTCTTTATTCTTGCCTCGGCAAAGAACCCTAGCTGCGAGACACGCCGAAGGGATCAAGAGGTCACGTTGGAAAGTGGGAAAGCACGAGGAGGCACTTCAAACGAATCTGAACGCGATCATCCCGGCCCCTTTGATCTATGCTTCTGCTCTTCGATGAACTGCTTTTTTTCAACTATTTTTAGCTCCTCGTTTCTATCCCCTCCTCCCCGATATCGATAATCCCGCAAAGTGGAAAGCACTGTTTTCGGCGAGCGACATTCTTTGTCCCCGTGACATTTACACTTGTCATTCTTTTTCCAAAAGGAGGGAAACAGTGAGATTAAAATGTCCTATGAAACGCTCGGAAGTGATTATCGAATTTTTTTCCTACGAGAGGTTCTTATGCTACTCCGCTTGCTTTCTCTTTCCCCTGATTATTGATTAATATCCTTTATGCAGTGGTGCAAGTCGATATCGTTAAAACTCACAAATAAACGTGTACTGATTATGGTGTTTGTCTCGCGCGAGAGAAGCCAATAGCGCTACTTCAATATTTGCCTGCACAATATTTTTGTCTAAGGCAAACACAGCTTCCTGAAACAGGAAAATCTTCGCGCGAAGTCCACGGGGCATGGTACCAGCAGGTTTCATAACTTATCTCGCGTACCCCAGGTGTTTGTACGAGACAAAATGACGGAGGAGCGAAAGGAGAGGACAAACGCAACCAGAAGAGACGTGGAACACCGACCTCGTCAACGAGGGCCACACACTTACTCGAACGTACTACATAATGTATGTCACATAGCATTACTTCCTATTATAGCAACAGAAGTAATGTTACGCCTCTCCATCTTCTCTGAAACCGATCGAGTTAATGTGGCTCGAACAATCTTCCGGCTGGTAGTAACAATTCATGTTGACTAGTGTCTCAACACTATCAATAAACAATTTTCTAAAAGAATGTTGGGGGTAACGGGGAGTAAAGTAACTTTAGGGATGAAAGGGAACGATTCTAGAGACAGACACGAGCGCAGAGGGCCAAGATGTTTTTTTCACGCGACCCGAACACCGATAAAATCACTCTACCGCGATGTCCCCCGAGGTCCCAATGAATTATAATGTTGATTAAAAAATAACTCACCTTTCCACATCGCGGTCCAAGAGGGCCGGCGTGCTCGACGCTTTGATACGCCTCTGCGCCTTGCTCAGCTCAGGAATTCGTCTTCTATCCTTTCCCGCGTACGCGCTCGAGCGTTGATCGTGCAGCGGCTGCAACGGAAACATAATCGGAATTATTTTACACGTTGCCGCGGTATAAGTTGCGCGAAGCCCCGATCAAAATACTAGATGCAATAACCCGCTGATAACCTCACGCGGGAAAGTAGCGAGCCCGTCGATCTTTCCCATGATTCGACACGCACGAATACTCCCGATCGCTCCCATCTAGACACGCTTATCGAAAGGAGTCTATAATAGCTGAATATTCGATCGAGTATCTCGTTAGCGAATTATTTCACAAGTGGAACGCCGGTTAGCCTCGATATTACTCCTGACTATGGTATCGCGCTTCTATTTACGTTCAACTTCAACGTTTCGTCTTACTGGCCATGTTGAACAATGGGATGCGGCTGGTAGCAACCAAGCTGCATACTACTGCACGCTTATGACGCGATAAGGACGTTGCTACTCGAATATATTTGATTTAATAATCCACTTATCGTAGACAGAGATTATTAGGATGGCTAGTAAAGATAGCAAGATTATTTCAAAGCTATCCAACTGCAGGGAGCAGTATTCAATTCGCAATTGCCTTCAATTATTTAATGCTCGCCCTATTTCCAACACATATATGTATTTTAACCCTACACTGCGCACTGTAGATGATCTGAGACACCACCTTTAAGTTCAAAATAAAAGAGACCCAGGGACATTTTTTCTGCATTGAATAGGTACCGATATGTTGTGCAAAATGCAAAACATTTTCATTTATAAAATGTAAAATATGTAGCTTGCACTTTTGTCTGAAGAAAAATAATTGTTTTTTAAAATTTTATAATCAATAAAGCACATCATTAAATGTAACTGCACGACGTAGCAGATATGATATATGTACATTAATTTCAATAAAAACATACACACGTAACCCAGAATTTTTTATTATTTTTCCCGGGTTCACAGGTAAAATCTACGTTAGAAATTATTTATTTTTTGCACAAAAGAAATGATGCGCAATGTAGGGTTAATGCTCAATGAATGTTCAATATATTTGCGCGAAATAATACCCACACACTTAGCCAGTTGCCATCTCTCTTTCTTTACTCCACTCTAACTTCTACCCTCATCTGCTTCTAGGCACCCTTTTCAATATTACATTACTTCTCCAACGTTTCCCAGCTTTTAAGGAAATGGTATATCAGGCTATTGCACAAAATTATTCATCCTGTATAACAGCGAGTTATTTAATCGCCTGCCAACGCAGTATATTTAATTAAGTCTTTAAGACAGATAGAAGTCAAACTATTTTACTGAATTTCTGGTTCTGAGCTTCGATGCAATGGAACACCACCGAAATGGAGGTAATTTCGTCAATGTGGCCCGTGTATCGAGGCAGTTTCTTCATTGCCACGAACACCGGCAGAAAATCTGTGCGTCGCGTACATTTCGCGGGTTCCTCGCATCGCAGAAATGAAAGGGGTGCAAATGGCACGATGCCACAAACCTTGATTATATGTACGACCATCTCCTCGGCTGCCACGACGTTCTGCTAATTAAAGCCCGCTCGTTCAAGCGACATTTTTACGCACTATAGTTTAATATTTTAATAAAACTTCCGTCGGTCCACAGTCACGAACGCGTCGCTTAATTAATGTCTCGCAACAAACTAGGAACAAAGAAAAAGAGAACAGCCCAATTATTTTTAAAATATCGCTTTTGCGTGCTCGTTCTCTTGTCGCGCAGCTTCCTCTGCTTCGCGATAACATCGCGAGGAAATTTTTTCAGAGCATTCGAAGGAGAATGGTAATTGGGTTACCGGTTACAGCGAAGAAAACAAACACATAGGGACCTATTACAAGATTCGTATGAATTCGGTGTAGCATCGAGCTGTATAAAGTCTCTTATAGAGTATCAGTACCGTGTCTCTCTTAAAATTCACGACGATACAAGAGGGATTGCAAGAATATAAAAGCAGAGATACGTTTCCGAAGAAAACTGTGGTATGTATGTGAGGAATTCGTGTACGTGTGTAGATCGTGAGAGTGCAGATAAATGTGAGTGTCGCTAGAGGGCATGAAGGAGAGAGAGTTTTAACAAAACATGATAAAACATAACAAAAACTGTGTTGTTTCTCTTTTTCGTGGATCCGTTCTTGCGGGGTAACTTCGTGGAACGAGCCGGGGAATGTATTTCATACTTTCTGTTGGTGATTCAGGCCGCGATTCGGGATCACGTACCGCGGCATCCCGCAACAGAGGCAAACACCGTCAATAAATATTTTCCGAATGGCAGGGTTTGTTTCGTGGCCGAAATTTCGCGGTCCAGACGTTTATAAATTTGAATTTGAACGGTTCGCCCCGTACGCTCGCACAAAGACCAATATTTTCATTACGCGCCCATTCCGACTGGTTTCTCGCTGGCTAGCTTTCGGTCCCCGGTGTCCGATCCAACTTTTGAATCTGTCTCCGTGGTACGTGTGCACTTACAAGGATTACCGCGTGCACCGACGATAGATACATACTATCGAACTACATCGCGTCGACCTTAATTAAAAGTTTTAATTAAAGGTTAGCACGAATCCTCGCATGGTATGTGCATATTCAACGTTGTAAAGTATCTTTTTGCGGTTCCCGCCTCCGTTCACCGGTATATCCCTTTAACGCGTGTATTCAGTATCAGGACGCTGCTTCTTAATTAGGAAATTCGCGACTTTTCTGGCGTTTCGTTACGTGCGAGTTCAGCGTAACGGGGTTACGACTAAATCAGTTTCTTGAATCTGCACAACACGTGTTTGCTTCAAGAACGTTGAGACGCTTCGAAGAAATTCACTGTGAAAGTTTTTAGGGGACGTTTTAGGGGCGCCATGTTTCGAAATTGACACAACTTTCGGGTATCGGTAGACATGTCGATCGAATCATGGACTCCTCTAGCTTTGTAATACTTTTCGAGGTGCCATCGGGGGCTGAAACTTTGAAACTTAAACAGTTGAGCCAAAAACACGTACCCTCTAGGTTCGTCTGCTTTAGAAGTACGTAAACGCTTCATCGAAATTCGAAATGAACATATTTCAGTGTTTTTGCTTAGCCACGGTAATTTTGGGTGCATCGAGTAAATTAATCAGGGAATACTGAAATTTTGCGAAATTTGCTGCTCGATGAGATTGACTGACCTGATATTCTAGGTCTGGTGGGACTCAACGATCAGGCTAGGTCATTCCAATACAAAAACCTTTTTCATATCAGGTTCTTTAGATCGAATCTGGCGGAGACCGACCCGATAAACAGAGTCTGTAATACAACTAACCAGCTGGCGTTAAACGCTGATATTTTTGCCGACTCCCTGCGCCCTTTTAAATTTAAAATTTTGTCTGAATTAAGTCCTAATTAGCTATGGGATATCTGCGATGTCAAGCCTATACCTAAGTGCTTTATTGCTTACTGCTTTATCCCCACTTTTTCTTTGTATAAGTGGATTTTACTTCCGTCAATTAAACTATTATTATTATTATTAACTTGAAGGTTTCTCGAGAGGGCGAAAGAAGCTGAGGGGTCCCACGAAGAGGCCAACAGGCAAAAAGGCAATAAATGGAAGTGGAATCAGTCGAAGCAACCGTTCGTAATTAAGAGACCGAGACAATAGCATCGAGACATTTCGGTGCACTGAATTCCTTCGCTGTGCACCGAGTGACGCGGACAATGCTCGTCCTCGAGGAGTCAAGTGACTTCTCGACCTCCCTTTGGATAGACCGCCTTGGACAGAAATGTGGTCCAAGCTCGTTTAGAATACCGGAAGGTGTATACACCGTCGATCGATATTTTGTTGCCACCAATGTCTTCACCTGAACACTGGCAAACTCTATTTCGTCCGAAACACTGTAGGTATTCTAATGTGCACGTCGTGGCGTATACTTTAAGAAGATAACAATACTGAAGAATAGGGAAACTATGCATGAGGTATAGTACATATCTTCATCTTTGAGGCCTTTGAAGATTTCGTCTAACCCATATATCGACATAACTCTAGGTTTAAGTTTAATACTTTCAGGACACAGTGATACTGTTCAAAATTCATGGTTCAAGATTCTCACGTTGCTACTATTTAAAATTCATAGGATTTGTGGTGTCAGAATGCTTCACTTAAATCGGTGTCTTCTTTGATCTAGCAAGTTGCCTTTTTAGGGGCACAAAGTTCATATTATAGCCGTACAGTTCCTAACTTGTTCGTGAATTTCATTATCTCTTCTCACTGATTTAGTTCCAAATACATTTGACATGATGCACGAGCAGTCTCCTCGAGCATCGAGTAGTCAATTGAAGGGATTATAAACGACGGCTGGAAAGCGTCGGCCTATAATAGAGCCAAGTATTCTTGGCAAAATTTTTGAGTCTCGTCGAACCTTAACCCATTGACGACCACTTCAGGACCTATCTCGCACGGACCCTCAGTTTTCCTCTCGTCGCCGTCACTGTATCTCGTACCGGTCCTAAAACCGTATTTCCTATACTTACCGCTCCGGCGTACAGTGAAGGTTTCCATTTCGAGGGCCCGGGCCGCACGGACAGGTTTTCATTTCAGGGCTCGGTCATCAAAGGGCTAATTTACAGTTGTCTGAGAGCATTTGCATGTTGCTGTCGGAGGCTTTAATCTACGTACACCTCGGTCCTAAATTGCACAGAGCGCCGATAATTCGAGGCTAGCGAGGTCATCGAATTATTCATCTGTACGATTTCAATGCCTTGACATGATTCGCTGGGATTCCAAACACTAATCGATTACGCATTCAGTTCATCTACTACGGTGAAAGAAAATTTGATTTAACGTACGGATATACGATACCAGACGGATCGATACGCGTTTATTTATGCCTCTGCACGGAATCGGACCACCGTATAACGCGATTGCTCAAAACTGCTTTTATTCGTGGTCCGTGAAAAGGCAAACATCCATAACGTTTTGGTAAACTGAAAGCTGCACCATCGAACGGGATTTTCTAGCGTTTAAGTTCGTCTGTCGCGTTCCGACAAGAAGAATCTTAAGGTGGAATCAGACGGAACATGGCTCGGCGATCTTTGCGCGTGAATCGCTGATCCACGCATCGTCTGATCGGTCATGGCTCGCCGAGTCGTGCTCGCCGAGCCACATTCCGTCTGATTCCACCTTTAGGCATCGGCGTCTACCGAGTAGCTTTGAAAATTGTGCATTAACCTTCGGAACTTTTAACGAGAAGTTATCCAATGATCGAGCTACCATTAATAAATAACTTCGTCCCCGAAGATCGATCAAGGTTCCAGCCGTCGATGATTCTCAACCTCGGTAATTAAACATCGATCAAGTGGAAGTGATTAAATATTTGAAGGGGCAAGTCGCGAAATTATTTCCAAGGATGGACGTCAGACGTTCGATCGGCTAGACAAGAGATTCGTAATTTCCTCCTCGGAAGCGGTAGATGATAGAACGGCCGAATGAATAATGGTCGAGGCCTGTGACGTCTCAGCCATGAGCTTGAATGCATGCCGATGCACGTGCATTGCGTTTGCATACGATTATACACATTAATTATACCCACATATTCGGTAGGTATATTCGAATGTTTCAATTGTCACGATACCCTATGTCGACGTCTTCTAATTTTCCTTTACATCCCTTCCCTTCCTGTGATCCACTCGATTACTAACTTCTACGGCCTTTAAACAAACTTTAAACACGAGGACGAACTAACAACTAAGGGGTGAAACGAAACACCGTGACCTCATCGATCCTCACTTAGGTATATAATTGCTGTATACTATGTATACGTGCATTCATATATATCCAACATTAATCAAATTAGAAATATAGTACTTCACTATGAATAATGTAGACCTCTGGGAATAAAAATGGAAACCGATATTTCACGCGCAGAACCGGAAGCCGTCGACAGAATTTCATCAACTACTTCAATTACACTCGACTTATAATTGGACCGTGTTAATATATCGATTGCATTACTGCGTTTGACTGTACGTGTACACCGTATGGTGACTGACAACGACCTACATGCATCATTCACAGTGACGACATTGCACGCCGGTTCGTTAACATTACCGGTAACAATGCCACGTCGAATTGACTGCATCTCCCACGTTTGTGCGCAGGTTACTGTCACCGGGGACAAGCATTTATCTGACAATTAGATGTAACCGTGACCAGGGGCATTATAAGCCGCGCCGCGAATTCCGTGATTATCTTAACGAGGTTAATTCGATGGGTTTTATTGTGGGCCCTATTATACAGTAGTTCTATGATCCGTTACTTCATTAATTCTCTGTCCTTTGTCTCCTCGCGTAATCAAACTACATCAACTGGCGTCAAAGAGCACATTTAGCTCTAAATAATAAGATCAACGAATACAAGGATCTATAATACAGAGCGCGCAACCAAAGCTCCCCCGAAAAGTTACTACACACGAATATTAAAGCAACTACAAAACAGGCTATTAAATCTTTTCTTGTCGCTTGGATTTTTCCAGTTGATCCCAATCACGATCCCAATCTTCCCAGCGCCCCCATAAATCACTTGCCTCCAGAAAGTCTAATCCTTTCTACTTCGTCTACTTCAGCCGCTACATCCATCAATAAAATATCACAGACATCGACTTCCCTTCGCGACCTCGCGTTTTTTCCCCTCCTCGATAATTCACCGATCCCTCCATCGACGGAAACCTACAGGTCGCCCGCCGCGCGAACCTACGAAGTAACATCCTGGAAAGGTATATCGATCATAGTCGCGCGCGTGACGGATTGTCCCGGAACACGGGCAACCTGGTTTTTAAAGTAGCGTCGCGACGTCGCGTAACGCGACTCCGAGCCACCATTATATTTGCATCCAATGGCACGTTCACCGTTGTTGAAAGAAACCACAGGCGCCGAATCCGGATCCGGGGGAATCTCTTCGCGGACGTTTCCGGTTGGTAGGCCTACCTTCTCTGCGGGGACACGCCTGGATCGGGATCGAGATCCTGGGTATGTATTCGCGATCCGTGCTTTTAGAGACGGAGCGTCGACGTGAACGGGTGCATTCCAGATTCGTGCCGCGAGATCGTGGAATTCCCCACGGCGATGCAAATCTTAGATACGTTATCGTACCCGGGACGTGCCTACCCGCAACGGTACCGAGAAACGAGCGGGCAATATTCTGCCACCCTCGTCACGGTACACCTCGCCGTAGAGGGCTTATCGTAATTCGAAGCGATTACGTAATACGTCCGGATGTCGTAGCTACGTACCTCGATCGCTTCATTGCAGGCCCAATAGCGACGGAGGTTGTCGAAGAGGGTTATTAGACTTTTTTGGACGATCGTCAGTGGAAATGAAGGTAATTGGTCCTTGTGGGAACATTGAGTAGTGGAAAAAGTATATTGCCAAGTGTAGAGGTAATTGAGAACTCAATTGCACGTTAGTTACCGGCTGATCGCTCAATCGTTTCAATATGTTTCAAGGTTTATCTTTGAAGAATTCTGAAGACTCTGTTAGTGCTGGATCAGAAGATCGAGATTAATCGGCTTAATTGGCGCGAGGTTAGATAGAAATTGTTAAAACTAAATGTATTTGCTCTCCTATCGCGGTAGTTCCTCCTGATGGGCAATCCTCCCGTTCTGTTTATTTTCAACAGAATTAAGTACACGCGAATTATTTACTCCTGGAATATTACTGTTTCCGCGCAAATAGCAAACGCAATCGATCTTTATATGTGATCGAAACTTATCGTCAAGTGCATCAAAACGCGTTTGGTTATCCTGTTTGCTCTTCCAAGAATCACGAACAAGCACTTCCACTGCGAGGCAGTGTGTACTGTACGAAGAAGGGCGGACATGGTAGCGGAACCGCGCCTCTTCCAAGTTTCTTGGATAAACTTTGAAACTGGGGGGGGGGGCTAGCAGGATCGCTTGGGGTCAGCTTAATTAAACCCCGTGAATGTTTTATCCGACTAGCCGTCGCATTGTTACAAGTTCGCGGATTTATCTGGACGGTCGGTGCGCGCACCGCAAACGGAACAGTTCCTCGCGGCAATTTATCACTTCGGTTGTAATATTAATTGGGATCGTTACGCGTCCAAGTTCCAGCCGTTCTCCGAATTTACGAATTTCTGGCGATGTAATTAATGGAATTCAGATTGCCACTAGAGTGGCAACAAATTACCCGATACAAATCGCTAATTTTGGATAACGAAGGGTTTGACCGGTTCCGAACGTATCGCTCTCTCCCAGCGTTTTTCATTTTTCACAGGACCCAGTGAAATTTGTCGAGTCGTTATAAAAAATCGAGGACACTCTCGCCGTGTCTGGCGAAACAATTTCGCAGGTATAAATCCGAGGGACAAAAACCACGGTAGTATCCCCGTTGGAAATGACACAGAAAAATCGCTGATGATTCCACTAGAATTGGCAAGCACTTAGAAACGTTCTATCGACCGCGTCGGGGCGGTATAAGGTGGCTAAAAAGTTCAAGAGAGACGCTCAGGACTTTCCCCCCTTGGGAAAGAAAGTTACGGAAGGCTGCCCGGTGAATCGACCGCGAAACTTTTAAAAGGGAGAAACGTGGGAGCCTCGAAATGTTTAAATCACTCGAGAACGTTGCTCATCGCACGCTTGGCAATCGCAGCGTTCATTAAAACAATAAAATGTAGAGATCGGTTAATAACTGAGAACAAGCTAAATCAATCTCCACTCATTTCGAATAGTTACTAAATTTTACAGCGTGGCGTGCGATGGAAGCATCGGGAACATGAAGGCAATGTAATTTTCCAACTTTTACTCTCGTTCTCACGGGGTTTAATTAACGAACCGATTATCGTTCCCGAGTAGCCGCGAGAAGTCAGCGTAATTGGGCGATCAAGAGTGTAGATTAAAAAAAAATCGTATTTCCGGGAGGGGGATCCAAATACTCACAGAAACAGGGGCTGTGTGAGGCGTGGTTGCTTCCTGTGTGTGGTGACGTCGACTGGGACTGGGGCTCGACCTCTGGGAACTCTGCCCATGCTGCCAGGAGCCTCCCTTATTATTGCTGCAAGCAAATTAAAACGATGGATTAGTACATTTTACTTTTGTCTCTGGCAAACTAAATCTTTTTACTGTGGTGTTCCAATCTGTCCTCGATTTTCCTACTCATGCACGTAGGGGAGGATTGCCTATATTGTACCACTTAAGACATTTTACGTTATATTTCATATTTGGTACTAATTTGAACGCAAATGACTATTGGATATTGTAGTTTGATCTTTTAGGCACATACTATTATATGCTTTACCTTTTGTTCAGAACAAATTAAATTGTTATTAAACTTTTTGTCACAGACTGTAAAAGGTACAATTTAGGCAACCGATCTCCTAAATGGTATCCCTCGGTCTCCTAAATCGTACCTCCACTAAAAATAGTATTAATAACAAATACGGAAGAAAATATTCAGCATAAAGTAATGATTGTCAAGTTGTCAAATCCTACTGGTACGATTGTAGTTGTACGATTTAGGAAAAATGATTTATTTATTTATTATAAGTATACTTGATATTTTCATTGTCAGATGTCGTTTACATTCATTAATTACTAAGAAATTGATGAGGTACGATTTAGATGATCAGTACGATATTGGCAACTCTCCCCTATATCGCATAAGCAAATTTCTAACTGTCACTGTACAGTGTACACAGCCATTGGCATAGATATCAACTCAATTGGCTATGCTAATAATTAAAAGTTACCGCTTTAGAAGCTCCAGATTGATAGGAAATAGCTCTTGACAGGGGAATGCATAGTTGGGATAGGTCTGCAAGGCACCTTCGGTTATTCACGCTTACGCCGAGACCTCTGACACGGTCACGGCGGAGAACAGTGACTTTCACATTAAGAAGGGGGAAAAATGATGCCGGCATGCGATTAGATCTCGCCATAAATAATTGTAGGGCTAGACTTGTCATCGTGGCCAACTAATGGAACGCAGTAATAAATTACGAGGTCGAAGGTCGTTGGACGTGATTTACACGCCCGCTCATCTATAATCGTCCCATGGAGATGTCGATATATTACGCGGGACAATGATCTACGAGGTGATGATCCACACCCGTGTGATCAAGAACGTCTACTAATCTCTTTGTATAAATCAAGCCTAGAAACGTTGTCCGTCGCGTTACGGCGGAGAATTCTCCTTCATCTATACAGAGAGTCTCATTCTAACCAATCGCACCATAGCGATCTTCAAACAGCAAGAAATGTAACACATACATATAGATCAATTAAAATAGAACACCCTGAAGACCCTTCATCTGTTATCACTAAAGCTTCCTACAAGTTCTGCAACCATTAACCAGAGAATGCCTGAGACCGAACATCAAAGGCCACTAGCCTCATCGTTTCCCCGTTTTCAAATTAGAAACTCGCTCGTCAAAGGCTCTCGAGCATCTCCTTCGAGCGTCCCTCGCTGTCGGACCCGAAGAGGAGGACACGCTTATTGTTTCTAAACCGACAAGTCTCATCCGGGACCACTCCCAGGCCACGAGAAAGGATCTCTCAGGTTCGTTTCGACCAGCAACCGCGTAGAAAGTGGAATGAATCGATGCACCTCAGTCGCTGGCTCGTGACCCGGCTTTCAGCCGAAGACGACTCGCCTGCCAGTCAAGCTGCCCGCACACCTCCACCGCGGAGGAACTCTAACAAAAAATGCCATCCCGTCTCGATGAAAATCATGCTTCGACATGACACCCGAGACGCGTGCACACGCCGCGCCGCAGTCATTGTGCGCACCTTTCGCTGGGCAACGGATCGGTTCGTTAGTAGCGTCGCGCGTTAGACGATTCATCGTTTATCAAGCGGCGATATCTCCGCGGGCCCGATAATGATGTATCGGGTCGCAGTGAAAGCATCGTGGGAATTCATTTGCGCTCGCGTGCGCCCGACGAGCCGGAAGCGTTCGAGAGTAAGGTCACGTCAAGGTAATAGGTAGGACGATTAACGCCATTAATGTCCGACTTTATCGGCTTTCCCAGAACAGCGCCACGAAGGCGGATTTCACACGGAAACCTTGTTACCCGGGAGAATTTTCGCGCGTCTTCGGTGCCGTTAATTCGCAGTCTGCCGTACGTGGGATCCGAATGGAGGCTTCCTCCTCGATATGGAATTTCTTTAAGCAGCGTGACCCATTTAACATCGAAACGGCCGAAACTTCTGGCTTCTCATCCACGCTCCGCAGCTGATACGTACCTGCAGCGGGAGTGGTTTCAAAGAGGAAGCCGAGAATTTCTGTTTTCCGCCGCGGGATTCGGAAATTGAGATATTGAGACCCCGGCAGTGAATCAGAGAAATATGGGTGCCTAGCTACTAGGCGGGAGTTGCAGCGGATTTCTCGTATGGCGCGCGGTAATCCTGCCGTTATCAAGAGTTTCGTAATCATCGGGTGGCACGACACGCTGCACACGGTATCGCCCCGTTTTCGTGTAGAAAGTGCAAGGAACTCGGTCAATACTTCCAAGGCTGATGGAAACGAGACAGTTTCCGCGCCGTCACGAAACGGAGCTCCGAGCAGAGGCTCCAGATAGATATCGATGGAAACTACACGAGTTCGTACTTATAATTATCGCGACCGTTCATTGCTCTCTGCTCCGTACCGCGACGCCTCCAATCTTTTCATCGGCACGCTTTGTTTCTCCGCTCGATCTGCTGGGCCACGTTTAAAATTAAACGTGGCAAGGACGAGTTTGTTGGATTTCGGGGAACGTCAATGCCGTTCGTCGTTAACTGGCGGTATTCACGGGTAACATTTTTCGGCCGAGACACGAACGTTATCGGGTGATAAAACTCCGACAATGTCCAATTTGCGCGACTTCTCGTACAAACACGCTTTTGTCGCGGCCGCAATTAGTTCGAATGTGTTCGTCGGGAGGCGCGATTGGATCCACGGCAATTCGGTACCCGAGAAACTAGATTTATTGAAAAAAGAGAGAAAGAGAATAAAAATACCGATCCGTCGTCGCGAAAGTTTTCCGAATTCCGGCGCTGTGCAACGAGTTACATGCAATTCGGATAACGTTGATTTATGCAAACGCACTCTAGCCGGCGCACGCCACCTACGGTATCAGGATTTTTTTATCGCGTTTTCACAAAACTGCCCGCTGTCGCAACTGCGTTTCGCCACTACCCCTTTTCCTCGGCGTGGAAAAGCTCGTTAGTCCGTCTGACGAACGCGATTCCGCAAAATTATTTTATCGCTGGTATTCACCAAACGCGACTGCCGCCCTTTTCCAAAACAGAGAACAGATAGATAAATGAAGGTAGAAAAGGGAATGTCAAATTTGTAGAAGTGCAACCAGAGGGCGTGATTACGTAGAAGGGACATTTCGTGAATTTGCGAATCGAAAATTCTGATAGCCCTGTGCCTCGCCTTTTCCAGAATTGGTGAGTTTCAGCGGTGCACTCAGAATTTAATTTTCGGGGAGCCGAGTTGACAGATAAAAATATTTTTAATGCAAATACAATAAAATTCATTAGGTGATTATAAAAATTTCTTTAAAGAATAAAATCCAGTTTTCTTTTCGAATTAGGTACTTCAATCGTGGTTACATTAATCTCCTTTTTCATTTTCTTTGGGGGTGCCAGCCCCCGCTCCCTTCTATGTGCGCCACTGGTCAATTTGATCACGATAATGAATCAAACAAAAATACTAAGGTTGGTATCAGATATATTGGCCGGTGAGTTTCGTGAGAGGTATTCTCCCACCACACCGTACCCTGCGAGGGCCGCGCAACTCCAATTGACAAATCCACGATCTTCAGATGGTGGTTGCTGATTTCTCCTCGATCGCTGCTCGCGAAAACGAACTCACCGGCCAATATATCTGATACCGACCTTACTTAAGTAGTTCGTTACTCTGTACCCTCAACGTTCGCCTTTCAAATGTGTATCTGGTCTTGTAATCACCATCCGCGATCAAAGGTAGGTACGTCCCTTATTTATCGAATCGTACGGGTGTTCGCCCCTGTTCCAAGAAATGGGATGTGAAATACGCAGAGAAGAGCTTGAAACCACGATTACAGATAAAGGATTAAGGGCATGCGTTAAAAATCGAATTTATTCGAGCCACCCTCCCCCAACCCCTATCAGTGCCCTTTCGACTCGTTTTCACTTGCTTCTTTTTTTCATTGGCGTTCCAACAGCGCAGCGTGGATAAATCGGCGCGCCGTGGGGCAAATAAACAATCGTATTTATCGTTTCGGGCTCACGTGGGTGTGCTGTTACGAGCAGCGAGAACCGGTCGTAAAAGCTTACCGGTTTCGCAATACGGCTTCCCTCATCCAGCTGCGACCCGCGGCATATGAATGTACCTGCAGTTTTATTTGACTCGGTCAGGAGGCGCACTCGCCGCGACTTAAATTGATTTAAGCTTCACGCTAACTGCAAGGTATGTAAAAAGTGTCGTCACCGTTACTGCATTGTACCGACGGCAACCGTCACGATGATTTATCGACGATGACGCCGTGAAATCGGTAATTGCGAACTTGGTAGCCGTGGACGTTGCAATGCACCCACCTCTGGCTGTCCACAGAGACGCTCTTTTATAAAGCAAACATTCCTTGGAACTTTCTCTACGAATCCTACGGTATCTTAGGTTCTCGAAACAGAACGCTAAGTAGTAGCGACGGTCTTTGCAGTTGAGAATGAATTGGTGGATGTTGTATTGAAACTTCGACTCGTAGTCAGCACTTCAGCAGGCACATGTGTGCCCAGTTATGCGGAAAATTACCAACCCTCAAAATGACAAAAAATTAATTAAACGCGGTATGGATCCCATAATTTTGTGTTCTTTATTTTGGAAAAAATTACCAAGCCATAGCAACAACTTTTGAATTATACAATTATTAAACAAAAGCTACAGAAAATTTAAAAAAGTATTAATTATACTACTCACTATTAAATAACTCATTAAAAAACATTGTAAAAGAATAACAAGAAGTAAAATATACCCAATATAAATAAATCTATTTTTCTTTAACAATTAAAATCTTCAAACTAAATTTACTCGGTTTCAGATCATTGGTACCTTTCTGCATAACTCGGCCCACATTAATTTCTGCGTTCTCCTTCACTGTGTATTAACAGTGAAAAATTAAGAAGCTTCTTTAGTGACAAGCCCTCGTGCCCAATTAAGCTGATTAAAGATATTAATTGCAAAACGTAGAGCGTGGCTCGTGGTGTGCAAGGTATCGAGTTTGCTTTTCCTCGCACTTTCAAGGATATGATTTTCGTAATTCCATCGTTAAGGCGGAATTACGATACTTGTTAATTTGCTTCTGTCGGCCTTACCGTTGACTCGCATGGGGTAACATGTTACGGGAACTATCGCCTTAAGAAACTCCTTTGACGTAATACGATTTAACGCGCGAGTGTTTAGTAATGATTCATGCTTCCTGACGGCTTTCTGGCTCTCGCTTGACGCTGACACTCATTCCACCCCGGTTTAGTTAATTTTTATTTAACTACACAAAATGCCTAACGATCGTTACTCGACAAATAGAACGTGACGCATATCAGTTAATCAAATACGGAATAACAAGGTACGGAGCGTAACCATTAACTTTGCGCAACAGGAAAATATGAATTTTCATCAATGTATTAATATTAATATTGCGACCAATTCAAATTAACTCGCGTAATCAGTTTAATACCCGCCGGCTACAGGAATAATCTAACCGGTGCACTAGAATGGTTGATTAACTGCGAGGCCAGTTCTGTACTGCTGATCGAAGAATCGAGAGATCAGCAGTAGAGCACAACCGTATCCCTCCAGACAGACCTTCTCCACGTAGGACGTAGGTGATTTCTGGGCTGCGCTTTACTATCGACACGGGGTCAGATACATAAATCTCGGCCAGCCATGAATCACAGCTTGGAAGTATCGAAAAGATAAAGAAATAAAACCGCGATTTTCTCATTTGTTCGATGCTGGCATAAAATTAGAATCGACCAGAAGATAACAAGGGACAAAAAACTCAGGAATTTTCAAGCGATAAGATCATAATACATACTATCAACTTCCCTGATTACGATATCGTAATACCGTGAATTTTTGTATCACCGGAGTGTAATATCAACAACTCTCGGCTTATGGGATCAGAATGACAACAGTCTTGAATCAAACGAAACTGAAGAACCAAGGAAGTGTGACGCATCTTTACGACTCCATAAAAGCAAAGAATTTAATTAAATCTCTTTGCTAAAGGCAATAGAACTACTTTTTTGCTAGAGGACGAGAATTTATGAATAAGACCGAGTCCCCCGGGGCCAGCACCACGTGATAACATAGCTGAGATGTGGATACGTGTCCTCCGAGGCTAAATGCGTTCCCGTGAAAGTCGACACGACTCCGTGCAACCAATGACCCTACACGCTGCACGGCTATTGAATTACAATTTACGATATCATCGTCTAATTAATACGTTCCTCCTCTTCCCGTTATCTACGCTCCATCATCCCGTTGACTTCTGTCCCGTTTTTTAGTGCGGGGTTTGTCAACAGTTGCTTGAAATGGGTTTGCTCAGTTTTGCATCGAGTGACAGGACCGTGAGAGAATTTTTTTTCACGCTGTCAAAGTGGCCACGTGCGCGCACGTTGACGCAACGAACAAAAGGGAGAAAAAAGAGAATTCGAGCGGACTGTCATTTTTAGGGATTTTTCGTAAATGGACTTTTCAATCCCTTTCACGGTTTCGGTGCTTGCGGTACTGGCTTTTCGAAAACAATGCGAAGAATGCTTGTTTACTCTGCTCCGCTACTTTGTTAATGGTTTTGTGAACGTTCGTAATGTTCGGTGGAATAGATTCGATTTTTTAAGTTCGAATATGCGACAGTCAGAAAATTGGATGAGCTCTAAAATTCAGTCGATACGAGTTTGAACATTCGAATTGAATTAGAGAAGCACAAACATATGTATAAATACCTACTGGATTCACAAAGTCAAGAAGCTCCATGAGTATCAAACTAAGCATTCTTTGTGTTGTCCTTTATCAACATTTAAAGAATGCAAGTTTGAATGCAAACTTGCATTCTTTAAATGTTGATAAAGGGCTATACCTAAATTCTAATTTCGTCCCTCAGTTCCTTTCTGCAGGTAAATGTGTCAGTGCGAGATCTTCAACGGATACTTTTAGGCCGCTTTTTTGCACTTTGCATATACCCAGTATAAACCACTTGCATGAAGCACGCAGGCATGCAGTGCACAGAAGATACACACCCCTTTAATTTGGGGCCAATCTGCCATCCCGTCGTCCCTGTCTGAAATCTGCTGTTCCCATGAATTTACGATACATTCCTTCGTATTAAGAAGCAAGAAGGAGCTCCATATTCTTCGAGCTCTAAACAGAGAAAAAAAGTGGAAAACAAAGTCGTTTGCAAATTTGGATCACCAAAGAGGCCAAGTAAAAGCTCCGGTTTCATAAAATCTCTCACGTGCTGTGGAAAAAGCTGCAAATTTCTGGAGATTTTTAAGCGGGTCATAAACCGAAACGTCACTCAGAAATATACGTCTGGATTCCACGGAATAGGAACGCGCCACTTCATCGACGCACAATTCGAGCGTCGACAGAACGAAAGCGGAGCAGCCGTAAATCGTTCGTGATGAATTTTCGCGCGTAAAGTGCAATCCTATTTGCCAATTCATATTCATGACAGCGGGCTGCAATCATGCACGGCGTGTTTTCAATAATACCCGAACAATCTGACGTTCGAATCAGAATCTACGCACCAACAATGACACTTAACGAGTCGTTCGCCGTTTTATGCCCGGCAGCCGCGTATATTCCTCCTCCGTTCTCGGATTAATCGCGGGAAAGTGACTTTTACGCGTGTCCCGCGATTTTGTAAGTTGGCAATTTCAACGACCGCTAAGCGTCGTTATGCAAATTCCTCTCGATATTAAGTCCCCGATTAAACGGGTTCGAACGGTCTGAGAAGAACGCGCCCCCCTTCCCCGGTCGTTTAAAGCGGGTATTTGCAAGCAATTATGGCGCATAATAAATTCCGTGAACGTAGCGTTCTCTCATTTCTCGGAATGCCTCCGCGATTCCCATGGCCGAGGCGTGAGGAATACTTCGCCAAAAGTTCGCAAACACCGCGACTCCGTGCAAACACGTGAAGCGATCTCCCGCGAGCAGGTAAAGAATAAAGGCTGGAACTGTTCCAAAATCGAGAAAAACACGCCGTAACGCAGTCGCGTTCGGCTCTACCTGGAACCGCGCACACCCCTATGCTCTTTTTCCATTACCCAGAAAACAGCTGGACCGCGAAATAAACTTTCCGCGATATTCTTGAAATTACCGGCAGGCGTGGCGCACGAGTGTTCATGGATAAACAAAGTGCCCGCAGCGCGATCCGCGTTGAATATCGCGGGCAAAACAAAATTACAAAATATTATCGCGTAGTGAAATTAAGAAGACAAAGAAGCGTCCGAGTAAAAGAGAAGAAATTCGCAAGAAGTGGGAAATTGATGCAAATCGAAATGGCTGAATGAGTCGATTACAAAGTTCCTTTACCTGTGTGGTTTTAGGGAGATTATGAAAACACGAAATCCAGCAGAAGCAACATATCTCACGTGCTCAGCTCCCAGAAGCCGAATTCATGGTTCCCGCGAACTTTCTAATGATTTTACCGGATTAAGTGCTCGCGCTAAGACGATTAACAGTTGGAATCGCTCGTTAAACTATGTTCAACGACGTTCGTGTCGCTCCTCGACAAATTGCATTCTTCGCGGCGAATTTCTGGAGGAACTTCGGCTCTGTGTGTGTGTGTTGCTGTCCAATTTGCAGCTGTAGTCTTGATGCATCAAGAACAAGACGAAATTCCCAGAGTTCCCACGTACCGTGATTATGGAGTTACAAATGCTGGAGACTTTCTGGGCACACGTGATATTTTTTGAGTAAGGACATAAAATTAACAGCAAATCGCGTAGGAAATATATCTCGTTCCGCTTCGAATCCCCGAGGTTTTACGACCCCTTCCAAAGTTCGTGGAAAAATTCTGGTCCATCGCTGAGAATGAGTTCGATCAAACAAACCGCTGAACCAAGCACACATAAAAATGATATGCTGCCCCAATTCGTTCCACGAGGAATCGTTCGCCCGAATTTACGCAGCGGCCAAGCTCGTTACTCCGCTCGAGTACGTGGCGGACCGAATTCGAATCAATTCCTGGAAATTTCATTCCCGACGACTCCCAAAAGACGATCCGGCAGTTCGTTGTCGTCCGCGAGAAGTCCGCCGAATGCAAGGACTGCATTGTTCTTGCACGGTTCGCGGAAACTTTGTGATGCAGTTCATCGACGAGAATGGTGAGACGCGAAAAGGGAGCGGGTCGAATCGTTGGATATAAATGAAACATTCTTTGTTGCACAGCATGGCGAAGTAGAAAGTCGCTCCAAATCGACGATAAAACTGTAACGACACCAGAATAATGACGATTACGATGAGAGGCGGGAAGCGTCTGAAATTCTTCTGTTCGGAATGAAGATAAACGAGCAAGGATTCGTTTAGGTCAGCTGTGATTCAGATTGGATTTGCAATCTCATCAAGAGGATTAAATCCTTGGAACTCTGTAAACACCTCCCTTAAATTGGAGAGCGTCGCGGAGGAGAAGAGTCTGGGAGAAAATTTCAGATGCTATCTCGTCATTTTTCTAGCAGCCGCGCTGGAAGCAGGAGCGACGCTCCTCTTGGTTCTCCTCCGTTTTCCGTGGTAGGTCATTGTCAATGAAGAAAAGGGTAACGCGGCGGCGCAATCAGACGTCCACATAAATGGGAACAGGAAGGAAGGAAGGGCAGGCTCGAAGGAATAACGAAGAAAAAGGAGCAGAGAGAGGCAAGAAGCAGCAACGAACCGAGCGGATTCCAGCGTCCTCGTCGTCGCTCGTAGGGCAAGGTACTTTTTCTAAGGGCACGTTCACACGGAACGTAAGCTGCTTGTACTCAACGCGCGTTCTCACAGTTCTTGGAACGGTCTTGAGAGCACTACAGTGTTGGCTTTGTTTTTACAATAATGTCACGTTGGGGCTGCCGTATTTACTGCTCGCATTGCTTTCAAACGCTGTTAACAAGTTGGAACGTTTCCAACGGTAACTAACTTTAAAAGCTGTGGCTTGACAAAATCTCTTTCTGAACGTTATACGTTGAAAATCGGAAGATCGAAGCGTTTGAAGACCTCACCTGCCCCTTTATTTTCGACCTATATTTAGAAAAATGAATTGATAGATATCACGACCCTAACGCCGTGACTTCGTGCAATGAAGTATTTCGGAGTCACTAGAGGAACACGTAGGTAGACGAGTATTCAAATCCGGTTCCAGCAGATCTGAAACGTGAGAAATGTCGCTTGGCAAAACGTTCTCGATTTCTAGTTCACTTTATCCCGCCCGAGCTGTAGGCTTTGTACGAAAGTTCCGTCTGTAAGTTAAATCAAACTGAAGTTACTTCTTTTCACGGGTGAAATGGAACAAATCTGTTCAACTGGAAAGGATTTAGATCGCAAAGAGATACGTCGAACCAGAAGGTTTCCATCGGCTCCGTTTTTCTTCTTCCCTTTTTTTTTGTTCACTGAACCTGACAGCTTCGAAACCGGTGCAAGTGGATGGCGCCGAGGAGCGAGCGAAATTTAGGGCGGTAAAATTACGTTTATATAAGTAACGTCGAGCGGGCCGATCGAACATCTAGCTATATAAATCCTGTCGCAAGAGGGTAGCGTGTGCGCTCTAATTTAGGATGCACAGAACTGCGCGCGATGGATTACGCAACGGACTCATTGGAAACGCTGCTCGGGGCTTAAAATGGTTCGCCATTGACGTTCGAAACAAACAGGTTCCCCGACAATTGAAACATTCTATATAAACTTACGTAACAATTCATGAGGCAGCTTTTAAATTATCCCGCGTACATTCTCGACTATCAACGCGTTATTTGCCCGGCGGCAAGTTCAGAATTCCTGTTTTAAAGGATGGCGCAGAAGCGCAGTTGCTTCTTCCTCGTAACTGCGGGCATTAATCTCAATACTGTGACCTCGACCGCGATGCAAACGATTCCAGGTGATGAAAGAGGTCACGTTTTAGCTGCAGGGTTCGACTTATTCTCGATAAATTAAAACCCCTTTCTCTGCAAGCCAATACTGCGTCACAGAGGTAGCGAGGGAGAGGGAACGGTGGGCGAATTTGTAAACTAAACAAAAAAGGGCCGTCGATAAAATCGATAGCTGTTAGCAATTCATTGCGCATACTTAAAAGTCCCTCTGGCGTATCAAAGTTCTGCCAAGGGGCGTCAATATCGAGTACCGCGGCTCCGAAATAGATGGCTACTACTAAAACACTCAATCTTCGCGTTGCTGTGACCTAGAGGCAGTATATATTGAGATTCCGTGAGTTACACTAGTTAGGATCGTGGCTATTGCATCCTAGCATTAATATCTTACATTCCAGGATTCGTCAACATCCGGATCTTCTGACGGGATAATCGTCCCTGCAAGTAATCATCCCCAGCTTCGATTGATCCCATCACCAAGCCATTGTTGCGTCACGAGACGAGGGATTACATCGTTTAATCCACGCGACTGCAATTAAAAACAACGTGAACGGCCATTATTGGTTTGGAGTGGATACCATCGCCCGGCGAATAGTAATGACGGATACGTGACCGAAATGCCTTCGGCCGCGGCACGTTGGCCAAGCTATTACGAAGGGAAACGGAATACCAAGAGAAGAATCAATGGCTTAACTATGCGAGACGCACGCGCACGTACAATTTATCAGAATGATACGGTACTTTTCGTTGAATACCAACGAGCCGTCTAGTGGCTGGCACGCGCCACAGACCGGACCCACGATAACGCTAACGAAATCGTCCGTATAGGTCTGCTTTGTCATGGCAATCCAGCGCGAGGCATCTATCTCTGTAACACTCCCTTCCGAAGCTAACCACGCCGTGCCCTTCGTGCCAACGAGAAAATAACATCCATTATGAATGCACGGGACCGACGCAGAGATGCACCCTGCCGTAAGGAGCTCTTACGCTCGTCTCCCTTCCCGAACGAAGGACCTGCATCAGGGCAATCGTTTCAATCTATCTTCCATCAAACTTTAATGCATATCAACCGAGGAGCCATCCGGCAAGCTCTCGTGGACGTTTATTTGGACGTTGAACGTGGTGCATAGAATATCTTTTTATCTTTCCACGTGACCAACAGCCAACGGGTGGCTGCCGCCGCAACCGCGTAGATGAGCCTCCGCTCGGAATTAAATTAATTACACCTGGACAAGCGATAATTCCCCACGATATACCGATTCAAGAAGAATGGACAGGCACAATGTTGCATATTCACCACGGTTGCGTGCAGGCATGTCGTACTGGGCGGCAGCTGCTGTCCAACTACCGACGGCTCCACTGGACCGGTTTCTGCACGCGGATGGACATCGGCTGCTCTTCGTACGGGGATGAGCGTATTTATCAGTTACCGTGATTTATGCTAATTTCAGGGTGCCCTCGATGCACGGGGATGATGCATCGCGTGTCAAATTAACCGCGACAAACACCAGAGATCGAAAGGGAGCTTCAGATCTGGTCCCAGGCGATATTACGGTTTTCTTGGGTGAAGCTGGGCTTCGAAGGTTGGAAGTAGTAATGGGTACGAAGCGATAAAGATAACGTGCAGAGAATGTTTGCCTTGGATAATGTCAAAAGGTGAACTTCATACACTTCTAGCCGATTCAGCTCCCTGAAGTACCTCCTCGTGACGAAGTAATAAGAACACTGGGGTCGAGATGGTGGTATTTACCCGACACAAGTATATTGCACGCGTGACAGATCCTTTCATCAGAAGGGGCTGCTAAATGCCTGGTTCGTGTGACTTTTTCAGAGTTTGGAGGGTGGCAGACGCGAGAGGGCGAGGCTCACTCCCCAAGAAACATGTGGCACGCGTGCCTCCCCTCATTAAAGGAACCATAAGCGGATATCCGTGAACAGATTCAGTATTCCTCATCGAATCAATGCTGAAACGGTTCGAAGAATTTCGATTAAAATCCACCTTCCGACGGTTTCGCTTATGTAACTTCTCTGAACCTCTTTGTTTCGGGGCAGGCTACTTGGAAGCGAATCAGTTTGGTTTTATAGAAACATATTTACGGTCGCTGGTCCGTACTCTGGAGCTTCTCGAAGTGAATGCAAAAATCCGCGCTCGAAGCACGGAACATCGAGCCACATTATATATTATTTCCGGAAGGACATATATCTGTGGAGGTACATAGGATGGCAGCTGGTATGCCACTTAAATCCGCTGCATCTGGACCGGTTTCAGGCGTGCAGCCTAGGGAAGGATGAACGACTCTGCGGAAAGAGGGTGCTTTTATTCTTCGAAAGGAAATATGTGGCACGCGAGTCGTGTGCCACTGGTCTAGACGTGGGTGGATGTACTATTTCTATACACACACGAGTAGCTGTGTTACACGCCAGCGGTTCTCATCCCAAGAAACATGCATTTCATGTAGATTGTAGAACATGAACATGTTTTCACATACAATTCAACGTATATAGAATTGCACCTATGTAAGAGTAGACCTACGTCCCTACACATTTGCGACCGATCTGCGCAGCTCCCAAGGATGTAACACACGATTGGTCGTAGCGTTTTTCCTGCTGGTTTCTTACCACTCAACAGTATATCTCTGCGCGGGACGAGTCTACCCTTAGATGGAAGTCAGTATAAAATTGTAGGTACTATCTCATTATCGATGACTATTCTGTGCCCAGTATTCCCATGGTGCACTACGAGAAACCTTGCCTTTGTTCCACTTTTGAAATCCTAGGAGACCATTTTACGAGGATGTGAATACATTTAATTGATTGTAAGATAGGTACTTGTTCGTGTTCCAAGTGCTACAAGTTGACTTTCTGAGGAACACCGTACAGGCGAGTTGACGGTAGTTCCTGAAATCTGGTTCCTCGATATAGCTGCAGGGAACTCGACCAAACTCGATAAGGAGTTGCAAGGTCCGTCTCGAAGTTTGTTTTCTTCGAGTCAATCCGAGACCCGACTTATCTGTTCCGCTGGGTAGATTTTCGGATAGACACTGTACCCGCAGCCACTTTCACTAGCGTGGCATGGGTTTCTATTTTACTGGAAGATATCAAATCACATAGACCTAAACGAAGGAAGAGGCCGAATCCTGGCGCACAGCTGTCGCGTGCCCGATGGAACATCTGCTCCTACCTGCGCCTCCTGACTCCACACAGCCCTCCCGTCTTTTTGCCCTCTCTTCGTGTTATTATTTCGCGGTACCACCGACGATTTTCCCCCAGAGGCCCGCGGCTCCTTTAACATTCACCACCTGCCTCCGCTCCGTGGAATTTTATACGCTCGCAAGGTGATATCCCGATCAGATCGATAGTGAAATTCTATGAACCGTGAAACGCCCATGGCTTCAGCTTCCTCCTTCATTTCCCGCGAATAAGCTTAGGTGCCAACGTTGTCAAGAGTCTCGCCAGGCCTTGCAGCCAGATCCTCGCGCGAAAGAAATAAGCAGCATCTGGGACCCGCCGAAACATGGGAAAACTCTTAACGCCAGTTTTTCCCGCCAAAACACCAGTAACATTCAGAGACCGCCAAAAGCGAGAGGAACAGGCAACGCCACGCCCTCGTGGGACATAAAAAAACTCCACCAACGCATCAGACTCCGATCCAGACCGCAGAGCCAGGCACGACACCCTGTCGCTTCGCGTTCCCATTCGCACGTATTTCGTTCTCCAGTGTAACAAAGCCTATCATTTATAATAAAGTACGTTACTTGAGGAACAAGAGCGCGCTACCACGTAACAACGTCGTCGTTAACGAAGCGAATGGGAGGGTACGGGGAATTTTCGTTTCATCGCCACTTTAACCGTGGTACCGTTTCATAATGTTACGATAACAAGTGCGCGATGTAAACGACAGATACTAGTTGGCTGATGGAGGTACTACGTTCTCGAAATTTAAGTTTAGATTAGAACCCTGATGCCTCGAAGGCAGTCTATTAGTTGCCATACATTTTGAGCCTGCATACTTGACGAGTTTACAACCTCTCGGGGCCATTTTCAAGAAGTTCCCGAATTTTCCGTGTGCGTCACTTGAACAGGTCTCTGTTGCACCTGAGGTATCTGTTTGATGGAAGTGATTGCATTATCTCAACTGGATTGACAATACGTTTCCTCTTCAATTAATGGAAAGTTTATAGAAACTACTCAGAGTTCATATTTCACTGGAAATAGGTCTTGAACGGTGGACGGTAAAGAAGTTATTTCAGGTGCTAATTTACTGTGCATCGCCCTCTATATTTGCCCCAATTACACGGCGTTAAGTTGTCGTGCGACAGGTAGAAACGAAAGCGTCTTTCCAGTGCCCTTTGCAGGGTGAAACCCGTTCGTGTTTCTAGCAAGTTCGTTATCGCCAAGAGATTGGAGCTAAATCGAGGCATTCGTTTAGGGAATTTCGATAACGCCCGTCCTCCGATCACGGCACGATAGTATCGATTCGGGTTATCTAACAAGGTCACTGAACCTCCTTGACCATTATGGAGGACGTTACGTATCGATTCCTGTTCCCGCGCTGCTTCGCCTACAAGCGATGGAAGTTATCGTAGGCCAAGGATCGATTCCATCGTCCACTGTATAGAATATTACTACCAATCCTCGCAATCGCAGACTATAAACGATCGAACGTTCGAGGGAAGATTAAACTTCAAGCAGAAGAAAGCACGATATTATATTCCATACGATTCAATTTCCTGTCGAACGGGATGAACATGAAGAACGAAGCAAGGATGCAAGTAGAAAAACAGCGTGAACATTTACCTGTACCACTTCGCTTCTCCCATAATTATTTTCCTGCGAAATGGAATTGAGAATCAAGGCCACGCTGTAAGAACGTTTGCAAAAGCTTACAATGCTCCCGTTTAATGGGACAGATTGCACACAGGCAACGGTTAAACGAAATTGCGCATTCTGGCTCTCGATAGCTGGGCTTTTACGCTCAGGCAATATTCGGGGAATTTGCGCCACGGTGTAGGTCGAGTCGGTGCAACGACTTTATAAAAAAATATCGCGACTGCCATAAGAATCGTTCAGCCGCAGAAGATTCACTTAAAACTGATGCTTTTACCAATTCATACTCAAATGTCACACTGAAATTTACCGGAATAAATATATTCGTTCTCAATTTCTCGCTTGCATGCGCAAGCATTGGCGACCGAATGGAAATTACGCGTACAAGTAAATTACCTCGTTCGAACGGCATGAAATTGGACACCGTTCAAACAATAGTAACGTCCAGGCTGATTTGCGCCGATAAAAGGGTCAACGATGATTATTTCAATGACACGGTGCATCAACAACGCAGCCATTCAGGGGAGAGATTTTTACAGCTCCTTAACCATAGTCCCACATCGCCCTATACGGTTGCATCGTGTATTATGTTCGCGAGGTTGTTACGAAGCACGGGTGCAATTTAGGAAATTTAATGATCCTTAATAAGCGCTTCGGAATATTTAAGGAACGCTTTCTTGATTGCGTCTGCTGCGCCTATCTCGGTGCTCGCGCACGATGTTTCTGCATCGTTAACTTTTAATCTTCGCGTAGAACTGCTGGTCGCCTGGCTAGAAAAACGTGATGAAACGGAACTTATGCTTTCCCAGCCGAACCTACGAATCACGATACAGATTAAGCCATTAACGTCGTTGCTGAACCTTCCTCTCTGGTTGGCACGCTGCTCCAGACACGTCCAGACGAATCTCGCTTACAAGACGCTTGTTCGCGTACCAGTAACACTGTAATTATTCCACCCGATCAGGGTTAACCATTTTGATTCTAACATTGCAACGCGTAGCATAATCTGGCCGCGGAAATTGTTAACCTTAATCACTGAATGGCTGACTATGGGCGCCTACTGCACGTGTACCACTGCTCGACTGTGTAGGGTCAAGGTGCTGACAATGGCTCAGGCGGGTACAGTGGATCAGGTACTCTGTGTGCAAGAGGAAAAACAATATCGTTGCGCCCTACTCACACATCAAGGCTCTCGCGATGCGAATGCGAACGAACTAGTCGCCTGCCTCAAGAGTCGACGCGTACACGTGGTGCGACACATTTTATATTATCGTGTGTCCAAAGTTGTTTTTAAAGGTAAGTTTTCCTAATTTCCAGGCTGTATTATGTGCCATATTATTACGCAGTTATATTTAAAAAGTCAAGTATTTTTTTATGTCTTTCACATCACGATTCACTGTGTACTGTGGTGAGCCACTGTAGATTTTTGAATGATTCACTGTACCCGGCCTGCAGTCCACAGTGGATCATTTCCCATTTTTTAAAAAAACGTTTATATCTTTTTTGTATGGCTCGACATTACAAAATAATAACGTATTTAAAAACATCCAATAACTAGGCTATGTTGATACCAAATTTCAGCCTTTTTGCTCAATCCATTATAAAATTACAGCCTTCCATAAAAAGACGGATTCACTGTCGGCACCCTGACCCTACACTTTCTACAGTGATGGATAAAGGAACGTTTAAAAGATGCACTATGTCAAAGGCACTATAAATCGATAAAAAGGAACTGTCTGTGCATTTGTGTCGCGTAGCGTCTGGGGATTCCTCTGAAGAGCCTCGCGATGCCAAGCTCGCGAGTAAAGGGCAATTTATGCTAATGTCCGTGCATTTTCTGCGAAGGGTCGCGTGTCCGTCTGTATATACGTATGTACACACGTATGTACGTACATTGGACGCAAACGAAACACCGTCCCACGCACATTTGCGTGAGTTTACTTTGGCATAACGACGGGAGCGATAACTCGGAGGCAGCGCGAGTGCGTTGACTGGCGCGGTTCGAAACGCATTTGCATGGCTAATTCGTCGTAAGAGGGAAATGGCACCGTCGACGTTATCAGGAAGTCGTGCGGATAAAACGTTGCATACAGATTCGCCGGGTCCTCGACGCCGGTCCTTTGCTACCGAAGCTTCATAAGTGGCATTACGAAAATTCAGTATCCGAATTTACGGGTGCAAGCTATGTGCTCTCACGAACTGAATCGGGAATGAAGCTACCATTTTTTAAAAGAAACTCGGAGTTACCAAGTCGCTTCGTCCATGCTCTTTTAAAGAACTTTTTCCATCGTCCCTCTGAAAAACTTCGATATTGACTCTCGTGGTTAATTAACGTTCTGACTGAAAGTGTCAAAGAGCTTCATGAAAACTTCGAAGTTGCGCGCCCCGCGAATGGGGCACTATGCGCGGCGAACGAAAATGGAGAATCGCGGAGTTTTGGGAACTCTAGAGTATCCTGGGCAAATATTAAATACGAGCAAGACATCGTGACAGATCTGAAGCGTCTGAAATTCATGTGCACACATCTAGAGTGATACGGTAACGGATTTTCCATGCCAGAAATGATAGGGAGACGAGTTAAAAGGGGGAATGCGGAGGGAGAACGAGGCAGACAGTTTCACGGTATCAAGCTGAATTTCAGTGGGCTCCTACTGCATTTTCATTTCCATTAATTCTGCCGCGCGAATTTCCGGGATAGTTTAATATCGGAAGCGGGACGAGTGTTTCGAGTGTTATTGTCTACACGCCAGCGAGTAATTCAGAGCGCAGCACTTCGTTGGCCTTTATTTCCTCTCTGCCCGGTAGACTTCTGTCTCTGCGTCTCAGCAACTTTCATCCCCTTTCTTTCCCCGAACTTTCCCAGAGTTCGGCGAACAAAGCTGCGGAAAATTGTCCTTATTTACCATAATTGCATCTCGACGTCACTTACATTTTATAAATTCCCTCGAAATTGGGTTACGCTTCGACGTCTCCTTTTTCGATTTCAATTGCACGGTTGAACTATCGATGTAAATCGACTCGATAGCGCCGTAGAGTTTCATATATTCTTGCATCACCGTCCTCTCCGGCCCCTTCAACTTCTATTCGAAACATGATTCGATAATGGTAATAATTTGGTCGATAATTGAATGAATTAAAAGGAGCAGCAGCCTCTCAACTTTCCGTCAAATTGCGCCCGTAAATCGGCCAACTCGTAACCGGCTGGACGAAAGAGATAACGAGGCGATAGCATTTAATATCGCGTTTTTCTCGGCCCCGTCGCCAATTTCTTCGGGTTTACGGGTTGGCTTTAGATTAGCCGTCGTACGTGCGGCGATCAGATTTTCCGCTGCTTTGTAAATTTACGTTCTCCGCGGGGCCTGTTACTCGACGATTTCCTAGGTGTACACACGGTGATTCCCGGTGTGCATCAACCCGCGTCCATCTACGCGTGCACCAGATCCGCGCGGAAATTATGGGTTGTTGTAATCTTGGTTAGCTCGACATTGCCCCACGGTGATACGATTATCCTGTCGATGCCGTCCAACCAGCATTCATGCTATTCCGCCTCATTTTCTGTGCAATTATGTTTTCAGGCTATCTATTGCAGCATCTAATGACGTTATACATATAGGTACCTATCGCGGCTAATTATACGGTCCTTCTTTGACGACCAGCGGAGACAACCGACCGAAACATATTCGACCATTCAATGTTTAACAAGCCTAGCTGAACGGGCTGCTGCTTAGTTACCCCCGCTCAAGGAATTAATCTATCCTGTCCCCGGCGCAATTATCCACGTGAATTAATGGTTAAGAGGCATCTGATTTTATGTGAGGATTCGTTAAGACTCCTTAATCCCGCGCCATTAAATTAATCGGGAACGTAGCCACGCGATGCACGAGGAAAGTCGGACACAGCTTCAACTTCGTGGAAGTTAATTGCTGCTTAACGTCGAACGAAACAATAATTAATGCGTCTTAATCAGGAACGCGGGCATAGAGATCTCTCCTCTACGAATTAGCTGGCCTGTTTCGTGTATCTTCGAGGATCGTAAATGTCCAATCTCGACATCCTCCTTTCCCTCGTCGCTGGTTATTTCGCGAAGACGGTAAATTTGAACTTCTTCGTCCGTACTTGTCGCGGCTCCCCTAAATTCTGCGTCAATATTTGCCTTTTATTCTCTGCCGAGGCAGGGGACGGATTTTCAACGGGTAATTGATAATCGTGGCTGAATACTGGGTACAGGCAAGAGACTTGAAACAGACACTAATGGTTCTACGTGGAAATTCCCGTTGCGTCGAGTGCACAATGCGGATCAACTGGCCATTAATTGCGGGCACGGTATCGAATTATCGGGTCTCAATTTTAACGAGAAACGTCGCCGAATTTTCGGAATTTCATCGATATCCTTCGATATTTGCATACGATACTCGTGTGCTGTCACCGAGCCAATTATTCGTGCATTCAGATTACTGGAAATCATTATCAGATTGGCTACTCAAGTAACTTTATACACTCACAGTGAATAAGGTATTCAATTCACTAAAAGCTCCGTAGAGCATGTTACTATTCCCTTAATCCGTATAATGTGGTCCATTATCTACAATTGCCCAAGAGTACCTACCGCTGTTTTAGCTATCGTACACATTTTTCTTCGTACAGCGATATATCTGTGGTTGTAACGAAAAACGACCCATGTCACATGTTTTCACTTTCGAGATATTGTCGTTGAAAGTTCCAAACACCAATTCTTCTTATTAGCAATGTTTCCTTGTTTTCTTCTTACGATATAAAAGTATATTTCCTTCACTTTGCATAATATTCAGTATTCGTATAATTAACGTAAATAATAATAAACAAAATAGTAATAATTTACATACACTTTAGGCAGAACGACATAAGTCCACTGGACTTGTGTTGTTCTGCTTGAACGTGTCGCAGTTAAGTAGTTTTTCTGACTACTTTTCCTTCTTTTACTTTCTATTTTGTCTTCTTTCGTTTTCTTCTGTGCTTTGCGTTGTTTTTTGTATAATACAAGTTACACATTTATGTATTATTGGCATTTCATAATGTGCTGTTTCTAGTAAAATAAAAATATGAAATATAATTTTGCTTATTTTATTTTACACAAAATACGTTATAGTATATGCAGATAAGTAAAAATAGAAAATAAAAAGCGATCACAAAGAAAAGATACGTCGTATTCTCCAAATTTTGTGGACTTCGGTTGTTTTGCCAAATGCGTATTAATTGAATATTGGACTTCGGTTAAATTGCATTATTTTTTCAACGTATAAAATTCGTTTTCATGCTTTTTTTTCAGATAGAAACACATCCAATATTCTGCAGTTGACTTAATGCATAAACTCAAATTTTTTGAAATTGTGACATGGGTCGTTTTTCCTTACAACCACAGATGTATGCACGATTACTAGAACGCAAAGCCACACAAGGTTAGCTCGGCGCTAGAAACGGATAATTCAATTTGGATTATAGATTTTTATGACCCGCCACCTTTGCAATACACTTGCATGCCGCACGAAACGCGGCAGGAAAACGCACCCGCCTGAAATATGTTCAATAATAAGCGAGTAAATACTCATTCCGCGGGAATTAGCTCAATCATAGAGTTTCACTTTAACAGTTAAGAGGGCGCGGGCGCCATAGTAACTCTCATACGAAGAAATAGATGCTGATTTCCCCTTGTTGAACATGCTCGACCAAACACCAATAAATGAGCGCGCTGCAATAATTGCGAGCGGAATAAAACAGTTAATAATCGAATCTCGACGGACCGTCGACCGGGAGCCGCGGAGAAACTTGGAAACCGTAGGAAATTATGCCCCTTTATCGCAATCGTACGGTTTCAAACATGCACGCGTTAGGTTACCGCAAAACGTCGATCATTCGCGTGCACATATGCAAAACCGAATGCCTGAAATGCCAGAAATCGGATTTCTCAAGGCGGCTCGCCTCCGGTTCGTTGGTAAACTTATTAACCACTGCGCCGCGGCCAGGAACACACGTTATTAAGCACCGGCAGTAATTAACGTAATTACTTTCCGGCCGTTGCATTAGCGGCGCGTACACTACGCTGCAACCAGTCTCGGTAATTACGAATTGCAAACCGTGCGATTTTAGGAATTACTGATAATGAAATACGACAGAGATCGGTGCATTAGTTATTTCGATGGCGTCTTCTTGTTAACGTGGCAATTTTCGTACGAAGGATCGCGTGGAGAAATGCACATTTGACGCAGGCTTCTAAATAGAATGGCTTTTACACTGCGTCATAGGGCTTACTGCATGGGAGTGAGATTAAACACTTCGTTTACTCTTGCATTCAGTTTCTTTCACCGTGTACCGTGAACTTCAGGTACCTGTGTGGGATATTCTTCGTATCGTGGTTCGGTGGATAAATTTACTACGACTGTACGTGTCTAAAAGCTAAGAGTCAGTCATCAATAACTTATTTTGAAGCAGCTGTTGGACGTTTCCTCGATGAGCCTTCGCTTGCGTTTCGTCACATCGCGAGGCGACACATTTATTATTCACCTTCTCCTGGTACGTGATGAGGAAGAAGGTTCGTATAATAATTCAGACAGGGAACCCCGTCCCTGCCTGTAACCTAGACAATGTTTTATAAAGTCGAGTCACAACAAAAGTAATCTTCATACAAGTTCCCCAAGCGAAGTGACCATTTTCAGCATTCTTACGTTTTACGTTCACTTTTACGCCAGATATTCTTCACTTCGTGTTTAATTTATGAAGGTAACCTTTAATTACGTTACACAAGTTTCGAAGGCGAGTATTTATGTCCCCTTGTGTTTGAGAAAGGCTTGGACGGGGGTGAAGAATAAAAGGCTGGCGCAGGCCGATTCGAAAAAGGATGCAGCTTCGTCTCATTGGATGAGACACCAGTTAATATTTCGTAATGTCGGTTGGCTAACGAACGCCATTCACTCGAAGCCCGACAAACGTATCCTGCATCGAACGCAGCCGACTCGTTCCGCGGTGCAATCCGCGGAGGCACTCGGTGCAGCGTGAATGGCGGCACGTGTACCAAGTGCCGCGCTAGAATTAATATGCCGGCGTTTCGTTTGAAGGGGAGAAAATAAAGGAGGAAATAAATTCCGAACGCCAATAGCCTTTTCTCTGGCTCTATCTTTCCAGGAAATTCTTCTTCATTATGCATGGGGAACCGACAGCCCCGACGTCTCCACAAGAATTCAAATGGCTGCATGCATGATACAAGTAATATCGTCGATATTTACTCGTCGAGTGACAGACGGATTATTAAACACAGGATGTCCAGTGATCTCTCCTAGAACCGGAAGAGCGTGGGTAGTTTGTTCAAAACTACATTCAAGAGGTTTCGGAGTCGAAAAGATCGACGTAGGTTAAAGATTCGACGACTCTACATTAGGGTGATCCACGGACTCATGGGAATTTTTTCTTGTATTCTTTCTTGCTCTCCATAAGCCTGTTTTTGTTCCTTACACCAAAAGAAGTGTGTATATCAAAAACTGACCCATATGAACCATATTTACAGGTCGCTACGATTTGCAACATTATTTTACACAATTATGTGTATATTATTCCTTCATAGTGTAACAAACACGCTGTTTTTGTGTCAGGAATAAAAATGACTTCCACTAGTTGCCTCAAAAAGAGAATCGTTAATTGGAAAGCAGATAGAAACTCTATTCCATGCCCCTACAATGGATTAATCCTAACAACCTCCAAATATTGTCCGACTAGACTCAAATTTTACACAGGTGTTAGTTAGCACGTTTGGAACAAAAGCAACCTTGTGGAAAACCTACATTTTATAATTAAAAAAAGTGGACCACCCTACTGTACCTCCAATGTACATCTTCCATTAAGTTTCCCAATTTCTACAATTATAATTCCTTCAACAATTACCAAAAGCCACTGCGACACCCCAATCTTCTCCGGACGCGCATACAAATTTGTCTCGGTACCACATTGCCGATACAATCTGCTTGGAACACAGACCAATCCCGCTTACCGCCCTGTCGGCGTAATCTGCCAGGAACACGAACCAATCTTAGATCGTTTCCAAGAGTGTCATTCAATAATGTAAACGTTCGTCGCCGCAAGACGTTCGATATCCCCAGGCATCGCTCGGGCCTCGTGGAAATCAGACTTGACCCTACGGCTGGCTCTGTTTGCCCGTTCGCTATTCATTCCCGAATTCACTGAAATCCGGAGCCGGATGAATTTACAAACACACGCACTCGGGATACACAAAACCGGTGTGTATCCCTTCGCGAGGTGAGCTGAACGAGCTCGGAGGGGACCCTAACGAGTGACGCGAAAGGAAAGGAGGAACGTGGAATGATCAAGGCCACCGAGAGCGAAGTGAAAATTTCGCTTTTACATCAAAGCGAGCATCGGTGGAGTGTACTGCACGTACGCCAATTGAGCCGTGCGCATGAGAGACAGTGTCGTTGTACGCCCGCCATTCGGGTTTAACGTCTCGCGCGTAATTTGCTCGGGACGAATCTTTTGTGCGTGCACGGCCAAAGGCCCGCAAGAACCCTCCAGTCAGCAACGCACGAAAGTCGTGCTAGTAATGAAGCTCTTGCGCCGCATAATGAATGGAATTACGTAAAAGCCACTTATCCAGCGTGCGCCGGGACGATAAGATCGTCGAATGTCTTTAATCTTTCATGGATTACGCTCGATCCATTTGCCAGGTGATCGTGGCAATACACTATTATCTTCGTCTACCACTCTTGGCGCTAGCTGGCGTTCGATCATTATCGATCATCAGCCCGTGCATCTACGGCTTCAGGCTCTGCCTTGATATGTGGGTCCTGATGAGCAGGTATAAGTATACTGCTCGGCGTAACTAGAAAAAGGTGTCTAGGTACCAGTCCCGGATTTAACGGGCGACTGAGGAGCAGTTATCGCCTGGGCCTATGCTCAGAAAGTCCTTCCAGGACTCTCATCTTAAAAAAAAAAGTATGATTTTATAGAAACACTATATACTTTTTCTGTACTACTACACTTAACCCGTTTTTAATATACTACCTCTTCATTTCCCCGGAAGAATACCTCTTTTTTCTTAAATCCACCACTGCTAAGTACCATTTTGCACACCAGCAAATCGGTACAAGCGAATTATTCGCAAGGTTAAAACTCGCGTGCAGCTCGGTATGGAAGATAACACGTGAACGGTCAATCACCAGACACGTCTGTGTATACGTTTGCATAGACACAGCAGCGCACACGCACGGCCATGTTAATAATTTAGATTACCGTGTCTCACGGATGGCGCTCCAACAATCGTAAATATTTAAACTCCTCCAGTCGTCGTTGGTGTTTATTCGGTTAACCGCAGAACCTCTTCTTTATGCGAAATCTGCGGACGTTCGGTTGTTTGAACGTGGGGGTGTTAAAAACTCTCTGCGTTCAATTATTGTTATTGGATCGTCGCGAAGATTTCTGTGAATTCCTTGTGACGAGAGTAAAGTGTGCCCCAGGTTGAAGATTCGCGTTAATGAATTCAGTTAAGACTGGCTACATCGCGGACAGTTTTCATTGGGCAACGTCCAAGCAATGACTAATGTCGAAAGAATTAATCTGAAATTAATTCGAGGCTCCGTCGAAATCGCCGCGATTACCACGAGAAAAAATATCGACTCTCGATCGATGTAATTACAGAATAATAAATCTCGAAACTCAGCCTGACCCAATCCTGCGATTCGTTTCGTTCGTGCGCACACCGGGCCGACGAATAAAAGGTTGAACGAAACGCGGAGGTAAGGGGCGTGCGCGAGATGTCGAGGAAGGGGGATAAAAATTAAGATGGGACGCCGATGAAGCCTCGATGGAATTTGACGCCCACGAGGCTTTTGTACCCAGGGCCCACGTGCCGGTTCAAACGAACGAGTGGGCTTGTTGCAAAACACCTCGATCCATGGTATCCGTATCACATTTTGAAAGTGCAACCAGCCTGCCCAACTACTTTTGTTCATTTATTACAGAGCAACGAAAGCGAATGACGCTGAAAGGACATTACTAATTAAATATGGACCTATTCGAAGCACTTAAAGCTACTAAGCGAATGCTCGGGTGGACTCAGTCCTCTTCAAAGAACCACCTTTTTAATCCCCACAAATTTCGACTACTCGAGCAAGTCAGTTTGCAAAGATAACTTTGACGGCGCATTTGGCGCGTCAAACATTCGGCTTTTGCTGTCGTCACTGTGTACAAAAGGGAGCAAATGCACTTAGCGACACGCCCTTCCTACGATCCATGGCGACGCGAGCCACGAAACCCGGCGCAAGCGTAAAACGGTGCAATTATGCGGTCTAATTACGGAATAGCACGTCTGTCCGCATATGTACCCTGTCCGACACAATTGCACTCGCATAACGCACAGTGTACACGTATCCACCTGCAGCAGCCCAAGTTACGACTACCGAGGATCTATTACGACGGGCGATCTACGATCGTCTGGAATGTAGTCTGCGGCGTCGTTGGTCTTCGGGGTGTGACGTCTTAAACTCATCGTCGTGGGTACGACATGCTGCGACCTGTTCAATATTTCTTTAGCCGATCACCGGTAAAACGGTAAAACCGTTCGAAGCGCGGCTCGAGCGGATGCGTTTATTATTGAGCGGCACTGTACCGTGTCCGTATCGTAATTCAGCGGCGCTCGTAAATGAGAAATGTTTGACCAACTTGCGCTGAATCCGTTTAAAACTGTTGGAGATAGGCGTGAGGCGTGTTTTGTTTGCTGAAGTCTATCGAAATCCCAGGGCGCGTCGCTAACGACGCCAGTGATTAAAGTCTTTGATTACAAGACCTTAGGAAAGAGAATAGACGAGAAGAACGAGCAGAGAAGGAAGAAGCTGAAACTCCTCAATAATGTACACTTTAATGTTCCGAAAGCAGCTCTGTGCTCGAGTAGAGAACGCAGAATGGCTGGGCTAAGTCGATTCAATTCGAAGGAAGTGAAATTTTTATGCAATTATAGAGAAACTGGGAATAATATTCGGTGAGGAGTATTGGTAACAGATACTTGCATTCCGACCGGCGCCATATTTAGGTTTAAATCCCAGGCAGTCGGGGAAGAATTAAGTGAAAGTTAAAATTCTATCACTCGACACTAAAGCTCGCCGAATCTCATAGTTACTACAAACATCGACCTAGTTTGGCAAGCGCCGGGTGATTCAACCCCATTTCGTTTAACCTTAATCGCGGCATAAATCGCTACCCATCTTTCCGAATTACGGCCCCGATACGATTTTCGAAGCATAAACTTCATGGAAACTTCATGATCGAATAATGGAAGTATTCAACGCTGCCGAAGCGCAGCTTCGGTGAACGAGTCGAAATTTATGGGAGCGAACGGTTCACTTCGGGGGAACAAAACGGTCGATCTGTTGTGGCTCGTTTAATCAGAGCGGTAGCAGGTGGTTGGCAGCGTTCCATCTTCGATTCGATGCTCGAATAATACAGTCCTGGGGGGTAGTACCTTATGGAATATTGTCCATCGAATTTTCAGTTTTCACGCGTATTCTCCATTTTCGTTTCAGCTTATCCTAACTATCACGCTGCTCTGCTAGAGATTTTAAGTCATTTCAAATGTATAAAATTGGTAAAAGACAAGGAAATCTGTATATAGCTCCGCAAAGAAGACCTTCTGTCGAACAAATACCCTGTGACGCTGAATTTAGAGTTGGCATCCTAGAGATCTTTGCAATCAAGCGCTAATTCCTCCATCCTCTGATTACAAGTTGACTCGAATCCTTTCTGACTCCAGCATTCGATTACGCTTCATCGACTTATTGGGCGTTTCAGAGAAATTCCGAGGACCAGCTAACGAACTCGGTGACCGAAATTGTGAGTTCCATAAAAGGACTAATTGTGAAAGGAGAGACGTAATCAATTTTCCTTTCAGAAATTTTAGTTCCAGGAAACTGTGGAAATTGCTCCGCGCGCTGTAAAATTCGATCGAAATTTTCGATAAATCAAGGTCCTTTCTGATAGAAAGAATGGTACTATAGAAAAAACATAGCACGGTATTGGCAGAAGGGAGAACCGTCATTTCGAGAGAAAAATTCACGGCTTTCTTCTTGTCAGAGCTTTTTTGTCCCAACAGTATCATTCGACGAAATTGGCGGCCGATATTGGATCTGTGATGAGATTCCTAATTGTCAAAAGGGAGGCAGAAGGGCATTTATTGGAGGCTCATCAGATTGGAGTAGTTCGATTTATCGTCCCTTAATTTCAGTAAATTAACAATGAAATCCTCCACGAGAACATTTATCCACCCGTGATCTCTCGAAGAATATTCGTCAGACGATTTGAAGCAACAATTTTCATTCTTAAATGACAGATAAAACTGAAGTGTCAGATAATTCATTAATTTAAACTGGAAGGACTGCAAGGATAATTCCCATAAAACCCAGGTTTAAAGAAAAATTGAAGTTCCGTTGAGCGCAGAAGGGAGTGGCCAGGAAGAATTTTTTCTGGAAATTGGATCTCTCGTGTAATCTCTTTCGGGATCGGAGAATTGCTGGAAGGGAAAAAGGGCCACGTGGGTCCTGATGCAAGGGAGGAATTCAACACGGCGGGATCACTCCCAGCTTCCGGAAATGATATTATCGTGTATTCGCATAATGAAACGATCGCACAATGAGCGCGTGGGCACCCTCGTCAGAAAGCAGGGTACGTTTCCACACCGAGAAACAATGAGATTTCCTCGTCGGTTGCGAGAGCTGCTTATTCGGCGCGTACTCTGGATTAGATTAGATTAAAGGAGACTTCAACTTCGAAGCTCGTTGCCGCGTATTAGGACCATTTGTTTGCACCGCCAAAGTGTTAAACCGTTTGGAAAACCGCCATGGCTTGTCTACGCATGTAAAGTACCAATTTGACTGACGCAAGTTCCCACAAACCAATCAACTACCAAATACAATTAACCGATATAATTTGAATGCTCCGTTTCCACGGGATTACGTACTAGCTCGTGAATAGCCGATAACTTATAACTGGACTGTAAATACTGATTTAATTGCTTTGCGTTATATTGCCCCATTTCCGTTCGACGACCATGTTGACTCTGAAAATCAGCAGCTGGCACATAACCGATCGCCACGTAGCTAAGTGTGGTACCTATAATCGAGCTTCATGCCCTACTACATATCCGCGTCCCTCCCGCTCATTGCAGTTCACTTTCAGTAGAATCTCCATAGAATGCGATCAAGAGTGAAGGGCTCACGGTTTTTCTTCCGCCAGGATCCACGTCAATAACTCGGAAAGGATACGGAGGATTCAGGACGAAGGGAAGGAACGAGGCTATAACCCGAAAATCTCGTGAAAGGACGGAGCTCCCCTTTCCGTCTCGCAATTACGATCCCGGAGGAATCTCGTCCGATGAAGTGTGCCCTTACCCCGACGTAAAAACTGGGGATCACGCGAGCGGCTACAATCTTTCTTGCGGTAACGAGATTTTATGAACGGGGAGGGGACAAACGTTTTATCTCGACACACGGTTAATAACCGCGAGATTTGCGACGGGGTCGACCATTAGCGTTACCAGAGTGTAAAATCTTGCTGCTTGCGGTACCGTTTTACGAGGTCGCTTCCAAACAGTCGACGCGAGCGTATCGTGATTCTTGAAACCCAGCGAATATGAATCTCCCCCGTTATTATTGCGTCAGCGAAGTCACCGTGATAAATTGAAACGCAAAACCGGATTAATTGGATTAATTCATTATCCCGGTATTATTTCACGGTGGCCGTTTTACCGAGTAGAACGCGTATACAGCTGGGAGAGCGTATCGCGAAGCGGTGTGCGCTGGCTCCCTCATCGAGGAGGTTAGGGAAACAGATTGGCCGCTGGCCAGATTACTTCGCGAGAGGAACGTGGAAAAGAGTCAGTGGAATGAGTCGTTTTTCACCCGCCTGGCCTACCGCAAGGGAGACGCGACAATTATGAAGAGATATTTCATCGACGCAACGTGTTATTATACCACTGTTAAACGTGGCTGCTTAATGTGACAGTAAATTAAACGATTCCCCTAGAATCTTAGAAAACGAGGTGGTGGAATGTAACGCGAAATATGTTTCGAGAAAATAGCGTTGCTTTCTAATTCCTAAAGTTTCGTAGTTAATTTCGCCGCTCGTTGCAAGGGAACTTCTTTATAACTGGATGAAACCTTCCTCCTTTGCGCCGCTTTTCCCGTCCCGTTAGATCCCCCGGCTTTTTGCAACGCGCTGCAGACGAAACTCTCGTCTGAATACGCTCGCGTGCAAGAAGTTCCTGCGCGCAGGAAGCGCGGAGTAAGTTCTTTGACAATCCATCGATCCGTGAAACTCGGCGAGGACCATCCGCGTTCGAGGGCCCTCGAGAAATCTTCGGGAACGCTGGTCTCTTTACAGATGCACCATTACGTCATTACTGTGTATACTCTCTGTCTGACTCTGTAACCCGGAAGTCTTTGGCAACATAATTGTTCCGCTGGTTGGCAAACATCTCGCGATATTTAACAGCAATTACGTTAAAAGATTACATCTCTCTGAGATCTAAGATCTCTAAGATTCTTCTGGATCCATATTTAATCAAATTCAAGCATGTTTCATTTGACATGGAACAATTTAAGTGGGCTCGATATTTTGAGAACTGCGATCTTGTGAAAACTTCATTGTGGTCCACTGAGTCCGCTTATCATTAAAAAAAAAGACAGATATATGGAGGGCTGAGAATCATAGTGGTGTAAGTGCAAATTTGGATAATTTGAGTTAATAACAATTTTTTAATTCTAAAGGCTCCATCTGTTTACTGTCATAGTGAGTTATGTTATAACTTTAGCCTTGACTGAGAAATATGAATATTTCTCTTTAGGTTTAACCAAACTATTTAACAAGAGTAGAGCGTTTCAGAACATACTGGTGTAAGTCCGACTAATTTTAAATGTCGTTATCAAGTTGTCACTTATCAGCATAACGCATGGACAGTATAAATTGATATAACGAATGTACTAATGCTGATTGGAGCCTGTTCCAGAAATAAAATAAAAATTAAATTTTTTTTAAATTTGTAAGCCGGTATGTACATATTTATTATGGTATTAGTTTGAACCCTTAGACGTGTTCTTACAGCTGTAATATGTATGTAGAGTTTCTTACAACAGTAAATGCAATGCATTGCTTTACGAGAAACACCATGCGAGTAATTAGGCGCAATTATATAACCGTGGTAACGGATCGTTAACCAGGTCTGTTACATAACTGTGACACTAATTAATCAACCATTCCATGATCAAGTATCCAGAGACCATAAAATGAGGTAATTGGAAGGTTTCAATTTAAAGTTGCCAAGTTATAAGGTCACCCATTCAGTTGATTTGAAGAGGCTTCGCCAGCAATTTCGAAGCAAAGAACATTGCCCGCGGGAGTTGTCAAATCGTCAATCCTTTGAGTGAAGGATCCTTTGGCGAGTCGCTCGTCTTCTTCAGCGTTCGCGTCGCTCCAACAGCGTGGAAAGTGCGGCGCCGAGTAATTTTAAGGTCTCGCAAGGTTTCGGAGCCTCGCATTGTCGGGTCTCACACGCGAACGAGCAAGGAAAAATATTCTTAGGACGAGCGTAAGGGGAGGAAAGCGTGCCGAATAATAGCCGCACCGAGAAGACGAGACGAAATTATTACCGTGTCCTAGGTGACAAAGAATCCTCACCTCGGCCTTCGTACACTCGGAGATGCGGTCGAGGCAAACTGGGTCAGGTGTGTGTTCGCCTCTCTACGTTCGCGCGCGTGTGTATATGTGTGCCCGAGCGCGAATTCAAGAACTGTCGTATTGTCAACGCGAAAGGAATATCCGGGGACGAGGTATCATTTTCCAACAACCTGGAAATCCATCATAAAAGTTGGCGGAATTAATTGCATCCCGCTGTTTTCTTTCAAAGCCGCCCTGGCACTGTTTCGCTTTCGTTCGTACTGTGTCCCTCGAAAAGTAATTGGCTGAAAGTAATTTTGAGGGAACGGTATTCTCGTGTAAAATCTTGAAATGTTCAATTAAAGTAAACCAGAGTACCTACTGCTCCAACCGATGAATTACAGTCCTTCGTTTAAACTCGTACCGTTGTTACGTGGATATTTACATTCGAATTTAAAAACAGTAACACTTCTCCAACCGTGTAATGTATGAATGCACTATTTAATTTCTACTATTGGCATATTTCCATCTAGGACAATAATATTGGAAATTTTTTTGCGGATGATGATAATCATATCTGGTCTGTCGAGTGAAGCTTGCGCTTATATTTCTACGAAATACTTTTGTCTGTGCTTCCCGTGACAGAAACTCGTTCGAATAGAAGCGAAGTTTACTTCCATAAGCTGTCTTATCTTCGAATTCCAACAGCCTCCCCGCTGCAGATTTCACGGTGGCTGTCTAGAGAGGATTTACAAGGGATTTCCCGGAGTTACGAGTTGGCTTGCTAGGTGACAACGGCCGGCCCAATGAAAAGCCGGGGTGAATGCAACGCGATGTACCTACTCGGCAACGGGCGCATCGGCACGCGTATTTTATGCGTGACGTTGGGTCGTATGCTGAATGGACAGCCACGGCGGGAAGGATGCGGTTAACCTCGCTAGTTTCGTGTTTCCTACGAAGGTGAAGCGCCGATGCACACACACAAGGCATTCCCTTTAGAGGGATCCAGAAATATGTTACTTTTCCCACCAACCCCTGAAACGATTTGCCTTCTTATCGATCTCAACTGAACATACATATAGGTACCACGTGAAACGCCTCACCTAGTTCCACGATTACAATTCCGCCTGGATAAAAGAAGATTCAGTTTCTTTAATTTCCACATAATATCGACGGTATTAGACTATCGATCGGGGTACCCTTTCAGAAGATACAGTTTACACTAGAAATGCTAGAGTAGTGTCAACCCGTACCGCGAAAACCACGAGCTCCTCGGAGCCAGCGTTCGTCGGTGGAAGATTGAATACTCTCTCGGTGAGTGACAGCAGACTATGGTAGCCAGATTTTCAAATGGAATTACGGAAGTCTCCCCGCGCGATTGTCTCCGCGCCCTCAGCTGTGATGGAAATAAATGTCGACGAAAACGTAACGTCTGCGAACGTCTCTTTACGGATGTTTATATCGTTGCTCGCGGCGGGAAAGGCACGTCGCGACGTGAGCATAGGTAGAGAGGCAACCCCCCTGTACAAGGCAGGTTCTTCCAAGACCAGTTTTTCTTTAATGCCGCACGCCGGTCGGCTCTTCATGAAGCAGTTTCTGCTGAAGCAGACAATGCACGATACGGACGAGGCAGCCTCGGGGGGCTCGTATTTCATTGATATTGCATCGTGAATTCCCGACCTAAATCACATTCTGATAGCCAACCAACCCCTCCGCTCCTCCCTTTCTTCATCCTCTCCTATTTTTGCCACCGTCCCCCGCCCATCCCCTCTTTCTATTCTCTCCTCCTCTCTGTATCGTATCGCGAAATTATTCACAAGCGGGGCCCCGAGGAAACTCGGGGAACACGAGCCGCCTTCCGCCGAAGGCTTTCATTGGACATCTTCCCCGTTGCATTTGTTCGCAGCCGTCTCGCGATCTCGCTCTTGAATATTCCATTTCGACGTCCTTACGGGCTTATTACACAGAGAGCCTGTGTTACTCTGCAATTTATGCGTTTTTCGGCGATCAATTATCACGTCAAATCATTTCTCTTGTAAAGCTGGCCATGTATATTTTCGGATAGAGTTTGATAGTTTAAATCCTCCGCTGATAAAGTGAACAGCTACTGTCGCGCAACGAGTACAGCGGGGGCCATTTGATAAGATGTAGGTGTACGATAAAGAGAAACAGGTGGAACGTAAGATACACGCCCAATTTTCATAAATTTTTTTCTACTTCAACTTTAAGCAAAAATATTATTGTCTTTATTTCCTTTTATACCTTCTGTTAACTTTTACGATTATTTCAGAACCGAGAGGAAAGAAAAACAAGAATGTTTTTCCATGTCGGTATAATTGTTCTCCAGCGGTTTCAGCGGCCACATGTTCCGACTGAGGTGAACGGAAACTTTGTTTCAACCGGAAGACGATTAATCTTTGCTTTCGTCGAATTAATAATTCATTCTCTAGTGCCTTTGGGCTTTGACGATTAATCGTCTTTCCGCCCCCACTACCGTTTCCACCTTCTCGTAATCTTTTTCATCATTCACTCCTCTGTTTAACGGTTTTAAGAAATTATGCAGCAAGTTTCAACGAGGCTACGTTCTCTATTGCGTTACGTGGGAAAACCACGGGTCGAAAAATTTCCATAGTATGAAATATACACTCAACAGTACTTTCTTTAAATTCATCTTGCAACGAAAAAAAATTTCCCCTTTTCTTTGAACGACGAATTGCCTATGCACCAAGTTGTTTTCATTTCACCGTCACTTCTGTTTTACCTTTACTCTCTCTCCCTCTCTTTCTCCCTGTTTGTCGACCCGAGGATTATTCAGCAAAGGGAGCTCGAGCAAAGTGGATCGGGAATTCTTTTATCGCCGCATCTGTTTCGAGTCCACTTTATACGAGGGACTATTATAAGCTAAACAATCCATTCATTGAAATACAGGGGGCTGTTTGGCGAAGCCTTTCTAGACGCGAAATCGCAGAAGGTAATGAACGATCAAATTGTTTCACTTCCGGTCGGCAAAATTAATGAGGAGGACAATGGATTAAAGACAGTCTCGATTCCTAAGCAATATAATAGATGTTCTTGCTACAAGAGTGATAACAGTGATAGAGCAACACCTGAAACAGGTGTCTTATCGTTGAAGAAAATTTGACTTCTATAGAATTGCAATCTTATTCTTGTTAAGTGATTGCGATCGTGTGATCTCTCTATAGACAAGACCGTGTCGTCAGTCTGTAGACATTTTGTAATTCGTCGTGCTGACACGAACAGAATTAATTAGCGCCGAGTCATCACTTTCCACGCCACCCCAACCTCAAAAACCGTTTCTCACTATGGAAGATCAATGACCCCACTTTTTCTCAGCATTCCATCGTACGGGCATAGTTAAAGCGTGCTTTAAAAAATACATATATACGCATACTTTCCCTGAATTCCGACTTTCGTCGGGGAATTTCTTGAAATTTCTTGAAATTTCACCACCGCACAGGCCACGAGGTTTCCCTTTCGAAGCTTCAACCGCTAACATAGTAAAATTCTGTTCAGATTATACCTAATAACGCGTGTAATGGAAAACTCGCAGCCGGAACCATTTCGCCAAGCTTTACGGCCACGGCACTTAAATCCGGGGGTTCCGTAGTCGACTAATAAAATTCGGGAAACAACGTAAATTGCTGGAATAAACTCTTTACACGGTGGATGGGGAAACATTGACGTTCGAGTAATCGAGTTCAAAGTAACCCCTTTTAATGACTCGAACGAAATTTTATAACCGTCTCTTAACGCGTGCGTGTTCGCCAGCTCGCGACTGTGTGGATGCAAAGTTTTCATCGGCAATTAATAAAACGGAATTTACTTAAAAGGCTCTACGCTGGTCGGCGTTAAACGAACGGGCCCGTAACTTTGCGTTTCGCGTTCGAAGCCACGAACAACGCGACTATGCTCCATCCGCTATCCACGAAAATTTCGTTCGATTTGCTCGTCGAAAGATTCAATTAATTTGGCCGTGTCTGCCGTTAAAGGCCCCCCGATGGCGTTCCCATTCACGTGGATTTCGTGTTTCGCGGCGATACCAAGTGTTTATCGATCGGGACGGAAATAATGCCGAGGAACCGCCGGCTATCGAACGGTTACCAGGGACTGTGTCCTCTCGTTCAGCAAAAATGCAGCGAAAATACCAACGTATAATTGGGCGCGTCCTACTAAAAGAGGAACAATCGCGCGGCAACGGCTCTGCGAAATTTATAATGCACACGAATGTTCTTTAGTGGAACGCACATATATATCGCGTTACGATACTGCGACCAGCGTGGAATTTAATAACAAGAGTAGGTATAAAGTATGAAATTTATATCCGCTCCCTTTCGATATTCGATATGTTTACACATCGTATTGTATAATACACACTCGTTCAAATTAAAATTACATCCCATTTGTTTTTAAGATTGATGATATTCTTTGCAATATCTGGGTGTTGCTCTTCAAGTATATAATGATATATAACTTTGTGAGCGTGCTCTAACCGTTTTGATAACGAACGAATCTGTTATAGTCTGTTATAAAATCCTATGGTGTATGGAATTGATATGATCGAATATTTGAAAGTTAAAGGAATCGTTGTAGGAAAGACTCCAGTTCTGGAGAGATGTTTGACTTACAAGACACGTACAGGTGGAGGACTACGTTTCCACGTTGGACTACATATTCTCTCAAACGTTTGCCACCGTATAACCTACACGATCTGTGTGTACATATTTTAATCGCTAGAGCGAGTAGAACACGCTCTTGAAGTTAGATATCTCGTTCCAGGGCCTCTGTGTGCCTTTGTCGTGCCCTTCTTGGTTGCTTCAGGCATTGAAATACAAGCTTCTCGTTCGATAAGAAAAAAAATATGGTATAAAGGGTTCTTGAACTCTTACTTGTCGATCTTGGCTCGGGCCATGTTGTCCCAGCTACGAACAGGGCAGTTGAGCTTGCCAAAGGACAATTCCCTGGATAAATAGGCGGAGCAGTGCCAGCTGTGCCTCCAGAAGATACTTCCGCTCACCCTTTCTCGGTTCTTCAGCGTCGACACCGCACCTTTCTCACTCATTTCACTATCGCCGACGAATCTTTCCCCGTCGAACACGATTCACGCGTTCACGATCATACCGACCCCCGCAATTATTCGACTTAAGGGACAGTGATTGGGAACGATCTCTCTCAAGCAGCGTCGTCGGTTCCTGCGTCGGGGGCGCAACTTCCGAGCTTACATTTTGACGTCGACCGATCGATATCGACGGGTTATTTACTTCTCCCCCGTGATACGACTTTCAGGCAGGTTCATGGAATTTCAGAGTTTTATCGTCGCCCGGCGAATTTTATCAAGCGCGACTCGTTATCAATCACGGGAAGCTCCTATCACTAGGTCCCACATTTCTATCGCGCTCCAGGGATCGCGGGACCTCTCGTTCCCTTCTTCTTCCTTCTTTTTTTATTACCGTGAATTTCGACAATCGATGAAACCGCTTCACGTTCACTCCGAAAACATTTTCATCTACGGGAAAAGAAACAAAAATGTTTACGTAACGAAAGGGAAGTTAACGTCGATTCCTATGATCGGACCCAGCGTCGACGTTCCATCGGAAAGTTTTACCCGGTTCTTGGAAACTTCTGTACGTGACCGGTTTCACGTACAATCGATCCTCGGGGCAGAGAGCCTCGAGCACCTCGACGTCTTCGCGAAGCTGTACGCCTTCGTTTAATAAAATAGTTCTATTACTATCGGTCTCGTGGATCCCCGTTTCTTATCCAAGCTACGAGTTCGCTGTAGTTTCGCGATAGCCTAGAATCAAGTCATTCTTCCGTGTAACGCATCCGTAATACCGATACTATATAGAAACTTTCGAGTTGCGATATCCTCGAACACGATGTGTGAAATGTGACCAAAGAAAATAGGCTACCAGAATTGCTATTAAGCATATAATCAGTGTTAAGAATTTATCAGCTATCTCTCCAGTTGTTAGGGACCTCGTGGAACGAGTGATCCTTTCGACACCTGCACTGCACTGTACAAAATGTGTCCACTCTGTTTATTCACTTTAGGTAAGACACCTGAGCTACAGGCTCCTGAAGAAAGGAGAACGGATCTGCGGGTGGACGGAGACCGTTCACCTCCACCAGTTTTCCCACTTTTTCCTATTGCTCAGCTTCTTCAGTTTTGCTCGCCAGACCAATACGGGGCTAATGAAACTGCCGGAAACCGAGGGACATTCCCGGGGCGTTCTGTGTTTGGTGGAACAGCCCGTGCGGAAGTTCGAGGTTGACGTTAACCAAGGAAAACCCACCGACCACGAATCGATTGCGGATTAGTAGGTACCCCCGGTGGTAATCGAAAATTGTTAAGCTCCCGTGTAATTCGCCGGGGCTCGGACAATTTCAGGGACGACATTCGAGAATTTCTATCGATATTCAGGGGAATATTTCAACGCCCCCGGAGAATCTGAGTCAACGAGTTCGCCCTTAATTAAGAGAGAAGTAGCAGCAGCTCAGAATCCCGCTGACTGCGGGGCTTGAAATTTCCGAATAACTGCGCGTCGCGGTCTCCTAATGAAGACGGTGCAACGGTGAATTTCAAAAGATGACTGAGTAACCGCATTTATGTGCGCGAGAAATGTTTATATTTTTTAAAGTACTATCCCCTTTTTCTAATAAATATCAATGGCGCGATTCCACGGTAGACGTGATTCAGACAGAGATTGCGAAAGAAGAACCGGCGAAGGTCGTCCTCGTCACTTCCTTTGTTAACTCATCTTTCTCTCCTGCTGCTGCCTCTGTACGCAATCTGAGTCACGTTCTACAAATCTACGGAGCTTATCTAAGCGGAAGGAACGAAAGACGAGCCGCGGATATCTTTAATTCGAGCTGGGACGAAGGTGAACAGGTTTGCGGCGAGGATCTCGCGAGTGCAGGTCGACCTACTGCACTCGATGGACCAGCGGACATATTTTCGAACGTTCAAGGACGGTCGATCGCGTGCACCTCGCCGCGGAGAAAACGATCCTCTTTTTGCGAGGACGAACGAACGCAGCCATGTTGACCCGACCGATGTTTACCCACCCTCCGAATTTCCTTCGTTACCTAAGGTTCGTTCGGTTGATGAAGCAAACTAAACGTTTTTTTTGGAGTTGAACCGTTTTTTAGAATCGACCGACGACAGACTACCACGTTCACGGAATACATCTGTCATACGTGTATGCGTTTCCATACGTAGCCGAGTTAAAAAACGTTAATCGCTTCATTAATTATGTAATACTGAACCACGAAATAAAAGATTAAATTAACAATTTCAACAAGGGAGAAATAATACGAGTTTTAAAAGAAAATTGACAAATTTAAGAAGGAGAAACAGTGGAGTACAAAATCCACTCCGATATTCGCGCTGTAAGCCATGAAAGCTACTCGAGAATTTATAAACCCGCCCAATGTTGTCCACTAATAATTTGAAAATGGTTTAACTAAAAAAGTAGGCGAATGTGGTTCGTAAAATGGAACGTTGTCGCTGAGATCCAATCGCAATCGATCTGTTTTTCAAATGCATATAACTTTCATGGAGTCCAGTCTAACGTAGCCTGTCGTTTTGGAGTGACGGACAGTTGGAGGAGAATAGAAGAGATAGAAATCATAACATACCACATTGAGAATTTGTAGAGACGTCGGTAAACAAAATGCGCGTGGGAGGATGCGCAGAGAGGCGTGGAGGAACACGTTGATAAGACCGATAAAGGAACGTCACAACGATACGACATGCATCCGAGTCGAAGGCGCGCGGTGTACTGGCGTCTCGATCGCAGCGCCGCGCCGCTCCGCGCCAATACACCGGCGCGTCGCGATGCGCCGTGGCAACCACTTTGGTATCACCGAGCCGGTTCGCGAACCGGTGTGCTCGCCAACACTTGTTCCCAGCACAAGGAGATGGCACACTTGAAACGATCCGCATGCAATTCCAGTTCTTATTAAAATTCTCATTTCATGTGCGAGACGTGCATCTTTTTAATAAATCTGATAGGTTCCAGGAGATTTGTCGCTTTAACATTCATTCCCGTTTCCACTGTGAATAATAGAAAGAGGAGTATCACAGAAGTAATTGCGTCTATGATAATAATGAAATTATTTTTATAATTCATGACATAGGTACCTACTTTCTGATCTGAGAGATTGGATATCAGGATCCTGGAAACGATTATAGACGACCTTTAGAGATGTAGAGCACGATATAGATAATACCGGTTCCATGAGACTCGATACAGACGACCCCTGACACTTGTGACACGATATGAACGACTCTGAACCTGTGAAGCCAGATAGTGTCAACCCCAGAAATTGACTTGACCCCGAGAGACTTGGGGAGGTAAGGTACATACCTAGATGCAATAGGAGCTTCAGGGACTTAGGATTCGTCAGATTATGGGGGTTCCAAGGACCCAACGGGGTCTACCAGACTCTAAGGACTCCGAGGACCCAAGAGATCCCAAGGACTCAAAGGACTGGTGATCTTGATTTACATATGTCTCGTGTACTCAGGGTCATCTGCATAAGGTCACTCGCAACCATGAACGTGGAACCTTGTATATTGATTTTTTTGGATCTGCCTTAATCTTCTGATGTCTGCGCAACTCGAAAACATTAAAATCGAATTGCCTTAACCCAACCTCCTCCCTGCCACTATACATCACAGAATTTAATTAAACAACAGTTATTACGCTGCAGAGAAATCCACAGGACCTTTTCACAGTCATACTAAATCTTTCAATACCAGATGGAAGGAAATCTTCGGCTAGACGTTCAAATTGCAAAAGTGTCGATATCAAATGCGTACGTGCGTTCAGTTGGCAACAATCGTAGTAATTTTTATCGGGACCTTTGCCGATTAATCACGTTCGCATTCGATAGAATCCGACAGGTTTATGAATCACGATTCGTAACGCGCAAGGGGAAGGGTACAAACGTTCCTTATCGCGTGCTATGCTCGAGTTGTTCAAACAATTTCCTGCTAAAGCTCGGGCGCGATCCTACTCGCTCCTGACGAAGTACCATTTTAACATTTCAACTAGAAAGGCTCCGTTTTGCAACGTATGTGCCCAATTACCTACACGTACCGGTATGCGTCGAGCACTTTGACCCGTTCACAGAGACGCGAGGGACGATGAAGTCCTATGGAATTCGTCACAGGCACAATGCAATCTATTGAACTCGACGATCGTCGAATTGTTGATCCATGATTAACCGCAGGGAGGTTCTGTCGAAAGAATTGAATTAAAGACCGAGGACTTGTCGGAGGAAAGATTAGATCAGCGCATACTTTCTGCGTATCGTAAGGCAGCCAGGCTTGATCTCAGCGTTCTTGCCGTTAGAACAAAGGCGCGTAACGATCATTACATTCGGTCGTTAATATCAGACGTCTGCGCCAGGTATGCATGTGTGGGCGCTACCGAATACGCCGCCACTTGCAATTTGCATTGAAAACCGCCCCGAGCTGATCTCCGCTTCGACTCGCATATATCATACCAACGATACTTATGGCTGCTCGCAGTTTTGACTTTCGTGCAACTCATTTCGCCATTGACGCCGCGTCTGGGATGTCTGAAAGGTTTGGGCAGTTAGTCTTGTAACAAGTACGCCTTCTTTTCCTCAACGTCTGTCTCCTAACGACAAAGTCAATCGAGCGTCGAGCTACTCACGGGTTTTCCAACTGGACCAATAGATATTTCCTCACGATTGACTCCCAAAGAGATCACCCTCAGACTCTCCCGAGTCCATTCGTGAACGCGAAGGCGTTCGAGCGAATCCGTAAATTCCCCAAACCGTATCTTCAGGCTCCTCTTTGTGCTCGATTCTGCTCGATTCAGCTCGATTCTGCTCGAGCTGATTCGCGAGACGTCCTGGTTCCATCTATTTTACCGGGCTCATTGATTTGCGAAGCACTCGGGGATCTGTTTACGACGCGCAGGACACGTTCCTCTCACGACGTGCCTTCATTCGCTCGACTTTCCCCGCACGGTCGTGCATCGTAATCTCATGGGCGAATTTTAAGTACAGTTCCCCCCCTGGTGAAGTTTCATTACTCGGGACTGCTCGCCCGGCGTATCGAGATTGAACGTTTAGGTGCGTCGCAGATTGAACGCGTGGGCACGGCTCCCTTTAGCGAAATTTCTAATTAGCGTGCGTGTAATTTTCCGAACGGGACGCATAAATTCTGCGTGCCGGGGCGCAACTGTTCGAAACTTGTCAAACATTACGGCCAGTGTTATTCGGAAACTCCGTGAAGTTTCTAAGGAGAAGGGAGCGAATTAAACGAGACCTGGTGCCGGCCCTTTCTCGGCTTCGGCGTCGTGTTCCACGTGACTGATCCGAATATCACGGCCGAGTGTGTTCTATTCGCCCGGTACCTCGTAATTTATGCTCACAATCAGACCAGCATCCATCCTCCAGAGTACATGCGCGAGTACAAACAGAACGATGAACATGTACATGGAATGGCACCGGTAACAGCAATTTCTCAGAAGTCTGTACGCAGATAATAGTTGACAACAAATGGGTTGTACGACGACGCCTTCGACTTTGATATTAATCCAACAGGAATTGTTCATGCAAATGATTTCATTTAACCGAAGATGATGAAGTTGTGGAGCACGGAAAGCATGTCCATTCTCGATAATGTAGTTGTGAGCTTCCTTGTTTTCTGATAAGTAGGCATCAGATATGCAAAGTTAATTAAAGGCTAGCGATCTGAATAAGTATACCATATGTGGTATAGAAATGTATGAGTATTTAAAAAAACAAGGGTAGTGCTTATAATTATTATAATATAGGATTGAACTTTAAGAGTATCTACGCTTTTTCTTTCATTCCTTCTGAGGATTGCTTTTATTGTATTTTTTCTCACTGATCGTCAGGTTTAAGGGCACTCCCCGATCGAAACATAAAAAAAATTGTTTGCATATTTTTATCCCATGACATCTAACAAATGGTAAAATTTTAGAACGAAATTCCTATCGGTGCACATTTCACAGGCAGTTCAGGGGGGTCAACAGTGTGACGGCCTTAAAAATAGGTGTTTTTGAAGATGGATTGTGACACAGTTATAATAGATAAAAATGTGATTTTTCTTTTAATTAATAATAAATTTATTAATCTAAAAAAAGAATCAATTTTTGTTTTAATCGAATAAACGCATGGAAAATAGGACGCTTACGGGCAAGTCCCTTTCACTAGACGAACGCGCTCGACGTCAAACTTTAAGCACGTTTTTCTTGAAACTATTTTTAAGGACCGAATCTAAAATTTCAAATGGGATTCTACTCGTAATTACACTGGCTTCCGCGCTACCCTCTATTGCGAATTTTCTTCCGCTCAATTTTTTTACAAATCATTTTTGTGCAAAAAACCCATGTTTCCGGACCCTATCGTTTGAACATATGACAATCATCGCCCAGTTATTACATAACACTGCCTGAGGGTAACGCGATAACCACACATGTGTAATTAAAAAATATTTTCGTGTTTTTGATTTTGGATGATCCTGTCTAAAGTTATCGTGGCGATAGTCCAGGTCAGTTTTTTTTACAACGATGCAGCACGCAATGCGTATCAGAGGCAAGGGTGGGCAAAAATGAAATAAAAAAATTGTTTTATACTCTACATTTATAGCAGAATGAAATGCAAAAAGTTTTAAACCCATACATCATATACTTTTTTCTAGAAAAAATCATAAATGTCACCTATGTTTTCGCGCGATTTGACCGGGGGGTGCCCTTAAAATCTATCGCGCATTTTGGCAAATCGAATCAGAGAAATGAATAATAATTAAATAATTGTCGCTGCGCTTCGGCCATCAATTTTTTAAAAAGTTTTCTCTTCGTATTGCCGCGCTTCGCCAAAATGCGCGACGGCCTTTATTCACAATTCGCATTATTATTGACTTGACTGCCATGTTTAGCGAAACAAAATCCAATTAAAATCGAACGCAATCCGCATTCGTACGACAACCTACGGCCTACAGCAATCCGTCGAGTATTATCATTTCCTCTTCCATGCTCTTGTTGATCCCCCTTTGCTCTCTTCCTTTCTTATGGAGGAAATGTTATATACACAAGCTATATGCACCAGTCTAAATATTGAATTCCGATACGTAGTATTAAACTTTCCTCTCCAATGCACCTGCATCCAATTTACCTTGAATGAAACTCTGTTTCTACGATTTACTAGAAAAAGACGAAGATCTTTAACTGCAAAGGCCTCGTTTGAAATTCATACCGCGCTTTGGACGAATAAATAATTACATATATTCGAGCCGTATAATGCGTTCAACGAGATGCGTAATTGCTGTCGCGCATATTTTACGAGTCGGTTGTAATGCCGCCAGGAATTCCCGTTATTAATCCAGCCCATTATGTGACATGCTAACGTAGGAGTATTATGGGACGTGTTTGTGGAATAAGTAGACGACGATGCTTAGACTGCAGAAAATAAATTGGGCTGCTTCAAGTTTAAACAAGTCAACAATTTTAAAAAAATACAAAATATGTTTTCCATATTCCATTAAATAATTCCCAATTTAAGGACCATTCCCTATTTATCATTATTCTTGCAACCATCTTAAATATTCCCTCCTCGTTACTGTGTCTCTGGTGACACACTATAAACAGTGCTACTTATCACGAAATGCGAAAGCACGCCTTCCCCGTTTACGAGTCTTGAAAATGTAATAGTCGATGTAGCATATGCTCCTGCCATGAACGTTTCATCCGTGAACCTCGAAACTTTAAAGCTCCATAACGTCATGAAAAATGGCTCGGCAGACGGGAAATAAAAACCACCCCAAGGTGCCAGCGTCGACACAGGCGTACGCCCCGCTTTTATAGGTATCCTTATCGCAATCCATTTGCATGTAACGTTGTAACCTAGGCGAGCACGTCAACTCTGTTGCGGGAACGTTGACCGTGAATAGAAATTACTCGCGTGCTGAGGCGCGTTTTTTAAGCATGAAAGATTTCATCGAATTACTGTCGCCTGAACCACCGATTTCCAGATAGCTAAAATGAAGCCACTTTAAAGGATTCCGTTCTCGAGGCACGGCTTGGATTCTTGGCTTTCAGCGGACGTCAGCAATGCGCTGGTTCTAATATTTCGACAATCAGTTACTCATCGCTTAAATCAGTTTCTGGAAATCCCGCGGCGACTGTAATTCAGGTTTCGTTAGTGGAATTGATTCATCTATTCGGTGGAATAATAAGAACGTTTCGCTCTTCCAGTAAATCCTCAGTCATGTTTACGGAAATGACACCAAGCATTTTTCATATGATTCAACTTAAGGAAGGGAAATTAAGAGACACTTGCTCCGCGACTTTCATTCAACACTTCCGTCGATCGTTAGCCCCACTGACAGGAATGATCGCGTAATTTTTTTCTACGCGAGACAAGAGTTTCTAGATGCACCACGCGAAGTGGATGATTCTTTGCAAGTTTTGATGGCGTTGAAAAGTTTTACGGAGACTCCACCCGTGCACAAATGAATAATTAACAGAACAGAGAGAGCAACGTTCCGAGGCAAAAGTTAGTCACCCAGCGTCTGTCGTTCCTGTGGAAAAGATCTCTCATGGGAGAGCTAATTACATCCAATTGTAGCCTCATTTTGTTCGACTTTCTCATCCAGCGTTAAGCATAATTCGAGAAGAGAGTGAAGCGACTAGTGGTCAAAGTATGGTGTGAATCTAAGGTAAACTTTTGTATGCCTCATTGAAACTGCAATTTAATTAAAGCCAGCTGGAATTTCAACAATATGACCGCGTAAGTCTTGTAAATTAAATTGAGCTTGAATCGCTTAATACCAGCAATAACGGTTTAACAATGTTATTGATATTGCTGTAGCTAAAATTCAAAATTACGGTGTACCTTTCATTCCCAAACGCCGCCGCAACTGTAATCGTTTTAACGTTGACAGCGTGTAATCTGCTCAAAAATCCCATATATGTATAATGTAATTCGAGCAGCGTGTCTAAATGGAATTGGAGGTCGGAGTTTCAGTAACTCTTCTAGCGTGAATTGCGCGTACCACGTGAAAGGAAATTCAGCGATCAATGCAAACAGTGTTTTGAAATCATTTTTCCCATCTTTAGGTTCGTGACCGTTACACTTTGCTGGCGCATTAACCGATAACTGTTTTTCATAGAAGCGCGAGTTGTGTCGTTCTGGAAACAGGATCGAAACGTGAATTCAGCAAACGATCGTCTCTCGTAACGTTAGTCGACCTTCTGCATTGTCGGCAGCGAAAGCATGTAATTTCATCGCCTCCTTCGTATCATTCGACCTCAACGGGTGTAAGTTGCAGGTGCAACGTACCGTGTGCCGCTCCTTGCCAGGATAAAACTTACCTACGTGAGCAATTCCGTCAAGTCAATCCCGCTGACGGAATGCAAATTAATTTCATTCTCGAGCCGATGATCGCTGGCGAAATCTACTCTGTATGGAGCATGATTCGGGCATTATTTCCCGGTGAATAAAATATCGAGACATAATGGAAAGCTTTAATGTTTATTAATGTTCTTTTGAAAGAAGAGCAGGCTTTTAAATAAGTTAGGATTACTGCAAAAGTGATCGATATTTTCCAGCTGCAAAAAAGGTAATTGATTGACTTAATCTGGTCAATGAGGGATGAAGAGTTGTTGGCAGCGTCCAACGTAAAGCTTCTCGCATCGATCATACGGTATCGCGCGATGCAGACTCTAATTACCGCTTATCAGTGAAGTAACAAAGAAAATAATGCAGCCACGGAGCCTCATTGACGCCCCAGCGTTTCGTACCGTCTGGAAATTCGAGGGTAATGATTAACACACCGGCACGGTAATTTAGCGGTTTAAACTTGTCCATCGGAACTCTCTCTTTTCGAGTAGGAGTAATTATCGACTTTGTAATTAACGCGTACTGTTTCGATGGATTCCATCACACGGGCTCGTTTCACTCGATCAGCCATTGAGAAGGAACTCATCGATCCCAATTGCAGATTACACCTGCGCAACGATATTCCGACAAGTGTTACGGTTTGGAAGCTTTTCCAGTCGACGCACTTCAAGTTCTTTACTCATTAATCGTTGCACTTTCGAATATTTTTACGCGAATATAATATAGGAAAATCGATAGTCATTTTTACTCTCAAATACTTATGAAATACCAACGTCAGGTTTTTGGTTTTCAAGTTCATTTTTGCGGATGAAAAGTGGATTATTTCTGATAAGAAAACATGCCAGTTAAAATTATTTGATTTCCGGGAATTGAATTTTAAGAAATAAATGAGGCATTGAATGCAAAAACGGACTGAGCCATATATTTTGCGAAATTGAGTTAATAGCAGTAATGTATTCCAATAGGCTCTAATAGTCGCATAAAATAGGAAAGATTAAATTATTTTCAGTGTGGGTTAGTCCGTTTTTGCTCTCAATGCCTCAAATCGTCGCTAGAGTTAACGCGAAGAAGATTGAAAGAGTGAAAGAGGTATAATTATATCAATCGGTATTCAATTAAGTGTCTTTCAACGAGAAGTGGTTCGTTTCGGACGGTCTAATCGAAGCCACGAAGGTTTTCATTGAATTGAAAACTGTTCTTCACAGAGAATCGATCATTGCCATGGCAAAGAAACGTGGTCGAAGGCGAAGAAATACAGGTAGCAACGAACAGGTGAGAGAGCGGGATGCAAGGCCATCTGTTAGTTTCAGAATAAAGTAGCCAGGTAAAGTAGACAGGTCGATACTAATAGAACCTCCAGGTAACGCTCACGGCGAAGAAATTACCGCTCTGAGGAAGTGCATTTAGGTAGATGCAATCGATGCGACTGCTAAAACTTGTGGGTTGGATCACGTTTGTAAAATTTTCTTTAGGTCCATCTGTGAGTATTTACTGTGCCGAGCTAATCACGAATTTCTCATCTGTATAACTATTCCCGTCTCTGATCAGAATTCATAGGCTTTACATATTTCAATGAATTTTCAATAGCCTCTAGAACCAAACGACCACCTGTCGCGTAAATGCATAGATACAGTTGAAATAACATTCTGCATTGAATCGAAAGTGAGATCGTAGAGTAGAGATTTCTATTAAATATTCTATAGGAAATGTATTATACTGTATAGTGATAGACGTGCGAGAGTCCAGAAAAACTATTAAACATCAAATCAATTGTTATTGCGAAAGGAAAAAAATATAAAAACAAATTTAAGTTGATCGATTTTATTTAATTTTATGAAAAATGCACTAAAAACTAAAAAAGAATTATTTTCTTGTACTATAAATAAAATGGCAGGACAGAATAGTTCATCGCTTTTTATCGCTCATTTCGGCGGTTGATTACTACGTATTAATATGATTCATATCCTGCTATGATATATCCTGCCCTACGATTTTATTTAAAGTGATATATCACCATCGTAATTGTAGTACAAGAAAATAATTATTTTTAGTTTTTAGTGCATTTTTCATCAAATTAAACCAAATCGTTTAACATAATTTTTTTTATATGTATTATTTATTATTTACTTTTTAGTGTTTGAATTTTTCAACTAAAAAAATATGCAAAATTGAACTATTTGTACGTGATGGATTATTTCTCGATAAATTGTACATTTACGGAAATTGCGATGCTACTAGGTATTTACTTAGGCAACGCATCGATTTTTTTGTCGTTTTCGAGAAGAACGCGAGAGGCCGATTTCAAGTCGATTAGATTTGTGGTTATGGGGTAAAAATGTAGGGAATGTAACTTTTCTAATTGCTCGGGGGTGAATTTTTTTTAAATATGTTTGTATTGTCCTCATAACTACGTACGCTTGCAAAGTTTCAATTCTATTAGAATTGTGGAAGTGGGTTAAAATTCAGTTACAAGATTTGAACCAAAGAAAGAAACCAACAGACAGAGGAGTGAAGCTAAATAATAAAAATCGTTTAAAAATTGATTTGATTGTATCCAGTTGCGTTTATTTATATTCTCGGTATTCATTCCATTCGAAAACAGAAAATGCAAAGAAAATAAAGGACAGAGCCACTATTTCTACTGGACAGGACGACAGTCTAAAGATTAACGTACCCAAAGTTTGACAACAAACCACGCGGATATACCATACAAAATTAAACGTCACAAAGTGGATCGATAAACAATTTATTCTTCGACAGCGTCGGGCGTAGATGTTGGAAATTTTTTACGCGTGTGGGTGTCGTCTTCCCAACCAGGGGGAGAGACGTAAATGAACGATTTCATGGCCGTGCCTCGGAAATGCGTGAATAATTCATGAAGGAAAAATTAACAGGCTATTCACAGGTGTTTGAAAAGGGTGATTACAAAGAAAACTGTAATCATATGGAAAAATCTAACAAAGCATTGTTATGTAAAAAATCCATGACGTATCGAGATAGCGATAAAAAAGCTAATTCCGCAGGTATACATGTAAATTTTTAATCAAGTCGGTGTTTCAAATACGAGAAAAGTATTTCGAAAAATCCATCTTTTCTCCATTTCAGAAAAGATGGATTTTAAACCGAATATTTACGAATCCCACGGAATTATTCTATATCCTGCATCACAGTCTGAATTTATATCTCAATATCTTCTTCGGAATATCAAGAGCGATCCTTCCCCGGTTTTGAGGAGCATTTTCATGCGCCACATCCACCACGAGATATACGAGTGCACAGAGGTCGGCTCACTCCAGGAAGTTGTGCGGTTTAAGAGAGTAGAAAAGAAGGAATCCCGAAGCTCGCGTCTTTCCGGGATTAACTATCGGGCAGGGACTGCGGGCGAACTTCTCGCCTAATGCCTAGTTTAAAAGTCTGAAGACACGCGAAACGCATTCCAACTCTGTATCGTGGAAAATGTAAAGGAACCGTGGCACTGTATGTGACCGACCGAAGTTTTTCCTAATTTCGCGTCGGACTTTTCACTCACCTTAACCGCACTGAAAAAGCTACCACTCCTTCCGCCTCTCTATCGTTTGTTTCCCCGAGCTTCGCTCCATTGTTTCACTCCTTCATAACTATTTTTTCCACCCCTCTACGCAATTTTTACTCGCTCTTCTGTGCACCCGTGCACACCAGATTTCCCCTTTGAGAAATCGAGCATACTAGACTCGGCGGAATTTTATAACATTTCATTAAGCATCGCTCTTTGTGTATACCTGTGTCGAGCTCCGTTTTGACCGAATCAACGGCCACCCCTACCCCTCCGAGCAACAGACTTTTATAGAGTTTCTGGCCGTGCTCGGTATAAACTGGAATCGCGCGTGACGAGCGGTATAATGTCTCTTTGTCTGCTCGCGGACGTGCTCGCGGATTCCGCGTAGGTAGTGCGTGGGCGACTCTACACGCGCGACGTAACCGGTTCGACGAACGTACGATTACGTCGCATTACACTTTGCTCGTTCATAAGTTCGTCACTTGAAGGCGTCACTTTAAGTTTCCGTATCTGCTTAGACCATAAGGTGGAGAGACCTCTATGAGAAGCCATGCAACCGATGTCACTATTTTAGGAATAGTCAAATCGTCCTGAACATTCACATACATGTACTTGACTTTTTACTTATTCCTTTTTACGGGGAATTTGTAGCTGGTTGAACCAGGATTTACTAAACTCCTTGTATACTCATACTTTCTTATATGTACCTTGGAATATTTCTACTTTGTTGCATCGATAATATCATTACCGTTACTTCGGTATATTTATGTACATATGGGATTCTATATTCCCATATTTTATTTAAGAATGGTGTATTGGTAGAACAAAGTTTGTCAAATGAAGATAATATGACGGTGGCCAGAATAGTGTGAATGTTCCAGTTTGCTGCATCGCAAATGGACTTTCAAAATGTTATAAACGTTACATATGGTACGTTGCACTTCTGAAGCCCTTTGTACCTACATGGGAGTATAATTTAGCCAGAAATATAGTCGCACGCATGGTAATGGAAAGGAAATTACGGCAACTTGAAATTAAAAAAATTCTGCTGCATGGTAACGAGTCGAATGCAACAATTTAGGAGAAGCGATCTCGTTCGTTATTTACAGATAAGAGTATGACGGAGCACGCGTAACACGGTTCGACAGGTTGATTAAAATACCGGTGACGCTGAGCACGAGAATTAACCAATACACACACTCACACACAAACACAAGTTTACCTAGAGAACCGAATATCTGCAAGGGGTGGAAGCATCCACTGCATGTGACGTGTATGCGATTGCATCATTAGTAACTTCGAGTTACGATCTACTGGTATAACTGAGAGCGCGAAGTAATTGAACTTGTAGAAAATTGAATTTCGCTTGTACTAACGCCCAGCGAGGTACAGAAGGTGTGTCACAGCAGAACGTACAGTTTGAAATAAAAATCGGGTTAAATAATTTGGATTGTTAAATTCATTTCACTACGTCGCCATAGTTTCTCTCATCGATCGACCGAGGGAATTAAAGATTCTGAGTAAACGGGATTCCCGGCGAAGCGAAAGAATTCTTAAAAGTCTTACAACAATCGTTATGGTATTTGTACGTTTAAAGCACGTAAAATGGAGTAGCCGGTGGGTTTCAGATGGAAAGCCAATTAGGGGAGCAATCGAACTTCCGGGCAACCGAGAAGCCTAGTAAACTGAACTGGGATTTAAATAACGCTGTCGCCTGTTTCCCCGCCTCTATCGAAAATACGCTTATGGAAATTGAACAAACGAGTGCATTCTAGCCTCTCTGAGCCGACTAAATAACGTCACAGCAGCAGCATTAACTACCATCGGAATGAATATCTCGTGACTTACCCATCGGTGTTGTGCGTGAGGAAGGACTTCGGCAGCGACAGCGATCGGTGATGAGGATCCAAGGGAGCATCGCCGGGCAAGGGATCCCCTCTAGTCGGAGCGCTCCCCGGCCTGGACAACATTCCATCCTTCGGTGGCTCGATCAGCGTCTTCAGGGACCCAATCACGGCATCTTCCATGGGAGTGGACGCCCCGGAACTTTTCGCGTTCCTCGGGCTCTTTGTCACCGTTCGATCAGAGGTGGTGACCCAGATATCGCTGCTGGATGAGGACGAGGTGGTCGACGAAGATGCGACCTGACCACTGGGCGATCTGTTCACGATACTTTTCCCTTGTACCGGCGACACTTTTCTGTCCTTGTTCTCGCAACCTTCGAAGCTACCAGCGAACTCGGGTTTCCTGTAAAATCGATGATGCTCCCTCTTCTCAACCGCCGAACTACTCCCATTGGATCCTTCGAGCGGCGACCATCGATTTGGCTGTTTCAGCACGCTCTTCGGCTGCCGCTCTTGATACTTGGACGCGTTGGAATTGTTTTGATCACGGTTCACTCGACCCTTCCGCGAGGTCTCGCGTTCACGGAATTCCCGGTCGTCCATTCGCTCTAACGATGCCGGGGACGAGCTGGCGCTTCCTCTGCTCGCGTGGCCCCCGGTGTCCGTGGGGAGCCTCTGATGAGCTGGGTAGCTCTGAGACAGCTTCATGAATACTGGAGCTTGGCTGGGCGAGTACAAAGTATCCCTCTGCGAGCAGTGAGGCCAGAAATCGCAGGTGCTGCTGTTGCACCGTAATTTCGTGTCCGGACTGATGCAGAAGTCATGGTTCGAGGCTGATGGGTTCGCGTTCGGGGTCGTTGCCCCTCTTTGCAGCGTCTTCGGCCGTCTGGACTGTTGCTGCTGTTGTTGTTGCTGCTGCGACTGCTGTTGCTGTTGCGGCTGTTGCGCGGACGAGCCGGTTGCTTTGGAAGATTGCTGCTGTTTCGATGATATAAAGTAAACGTCGTAGGTGTTGGGATTGTTCCGTCTTTGTTCTTGGCTATCTTCGCGGCGCTCAAAGCGACTCGAGAGGAGATTCCTGGTTACTGCATGGTTTCTTGGACCGTAAAGAAGCTCGGATACAGCTTCCGTCTCGCGGAGAAGCTCTTCGTTTAATGCGTCCTCGGTCGACTGTGCTTTCCCTGGGAAACACACACGAGCAGGATACTGTAGCGATAAAGGGATCAAACGTTTATGAAAAACTTAATTTCGGTTAGAGATGAAAGCTAGAGTATTTGACATAGTCGGTTGAGATATTAGCTTCTACAGAGTGTATGATACATAAATGTGCCATTTACTTAAATTAAGTACACGCGTAAATAAAGACAGCGTAGAGACGAAGTAGTACGTACTGTTTTGAAGGGTGTGTCGTTTCCTATCGTTCCCTCGGTCATTGGAAATTTTAACAACGACTCTGTGGACCTCGTTAGACTCCCTCGAGTGATCCCTGCTCGGAGCTGCGGTGCCTGGAGACCTCTTCTCCGGTAATTGAAGACTTCTGGATCTTCTTACTCGCGACTGATGAGATTCTGGGGACACTTGCGTCGTCCTGGCGCTCTGGTGTTGCCTCGCAGCGTTCCCACGTCTAAACGGATTGGGCGTCGGCGATCTAGCTTGCCTCTCGGCGCTGCTCGACGACGACGACGAGGAGCCAGGTGAGTTGAAGGATAGCTGCTTCCCAGACTCCGAGGACCCGGGCGATCTCCTCAATCCCTGTTGACTCCTATGATGACGAGCCTGCCTGTTTGGCGAAATTCTCTCCCCGTTAGCGCGTATCGACTCTGTGGATGAATTCAACGCTATGATGGAGGAGGATACTAGGCTGAGGTTCAACGACGAGCTGGGATTGTCGTCCTCGTCGCCATCGTCGTATCCCTCCACCGAAGAGTCAGTGTTTTCAGCCAATCTAGGCATCGTCGATCTTGTGACACAGCTGTCTAGGCTTCTAAAGCCCATCGAAGATGAGGAAGAACTCGACGACTCCATGTAACGTTGAATGAACTGCGATCTCCTCGAGGACGATTGATCTTCCAGGGATTTAGCCTGCGCCATTCGATACTGCTGCTGTTGTTGTTGCTGCTGCTGTTGGCTGATGGAGTTCTGCCTGCGAGATCTGGACGGTGTGTTCGACGCTTTCCGAGAGGAAGACGGCAAGGAACTCCAGTTAATTTGCTGCGGTGGCGAGGGTGGAGGACTGATAATGTCGCTGTCCACTATGGCGTTGGATCGTGGCAAGAATGGCGCCTTCCCGTAGTTGCTACGTCCAGAAGAGTGCTTTGAAGAGGACCGTTTACCCACTACATCTTGGAATGCTGGCGGAGGTGATATGATTGGAGTGATCGATGGTGGGGAATAGGATTCTGGGATGCTGTGGGGAGACGTGCAAGCACTGCTCGCCACAGATTCGAAGTCTTGGCCGTGGATGGCCAGATAGTCGGGCCTCTGACTGTCTAATCTTGAGAATTCTTGAGGGCATTTTCCTGGCTCGCTGTTGCAATGATAATCAGCCAATTTAACCGTAGCACGGCGCGGCAGGGGTAAGGTGCCGGTGGTGGCCGTCACCAAGCTGCTCTCGTAATTGATCCTTCGATTCTCGTCCAAAGACCTTTGCTGCACTTGGACCCAACCCGATCGACCCAAATAGACTCCGTCAACCTCCCTGTCGCACCATCTCACCGGTGATAATTCCCTGCTGCAGTCGCCGCTGATGAAAAGCTCGCCGGAGGTGCCGCTGTTACCCGACAGGAACGAATTCGAGGATTCTCGGCGACGAGAACTTGCCACCTGTCCGCAAGTTTATCGGTAGGAATGTTGAACTTCGAAACACTTAGGGGGTCTTGAAACTTTTTAATGACAACTAGAATATTCTATTCTATTCTTCCTTTTTACGAAACGGGGTTAACAAGAGATACGAAGAACTATACCGTGGCAGTGTTCCGTGTTTTCGCGACTGTTTTGAATTGAACGAGCGTTGGGAAATTGCAAAATAAAGAGTAGAGAATATTTCGGTGGGGAATCTATAGCTTTCGAGGAGGAATTTTAAGATATTATCGGACCGAATATGTATTCCAAAGCGGAATAGAGAATAATGGAATAAACTTTTTGGAGTGCTTCACTTGCCTGCCCGTGGCTATCCTGTCGATGCTGCTTTAAACTCGAACCCGACGCCGTCGACACTGTCGTGTCGTGACGCTTTAAGGATGGTATCGAAGTGCCACGTGTGTATGAGCCGCGAGTGTTCCCGCTTGATTTCCCTCTGCCACTAGTTTGGCTTTTATTGCTGCCGATGCTGTACGCGGATCCTTGAGAACCCACTTCCCAAGGATCCGCAGCGCCGCGTAAATGCAGAATCGACACGTTCGGGCCTCTGTAAAAAATGTTTATTCTCCCGTTACGGATAGATAGTGGATGGGAAGGGCTTAAGCCGGGACATATAAAATAGAAAATAGTACGACGGAGATTGCATCGAACCGATTTTGTAATGCAAACTATCGTCCAAGCAGAGAAGCAACGAGATACATTTGCTCGTAAATATTCCACGTTTATCCACGAGAAAACTACCCTTACAGATCAACGCAAACATACTACGTACGCATATCTACAATTCGCATCTGCAGAAATTCTCGATATTTGAGGAGGTTGTCGCGGCTGTTGCAACCTGGATACGCTGCTGTTCTCCCTTCGTCTCGTACAATCTCCCCCCAGTATAAATATTCATCGAGGCTACGTGGTCGGCGATATAGATATCGCGAAATAGGAGGGGAGCAAATAAAGATGTCACGAGGGGGAAAGAACGAAGGAAAACGAGGACGTTGCATCTATCTTGCTTCGAAATGTCTACAGAGACGGGGACCTCCTACCCCCTCGATACCAAACTACCACGTGGTAGCGCCAGTTTTCTCGAATATGTGGTGAAAGCCAGTGATACACGAAACGAGGTGAAACGTCAACGTTTTGGATTCCAGCAAAAATGCAGCCTGTGTGTTTCACGGGCCACGGGAACGTCTCCAATTTAACCGTGATTAAATGCACGAGCGTTCCTTCCTTTTCCATCTTGCATCGAAGCGCGTTTACTGGATTAAAAAGTGTACGTACTATGATATTTCATTTAGCAAAAGATACAAGAAAATGTGCTTTCAAACTTGTGCCTTTTCGTTGTTAAACGTGTTCCAGTTTAACAAACTTACTCGCGCCATAGCTATCTAACTTGATATCATTAATAACTTTAGCAATATTCAGATGACTCGACTAAGATGACACACTCTGCGAACTTGTGGCGAAACAGGCTTCACTGCAGTCTAGGAAAGATAGGTACTTGTAAGACTATTAAAGCGTTAATCCTATTTAAAACAAGTACACGCGAAACGAGAAGTTCTTGCGAGCAAATATTTTAAATGTTTCGCAAAACGGGCAGGGCGGGATATAAATTCCCCAACGTTTCGTACCTCGATGTGGGTCAAGACAGAAGTTTTCGGAATGAGTTTAACAAATGAGTTTCGGTTTGACACCGTGACAGCTCGACACCTCGGTAATTCGCAAACGTCCCTACCGTTTATCATTAATGAATCTTCGTAAATGTAGTCCGCGAGGGGAGGAAAGAAGACAACGGGCGCAAGTATAACCTTCCGTCGTAATGAATCATAAAAGAAGGAGCAGCCTAGGAAATGGGATTGTTGGCAAGGTTCGAATCGCGACACGACCGGTTAAAACACTGGAATGATGACATTTTAATCTTACAAATGCGTCAGTACATCTAGAAATTGAATGGTGCCAACGCGGCGTGTAAAAATTTAATGCCAGTTCAAATTTATATAAAATGTACTCTGTAAAATCCTTAATCACTTTAAGTACTCGCTAGAGAACGCGGAGAATTTGCGTCTAATGGCAAGTGGCAATTACATGTGAATGCTTTTAATCATTTCATATTTTTATCATTTTCGAGGATCGATCCGTCTATTTGCAGCGAAATGTAAACGGGCTTATGTGCATCCCCGAATGCACAATATTCTAATTTGTTTCGTATTGAATGCCATGCGTTAAATATAACTTTATCTTGGCGATCGTATCGATGGATGCGGATATAGACGACCTGAATTAATTATATTTACCTTTTAACGGACATCGTCTGCAGGGGGCGTCCCTTGGTTTTCGCAGTTTGATCACTCTGGCGCGTTAAATTAGATACGGCGTGTCACGTCAAATATCACGTCGTTACGGGAAATCGATGCACTGTCATTTTGGGAGCGCATTAAGGCTCATATTAAATGGGTTAATGCAATTTCCATCCGTCTCGCGAGTCAGATTTCACTGGCACATTTCGGTTTATCCAAGCTGGAGTCTTCGTTTAACGGGCTTATTTTTAGAAGCAGAAATAATATCTAAATTCTCTAAAATTTCAATCTACTAGTGAAAGTGTAAAAGTTGTGATCGCATCTTTTCTTTGTGTAATCAGCCGTTAGAACGCTTCAAGAAGACGTTTCTAGAAAACTAAGGTATTTAAAGAAACCGTGCAGCCTGCTTTTTCGCGATCCCATTAAACTCGGTAAAAAGTATCCCAGACAACTAATTAACCGTATAGGGGTCGAGGAGTAGGACTAGGAACTATTCAGCTCCCTCCACCGTATTCTCGTTGAATTTTGCATTCGCGTGTGTAAACAAGTTAAGCTCCGCGGGGAAGCATTGCAGGAAGCGGCTGCGTCGTTTCATTGAGCTTCATGAAAGTTACATTGCATGTAACCGCCGTGGAGGATTGCAAAAAAGTAAACTCCGCAACGATCGAATTAATTCTCTTTTTACCCGTTCGATATCAACGATCCTCGCCGCGGTATTAATCTCGGAGCGAACGAAACTTCTTGCAGCACTCGATCTCCCACGGAACAAATATTCCCCGTTTCGCGCTTCAATCGCGCCGTCTTATTTCGCTAGTGCTATCTGTCTAGTCCTCCACCTGTCCTTCTTTGGTCTGCCCGCGCTACATCGTGGACGCGCGGCGGCCAATGAACCCCAAGGCCCACGTAAAAAACTGACGAGAGACCGAAACGCGTAAGAATAATTTCGAGCTACATTTAACATAAATATACTCCTATCTTACCCTCTTGCTGCGCGTAGAATTTTAACGATGCGTATTGCGCGAGCATAAAGTTAACATCAAATACTCCCTTACGAGTTAGAATTTCCGGGTACCATGAAACAATGGAATTACTTTTAGCGTAATGACGATGCAGGAACCACGCTAAAGGACCATTGTCCACCGAAAAATTTAGTTAGTACACGGAGAACACTAGCCTCAAAGTATTTAACGAACACAGAGCGCACATATTCGCGACAGGTACGTACAACAAATACGGTCACGTGTACAACGATGTACTATGTTTAAAAGTCTTCGTGTGACATTCCAATCGCTCTTTAAAAGCGGTGGGCTCTTTAGAAGCAACTTGCAGTTTTCAAACAATCAACGATTAAAACCTTGTCGAGGGTTCTGTAACGATGCACAGGCGGGTAATGGAAAAAAGCACGGAACACGCGCGTTACCTGTCGCCGCGGGAGCCAGCGGCCGTGTTCGAGATGTCGGTAGAATCCGCGGCTGGACTGACTCTACGAGGTGGCAAGGCGGGAGCAGGGGCCTGGGCCTGAGTCGAGGACGAGGACGAAACGGGCCCTATGACGCCCACGTTGCCCCCACGTACCCCGTCCTCGGCCGAATGCTGCCTGCTGGAGGATTGCGAGCTCTGCGACAGCCAACGACGCCCGGCGCCTCTGGTCGCCACCGATCCACCGCTGGACCCTGACGCCGCTGTCTGATGGGGCACCGTGCCTCCGCTGTCCAGCGATGTGCTCTGCGATCAGAAATTCAAATCACCTTCGCTGAAGTGCCACAGACCCTGAAACAGGGTTGGTTTCGCAGGGCGAGCGACGCTTCGCGCCCACCAGGTAAAGGAAGCCTTTGCATAAGAATCGGGAGCTGGCGTAAAATTCAGTTTTCAGAGGTTTGCTTTTGGCATAATATTCGAATCGTTTAAATTCAGGGGCTGTGGAAGAGGGTATAAAGTACTTAGTCTACGCAGTTTGCTTGTCAGTTATTGTTTAGCAATGTGTTAATATGCAGTAGTTTTTCCTAATACGCTAAAGATAGTATAAAAGTAGGAAGATTGATTTAGTATACAAGGGGTAACGATATTTTATCTTCGATTTCTTGGGCACGATGATTACATCGCAACAAGATTCTCGTAATCGGCGCACTATTGATGCAGTAGTCTGGATGCGGTTAAATCGGTGCATTTGGCATTTCTTCCCGAGCGTTTTCAATTATTCCTTTGTCGGGCGAGCTAATCGATTCGGCATGGCCTGTCGCTTCGAGGTTTCTCATCGGTCTCGTTTATCCATCCCTAGTCTCTATTTTTTCCATTCCCCGTTGGTCTTCCTTCGATAGACGATGGGAAACCTTCCTGGTTAATCGAAGATTCACATTCTTCGACGGGAGGATTCGAGATTGAAGAGTCGCTGCCAGCGAAACTACCACGGGATTTCTTAAGTGTTCGAAGAAAATCCACAGAGGACAGGGTATATCGTCCTTTTTTACCTTTAATGAATTGCACCCAACGTCTCCACGTGACATTCTTCTGACTCCACAAGCCGAACACGGATTGTTTCACAAGCGCTGCCGCTTTTAAGAGGAAAATCAATTAACCAGGACAACATACGTTACGCGAACACGCCAACTTTCAGAATTATTCCCTCGTTTACGAATAAATAAAAAGGAAGACTACTTAAGCGGGTATAGCTTTGCATCTCCTCATCCCTATTATACATCCCCTAAATTCAGCGCCCCTTCATTTAAGCCACCCCGCATATACATTCTTAGCTGCAAATTGATTTCTTCTACGTTCATCTGTAAAATAAAAGAAGAAAACGCTGCCTGTCAACGTGGCCGATGAACTAGCCAGCAACTCGGACTTGTAAGCGTTGATTGCATAAAAGTATTCTTGAAACTCTGGTTAAGAGCGTGTCGGCGCGGCAGCGACGTGACACGAGACGAACTAAACTCGCGGCTACGCGCGAGAGAGGCTGCCGCTGTTTCTACTTCCAAATACGGATGAGGCGCGAGAGACTGGCTACGCAACTCCTTCGATGAAAGTATTTTTATTTTCGTCGCGGCACGGCGAAGAACCCGTCTCCGGGCGACGATCTGTCGGGGATCGAGAATCGAGCGGTGGCCGTAACCGTGCGAGAGTACCACTTTGAAGCGCCGTTCAGATTCACCGATTAATTGTGCTGGTTTTCTTCCCGCCGGCGCGGAATCGACGCCGTTGATAAGAAATCCATAGGTACGTATGAGAAATCGAGGTCGCAGCATCACGTTTGATTAGACGCCATCGGATTTCTTTCGTGTCGGTTGTTTACCTAACGTGGAAAAATTGAAATGACCTCGCGCCACGCGAAAGAGGATAGACATCAAGGGGGATATGTAGGTCGACCCGATAAATCGGTCGATCCGATCGGAGTTTCTCGTATCCACGCTGGCGAACGCCGTTGCACCGATTGACTATCGACTCAAGATGTGTCTCTTGTACCTACTATCCAAGGCAAGTGATTGTGAATAAAACAATGGTGTAACAATAGCTTTGGAGTACCTACATACATATCTGTAACGAGGTAGTGCTATCTTGGCAGGATTTACTAAAGAATTAAACCGTTCGAAGGGATGTTGGGTTTACGATTAAACGATTAGACGGAGAGAATCTGTAAGCACTTACGTTTAAACGATTCGACGGAGAGAATCAGTAAGTACTTACGTTTAAATGATTTTTCCTGGACGTGACGGATGAGTCCTGCGAAGACCCTCTTGAGTAATGTCTGGCCAACACCTCGGCGAGCCTGAATCTCCCCGAGCTGGGTGCGTTCGACTTGGATTTATTCGGCGGGGACTCGTCGGCCGTTTTCGTCAAATTCGGATTGCTGCTCTTGCGCTCCGGAAAGACTAAATGCTCGATGTTTGGCGTGTATCCAGGATCGCTTCTCACGATATCCTGCAGGGTCACGCGGCTTCCGGCGCTCGGTCCTCCGTTGCTGAAACAGTCGAGAGACCGAATTCCCTTTGTCAGACAATTCTGAACAAGCCAGCAAGCGATACCGATACAGAAACGACACGTCTCTTCCACCGATCAATCTGGGAATTTCAGTCAAACGTTAATATTTATCGGGTGTTTGAACTATTCGCCCTCAGAGACGAGTCTCGTACCGGGTCGTCGTGAATCCTTTTCCGTGTGTGAAAGGAATTTTCGCCAAGGGACGTCGTGAAAGGGTGTGTGCGACGTGAAAGCGTAAAAACAACGTCGCAGGAACAAAAGGGTAGGATGAAACAAAGACGGGGCAGCTGGCGGATCGCTAAAATGCGTCGTGAATGCAATGTCGCGCACGTCGACACGTGTAATGTCGGCTTAAAGGGGTTAATTATGCAAGCCCACTGAAAGCCGCGGATAGTTTGCTGTCTCTCGGTATTTTTTCACCGAGATTTTCTCTTCCTTTCGGCGCGATACGTCAAAGACGACAAAACAGAAGAGGGAAAAAATGAGGAAACGGTTGGCTGGTAATAAAAATGTCGACGGCAGACCACCCTGGGATTTATTGTAGTCGAGAGTGTAATGAAGACGAATATATCAGAGCGCCAAAGAAAAAATAGGCGATGCATAGGGATCGGTTTTCCGTTCTGTTCGACGGATTTTTTGCTTTTAATATTTCCAGCGGACAAGTGACGTATAAGTACCATTTATGGGTAGGTACGATAAAAGGGAGAGAAACGTAAAACTGGGGAATTGAAAAGGGCTCTCGTTTAAATGCACGTTGCGCTCTATCCTTGGTATAATATCGTTCAAAATCATTTTTATTAAAAGGGAAAAAGAAGCTTGACAAACGTGGGTTGTATGTGTGTGCTCAAGTGATAGTTTCTACCACGATTCGCTCAAAACCTGTGACATGAAAATCTGTCAAAGTGTTGCACCGAATGGAAGACCTACAAGCCTGAAATTTTAATTTCTTAGAGTTTCTATGAATAACGTAGCACGCACATGAGCGCGATTACTAATAGACAGATCGTTAGTTCCCCCATCCATGTGGGATGTATATACTTGGCACTGTATTTCTCCGTAGCGCTGGAGAATTAACGATTTCCAATTTTCCCTCCAGTTTTTAGAATTTTTATAATGACCCATGCACACGAACACAACGTGAGTATCTATGTCGCTTGAACGATATCGCCGGTAGTGTAATTAAAAAATTTTTGTAGACTGACCTGGGTCCGAATCCGTGTGGCTGCCTCTGGCCCCGTCTTTTCCCGCTGCCACGGCCAGGCTTGATGTTTGTCGCCTCGGCTAATTGCAGCAAGCGGGTGCAATGCTGCCGCAACAGCGGGTCGTCCCTGCGATTCATTTTAACCGGTGCAAGTGGAATCCTGTCGTCCCTGCATCCTGCAATTAGAACAAAGAATGCTGCACTGATATTTCGTCGCAGAAATTACGCGCCAACGAAATCCTATAAATTGATTGCAATCGCCACGATTCCGTAAAATCTTCGATATGAAGCGACGGGAATATTCTGCAAACGCTAGAATTCCTTTAACTATCATTTTTACTTTATTTACTTTAATTATTACATGAAAATGCCAGAGGAATAATTGAGATACTGAATCAATAGATCCATTTCTTTTAATACACTTCTTAAATTTCTTTAAACTTTGTTTCTCACTTAAATGTGTCAGCGTCGAATTTACGGTTACAGTCTATTTTTATAACGATTTTACTAGCTTGTTAATTTTTAGCACTTTAATTTCTTTTTTATTTTGGCACTCGCAACGAGCTAGTTCGCGCTAGGCAACAGAAATTTTTGTGCTTTATCCTCCTCGTTTTATGGTGGACTGAAATCCGTAGAGAGATTGGAGACGTTTAGAAAATTCAGGAGTTGCGTGCAAATGTAGTTACTTCACTGGTGCAGGGATTACTTTTATTTATTTAAACGTTAGCTGTCAATGGGCACGTCGTGGAACTGGAACAATGTGCGCAATTCGATTAGAGTATTCGAAAGGGAGGAACGATTGAAAAATGGAAGTGCATTAAAGGTAGGAAATAATTTTCTCCAAGACGTTCATGAGAACGTTATCCTTTTATAGTGTTTCGTTTCTAAAGCTATTGGATAGTAATTATCGAACTGTGAGTTCTTCTCTCGGGAACCGTGTCGGATCAGGGACAGAATTTACTACTGACGCTGTGCCCGCCATGCCTCTTATTCCTCTTTCAAGCGGATCGTGGAAAACGGGACTTGGCAAAGACGACCAAAAGTCTACCTTTTTCTTCTCTTTGTTTCGCGCGAAAAACTTGTGGCATTGTTTCGGCGTCATAGCACCTCCGCGAACGTCCCTTTGTGTCCCTTCATCTTTGTAGTACTCGCAGAAATTGTATTTGATAAAACTGCACGTCACAGAGTTCCTTTATCGCATTCTACTGCCCAAACTTGAAGTTGTAGAAAAATAGTTGAAGAATTTATTGGTGATAATTTACCAAGTGGGCTTAGTAAATGGAGAACAGTTTCGTTTTTAATTAATAAATATCTATGTCGTTCTTCTTCTAACGAAAACTATCGGTAGTATGGGTTTCCTTTAGTTTCTGGCGGTTAACGATAATGAACCTCGTTATTATAATATCAGATATCGATGAAAGTTTCCCGCCCTCTAACCACCCCAGCAAACAGCTTGCGCTGAAAATAATGCGTCCACGAAACTGTAATATAAAGCTGAAGCTGTGTTTCCGAGGAATTTCAATGAACGTATATTAACGTGGTACCGACGGATATATTAAGAAAGTATTCCGTGCATTATAAAAATTCGATTATTCGTCCACCCTGGCTTTAACTCGTCCCTCGTTCGTGTCCATTCTTCCGCGATTATTCTATGCGAGCCATAGCAAACTTTTCTAAAATACAATTTTAGTTTTCACCAATGGTAGGTACCTTTTAAAATTTTCATGGCACATGAAGCTAGGCAGTTAATCTTTTGTGATCGCTGCAGATACCTCCCACGTTCGATTTATTATTTTTTTTATACGTGCTTTTAACATCACCGACATGCGTTCGTATTTAAATAAAACAGTCACGTCACGTTAAATTTATATTCCTGTTAACATCCCGAAATATCTGCTGGCCAGTTATACAATATTACATTAGGACATGCATTTTCAAGCTTTGTTACCTTATTATTTATAACATTTACGCAAAACGTGAATTACGTAGATGGGAAACATTGAGGACAGTTTACTTTATTTGTTTAATGACGTCCAGTTGCGACATACATCTCCCGATATTAAGTTCGGAAATGGGAGTACCTACATGCCTACGGCTTTTCAATAATACCACTTTTCAAAAGATCATCCTTGCCGATCCCCTTCGAATTTCTCTCGTCAAGTGCTCGCAACCTCGTTCCATTTTCAATATTGACATATTGAGGATAGGGTGGAACAAACAAGAGCGATGAGGATGGGTAATCAAGTCCACCCCTTTGCGCGCGTCTTATCATATTTGCATTATAATATACATTGTCGGTGCTGTTGGAAACCGTCTTTGATGGTGGCACTGCATACTCTGCATAACTTTTAAGGGGGATAACTTAATAGGGGGATCTTAGTCTGTGGTAGATAAAAATATAATATGAAACTCGAAAGTAAGCATATTCGTTATATTAAAAAAAATTTAAAAACTCTCCTTACATATCAATCAGAGGAATTGCGGGATGATAGCAATAATCAACCGTTTCGACGAGTCTCACTGCGAAAACATTTTCGATCTGTTTGAAATACAAAAGTGTATAGCGCGGTAGTGTTTCGAGAACAGATAAATCGCGGAGCAAATGGTGCGGTTAGTCTCGCGGCGAAAACGAGTGGATTTCTGTGCGCTTCTCAGTGTTCGTGCTCGGCTAAGCTACTCCATAAATTGCAAATTCTGATTGGGATTTACGGGCGGCATGTATCGTGGAGTTTCAAAACGAAAACTATGCGGGCCAGGCTGGTACTCGGAGTCGTGCGATCGAGATATATGGTTACTCGTTCAAGAAGAAAAAAGAGAAAGAGCCCAGCGGTCGGGGATCACCCTCACTGACAGTCCTCCCCCTCCTTTATCGAGCTTTTGCTCGTTCAATGTACTTTGGTACAATTTCGTGAACATTAGAGGGTCGAAAACTTTCGAAAAATTAGTCTCGAATTCCATAGTGGAATATAACTTTTCGGCGAGTTTGAACAGATAAATTCTGCTTAATAACTGATATACCACTGATTTCTGAATAGTTTGAGATACTACGGCATGATATCAAGAATATCTCTATAATCATGGTCCAAGTACAATACAATAAAATACATTAAACAGCGCTTTGTGAATATTAATGCAGACCACAAGTTGATTTAGCCATTAGTGATCGTCATTCACTTTGCAAAGAACAAAATAAAGTGATTGGTACGAATACTTTCCACCGCTGCATCACTCATGTTTGCTCCGCACATCTTTAAGGTTAATATGGAGGAAGGTATTGGCAGTATAAACCTTGATTACCTATGCCAAGTTTCATCGATTAACGCGCCTGTGCAAGGATACGCACTGACTCGACTGTAAACCACACTGCCTATTTGCAGGCGCTATAATTCCTCTCCACGCCTGAATGACTCGAATGAATTGACAGGATTTCGAACGAGCTCGTTTCACTGCCGAAGGAATTACTCTCTGAATCATTAAATGCGCCAATCTAAAAGATTGCATATATGTAAGTACCAGCGGTAATTGTAGAAGAATGTTCGTTCCAATATCAAATGATATGAATTGAAACATGATTCGACGTGTAACAGTTGTTGCAGTTTAGTGAGCAGACACGTATGCGTTTGGTGATCAATTTCCCAATTGCTTTCGATGCATATTTAAAATACCTACTATAAATGTATTTGTTCCATACTTCCCCCTTGTTTTTTCGTCGAACAATTAACTACGACATTTGAATTTTGAATGGCAGTACCCGTTGTACCTGTTATTTCGGAGTATGCACTAACACAATTGCTTTCGAAATGGCACGCAACAAGGAGAAATGAAATATTCGTGTCAGGGTTTTTGTGTCGGTTGCCATATTGCCGGATGAAGTTCAACCAATTCTGTATCGCAGCATTCAATGAATATACCGAATAGATTGTTAACAAATAAAATTTGTTACAAGGTGTACACTAGCTCCGAAATATACGTAATATTGAAATAATATGAGTTACTAGTGAAACAGAAACCTCTCCAAGCGTTTTAGCAGAAGCAGAAAATTTAAGTAATCCTCCACGAGAGAATACCTAGCCCAAGAGAATCCGGTGATTTCACCACGAATGCGTGCCCATATTTTTTTATACGACGACGGTGGTTTAAGGGAGGATGGGTTGAATAAAGAGGTAGCTTTGGGATTTGGTACGGTTCTTTACAACGAAATTACGATGGTTTCGGGTGACGGTATTTAACGTCACCAGACAATTACTCCTGTCAACAATTACTACCAGTGTCCCCCCGCGTGAATATATATAGAGAGGAACAACTTCCTGTTTGACCGTCGAATCACGGTTCTAACAAAGGCAAAGACTTTAAATATATTTTCCGCGACAAGTGAACTCACACATACACACACATTTCATATCGTATCAAGTGCAAGCGTTAGCAACATTTCTGTCGACAAACGACGTGAAATCTGTAAATATATTTCATAAAACATTTGCATTTCGTTCGATATTCTACGGTGGTGCGCGCGTTGTTTGTAAAGATCAAATTTATCTGTGCTGTGAAAATGTTTAAACAAACATTCAGGGCAGCGTGTTTGCGAGGCTGATAGCCTTCCGCACTTTTTCAAAGATGAAAAATCGACTGGCAGTGTCGTACTGAAACGAGCGACACGTTTAATTGCTTCACTGTCGTGTCTGCCACGCTAACGATTAATACTACTTCGACAAGCGATATCGCGCCCCTTTCAAATGCTTCTCTGTGGAAGCTATACCGCAGGAACGTCGCGTCGTCTCAGCGACTACAAAGTAGCGCGTTTTCAAGAAGATTTTCCGCTTGCCAACACGTTTCGCGTATCCTCGTCGTTTGCATACGCGCGCGAATCTAACGGGCGCATGTAAATGTGTGCAATATTCCAAGTGAACACACAATGTCGGCATTAACCGGCGACTTTCGTGTTCGTAGCCAGATAAATACAATGGGGGACGGTGTTAAGTCAACGCGGCGTGGTTATCTGGACTTCGAAGAGAGGAAAACGCTCGTAAAGACAGAAACGGTCTCGCTCGAAAACTCTCAAAGCTCCGACTATCATCGAATTACGCTGGATTTTCGAGGGTCACGCCATTGTGTCGCGTTTTCGAGGCTCCATGGAAATTTTCTGGACGTCCCTTTATACTTTAATACGATTCTACTTCGGACCGCCTCTTACTTGCGCGCTACAATCAGAGAAATGGATTCTCTGTTCTACTTTGCGCGGCGGAGGGTCGCGCATTCAATCCGGATAAATTGACGGGAGCGATTGTGCAATCGCATTCAGACCGAAGGGACCAGAGTTTGTTGGTGGTTTAGCAATTAGCGTTTAACTGGAATAAGACAAAATTTGATGAGAGTATTATCAATAAATCCATTGTTTATCTTGTCATATCGATTCCTCGGAGAAACAGATGTAGGTTTGACTGGGTATCGGATATTGCTAATGACTTAACCGCGGTAATCCTTCTTCCACCGTCTGAGAGCTTAATTAATCACGTAACCCAACAAATCCTCTGCGCGATACCATGCTGATGGCGGATCAAAGTTGCTGAAATTCCGTTATGCAATTTCCCGGATGATTTCCCCATGGAATGCTGTGTAAACCATAAAACTTTGTATCGGGCATAATATCGGGGCAGTTCTCAACCGAACGGATAGGTATCGGCTAGACTTTTTCAATCAAGTCGTTCAGAAGAATGGCATATCGGAAATTTCGACCATTTCCCGTCAAATATACAAAGAGGCATATTTCCAACGTATGAAATGCTAGTTGAAATACTGGTTCAAAAGTGCTTAGCCGTACAAAATGATTTTCATGCAGTCTGAACAGTGGCAGGCACTTGTGCTCCTTCATATTACAATAGAATTAGAATTTACAATACTAATTTCGGCGGTGTTGAAACATTCGTGACTCTGTCACGTCTACCTCGCCTCAGAACAATTCTCTTCAATTTACCAAGCGCGTTAGAATTTCATGCAGAGCCCCTTGTAACTGACTTGTTTACTGTATACATGAGACAATATATTCCGACAGCCAAAGTATGGCACAGTCTATCGAATACTCTAATACATCATGACAAAGTGTTCGATATACAACTCTATGTCGCATTATATCATAGTACAGCTATAGACGATGTGGGTTTTCGTAGGGCGCTTCGAGTACCGCCGTTGTCGATGGGGCGCATGCATAATTCGCGTTTTCAAGTGCAGAGGAAGGCGCCAGTGAAATGGAAGGAAGAGGAAGGAGCGATAGCACTTCAACAATGGCAGGAAAACCGCAGGAGTAGATTTTCAATTATCCTGGAAAAGGTGCTTGAGGAATTCCAGCCAAGGGGCCAGATACGAGATCAATTTCAGAACGTTCACCAGTACCAAGTTTCCCCTCGACCATTCATTAGAAGCTTTCAGAAAAATACGGCTGGCATAATAGCGTAAAGTCATATTTTCCTGAAAACTTGCTTTATTAAATCACGTTAATACGCTGAAGAGTGGTGATACAATTTCGCGGTGAATGAAAAATCTTTCGTTGATCTATTCGCTTGTACGTGTCGCGAAATCTTTTGAAAATTGCGAACGGTGTTATAAATTTTCAGAGCGTTGTATGTTCGTTCTTTCCATAAATCGCGAAAATACCGTTCTTCATGGTACAAGAGGGATACGATAAATTTAGGAAAATATTTTAACACGCTCAGGAGAGCGGTTACAGTACAATTCAAGGGAATCGTATAACTCATCGAATCTGTATTACTGCGTTTCGCGGGATAGATCGCCTTTATTATCCAGACGTAGCGGTGGATAGTACAACAAGAACCATTTGCTCGCGAATAGGAGCAACCGTGATCGAAACGGTCGAGCTGAAATGGACTACCCGTGGTGCATGCGGTTGTTTTAGTCAATGATATCTACCCGTGAACTTCGTGCACGTCGATTCAGCTCCTCGAGTCTTCGTCGACACCTGCGGGAAACTGATATCTCACGCGGAGACTTTATAGGAGACTTATGAGGGCTTATGGGAAGATATACGGTTAAGAGGCACTTACAAACTGCTACCCTATTCGAATCCAATTACTGTCATTATTCGCCGCGAATCGCGTAGTTATGACAAAAATTATTCACCCAAGCGAGATGCAGAGTGTTTCAAATTAAACATGCACACTTAACTGGGTTTAGAAATATCTGATAGTTCGAGTTATTCAAGGGAGTTTGTTTCTTTTCGCGGTTGTTGGCAATTAGTTACGTTTGTGTACAGTTCTGGAATAGTCTGCGGGTGGTGTGTTGGTTTACGTAACAAGGTGGAAGCAGAGGGAATATTCCAAAGTGACAGGTCGTTTTTAAAGTTCGCAATAACTCCAGTCCCATGTAACTTCAAACGAGGAGCGACAAAACTTTGTTACGTCATCGAATCGTTGACAGAACTGGTGGAGTAAGTGCAGCCACCGCATCGCCAACTGAACGCACGGCAACCAAATACTACAAATTCGCTTGGAAACTTTCAACGTTCGCGCATCCCTACGTTGCAGTCGAACGTACCCGTTGCATTCGCGTTATTGCGTTTCTGAGATAGTACGTTAACTTTCACCGATTTCCCTACGAAGTATTATTTGCAGTAGACAAATTCAGAACATGAACAGTTAAACGCTTCAACGTCCAAAGACATCACGACAAGGTTGACAAAGGTACGGGGTTGGAAGACAGTTGAAGAAAGGAAGATCCAATTAAAGACGGTCACAGAGAAAATTCCAACGATGGAGAAATATTTCATAGAGTCAAGGAATACAATATGTAACCGTGGGAGAAACTTTCTGGATATTACGTTTCAGAAAAGACGAATGCAAAGAGGAGCCTAAATGAAATTTCGGTTGATAACAGATGACGTCATCAAGATGAAAAATTAAATCGAGTGATACGAATTCCTGCGCATTATCAGTATCTAATGTTCATAATGTTTCTCCCGGCGTCCAAGCAACAGGGCTTTTTATCCGTGAAAATCGTGTCGTGCAATATCCGATATGGAACCCTACCGGCGCTGTCGGGATATCGTAAATCAATTTTCTTCGTCGCGGCGTACATTTCTCTTCCCTTCCGCTCCCTGTCGTGATCCTGTCGTAAGTTTAGCTTCGTTAAACTGAAAATTGGCAGATCCTTCGGAGCTATATGAAAGAAATTAAAGATCAAAATAAAATTTGCCAAGTACATCAAGCTCTTTTTCCTTGCAGTTGGTGTCATCCTTTGACGCCAATGACGATTACAGGGTAGCTTCGATTAATGAAACATCATTCTCCAAGCAATTTCCTCAAATGGAAATTACCGTGAAATATGAAACGTCTTTAGTGTCCTGCTGAACGTGAAAGAGCAAAGTTACCATAATATTCCAGGTATGTAGCTGTAAGTGAATTCTACTTGGCATTGTGTACGACTGTTTAATATTACGTATCCCTGCAATATTCAGTGAGCCCTCGACGAAGATAACGAGTACTGACATTATTGCGAGCATTCGGGGATGAAAATTGTTCCTGTCTTAACACATGCGCGTCTTGTACATAATTATGTGCACGTCGGGATTCGTAAGATGAGGAAAGGGAAAAGCTTATGAGAAGCGAGGCTACACACATGCACAGGGTATTTCGCAGAAACTGTATCCTCCGAGGTTCTTAGATGAATGGAGGTTCCTTCTTCATATTTTAAGATTCACTGAGACTCCTTACATAGCACAACGATGTTAGAAACCTTCACGACACGATTCATATTATATTGATAATGATACAAAATTCTTTTTTATTAATTTACTGGCATTCTAACAAATAGTCCCTCCCGAATATTGCAGAAATATGTGGAATATGACGCCCGTATTAAATATGATATTTAATTATCACCACATCGTGACCTCATTACTAGTTACAAGATTTAATGGGCACGCGAAATGAATGGGTAAGTACAGAATTAATAGGGAGAAGTGCAAATATACATTAAAGGTAACGTGAATATAAAATATTCTTTTGAATGTAGTTTGGACGCTCTTAATGATAAAGTCAAGTCTTAGAAGAGCTGTTATTTCGAATAAGCTTTCACTTTAAATAGGATCTGAAAGCATAAGAAAGAAATGAGTTGAAATAAAGTAAAGAAGAAAATAGAACTACTTAGGTTTCACCTATGTTTCGATGGAGGAAATATTATAGGAAATTGTTTTCTCATAAATTTTAATTTACCGTTGGGCACAAAACGAATAATGTCTATGATGTCTTCAGCAAGGTATGTAAATTTCATAATTCTATGTTCTACAATATCTATGTCTTCTTAGAATAATACGTTGTCGTTTGATGATTCTATGTCGCAAGCTTTGTTCGCAAGTTTCTACTCTTCGCAATAAGTGGAAGCTTGCAGCGTAGAAGATTACACAGTGAAATTGAAACTGGCTTGTGTGTGGACTCGTGAGAAATGCTTGTTAAAGGTGAAACTCACCCTTTCAATTGATTATGCGTGCATTCCTGTGGCAATAATAATAATCGAAGATATTAACATCAAATATTATTGTATGGTAGATGAAAGGCCTCATTAATTTAATTGTTGTGAATGTAACGCAACCTGGTCCTTCTATGTACCTCCATTTATACCTGCAGAGAAATATTATTTCTGTGATTGTAGCAGAAATTATTTCTCAATGAAGGGTAATAGCAGCATTCTAAATTTGCAACTTCGAACCGCACGCAAGCTCGTTTAATAATTATTTCAAACTAAGTTGGATACGTTATTCAACGTGCGAGGAAGATTTTAACCAGGAATATTACAATTTCCGCAACTCGATAAATGCTTCGGTCGAAAGAATTTAAAATAATATCAGGAATTTGTTAAGCATCTATTAATGTTATACCGCAATCGGAGACTACGTACGCCGGTCAAGTTTTAATTGCTTATAAAAATACGGAGCGTTATAAACGATCGCAGCCGTGGTAAAATTGATTGGAACATTGTGGCTCATAAATGACAGACACAGTTGTGGACGATGTTGCCGTCCATTATATATTTTCTTTGATGAAAACTGTTCAAACACAGCGAATCAATCAATTCTAGCGCAAATAAATAATTTGCGGTGGTGGTGGGAATGGATTCCTGAACGCACCATGCATTTCTTCTTGCTATAAAATTAAACTATGTATTTCCAAGGGAACCAATTCAAAACGTTTGAAAATGTTTTCTGGAAAATGGAATAACACAAGAATATTGAGATAAATGAAATTTTCCAAACGGAAATCTTATTTTGTGGGAAAAATTACTCAAAGCTAATGTTTATCGAGATAATAATGATACTTATTACTGTAAATAAGTGTTGGGAAGGTGGACGGGAGTAAAGGTCCATTAGAATATCGCCGAGAGGAAGAAAAAGACGAGAAGGAAGTGTAACATGTGAAATTGAATGGGAGCTCAAAAACAAGTCTCCCATTCTGCGAGGAAGCATCAACCGACGACGATAATTTTGTTTTCCCAGCATGGTTGACGTCCTCCCATTCATTTTCGTAGAAAATGGAAGGAGCTGACGGGTAAAACGGAAAACTATGGTGCATTCTACTCTATACGGTTGAATGGAAGTTTGAATATGAGTTGGGAACAATTGGTTCCTTTAACGAGATTGGCCGTAGAAGTGTACGTGTACACACCTGACGCGGATACGTTCCTACACACGATTCTTGCCAGAGCACGCCAATCGTTGAAACATTATTGAATCGAGTGGCAATGGAAAAATGCTTTTATGGTCGTGACACTAACGAATTTTCATTTTCGACAGATACATCACAGTCTATTAATAGTAATCATTCAGATTAGAAACGTTTCACCATGTGTAAATATAGTGACGGCTCCTACAAAGTGTATTTACCCCCTTCTGTTATATCTCATTATTAAACGCGAACACTCAGAAAGCTCTGCGAAATTACTAATTAACGTAGAGAGCCTAACATTGCGATTACACGTTACAATGCAAATAATCGGCTTATTATTTTGATGAGACAGTCTAGGGTACATAATAATGATTGTGCGTAATAATTATCATCGTTGGCGTAATTGCCAGATAAAGCTTGTTTAATAATACCCTCTTGTACTCTCAAATTATTATGTCCTAATAGCAGTACCAGCTGATTCATGATGCAAACAGTTTTTCCGACAGTGGATCGTCCTTAACGAAAGCAAATATATTGTTAATGTGCATTACTTATCGCTGAATGACGTATTGAGGATGCGAATGAATTAGAGAGCGCGCATTCTGCGAAATGAACCTTTAATTGGAGGTTTCTTCTTCAACCCCTATTGCCCAGCGAACGCGATCTACGATACGACGATTTCAATTTGCGACGTAAATGCGCGCGTGCAACGATAGAAACCCGTTGAAGAAACAGCGAATGTGTAATTAAGGTTGGTAAGTCAAGGATAAGTATTTGCTCGTCGGGAGCGTAGTGTTTGCAGTAAAATTTCTGGCTCGTTAATGAAAATGTTTTCACAGAAATTGGGACACGACAAGTCTGGGACCATCAAACGCAGAAAGTCAACTAATTAGCCAAATAAATCGCTTAGCGCTGAGCTTTTGTTTCGTCCTGTGCTTCATCGTCAATTAAACTGCTGTTGCTTTTATAATTACTGCCGCTAGCCATAGGGCCATTAAGTTTATTAGCTGCTACCATTGTCCAACCGCTTAGCGGTGTCCTACCATACATATGCTGCGAGCCGGGGCATAGGATCGGCGTAAAATAGAACAATAAATTTTGATAAGCTGTAGTTTAAAGACAAACATACATATAGGACCAATTAGCACTTTTAATATTGTCTAATTCATTCAAAATACGTTGCCAAATTTAAAAATAGATCCCTATTACGTTCTGACGAAAATAAATTTCTTACTGTCCTGTGTTTATACGGTCCTTTAGTTCGCCTATCCTCTTTAATATTTTGCCCAGTATTAGCGAGCATAATGAAAGCCTGACGCAAGATTAGACTTGAGCATAGACTCGAGATAGAATTCGCCAGTAAATAGATAACTGGGTCGTCGACCTCGAGAGGTCACCGAGGCTTTTGGCAAAGAATGGGCAAAGAAGAAACGAAGGTGGGGGCTCGTCTCTCCTAGGTGCCTACGTCTAGCAAAGAAGCTGCAACGTGTGCAAGGTGTTATAAAAAAAAGTAGAACGAGGTCAAGGCGGTTCGACGCTCCTTTTTTACCAGATGAAAATTGCCCCGAGCCAAAGCGAGTTGTCTCTTTTTCGAAGAACTATCTAACTTTATAATTTATTGTATCTTCGAGCTCTCCACCGAACAGAAAGCCCTTTCTCGCAATGTCCTTTGATGTCCCAACAACGTTACGGCAAGAAAGACATTAACGTACAATTCAGCATGATTCGCAATTGTATTTACAACCACATCTTCAATTGAATTTCCTGTGTTTGCCCGTTTCCCAAGTATAAAAGTAATAAAAAAAGTTTTACAAATGTTTCTTGATGGCTCACCTGGCACACTTCACGTTCTCTCCACAGACGCCGATTCCATGCTCGAACATCGTCCAGCTCTCGAAAAGTCTTGAATACCCCAACGAAACCGTATCTCCGCACAATTCCATTAAGAAGAAAAGCAATGTTTCCCAAATGTTACAAATCGGAGCAAGTGTTGCACCTTCCATTCGGCACTGCTTCCGGTTAGGGTTATCGGAATAACGCCTGAACCGAAACCATTCACAGCGGAATTCTTTTACTGGGAATGTTGCCTCGCCGCACGATGCACATGTCGGGTACAGTTTTCTTTTTACTCGATTCCCAGCGATTTGCATTTGTTCTCGTACAAGCAACACGATCGATACGTGTTTTCGAAAATGTCGCCAGTCTCGTCGCGGAGAATCGGCTTCACTTCGAGTTCGTCGACGGCGTGCTCGTTAGCGAACAATGCGTGGACCGGTTGATCACAGAAATCGAAACAACGATCGCCTCTTCTCAGCATTTTCAGAAAAGTCATGCTCCTCTTGCGCAAGCTGGTCTTCCACGACAAAATGTCCATTATGATTAATTATTGCAACGTTGATCGATAGCCGATTTACACGTTTATTGCTGTTACGATATCCTGGGCGCTTCGAGTCTCTCGATTATTATTATTAAATCTCACAGTTGGCATTGTTGTAGGATCAGGGAAATGATCGACGTGGTGTTATCAAAGGGGCGCGTGAACGACGAGCTCCCTCGACTAGATCCGAACACGTCGTCGCCTGGAGTTTCATTGTTGCCCCCTTTTAGCGCCAGGCAGAAATCGCGGATTAGTCCGGCGCGATCTTTCTCCGCTTTGAATGCTCGCCCTAAAAAGTGCAAAATGAAAAGCTGCTCTTTATTGCTCTGTGGGGGACTCGGTCGCATCCACGGGATCGCGAACGCTTGTGTTACACGGATTTAACTTTGTTCTTGTTTCGCGAATTCTTTTTAGATCTCGCTGTCCGCGTTTCTCCAGGGAAATCTTTTTTTCTACCCGCGGCCCCTGACGAAGTTACCAAATCCCTCACAGTTCCTAAGCATCCGTCGATTCCCTTTGAGCTCTAAAAGTTTATAATTCACTCTGCTATTTTATCCACAGAAATTGCCTCACTTTTAAGTACCACGATAAACGACCAGAGAGGAAGACGTGGAAATTGTGGAAAAATTCAATCTCCCTTGAAAGCCAAGAGTAATTCGTCGAACGAGACGTAGGTACACAGCTAAAGCGTTTCAAACTCGTAACCTTTTGGCTATGATGGGGACTATTGAATTCCTAAAGCGCTGGCATTAGATAAGATCATTAAGCCCAACACGGTTTAATGTGTAGAAGAGGAAGAGGAAACGGGTGTACGAGTTTGTTAGGGAAAAAGTGAATTTTCCAGCAGGGCTCTTCCATCTCGTCGAGCTCATTTCTCTTCCGCGTCTTTCAACCACCCCTCGCGGTAAATCGCCGGTTCGATCTACATTTTTCCAACCCTAGGGTCAGGTACCGTAAAAATTTGTATGTCAACGGCACGCATGCATTACGCGGAAGATGGTAAAATGCGTAGCAGAGTAAGAAAGTGAAAGAACTGTAATCGATACGAAATGCTTGACGCTTTCACGACCAGAATTGCTAGTTCCAGACTTCTAGGTTTAAACCGTGTGTTTTGGGATATTGTTCTGACGTTTCGCTATCATCGGGCGTCTGTCAGACTGATGCTGAATGATACACTTGGGATCGGGCGCTTCGTGTATGGAAATAAACGTTTATCGAAATATTTCTCTTTCTACGATCCGTTTAAAAAGGAAACGATAGGGAACGATATCTGATACCATAAAATGAGTATAACATAAAATAACCTTCACGTAGGTTTCACATGGAAAGGAGGTAACATAAATTGAACGTATGTCGAATGTCCTTTATTTTTATATGTACCTAGCGGTTCTGTTTGCGACGCGCAGATTTTACGGTGAGTTTTGTGTCTTGGTACAACAGCGAAAACGGAACACCGTGTTGTGTGTTATTGTGAAAATCATTCCGCTCGATACGTTGCTGCTGTTTTGTAATTTATCTCGATACCCGCCATATCGTTTTATCAGAATGACTAGCGCTTTCCGATAACAAGATATCGACCCTAAGGACACCCCCCCCGAACAACTCTCTGTTCTTGGCCGTTGCTAACTTCTATTTTTCAATTCTACAATTCTGTTGTTTCATAGGTGGCCACTTTGTTCCCGTTGACATTTCCAAAATAGACAGATGACTTTTTCCTCGCCGCTTAAAAATTTACAACGGCATAATACGAAGTATAAGACGAGTATGAAAATAATAATAATAAGCTCTGAACTGAATGATAGATATTCCAAAATGAAAGAAAAACAAATGAACAAAGTCGGTCATAAAGTATTTTAGGTGCGGTGAAAATACGACGGATGGTTTTGCAAAGATAACTTATGGAACATTTCGACTGTGATATAATTTATTCAGGGACCGTTCGCCCGTCGAGAAATAACAGTGACTGTTGGTTCGCTTGCCGAATAAAATTCGTCCTCTTCAAAAATTTTCCTCCGTACATGAGCGCATCAACGTGAGTATGTTTCGCGAGGCGATCACTATACTGGAAACCCTAAAGCACGGTGCAACCACAAACTATTTGGAACATCCCAACCAATCGCCAGAGATCGAGCACAAAGGGAGGGATATACCGCGAATTGGAGAGTAATACAGTTTATTCGTGGAACATGACCGGAAGCGACAACCTTTGAGAAAATGAAAATTCGTGACGGATAGAGGCACCATGCCTGACAAATTCTGTGACCTTATTCACGACGAAAGTGCACCGCGAGGTGTGGGCAAGTAAGTGCGCGATGAAGTACACGAACAGGGGAAATTGCAACAACAGAATTCATCTAGAGCCACTTGTATAAATACGATTAGACGTTTAAGTCGAAGATTAGCATCTGCATTATTTGACACGCTATCTATAAACTGCAAAGTCACGGGGAACCTCGCTACGTTCCAAGGTTTGCTACTCGCGTTTCGTAAGTCGCCCGTAAAAAGTGACTCGAGGACCATTCGCTAATTACTGCCAGACCGTCCAGTCAATTAAGTGATCAATTGATCAAAGTGGTATCTCGTGTATCTTGGAGTACCGAATATTGAGCTTTCGTGGCCAGCTCAAAGCGGGTAATTTGCGGGTACAATTATACGAGGACTGTCAAACTCCTTTGATGGGGCTTAAGGGTAGTTTGCCAACAATAATAAGAAACTCGAAAATAGAATCAAGGCGTTCGATCTGTAACAATGTGATATGAATCTCGAAGGAGGAAGACATGTTTAAAGAAACGGAGCCGTCGATAGAACACACAATTGGAGATAAAATCGTACAAACGGGTTGTATCCCGTGTAGCTTCGAGCTAGATGATCCGTCGAGAAGTAAAATAATACTTGCACGGGACTTAAGAGCTTGTAACGTCTTTAACCTTTCACGCTTATGTTGGCCTGTGTACAGGGATACGTTAGAATAGGCTTGACGAGAGTGGAGGATTGCTCTTGAGGCAGAGAAGTGACACGGAGTGAAAGAATGACGGAAGAAGGGGAGAACGTACAAGAGAATATTTCAGTGTACGTTGGGATGCATGTAGTAAGCCGCGACGCTGATTAATAATGCTCATGCAGCAACAGCGGCAAAAGAGAATGAAAGAACCAAGGAAAGTTGTAAAACGAAATCCAAAGAAATATCGAATTAACGAAACGAGGCTACATTTCGCTACATTTCCAGTTCTTATCTGCATTTAAACGCCTCAATAGTTTGCGCCGAATTGCATAAAGCGAACAAAGAGTGTCGTAGGAAAAAAACAAGAAGGATGAGACGGTATTTCAACTCTAATTCCAACAAACACGTATCACTGTGTACGTTCAACGAGAAATTTAGTTGCAACGCGACAAAACGATGCTCCAATAAATTACGAACTATAAATAACGCTACAGGACACCGACAGAAATTCGAGCACCGCAAAAACCGCATTCGGTCTAGTTGTAGCGGTACTAACGACTTTAGTGTTGCATATTGTGCGGCGTTGTTGAAAGTATCACACAACGTTCCCGTTGTAAACGTCCTAATATGATTGAAAGTTGGCCGTAGTTTCGCCAACACCGCCGACGCGTTAAGGGGCATGTTTTGACATTCATGCACATCAATTCTCGTTTCGAAACTGCACAGAAACACGAAGCTAAGCTTCAACAAACACGATGATTCTCGTTCCGCGGTATCATTCTGCGGAAATCTACGAATTCTAGTATCACAGAGCGTATGATTAACAAGTATCTGCCTTACTCTTTAGGCCAGACACGAAGATGGGAAAAGATTGAAGCGGTTAAGCGAGCGACCGTATCAGACAGGCTCAGAAGGAAGCAAGGTACACGGGGTCATTGTCCTCTAAAAGGCGCGTAGCGTAGCATGGTATATTCCGCGAGAAACTCCTCAGCCAGTAAGCTCCGAAATCCCCGCAAGACATGGGGACACGCTGCATCTGCCCGAATCGAAATTATACCGAAAATATCAGGGGGTCAAGTCACGCGCGGATCCGTTGAAACGTACGCGCACATTGTACGGCTGCTCGCACGGCTGCCGGGGGTGACATTTACCGTTCACTTAAACATTTATCATCCACTGTCGGGAACGTGGACGAGAACGACGAGCCGCAGGAGCCGGAGCAAAAGTCCCAGGAGCGTGTTCGAGCGGCGTGTGGCGTGTGCCGGGGCCGGTGGTGTGGTCACGCGTCACAACATGCATTCATCTTGGCTCACACGCGATCGGTCCGCAGCAGGAGGGCAGGCAGGAGTGCCGGGAGAGCCAAGGAAGCGCCGTCATGCCGCGTTGTATCGCCGTCACGTTGTGTCCCGTTGTGTCACGTCGCGTCACCAGCATTGCATTTGCTATCACACACCCACTGCACGTCCGGTAAACGAGCCACCACGGCCGCCGATGCGCGACGGCTCCTTTTGCGCCCGTCCGTAGCCTGGGGACCAGACAGCGTGCTCCGCCGGGGAAACGAGCCCCGTTCGGGGCACGGCACGTTCTCTCAGGGTCGTGCGAAAAATAGTTCGAGGACGAATAGGTGTCGGAAGGGGGTGCTCCGAAGGGGGAAGGGGGTGGAGAACGTGCGAGGTCCGCGTGTGTCTTTTGGGCTGCCGGTCCCAACGGTGACTGCACCATCGGACTCTATCCTGCTACTCGCCACCACCACCACCACCACCATCGTCGCCGCCACCACCACCACCGTCGCTACCACCGCCACCGCTACCATTGCCGCCGCCGCCGACGACGACGCCGTCGGTTCGCGTTTGCTATCGATTTTTCCGCGCAGCCTCCGCGGCCGGAGCACACAGACCGTCGACGTCTGCTGGATGGTTCTAACATCCTTGCTTTGCTACTTTAACCCTTTCTCTCACCTGCCCTCAGTTTTTGTTTATCTTGCCCCCGACGGGGAGTCTTCTTTTTTCTTTTTTGGTTGATCGAGAAGTATGGGGGAGCTTTCACGATTGCGGATGTTCGGGCAAGCTTTCCTGCTTTGGAGGTAGAGTCCTTTGGTTTAAAGATCCATTGATATTGGTGTATTCTGATCCTATTTCTTCAGTTCTTCTTTCTTTTTAGTTTACTCTAATATCGTTTAAATATAAGCGGACCCGTTTTTTTAGTTTCCACAAGGATTTTAGGATTGTGGCGCATAGGTCTGCTTCAGGTAAAGTTAGTAATTCGGGCTTATTGTCGTTATCATTGTGTTATCTTTTCGTGATTTTATAGTCTCGTTCTATTTTCCCTCGTAGTATAGAACGTAGGTTGTTTTTTCAATGACCTTACGCGTTCTCCAACTCTTCTATTGATCGCATTTCTGTTGATCTTTCTTCCATGCCCTCGTTACAGCGGAGTTTGAAATCTCTCCGCGATTTTATGAAGCAGTTACGCTCTTTTGTTTGTCATTAGCAACAGCCATGATCGCTGAAGTGTTTACACTTACCTCGCTATTCTACCGGATATCCGCATCATTTTATGTGGACGGCATTAATATCCCCTGTCGGTGCTTTAATACTTAACGTAACTTAGCATTTTCACTGCCTTTGTTCTATTAAACAATTTTCAAACGCACTTAACTCTTTTACTTAAACTGAAAGTTAAGTTCGTAACAATGATTTCACTGGAAAATACGAGGGAATCTTTTTCATGAAAACGAGGCTCAAAGGAAGACATTCTTATCCGAAAGGAAGAAACGCCCCTGCGATAGAATGCACGATTTTCTGGAAAGATTTTAGAGAAAAAAGTGAAAGAGAGGGGTCCGTTCCCAACTTTCGTATTATGCGATCTTTTATTCGTTTCTCTGCCCTCCTCGTTCGTCGGTGGTTCCTTCAAAGCGAAGAATAGCTAACAGTCGGCATTCTCGTTAACGAACGAGTCGGGGATCTACACCAACCTCTGCAAGGTCTTTGCCTTCGTTAAGGGAAATCGATCTATCATATCGAAACAATTTTCTCCGTTCTAGATCGATGGAAGGTGAAAATCGGGACGCGAACTGAGACGCGCAAAATATCGTTTTAAATTCGATTTTTCTCCCGAGAAAGGATACCTATTCTTCTTTTCAAGTCACAAGGGGGTGTGCAATACCCAGCAACCCTTCAAATCCTTTTCGAACGTCTCCTACGTACTAAAACGTTTTTGAAAAGCCGACAGCTCCTGATAATTCGCGAAGGAAACAAAGAGAAAAAAAGGAATATTTCAGCTTCAAACTTATTCTCTACTTTTACCTGATTTCGTTATTGAAATCCTCCACGCGATAAAACATTTTATTAATACTTGTATTAATTTCATTACTCCTCAAAGTACACGAACGACACGACGAAAAGCGTTTCATATTGCATACATATGTATGACGGTAACTGCGCCATGCTTTAGTTGAGATAGCTTAACACGATTCTGATCACATCGACTTAGCGAAGGGCGAAGTCAGAAAGACAGAACTTGGGCGATTACTGAGGGCGTGATCTTAAACCGAAGATAGGATGTGTCTAGGTATCAGTTGAGGGGAAGACAGGGCTCCACATGGTTAAGTACTCGTTAACTATCTTGAAAGGTATCTTATGAGGCAGTTTGAACTAGAGTGCCGAAACTTTTGCATCATTCAGTTACTATGGAAAATCCGTAAGGATGACGGTCTTCATGAAACAAGCTAAAGATATAATGAAACTAGTTAGAAAATCAAAATACATGTTACCAAAATTATACAATATTTAAAATATTTTATATCTCGTACGATGTATTATGATGTGTTAAAATTACCGATAAACATAGATGTTAAAAAAAGTCTATAGAGGCAATCATCTTCCTAGAAAGCAGCCTTGGTCTGATCACGGACAGATGACTCTACTTGATGCCAGTAGTGCTACTCAATCTGCGGCCAGGCAATAAAGGAAGTAACGCTTACGCCAGCGAGTTTCCCGCGATAATAGGTGATCTTGGAAATGGAAAGAAGGTGAAGAAAAGAACCTCGGGAACCCTTCGTACACGAAGGAAGCCGACCTAAAACTACCTACAAAATGGTCACCGATATTATCTCAACGGCATTCGGAAAAAATTAATGCTCAGAACGCGAAAATGTATTCTGCACAGATTCGTATACACATATATATTTCGTACAATTTCGACTTTCGTTCGCAACATTTCCACCGGGTAACTTCAATTACTCTACAACCGAAGTTTAATTTTTCATCACGGTTCTTGACGAAGAACCAACGGGAATTAATTGAACCTACATCCAAAAGGATGACCTTAATGAGATCGGATTCCCAGAATTAATTTCACCCTCAACGTTCTTAAACCCCCAATTGTTTAACCTGGCAACTGGGAATGGAACAATGCAAATTTCACGCGAATAAATATTTCCTCTCAGTATGGCGTAATTTTATCAGAAGCATATTGAGATTATAAGTGCCGCGAGTAATTGTATACTTAGTAAAATCACAGTCACGTCAACAAATAATTCAACTGGCACAATGTAGGTACCTACGTGTATGGAAACCAAGAATTACTCAAGTTTCTTCCGTATGACGCACGACATTTTTGTTTCCGTGTAATTGAACACGGAGGACTGCAAGATACATCTCTTTATACGAGTATTGTACATACCATGACGAATACAAAGTAAACACGTATTCAACGCGATTTATAGAGGGTGTTCTGGTACGCGAAGCCGCAGGAAACATCGTAACGCGAAAGATTTTTCGAAGTGAAATGATAAAAAGACGTTCTCTGAAGGACACCAGGAAATGGGGGATAGGAGTGGAGGCGAGGGGCATTCAGATAAATTCAGAAAACTGTAAATCTCGCGGAAATCTCTCTTCGAGCTGTTGGAAGCAGGGCAAGGATAGACGGACCGCCACATAAGAAGTATACACATACGCGGGGGTGATAAATACACGGGTAGATAGTAGACAGATATATAGGCAACAGATGCATTACATAGCGTGCATCCTTCCTTGTACAAAGTCCTTGTTTCCTGCAACGTTAATTTTAATGTTTTACTCGCGATGTGAATTTTTCACGCACCGTGAATAAGGAATTCCGGTTTAAAACAGTCTTCAACGAAGTTATTTACGTCGAAAAAATTTTAATTCGAGATTTGAAAGATGTAATGAGAGTAGGTACGGAATACGGAATGTATGGCGATTCAAATTCTACTTAAGCATGCATAATTTTATTTACTAAGTAAGTTTTTAACGCCGGGTGGTTCGTGAAAAACAGGACGCATCAGCACTTGTACATAATATGTTGACATCTACAAGAGATGATCAAGCGTTGTGGATAAGATTAGTGAAAAGCTATTTATAAAACTTGTTTCTCGTTAATTAAGTAACTGATCATGTACGTACGTTGCGACACGCATGATTTATAAAAGAATTTTCGTTGTACAGCTCTACGAGAGTTTGAAACATAATTTGTAGAAGATACGTGACACATGAAACTACAACCGCAAAGACGTAGGTAATGGGCACATCTAAGAATCTTTTCTAAAATCGTAAAATCCCTCTTGTAGCCGGAAAAACAGCCTTCTATTCCGCGAGAACCAACTTGCGGCTAATCTGAAATATCTCTTTAGGAGTACACGAGCCCGAAAGCCAGGTCACCGAACAAAAGATATACCTATTGAGTTTTCCTGTACAGTGGTGTCAATTTCTGCAACCTCTATCTAAAATCCTTACTTTCCGATCAGTATAAGCAGTAATATACACATTTATCAGCAGGTACACAGAATGGTCCCGTTTTGAAATCTTGAAGCTTTTATCTTCGAACGTCGAAGGCCACATTTTGCCCGAACAAAGCAACGAAATTAACTTCCAATACAGTGCGATGAAAGAGAGTCAAGTGTGTTTTTTTTCTTTATTTATAAAACAGAGTTTGTCCTTTTATTCAGGATTGGTATAGTAGAGAACTCTCTCAACTCTGACAAACCGTGAAAATAGCATTTCCGGCCACTCAGGCCCCGATCGCTGCCACTTACGCTCCTTTCGATTTTCATAGGGAGAACATTGAAATCCTCGGCAAGTATTCGTCAGTTCCTAACACCAGAATCGAGGTAAAGAATTACTCATGTTTTATTCAGGCATCGCTACACAATGTATTTCGCCCTACCCGGCCACAGGAATATCTTCACGCGATCCTTGAACGAACTCGTTATTTCTCCTGTACGTTTTTAATCCCTTCACATTTTCTCTCCAAACGCAAATGTGTCTCGCACGTATTTCAATGTTACCTTTAACGTCATTCAAGTTATTACGATTCAGAGAAACTATTTTCCAAGCGACACTCGGGAAGCATATACATATCAGGACGTACGCGGACATGATTTAAATTTCAACCTCTCCCTAATTCGGCTATGAACGCGCCCGACGCATTCATGGTGTCATAGAAGCGGGTACATTCTCACGAGAGCACCTAGATCCAGACTCCAAACCGTCGGATGGCCGAATTTACGGAGATTAACTGGCAGAGAAGTAGCAACTGTGCTCAATGGTGCCCTTTCCAGTCACTTGTCACGCGGAGTTTAGTCGTCTTAATCCGGCTCATTATTGGAATGAATCGCCCAATAATGCGTCAGTTTCGAATGATTGCTCCGCGCCCTGACCTCTAAATTAAAATTTCATTTGCGCGGCGGTCGGCGATTTATGGAAACGCTGATACAGAAATGGAGGGAATTTAATAACTGTTACCGTACGATCGAACTTGAATACTGAATATTTAATGCGCGAGATATGCTACGATATAAAAAGGCATCAAATATCAATATTAAAGATTTAATTTAATCTGAACGATTCCTATTGAATCACCTTCTTGAAAGGGTCTTTTAACTGTTAGGAAAATACTTTTTCATGTTTAACTTGGGTAAAGTCTGTGTTATAAATTTCAGGCAAGTAGTTAGGATTAGCAAGGACGGCAATTTCACGGGATTTCAACAGGTAATTACGTTCCACGGTTAAAACGTTTTCGCATTTTAGTGAATCCTGATAGGTCACCAAACAAGCGTAGTAGAAGTGCACAAGGAACTCAGAAGCAGCTCTTCAACAATTTTGATTTCAGCCATTTCGTTTACGGCAAGGCACCAGTAGCCTTAATACGACCTTCAGTCAATTTGCTCGGAAACTTTCTCAACTTTCCTTCAAAGCTTTTATGCAAGTTTGGCCGCGTGACGTAATCAACTTTTCAAGACAAACGAATGAAAATGAAGGCAATAATTTAACGACTCTTTCACTATACAGCGAAATTTCTAAACGTGGCAGTGATCAATAATGTTAACAGACTCTTGCGTCACAAGGATATCTCGCGAATGCTCGTTTCAAAGTTGTCTGAGTATCATTTTTTGCTTTATCGCACAATCATTTGAATTATTACATACGTTCATGGAAAATACATATTTCAAAGGGGTTACTAATGTGCTTTCCAAAACGCAATGAAAACGTAAGAGGCCATTTTTCAACAATTCAAGGAAAAGTCATCCGCCGTCTACCTCAATTCCTTTCGACAGTATTCGCCGCTGCCATTATCGAACACTTCCTTGTCTGTGAACATTGAATTTACTATCTCTCCCTGAAGGAACCGTGGTTTCATCAATTTTTGAGGGATCGCTTTTCACGTCAACTTTTGAGTGATCAAAGATTAAATAAAATAGATTTCGAGTATGTTATTAATTGACATGAAGATTGTGGTACAATAAAACTGGCTGAACCAGCTGAAGAAATTTAATTCGTTTCTCATACCACAACATTATACGAAACAACTTATATACGACAAACTTCGTATTTATTTGGAGGAAAGGTGACTAGTTAGAATGGCCAGTTAGAATAGAATGACTAGACGCAAAATTTATGACAGCAATTTAAACAGTCGGACCTTGAGGGAAACTTTGATATACGCGAACAAAGTGAGACAGATAGCGCGGCAAAAGTTGGAAGGAAGAAAATACTGTGTTGAAATGGTACCATTTGTCCGAATGTTAGGTCTCAAAATACAGAAAATGGTATACGAGCTGTTGTGTGGCGTCAGTTTAGTTAAAACAATTCCAGTGAAACCAATTTTGATATTACACGAACGTCACAGCCACCTTAATGTTTCAAAACTTTAAAGTGTTCACGTTAAGTTGATGACCATTTCCAGGCATTATTGTAAGCAGTATATTATTCACACTAATCCTTTCGGTCTTTTTACAAGCCCAAGTTCGCTGGCGATAATTCCAAATGTTTGTTTCATTTTATTGCGAGTTTCTAATTACTTTCTAAACCATTACTGGTATTGGCTTGCAGGAAGAAAGCATTACAGAAAATAATTGATAACTTTTAATCGGGTCAGTTTATATCGGCGAAACTTGTTCCCAGACTGGCGCAATTTTTTCGTATGTTCAATAATTACGAAACCATCCCGACCACAGATGCAAGAAAGTGGAACACAGAATCCGCGCATTTATACAACAACGATTTAAAGAGGGATTGCGTCTTGTTAGTGCGAAAAATAGGTAATTCTTTACGAATTTTTTGTACAGAAACGGTTCGACAAATTAATATGAAGTTTGGCAGGCTGTTTTATTTTATCTTGTACTATAGTTCTTAATCTTTGTGTGACAGTGAAAAAAAACATAGCAGATACACCCATAGCCACATGCATATAGTTTAAGAATCTCTTTTCGCTTTTATGTTTCGAATAACCCTTACTGTACTTTTCCTGAACGCCAGACCCACCCGATTATTTTTCAACGTTATCTCTGTATCTGCCCTGTTTTTTTCACTGCCACACAAAAATTCAGAACAATAGTTCAAGATACAATAAAACAACCTGCCAAACCTCAAATTAATTTGTCGAACCGTTTTTGTACCAAAAATTCATAAAGAATTATCTATTTTTCGGCCCAACAAGGCGCAATCGCTGCTTGAAATACACAGTAAAATATTCAAGCCCGCGGGATCATAAAAAGTATCATAAGATCGTAATCCAATCAACTACTTCATTCATATTCCGAACACACTTTGAATAAAGTTATGCACCGTCTTTGGAAGTGGGAAATCTTCGCATAAACTTGGCACGATCAGAAATTTATCAGTGATGTTCTTGATATTACCCGGGAAACAAAATAAGAGAAACGAATGTGATAACTCAATATACAAGAAAACGAAGAAAGTGAAAGTAAACAGTTTTATAAACAAAGTGACATTAATTTTATGAAAATTCTACAAATTTTATTAACGTGTGTATGTATGTGTATACACAACCGAAAAAGCGAAGTCGTTGTTGAACTTTGGCCATTAGAGCAGTTCTCGAGGATTAATCGTCCAATAATGTCCATGCAACCAGTAAATCTATCGAAGCATACGATTATTTATCGAGCAACAATTCACTTCAAATGTGAACTGGTTTCGATTTAAAGAATCGTCTGATTCGTAAACCATCTGGCCAAGCACTGTATGTTAGGGTACATACCCGCGTTTCTTCGAAAATAAATTCAATTTAATCTAGAATCGGGGTTGAATGCGCCAGTGTTAATGGAATTCAGCTTGCTGGATGTGACACGCTCGACTAGGTCTTCAGACTCAATCGAGAAACAACTACGAGGCTCGATTTATCGGAGCGTGAAAAAAAAATCCAATGTAGGTACACAAGACGAAACAAAAATGTACTCTATTACATAAAACAGCCCAGTCGCGCTGGAAATTAGTTACTCCCATTTACCACACGTGTGATGGTACAAAGTTATATAGGCAACAAAAGTAATTACGACTGCTTAGTTTAAAAACAAGGGGTCATTATTTGCATTTGCCGTTATTAAGACAGGTAAGATTACCAACAAGTTATTCTATCTGAATTTACACGAAATTTGGAAAATAGTGCGACTCACCTCCACTTTTGCTCTTCCCCGCACAAAATAACACTGTTGATACCATGCAGGAAGTGTATCTCCTTGAGGTCCAAAATATTCACTTCGATCTCACTTAATACCTGATTAAACAGCAGCGATGTTGGTCTGAAATAAAAAAATAAAGAAAACATTAACAAAAAATCCAGTTAATAATCGAAGCACAACATAATTTGTTCACTTAGTGTGAAGCTTGAAATTTTATAACAGTGCTCAACGATTCGAATGTTTCAGGTAAACAACGCTTTTACTTCAGGTAACCTTGTACTTCAGCTGATCGATTGTACATACATGGTCTTGATTCAGGCTGACTTGGAATACAGGGAGCCAACACAAAGCAGTTGAAGACCCAAAGACCTGATACTGACCAACCTGGACTTTCTTCCTTAGAAAAAGGCTGACTAAACGGGTAACCTCAATAAGGTCCTCTGATTCTAGGATTGAGCCAATGGCGCCCTTGGTTCTGAAGTGGTCCCAGTCAGGATCCTTTAATCCCAGGGTGGCCCAAGTCTCAGGCTGAGACTCTCAGGGTCCTATGTTGGTTGGATTCTGATATTTTGGTTCCGTGTTGATTTAGATCGGGTCTTTGGATGCCGAAGTGATACGACAAATAAAAATAAAATTTTACTGTTTGCTAGTTTACCGTGTGTCTTGGCTCGAATGCGTCATTTCAGACAACCAACATACAACACATTCGTGACCTATTTCCGAATATCGATGGAGGAATTGCAGTATCTCTGAATATCAACCATTTTATTAATAGAATTTAACAACGAAAGGAAAGCCACAGCTTGATCAAATTTGAGGGATGTGAAATGGTTGAAGTACCCACGCGTGCATGAGTACTATAGATATTCGAAGGACGATCACGTAGCCTCCGTGCGCATTATGTGGGTTACTAGTCCAAGGTCTAACTTCGTTCGTGTCCTGGAACATAAGCTCGTTTGTACCTACACTGGATAATTTACCCGTACTTCCGGTGACCCATATTGCTCCTTCCGTCTTATCTTAGCCTAAACGATTCCCTTTGATCGGAAACTTCCAAATAAATTTGTCACAAGAGGTACAAATAATGACCTTATCTCGCAACTTTCCAATTAAACATGTGCCATATTATTTGCTTCTTCTCACAAGCTTAATAATTATTTCCCATATTTTTTGTGGCACATACTACTATATATGACGAAAATCATTTCACACGCCCTGCTTATAAATTCTAGTTTGGTATATGAGGCTTCCCAGCACAACGACGAACGAGACGAAGAAAACTTAGGAGAACGCCACTTTTTCTTCCATGTGTTTTTATAAACTTCACAAGGTTTTAAGATACTATTACTTAGGAATATTATCCACCCTTTTAGACACTGTTTCCACGAAGGAAAGGGTGCCGTTGTTAGACAGGTAAGAAACTGGGAGAGGCGAAAAGTAAAGGTATTGCATTAAGGCGGATTCAGTACTGAAGCTGCTGAATGTAGTCTATCGATTTCGAGCTGATCTACCGTGGTTCCTACAGAAGGAAGTTGTTCCCGAACGTGCCTTCGCATCCTACGACGTCTGTCGATACGTTATTCAATTCCATGGTATTGGATTTCCCTTCTCAGCGGTTTGCAGTCAGACTACAACTGCAACTGCAGCTGCAGTAGCTAGCAACGATGCGGTTCTATCAGGCTATCCTTCCGTTTCTTTTTCCCTCGTTTCCCTGTTTCGACGTTCGACGTACTGCGTAACGTACAAAAATATTTGTGAAATCCGTTGGTAACCTTGTGACCCATATCATTAGAATCCATCGAAATATATTTACATATATTCATAAAACATGTTCCTATACGGATTAATGCGGATTTCAGAGAATTCTCGCCAGAAGAAGATAACATTTTTCGTTAAAAATACTACACGAGTCATTTTCTTTGAAACATTGCGAGTCACAACTCACGCAAACCTCTTCGCAAAACTCCGCATCTCACAGTCAGTATCTCCGCATTGTAATTAGGCTATGTGATTTAATAATGACAAATGTATTTCCCGTTCAATGTTGTTCCATCCATTAAAAATTATAATGCATAAGTGATTGCGGATTACGAGAGAGGCGTGCACGTGGCTGTACATTCGCGATAAGAAGCTCGTCTAATTTGTGACGCTGTTGCCTTGCAGTCTGGCACATCCATTATTAATTCTCCGCGTAATAATGCGAGCTTCGCTCTGCATCTCGTACCAATCAGATGGTTGCATCTGCAGTCGGATTAAAATTCATATGTAACCTGCGAAACGTGTTCGAGAGTAGGCCTCGGCGAGGGATAACGCTGAACATCACGATTTCGATTAATGAGAGATTCATAATGACATCCTCCTGGCCCGCAAACTCGATTACTGTGGCCGACGGAATAACGAAAGGCGTTTTTTAGACTGTCGAAATGGAAAGCTGGCGTGCACCATTTGACATTTCTGGACGATACATCACTGTAGGTACTATTGTACATTGATTCAAGCCTCCATAAAACTTCACGATGCAATTATAAATTGGATAATTAAACGCCGTTAATGGTGTTTCCAAGCTGCTTTAACACTACAATTCATACTTGTACACCTTCGCCAATTAAAAATACATTATCTGTTCAACTCGATACACGGCATCATAGAATACCATGCGTTTCTTTTTTTAAATTTATTACAGCCGATAAGCGAGTATCGCGCTACAGGTAACGCTGTGGAGCCTTTACGACTCAAACGTGATGTATGAGGATTTTATGCCCCAGGAGACATTAACACATTTCGGATCCGGCATTCTACTTTTTTTTATCTTCTGTTCCACTCACTTTTATGCCCGCCCATAGACGCAAGGCCGTTGGATTAAGGATCAGCATGTTCGACATCCGAGATGTATTATTCCTTCGCGCAGTTAACCCTTCCGACCCGAAGGTCGTACCATATACGTCAACGCGATCCATCGTATGCGGTCGGGTGACGTGCCATGTAACTTGAAGTAACTTTTTCGTATTTATTTTAACCTGTGGTGCATATTTTGAATACAAATTACAGCGGTATAATATTTTAACACCCTGTGCAATAATTTCATGCATTCTATAGATGTGTTTTCTAATTTTATTTTACAATATGCTATATCCGAACGTCTACCATCCATTACGAAGAGGCGATCGCTATTTTACGTCGGGCCGCAAGGGTTAAACCACGCGCGAAAACTATTGGCTGTGTAATGGATAACACATAGGAAACATGGCGTTCATGATTCCGCGGAGTGACAATATATCACTAAATGTCGGGCTGGTATGCGAATAAATTTTGCCAAACAAATGGACGGATCGAGCAAGAAATTCCGGCAACAGCGCGCGTGAACACGCGCGCAGGATCGTCGCGATAGTTATGCTGGAAAATTCAAGTGAAGGTTAACGGAGCCTTGAACGTGCAATCGAATAGTCGATACACCAGTCCGGAGATGTGCCGATGGATAAAAGTCCAATCGTTGCAACGAATCTTAAAAAAGGCAAACCGAAGGATGGGAAGCGATCGCGCCAGACGGAGAGAGAGAGAATAGTATCAATCTAACGGAAATTTTGCATAAAGTGACGCGACTCACGGTATCTGGAGATCAACAAACGTTGAGACGCAAGAATCGATGGGTGTTTGAAATATGTATCTCGCCAGGTAGGTGGAATTAATGAACAATTCGTAGAACACATTACAGAATAAGATGAACGAGCGATCGATTGTCTTGCATCATTACAATCGCGAAAACGCAACTTATTTCTATATACATGTGCTCCTACAAGAGTTAGTCGAAATCTGAACAGTAACACGCGTGCTTCTCGTGTCCCACAAAAACAGCTTTGCTATTAACGTTGCTTCCGGTCACACTATGTATTTGTTGTTTATAAGTAGTCCACCTCCAAGGAGCAACAAACGGTGAGGAAGAAATAGTTTTAGCGTCTACGCACATCCGTAATCTCTTTTTTGCAAATGCTTCATAAATTTTGCAATAATCTCCCGACGCCAGGCTTGCAGGTGCATAAAACCGTAAGCACGCAAACGCGCGCAATCGCGGGAAGAAATGGCGGAGTTCAGTTTTAATACGACCACGAGGTTATTCCTTTTATATAAAAGTTTATGAATCCTTTTCAGTAAGGAATCACCGCGCGAAAAGCAGCGAATATTGTCGGCACACCGCACTGGAGAGTATCTTTTTAAAAATTCATTAAGAACACAGCGGTACGGTTGTTAGAGGTTATGGTCTTTCAAGACCGGTTTGCCTTTTTTTCACCCCCTTAAAATGCATGCCCGCAATAAGACAGAGGCGTGTATCAGCCGGCTGTAGTCGCGACACACCCACAACTCGTTCCTCCTTGTGACGTTCTTACCGCGTTAGTTCTCTGTGCCGGCGCGGCCCCCGGATTCTGCGAACGCGTTTCATCGCGCATCAGCGCCGTGAAATAAATTATGCACGGTATCGGGAGCGATTCGTCACTGTCGGCTGCCTCATAGATTCAGAGCCAACGCGAAACGCGACTGAATAGTTCGGCAATGAGCTGCGACGCAGGATCAATTGGTCCTGATCGAGGCATATGGTTGCCAATACCTGATACACCGAATAAAAACCCACTTGATAGCATCTCCGACGAAGTTTCAGTGTTAGGATTTACTAGAATGTACGAAAAATTGTAACTGCTGTTTGAAAGTATTATTTCAATGTTGATCGCAGATACTGATTGATAAAGGTATGCGATTGTGACGTAAATTTGAGGAATAATTTGCCATTTGTGTCATCGTGACTTCAATAGAGCCATGATTGACAATTTTTGGTTAAAGAAAGTGGAATCGAATCGTAGAACGGACGGTGCATATAAACACTTTATGCCACGATCCTGGTACCAAAGCGATTTCCGCAACGATTTACGTGGAACGAGAGACATATGACGAATCCTATTCAGATTAAACCGCAGATAACTGATGTTTCCGCTTAGAACGATCCTACAGTTTTACTCTATTTGGTGCTAACTATACATCGTACAGTACGGCACCACGGTTGGACAAAACAATGAATTAACGATGGTTATTTAGGAATTAATTGATATTTCCATCGCGTGGGCATGCAAACAATAATGGTACCCAATTGGCGGTCTGTACGAAATCGTGGTGCAATTGAAACTATTCATTTACATTTCGTTTATTAATAAAAGCCATTTGAATATTTGAATGTGAGCTGCCGGAAATTTATGTAACGTATGTAAATATATGTAATACAAGAATTATATTTGCACTTTGAATTTGCTGCCGAAAAATGTTGGACGTTCAAGGATATTTTTTGCTCGTCCAAAATGCCGTAACTGGTTACGTCAGAAGCTATTTTAATAATCGTGGAAAATACTGGATTTGTTCTAAAGCCTGTACCAAAAGAAGAGTTCCCATATTTATCTTTGTCCCATATTTGATCAAGTTTTGCTTCGTCACCCTCATAACAATAAACGAGGGAAGAGTAATGAAGAAATGGACCAGTTCCATTTAGAAGCTTCGTCTGTCAAAAAGAAATTGCTAATACTAGCTACTTAATTAACAGAGTAAATACCATTTATGCTATACCTTTCACTCTATCACATAGGTACACACGTGTCATTGAATCGCGTAAAATGGAACTCATTTATTACTCCGATATAAACGTCAGAAAACTGCTATGTATTCATAGCAGTTTTTTTTTAATCAAAGAGATAAGACGCGCTAACGATGTGAAAATCCAGTCACACCTATTATCCGCAAACGCGACCTATTCATAGTAGTTTACATAATATATGTAGAATGATGGTCTTAGTTTTGCCTACAGTGCTCACAATTAAAGGCAAGGTGAAATACGCGCATTAACGCAATTTTCAATTTAATCAGTTCAGCAGAAATTTGTACACTTTTCTGAAGGCGTTATATAAATTGATTGCTTCAATATTTATCTCCACACTAACTCCTTGTCCACGGTAGGAAGTCGTAAGAGGAAAAAATGAGCACCGCAGGATTGCTAAACCAGAAATTCCCGAATACGTCAGATACTGTTCAAATACAGAGAGACGATTAACATAAATACTGACGTCTACATACAATACCGAATTAGACATTTATATCTACTCGTGATTCACGGGATATTTCCCCTTTGGCTATATGAATAATTATCCTTTGATTCTGAGTAGGTACAAAAAATACCTAGTACACGAGAACGTATGAACAGCTGTATATTTTCATAGTTTAGCGGTCTGATTAGTTTTCGGTATATATAGAAAATCAGGATGTCGATGAAATAGAAAGCACCGCATTAAAGTACCCGGAACAGTTTGTATGTACTTCTAATCGGGTGTGCGCCCAACGCCGCGAAGCAAATATCACAAGGCGAATGGCCAATGCACCACAATGTACTACTAATGTCGCAATCAAATAAAGGTTACTGATAACGATCAAGGCAACATATCCTTGATAAACTTATGAAACTAGAACGCGTGTAGGCTAAGAATACTTGGGTGCCATTTGTCTCTCTTTTCTTTTTCTTCCAGAAGAGCTCAACAACTTGAGCATCGACAGTTATCGATACAATACGCAGTCAATTCTCAGATAAAGGAGAATATTCACCCGAGTCCTGGAGATAATCGTCAAAAAATAAAGCCCGCATCCCTCGTAGCTGTCGCTTTTATTGAAAACATAAACAATGCGCTTTATAGGCTCGTATTGTCGTTTACGAACGTGCAATAATTTCGGAGAATCAGAACTTTGATTAGACAGCGGGAAGTTTGTAAAGCAGTAAACGTTTTCCTCGTGAATTCCAAATATTTCGGTTTCACGTAGGGATTCTTTTAAAAAAAGTAGCAAACAAATATACGCGAGTCGCGAAAGAGCATGTTCCTGCTCCTAATTCAGGGTTCCTGCAAGGAATATATTAAAATGATCCGGAAAAATGTTTCATAATCTTCCCGGGTAATTCTGTACCGTTTATGGACTTCTACTTGATATTCTCGTGGCTAAGACACGAAACCTGTTATTATAGCGGCATGCCAAATTACAAATTGACGTAAGCTCCGCAATTATACAATCAATCAATTACGCATATTCCAATACCACAGGTTGAGTCACTTTCATTGCAACTGAATATTTCAATAGCAGGATCATTGGTGATTTCCCCCTTTTAGCAAAAAAATACTTCATCGTAGGATATCTTTAACAAGCACATAAACGTGTTTCGTTTACAAGCCAGTCTTTCATGACGTTTTTACTATAAAATTCATTTCGTTGTGTGCAACTTACAACATAAACCGCATCTATGTTACATAACGAAAAATTAGAATTCCTTGCAATAATGCCAATGATCGACAGTTGAGGAAAAAATCTTTTTGCATATTATAGCCGCGTCGGATCGAGGAAAGTTGAATACAGTCGTCACCTACTTTCTCCGGTTTCATTTAATTTTGGACGCCGAATTAAGCAATGCACGGTCGTGGGTTCTAGGGAGATTCGGAGAAATTCTTGCTCGAACCACACGTCCGATAGAGAGTACCTTCAAGGTAATCCACGGTAATCTTTGTTTAACGATGAAACACGGGTTTGTCGAGTATACGAAGCTGAACCTGATGCGCCCAGTCCGGGGACAAGCTCCGCCAGATATCCCATTCTTTGAGTACGTGGCCTTCGAGGAGTACCACGAGATCGCGACTCCGCAGCGGGAAAAGGATCAACGTAACGAGCAAAAACGGGGAACTGACGATAAAAATCGAGAGAACTGCAAACCTGTTCGCCTGTGTTCCTTATCCACCCCCACTCGTCCGGTTGTTTTAGATAAGCACCGGCAAGAATATATACTTCTTCGTAGATTGTCGAGAGAAATTGTACATTCCGGACGTACCTGTCGTCCTGCTTCTACCGTCAGCCGAATCAGTGTCGGGAAAAAAATGTCGCCCGATCGGTCGACGGTATTCTTTGCCATTCTACTGTTCGTCACCGTCACTGTGGTCAATTGTGATCTGGATTTACAATTGTTGCACGTGGTAAATACCTATTCTGTCGAAATAATTTTAGTGCGAACGTCACGAACGTCAACGTCGTCCTCAAGCGAGGTGTAACTCGCTTGTAAAAGCGTCTCTCAGTGAAAGTGAAAAGTCATGTATAAAATAAAAATAACTTGTGAATGTTTTAAATCGTCGTTGGTGAAGTCTGATAATCGGAATTTTAATACTTCGACATGTTTTTCAAGGTATTTCGGCATGGCGACAAAGTGCCGCATCGAGAATTTCAAAATTACCCTAACGATCCCCATCGAGACCATTCGTACAATCCAATGGGTAATGGTGACTTGACAAATGTAAGTAAGAAGACAATGTATTCTGGAATAGTTCATTATCACCATATGTTTGTGTTCTTTATAAATCCTAGAAATATTCTTCTACAATCTCATTATAATGGAAACAATCCAAGTGAACGTTTGAAATTTGTATGCCTCACTTTTACCTACATATGTACGTCAGCGCAGTGTTCATTTCCCCATTACATCTGCGTAAATGTGAAAACACCGTAAACATTGTCGAGATTCACTGTTCACCGTGCAGCCATTAGTAATGCACATCGGCAAGCATAAACTGTAATTGTTTCGTCTAACTATGTAGCAAGGTAAGCTACGCGAATACAGGATTGGCACAATGCTTCGTCAACGTTACGATCGATATTTCGGGACGGATTATTGGCCGGAGAAGATCTATGCGCGATCGACAGACGTGCCAAGGACTCAGTTGTCTCTACAGCTAGTTCTGGCTGGATTATTCCCACCCTCGGAGAAGCAAACCTGGAATCCGCATCTACCCTGGATTCCGGCATCAACGTTCTTCGTACCCTCTGAAGCCGACAATCTCTTGTTCCCGCATCACTGCCCCAGGTAATTTTTCTAGTGCCTGCGTTCATTAAAAGAGCAATGCGAAACATTCGCGAGAAACACGGTAATACGAGCAGTTGAATAGTCTGCAGCGTCGAAATATTACACTGAGTAAGAAGAAAGAACATGGTACGGATAGTAATAATCTTCCAAAATAGCTTGAAAAGAAGTGATGATTTCAGAATAGATGATTAACGTTAATGATACTTGTATAAACGAGAGCTAACGTTCTGTTAACAAATTCGAAAGACCTTATCACGCGAACTAATATTACTATTTATAATCACGCTTCGTCGAAATGGAAACATTATTTATTCTCGAGGACATTTATTTCCGTTTTGATTCAAGGTACAAGGAAGAATACAGCAGATTTCTTCATCAACCAAGTACACAGGATATGTTAAATAAATACAAAAATGTGATGAATTACCTAACTCAGCACTCTGGCAAAGTAGTAAATACAACATCCGCAGTGACTTATCTTTACAATTTATTCAAGGAACAGGTAATGCCACTTCTATGCTGTGGCACCACTGAATACATTTCGTATAAAAGTTTAATAATTAAATAGCGTCTATTTTAGACTGCTCAGAACCTGACACTACCAAAATGGACTGAGTCAGTTTATCCTGCTCCGATGAAGGAAATACTCGCCTTGGACTTTAAACTCAGATCATACACAAAGACGTTGAAACGTCTGAACGGAGGTATAAGGATATCCTTTTTTTTCTTATACAAAAAAATTTATATTGTCGCAATATATACATATATAATCGTCCCGCCCTTTTTTTCAAGGTACACTATTACGTAAAATGATAGAGGACATCCAAGAATACAAAGCGGGTAAATTAGAGCCGTACGACAGAAAAGCGTTTTTCTTCTCTGGCCACGAAATGAATGTGGCCGCAGTTGCAAATGCTTTGGAATTGGATGAACCTGTTATACCCGCGTACGGTTCTACTATTATCCTGGAAACTCTGCGCGATAAGAAAGGAACTTATTACGTTCGGGTAAATGTTTGAACTACAAAAGACAGAATTTCGAATTTTCACTATTCCTAAAACGTATTTCATTGGATATTAGAGATATAATATTCTCCTCTGTTTGGATGTTTTAGGTTCTGTTCTGGACTGGAGTTACCGAGCAAATCATAATCGAAACGATCCCAGGCTGCACGGAACTATGTCCTTTCAACCAATTCCTCAACGTCGTAAAGAATGTGATTCCCAGTGACGACGAATATCATTGCCATGGTAATCAGGAAACGGAAAAGCTAGGAAACAAAGACTACATACACTCGTCGGCGTCGGACGTAGCCGTTGGCATAACTACTTGGTACTACCTCTCGTCACTTGTTTTTCTTGCATTTTTTTCTGCCCGCAGTATCAATTGTTGATTTTATAATAACGCAATATTGTTACCGATTGCAAAGTTCGATGAAGTAGTTTTGATATTTCGGTACCATCAGTGCAACCATCGAATTGATTTGACAAGGGGAACGCAAAAGTGTTGAACAGAGTTAGCAAACCTGTTCGATTACTCGTGTACCATTAATGAATGAAAAATGAACATTAATAGGAGATGTAACCATAGCTAGTAATGTGAATACAATAGTATTAGTGACGTAGGGCTTCGACGTTAGAATAATAACTTAGATCCTCCTGAAAATATTAGATTAAATAGCCATATATTGTTGTAACATCTAGTCAGAAGCGTTAACTATTCTCACGTGTCTCTTTGTTTTTCATTCATTGAGAATGACAAAAGTTATCGATTGTTCACACACGCATGCGCGAATCTTTGAGACTAACGAGCGGCGTAAGTCGAAACAGTCGGGCAATCTTGAGCATTAATTTCTAAAAGGAAGATAAAATTGTCTTGCGCCGTTCTCATTCTCCGACACTCGGGTAAAGAACTTTCCGAATAAAATATAACTCGATCTAAAATAATACTCCAACCAAAAATATAACCCAACGATCGTTGGCCATGCCAACAATATCCCGGCGAGTGAATAAAACATCGCTTTTGGCAGACATGAAATGAGAGCAGATTCGATTTGCAAGTTGACGATTCGACTCTCCTATTTCCGTCCAGGTTAAAGGTTCAAGAACCTTCCGCAGGATCGAAATAGTCGAAACGTTCATTGTATCTGGAGCGATAATTCTGAACGAAATTATCGTTTTGCCAGTAGCGCGCTCTTAACGCGAGTAGTAGAAGCAGAAATATGAATATCCATTATTAGCTTGAAGGGAGGTTGATGAGTACTAAAATTAATGGAAACTTTTTCTCGTGCTCCCTGGAAAGTGCCTTTTTACGGCTCAAGACTTTTAATTTACTGTCGGGGATGCATCGAAAAGGATCTATCTCATTTCTTTCACGATGATTCACTGTGCTCAATCTATATTATACTGTGTAACAAATATATCTACCCAATAGGAACACTTGTACCCAAAATGAAAATCCTCAGCAGTAAAATTGAAATCAGCGTAATGATTTAGATACGTCGCAACCTATTATTTGTGCCGAACTATTTCCCATTTTACACTCATTAAGACAATATAAAAGAGATGGGTCCACTTTAATTTACCTTTGAAATGAAACCGGTCAATGTAAATCTCAATTACGACGAACGCTTTGAACATGATTACAAACGTAATTGCTGGGCAGAGGATTCAGTGGCTCATGCAGAACACGATTCGAGCAGTAACACGGTTCAAGTAACCTGTGTGCTAATTTACACAAAATAGCGTATATGTACGTAGTTGTACTGCAAGGTACCGCGGCATATTGAATTCCTCGACTATGTACCCTGAACGATTTTTTAACGAGTGAGGTTCTTGTGATTAATCCTTTGTTACAAGATTTCAATTATTTTTTGGCATTTGTGCAAGGAAGATGATCGAGTTCCGAGAAAATTAGAGAAATATTTCATTATATGCAGTTCTACTTAATATAACTATAACTAACTTTCGTTAACATTTAATCGTATGGAAGTTTAAAGACACTTCCATCGCCGTCCTATTTACTTCTGCACTTTTAATTATGAAAATGATGATCGTTCTACCTTGCGAGGATTTAACTTCCACCAAGTCCGACAATTCTACGGCGAAACGCTCGAAATTACGCAGGGTTTTGTTAAACGGAAATTTCGAAGATGTTCATAATGAAAGATGAGTGCGGATAATTGTCGGACGTGCAAATAAATTGCTGCTACAATTTAACTTCAGTACGTTTCATACATACATACATACTTTCTCGCGAAAGCATCACCACGTCTAAGAAATATTTTGGCAACAACGTGAAATATGTTCCTCTCAAATGCACCAGAGTGGTACACATAATTTGTAACATTTGCTAAGTTACGTTTGTTGCTAAGAAAGACAGGTATGAAACCATCCCATTCTTCAGCCTAACTTTTCTACGGATAATTAATACATTTCATTACTTTCACTAGCCTCGATAGTACCGATATACTTTTGTACATCGATATGTATATTTTAGAGCCTAACTCAGGGATCGAATGGATGTTGAAGAAAATATTCCATATCGCCTTTCTTATATAAGGATATGCAACGGAATATTTTATAAAGTACAATCTGTGGTAATTAATCATAAAGGATTGAATGAAGATCACACAATGTTCGTCGATGCGTGTCATTTTATGTACATCGAAATAGATTTATCATGACTACGTGGATAGGAAACGTGTGGGATTTCATTCAACGACAACGAAGACAGAGAGTGGCGTCTCAAGGCGAAGATTTCCCAATAGGCATGTGATTACTTAAAGGCAGACAGAGATAAGGAGCCGATGGGTAAGTACCCCGAAGAAATTCCCGAGGCAAATTGCGTGAATTCCGACCTTGCATACCTTCATAGTGTCGTTCATCGAGGAGCGCGTATAATTTCGTACTGGTACCAAATTGTAGTGAATATAATAATATATTTTACAACTATTAAGGCATAGTCAGACATGAATATTATAAACTGATGCTTTTGTATACCCATGTCCCGCAAATGATACCACACACACAAACCGTGTCTACTTATAAAACTCTTCGGCCCTTAAATAAAAGTGCCTTCTTTTGTAGCTCCTTAACGATGTTTCCCTTCTCATTCCGGGCTCAGAGAAAGTGGATACCTATATCACGTTTCTCTAGATATTATGACGGAGTCATTCTTGTTCATACAAAAAGAAGGTCAAGGTAGATTCAATGTAAAACCGCCTGCTCATTTATTAGGAGTGGTATGCATATACTAGAACGAAAGGATAATGATCAGAAGTGTCTTTGACGCTATGACATAACTGAAAGGAGAATACATTTTCGTAGGAGAAGTTTATTGTGAAATGCGTACGCGTGAAAAAGAAAGGAGACGAGATTGAAAGGGATACCTACCTGTATGTAAGAGGAGAAGAGTACGCAGAGTCAACCTTGTTGCAATCATTGAAAAGAATGACACGGGAAGAGCATTGTTCGAGTTCTACGGCAAGCTGTGCTCGCGTAAGACGAGTATGTATGCACGCCTTTGCAACCTCTTTCGATATTAATGTTGTGTGTAGGAATGCGATTTTCCTACGAGAACTAATTGCGTGACGATTGTATCACGCAAAACCTTCGATTTTTTGCAATCAATACTTTGTTTCACTACCCACCGACGCAACGAATGTACCTCATGAAATTGATACCTCGGGTTAATTAGTAAACCCCTAATGTGACAGTTTGAAAACACTATTAGTCCCTGCCATACCGGCAGTTATACTGATTACAAATATTTTTGGTTTATTGTTTCAAACACACGGTTCTTCCAAAATTGACCACGCAGTCGAGGCGTCTTCTATTTTACAGCGCATATTACACCCACTTATTTTGGCGAAAGCAAGCATTAAAAAAATAAGAAAAAAATAATTTTGTATTCTCAAAACACGTATTAATAAATAGAAAAAACTTCAATATAGTAAACACATTCCTTTTGTGACAAAAAAAGTTCCAAACAGCGGTACTTTATCAGGGCGTCACAGTAGACGTCACTCCTTAAAAATGAAACGTATTTCCTGTATCAAATATCTATGTATATTTTGCAATACTTTGCTTCGACCTCGAACTTTCGTTTGATAGCCTAAATGGTGAAACCGCGTTTGTAGAGCGCATGCAAGTGCATTATCAACACTAACCGTAACTACGTTAAACCGGTAAATGCGTTTTGTGTGTTTGCGCGGAATAGCTAGCCACCGTTAATCTGTTTCTGAACTAGAAATACATATCTACCTTAAACGGCGCCCAAGTTTTAAAAATCGATCCGCAATAAAGCACAGCACGTTTTTGTAGACATATTTTGCAGAACAAAAGTTCATGGATGAATCTAGGAATGAAGATAGATAAATATTCCGAAAAGAACCTTCTATAAAATGCACCTTATTTAGGATAAATATAAATAAAACATAGACTATGTTCCTTCATTTCAATTTACTGGCGTGTATAAATTGACGCTCCACTGAAACACGGAATCGACTAGCAGCGTTTTGTTATTATAATTACTTAACGCTACTTAAAGTATGACTCGATCGCGCGCCAGCACCATAGAAGCGTAGATAATTACGGAGAGTAAATTGGAACGTGTGATGGCAATGTCAGCGATGCCAATTATAGTGATAAGCATCGCAAGGCGCGTCGCGAGGCATTCTGAAAAGGCAGCTGAGAACGGAGGAATGAAAAGTTCCCCCAGCTCGAGAAACATTCGTCACAGGGAACACCCGAATTTTCCCGCGGAAACGTCTCCCTCGGATCACCGACAGACAGGCAATTAAATTAAAGAAGCAGCAGGTTTTTCATACGTTGCCCAATAACACGCTCCCGCTTTCGAATTTTCCATTCATTGAATATCCGTGCGAGGCTCCTATTATATCCTATCTGTTTGAAATAATCCGACTCGAGCGCCACGTAAGATTGCGTAAATCCTGACTCACAGACTCGGGCGTTCGAAGTATATTATGACACATTTTATATAACACGCTCGCGTATAAAATTGCACGCAGAAAATACAAATACAGGCGTCCTGTACATAGTTGTTCGCGTCCCAGAGACGAGAGTGGAAATGACCATCGCGGACGCGATTCGAATAGTGCGACGCGACGCACACGCGCGCGAATGTGAAATAAATATAGAAGCAGAATTCTTACCTATTTTCATTCCCATTGATAGTGTAGGATTCTCCTTCTCCGACAGGATTACGCCCGCTTTTCGCGATACGGCCTCCGTAAAGGACGCTTCGACTACACCTCCCACGGTCGACTTTCTTCTAGACAGGTTCAAAGTCGAAATTGAATGGTTCGAAAGCCGGTCTCGAAGAGTTGGTCCAGTGCGGTACAGTTTGGGAAAAAACTGACAATGTTTGTGTTCACGATCGTCGATCACGCAGCAATGTTTATCGTTGCATTGTCCTGTCTAATCAACGATTACTCTCAGATTGTCTGGCTCGTTGCTAAGTTTACCGCAAGGACGCGCACGTATATTCGAAAAAAGATGGAGACTTTGTAGTTTCACTGGACACTCGGCACTAAGCGTACGCACAACCGTTACGCGATAAACCGTGGGTAGGCGATGTCAGCTGTCAGAAAAAATATAGCCACTTGGCAATATACCGGACAGCTACAAGCAAGTGCACGTTGCCAGGTTGAATCTGCTGTCACGCCTCGGGCTTCTCCGGTGCATCGCGAGCAGGTGCCAGGTAAGGGGTTAGAAAAGTCGGTGCCCTCGGCATAGTTTCTTAAACCAATTGTATGCGTCCTTGCTGCCCAATTCATCCCACTACTCTCGCTTATTCTTTTCGAGTCTCGGGGCATTCTAACCACAAATTTCGAGAATCAAACGTTCTTTGTTCTGATTAAGAGTTAAACTGCAGGTATATTTGCTTGGTAAGAACACGTCTGTGCTGCTACGATTATTCGTGGTATTACAAATATTCCTCTGTGCTTAAACACTTTAATAATGATACGTGAATTTTGATGTGGTACATTCTCGTTTGCCAGAATCGTATGACGCCCACTATGTATACTACGAATGCTTGATCGTATTCTTTCTATTCTTCCAAACACAGATCCACACGTGTACCACATGTTTCATCTACTTTTATGCTAATTACAGTGACATGAACCACGAGGCGCAACATTTGGTCCGTTTCGGATCCTTGCACTTGGCTAGCTAGACGTCGCCGGTAACCGAATTACATGTAGTGGCGCCAACTTTCAAGTTCAACTATTCATCGCCGCGCTTTCAAGAAATGGCGGATAATGAAACAGCTGTTTTGGCGAGTATAAGGACATCTAACGGAACGCGCGCACAGTCGAGCCCGCGACGACAGGGAAGAATGGGAGACGTGTGGGTCGAGGACCGATCGTGTCCACAGTAGTCGCGCTCCCCGTGAGAGTCGAATAACGAAAACATGGCTGCAGGTTGTTGTGGAACGAAAAAGCAAAAGTTGAACAATTCGTCCAGCGTTCCATGCAACGGCTCGATACTACAGAATGGTACACCGTTGAGGAACAGTGTGATAGTGAAGCCAGAGATGGGCTTCTTTTGTTTCGATGTCCTTTACTGCCAATTACATCAGCTCGACCCTCCAAAATCGCCTAACTTCAGCAACGAAGCGTTGTGAGTAATAATACTTGCTGACATCGTTCTACGCTTGTGACCTTCCCTGGTCCTTCTTTCGTATCTCTATCTTTCTCTCCTCCACGCTGCCATCTTACTCTTACGCACCGGAGCTATCAGCTGCTCTCTCTTTTCTTCCCCAATGTATATCCCACGTACCTTTACCCCCTCCTTGAGTTTCTTTGTTAGGATGTTCGATGCTTCCGAGTCTCATGTCTTACAGTGAGACAAAGACTGATTTCTAGCATGAGCGTATGTTATCGGTCTAATATTTTCATTGTTGTGTTTTAAGTATTTATCAGAAGCTTATAATCTCGTATATTTTTCGTTCCTAGAATTTTTCTTTTAATTACGAATTAAAAATGCTTACTCTGTTATAAATATCGAAGGTTTTTAATAATAAAATGGATCAATTACATCGTACATGCTTGTCATTGTTTAGCAACTATTGAATGACAAATAAATTTTTTTTAAAAGATCATTGATGTTTAGAAAAATTATTGAGATCATTGCTGTCGTATTTGAATAATAACATACTTCGTTTTCGTTTATGTTGTAAATGTGCGAAATATTATTTATTTCTATTTTTCAGCCCATTGTTTGTGACGTGGACTATCGGAAAAGATATGAGGTTAAGAGGTTGTATCGGTACATTTAATGCCATGCAATTACATGCAGGGCTCCGTGAATACGCGACAACCAGGTAAATTATTTTATGTGTTTATTTCCGATAATATTGTTACCCTATACACTTAAAGACATTAGATACTTTCTAAAGTGCATTCAAAGATTCACGTTTTAATCCTATAACACGGGAAGAACTTCCACGCTTACATGTAAGTGTCTCAATTTTGAGACACTTTGAGGATGGTGTTGATTATTTAGATTGGGAAGTAGGTGTCCATGGAATTCGTATAGAATTTCATAACGAGAAGGGTAATAAGCGGACTGCTACTTATTTACCCGACGTAGCAACGGAGCAAGGTTCGTACATTTCACTCCTCGCGATGTAAACTACTCTGAAAAATGTGTTCGGTTTATGCGGCAACGTTACTACTCCGAGCGATACATTGTTATAAGATTACACGAATTCTACGTACATAACTATTTTGAAAATTAGAATTTATCATGTTTAGGGTGGGACCAGATACAAACAATAGATTCGTTACTTCATAAAGGTGGTTACAAGGGACTGGTGACTCCAGATATTAGACGTAGCGTAAAATTGACACGATACCAGAGTGAAAAAGTGACTGTAAGCTATCAAGACTATATGACTCATTGGCATAGTCGAAGATGCTAGCAGCTGGCCTGGGGTCCTACTCAAGGGCCCCAATTATCTCAAAATTCTATTGCTGTTCATTGCAACGCTAACATCTCTCAGACTTCTCATTTACCATACAGTAGTAGTCGATACAACTCTTACATGGCCAGTCAGGAACATGGATTAGTGATGACACAACGTAATCACCCCGCATTCATACATCCTCTTCCAATGCCCTCTGTTTCCCCAGTGATGGTACCAGTATGGGATTACTCTTCCTTTTGGTGGGATCAAACAGGGCCATCGTATCCTCCCCTACATTCGCATCATCATCCTCTGCCTGCTCCTCCTCCTGCTCCCCCTCCTCGTGTTCATCGCTTTTCGTCACAAGAACCTGCGGATCGTGGAGTTCGTAAACGAAAATGACATTGGAGGCGACTATTGTTTGCAATTTTTCTTTGTTTGAAGTGGTGCCTATTATACTTTGTATGCTTCTGCATACACAGTTTTTCCCCATATGATACCACATAGTTCTCCTTGAGAATAATAAGTATTCATGTATGATGGCACTAGCTTATTCCTTCAATAATTTTTACATACTACGATAATTGAAATTGTTATTTACCTAACAATTGGAATAAATAATCGTAAGATATACCAGAAAGTGCATTAACGTTTAACTTCGATATCAATAATCGTTAATCAGATTAGACATATGTGAGATATTGGAATTTTTAAACTTGTAATAAAATGTAATTACTTAGTCTCGCGTGCTTCAATGTGTTTATAAACTAAATGACTCGATTCGGTCAGAACATAGAATATGAATAATATCATTAGCTTTGCCATCATACTTATTAAATGTCCATTTACATTTATGTCTGCAGTATACAGAGGACATGAGCGATTGCATAGCACAGTGATGCTGTCTGCAATTTACTGCCTGCTTCACAAGATTTAATGTACAAATTCACGCGAAAAAATGTTTCTATTATTCGTATACTACGAAAAACGTAAAATATCATTCTTAGATCAATAAACATAAATATATGAATGAAGGGTGAAAGATCACAGATTTTTTATCGATAGTTTCTTCTATTACGAACGTTCTGTTAATTCATATAGAACGTAGTTATTAATAATTACAGCATAATTTTTGTATAATTATATATTTTTATGACAAGTTTTGAGGAATTCGCATGAAAAACTGCATTACTATTGATTAGGCAATTAGTGAACACAATATGCTTCATTCCTTCAAAATAATCATATAAAGAGGAAGTTTCTTAGAATCTTTCTTAATGTTGTTTTTTTTACATGTGATGAGTGATTCACATATAATAATAAATAAACTAATTTTAAATATACTAATACAGATTTCTTTGTACCAATGGTATAAAATTATAAATAAACGGTTTTTATTGTATCAGATGCAAAATAGTTATTTATATAATATTTATTCGTTGAAAATCGTAAATGCGGAAGAGTGTGTGAAAAGTTTCTTAAACGATTTTATCGTATTTCCGTTTTAATTCTTCATACCATTGCTACATTGAAGTTGATTTTAGTAATCATAGTTATATTATAGTCCAGCGTTTTATTACAGGAAAGGATTCTTTGCATTAGCGACGGTGTTAATACGTAAATGTAACATATACATAGTTCCTGATATTGGATAATTAAAATATACTGCAATTAATTAAATTGGCAGTTGATACTTTTAAAACTTTTAGCCGGTTATATGAAAATTCTTTGATTTTCCTATATATTACAAAACTGAATTTTCATTTACAAGCGTAAATAATATTTTGGAGTCAAGCGTTGTTAGTATAATAAGAAAATTGATAGAATGGGACCTCTACTGTAAATAAGCAATGGACTGCATTATGACTATTAAAATGCATTAATATAGTTATAATATAGTTGTAAGTTAAAATGTGACGATCTCATTGTGATTCTTATTATTATCTGATCCATGAAACATGAATAGAATTGCTAATGCTTTATGTAAAGCGCTTATACCGTTACTCTCGCTTTTACTTAAAATGAGACACATTTACGACATTACAATGAATCGATGTTAAATATGCAATCTGCAATTACGAAGACAGTGCAAGATACGTTCTTCCATGACTTACTGCCTTTGTTTTTCTTATTCCTCTATTGTCACTTTCACTTAGCTAGTTTCATGCACTGCCAATCTATTCATTGCTGTTTTTATCACAGCAAGAATATTTAGTAAAAGTAAAGAAACACTATTAAATTGTTTCCTTTAATTAGCAATTTTGTATTTATTGCCATTAATATGTTCTATTATATCTGTGGTTCATTTTTAGAATCCAATTATGTATTTAGCATTATATAACGTCCAATTAACTGCCAATTACATACTTAGATATAGAGCATTCAGTACTTGAAGGATAATTGTATGTGCATTTGTGACAATAGGATATGCTGAGTCTCTTGTTGAAAATAAATTATACATTTGGTATAAATTACTTTGATATTAATATTTATGAGACAGAATTAGCAATTCAATTTAACAGAAAGATATAAAGGTGCACATACAAATTAAGTAGCTATTCATCATCATATGTAAAGGGGTGTGATTTTGTGTTGCCAATCCCCCACAAAAGACTCGAATTCGTTTGACATTTATGTCGAGTTAGAATATCATAAAATAACGTTACATAGAACATTAAATTATTGTTTTCAAACATCCGCTAAATTCCTCTTGTGCAAATAATTGGAACTGTTCTTTTAACAAATACGATTCAAGTGTGTGATTTAAACGTACATAGTAATAAGAGAAGAAAATCTAACATTTTATTCTAGAATACAGACAAATTTTTAATATGTCCGTGGATGAAAAATGCATTGTGCCTGATATTAAATAATTTATGTTGAATAGTCCATACATAACGATATGTATGTACCTACGGTAGAATCATCAGAAATCAAAAATTCGCGATTAAATGATCGTAAGAAACAGTTCGAATAACTTATCATATAATTGGGATGGATGAATAAAAATTTTATATTACCAAACCTGCTGTCTTTATATACCTACCTACCTTCGTGCCTGTATTTTTATGATCTTGAATGATGTTTCAACCTTTCAACATGTATTAACACCATACTTATTTCATATTTTTCGAATAGATCGCTAAAACTATCGCTTCCTCTTTTACATGGAATTTTGAAGACACATTACTAAAGAGGAGAGCCAACTGCATATTAATATTCATAATTTTCGTACATAAAACAAAGAAATGTGAATTCTGCAAAGCGCGCCAAATTTCATACGAATTGATGAAAAAATTCAATAGAAAAATGGCGGGCAATGAAACAGCTGTTTTTCAGACAACAAGACATCTAGCGGAACGCGCGCGCAATTTAGTATGCAACACCAACAGTGAATGGGATATGCATACGGTTCAGAAAGCGCTCGTGCCTGCAGTCACCTGCAGTAGTTGCAAGGGTTGATTAAATAAGAAAACATGGCAGCTAGTTGTTACGGAACGAAAAAGCAGAAGCTATACAACTCTTCCAACGTTCCATGTAATGGTACCGTAAATCTGCCGAATGGTATTCGTACGCGAAATTCCATAATAGTACAGCCTGAGATGGGCTTTTATTGTTTTGATGTTCTTTACTGCCAACTGCACCAACTTGAGCCACCAAAACCGCCCAACTTCAGCAACGAACCATTGTGAGTATCTTACCACGGGCATCGCCTCGCATTTCTTATTACTTTTATGTTCCATCCTTTATTGTGCAATAATAGTTTTTCACATGATCCTCTGCGATGATCCTCTCGATCTTCTTTGTATCTCTTGCAGTTTCCACTTTCTTATGTACATGCATTTCATGTTTACGACTTCATCTGAAACCTAAAACTTTTCCCCTGAATGAATATGACATTGATAATATTTTCCGCAATTCTTGCGACACGTAATGCTCGGTGTAGAAGAAATCATCGGAAATATCTATTTTTATTATCTGACCGGAACACTCGATATTTTTAGGTCAATTATACATAATCTTAAGTATCTTGTTATATGTATATTTGTGGCATATAGATCCACCACACGCGTATGCACGTATAAACTATACTTTCTAGAAATTAATTTTAATTATTAATCAAAATAATTCGATTTTTCTATGACAGATGTCATATTTATTTTTGTAGCATTTATTTCTAGATCTATCAAATTGCTAAAGATATTACCTATGTTATTATATATAATAGCATTATTCTGTTATTTGTATATTAATATGACATTTACATTCAACTTTAAAGCCCATTGTTTGTAACATGGACTATTGGCAAAGATATGAGATTACGAGGCTGCATTGGTACATTTAATGCAATGCATTTACATGCAGGATTACGGGAATATGCTACCACTAGGTATTATTTAATATGTGGCAGAGGATAATGACACTTTTTGGGGGGTTTTAAATGTGTTATGTCCTATAGTGCTTTTAAGGACTCGCGCTTCAACCCGATAACGCGGGATGAACTCCCACGTTTGCACGTAAGTGTTTCTGTACTTCGACATTTTGAGGATGGAACAGATTACTTAGATTGGGAAGTAGGAGTTCATGGAATACGTATTGAATTTCATAATGAAAAGGGAAACAAACGGACCGCAACTTATTTACCGGATGTAGCGATGGAACAAGGTTTGTATACCATATTTTTCTTACAGCTTTAACGATAGTTGCGAGTACTCGGGTAATTGAGAATCTCGTGTGTTCAGGATGGGACCAGATACAAACGATAGACTCTTTGCTGCATAAAGGTGGCTATAAAGGATTAGTTACTCCAGACATTAGACGCAACGTAAAGTTGACTCGATACCAGAGTGAAAAAGTGACTGTAAGCTATCAGGACTACATCACACATTGGCATGGTCAAAAATGCTAGCAACTGCCTCGGGGCCCTCGCCACGGGCCCCACTCGTGCCAAATTTTTGATGAGATTTGTTGTTACAATACTGATACAGTTAATTCTTCTGTACAATATATTAGTGATCAATGGAATAAGATAATGGCCAGTGAACAAGCATTAGTAACGGTAGAACATAATCATTTCTCATTTGTGCAACTGTTTTCTATATTTATTAGTTCCCAGGTCATGTTATCTATGCAAACGTGTCCGTTACATTTGTGGGAACATATAGAATTCCGTTTTTCATCGCATCACCATCATCATGGGCAATGTCTTCCTACACAGAAACCTGAGTCGCGGAGTGGAAAGTCGAAAATGATGTTAGGGGTAATTGAATGCAACTTTATACTATTTAAAACGGTGCCTATTACATTTATCAGGTTTCATGTTCATCTTCTTTATAATGCAATATACTCCTCAATAAAGATAGTAGAAGTACGGATATAGTGCCACCTATTCTTTCATAATTATTCATTACGGAATCGAATATCAAGTGCAATTAAGATTGCGTTAAATGTATGCGGTACAGTTAAAAAACAGGATTAGTGTTTTTATATAGTATCGAATCATTCGCTTAAAAATTTGCACCTCAATGTTTATTTATTATTTTTGTGTATAAGTTTTCATCGTGGAACAGTTTGTTTTCCTACTAATAGGATAGTATATATTGTACTTACAAAGTCAGATACAGATAAAGTCTTTGCAGCTTAGATTTCAGTAAACCATTTCATTATTCCCGATGTACTTGGAAAAAATACATTGTTTCCCGTGCTTAAAGTTACAAACGCCTTCGTTACTCTCTTCAAATACCGCAGTAATTAACTAATATAATAAATCGAATTTCTGTGTATTAATGGCAGAAAAAGAATGTTAAGACACGAAAGACAAATTATACTAGTTTGTATTAGATCTTAAAGTAATTAAAACTCTAAACGGAATTAAAAACATAGAGAATGTATTGTTATAGCTGTTTATTTTTAGTTTAAACAGAGCTAATTTTTAAGCAGTGTGTGATAATTGCATACGATGGCATCAATTGAATAAAAAAATTTCATCCAACAGAAGTATTTATTGTAATAAATCCATACAGGTTACATACAAGCATGTACACGCACGACTAATGAGAAAGAAAGTTACTGAAACGTGTCCAATTTTTCACGTTCTTCTTGGTCGTACTCCTTTCCTATATCTAATAAAACTTTTGCTACAGTCTGTATCGATAAGAGTTCCCTATATGTAATTAGACTTGCGAAAACTGAATTAACGGTACACAAGATTGATAGCTGCGTACTTGCAGGTTTGACCACAGACCACCAAAATTTACCAAGCTCCCTTACTTCGCTGATATTCGGTACCCTTAATCCTATACTTGCAGCAGTCTATACAGAAAAAAGAACACACTGAACCATGCGCAATAAACGATGTGTGTAGAAGTATATGGAGGTATTACCGCAAGATTTAATGTTGGCGAAAGGAGTAAAGGAAACAATATAGCAGTGCAATTTACAAGAAACGCTGCTTTTACTTCATAGCATATCGGGCATTGGCGCTCGTATAGCATTATGGGATTTGTAATCAGCTAAAAGCAATACTTAGTTTATTATTGGAAGCAATGTCCTCTGCTTTTGTACATACAGAATGAAATCATCAGTTTCGCTGAATTGAACTTGTGAATTTGACATACAAACTCGTGTGCAACTGCTGTAAGCATCCCCGGTCCTGCCATTGTAGAAATTGTAAAAAGTAATCCATTTGACTGTAACTTCAATTTTCGTCTAAAAAGACTGTTAATTGTTATACTAGACATGGCTCCTATTATCGCCATTCCTGCGCTTGCATGTTTAAGTGGCCGCCTTATACAAAAACAAATAAAAGTAAGTTAACTACAAACAGGAAAGTTGTAGCCAAATAGTTGATACAAGTATTTATTTACAGTTGCAGAGGAAGGTTACATACACTTCAGATGCTGGTTCCCAGTGTTTAATTACTTCCTTTTGATGTGCAACAGCTTTTAATCTTGAGACATATTCCTGCTGTTCATATTTCAAATAGCTTTCTTGGTTTAGTATAGGCATCAGTACCATTTTTATAGCTTTTTAATTTTCGATCCTGACCCACGTGAACTGCACGTGCGCGCACTCGCGAAACTATTAGAATATTTTAGGGATGCTGACAATATGAATAGAAATACATAAACCCGATTAAATATACAACATCCTGAAGGATTTAAACGGCACTGATCCCTTTGGAACGCAGGAAGGCAAGATTCCTTAGAATATGAAAAATAAGCAAATAATAAAAACTACATGCCGTGCCCTTTTCAATTATAGTATCCACTCTTTCTTATCAAAACATCATTGCATACGGTAGTTAATTAGTAACGTGAGGATTTATATTTAATTTACTAATTTAACAAATAATTAAAATCCGAAAAGTGGGGTCCCTAACCTGTTTCATTTACTACTCCGAGATGGCGTTATCATAAGCCTCGACAGCTTGCGACACACGTTAGAAGCGCGCCAAAGTACAACTGTAAGTCGCTCGTCTACTGTCGGTATTTCAATAATCTCGTTTATCAATAATAAGGTAGCATACATTGCGCAGCGATATGAAAATCTGATTTCTTACGAGATACTGTTTTGGTATAGGTGTTCGGTCCAAGTATAATACAGAATTTTTCATCGGGGTCTCGGGAAAGTTGTACAGGCGCGCGTCGCGTCGGTCGGTGTACGCGCGAGGGGTTGCTTTTACGGGGGAGCGCGTCAGAAGGCGATCTGACGTCACGCATGGTGCGATCGACCAATCGGAGGTGGCGTTCTCGCGACCAGTCAGTTTTCCGGCTGCTAGAGTAAGCGCGACGCCATATTGCCCGTGGCCGAGTGGTGGCGGCCTGTGTTTATATCCGTTTCGTTTTACCACGTTTCGACGGGCCACCGGGAGGTCTCGCGAGTGACGTGCCGAGTCGTGTACGCGACCGTCTACGCCATCCGTGAAACAGGTCGTCGATTCGCGTGACAATAGTGAACCGTGCGCGACCGTCGTGTAGTATCGAAGTGACACGCCGTGCTCTGTGCTACTCTCTTTCGCGTTTCTTCGCCCTCCGGTAAAGCAGTGTGCAGTTCCACGATCCCCCGTCGTCCACCCTCCTGCCAGTACACGGTGTTGTGTTCCCGACGTATGCGCAACCAGGATATACTCGTCGCCGAAAAGGATGCCAGTCCGTAAGCAAGGTGGTAAGCTCTCGTACTCTCTTTGAAACAAAAGCTACAACCCCCCCTCTCTCTCCCTTTGAACTTGTCGATTCCGAGTGAAATCCAGAATCGCCGAGTGGGAGGGGCGATCGACGGTACGGGTCACTCGGTCAGCTGTCATCTGGCCTGTCACTCGCATGCCTCTTTAATCTCGCTCTGTTTCTCCCTTCTCCGTTCGCATCGAACGCATTTAGTTGCACGTGCGATGGCTTTAAAACCAACGGACAGAGCACATAATCTGTCAGGCAACGTTCTCCGATCGGGGCGAGTATCGACGCTTCGAAAGAATTCGAGGTGCTCGTTGTTATTGTTGGTTTTCCTTCTCGTTCGGGGCGCGAGTTGCGCATTACGCTACGACCTTGAATCACGTAGCTAATCGAGAGAGGTCGCGTGTCCACGGGAGTAAGATTATCCTTCTGGGTAATCGCCCGTGATTACTAGAGGGGACGTAACGGCGAATGTAACTTGTTGGAGTTCGGACCACGTGCAATGTAACTTGGTCCGTGGTTCGTACATCGTTTTGCTTTTGTCTCAACGCGACAGTGCAACGGAATATGTGTGTAGGATGTCGTCGAAGTCCAGTCATTTCACGGTTTTTGTAGGTTCGGTCTATTGGTTTTCTATCGTTCGACTGTCGTTCGTTACGTAGTTCGCATTGTTGAAGAAACTTTTCCAATAATACCGAAACGATCGACGATCCGATCTGTTCGAATGCATGATTTTCGGCCATATCGATGTAGGCCAGTATAGAATGTGTTGCAATAATCACACGGCTGTTAGTTGTCGGTGTTTGGACGAGGGCCAAGAAAACGCAATAATTTCAGCTCTGGCGGGGCTCTTGCCGCGGTTATGCGATGAGAAACTCACGGCCATGGGCTCGGTCGTCCGTACCACGCTTCTCGTCTCGAATTTTTCTCCTCTTCTTCTGCTTCTCGTTTCTGGTCTCACTTGCGGTCATCTGCAGCGCGTTTATTTCAGCTTCGAGTGCAGTTAATCCCTATTTTAATAAACTGCCAAGGATAATGGCTCGTTTGTTCAAAACTTTTCAGCCATCCATTGTAAGCATTTCCACATTAACGAGCGTAAAACGAATCTGCTAGGCGGAAGAGAACTTTTCACGATACTGGATTGCTCATTGTCCTCTCATGGGAGTACGACGAAAATGAGTAGTCTTGCGTACCACGTGCCAGCGACTACCGCGTCTCCCTGTGCACGCGTATCGATCGATACAGAGAATTCCAAAATGCCTTTGCATCCCTGATAAGTGAATTTTTACGCATCGGTGCGAAGCAACGTATTGTTTAAACGATGTCGCGTGCTTTTTTATCATTTTCATCGATAAATCGCCGATACGTTTTTTCGCCCGCTCTATTAAATTCGCTTTCTGGGGCGAGCAAACATTTGAGGAACGAGCGAAAATAGATCACACTTTGCATGGCAGTCATGGCACCGAAAGTACGAAAGAATAGAAATGCAGGTGCAATTCCGCATTGAAGCCTATCGTTCATGGGGAGGGGCTGGGGTGAGGTAGTTCGCTCCAAAAATTTTTGGCAAGGGATGGAGGGCACGGGTATTGTTCGCAATGACCTATCGCGATGCTTCGACCATTTCATTTAATATTTCCGAATCCATTGTAGAGGAAGCTCGATTCTCCATTCCCTTAGGTTACGTCGGAACATGCTTTCGCCATTTCGTCGATTGTAAATGGCAATAGATTCTGCCTGCATGCTCAAGTGCTAGCGCGTTTTATAAGATAACAAGCTTGACAGTTTGCGATCAAAATCTGCGTCACAAGCACGGACAGTGTTCCTCGCTCTACTTTAAGCACGCTCTCCACGCCCGCTGGTGTTTAACGTTCCATGCTGATTTTATTATACTTTAAACAGAATAGGTTAGCAGGCCCATAATTCGAAGGGTTAACGTATTAGCAGCTTCTCTGCTTTGGCCGTGTATATACTCTTCAATCTAGTATGCAAACCTTCTTGTTGAAGCTGTTATCGAAAGCGTTGCCATAATTGAATGTCCGCGAATTGGGGCATTGTTTCGATCCGATACAGTGTGCTTGCACGATCGCGAAATAACTTTATCCCCCTTCATTCAGTCTATTTCTTATTTAGGCTATCGAATGAAGTAGTCCAGCACAATATATACGTGGGGTACGGCTGCGTGTTTACGTTTGATATCGTGTTTGACGCAGCCGTGTGAATTTGAACGGGGTGCGCATAAATGCATACAGGGAAACGTATACATGTTACACAGAGAAACGCGCTGGCGGAATATAAAATGTACATACATCGGCATGCATAAAAGCTTTGCGGGTCGCCGGTGTAAGCGAATCACCGACCCATAAACCATCCTTGACTCTCTCCTCGTCTTTGCCTACGAAGTGCCTGCGCCGCAGAAATTGAAAACTATCGGGCGTCGGTGCAGCCTCTCCTCGCCCGCGCATATCGTCTTACGGGTAGGGGTGTGTGGCTCGGGAACCCGAGCTTCGGTACGGGTCGGAAAAATTCGGGCAGGATTGGGCGGGATCCCGAAATTCCCGTGAATCCCGAAGTGTCCGGGACTCCCGAGGATATCGGAATCCAGAGCAAATACGAGAGTATCGGGATCCCGCCCGAACTTTTCCGACCCGTCCCGAGCCCGTAATCTCGGGTTCCCGCACACTCCTGCTTACGGGGCCTCAGCGGTCACGTAAAACTTTTTCACGCGGCTATAGGTAGCGGGAACACTGGCTCGGGAATCAGCCTGCAACGAACCGCGATGGCTTCTAAATAACGTCGAGAACGGGGTTATAATTAAGGGCAATTTTAATTACGACCGTCCAATGAGGTTTGCCTGCCGGAAGTAGGTAAGACGGCTCTCGCGTGTGAGAGACGATAGGAATATTTCTGCGCGTGGAATTATTAAAATGCCATGACTAGTGGATATTTCAGTTGCAACAAATTTAAATGGTTGGGATAAGATTCGTTAAGGATTGCATTGAGCACGAGGAAAAATTGAGAGCTTTGTAGCAAGAGAGGTGCAGTTTTATTTTCAACAGTTTTTGAGTTATGACGTTTAATATGAATAACAAAAATTCTACATTGTTCGGTTCACGTTTGATGTAAAGCCGATAACAAATGAGCGATTTATTGCAAATTTTGAATCTACACCCATTACTGTTTTGCGCAATACGAATGCTCAAGATTTGAAAAATTGATCAAAAATAGAAATAAAACTTATCAACTAAATAACACTACGACTTATTGTATGAAAATATATATTTATTAATTAGTGTTCTCTTTTTAATGTTAAGTCAAAGCAGTAATTTTATAAACAGTTTTTTCTAATTCACTGGAAGTTGGTAAAGATGGAGCTACACCCCTCTTGCTGCAAGGTCCTCGATAAGAGCGATGTGTGGCACTTTATCGGTCGTACGTTTTGAAGTAGGTACCTATGCTTAGGTGAGGCTAGCCACCGACCTCCTTCAAATTTTCGAATATTCATTGGTTCATCAAAGCACCTATGTACAGTTACAGTACATCAGTTAGCGTTAAATGATAGATTCATTGAAAATGTCTCCAAGGAACGTCAAGTAGCTACTGGTATATCGATTTCGGCGTGTCACTCGACACTGTTGCGTAGACTTTGTGCTCGAGACTCCCATTCTTCGTCGATTCTGCATTTACCAGTTGCGCGAATATCTGTAACTTATCCCCTCGTAGCTTTTTGCAGAACAGATTTCTGTGTATGCACGCGACACTGATTTACAAACATTGATTTGGTGTACAGGTTTGGGTACGTAAATTTGTGGGAAATCGGTGTGTGCGTGAACGTAGGCATGATGTATGCAGAACAGAAGCGATATAGGGCGACAGCGCGGCTGATAATGAGAGCAATGAATGGGAAGTGGGGCGAGGGCTTATGTACTTACTCTTCTCGCGGGGATGCTCGCCGTTTCGCAGAAACCAGCCATTTACCTACGTGTCCTCTATGTATCTGCAGTTCTCGTACCCATTACTCACCTTCTAAATGATATATTGTAATTTTTTGTTCACCTGCAGTTGACCGAACAAGTCGCCCTGTTGATTCGTATCGGTCTGTTGAGAGTGAAAAATATTTTTCTTTATTTTTCTCAGAGTTAATTGCGTTCCCTATATGTAGGTTAGTGATTATTCATTTTAAAATGCTATGGAGTATTCTTGAACTGCTGCGAAGGACTTTACATGAACCTAGTACTTCATGAAGTAGGAAAAAACACAGAGTAAATATGAGGGTTTAATGGTTTAAACAAATTCCTAGGAATTTAGCGTTTGCGAAATATTTATGAAACTTAAGGGGGTATACAAGGTTGAACGCTCGGAAAATGTGTACATTTTATGGATTTTTTTATAAGTCAACGGCTTGATGAAAATTTTTCGTTTTTGTATTATGTTTATATAGTATTATGAACTACTTAAAAAAAGTTTCAGTTAAAAAACTATTGTTTTATAAGTTATGGATACATATCCGAAACTCTCTCGATTTCAGACGGCTACAAGGTGACCCTGAAAAAAACTGTATGTCGTGACCGAAAAACAGTACATATATTTTTTTATAAAATATGTTAATAAGTGTCGATCTACGGCGCCGATTTCGAAAATTTTAAAAAATATAGAAATGGTGAGAGATCAAAGATAAAGCTAGATTTTTCTAAGTCTAAATTTTTTCTTTATAAATAATAAACGTGGAATCGGAATAAAAAAAGGCGTCGTAGATCAAAGTGTAATTTTATTACGATTCTGTATGCAAAATTGGAAGTAAATTGGTTGGTCATAGTGCGAATATTTAAGGCCACCGTAATGAAAAATGTAGCAATTCCACTGCAATCGGTCGATTCTACCCGGGTTGTTTGACTCAAATGCCTATAACTTTGTCAATTTTCCGAATTTTTACGTCGGACTTGTTTTATAATATTCCTAAAACATCAATCTATGAAAATATGTAAAAAATAAAAAATCTGTTTTTTGTCACTGTCAAACGGTTATACCCGTTTAAAAAGATTAATTTTCCATCTATCATGGATGCCAATACTCCAAGAATGTCCTATGTATTTTCTTTTGATTATACTAGAAATGGGCCTTTCTTCTTTCTTCATATACTCTATTCGTCCCTGGTTTCTGTATTTTCGTTTCGTCGGGCTCACGTGTATTATTCAACGAGCCTTGCATTAAAGCGGCAACATAGTCGGTACTCAATTCAGTGTTGCAAACAACACACCGTGTACCCTCCACGTTGAACCGGCTGTTATACAGCTTTGCTCGAGAAGTCTCGTAATTGCTTCAACGATATTGTTAAGACAACCAGCTGGTTAAGTTTAAACCCTGGCGTAAGAAGAATATACGGGACTTTACTAGATTTGTGAGCTAAGAAATTACACCAATTTCCATCACAAAAATTCTCAAATAAAAACATTAATTCTTCAAACTCGAGTTTCACACGTGAATCATCAGCAAATATGTTCTAAAAAATTATTAAAATGTAAAATATCTGCTCGAAAGAAATAAAAGAATCCTAAATTTGATTGTCTGAGAGAAAGGAAGTTACAGCGAAAATACGTTTGCATTTCACTAATAACGGGCGTCGGATAATCGTCACCGGTTCGCGAATCGTTGGAAATCGTCGATAACGAATCCACCCAGCCAGGTAGAGACAATACTAAGGATTAAAATATGTCGGAAGGCGAGCGGAGCGCAGGGCGACGTTAAATTGGATTCTGGCAGCTTTAGGAATACCTATTCGTAGCTGCACCTGCACGCGCGCCGTCTGGGGAAGTTCCGGCAAAACAATTCGCGGTGGCTTCCGGTTGGTGTAGAGTTCGCAGATATTTCATGGTATTGGTTTCCACCGTGAAGCCGCTGCACCGGGGTTAACCAAGATCGTTAATGTTAGTTCGAACCGAGTATGCATATCGTACCTCGTTTTACAACTTTCCGCCCTTTCAGTCTTTCTTCTTTGTCCTTTTGGGTGCTCCCGTTCCACCACGTTCTGTTCGCGCACCCCTTACGTGCAGGGTGAGTCGCTGAAAATGTGTAACCAAACAAGGCTCAGTTTATTTTTAGAAAAAAAATTCGGTCAAGTCATGTATACCCTGGGGATTAGAGCAGATCAATTTTTGATTTGCTCCGTTTCTGCTCCACTCCGACATCAAAATACTTGCCCTAGCTCCGCTCCAGCTGCTTTATTCTAAATAAAAATTCTTTTAATACTTTCAAACAGTGATCTTTCATTTGCAACAAGCCCCGTCTTTCTAACTTTTCATTTTCAATAAAGAAAACAAATTTTAAAGAATGTTTAATTTTTGGGGTAAAGAAAGTATGCCTCCTTAACACCGGGCTGTGCTGTCCTACGATATAATATTTTTTCAGTGATGAAAAATTGAGAATTGATATTTATTAAAAATATTTCATTCATCTGCTCTTATAAAATGAAAGAAAATTCAAATAATAAAAGAAAATTGGAGCAGTGGAGCAGTAAAAATATTCCGTGCTCCGGCTCTGCTCCTGCTCCGGGCAAAAACCCCATTGCTCCACTGCTCCGTGCTCCAGCTCCGCTCTAACGCTCTGTATGTACCTACTCAGATATATGATTAATAACATGTAGTAGAGTGTTATTGGAGTAGCCGCAGAGTTCCTTTGATTTATAGCGTTTAATGTATGCGCATATCGTCTATGAGGGAAGTTTGACTGAAAGGGTGTATTGACGTTTAAACGACCTGGCATTTGCATCTTCGCTTTAGACCGCAATGATGAGCGATAAACAGAACTTTGGCGTAAATGGCTTTAAATCAAACCAAAAGCAAACCTCGTGCACGCTTCATGTATTTTGATGCGAACTCGTGGTATATATAGCGTGGTTCGTTTAGTATCATACACTTTAATGATCAGGTGTGATGGTGAAGCGATGATGTACCTATGTATAATTGTGCCAATCTACCGATATAATATTGAAAGCAAACTTGACCGAGCATTGTGAATTAATAAATCCTTTTAGCTGCGATCTATTATCGCTGTTTCCAGCTAGTGTTTCGTGAAATTTCATTTCCTGATCAAAGAAACTATCCGGTACTGCGTAGCGTTATTAGACCACGGTCTGATTAAATAATTTAGCTTAGCTGTATAAATTGGGTATCAATTATTTCAATTGCCTGGCAACGAGAAAGCATTTAGCTATGCGAAAAGATTATCTTGGTATTCGGCTGATATCGGTTCGAATGATGTATGTAAAATTCCTCTGATCGCGAAATCGTGCTTGTGCATGGGCACGCGGTGTTGGGAACAACAATTTTGTAATTTAATTGCATGGTAATTTTCAGATGTCTGTAGAGTGTAGATTGTTTCGCGTGATACATATTTGTGGTTTTGTATAAACTGTGCCAACGTTGCCGCGGCTCATTCTGATTTCATTTTATAACACACCAGAACACGATGCACAGCGTCGGACCGTCAGATATGTAATGTGGAGTCTAGTTTGATCGTAATCCGAATGGGGTTGGTCACTACATCTTCTTGTCTTCGGGTGCACCTTACTCATTAATGTGAAAACAAAGATACGTAGTAACTACTTTTCTGTGCCAACACTTCTTGGTTGGACATCGATGCGTAGAGATAGAGAAAATTGATACAGGAAAGTATTTTATCGTTTACTGGGTAAGTGCAATTATGCACCCTCAAAGATTACAGTATGTTCATTGATATTCAAATTGTACGAATTAGAACGGAGTTGATTCAATCGTATCATTAATGTTTGGCCCCCGATAGTATCGAGATCGTGTGTTACGTCCGGGTGATCTTTCCTGACGTAGCTCGTCGATTTTAATGAATTTTGTTGCACGGTGAAATATTTAGAGGACCGTGTATCGAGGTTATGGAAATTCGGTTCGATGATTCCGCGAACAGCAATGGTCGGCGTATTCGCCGTCGAGGAAGGGGATTCGCGCCGATTATTGTCGATTAATATCGAGCTAGGGCCTTGGGAAGTTGATAGAATTATTCATGTAGTGGTATTACGCGCAACGTGTTCTGGTCGTAAACCTAATTGTGTCGGGAGATTGTACAGGGCCATGTGTACGCAAATCTGCACGGGTTTACAAGAGTGAATTTCAATAATTCACATTCCCTAGACCACCGATGTTTTAGTTACAATCCCATTCCTGTTTTCCAGTAAATTTCGCGTTGAATTCATTTCGTTTTTTTAATGTTCATTCAAAAGAATATCTTATGTAAACAAAACATTTGAGATGGTTCATTTTCTACATGAAGATCAATTTGTTTTTGATATATTCGAACCCTCCACTGCTTTTTGACTTAATCTTTTTGAAGGGATCATTAATATTTAACGATGGCCAACACATCCGAGGCATCGTTAACTCGATGTCACTGCCGAGATAGCTGGTATATTTGGCATTAATGAGCACTCGTTGTTGCCAATTAGTATCGATAGATCGAGTCTGGCGACCACGTCGGGCGATCGTCGCGTGGTATTAATTTGTCTGTCGAAATCATTCGTCTGTCTTTAGACCGCGGCCTGTCTGCACGCAGCTGCATTCTTTTGCGTGCAGGAAGTCCTTGAACCAGCCATCGCTGTCGTCGGAAACGATACGCCTATCCAAGATTTTATTCTAAAGGAATTATTATTATGAGCCAGGAAATATCCTTTGACAGAGTTGTGCACGTGCCCCTCCAGGAATTTTCTGAAAAATGATGCGCAGACATTTCAGTAATCTCGCTTTCATGGTTTAATATTAACGTAGCCTTAATTACATTCGCGTCTGTCATATTTTGGGCACGTTCCAGCTATTAAAGCGAACGAATACGTGTATAATATTGAAAGAAGCACGGGTACGTGCAATTACGCGTGTGTTATTACGCAAGTTACACGTGTGTATATTTATACATAGGAATGGTTCAGAGCGAGAGTGCTGAGTGATAAGTATGCGGACAGAATTGAAGTTAAATTTCCGCGCAGTATAATAATTCGTTCCCTTATCACCTTCCTGAATTTAGAGGTGCAAGTAGTAGAGACGGTAGTTACACTGAATCAGGCGTTCCAGAAGCACAGTGTTCCCGGCCTTAGTCTTGGTTTGTACTTCCCGCACACAACGGGATTTGTTACTGCAGCCTTACACGTGGTTGGACCCTAATAATCAATAGTATTGGTAGCACACCCACGCGGTACTGCACAGATACGTTCACCTACACATAGAATATATACGTCAGACACCGAAACGAGGGTGTGTGTCTATAAATGTGCCTGTATGTGGAGCACACGCAAGCACGTGCACACGCACAGGTGTATCTTTACACGCGACACACTGTTCAATAAAATACTCGCACGAGAAACGTTTATATGTATATATATATATAAACACTTGGAGACAGGTTATATACGTGATTCTTCTAATGTGGGGCGCAGCCGAGAATGCTAAATTTAGGGTAGGTTCGAGCAGTCGATTCTCGAATCGTGCCCACGCATGTCGCGGGTGCGTCTGCCGAACAATCCAATCGGTTATTCGGGGTCAGAAGTTTTTTCGAACGTTTTTCTGTGTGTTTCACGCGTTACGATACGCCACGAAAGAGGAAACGGCCACTCTTCCGGCGAATAATCGCCAGCGCTCGCGTCGCGGCTCGACATCCAGCGGGGCTCGAAAATCGCGGAACAATTTTCCATGTCACGTGTCATCGAACCGCCACCACGTGTAGAGGCGTCACAATACAAATAAATAGTAAGCGCGCTGGCTGGGTGCCATCGTGCGCCATTGTCGTCTCTGAAATTGGAAATATATATCCCAATCGAGGCGGATAATCGCGAGAATTATCGGGCGATCTTCTGCACACGACATCGCGAGACCTGTCCTAGTGTCACGCTCCTTGACGCGTGAATTATTCTCGTGGAGGATATATACCGGATTGCTGCTTAAAAAAATATTCATTAGCTGGTAGCTTGAAAGTCTGATTACGTACAACTCACCTTACATTTTGGAGTAGGAAAGTCATCAGAAAAATGTCAATCGTTTGCAGAAAATAGCATTTATATAACATAGAATATTATAGATTTCGAAATACCTATTTGGAGTTCAACTGTGGGACTTTCTTTGAGAAGAAGGAAATAAAGAAGAGACGAAACGAATGCTTTGATGAAAACGATCACTGGAGGAAGAGATCTGGGAGTTTTTGCGAATTACACTGAAGATTGTAGGGGGATTTAATTTACATATATTGTGCACGCTGAGAGCTATATACATGGCGACACGGCATGACTATGTTAGAAATGTGTCTACTGTCTATATGCTGTCTATACGTATGACGACATCTGAGGTGTCTCGGGTCGAGATTTTTTCAGACACGTCTCGCCGAGTCCACTTCGCGTTTGCTACGGTCGATGACCTTTCAACTTTCCTCAGTAACATTTCTTCAGATTTCTAACCAGTTCCACTGTTCATCGAAGTCTCTGAAAGTGCAGCAATTAAAAGGATTTTATCAACACGACTTACATCGAAAAATTGGATTGTTTCAACATTTATATAATACTACAGTGATTGAAGAAATTATTGAAAAAGACCAACCACTGTACAGTGACATTGAAAGTTTCTAGATATTATTAAGGGATTTTTGTCAGGGACAATTGTTGTAATACATAAGTGCAATATTGTGATTTAACATGTGGGTCCCTGTAATTTCGATTCTGTGGTCTATCGTGTACTTAGTGCAGCGTAAAATTACGATGTATAGTGTTGTGTATCCTTCAGTAATGGATCATACTGAGAATTACGAAGGTAATTCAAATCTGTCGTCTTCATTGATAATGAAGATGTACATTAAATAATTAGAATTATTTTTCGTATTTAAGTAACTAATATACGATTAAATGATTTGGGTGTAGTTTCTCTGAAAATCTTTTGTAAGAATAGGAATATTGTTGAAAAAGATTATAGACAGATGAAATTGAAGCACTATATCATCATAGTATGCGGTGGAATAATATCGATTACTCCCCAACTAAGATTTACGAGCATTTCGGATACGCGAAGCTGCGTTGCACTGTGTTAGGTGGTAATGCAACTAGTTATGCGATTTCTATTGCCATTTCTGTGCTCAGCCGTGATTTATACGATTCATAGTATAGTAGAATATCGTATCAGGTTCCCTGGAATTTGTTGGAGAGTGGAGTTACAATTCCAAGTGTCAAATTAGCTAATTAATTAGCAAATATCTGAATTGGTGGAATGCTTCTCATCGCCTACTACAGATAGATTTATGCTTGGTTAATAATCGAGCTCGTTACGGATTCCTTAGGTCCATGGTCATTCACTTACGTATTCCTAAACATAAATGCAACACAATTAAGTTTAACTCTATACTTGAACAACATTTTATAGGAATCCCATCTCTGACAAAAATGGAAAATCGTAGATATAGATTCTACACATTACACTATTCGAAAACAACAACCTCGATGTAGAATTACTTTGATTGAACTAATGCGGTTCATCTCTGGACCTATAGACATGTTTTAGGCAAATGCAGAGTTACTGACTCGCTTTCCCTGAAACTGAGGGACTCAACTAGGTCTCCTTTGGGACTAATTTAGATGATCTGTGGTCTCCAAACTGGGTCCAATCTAACACCTCGGACTTAGGGTGGTCCCAGTTGAGTTTGTAATTCTTGAGTTGGTCGGTGTCAGGTTCTATGGTGGTGCAGCTGTGGTTCTCCAATTCCTGGGTGTCGTGACCGTTTATTAATACGAATGTAGAAAATCACGGACCTGGTGAATATTCTAGTCATGCGCCAGGTAAACTGATCCAATCCAAAATTTCAAGCACAATTCAACGAGCAAATTGGCACCGTGAAAAGTCTTAGGGAGTTTTCGACGAGCGGATTAGCATAACGGAAAATCCCAGTCCGATGATTTAACCGATAAAAATTGGCATGGCAAACTTCTCGGGAACATCTGGCAAGTTGACCGTTGCGATCGCAGATTCCAGACAGAATTCAGCGTATAAATTGGCGTCATTAAAAAGTTCGAAACAGCTCTCGCCTGATGCATTACTATAGCAGAAAATCGTAGACAGTGGTCGAGGAATGGATTGGCAATAACCGTACCGGCTATGGACTGGAATCCTTTACGGTTCAGGCTTTCATCGGGAATTCTCGGATGTTCTGGAGCAGCTGACGCCTCTGACTCTTCCCATTCACTCTTCCTCGTTCTATTCGTTCACTAGCGTCTTTGTTTCTCTCTTTGCCAGCCCGTGTGTCCATTCCTACGGGTCTATCTTCGTTACTCACTGTCTTTCCTCTTCTCTTCTCTTCTTTTCTCCATCTTCTGTGCGTTCGTCTTCGAAATTCGCTCGGGGTTACCCAGACATGACGTAGATGCCCGCTATTCTGGTCATCGTGTGACGTCGTCCTCAGGGTGTTCAGAAATAAACTCGAGTGGCAAGGTGCTCCTCGTTGTGTGGCCTCTTTCTCTCGTCTACCTCTTTTTAACCTCCATTTGTCACTGTCTTCCTTGCTGGCCCGGCGGCGATTCGCGGCCGATCCGGCGATTATTGTGTCACGGACAAGCATCAGAGCAGAAAATTAGTGGACCAATTTAAATTTGTCCGACATTGTTGGTTACACGGTGAATAAACGGTCGCCGGGTTCCTTGCACGGCGAATCCTACCGGTTTGCCACTACTGTCATTAAGACGATTAATAAGCGCATACATAGATAGTTGGCAAATGATCGGCCAACCTTGCTCTACATTTCTAGAAACTGATATCACAGCTAATACTTGCGGGTCACTGTTTTCAGGGGATGATGAAAATGTTGTCTGCGCTTGATTCCGAGAATACTCTTATTTCGTTCAACCCTGCTAGCGTGATTCAGTACGTCGCTATCGTTGACCTCGAGAATTCTGCTGAATCCAAGGGTCGAAGAAGCCTTCAAGAATCAAACTAACCACACAATTTCCCAATTTCGCTTCCGCGTGCCGTCACGGCTTCTCTGAATGCAATCTTACAAGCCAAGCGGACCATTGAGGATGTCAGTCTAGTCCCAGAGCAATCCAAACAGACGGAAGTTACCTACATCTGTTTGCTGACGAGTTGGCGGGAGCAACGGTGTAAACGAGCGGCTCAGCCCGGTCGTTCGCCGCCAACAAAAATTTAATTAGAGAGATGCGATTCACTTTACGGACGTCCGCGGCTTTTCTTTCGCCGGATAATGAAGTAACGCTGGGAGCTAGGCACTTGTGGTTACCGTCTAAGACGAGTGGAGACGGGAAAAGGGACGGAAAAGGAGGGCAAAGGGCAGAGGGTTGGACACCTAGATACATCTCGCGACATTTCTCTATTTTTCCATCGCTTCCGAGCGAACAACGAACGCTTCTCCACGAACCGTTGCATCGATCTGCCCCTTTCTTGTTCCTTCTTCTTGCCCCCAAGTTGTTTCCTTTCGTCGGGCCTTTTGCTTCCTCGCCCCTCCCCTCTGTTTCCCCGGTCCTTGGACCCGACCGTAAATACATTTCCGCATGGAAAGCGCCACTTTTAAACTTCGCGATCCTTTTTTGACGCATTCATCTTTTATCCCTGTGAAGGTGGTTGCTCGCTTCGCCTCGGCTTGTCTTTGCTCGTCTCGTCGCACCTCGCTGCCCGGGAAGAATAGAGATTTACTTCTTCCCTCCCGAGCAGAGAGAACATCAACATTGCTGCGTTCGGGATAATGGAACTATTTTGAGTAACGATAGCTTTGCCGTCGCCTTCGGCGTACCCGTGCTCTTCCCACTTTCAGTTTGTTCTTTAGTGACGCAGGCGGCATTCCAAGTTTCCGCGTATACGCTTACTCGTGACTTCGGAGCTTTGCATTTATATCCGTTCTACCGCATACACGAAGTGGGTTTAGTAAACGGAGCCGAAGACAAAATGTGCGACACAAACAGTTCTGTCAAGGGGCAGAATACGAGGGACGAAATTCGTCCTGATTAAAAACTCTTTCTAGCGCTGATATTCGCATTCTCGCGATTGCTTTTTCTGTGAGCAGCTTTGGTTCTTGCTATATTCATCGCCCCTCCTCTTTCCCATTTCTCGTTCTCTATGCTTGTAGATACTGTACACTCTCTAGTCCGCGAAATCACCGAATGATGAATGCTGACGAATTATTAGGTGCTCGCATAGTCTTTGAACGACTATTCTCACGATCAGGCTGCTTCTTTTTGTCGGAGCAAAATTTTCGAGGTATTTTTGTTGGCGAGGTACCGTGCATGCTTGTGTCCTCTTCATTACAGGCTGAATTCTCGTTCTCAAAGCATGCAAAAGCTCTCCTTGTTTGCAAGCTTCCCTGTTTCACATCTATGCATCGGTGGGTTTAATACCGTCTACGGGTAAACGGGCTGGGTATTAAAATATTTCTTTCGAATGGCACGGATGCGTTCGCGGGAACTTTCTTTTTAGCATGTATATTGTTCCATCTCGTGGATCGCGGTAGGCGAATATTTAATGGTTGCACTGCTCGGGGTGTTCCAGTTTTATGATTCTTTTATGCAAAATGTCTGCGACACGATAGAGTGGCATCTAACAGTCGTGCGCAGAAGAGCATTCAGCTGGAGCAATTGTTATGCTCGATTTGTATACAGTATTGAAAGGTTTAACATTTACATATTCATGTATGTGGAGATGTCTGAATATTATGTACATCAACGAGCAAGGTAACAATTGATAAGCAATCAGTCACGGAATGAACAGGTTATTAGACTCAACATGAAGTAGTTAATACCCGTGTACGAACAGACACCTAGCGTGACTTTGGTGTGGAAATATGCAAATCCTACCTTAGTAGGTGATTACCACGAACGTTCTGATGTACAGTGCTTAACGCTTTCAAGTTTCTTAACCTTTCCTCTTGCATAGGTTTACGGTTAACGAACTTCCGCAATCTACCCTTTGAAAGACCCTTCTTCTACAGTAGTTATATTTATCACACTCTCTTAAATGGAATTTGTTTTGAAACTACTAGTGGCTCCGACTTCGGGGAACAAGAATTCGCTGCGACAATGTACAGAAATGAACTTGGAATATGAAAAGAGTCTCCCGCGGCTGGTTACAAAATTGAGAATGTTTTTTTTATTTCGCTTCACCGCAATTGTTTCACATTTGAAACAAAATCTATAACGTATCTTCTACGAGAAAAATCGTATTGCCGCGTTAAAGTTTCGTTTAATGAGTATTCGTCTCAAGGGACGAATAAACTTCTGAGTCTGCCAACTTTCATTCGATTTTCTTCGGGGTAGGCGGTTGACCCAGGGCAATTCTCCAATCGTTTTTGTACGTGATCTTTGTGCAAATGTTGAAGCACAGCGGTTCGGTGAACGGTGGAATAATTTCTGAATTCCTGAGAGCAAACTTCACGAAAACTTTTTCCCGCGGCGTTTGTCGTTCTGCACACCACCCGCGTCTCGCGGGAACCTCAAACTAAACGCGAATATTTTTGTATTGATCTGGAATCTTCGTTGAATGTGAAAACACTGCGAACAAGCCGCTTGGTCATTTAAATATTTCTTATAATTTGTTCGACGATCCACGTTCCATATAGTATTCCGAAGGTGTTACCTTTTACAAGCTCCTCCGCAGTACCACGATGTCGATTTTCTTACGGTTCAGTTCTGTTCTCCATTTTCGAGGAAATTGTCAGACCAGGGATCTAATTACTTTGTCCTCCGCTGTGCAGCTACCGTTAGAGGTCCATAAACTCGTATGGTATACTCCTGTAACAATTCAATCTATATTAAGGGTGAAATTTTATTATTTGTAAGATATTCTACCTGTTTTGAAACTCGTCCTATTTGTCGAGCAGGTCGAACTCTTATTTCACCAACTTTTAGCGTAGTCGCGTAATGTAGAAATCATGTAAACTGTGTTTTTCAAAAGAAAAGAAATCAAGCATAATCGAAGTGGAAAGGCACGGTTGCCGGTGATTTCTTTCTTTGGTCTCCAGCCGTCCATTTCCGGAACAATCGGGAAGAGAGATCTCATTACCTCTCGCCCGGATATAACGTCGTTCGCCTTTGACGCCGTCGTTCGATGGGTTCACTTCGTGCAACCTCATAAACGATGAAAATAGGTCAGGGATAAAGTTATTCCACGCTCTATCAGGATCGTTCCCTCCTTTGTGTCGATATTGCAGTCTTAATAACTTATGTCACGAAATTTCATCTTAATTTCCTCCACTTCCTTTGGAACCTCGTTCATTAGATATTTAGCGTGACGCATTTACCCGCAGGATTTAAAATTTTGTTGTACTTAAATGAATATATTAAATGCGCTAAAATAAACGAGTGCATAATTTCCTAATCTCAAAAATAGCGAGAAAGTCACGTCAGTATCGCGAGGACACTCCACCTTGCCGTCCTCAACACTTTAACCGAAGAATGTGCAAGGGAAACGTTTGCAATTTTTTATTATAGTTCTTACACTGAGTTTGGAATATTCTGTTTTAACCTTCTTCCTATCTCAGTCTGATTTCCCCCATTCATGATTATCACATGGTGAAACTCTTCGGTTATATGGTCAAGATACGTGGCTGTAACCTTAGAACTTTGGCAAATTTTGCTCGATTTCCACGTAGATGGATCTGTGCTGGCTGCATCAGAGCTGCAGCCTGTGGATTAGAACGGCGGGGAGGAGAGGAGAGGGAGGGGAGCATGTGCGGTTGTAGCACCGTGCAAAGTGATAAAACCGCTAATTGTTCGAAAGCAAACTTCGCGCCGGGCTATATCTGTGCTTAGACTACTGAAACAGCTGTGATCCGGCTGATATATTTCCCGGGATATACCCATCGCGACAATTTTTACTCTTCTAGTCCATATCTCTGTATATCTCGAATTGCTTAGTGAAAGTATGGAATTAATGAATAATTGAACAATTCGTATGATTTCTGTTACAGGTGAGTGCGACCAGTTTCTGGGGTACAACGACATCGAATTCATCAAAAATGTCGCGTATCGTTCAACACGAAAACACACAGGTAGGAAACCCACCAGAGATCACACTACTGTGAATAGTTATTCACATATTAAAATAAAAAGAGAGAATGTAACAAGCAACGCGCAATAGGAACCACTAACGTACAGAAAGAAAAATATTATGGTCGTACGTCTGCCATCAAAAGATTTTATAGGTCGGGTGTATTCTAGGTCACGAGTGCTACTATAAAGTTGTTCGTATATGGGAGTACATTGCCCGAAAAATATTTTTACTTATACCGTAGCTGGACGTCGTTCAAGTATTACCGACTCTCAAAGACAGTAAAGTTCAAGAAGAGCGATTCTTGGAAGCGATCGCGTTGTTTGCTCCTTGGCTGGGCTTTACAAGTCAAGAAAAGCGAGGTAGCAATGCTGGTAACCGGACAACCCGCATTGCTCTCCATTGCAGTAGATGCACACGAGTGCAGCGTCCTTCGTACGTGTGCATCTCTTGCTCGTATAGTGGATGTGTGCTACAACGATTGGAACGATAGCGTCCTATGAGAAATGGTGCTGTTAAATCTGACTGCAGTCGCGTCGTGCGGCTTCACCCTCTCGCGACAAGCGTAACAAATTGGAGATGCGTTCAGGGCGATGCACCAACGTCAGTAATGTTTGCGTCAGGGTTTCTTGAAGGTGCGATTTGTACTTCTGTAATGAGAACAAGGAACCATCGAACAAGCAAAGTACTCTGATTGTAACAAGAAATTTAATCAGTGCATCATCGATTCGGTTGACCCTTTTTGATATCTGGATCGGCCGTTTCTGTTTCGACAATTTTATTCGCGTCTTGTTCGATCCTGTTTACAAGTTCCAAAGAATGGCGAGTAGCGTTCCGAAATTAGAAAGACTCAGGTCCGAAGAGAATCAGGTCCGAATACAGATAGAGGTCGCAGCGCACGAAGGAGCTGAGATGCATAGCCTTGATTTCAACGGAACGGTAATGTTGGCCTCCCTTGTGACAGAGGAAACTGCACGGTAACTCCGCGCGGTTCAGAGGGAGGGGGGGAGTAAGGTCGCAGAAAGGAAACTAGGAAATGTCACGCGAACCCATTTCCAATTCTCCTTTCGTTGTTTTTTCCCCGTTCTGTAGTCGCGATAACAATCGGCGTCAAGGATCTCGTTTTACAATCTCCACTGAACGATATGTCATCCGAAGAGCGATGATTTGCCAAGTCAGCACGATCGCCCTTTTCTTTCCCTCCAACAATCCACGCTTTTCTCTCGTATTTTTCCTCGCCCTCTGCTTGTTTCTATGCTTTTTACTATACTTTCTCGCGACGTTTGTGTCGGGGAATCGTTTGAAACACCTTCGAGTTTTAGGATATTCTGGAAATTCTCAGTGAAGCAAAATTCGATAAGAGGAAAAAAAATTCCAGTTAGTGGTGGATAACGGGCTGTGAATTTGACGTGGGAAAATGTTTCAGAATTCTCCGTAGAATGTGAGTACGTTACAGTAAAGCGTGTGGGATTTACTGCAATTTAAGATCGCGTTTGGTGACAAAGATTACGCTGCCTATTTCATCTTAAGTGGCAGCTCATTTAATTTACGAGGAATGCAGTTAGGGATGTAGAAATTTCACGGTACACCTGGCTCGTTAAGTTAAACATACGCGTGTAGATGCAAAACGCTTGTAGTGAGCCGCAATTGGTGTTCCCTTGATGTACGGGCCCCGTCTTCATGAATATTCCTCCCTTCTCTCTATTATGAACGTCGTAGGTAAACACATTCGCGGTTCTTTTCCGTGTGAAAATTTATCCGTTTCCGCGATCACAACGCGTTGGTAAATAATTACCGAGTTCTATCCCCCACGGCAAGGAGCGCATGAACGAGTCGCGTGACGATCTATTTAACCTCGGAATCCCATCCGTGAAAGTAAAAGAAACGCGTGCATTAGAGATTAAAAAGTTTCGGGCCGAGCCAACACGGCGAAATAGTTAATTTGGATGGACTCCAATAATTCTGCCAAAAATGGTTTCCTTTGAGTTGGCCAATCTCCACGTAACAGATTTAAATCGACGTTTCATTAGTCGCAATATTTCGGTTCTTTGCTTCGAGGAGGACTTTCTAATAGCCGCGGGACGGTGTGTAAAAATCGCGGAAACGCGATGCGGTAACTGATGACGAGGAAGACTCGCAATCACGTTCCGTTGTGTACCTAGAGACTAATGAGACGATTATTTAGTCGAGTCGAGGGCTTGGAGTGTTTCTACGGCCTCGGGGCTGCAGCGGATAGTTTAACTAAGGATGATGAGAACAAACAGGCTGAAAGCGCAACGTTATGCTCGGCTTTAAGTCTGCTTTTTCGGGAGAAAATATTGTGTAATATAGAAATTACAAGGGAGCGATAAAATTCTGGGAGATGCTTGAAATGAGACTGTGATAGTTAATACTAGAACTACCAGCGTTGGATATATACTTACCACACCCGTCAATTTGACGGGTATTCGAAAAATGTGCTTCTACTTGTAATCTACTTTTATAAAAATTATGAATGAAAAAACAGCACTTAATGTATTCAGTTATTTATTTATAGGGTAATTGTATTAATAAGATATACCAAATATAAATTTCAATTTGGTTAGTCACTCACTGCTCTCACTGCACGTAATATTGCCACTGAGTAAATTACAAGTAAAATACGGTAAACGTGTGATTTCATATTATGATGCAATAATATCACTGGTTTCGAAATTTCGGGAGAAACTATTACGCAATAGCATCACTTATTGCACCATTTTACAGTAGGAGAAGAAGAATACATTTTGCAATAACAAATGAAGATCAAAATCTTTCTGACAAATAACGTCGAATCTTTGTATAAATGAATATAAATATATTGATCTATATTTTTTAGCCTAATATTCATTTTATACATTTAGGTATATTTAGGTATAGATTAGACAGATAATTAATAATTAAAACATTTGAAAGAAAACAAATAGAGAAATATAACCGTTCTTCCACCTTATTAAAAATCATTATAAATTACTACATTTATACCAGCATGATGTTAATAATTTTAAAGATTAAATATCTGAAACCCGTCGTTTTGACGGGCTTGATAGTTCTACTGATAAAGCGTGAATCCTAGCAAGATATATTTTTACCCGCCAGAAAAATTGTACCGTAATTACCAATGAATCTTATCTGCAGCGTGTCGGTGAAATAGAGGCTCTAATGCAATGTAGAATGATTTTAGAGACGGTTAGTTGCGCGTCACAGGTTTACCGAATTAATTTCAGGCGTCCCTCATCTGTCATGCACGGTGTCCCTGTGGGTGGTCCTTTTGCTTTGTACAGAATCGTCCGGTGACAATACACCCATTTAGTTGCACATCCCCCCGAGAATATGTTTACCTCTAAAGGAAACACCGCGATGTTGACTGCGAATCCACGGTTCAGTCGTATGGGGACATCGTTTCTCAGCTCTCTCTGTAATTCACGTGCGTTGGTGTTGCAGCAAATTATAGCTACGTTAGTTTCGTCTGCGATCCGCCGCACTGCTACACCGTGGATCAGATTAATCGTTAAGGGAGTTTCGGGAGTTTAATCTTTCCTGTTCCAGTTGGCTCCCTCGCGCGGGCCCCTTTCGAGGCATTTTCAAAGCCGCATTACCAACGATCAGAATCTTCTTAGCTAACATTCCTTGCTATTACTCTGCGAATTCTTAAAAATCACAGTCACATAATACATTCACCACAAAACGCATGAAGTTTATGTACAGCAGTGTTTAGGGGCTAAAATAAGGTCTTACGATTCTCGTTCGTTACCATTCTTTAGTACGCGCGTCCGTGGAATGGAATTATCGTAGAAAAGGCACGGCAGATAACAGAATTTGCAGTCCGTAATTAAAGCAGACGCGTTAATGGTCGAAGCAGCGCGTCAATAATAACTTCCCACGATTAGTGCCGTTTTAGTACCTACACTTAAGGCTTTAATCAAATGTATCTCTGCTGACTAATACGCGCTCCGTTCCTGATACATATTTGATTTAATGTTGGCGCACAGCGAGTATCTCGCACCTGCACTCTCGCTGCATTGCCGTATCCGCTGCAGCTTTCTGTACAAATTACTATCCAAGTGGATGTAAACGGTAGCGACGTATTACGCGTAAATCATTGGCGTCAACGCTAAGCGCGGCAAAGATCGTCCCTATTCATTTGCGTAGTTTCGCCTTAAGTGCGCGGGGAATGGAGGGCGATGTAAATAAAGTATGAGAAGGAATGAATCGCGAGAGATCGAATTCGGCTACCGAGCGCGCGCTATCCTCCGACATTTATCACTTCGCGCGTTTAAAACCGAGCTGTTTCGCGGTGTGATCTACGTCGGGGCGATAACAGGGTGGAACACTTGTTCAAAGTAGTATTTTTCTTCTTCTATTTTTTAATTAATGGACACCAAAGAGTTTCGGTAAACGCGATGCCCCTCGGCTGCGCGAATTCTTGCCGCTTGCATTCCCTTGAAATACACGTTCTGAACGCATTTGCATCGTAGAGATGGTCATCCGTTGCCAAACAAATTGTAGAAGGGACGTTGGGAAGGAGAGGTAGGAGAATATCGTCCTAAAGTGCCGTGGATGCAATTTGCTAGCCACGGGGCTCCCATGCGCTATTTACTTCGAAACAATTTAGGTTCTGGCCACCGTGGCACAGTTCGTATACGTCACTGTCAGAACGCAGCCATGCCGCATCCCGCTACTCTACGGTCCTGGGAGATTTTTGCTTTTTCTCGTCCTTTTTACGTATCCACAGCGAGTTCTCTCTTGGAATCCGCGCTCCTTGGCCTCGAAACGTTTTCCTGGAGTACTAATGAATTTGTTTCTTGGCATCCTGGGTCCTACTCGTTCCCCACTAATTCTGGTCCCTGTGGAAGCTGTCCTCGATTACCTTCGGAGTATACTTTTCAAACTTATTAGCTTGTATTGTGGGTTATCTGGTCAGAATTCTGTGCTCGTTGCGCATTGCGGTATTAAGCGTCCGAGTGAAAGTTTCAGTTTATTGCGTATCGTGAAGTTAGGTCCCAAGAGGGTGGGGAAGAACGTGGAACCCCTTTAGGTTGGACTCGGTGCAATGAATATAATTAAACTCGAGGTTCTTTTGTCGAAACTCTTGATTAAACGATTTAGAGGATAGAGAAATAGGGGGAGTAACTGACATGGGGCATAACGTTAAGTTTGTTGGCCAGAGCGATTAAATGCGAAATCCACTGGACCACATTCGAGTGTGTCTCACATATTTTGCTATGTTCTTCCATTCGGTAATCGAATTCACAGTTACCGTTGTCTACAAATGTCGAAATTACAAACCGTAAATCTACTTTCGAGGATATTCCCATTCGACTCGGCATTCAGATCGGAGGTTCTGTTTGATTGAATATGGAACACCTGATTTCAAAAGCTTGTCAAAAGCAGGGGAATTTGTGTTTTTTAATAAAACTGACATGAGGGGACGAAGGAACTAATGCATAATCATATTTACATAGTCAAATGTAAAAAATGGTTTTGCAATTATAATAAAAAAAACTAAACAGAGTGAAAATCTGCCCTTACCCTACTCTCGGCGAAAGTTTCTTAAGAATGTAAATCAATTGCAGCGTGCTCATTTGGTGCAATTGCCGTCGAGCATTGTCCCTTATCCCGCTAACGCTTAAGAAGCACGAGAGTCCATGCCACGAGAATAAATCTGTATAATCTGGAAATGATTTTCTCAGCCACCGGCGTAACTTTCCCCGATATTTCTGGATGGAGATTGTAAGTGATAACGTTGCGTGGCTTCCTTCGGGCGGTCCGTGCTTTATAACCCCCGTCGTTTTTATTTCTGACTTACGATCGGAGTGCAAGCTGACTCATTTATGAGGGAACGGAGAGCATCTCGGCAAGATGTCCGACCGTCTAGCCGCCACGTAACCACCGACTGGCAGGAAATCGATTTCATCTTACGGGGCCTTTAAATATCGTTCGGTTTCTTCCGTTATTTCGACGAGGAGCAGAGAGATTCCACCTTCGTGGCTCCTCCGAAGATAGAATCCTCGATGAGGCGGTAAAATGAGAGTTCTGATCGTTTCTCTTTTTCCTTGGGGCAATACCGTATTAACGTTCCCCATAGTTCCTTTGATCATACAACTCCCTAGAAACCGTACAATCCCATCAAGACGTATTTTCGAAACTGTTATTTTACAGAGTGCAAACGCTAAAATGGATTTTCCATATTTCTTCCTCGAATACCGTGGTGCATATGGATTCTGAAAGACTACATATCGAATTTCACAAACATATCGAATCTCACAATCAGTGACATCCGAATTCGGATTGCTTTTGTTTGCACTACGTCATCGAAGCTCTCTGGATAGCTTTAGCGATGATCGATGGTTAAATTGATAGCACAAGCGTATTCGACAATTTACATTCCATTATTCGTTTTTTTTTCGTGCTACTTTATATTGTTCGCGATGCTTTCGTTGCATTTATCACATTTTATGCCCTCCATGAAAATAATTCTTACGATCAATACCGATATGCAACGTGAATGAATAATATTTTCCCAACCGTTTTTCGTTAATTTGTTGAGTTTACGAAACGTTATTACCTGCTGGATAGGTATTATAAACTATCTCTTTTAACGTGGAATTTCTGCGAAATTTCGAACCACCAAAACAGCGTCAAGCACGGTGATTAAGTAGATGATTCTTCAATCACACGGCAATCAAATGTATCGAGGAACTTTCTGGTCTTCATTAAACGGTCCAGGAAGAACAAGAAAGAAGCGACGATATATAAGCGTATACCTATAGATCGGCACGATCATCATAATTTCGAAACTTTCTGTCACCGAAAATGTGTTCATTCGTATATTCCCGCTAGTTTAATGAAACTTCCAAACGTGATGAATTCGTAATGTGGACTTGAGTAAACATGCGAACGCAATTTCGATGTTGGTTAAATAACACTTGTTTGCACTGAAAGATGAAGAAATATAATCTTCCTCTCGGATCACTTTACAATTTACGTTATTACGGCAACTCGCGAATCCCGTAATTTTAATGAAGCCTGCAACTTTCACGTTTACCTTAGGCATCCTTGTTGTAATTAATTTCTTTGCTAGGTTGAACGTCAAACGGAAAAAGAGCTCTGACATCGGCGTAATAGCGTGATATCTACGTTGCACGTTTCCTTTTACTCGTTAAGGAGGGATTTTCGTGTAACAGTCCCAAAAGTAACTGATAATTACGATTTTTTAAAAAAAAAAAATTATTGTTAGTATTGAATTAAACTTTATACTTGTAGAAAATATTTTTTTATATCGATATTTCTCATTATTTATTAATTATTGTATAATCTTGTTAACGTGTTGTTAAATGACTATGACAGGTGCTACACGTCACACTAACATCGTCGAAGAGATTAACAAGATTCCACGAGAATTAATAAATAATAAAAAGGGTAGACATAAAAAAATTCTGCAAGTTTAGAGATGCCAACGTTATATCCCATAAGAGATTAACCCAATATTAAAAATAGTTTTTTAAAAAAAAATTCATAAATATCAGTTACCTTTGGAGGCTGTAACACGAGAATCCGCCCTTAAGTTGCGCTATGGGGTAATATAGCCTCCCGCCGGGTACCGCGACGGTCAGCACCGTGGATCAAGTTGGCAGATAAACCTTTTCGGTGATTACGGCTTCCCATTTGGCGATACACCTGAAATCTATGCTAATTCGCCGGGATAAAATATTTGCTTTGGTCGTGCATGCAGCGGAGTCCAGCTCGGAACTCGCGCCCGTACAATAGCGAGCGGGTTGATTTATGCTGTGCGCCTGACTCGGGACAAATCCTACGACCGAGCCGCGTATTACAGTCCTGCTCGGTGAAATTTTATGGATTACGTTGCCTTATCTGCCTGTCCGATCGAGGGGGCTAAGATCGATGCGTTTACCTCCCCGTAAATCTGAAAATCTCGATAAAAAATCGGCGACGCGAAAGAGTTTCTGGGTGATAACGTTTTTCCCTCGCGTTGCACCGATGCGCGCTCGATTGGAACGATTCGTATACGTATCAAAGAAATTTATGTCACTCGCTGCTGCGTCGTGTATTTCAATAATGCCAGCCGGCGATAAATAATTATTCGACGGCGTCAACGTTGACACAGCTTATGCGTCGTCAAGACGCGAGAGATATTAACGCAACAACTTAAACGAAGAGAAGTCCTCCAGCTTTCGAAACGGTTATGGAGAACAGGCAGAGAAGAATTCGGAGTGAGAGCTGCTTTCGAGTATACCGCATTCACGGTGTGGCTAGGGTCAACCTCCGACCCCTTTCCGTCTGCACTGGTAGCCGTATAGATCGCTGTATTCATTATTCCGGCGCTAAATCGTTTGTGAATAATGGCCTCCATGAATCTTTTCTCGGCTGGCAGCGCCTGCAGCCAGGGACTCGTGTGGCGCGTTAGTCCTCTCGCCTGCAGGATCATTCAGGAGACATAAGGGTGCTACCCGGACCTTCGGCAGAAATATCACGGTCGGTGGAACCTTCTTTTTGGCTATTAAAAAAGCGATAGTCAGCTTTAAAAGTGGCAATCGCGCTATAAAATTAGGAGGACGATATTCCGTTGAAATAGGAAAGTGGGTCCTTTCTAACATTTCCATTCATGAAATCCGTTCTTCGCACAGGATACTTGTCGTATGAACTGTCTTATCATGGGGAGAAGTTCCACGGTTTAGATTCTCGCTTAACTATAGGTACGCGTACCATTATATTTCTGCATTAAGGTGGCGTCTCCATTGGTCTTTGACTCCTACGCAGGCTTTCATCAAGCTCGTTTCTCGAGCGAGTGTCGTTGCAATGGGGAGCACAACGCTGAGGGACGTGAAGCGTGCGCTTTGTTGTCGAAAGTGGAGTTGCGAATTGATCCGCGGAAAGATATAATCGCGGAAGCTCCGCAAAAAATCACGTGATTACTACCGCGGAGGATCGGATGTCTCCGTCTTTGAGACGCCGCAGGCACGTGCGTGGAACTGACGCGAACAGTCAGCCCTATTGTTGCTGGACTCTTTTGTAACTGTTACAAAAGGGGACCGGATAAAATACTCGATACACTTGCTTCGCACAATCCAAATCAAGAACGAAACGTAAGTATTATCGCGAGCCGCCTTCTCCAGGAGAATTAATTGTTTTCGTTCACTGCCATTGTTCGTCGATCTGATGTGGGTCTGAAGGGCATTTGATTCTTTGCTCCAGATCATTTCTGTGTGGCAGTTTAAAGCGCTCCTTATCTTCTAGAAAGCTGGTTCTTGGAGATCAGTTCGTTGTGTTAACGATTTTCAAATACATGAAATTAATAAGCTGATAAAGAGGCATGGAAGAACTGTCAAAACTAGAAGAAACTAAGTTACGAAGTAGAACATGTTATTCGTTTGCAACCGTGCACTGTTTTGCTAACTTGTGTTTGAGGCAGGCGAAGGTAGAAGAAAAACGGAGTAGGTGATATCATATTCCGAGACGGAAATAAATAAAATGGAGGCGCTCGCTAGAATCTAGTAAATTATTCACCGCACGTTTTTAACGCCAGTGAGAACGTTCGTACATTTGCACGTTTAAGAAATGTCAAGAAGCAGTATCCTCCGTTGCAACGATTGTACGAATTGAAGTGACAACGTGGATAGCGTGAACGTAGATGCTCGTAAGATGATAATCAGACAACATACCACAAATTCTGACACCACATCCGAGATCTGAGAGCTTTCCTATCTGGCAGATACTACGGTCATATATTGGAGAGAAATGGGGTGGCGCTATATCGCGCAGATACGGGCCGGAAGGCTTTCCACCTAAGACTCGCTGATCTCCTAAGCCCTTGAGGCTGCTTCTTCGCCAAGTCCTTTCTTCGAACTGTTTTCCTTCGTTATGTGGCTACGTGCTCGTTGCACCTGTCCCTCATCCTGTCTGATTGTAAATATCCAGAATGAACGAAGGCTCACGTACGCGTCATCTTCATAACAATAGTCTAACGCATCAATATATTCTCCTTGAGCAGAGGAGACTAGGAGATCCCTAAACTTGAAATAGAAACAATTGATGGTTTGTATTAGAGAAGCCAGTAAAATCTACAGTAGTATAAAGGTAACATAAGACCTCCTATAGATAGGTACTCTTAGTTCGTGATCATTTAGAAACGTTACATTTTCACAATCCGCAACCCCGTTAAAATTATTCGCTTGCACAGCCCAAAGAGCGCACAATACCTCGCACTGAATCCACCACTCCGCGTACAGTTTTCTCTCCTTATTCCGGGCGTTTGCCACTTCGTGGAAGTTGGTCGCGCGCCAGGAAGATGGAAATTACGTGCTTGCGACATCTGTCATACACTGCGATTGGCTGGGACAAAGAATGCGGCGACCTAGAGTCCTTTCATTCCGGCTTCCATCCCGGCAACTCGTCTTTTCCGCCTTCCTCGGTTTAATCTGCGCGCGGTACGGACCACGCGCGTGCCAGCAGCGAATGAAAAAAATGGCAATGCGGTTGAACGGTTGCGTCTTCGCGCGAGTCGGATTCGTCGTTTTGCGGCTCGCTTTTCGCAACGGGCGACTCAGCTCTTGGCACTGGATCGACACACGCCGCGGGTAAATATTTTATTCCCTCGAACAATCCGCGATTAACTGTATCGCGCGGCATTGTCGGTGCGCTGCCAAGTGTCAAAACTAATCGCTTACCGAGTTTAGAAGCCAACGCGTGGAACGCCACGAGCGAAACCCTTGAATCAGTTCTAAGATCAATGTTATGAGAATAGTTCTTCGCCGCATAGAGCACGGCTGTCCGATGAACACTTTAGTGTAGCGTGCTGTGAAGTATGAGCAGTTGTCAGTTGAGAATGCTTCACTTCGGACCACGGTTATTTATCTTATCGGTTTTATAAGATACACGGAAGCGTTTGGCGATGTAAGATTATAGCAGGAGATTGTTCGCAGGTTTCCTTTTTACTCCTTCCTTCTGTTATACATATACCTTCTTGATCGATTGGGTATTCGAGGTCAGCAGCAGCGGCACCGCTTACGTAATCCATCCACTTCTGTCTTCTATTCAAGAGCATCGAACGGCGTCGCGCGTATAAGCCTATTATCCGCAGTGTTCTTGCATCGAGATTTATTGAACGCTTGTCTATCGAGGAAAATATTTCTATGAGCTGCAGCAAGTAAGCCGCGTCCCTTGTGTCTACCATTCTTATAGTTTGTTACATAATTAACTGTAACTAAAGGATCCAGGGTGCGGGATGCATCGCCCCGATTCCTTCGATCTCGTTGAAGAGAGTACTTAAAAAAAAATGACGTCTAGCGCATTTTCCGCTCTTGTTACCTCCCTTTCTAACCGCTTTTTCGAGGCCCCAATCCCCAAGCCTCGTTCCCGTTTTGGAGCATCTCGTTTCGTACGATCCACCCTTCTACACCCCCAGCGTATTTCACCTCTTCCACGAACCTCTTGAGGTAGATACTTCTACCTAATCTGGAGTGTGGATCGATGGAAGGACGAGGCTTCGCCAACGGGCCTCCAGTCCGGCTCTCGTGGATTTCATTCAAAGATTTCGACGACCTCAACCGCCGACTGGAATGGCGCGGGGAAAGCTACCTGGAAATGGCGACACGAGTGCAACGTCGAAAGGATTCGAATACGTCTTGCCGGATAAAGTCGGCGGTTCTCTGGAGCTTCCTGCCCGCGGAAGTTGGGCGGATTTGCGGGACGAAGGGGGGAAATGGGAGAGCCGGCAGTCCGTTGGAAGAGGAACGAGGAGGACGGTTGGAAGTAACGCGGAAGAACACCGGAAGATTATCAGCTCCAAGTGCAACGTGAGTTACGAAAATGTAAGGCGGGTCGGAAGTGAACTCGAAATCTAAGGTGTTCTTAGCGCGCTCACCGAAATGATGGGAAAGTTTCGTGGAGAAATAGGAGCGATGAAAGGGGAGAACGGCGATGAATGTATGAAATATTCACGATAAATAATCAGAAGAGTAATTCGATGAGAATATTGTGAGTCAGTACAATGCAACTGTTTGTGTTGTAAACAGATAAAGAAGTGATTGAACTGGATATTTGGTGAACATTTTGTGTTCTTAAAGAAAGTTTGCGGGAAGTGGATGAAACAGGAGCAGGGAAAGAAGAAACGAGTAGGTATACGCGGTGAAAGGAAGGGTCGAGGACCAATTTATGAGACACCAATCGTTTAAAATCCTGAGGGTGCAGTCTCAGCACCACTTGGTAACCGTTCGAACGTTATGGCGTGTTCATATTTTATCGCAGTCTCTGTCCGCGGAATATAAAACCTTTACCGTGTATGTGCTCTGGGTATACCTATATCACAGCTCCCTGTTGAGATGTATTATACATAGCTTATCTCATGGGTAGAGAACACGAAAAGAGTCGCGGAGTAAGTTGCATCTATCAAAGGTCTGAAACTCTTTAAACCCCTTATTCCATCGATCATCACTGGGATCATTCGGTACCATCTTGTTTCCTCAGCTAAGACATAGTTCCTCCAATGAAACCCCTTTGTAAAAACTCCACAACCTTCAATCACATCTCTGTACCGCCAACTTGACGAAGAGGAGAATTCCCCGTGACAGTGATCGATTTTCATCATTTCAAGTGGCTAACATATGTACTTGTTTACCCGTTGCGTCTTGTTAGGAGCTATAGAAGATTATTCTCTCGAGCAGAATCATTCACCCCTCAAGAAAGTTTCACCGTGTTTGGACAAATATCTCTGAGCAATCGGTCAACACAGTCGATAGGGTGGAAAGATCGAGAAGGAGGAGAGAAAAGTTCCTTGATACTGATTCACCTGACTCCTGAAACTTGATAATTTTTACGTCCCCGAGTGTTGGGGAACAAGGAAACCACCTCCCAGTGGTCACACGTGTAACGAAACTTAAGGTTCCACTTTGCTCGACGCTCGCCGCCTAGATGTCAAGAAAATTTTCTCCGCGGAAACTCGCGCGCGAGGCATACGAATTCCGTGGTTTATAAAAAATTCATGCTAGCCTTTTATAAAAGTTCGTGCCGGGAATAACGGAACTAGTCTTCGCGCGGACGTACAAATGTGCGAAAAAATGTATTCAGCCTTCCGTTTATTTCGTTGTTGTACCTTCAGCATCTACCCCGCATTCCCCTACTGCCACCCCTTTGGGGGGAGTTTCTTGGAACTTTTCGAGGTAATAGGCGAGAGCAGCGCAACCTCGGTGTGACGGAAAATTGTCGGCCAGGTTTATCGAGTAGATAAACATAGACAGAATTTCAGACAATCGCGATTAAACGTTCCTCGTTGTTGAACAGGGGGACCATTAATTATTCTGACGCATTATCGGCGATTTCATAATCAGTCGGCGCGTTAACGAATTTTCCCGATAACTTCATTCTGATACGTGCAACACATCATGATATCGTTGGATAAGCTTGTAACAATAGCTTTGTCTGTCCAGCGTTAATATGTATAATGGGGGAAGTCCATTAGGGATGATGGAATTTTTCAATCGTTCGAATGTCCTCCAATTTCTTATCATTTCCATTATGTCCCGAAGATGCATTTGCGAAATCTGGCGCGGCTACATGAAGCACGTGGCGGAAGAGCAGCTTCAACTGTCGTCGCAGATCGTTGTCCTCTTTTCGGCAGTAATTAAAACTGTTCGACGACGATTAAGGCAGCAGAATCCTCGAAACTCAATGGTGCTTTTAACGTGCATAGATCCAGTTGAAAGAGGCAAAACCTTCCCCGTTCGTGTACCTGCAATAATAATGACGAGACGATCCGTTTCCTGTCCGAAGCCTTTTAAGTCTCACTCGGATGAGCGTTCAATTAGATTCCGTTCGTGATTACGATTTCGTATAATTTAACTATGCCCGGGTGTACAATGGATCCATTATTTTAAAAGCAGTTGGAACAATGAGCTATCTCCGTGGCTTTGAATAAATTACTCTATTGTATTGTAACGTCTGACTAGTGAAAGGGCATTTCTACTTAGAAATATTTTTCAGCATTACCAGGTGTACGTATCTAATACGAAGCTTCTTACTGGATTATCGATTCGAAGAGCCTCGAAGGGATGTGCCTGCGATTAATTGATTTTTACAAGTAGAACGTAGAAAGTGTTTGCCTAGATAATTCACTAGCGTAGAATGTCACTGTATTTGTCGACGGAAAGTAGGGCGATTTAAGAAGAGCCGACGGGACGCGGCCACGAGCAGCTCGCGAATTGGCTTTATCGCACCTACCTGAATTCTCTCTTGGGAAGATTCGGCTAGATTTCTGCAAAGAGATAAATAAGTTTGCGGGCTGAATCCCAGACGGGGGAGGAGATATCCTCACTGCCGGATAAACTGAAGTAAACCAGTCACGTTTTTTACGAAGCTTCTCCCACACCCTCTGTTTCATCTCTGTTTTGTTTGCTATACTACTTTCGTCCTCATATCGTCTGCTTGTCGGTTTGCATTCCGCAGAATTCCTCTCACGCGATTTCTTTCTGATGCGATTTTCTTCCCGTTCCTTCTTCCGCGCGACAAATTTACCACAAAAGAAAGCGAGCAGGTTATCGTTGATTGCACGCTGATACAAATTGCAATGGATTTGGTAATCTGGTATTCTGAAATCGGCCTCGTGTAGTTGACGAACGAGACATTCTTTCGCGGGCTTCTGTATTTTCTGTTTTATTAAAGTCTCGCGGGAACTGCGGCTCTTTCAAAGGCTGCTTTGTCGCTGTAATCTACGCCGTTGTTGTCGATGGACGGACCTAATAAATCGTAATCGGGCCAAGGCTGTTGGTAGAGCGTGCATGCACGGCTTTAACAGTTCTCTGCAGTCTCAGATCGCGAAACAATCCGCGCGACTGTTCGTGAAATTCAATTACCGTTAAGGAACTAGTTCTTGATCAGGCACTAGTTTTTGATCAGTTCATGAAATAAATCGTTCTTTTAAGTTTATGTCAATAAATAATTGTTTGAAATAATTACTAACATAAAAATTGATAATTCAAAAATATATATGTTGTCTGTAAAAGTAGTTAGTATGGTTAGTTCTTGTGAAAATAAATGTGTAAGGTAGCTCACTTGAAGGAAGTCTCTGTTGAACGCCATCTCTTACTGTGCGAATTAAGACATAACCATCGATTTCACAGTCGATTTCTTTGCTGGTGTTGCGACATTAAAGGTTATTTTCATACATTTTACTTACAATAGTTTACTTTACAAAGTAGCGCAAAAATTTTAGTATTATATGTATTATTTTGCTTTAAAAGTCAGTGATCATTAATTAGTTCCAACTTTTTCTTGTAGAACTAATTTTTGATCACCTGAATAAAAAATAGGTTAGCACATTATAAAATTATAAAAAACTTAAGTTTAGATGGTATAGAAAGAAAAGGATGAAGAAAAAAAATTGAAGAAAAATTTAAGCAAAACCATACCAAAAAATATTAAAAAGTCTTCTAGAAAAGTTAAAATAAATAACGTTTGACGAAAAATATATTTCATGATTATACATTGATTATTTATACAAAAAAATGTGTGATCAAATATTAGTTCCTTACCTAATAAGAAATTAATTCCCAAGTATTTTAGACGATCAAAAACTAGTTACTCACCTGATCAAAAAATTAGTTCCCATCTATTTTAGATGATCAAAAACTAGTTCCTAACCTGATCAAAAATTAGTTCCCATGTATTTTAGATGATCAAAAACTAGTTCCTAGTCACCTTATTATGCCGTACATCATAAATAATTAAATTGTACTTATTTCCAACTTTTTAAAATTTTTCCTTAAAGTTTAAACATTAATTCATCTTTTAGTATAAAAAAAGTTTATGGTTTAAAGTTTTATTACGTTAAAAATAAATATTAAAGTGGGAAGCCCTCTAAACTGATCAAAAACTAGTTCCTTAACGGTAAACGCTTCGAATCTTAACATTCCTGTTCTGTGATCAATTTTCTTACAAATTTAATATTCTTCTGTTTGTTAATTAACTCTCTCTATCCCGTATGCTCAACGATACTTGACAATACCAAACCTAGGAATATATCCAAACGAAAAACCTCCCTTATTTCATCTCTCACAATCAGTGTACAAAATATATAAGAAAAAACATCTCGAACCATCGATAAATATCTGCTGGAGAGGAAGTTTCCACAGTTCAGAAGCGGTGACCTAGCTAGGAACATTACACGCGACCCCGGAAAAGCTCCTCTGAAAGCAAAGTTCGACAGCGAAACTGGTTGAGCAGATTTCAAATACGATTGGAAAAAATTGCCAACTGTAACATCCCGCTGGTTATTTATTTTCTTAGACGAAATCGTGCACGGAGCGTATCTGCGTTAAATGCAATAGTTGCACAGCGCTCGTACAAATATAAACTCTTTGATATCCGCATTTAACGCACGGACGGATATAAATATACATAAAGCGGGCGCGCGTGCATGCAGCAAGACCACGGCACGAGGAGGTAATAACGTATCTCGTGTTGTGATACGTTCTCTTTTTCGAATCTGAACACCGAGTATCCACCCTTGTTGAATAGAGCCGAGCAGACTTGCAGCCCGCGGGCTTCGAGTGATTTCATACTCGGGACGAAAGTTAACCGTGATTCTGTGATGAACAACTCCACCTGAACTGTGAACGGCCACAAGTGATATTGAAATATTACCCTTTGAGACACGTGTAGCGTTTACATAATTCTCAGTCATTAGTCTGTCGAATGATACGCTTTTCTACCACGCTGCATGCTCCAACTCTACGATACTAACGACAGCTTGGACCTTGATTGAAATAAAGAAATCTGTGTTTCATTTTCTGCTCACAAGCACACGAGCTGAATTACCGCTCGCTATCTCGATATAAAGGTAGCCCGAAGCTCCAGCATAAAGGAAGGTCTTCGAGACGATGTAATGGATACCCCGGTTACGTCTTTTTTATCACGCCATATTTCACAAGCTTCTTTTACGCAATTTTTTCCCTTTTATTGTATTCGTGCGCGAATAGGGCGAAGCCTGATGTCACGAACACCGTACACGGATCAAGCTACCCTTCTATTCAAGAGGGTTCATTTTCTACGCTTCCACGCCATTTGAAATATTGTTTCTCGCTGCAGAAACGAGGAGCAAGCCCCGCCCGCCCGGGCAACAGACTAAAAGAGAAAGAAAACACTGTATTGCCGTGGAATTACCGTCTGTTAACCACGTGCTCGAGAGTTCTAGAGACAAGCAAAGCTCTCCAGGTGCAAGTGGCGAACCTTGGAGGCTCTCTTCAGACCCCATCTAGCAGAGAACGACGTTGCCTTCATCGGTTCAAAGCTCGCTAAAGTCGCCGAACCTTTTCGTCTCGCTGTCGTGTCAGCCTGGTCAGGCCGTTTCCGCGAACTCTGTCATTTCAAAGAATGTTACGACGAGCTGCCAAGACGTTTCGCAAGCGCGCTCTAACTGGCAAGGGTACTATCGCGGAAGCTAAAGAAAGAGCTTTGTAAACAGCGGGTTGGGGGAGGGAAGTAAGAGAATTGTTGCTAAAAGTTCTCTTCCACTATCACCAACAGTTCAACATTGTTTCCAGACATGCATTACAGCTTTTCTTCACCCTCCAGAACCTTTTCTTTTAGAAAGCTGTCATACTCTTATACACTTATGCGAATTTCGCTGGTGGCAATTTTAATATATAAAGCAGAAAGTCTATGTTTGTGGGTTTGTCTGTCGCGTAAAAAATTTCGAACGGTAAACTAGGGTCACAATTCACGAAATGTGCCTCAGCGTATTATGCCTACTTAATTCAGATGGATATGACTATTTTAAAAAAAAAATTTTTTTTTTTATAAAAACAGAATATAAATTTCGGGCGAAAGCGAGTAGTACAGCTAGTATACGTATATGTTCATTATCGAATTGCGTGGGAAGCCAGAGTAAGGTATACCAGATCAAGTATAGTAAGGTATACGAATTATATTGTATTTCCCACCAATTAATTCAATGGAACAGGGCAAAAAACGTGTTTCCCGGAAATCCCCTCTTGTGTACGTTGCAGTGGTATCATCCTCTCAATTCTGAATTGTTACGAATGTACACTCTGTTCGTCGGAACCAAGTATAGTAAGGTATACGAATTATATTGTATTTCCCACCAATTAATTCAATGGAACAGGGCAAAAAAACGTGTTTCCCTGAAATCCCCTCTTCTGTACGTTGCAGTGGAATCATCCTCTCAATTCTGAATTGTTACGAACGTACACTCTGTTCGTCGGAGCCGTATCATTTTGAAAGTTATTGTTGATTTAACGACCTCTTCACTCGCTAGCGTTATTTGCTCGTCTCGATTTCCACGTTCAACTGCAAATGCGCTGTAATTATTCCCGGTAGGCATGGATTCATGGACGCGTCAGGGTTTAAAGGTCTGTCTCTGTTGTGTACCGTATTTTGAATGCTTTGCTGTACCGATCGATTGCAGCTTTCATTTAATACCAACGATGAACTCGTTTAACGTTGTGGTTTCCATCCGTGACGTTTCGCAGGCGATATTTTGCAATTCCTAATTTCATTACTGATCATATCAAACGGTTTACACGGTGTTATTCGGCAATTCGTTAAGGGTGTTTTCTTTGTATTACGATTAACGCAGCTGCTATTGAAATTCGCGGCTGCATGTTCGTTATGTAGAATCATAGGTAAGTACATGGGCATGTACATATAATCCATATTCATGAGCTGCAATGATCGTACAGAGTCGATTAACGGTTCACTCTGTATAGATATTAGCACATAGTCAGACGTAGTCATCGAGTAATCAGTCTCTATTGATTATCATTTAGACGGATTGCTTCGGCAGGGTAAATTGCATGACTAATGATTCGACTTTACAGGCACGATGCGCTTATACTTGTCGCAAGCTTCTACTGTATCTGACGTGCAATGTTAGCGCAAGTTTATGTTAACGAAGACCGAACGTAGAATACGTGAAATTACTTCGAATTCGTTGCGCTATACTCCTGGATATTCCAATCAACGTTCCACACTCTGCCGATCGTATGAAAACTGAAGTCCATAAAAGAAAACCGAATGCGCCGGTTTTTCTCTACATATCCATTGTATGGCCCAAAACATTTCACTGGAATACCGAGGGAACATCGATCTCTCGAAATGCTTTCTATGGAAATCCAGAAGTAGACAGCGGAACGGAATACCGCATTTAAAAACAATACGGGAAAACAGTATGGAGTCGTATTTTTCCAGGGTTTCCAAACTAAACATCCAGAATATCTAGATCTAGGATATCCGGTTTTTATGGAGATTGTAACGCGCGAGGTATCGAAGAAAGAAAGATCATTATGACGGTCAAACGTAGATACTTTCGACCGTACGGAAATTTGGGGTTTCAAATAGCCTTCGATCTCGTAAGCGAAATGACGCTCGCAGGTCAGACGCGAGTTTGGTGGTCGAGCCTCCAGGGGTTCGGCCATATTTCATCTTCCACGGCACAGCCGATGCACGCCAGGAGGTGGTCCAAGCAGGAAAAGGAGGAAGAAAGTTACGATAGCTAAAGGAGTATTCCCCTAGGCATCCTAACGTTCTCTTCCACCGCTTTTCACCAGGGTAATCATATATGTAGGGTACGAAGTCCAGAGGCTACGGCATCGATGTGTCGGGGTTGCTTCAGGATTGTTCGAATTGTTACCCTGTTTTCTGCAGTTGCTTATTTCTTGGGAATCATTCTAACGTGTACGGGGACGGTGGTGCGAGAGTGAGAATCCTTTCTTCTTTGCGCGAAGAAAGGCGTTCATCACACTTTGCCGGTTTGCGTAGGTCTGGCGAAGAAATCCTTACTGCGAAATGTATGAAAACTTAGTTTCATTAATTTAACTATAAAATAAAGTTTGTGGGGTAACGAGGAAACTGGGTCAGAAAGACGCGAGGAGATACGATGGCTGGAAGTTGATGTCAGTATACTTGAAGGAAGACGTAGAGACACAAGAGTACTATGGGAGCCGCGAGCAATCCCTTGCGAGTCCTTGCTTCTACTTGTTCCCTGCAAGTTCATTTCGCTCGTATAAATATTCACGCGAAGGTTGCTGCTTGCGCACCTGTGTTTCGCCTCGATTCTTTTGGCGTGTCGATAACTTGTTAGGGTTCAGTTCGTCGCGTATGGAAACTTGTGAATGTGTTCGTTACATCTGTATGAGAAGCAGCCTCACATTGTTTACGCAATACGTATAAATAATTGCAGAGCGAGAAGCGAAAAAGAGTTGTCATTAAAAATCGTCAAGTAATTTGTCTTTCCTAAAAAACTTTCACGAGTTCACTCGCCCGATGTCGACGCATTTTCAGATGGTAATTCGTCTTGCAATCGAGCATCGCGACGTTGATCCCGTACAAATTCTCCATTTAACAGGCGAACCAAAAGAACATAATGTTGCAAAACGGAGAAACTACTGGGATACCTAGACGCTCATTCATCAGAAGTGACATTTACCAAGTAGATGGCAGAAAGATGTCTTTTCAGGGTTGTCTTTCGTTTCGATTCTGTCCCAGAAAGCGCTTGAGCGACCGGAACACGGTGCTACGTGTCGGAAGTGGTGTATCGTGGCGCAACACTGTGTACAGTTGACCACGAGTATCATTGATCCACCGGAAGCAGTGCAGGCTGCTTCAGAGGGATCGCTGGAAGTCGGTCCGCGAGAATTTAGGTTACAGACCGCGTTAGGTTCGTTCCCCTTCCTACCTTCGTTCCATTGACTATCCGCGACTTGGCGACCAACCAATTCCGGCGTTTTCCGTGACATACTACTAGCCTACATTTTGTCCGGTCGATGATACGGTGCATCGAACTTTTCAGTCGCAGGACACCGCTCGTCCAGCCCGTTCCTTTTATTTAAATAATTCATCGAGCACACGAGAAGACGACACAGGGATTTGGGGGTGGAGGGATATATCCGCAGTCTTCGAGGGCTTCGTGTTTGCTTCTATCCGTGATATCTTTAGTCCCCGTTTTCATCGGTCGACGAGGGTCCAGCCGTAAAATTTTATTTTCTTTTTTCAGCCGCTATCCCGTGAAAATAATGTTCTCGTTTACGGGCTCGATGGCGAGAAAAGAAAGCGGTTAGACAAGCAGCGGGGTGGCGACGAGCTCTTCGGCGCGTCGTAAAAAATTACTTCGATTTCGAGATTCGATTTCCCTCGGACCAGCCGATATCCCTTTCCACCTCCGTTTTGCCTTCGCTCGCTGCTGCGGGATAATGCCGAGGCATTCTCCATGTGGAAATGAGAAAACGCGCATCCCCTGCACGTTGTCGTGTAAGTGGATGGAATAGAGGCGATTCCATTCAACGCGCCCTGCCACCATTGTACGCGTGCGATCTTTTGATTTTTACGGCCGATCAAACCCCTTGCCCCGCGTACCAGTCCCCGAAGAAGAAAACAGAGGGGTGGAATCCCTGTTTGTAAGTGGAAAGACGATCTCCCCGAGGTTCGTTGAATTTTAAGGTTCTTCTCCCTTGCTTTCTGGTTGCGAAGGGGAGGCTTCGAGGAAACTTTGTCGATTGCCGTGGCACGAAGGGTTATTGCATTGCAAAATGGATTTCGGAACTTCTTTATTGACTGAAACTTGGAGGCGTTCCATTATTACACGTCGTATATATGATTTTTCTTGCGCCTCGACGTTGAGGTGTTAGAAGAAGGGATCCCTGATTTTAAGCGCGCATAATAGTCTGCCAGGGGAGGGCAAATAGGGTGGGAAGATTAATTAACCTTACATATACGATTATTCGTGAGGTACCGCAGTTTGTTTCCTAAACTAATCAAGCCCGAGTGACAATATAAACGGTGTCGTGGAACGTAAACGTAAACGGCAATAATTTCTTTCGCAACCTATGCGTGTTTCCCTATTGTATCTCGATTCAAGACTGCCGTAGAAGTAAATTAAAGCTACGTGACGGGCCTCGGCGAGTGAAACGAATGGCTCTGCTGTTTCGTTTTTGGCGCAACAACCGAGTGCCAGCACTTTTATCGATTCCCAGCGACTGGGGCAATAATCGGAACCAATGGTCTCTGCAAGTTCATTTTCGAAATGGTACTCGATTCCGGGCACTGTAAGGATCCATAAAGATTTAGTAGCTTTCGATGTTAGTAAAAAGACACACGGAACAGTGAAATATGCACGAATCATTTGGACAGATTAATTTTAATACACACATAAGAAAATTGTCAGAAAGCAATCAGATCTATGTGTGAGCATTGAGCAAATCCTTTACTCGCGGATAGTTCAGCGGGCATTAGCGGACTTAGCAGTATAATTGGTATCGGATAAGAGAATCTAGAACAAAGGGTTGACAGGATAATTGACTTGGTTTAGTTGTAGGCAGGTTTAAAGCGATTAGTGGTCCTGAAACGGATGTGAAGGTTCGTAGGTGGACGATTGGGTAACTGTCCAAGCACCGATTATCTATGTATATCGTCAGCTTTCTACTTTCTGCTTAGAGTAAAACTTACTGGTATCTTCGCTCGTCGCGTGTATCTCCGATCACGAATAGTCGAAGGACGTGCGAACGTGAACGTGACAACCGCTCTACTATCTTTTTAATACGTTGTAGGAGATCAGAAGTGGATCTGCGATGCGTCAGGTTTACGATGAAAGCGACGTGTGTGTGAGTGTCTCGAAGGAAGCCAGTGATGTACAATGTGTGCCTTCGAGCGTACAATTTCCGCGGCTTTGTCAAGAGAAGCGTTTATATCCTTGCGACGATAAACTATCTAGTTTGTCCACGGGAAAGGTTTAAGGTGACATCAGACACCTTCATGGCTCTGACGCTGAAACGAAGAAATTCGTTCCATTCAACTGTGACACTTCTAGCCACAAAGACTTATGCTCCATCATACGTAAGAAAGTATATGCTAATTTTCTCCCTCGTAGGTTGAAAGTGTGGAAGCCATCTCCATTTGTCGATAAACTCAATAAACTGTCACGAATCTTTCAGGGTTCAGTTCGATTCGTTCCGCTCTATTTCATCGAATTCCACAATGCTTCCATCTCTTTACACTAATCTAAATTTACTCTGCTTTATTCCCGATCGTTTGAATCTATTCTGATTCATCGTTACAATCGACGTCTGAAATCCTCGAATATTATGTTCCTCCGGTAACCTTCTTAGATTCGCATCTAAAAAAGTAATTACCGCCGAACGAATGTACCTACTACAGAAAGCTAGCACATCGCTGCCTCGCCGTTTCATGCTCGTTCGAGCGGCCCAACGTTCTCGTGAATATTCCGGTTTATTTCCGAGTAGCAATCGCTCCTTTACGACGGTTTTTTATGCCCACTAAATCGTAACGACCGGTTCGACAAAGGAATAAAAAGGTCGCTAAGGAAGTGCATGGCACTGATAACGGCAGGAAAAGAAGCGATATGAATATTTCACGAGCCGAGTAGGTAGGGCCGGGTTAAAGCCCTTTCTGATACCTCAATCTGGATTTGGCGACGGATACGTGGCATTAATTGCGACAGTTTCTGTGATCTCGCATGCCGTTGGGCGATTCGCTTGAAATCGGCTTAACCGGTAAACCGGAGCTGGTCGATGCAATAACTTAACGACGCCGAAACGTCAGAAAGGCAAAGTCGAGCACGGTCATTATCTGGCGGTAGTTGAAGCAAACAGTTATTAGTTCCGCACACCTCTCGTATCGTAATTGGGTTGCTCGGTAATGAATTTAAAATGTTAATTAGGCGTGTTGCCCGAGTGGAGGTTCGTACGCGGGTGCGGCACGCTAAACGCTTATTGTGAAGCAACGGTGACATTTGAGTAATCGATTAACCTCGTTTACATCTAAAATGTTATTAAGGAAACTTCACCAAGCACAACGAGTATGTATGTATATATTCCGCTAACATCGAAGATTGCGTAGATGACTCTCATTTTCGTTGGCGTCGAAATAACGGTACTTACAATTAGCTGATAGGTACAGCTTGCACGTAGATTAAGTCAGAGCTTGGTATTAGGATTTAACTCGAACTGAGAATTGCAGTTGGTCTGATAACTGGAATTATATTATGAACCGAACTAGCTAGGATTGCGGAGATAGAGTAAGAGCGATAACGAGAGGTAATACTCTGGAAAACATGTGTCACATTTGATTAATAACGTTTTAAACTTTACCATTTTTCAACTTACAAATCAATAAAATAATTTGATGGACAATATGTAACCGCGAGACCCTTCTCACTCCTCTAACTTCTGAAATGTTTAACACGCGAGTCATCAACGAGAGGCACCAGCAATGACCCGAACGAGATAAGGTGGCATCCAATTTTCAACAGTGCCACCATGGGACCGTGACATCTTCAACGTTGTAGCCAGGTCGGCTGAAATATCGTCTTCTAAAATATGAAACTGGCCGAGTTCCATCGTCGACGTTACCGCGGCGTACGTCCGCCCCCAAAGAGAAATAGGTACATCGTTTCTCGGTTAAGGGAAGAATGGAAGGCAAAAGAACAGCAGGCATCCGCGACCTTTTCTCCCATTATTATTTGAGGCTTCGCTCGGCTCTTTGGATTTACTGGAAACTTCTTCGCGATGCGCTTTCCCGGGATCCAATGAAATATCTGCTATAATAAGACTCTGCTGGAAACACTATGGTTCGTATGGGAGCCAACCGTGACATTTTCACCTAATACTTAATAGAATATGATGTATTTTAGTATCATGTTTACAAAATTTAAAAGTGATTCGTGAAATAGCGAAACGTATGTTGGAGCTTAATCTAGACCTATCCAGCACAATCACCAGCTTTTACATTTTATCATTGAGATTGTTACACACACTGGATGCAGGTACATTGTCATTCTTGTTACACGCAGTTGTGCCTATCGTTCGTTCGTTCGAACGTTGCATTGTTCGGATTCATTGAAATTGCGCGGTTCCTTTGAAACTGTGACAGATTTGACAGTTACTACGATTTCCAAAAGAATCTATCTCTTCTGTACCAGCTGAGTTTGAATTTCTTGCAAAGACATCCCCTTTGTTTCGGGTACAAAAAATATCGTGTATGGCACGGCCGTCAATATCAGGAGTGCGTAAAGCAAGAAAAGGTATTGCTCGGTCATCAGGTCGAGCAAAGGCAAGTAAGTAGCCGAGGCGACGAAGGCGCCCACACCGGCCACGCAGCTGGCGAAACACGCAGCAATACATTTCTGATGCGAGGGGAATATTTCGCTTAATACCGCAGATGGTACAGGGAGAATGCCCACAAACACTGTCAGATAAAGGGAGATCATCGCAAAGATCGGCAGTACCTCCACTGTTTTTGGATCGAAACCGTAACTCAACAGTTGGAAGTCGAGCGTCAGGATGCACAAAGATATCGACACACCGGCAGAGGATGCGATCATCAGTACCTTTCTTCCGAATCTGTCCAGCAGAAACATGGACAGGACGGATCCAACGATTCCGAACGCCATCACTATGATAACTATTTGCGCGGGTTCTATCACGGACACTTTGGTCGATATTAAGATCGTTTCCATGTAAAACACGATACTGTTTATACCACACAACTGGCTGTACATAAAAAGCATTATGATGATGGACAACGACTTTCTGAAGCGAGCGTCGCTGAACCCTTTCAGTGTATTCACGAACGATTGTTCATTCGCGTTCTCCACGAACTTCTTTAGCGCTACGAATTCCGACTCCACGTCACAGTTTCGATGGTACCAACGGATCGAGGCCTTCGCTTTCTCGTCCAGCTTGTTCTTCAGCAAGTGGTGAGGCGTCTCCGGCAGCAAGACAAAAATTATCATCAGGATGACACAAGGGGCCAGGCAGATTAAGCCTGACGCTACCATAGACAGATACGCTCCCATCAAGACCATGACGAAGTTTCCGAACGGCATGCCGATTATGCCCAATGCGACCAGTGCTCCTCGGATGCTGGGATCCGCTATTTCCCCTAGATAGAGGGAAAAACAGCTGTAGGCCATGCCTACGCTGATGCCGCCGAGAAGTCTGGACACGTACAGCCATTCGACGCTGTTCGCCACGATCGTTAACAGCCAGCACAACGCAATGGGCACGCTGTTGATCAGAATGGTTGTCTTGCTGCCTAAATAACTGGCGGAGAGGGCACCGCCGATCGCACCGAACGGTCTCCCGAAATTCAGCAACGACGCCACCCAGGACGCTTCTGTCATCGTGATCGGGAGGGAGGATCCTGGAGAAGTTAACTTGGCGATGTACGGGGAAGACCATCCTCCCATTAATCCGATTTGGCTCACTAACAGTGCAACTGCGAACAGATTGGAAATCGATGGTTCGTCGACTGGAAAGAAAATGAAGTGGAAGTTTCTCCTCTAAGGCGAGTTTGGCCCTTTTGGACTTCCGCTTATTACCGCCGCGCAGAAACTACAGCTAGTTTTATACTTTTTACGTGTATCCGAGATGCTCGCCGGCTATACAATCTATTTACCTCCGATGCCGCCGATCCATTGTGGCCACGTCACTTTTCCGGTCAATTTCTCATGTGCCTCTTCAATCATGGTTTCCCCTCTCAAGATACGACCTGACTGAGTGTACTCTTATTTGCATCAGAAGTGGATGCCTTTAGGAATGATAAAATATGAATGTGCAGTTGATTTTAGGCAGATAAGATAACAAACGTTGCATTTCCTCGTTGCAGGGGATATTCGAGTACCTACCACGTTTTCGCACGTTCAGCGAACGAACCGATAGGCGGTACGTTTAGTTTTCGGCGTTAATTACTTTTTTCGGTGGCTAATTTCTTGTCTTCCATGGAAAAGGCAAACAAGAAATTAGATGTGTCCGGAGTGACGAGAATACTATTCCCAACCTTGTAGCTTTAATAGATAACGACGACAATTTTAACGATGCACTTTGATCACATTCTCGTACAAACTTTGTAAATCGAAAGAATTTTGTAAGACGTAATAAACACTCGAGATCGACTGTATGGTGTTTAAGAATAAATTGTAATACACATGTACGATATGAAAAATGTTGGTATGAGTAACGTTGAGAAATCTGGCAGATTTACAAGATAAATTTGCAAACACTGTACGCGTTATTTCAATTAGTTTCTATGTGTAAATTTATTAGCACAATTGATGCCGCGCGGACTCGTCACAGGAAAACTACTCATTTTGGCTTGCGCTTTATACGTATGCCACACAAGACAGTGTTGAGAGAGTGGGGTTTGGCGTACGTTTTGACATACGAAAGTGTATTTGTACCAACCTTATCAGTGATGATGACATCACGTACTTGTGACATACACAATTCTATGACAAATTGATACAAGCAAGTCTGCCAGTCATTTTAGTTTTAAAGCCGATGGCCAGAAATCTCGATGCATTAATATGCAATTTGATTAACTAACAAGGGACATTTGGCACCTCAGAAATTCAGAAAATTATGAAACTTGATGCGCAACTTGAGGCTCGCCAAGCTGACTTGCCGAGCTAGACGAGCCGAGCCAGCTCGCCAAGACACGCGCCGTCTGATCGGTCGGGCTCGCCAAGCCAACTTGCCGAGCTAGACGAGCCGAGCCAGCTCGGCGAACTTTGCGTGTGAATCGCCGATCTTCGCGTCGTCTGATCGGTCTGCTCGGTCTGCTCGGCTCGCCCATGCTCGCCAAGCCGACTTGCCGAGCTACACGAGCCGAACCAGCTCGCCAACCCACGCGCCGTCTGATCGGTCATGGATCGCCGAGTCGGGTTCGCCAAGCCGACTTAACGAGCCGAGCAAGTTCGCCGATTCACGCGCCGTCTGATCTCACCTTAAGGCATCTACGAATGTGCCATAATTATAATGATTCATGTACGTTATTGATTGGTTTTAATGACTTTCACTTTGGATGCAATTTTAGGTAGGGGAGACCGGGGTAGGTTGTAACACGGAGTAAATTGTAACATAAGGAAAATTTGTTGAACGACAAATCTAGTAACCCACAGTATGCGAGAGCTGCTTGACGTTATTAGCACCATCGGTTTTAGTGACACAAACGAACGTTATGTATTCATTTTGAGGAAAACACTTTCGAGAAGAAACTGTGAAAACTTTTTTGATACAATATGCCCAGGTCTCCCCTACGTATTGTCTTGCTTGAAAAATATAATTGAAAGTTGTTTAAACATTATATAAATACTAATTTAAATATGGATTTAAGAAACCATTTAATTACTGGAAACTACTAAAAATGGACTGCAAATTCAGTAATAGAGGTTTTATTTGTTTGCAAAAAAATATAACATAAATTATTTATATGAAAAGAGATTATCCAGAGATATTTCAGCACATATTTTCAAAATACAAAACCTTAATTTTACGGATTGGTGGTGGGGGTTACTTGAAAAATATGGATTTTTCGAAAATTATATTTCGCGGTTTTGTAGGTATAAGAAAACGATGCACCTTCTCTTTAAACCTCTTTTCGATATCTCTCACTGTTCTTGAGATATTCCACGGAATATAAAATTCTGCATTTTCTTCAAGGGTTAATTTCAACCCCAAAAATTGCATTATGGCACCAACAAAAAATATGGTTGCGTTACGGATGAACTACTCTATTTGCACACCAAGTTTCATAATTTTCTGAATTTCCGGGGTGCCGAACGCCCCCTTGTAAGTAGTCCATGATATGAAAAGCCGATGCTTTCGAATGAAACTGATCGTAAGTTTAAATAGCACTTTCGCGTAAGCGAGTCGAGCGTATGCGCGAACCGATTAATTGCATCGTTTGCATGAGACAGCTATTTAGCCAATGTCGCGTTCATTAGGAATACTGCCTTTGCTCGCAGGCTGCTCTTTCCGTGCGACATCCTAAATCAAGAAGCTTGGCAGATGGTATTATCGGGATTACCAATTTTGATTATACCGCTTAGTTGATAGTTAGGGTCCTTTTACGACATTCCATGATAAGATAAAGCACGAATAGTTCCGTATAAATTATTCACCGTTCTTGCTGTATCGAGATGAAACAGTCATACATTTATAATAAATCGCGATTCCGTCATTGTAGAACGAACGGGAATTTGCAAGAAACCGTAGTAGCACCGTCTTTATTTCGTATTACACAGATATAAAACACAACCGCCTATAAATATAATTACTCAGTAAGGGATTCCTGAGATCCATTATTCCTTATATCGCGTCTTATACCCTGGTTACTTGTGGCCCCCCTATGACAGCCAACGAGTGCATACTTTGGCTGATCAGCATATCTTGGATTTCCTGAAAACAGTGCATTAATAGAGCCTCCAAAAATGACGTAGACCTCAGACCCTTGTTTGTGTTTCTGAATATTACCACGATTCAAAAGTATTATCGTCCAATGGCTTTTGGACTTTATAAACATTACTTGTAGTGAGTAATACTCAGAAACAATAAAATTCATATGTTTGAATCTACTAAGAGATTTATAGAAGTCCTACAGTAACATAACAAGCCGCACGAAGAACAGTTGCAAGTTACCTGCAATGTCTTCCCTTTGGTTTCCGGCACGTCGATCAACGAATATATCAGGCAGATTATCATAGCCACCGTGTAGAGGAGGAAGACGTATTTCTCGGTCATAAGTTCGACCATGGGCTGATAAGTTCTGCTGGTGAGGAAAGCGAATAGCGCAGCTATGATGCTGGCCAGAAATCCGGCTATGCTCTTTAAATCGGCCGGGAAAAGCTCGCCGAGCATCGTGCTCGGGACCGGTATCAACCCAATAGACAGCATAGTGAAAAGCAACATCGAAAGGATCGTCAGCCATTCGAGATTCTTTGGATTCAAATTGTACTCCAGCAGCATGAAGTGTAATGCTAAAAGCCCCGTCGCGGCGATTACGCAGCTGCAGGACAGCAGCAACAGAATCCTTCTGCCGCACCGATCGATCAGAATCACGCTGAACCAACCGACCACTATACCTGAATACGAGCATGGTGAACTGTATAGATTTGAAAGCGGCGATACGAGAAATAATGGGCAGCTAATTGCTGTTTTCTCGTCTCCTAATCGCGAGGCATTTAACCCTTCAACGACCACGTCAGTATCTGGTACGGACCCTAAGTTCTCCACTGATCTCCCAGAGTTAACCCCTCAACGACCGACCCCTGAAACGAAAATTTGACCGTGAGGCCCGGACCCTCGGAACGAAAACGTCACTTTGCTACCTGAGGTCTCGGCACTGAAACATCACTGTACAGACGGCCTCTAGAGCAGTGAGGTCCAGGTGGGCGATCCGAGGACGCTAGCATCCAAAGCGTCTTCTACGTTCTGCGTGGAAGAGAGTGCTCGAAGCCAATGAAGCGGCGGGCATGTCACAGATATGGAAACCTCTAGTAGTGTGCTTTTGGGCCGTATAGGTGAAGTTCCACGGCTCGTGGAACTTCGCGGAACGCCGTGGAACTTCACCTTAAGGGTATGAGCTTACAAGCACACTACTAGAGGTTTCCATATCCATGGCATGCCCGCCGCTTCATTGGCTTCGAGCACCCTCTTCCACGCAGCACGTAGAAGACGCTTTGGATGCTAGCCTCCTCGGACCGCCCACCTGGACCTCACTGCTTCAGAGTATCTGGTACTGACCCGGGAGTCTCTTGAAAAACAGGATCCGTACGAGATACGGAGGCGGGTGACCAGTGGAAAACGTTAGGGTCCGTACGAGATACGGAGGTGGGCGACCAGTGGAAAACTTAGGGTCCGTATCAGATACTGAGGTGGTCGTTGAGGGGTTAAACGACTGCTGGCTCTCTTCAACAGGAAAGAACGCAGCTTAACCGCGAAACTTTCGACTGGTTTAGTCTCATAACGGTTCTACAAAATAATTCTATGATATACCAAGTGCGCCGGAGAGAATTACAACCACGGATGGTTCGATGCACGTCACTTTCGCTTTCCTCACTATGATCTCCATGTAGAACGTGATGGTGTTGAGGCCACTTAGCTGCATGAAAATGAACAGCAGCACGATCATGATGAACACGCGGCGATTCTTCCTCTCGGTCATCTGTATTAGCTTCTGGCGAAAATTGTGGGTCCCGGAGGATTCAACGAAGCGCTCGATGACCGCCAGTTCCTCTTCGACGTTCGACTTCCTGTGGTACCATTGGATGGTCCTCTTAGCCTCATCCGTGTTGTCGTGGAGCGCGTAATAATACGGCGATTCCGGCAGAAACGGGAATATCGCGAGGTAACTGATATTGAGAAGTAAACTGATGATACCGAACCACACCATTGATATCAGAGTGCCCATTATGTTGCCGATCAGCAACCCGATCGGGATTCCATTCACTATCGTACTGACCAACGCACCGCGAATGTGCGCCGTCGCTATTTCGCCGATGTAAATCGAAAAACAGCTGAAGTGCATTCCGAGAGAGATTCCTGCCGGGAGCGGTATTATTTTCAGAGTGGGGAAATGTTAGTTACCGAAATATTATACATATGTAGCGATAAATATCGAAGCCAGGCGTGAACAGTGAATTACTTACCCGCGAAAATTCTAGACGCATAAAGCCATCCGACCGAATTGGCAGCTATTATTAAAATCCAGCCTATCATTATGGGAATCCCCGACGTCAAGAGAGCCATCTTGCTGCCAAAATATTCCATTATACCCGCCCCACAAATGGAACCAATAAGGCGTCCAAATGGCATTAAAGAGGCTATCCATGCGCCTTCACTTGCCGTTACGGGAAACGGTGCATCCTCGCTGCTTAATAACGCGAGGTAAGGGGACGTCCAACCAACCACAAGTCCAAAATTCAAAGATAACAAAGTCACTGTAATAAAAATCTTCGATCGATGTTGCATAAATATGTCGTAGGTTTAACGTGAAGGTTCTACCACACGATTCTTTGGAACTTTCAGAAATACAATGACGAGCGTTAAAATATAAGAATTCATGCCATTTAACATGAGAAATAGTAGTACCAGCGTGTATACAGTTACGTGCTCCTACTTTTACTCATCTTTGTGTATCCATTGGACTATGCAGATTATTGCAAAGTTATGAATATTTTCGATAGCCCCAAACGAAAGTGTCGAAGAATAGTAAAATTCATAAAGTTCCACTGACCTACGACTGTGGCAGCCCACTGTGGCCACACCCGCGTAAAGGCTTCCACGAGTTGAAACGTCATTGGTGTACCGAGCGAGCGAAGCAAGCAGAAACTTCTCTAACGATCCTGCGTCGTCCTCACTGTGACAAATTATATCTTCCCGTAATTGATTTATTTTATTTTTATTTCCTCGATACTTTTCGTGCGGTCTGTTTCCGTAAATATGCGACGTTCAGCAGCCAAACAATTGTGCATGATTTATTGAAAAGCCCTCGCTGTCACAGAGACGAAAATCGTGCACTTCCATGGACCATATTTCAATCGATGGTCCGCGTTCGCATTGAACAGGAGAATACGCTTGGTCTTGATTCGCTCTGCTGGTGATTTGTTTCTTTAAAAAGGGATTACAGGGACAGAGTGAGTTTATCTTTGCGGAGAGGACAGTACGGTTAAGTTCGCCGCGGCTGTCATTCGGCCTCAGCTGTCATTGCTCGTTTATTTTTCGCCAGCTCGACGGGGACTTATAATAAACGCTCCCCAGTTACCGTTGGACGGTATTTTCGAAAGTGCTGGATGTCTCGCATCGTATCGATCTTGCTACGAAAATATGATTTTTCGTATCGTCGATAGAAATGGAGGGTTGGATCTCCCGTACGCGCGCGATTGCATTAACGCGGTATTTATATTTACGAGCTGATTACACTTTACCAAATGTACACCGCAGTTTTCGCGGATTTAAGGAATGGGATGAACGTTTAAAAATTTCACGAGACGTGCGTTTTCATTTTTACGCGTGTTTACGTTACGCCACCACCAAGTATACGCGTTTGTGGAGGAAAATAGTATGTTTTGAAATATAAATTGGCCGTGTCTCGTGGTAGCAAATTATATTGAACGAGTCTAACAAACTTGTTGATTCTAGGCTCGATTCTACCTGATGTTTGTCACCTTGCCTATTACACGCATTTATCTCGGCGCCTTGACTCGCGGCATCACGATGTTTGCAATGCGAGTCACATGTGAGTGAGTTTCTGTTCGAAAATTCAAACAACCGCGTGACCAAATATAGATCGTAACGCGGTACGGCGACTTTTTCAATCGTATAATTCTTTTACAAATGCGCCTCTTAAGTAGGCATTCGAAATTGTCGGAATTGTTCAGTTCTCGCCAGTTGCAACTTAAAGATATGGAACGAACGGGGTTGCATAAATTTGCATAGGCACAGGGTGGACGATCAGCGTATCGCGGAGAAGTTGGGAAGTGCCGTTTTCACAGATGGATAAAATAACATTCGTTCCGGGAGCGCGTAATGCCCGTGTATTGTTAACAGAACGCATTCCGGAATGCACTCGACGCACTCGATGCACACTCGGTGCGCGCGCACTCGCAAGAGGTGTGGAATTACCCCGGGAAAAACGTTAATACGCCCGCTACTCAGCGCGGCTGGAAATCCTTGCAGCCGAGGCGTGCGTAATATGTTTTTATTTTTGCTCGCGGGACACGGCTGCGTTCCTTTCAACGCGGACGTTGTACCTACCGTGCGTTGCCCCGTTTGCAAAATCTTCTGAAAGGTCACGCGTGATCCCCGTTGCACGCGCAAAGCAACAAAAAATCACGCTCGTACCACAAACTTCCTGTCAGTGTCATCAACAGTCGTAAATAACGTTAAGTCAGCCGGTTTAGCGTAAGTTTTACGTCCTATATTTCTCTATATCTGTTGTTTTTTCGGGGCAACTGACAGAAAGCACAGGGAACGCGAAAATTCGGAAGACAAGGGCGGAGACTCGATGCGCCTGGCTGTGACAACTTGATTCCGAGTTTCCTTTGGAAGTTAAGTCCCCTTAGAACGTCCCGTCGATGCAGATCATCGCAGCGGGCTAACTAGAGACGTGTTTGGACACAAGCCTTCGCGCGTTTTCAGGCCGCGGCAGTTATTTGGCGTCCCCGAGGGCAGTCCGGCGCAATCTAGGAACTTCAATATTTGATACATGTGGTCGGTTGTATGGCCGGGTCTTCGAACTAGTTTCGCCCGCGTGACTTGATGACGTGCAAATTGGATTACTTGCCCTCGGGAACCGTATAATTGAATTTGACCAGCTGTGCTTATTATCGAATATAACTGCGACCCGATCGAAGCTGTGCGGCTCTAGTCGGAGTCGATCAAATCGCTTAAAATTTTCAAAGTCGTCCGCACGCCGATCGGATTCGTAATGCTTGCTGTTTGATTTTTACGCGACCGTTTACCTAGCGCGTATCTTTCGCGGATGCTCCGCTTGGTTGGTTTATGACGCAACAACATGTGTAGCATCTTTTCTTCTTGTATTCTCTGTACATGGTTTAATCTACTTGAAAGATCGTAAACGATGGTGCAACGGCTTTCGTTGTTAATTGCCCGTTCAGTTTCGGGAACTGCGTGGTTCCAAATGCTTCAGCGACGGTCGAGGGACTCGACAAGACTTTTACGGCACGGAGAAAGCTGCTCCGTTGTCGTACACGGATTACTACTTCCCTTATTCACTTTACGCAGGAAGTTCCGTGTAATTTCGTCAGGCTATGCTCAGCAGTGTCGCTCTATTAATCTCTCCGAAGTGCGCTTTTCATCTTTTACGATGTTCCCTGAACTTCCCCTAGAATATCAAACAAAGGAGACGGTGGGATATGTTTTTGCAAAGTACGTAGGTACCTGGTGGAAAGTTCAATTCGGTAATCATGCCTGAGTTTACCTCCCGGCCAAGTGTCAAGAAAGATCGTAGACAGCGGAGATTGGTTTTATGAACAAATTCGATAACGTACGCCTATAAACATCGCAAATACATTTCACAAACCAAGGGAAGCTCGTAGCTGGCGATACTCAAGGAAAGGCGTAAGTGTAAGCGGCTGGATTATGTTTTACTCTTAAGCAGATGACGAAACATGGCGGAGAATGGAGACGCGAGTGTAAAGAGGGTTAGAGGCTCATAAACTCGTCGCATATAGATAATACCTGGTACATACTCTCTGTTCTTGCAGTCCCGGTTTTCTTGCAGTTTTATCTTGGCCATTCTCTTCGTTCCTCCTTGCCTTCCGTCCTTTTCTCCTTGCGTTCATTCGGCTGCTCTCTGCACAGTCCTCCTTCGTCTATTTTATCGACGGGCGAAGGAGGCAAAGATGAACTGACGTACCAGCAAAAGGAGTTCCTGGTGTATAATGTAACGTTTCGAAAGCTATCACTCCCCAAGGTAAAAGGAAGTGGCTGCTCGAACGTTGAAAAGGGCCGAAGGTAAAACCTAGCGGTGGAATAGGTAATGTTAGCGAAACGGAAAAGGGGACATTCTGGTCGTGTGACTTTGCTTCATCTCGTTTCGGTTCCTTCAAGATTTATGTACTCGGTATTGTTTAGTGTTATTTCTATTGATTCATCGATTATTCTCCGAACATCAGTGTTTTGAATTTTGATACATTACAAATGAACTATTTTTCATCGAAGCAGATAGATTTATCTCACTGTGATTGTTGCTACACAAGTGTGAAGACGTTCGCGTTTTATGCAGAATTCTGCTAGTACCTTTAATCTCATGCAGCACAGAGGTTTGCAACGTCCGTTGGTGGATTAAAGAGAATTCTCTCAGGACTAGTATTCTATCTTATGTACCTACAGATCGGTTAGGGATCCACTTTCGCGAGGATTTTATTGTGGATATCGTTTATTTACTATCGTTGCTTACTATCGAATTAAAACAACATCTCGCGAGGACATTAACGTTTTACTGGATTTTACTATTGTTTGGTGGGAAACGAAAGATTCAGAAGTTGCGCGTTCTTCGCACGAATTTTGATTTACCAGAACACCTGTCCCTGTTGTTCCTGCTGTAGAATACACAGAATCTGTGTGATTGCTCTTTGCTTACCCGTGGAGGATAACGTTCCGTCATTGGCGATTGCCGTTCCTAGTGTTTGCACTCTCGGTTTCGACCTTCTTCAATCTATACTCGCTTTCCGGCGATATCCACCATAAATCCATCGAGTGTGCCGTCCCTGCGTTTACCGAATACACCGCCAAAGAAAATTTCAATTTTCTTACGTGCTGACGCAAGGTGGGATCGATCGAAATGGGGATTTTTCCAGGCGAAATTCTCTAACTAGTAACAACAAAGAGGAAGATGTAAAAATCCAAACAGCGTGATGAAATACAAACTTACGCGGGCGAAGTATCTTTTCGAGTTTTCAGGATCAACCGCCCTGCTGTTATTAGGAATTGTTTGCGTGTACCACTGTATGCACAATCCAACAACGCCTCGGCTAATTATATCACGGAAACGCAGTGCAGAATAGACATTTGCGCAGAGAACTAATCGCTTTCATTGTTCAATATAAATTTCATTTCCGTGCTGCAAGAGATAGTAACCGAATGTTCACGCGTGGAGTTAATAATACATGTTACTAATTAATGTATCATACAATAATGATTTCATATTCTCCTATTCATTCGTTGGTTACATCACAGCTCAGTAAACCGTGTAACGAGGTTAAACGGGATTCGATATTAATACAGAGGTCATATGAAATTCTTAAGCTTTTACGTGAAATTACTATACACAAATTGGGAAATATTTTTCTTCCTTACCGTGGACAAAAGTATTCCTGTATTCTTTTAGTTCGCGTATTCGGTTAGGCAGAGTACCAACACTTTCCTGTATGCATTCATCCGGGTGTGTTGATCGAGCAGTCCTGATTAAATGGACCCCGAGAAAGTACGGTTTCTCGCGTTCGCAGGCTGTCTAGATTCTTTGCAACAAAGGGTGAGAGGGCTACTTGTATCTCATTAATTAGGGGCCAGCGAAGGGGCGCGATTAAATCACTTGCCCGTTGGTCCGTCTTAATTCACTTCGGAACTCAACGCGCGTGCCGACAGCCCGTGAAATCAGATTGATTCTTCCTGTAAACTGAGCCCGATGTATCGCCGCCTCGCAGCTTAAACTTCGAATAATTAACGCTCTTTGTAATTAAATCCGTAATTAAGTTACGGAGCGCACATCGTTGCCGGCTGAGTCATAAGCCGATTCGCTTCAACTACCCGAGTCAAAGCTGTGATTTCCGATCCTGAAATAATGCCATTCGAAAAGCTGCCACTGTCAACTTCCAGCATTTAGTGCATGGATTACGTTCACTCGAAATGTTTCTGTAATTCCTTTCTTTATCTCGCGCACGGTCTCGTGCGAATTTCATCACTTCTGATGTTATTTTAACGTTTGCGATGTTGGATATTGAGTTTCATGATTCAGTACTTCTTCACTTTGTTTATTGATAGTTCCATAAAATATTCGGAGAACTCGTTTATTTTTGCATCGCATTGGGCCGGGCAAAAAGCGAGTCTGAATTCATACTCCATTAGAAATTTCATTCTCTATAGAGCTCCGTGATGTATTCGATTCTGTCGAGAATCGAGTATTCGAGTGAACATTCAAATTGGGTCACTTTACTTTTTGCCTTCGACTATGTTCATCGTCCTTTTTCACGTTAAACCTACATAGATCCTTCGCCGTCTCATTTACAATTTTTCCTCCTTTAACAGATGCAAGCAGGTGGAATAAAGCCACCCTTGAGATTAACACAGGTTTTTTCTATTAATGTCAATTCCACGATGTCTGAGAATTCAAACTTATGCCATTTCAATTTCCTAATAAATAAAACGACGGCTCAGTAATTACTATTTTTATTTTTCACTTCTGGGGCTCAGCGAAATTTGATAATCGAACAGTATCAGGCGGATACTTCTTTTTTTCTATACCGATCGTTCCTTTTTTTCTTTCTAGCCGTAACGATGAGTAATAAGGCGTAAAAAGCTATTAGATCCCAGAAGGAGATTCCCCCATCTCGTGCTCGTCTCTTTTTCTTCTTTACCTCTTAAGGGGACTTTCGATGTGAAAGCAGGATTCTTCACCCCAGTCAACGAGAGACGTAAAGCTGAAACGAAGAGAAGTCGGTACCGCGGATGGCTTTCTTCCATCGCCTTCTCGTTTCATGGGATTTTATCTCGTTTTCTTCATCCCGTAATACTTGTTCACGCGGCTCTTCAACCCCACGATAGAGCACAGAAAGGAAGAAAAACAAGGCTGCTCCGTGTTCCTTTTCCACGTCTGTGCGTTTTGTCCTATTGCTCGCGTTCGTTAGATCAAGGATAAAATCAAACAATCGACGTTTAAAACAGACGTTCGAGGCATTCGTAAAGCGCAGTCCATTTTTCCCGTGACATTTTTTAATGTTCGTCCTGCTCGTCGAGTGTTTCGTTTTGCGAAAAGTGTTGCATCCTCGCTTCGGTATTTTTTCATCGTACTGGATCGTCAAGCTTCCATACCTTTGCTTTCACATTCTAACCAAGTCTCTGTAACCAGTCAAAACGTTATTCCACTTTGCAGTATGGAACTCAAATAAGAGATCTCGTTCTCCTCGTAATGGGCAGAAAGAGAATCGCGAATTTTAATCACCGGGTCTGTTAAAAACTACCTGTCTGTTTTTTACCTGGGCTGTAAAATTTCCACCTGCCTCGTTGCATAGATTCAAAATACCACTGGGAATTGAAGGAAATGAGACTAGAAACGCTTTAAATCGGCGTATTTCGGTGGGAGCGCAGCGTCTGACCAAGCACGGTATAATACTACTTGTCCCTAATATTCCCGGTAATGTGAACTGTCATTCATTAGACAAAAGTACTACTCTACCACAGTCTGCCTCATAAAACTCGCCATCTGTATTTTCTAGGTACCACGTTGTCGCACGACATGATTATTCTGAATTTATATTTGAAACTATATCGCGCAATTAGGTACTGCGCGCGGTATACAATGCCGCTTGAATTTCATACGGCATTTAGCTTTCCGCGGTTAAAAATTTAACTGACTTTCGCACTTGCGACTGAATACATATTCGAATGGCCAGTTATTAATGCTAAATGTTATTCTCAATGATAGACTCTGGATAATAAATGGAACAACTGTACATATATCCATTCAGATTATTATCGACTGGAGCGAAACGTGAAGCATGAAGCACATCAATAATAAACGTATTCTGATTCCCAGTTTTTACGAGACGGAATAGAAGCAGCCCGTTAATCAAGGGTACCTACTTGCTCGCTACTAGAAACATTTATCAGCAAAGTCACTAGTGCACCGTAATTTTTTTTAGCACCCTCACTTTGACAGAGAAATATAAATGGCGAAGTTATTTTCTAGGTGACCTATATTACAGCTTCCCAATCATAATGTCGTTGAGGGCGAAGCGCGTTAGCGGCGGGTGAAACGAGTAGCCGTGCGAATACTTTTTGCGGTGGTTGCGCGTGAGTACATGTACCGGTGGGTGGAAGGATTTCGCGAAGGTAGAGACGAAGGTAGAGGTCGTAGATGAAGTTGGAGGGATGAAGGAGGGCGGGAGGGTGGGGTTGGAGGCTGCGAGGGGCCAGGAGCACAGCGGAGTTCGGGGGTGGTCCGGGGCGAGTCAAGGGGTTGGAAAAGGGGCGACTCCGGCAGTCAGCGGGTTAAAGCCGCTCCGAGCGGGCGTTCTGTCTGCGTTGCTTCTGCCTTCCCGATGCCCCGGCCAAATCCCGTGGAAAAAGTACTCTGACGATTGTCCCTGTTAACACGTGATGATCGCGCACCGACACACACCGCGTCGACTGCAGTTCGTGCGACGCGAGTGATTAGTTTCAACGAATTCGCGAGCGGTATTTTGGTGCGTTACGGTTGTGTCGCCCCAGTGACTCAGCGGCGCACTGTTATCAAGAGTGCTATCGCTTCTACCGTGGCACGTGTTAATTCCCGAAATTATTGTTCACTCTCTGTGTACTCAGACGAACGGTAAATCGTGCACCGTGGATTCAAGACCGTCCCAGGCATTCCTTCAACATATTTTCGGAGTGCATCGACAACTCGGACCATTATGTTCAAAGCTGTTTTAATAATTTGTAACACCTCGCTGAGAATGTTCTTTGTGCACGCTTAAATCTGGTTTCGACGGCGCTGTTGTTTGAAAAACACACTGGACGTTTAATGACTTTTCGGAAATTCTGATGGAAAACTGCGAGAAGGCGACGGTGCTATTATTAGCACGATGTTAATCTCTCGCTGTGAATTGTGTCCGCTGAAAATGTCGCCCCTATAGCGTGGCCAATTTGTCAGAGCATTTTTCTACCCGGGGACGGTTTTCAGTTGCCTTCCGGAAAAAGGATTCGCGATCTGCCTGCACGAAGATGCATCCGTAAACATTGCAAGCGCGTGACGCGTCAGTAGCGCTCGATAACACGCATCTACGTGATCCTCGCGTAGCGCGACTAATTCGCTTATCAGAATTTGACTTACGAGCGGGCATAAATTATTTACACCGCCATCCGTAATGTGCGGGAACGATTTATCGTTCGAAGCAGGCGTTCGAGTACTCCTCCGAAACAATGGGCTGAATAATCAATCGGCTCCCTTTTTTAATCTCCGCACTTTGTTCGCGCCGAATCTCAAATGCTCTTACCATTGAAAAATTGAGCCGCTCGGGCGGGCTCGTTCGGCGGGAAATTCCGCGTCGCCGGCAATAACAATAGAGATCATAGTAGATTTATGTGACTAAAATAACGAGCGCGCCGGGAGCATTATCAACGCTCGTCGGTGTCCTAAGCAATAGCCGTGTGTAAAACGCGGGTGCAGTGATTCGTATTTTCCCCGAATTTTCTGGAATTAATTTGTGCAGTGGATCGGTAATTCGAGCTCGAACAAGATTCCTGCATCGATAGAACGCCGATTTCGATGTCATTGTACCGCATGAATAATGATGCGGCCCGACCTGTAATTATTAATTGCGGATTTGTCGTTCGCGCGCCCTGATTACAAGGCCCGTTTTGTTCAATCCACTCGCTGCTACGTAAGTTAATGTTTACGAAACAGTAGACACACGAGATTCGGTGTTGAGCGGTGATCAGCCACCAGTTACCGCTGATAGGCTGGTCGAGAGCTTTCGATTACTCCCAATTAACGCCAGTTTTCGTCATAGCTAGAGAAACTTTCCCCAGTCCACCAGTTTCAACCAAACTTTTTACAGTACCGCTGGCTAGTCACTACGAACGTTAAACAGTTGTCGAAATTCACTCGTTAATTACCACTTTTCCATCAGGAAATATTTCTATATCACCGACCGCAATAGAAAGACAGAATAGAAGAACTGCGAGAAATTATATTGTCGTACGAAATTCTGAAGTATAACGAATCTAGAGATATACTCGTACAGTGCCAGCAATTATAATAGTTTAATTAATTCCGAACTAACAAATTTCCACAAATCGCTCGTATCTGATGCTACGATGTTGCAAGCCCCCCGGTCGTCTGTTATTAAATTCGTAACTGGCTGCGCCGTGGAAATCTCGTAATCGATGCGCGTAATTCGCCGATACGACGTGTCATTTCGGCGTCGTTGAATCGGTGAGGAAGGAGGGGAAAAAAGCTCACTGTAGACGACGCAATTAACTCGTTGACAAGTGTTCGCGTCCGCAAATCAATCGCGTGTCCGGTTCAGGTGAATCGGTCACGTGCGCGTGTTTGGCATCACGGATGCACTTGGCTTGGACCATTTTCCGTGCAGTTGCATAACAGTCCTCTCGGGCAGATCGTGTTAACCCAGGGTAGAAATCACGGCCCCGACTGTTTTCCATTCATGCAGGGCCGGCGTGTCGTTTGTCAGTTGACGAAGGGACATGATACTTTGCGGTTAAAAATTGTTATCGCGCTTCCGATGCGAAAGGAACGATTTAAGAGCGGCGCGGGGCCCATTCGTTTCATCTGTGACGGTCGAACGCACTTCGGTAATAAACTATTCGGACTCGTTGCTCAGCCTGAGCCACGTACGTCAGGAGATCATTTATCAATCCCACCGGGTATAGATATCGCGCGCGGTGTAATGAAGCAGTCGTTTTGCGCGTGATCTTTCAATTGAAAAATCCACATTCCTCCGGGTGCGTATTTAAGCGGCGTGGTCGAATCTCGAAGCACGTTCAAGAAGACGCTGTGCTCAGAAACGTCTGCCTAATAGAGATTGAACGCGAAATAGAAGTGTCATTATAGGAAACAATGAAATTGGGCTGGTATCGCGTGTATTAGACACGAAGCTTGAAAGAAAGAAGAGGTTTGCCTCGTCTCGAATCCGGAGCTGGTAGCCCCGCGTAATTTCAGAACGTTGCCAGAAAGAAAGACCGTTGAGGAATTACGCTCCCTAAATAGATCATTCTTCCCGTCTAATTGTATCTCGCGGTAAAAGGACTACATTTAATTTCTTCGCGAGCATTTATCTCGTGCGCTCTCGGTGCCCGCGAGTTCCCGCAGTTGGGTGAAACTGGTGCACACGGTGAAACTGGCTCAAACTACAAATTTCCCTCCCCCGATTTCCTGCTTCTCGAATATCCCGAGCGCAGACGGCGCGTAAAGGTAATGAAAAGTTTGCATCGCGGTGGTGCTCGAATCCGCAATTAAAATCGGTCGACGGAAGTCTCCTCGTCAGACAGTGTGCACAGGTCGCTTGAACGGTGTTCCTCGACGGTGACTGCAAGAGGACGGATCGAAATTCGCGGACGAAGGCGAAGTACAACGGAACGACGATATTTTTCGAGCGGACTGAGACTTTATTGGTGATCGGTGGTATTTTCCGGTGACAATAACAACGAGCTAGCGCGACGTGAGCCTCGTGTCAATCTGTTCCTCCGCCGCCGAAAAGACGGCTGATCGACGAGAAGTTGATCGATCCTCATCGATCCCCCAAGTTGGCACGCATATCCGCCCACGGATATACACATTGTGCACCCACAGTCCAGTAGTCGTCGGCCATGTACTCGCGTTCTGCCGGATGCGGCTGTTCCGGAGACCAGCGGAGGATCGTCGAGTGGATCGGCGAATTGACAGAGCAGGCCCGCTGTTAGGCACAGAGACCACGGCAACGCTCTCGCGTGCTCCGGTTCGGGGTGTTAATTAGCAGACATGTATGCCCACGTGCACGGTGATAACGGCATGTGCTGTTATCTGCCTACTGTGCTGTACCTCGAGCGATACCGTAAGTTCTTTGTTGTCATCTTTCGAGCACCACGGCCATATGCCCTCTTGAGCAATAGAGATTGTTAGATATTTAGTCGCGTCGAGGAGATAGAAACTAATTCGTCAGGCCTCTCGACATTCGACGATCTGTACCACTCTTCAGACTCTCCTTCACTAGAAAATCCAGAACGCTTGTAGGTACCTATCCACGAATAGGTATCCGTTTCAGCTACTCACGCATGCAAATGCTTGCCACTTCGATCTTTACGCGTGCGTGTCTTTACTCCGCGCGAGTTCGAGAGACGTGTAACTCTGTTGCAGAGCTGTTACGCGAAGGGCGTGCACTTGGCGCAGCCTGTAAATCCGTTCCGGGAAAATGTGTTTTGCAGGTGAACAGAAACGATTGTGGCCCTTCCTCGTTTCGTAGCAAGTTTCCTTAAGCGGGCGGGTATATTTCTAGGCGTATTAGTGTGGGGAATGGGAAGATTAGCGTTATTTTAGGGGTAGCCTAGCGCTAAACGAGCAACGATCCGGCGGGATGGGAAGCGACGTAACGCGGGGCCCAAACTTATTTAGGGAAAAGATAGCGAAAGGTTTTGCATAATGAAGCAGTTAAGCTACGGTTCTTCTTTAACCTGGAGACGTTAGCCAGCGCCACGCGGGTAAATGTTGTGGGACGGTAATCGAATGGAACGAGCGGCGAACTGAGCTTGTTTATACCATCCATGTAAATTCGTGGAAATTTATTCTTTCTGTGTTAGGTGTCTGTGTGATGGTAGGTCTAATGAAAACTTTCCAATAAGTCAATCAATTGATACCTACTCTTAAAATATCTGAATTGCTTCGAAATTATCAAGGTTGCAAAAACCAAAAACAGTTTCGTGCTACCTTTAATATCGGAAGGGGACAATGAAATCAACAGCTGTCGCTCCTTGCACTCTATCGATCTTATATTGTTTTTTAGTTTATCGTTCAGCTGATGGTTTCAATATTGAATATAAAAAAAGGCAAAAAGCAGAGTTCACTGGATTTTGCTGAGTTCCGGCCATCCCGCCGATTGGCGTGCGATGATTTATTCGATGCTCGTGATTCAGTGACACGTGCCACTGCAATGATTAAACTATCGAAATTTCATTTTCGCTAGTCCGTCCAGCGATGTGTGGCACGAAAAATTGCTGGAAAAGTTAACTTCCTACGGGCACCGTGTCGGTGGTTCCGATGCAATTTTAAATTAAAGAAATCACGCCACACTTAAAGAGAGAGGTACGCCAGACTATGGAAGAATAAAGAGATACCTGTGCAGTAATCATTTTCCATTTTGCTTTTACTGTAGCAAATTGCAACTTCCAACTCCCCTGAAACGAATTTAGTCTCTCCCATTAGAGTTTCACACATAAACGAAGGTTTAAACGAGAAATAATGCAGGCTAGACTCCCGCAGGAAAAATGTTTACCGGAAATATTTACAAAATAGCCAGAGGATGTGATTTCTGCTTTTTACGAGATTTTCAACGGTCGGCAACGGAACTGGCGGCGAAATGGACATTGAGATTATCGCGGTTTCACGCTATGGTTGCTCCAGACCACTGCCGGGTGGGCGGAGGATCGTTTTAGCTGTCGCGCGCAGAATGGAGATTAAATTGGCACTGTTTGTACGATCGCCTTCGGGGTCCCCTTGCGACTCTTCTTTATTATCATTTGCGTATATCACGGGAAGGGGAGGGGCGGGGGCGACGGTGCAAGTGAACCTCAAAATTGTTGGAAAATCGTGAATTTTCACGCGCCGTTGGCGATTATGGGGTATGTCTGCGGCCATATTTCTCGATCAAATAACAAATTAAAGCGAATGGTGGTTCCTACTGGAATGACAGGACTTATTGGAATCTACTTTTTCATCGCGTTATCTATTGTCGAAGGGGGAATCGATTCGGAGAACATTCCAGCGGCAACCACGGACTCGTATGTTATCTCGCAGACATTTCCGATTAGCGACGATCGTCTGACTGAAGACACTCCACTGGAATCGTGATATTATACAGGAACAGATCGCAGCGTGTTGATTCTGCGGATTCGTCGATCTGTCCAATTTTTCATGTCTTCTGATCTTCGCTAAAGGATACCGTCGGGTGATTTATTGAATCTCGACGCGAGATGTCTACCGAGCCGATCAAATTGCGAAAGGAATGTTGAATTGGTTGAGATGTGCGGTTGGACTTTAAAAGAAGAGGAGGAAATAAAGATTTAGAATTAATTGGAAAGAATAGGAAGGGCTGCGAGAATTTAGGAATATAAAATTACTTATCAAGACGACTGGATGCTGCATTGGTTTTTCCTTCGTGTATAGTTTTCGGAATAAGCGTCTTACGGTGTTAGGTATTTTATTTGCAGCATTTTCGATGCGAATACTACGCGACATTCTTCCGCTGTGCTTAAGAGATGGTAATAAAATCAAGGAAATTGCAGGAGGTACTTCCAGTGTACCCCGGCTTGCTTTGACGATATCAACTTTAAGTTGCTGCAGTAATTCTGCTATTACATAACCAGAGAGTAACAGCTAGACTCTGGTAATGTAACAGCCGTTATATTTTAATTGCTGTGCTTTAAGTATCGGTAAAGACAAAAGAAAACAAAGTTAATTAAATTACTGGGGTAGTAAAAAGTTCGGTTCCTCCAGAGCTGAAAGCATGAAATAATTTCTGACCCCACAGGTTATCGTTGGAGCTATAAAGATGGTACACTCCGTTACACGAAGATGAATTCGTACCTTTACGATGCAAGTTTAAATCATGGTCCAACAATCCCATTGGCCAGGAGGCTAATATAGGTCTAGCAAAGATAATGATACCGTTTCAACCTTGTTTAGAAATTCGTGGTACGCCAACAGGTCTATTTATGTGTACACATTTTCAGATTGTACTACTTTAGTCTGACCTTTTCGGGTTTCTATTCCTCTTTCATACATCTACTACTTAGTTAAGCACCACTGACTCGTCAGTTTGTACTTAGCGGTAGCTAATTCAATCCTACAGACACAATACTATATGTATTCAACTCGATATACATTTTACATCTCAAATTCCATAAATATGAAAATTCCCAAGCACTCTAAACAACTATATTTAGCACGATATATTTACATGCCGCAACTGATGGATATTTTATGCTCCAATAATATGGAACGCCATATATTAAATTGCGAGTTCGTGTAGACTGTAGATTGAACGTAGACGGATGGCAGGAGATGCAAATGTAGCTCTAGAAAGTGTACCGTTCTACGGAACAAATGAGTTGGATAATAGGAGAGGAAAAGTAAGAGAGGTGGGAAGGAGGCCGGGAAAAAGACGGAAAGCATCAGGTGAAAAAGTCGACTGGACGTCATGAATCCGTCCCTCTTTCTCTAGCAGCAGTAACGTACAGAAGTTTTGCCGAGAAAAACGTAAAATTTCTCCCTTCTATGTAAAGCGTTGGTGGCTTCTTTTTTTTCTTCCAACTTCCTTCGTTCTTTGCTTGCTTTCTTTCCTCCCCCGTGCTCCTTTGGCATCGATATTTTCCCTTCATAGTGGACGTTACATTGAACTCGTTACGGCATTACGGAACTTTACCTACATTTCCGCGTAAAATGATCAGCAGTTGCACTCGAAGGTTCACGCAAAGATTACGAGAGAGATTTAATTTTTATGCTTTATGTTGAATTATTGTCAGCTGTAGCATTTTGCGTTTGCTGAATGTCTTTACACCGTGTTCCTTGCGAAATAGATAGCCATGAATCTCAGCCAGTCCTTTTTCGACTCTCCCAGAGATTGCTTCTGCAGTATACCAAAGCTTTTGTCACCGTTCACGAGGGAAATATACGAGCAAAGGTGGCACGGAATATTAAGAAGGGCGGAATTACTTTTTTATCTCGACTTAACGTCGGCCTATCGACCCGTAGGAAATTTATTACCTTTAATTTTTTCTCTTTTCCTCCTTGAGTGGCTGAAGGGTTTGATATTTTCTTGCGATTTTCATCCGAGTTGCCGACAAAGAATTACCTTCCGCTCGATGAACACGAACGCCTATTAAATGGACCTCTTTATTCGCGAAGAAGAAGACAGTATGTAATATTCTAGTTGACGACCAAACGCAAGGCTACAGAGAAAAAAAGGTATCCCTCAGGGATAATTAACAAATTCTAACCGGCATATTTCAGTTGATAATTTCACTCACCTTCAATGAGGAAGATGACTGCAACTTTTTTCCACCCGTGACGCCACCAGCACGCATTCCCATTTATACGATACATAAATGAAAAATTCGCGCGCAAACAATTCACACATACGCACTCGGGCACAACCACAAAACTTGCGCTAGTGGCGCCATCTGCGCCGAGCTTTGCGTCATCTTCCCCATTTCATATACAGTAGACACTACTGTTCCGTGCCATTTGGGATCGATATATCCATGGTGACAATTCGAAAAACGAGGTGGCACGGTTTCGACGCGTCTCCTAATCACGCCCACTTGCATTTCTCCCACGCTGGTGTGTTTTCGCCAGGCGGAAGCAGCCCGGGATCCAATTATCCCGAATTTCCATAACTCCCGGAACTACGGGCCCGATATTCCCTGTACCCCGTAAATTCGTAAAATCTGTATTCCGCTGTTCCCTTGTTTATCTTACGCGGCAGACGCCACCAGCGGTAATATGATGGCCTGGATTAAACGGTGTCTGCGAATTCGCGCAACTTCGCCAACTGATTCGCGTCTAACTTAGTTTCCGTGGCCCCGAACGCAACTTCCGCTCCCGATCCTTTCGGTTAGCCCCGACGGCCCTTGTTCAGTCGAACGCAATTTATAATGCCGGAGGATTATTCGTTGCCCGCGTTAATTCCGTCGCAGCGATAAACGCTTCATCGGGTCCGTTTTAACGAAGTTTATCCCCCGCTCGGATACCGTCCAATGGCCCCTACCCTCGCCCATGTATTTCCGCTTCCCCCCCGAGGTCGAATTTATGGACGTATTTAGAAGCGCGAGTTTCTTTCGTGTGTGCAGAGCGTATATCCGACAGGATGTTATGGATCATCGGTCACAGGGACGCTTCGCCCACTATTTTTCATGAGCTTCGGAATGACAAGCATCGTTCCATTTGCCTTTTATACGTGGTCTCATAAAGCATGATAAATGCCCAAGTTTGTGCGGTTTCTTCTGTATCCTATTTGCATAAACTTAACCCGAAGAATATTTCCAGCCGATGCTGAGACGGGTACACAAACGAATTCGTACTGTTTCGTTTTACATCCTCGGGTATACGTATGTAGGTTGCGACGACCTCGAGCGGGATCGTCTTTAAGATTTTAGCCATTCATATCGGGCCTGCAGTGCTCGCTGATTAATCCTTTGAGCATCTGTTATTCTATGCAGGGTTCGCATCAGGGACTTTCTCAGATGTTATATAGGAGAAAAATGCATTGTTGTTGGAAAGTTTAACGTCGAGAATTACAGTTAACGTTGCACGTTTTTCAGTTCGGGTTGCTCCAGCGAGCAGGTACTTGCGAAATGTAATTTGGGACCAGTGTTCGGCGGTGTTTTAAACGGTCCACCGTCAGGGTGGGCTATGGGAAACGTCGCCGAGACACGAGTGCCGTAATTCACTTCGATAATTAGCGTGCTTTAATTAGACGTGCGCGAGGGGCCAGGGCGTCCTTTAATTATTGCGTGCGAACTGTGTCACCGGCGCACGTGGTAATGAACGGCGAAAATAATGGTGTAGCAACCGTCTTCGTTCATCCGTTTACTTCACTGTTGCAACCCCCCCACCTTAATACAGATCCGAAATTAACGTCTGAAAGGAAGGCCGAATTAATTTCAACATTCCAGGTGTTTGATCAAACCCTGCTCAACTTACTTTTTACATTATTGCATGTCTTTCGTGCGAGGCACCTCCCTGTTCTACGTTCGCTGCACGACGTGTTTAAGTAGAGTCCTCAACGTCAAGTGTCTTCGAAACTTCTGTAGTTGCAAACTATTCTAGTTAACGGTAATACATTTAACCGATTCATGACCGAGGAAAGAGAGAGAGAGAGAGAGAGAGAGAGAGAAAGAGAGAAAGAGAGAGAATTACATTTCCCTAATTTAACGTTATCCCCGTGCAACTCTTATCCGTCTCGAAGCATCTCCTTGCAGTTTCTTTGATTAAAAATCCGGAGGTCGGGAACGTTTCCCAGTTGTGTAGCTTTCTTAATTAAGTCCTTTGAATTCATCCCGCCTCTCGAGGGAGGAGTTTTGAATTTCTCACTGTAAACAGGAGTAATGAAACTCATCTTATGACACGGCTCTTCGGAACGTTGAACGCTTTTTACATTGCATTTACAATCCCTGTCAACGGTGTTGGACGAACGCAGAATATGTTTGCCGGCGTTCGGGAGCAATTTCGATAGTTACCGAAGATCGAGTACCGGAACGCTTCCTGCGGACGATGCGACGTTATAATTCAAGAGGCAGGGGCCACGTTCGGTTGAATCATAAAGCCGTGATAAATGGTCATACTTGGCATAGTTTCATTCCCGTTCCGCGAAGCTAGATGACTGGGCCGTTGCCTTCTTATTACACCTGAGAAATTTTCTCCTTGTCCTAGAACCGGGTGCGTTCCAGCGCGCGAAGGTATGCGCAAACATGCTCCACTGGGACTGCATTCTTATTTTTTGGCGCCGAGACGCTGCCAGCTGTGCTTTCTCTCAGAGGGTTCGTTTGAAATACCTCCTATCAATGCTGCAGAAATATTATGCAGCGCTCCTATTGTTTTCGAATCACTGTTCCTATTTATAGTTATCGAAGAACGCACTGGAGGGAAATATTGAAAGTCTGTATGTAGGATATGATTGATCTACTTTACAACCCCATCCTTTAGGTTTTAGAATTATTACCTACAGTTTAACTGAACTCATAAGTACATTCTGGCTCGAATCGCTTGAATTCCCAGTCTTTGAATATTCGGACTTTGAACTTTCAGAAGTCGAACTAATTGAATAGGTAATACACTAGCAAAATACCCCCGCGCTTCGCTTCGGGCCTAAGAGATATTAAGGACTCCATGAAAACACATTTTACCCCTCTTCACCACCCCCCGTAGGGGTTGATTAGAGCAAAATGCTAAATCTGGTTTTTAGGCATTTGTGTGGGTAATCTTTGTAAGTAAAAACCAAGTTAATATCTAATCGGACCTAAGAAATAATAAAGAATCCGAGAAAATATATTGCACCCCTTTTTACCGCCTTCGGGTTGGAATTTAAAAAAATCCCTTCTTATGGAGCACCTACGTCGCAAAAGGAATATAGGTATCCTCCGAAATTCATGTTTCTAGAGTCAGCGGTTTGGGCTGGACGGTGATGAATCAGTGACACAATGATTATATAAGTATAGATAAAACATGTTGGGCTATTTTCAAACTTCTGATACTATTAGGCGCAAGCTGCGAAACCATGGATCACTATTATTGCTGCACTTTCAATTCTGCTTTTAACCTATACTAATTCAGCGGTACAGGAGAAGCTGTAACTTTAAACGTGAAACGTGACCTTTAATTTGATTAAAGGTAGATGTTAGCGAGGATCGTGCAAACTATACACAGTATGGCCGATAGCTCACGTGATCTAAGCTTGGTTCTACAATGTCTGTGCAATGCATCATCCGTCCCGTGGAACGCGAATACGTTCTTGTAAAGCGTATCCATATCCGTCTACTTTTTTTTCGTTTACGCGCAAAGTGGTTTTCTCGTTTTACGATGTATCCCTGGACGACGCGAAAATGGAACGTACGGGAGGAAACGCTCGCTACATCCACGCACGGAGAGAGCTTTTTCGAAAATCAAAGTGCCACTCTGAGGCAAGTTCCTTCACGCTGTTTTATTAGTAATCTCGTTTGTACGCTCCCTCCCCTTGTCCAAATCCAAGTATTAATATAAAGACATTGAGGGTTTAAGAATGAGGTGCTCAATCTGATGCTAGTCTTTTTCATTGCCTGTTGTTCGAATTAAGTTTTAGTCAGCTCTACTAGGCAAATTATACCCTTGAAGGTGCATTTAACGTATTTAACCGTAAATGCTCCTGTCTTCGGCATACTTGCTAATTTCGAGTGCCTTCTATAAGAAAATGCCTGCAATTATACTCTGAGAGGCTACAGGTTGCTTTGGAAATACAGCATTTACCAGTAATTGCCCTCTTAGCATGCTCGTTTAAGAGAACGGTTAATGCTAATTATCTCAGTTCGTTGTAAACATCCAACTGGTAATCTGAAAAATAATTCTTAACCCAGAGGCATACTTTCTTCAGCCTTTTACATTGAGAAGAAACTTCGTTCTTACTTTTCTACTCGGTAGAAATATGGTAGAACCAAATACTTACGACGATGGGAATATCAGTTTCAAAAACACAACGCTCACTATTTCACTGCATTTTAACAAATGATCGAGACATCATTTACAAGATCACCTTCCAGTAATGGCCCGACTTTTTAGCGACGTTTGAACGTTATGTCTTGCAATTTTAATTGTTTTGTACTCCTCAAAGCTCTACAGTTTACTTCTTAACTAACCGTCTTGGAACGACATTGTTAGGTAATGTAGGGTCTAAATATAATAGATTCAGACGAAAGAAAAGTTCGTCGTATTGCAAAGAGGATTTCTTGGGCGACAACAATGGTCGAAAGTGCAGAATAGAATTTTTCATCCTGGGAATTGTTATCCCAAGGAAAGATGTCCGATTTGGAGTGCGTTTCACTTGAAACTAGACGAAAGTGTGCCCGTTGTCCTCAGTTCTTAGCAGAAGTTGCAGAACTCATCGAAGAAGAGCAAGCTGGTCGAGAGTTAGGAGGAGGCGGACTGGTAGAGTCGTGAAAATTCGCATTATCATCGGACAAGACATTTATATCGATGTTTGCGACCCGCACCGTAGTTCTATCTGCTACCGTATTGTGCCACGGACAAAAGAGGGTCACTGTCTTTTAGAAAGGAACCGAAAGGAGAGCGTAGGAACGTTTAAGAGCTGATCGATCCTTTTTGTAAGTTCAGGATTCGCTCAGGAAGTAGTACGAATCAACAAGTGTGCCGACCACTCATCCACGACAGTCTGAACTACCCGGAAGGAGATCGTCGAGCTGATCCTCAGGTTTTCAACAATTATTCAGTAGAATCCATTGGTAGATTCTATAGAAACTCCTCTAAATACACGAATTGTTAAAGATGAAGCGATTGCCAGTGGTCGCGCTATCAGCGTCCAATATTTAATCAGGATATTAGTTTCTGAACTACCAAACTATTGCCGGTCGTAATTTCTAACTTCCTCCTCTAGGATATCCCCGGAAGAAATTAACAACGAAATGGAGTAGTTTAAAATGCACTCGTGATACTTTCATTCTGACTTCTCCGAGAAACTATTGGCATACCCGAGTTACCTTCTGAATTTCTCCAGAGTGCATATGGAATTGTAAAGCAGTTCTATCTGCTCTTATGGCATTGCTGTTGCCCGTCCGTGCGTCGACGACAGATGCTTCTTATTGCGAACAATGCACGAGGAAGTGGCGAGAAAATGGTCTGAAAGTATCCTCCGATTCATTCCTGCGTTTCAGTTGCTTCTGCTTTAAATCTGCTTGATCTTTCAATGCCAGTATATTTAGCCAATATTTCTGTAGAACAGAATACGGCTGAAAGCTTTGGAGTGTGATGCTATCTCAGTAATTCTTTGAAATCGGAATGTCAATATTTTAGCACACCAACGTACCAAGTGTTATACCTTGTGTTTCAGAGTGCTGAGTAAAGTGTGTTAATTACAAAGATTCCATCTCGGAATGATGTCAGCCGAGAACAAGAAACGATCCGTTTTTCACTTGCAAGCTGCCAAGTATCGGGATGTAAAGGCGAATCCTCAACGCGAGAGTGACTCGTTATTAGCGTTGCTCCAGAAAAGGATTTCACGTGCACAACGTCCGTTTCGCTGTGTGTCGCTGGAAATCAGATGCACCTGCGCATCTACGTGTCTTTTATTTCTTGCAATTTTATGCATGTCCCTGCTACTCGTTTCTTTGTGCGCGGGACGTTTGCCCTCTCCTGGAAACAAACGTGCAGTCCACATTCTGGCGAATGTTACCCAACAGATATTAGTATTTATTTAAATATAAAATGTCTTAGCGCTGAATCCTCATGAATTAGAAAAATTTGTAATTCCGTCCAGCATTCTGCAAGAGCAATTCTCACAATTAGATATGTAAAACCACGCGATATTAACTCGGAAAATTTACGTGGTTTCACGATTCGTTAGCTTTTTCCCACACAGCTTTATCACGATTGTTTTCTCTGTTTCATTGCATCACTATGATCTGGATAAATTTTCTTCTTGCTTCTCCTCCTTCATATCAGATCTCACCTTTCAGTAGCGCAACGCTTCATTATTATGCTCGCGAGATTGCGTTCTGTATTAGTTAATCCTACTGCACAAATACAGGCGCACTCCTCATTATACTAAAAGGTTCCTGGTTTCAAAGCGAGAGACTACAATGCAAAGAACATTCATTTAATCTATTCGATACTTGTACACTACCATTCAAACGTAAATTCAACAGCGGGTACATTGGCACCGATATTTTTCTAAATTCCTTCATTTCTTTACTTTCAGAGGCTCACAGAGCTCTGGAGCTCCTGGAAGACTACCACGCTAAGCTGACAAGGCCCCAGGACAAGCAGCTGCGATTGGCCATCGAGCGTGTCATCCGAATCTTCAAAAGCAGGCTGTTTCAGGCGTTATTGGGTAAGTGGTTAAATTTCACGGAACCTCGGAAGCGAGAAAATTTTCTCATAAAATTCATGAAATATCGAAGCCGATCGTACCGCGGCGTTCGGTCGGTATCGCGACTTCCCCGGGCGTTCGAAAATCCGAAATATTCCAGCGATTCGTGGAGGATTCAAAGAGGCGACGGCACCATCCCGTTCTCTATGCTTCACCTCAATCTCATCTTATTTATCGGAACTGGCACGATGCCTCCCGAACGTTTCTCTTGCCATTGTTATTCGACATAAAGCTCGCTTACCGCGCGATTCATTCCGTTCGAATCCCCTCAGACCCGTAGCCAGGCTCGCCTGAAATTTCGACGGAAGCTTTGTAGCGTTCATGGATAAAAAAAATAGAGAGAGAGAAAAAGAAAATAGAGACACTCTCGGGCCTTGTTTCCGCTTGGATTCGAAACCTGGCCCCCGCCGGCGACGGCGAGAGTGCCCTGTGATCTTCGCACACTAACACAGGCACGCGGCTAACGCCGATATCGTCGAAGCGCTTTTAAAGCCCCCGACGTGTTCTTTTATTTCCGGCGCGAGCTCGTCCGCGAGTTACTCCGTAGCCAGGATTGTTCTGTTCGGCCTGCTCGGTATAATGCTTCCGCATAAAGGAGATTAGTCGGTCGCATCTGCAACTGCGCCAGGGTTGCAGCGAGGTCTGTACGCGGCGCTCCGCCTGTTATCGCTGATAACCCTCCACTCTGTTGCCCCTGGTACCGTCGTTGACGTGGACAATGGCCGCAAGATTACACGTCATATCAGCGGAACGCTAAGTACTTAACGAGATTAGAGTATCCCGCGAAACACCCGGAATTAACATCTTTCCGCTAAAGTGATTTGAACGCGGAGATACGATTTATGCTTACGGTCACCGCGGCTGATCCTTTTCGAAATACTGCTGTTCCTTGTCACATTACCTTCTGTTCTTAGGGAAATCAGTTTGCCAGTCTACGGGGCAATTTGCATATTGTAAGAAGGATGAGCTGATTCATCGATTTCTTGATGGCTCGTTGTCATTGATTAGTTTGCTTTAGGTAACTAAGACGTGCTTTAGTTTACAAAATATTTAGGGTTAACCCTTCGTGGTCACACCCCAAGGGCAATTTTCGAGCTCAAATGTCGCCCCTTTGCAACTTCCAAAGGGGATTTGTCGGAAAAGAAATATCACTTTTTTCCACAACCGTGGGAAATCGCTCTTCTTCAACTATAAAATTCATCATATCAAAATTTACATTTCTAGAAAAAGATTATTAAAGCATGATTGTATGAATATTACGAATGTACAATTATCGCTCAAAAGTTGAAAGATTCAAAAATACAAAAATGGTAAATCAAAAATGACGCTGGGGTGCAGTGAATCTCATGCAACCATGTAACCTGTTGTGATTTTCAGAAGGTGTGACCACGGAGTGTTAAATATTGATACTATGAGAGTCACGATTTAACAAAATATTCCAAGTTCTGCTTACTTGGTACTTTAATGTGGACAGGGTCGAATTTAGAATATCTCACAATCAGTAACATATTGGTAGATCAAAATTTAAGAAATATTCTGTGCTGACTGCGAAACAGTTACCAAGATGAATAGGTACAGATTCTACAATAGTTTATCGTCATTAGATCCTTATAAGGTTAATGTTGTAATTAACGATCAGACAGAGATGGTTGTATACGTATCGTTGGCCGTCTACGTACCATAGTTTCCTGGTCAATGCCCACAAGATTACGCGTCACATTGGCGACCCTAAGTACGTAACAAGGTTACAATTTAGAACTAAGCACGTAACCATGGTATATGCTCGGAAACTTGGTGGCACAAGTTCAGTCTGGCTCCAGGAAATAATGACCTCGATTGCAATAGAAGCGGAAGCTCAACTTGCCGTTGATTAGCAACGATTGTCTTACATCCTGCAACACCGTTTTTTACTTTTCCCATGTCACGAGATTGTAACTGAACGAACGAGGCTGGAAAATTCTTTGAAGTGAAAACCGCGAGGTACCTTATTCAATTGAACCGTACTGGGACCGACGCAAAGAGAAACGAATGACCCTGAAAGCAGTCAGGTGGAATTGTGAGTCACAGGTATCTCGCGCGGACGGAAGAAAGAGTTCAAATTAATTTATTCGGATGCCACGATAATTATTGCACAACGGGCGCAGCTGAAGTTGCCGCTGCAACCAGGCCATCAGGGAATGCCATTCCACGTGAATTTAATTTCGAATAATTTGGATCCCTTGCACTTATCAAGTGTCTCACTTTCCGGGTAATTGCCATGATGAATCCCGCTATGCGTTCGCGAAGCTACGACATTGCGTTTTGAGTGGTACTGCGGCGTTTGTCCTTAACGTTTTCAAGAATTTAATAACCGAGCGGTGCTACAACGAAGTGACTCTTTCCTTTACTTTCGTTAAATTCACCAAGGGCTGGTGACAATGTCGTGTGGTTTACTCATGGAACGCGTTCACTTTGGTCAGAAAACGTGAAAGCAGTTTGAGAAGCGATAGGGCCATTTAGGGCGACGTTAGTTTCGCGAATACTTCAAGGTCTACGAAGAGGACAAGCCCTCGAGTGGCCTTGGACGAGTGCTCTCAATTTATCGTCCTCTCGCCCTCGGCTGCTTTCACCTCTCTTCGAGTCGTTACCGTCGGCATCAGCTTCTTCATAGCTGTCCAAGTGGGTCGCGTATTAGAGGACCGAGAACTCCGATGCAAATCAAAAAGTGTTTCCCTCACAGTATCGAGTGGTTCAAAAGCAAAATTCAAATGCGAATTGTGTCGTGCGTGGAAAATTGGATGGAAAATTATTTCACTTTATATGATGAAAGTAGAGACGTGCTTTTTAATTGTATTTATGTTTACGTTTGATAAATTTTATTCCTCATTTCGGAGGATTCTACTTGGATTCCGTGCTCACGATTTACAGAAAATGTCCTGTAAAAAATTGCAGCAACTGGCGTTTCAACGTTCGACGTTCCCTTACCATTCTCTTACCAGTCTCTGAATCCTTCGTTCTTGATAGAAGGATTCGAGACCCAAGATGCAAGGAAACACCTACTCAGGGATGGGTGGTTGTTTGTTTCCCGTGAGCTTCATTTTCCCCCTATTTTCTCAAATCCACTAGCCACGGAAAATCCCTACCTGAATCGCATCGATTGGCAGAGCTTGGCTTTCCAAACGTCTAACAGAATTTACGGATAGCAGAGATCAGGACCAACTTGTGGAGTCTGGTGCACACGACTTTGGACTTGCGGAAAGTGATACAGCATACATTAGGATCCAAGGGGCCCGATTTAGATTACTCATGGACGAGCAAGTTCCGTGTATCAAGTCTGAGGATGTTTAGAAGAGACTTTCCAAGACGTAGAACTTCCACTGCTTCACTGCATCCACGTGACAACTGACATCTCCTAGATTACCAGCTTACCTCCATCAAGATCCATCATGATGATCACTCATTCCCATGTGTGGTGTCATTTACATCACAATTTAACGAGGCCAGGTTTGTCGATACTGTGTCTTACATGTCCAAACTTCCAAAGTTGTCTAACACGATTTATAATCGCAACTGAGACGATCGCACTGAATTAATCAGATGACAGCGTCGTGTCAAGGAATCCTAATTAGAGGAACCCAGAGGATTCAAAGTTAAATCAAGCCTGTTTATGGAAGGTAGACCGTTTTGAGGTTGGAAGGACTGTAAAGTTGTGACGTTACGTAGCCAGTTAGAGAGAATTTGGTCTAGTGCACCGGCACTCCATGCATTCGAGGGCGTAACTTGGTAGAACATGAACGTAGAACATAGGCACGCAGGCACTATTTTACACCTTGGGTGGCGGATGCGTCGGACGTAACGTTACAAAACACGGCCGGCTGACAAATTTCGCTCGCCTTCACGCACGTGCACCAGTTTCGGCCAGTTTTAGGCAATATTTCCAGGCCAGTGTTTAATTTATTCGCGTGGCGCGAGTCGCAGCTCGTACATTCAAAAATCGTCCATTATACATGTGTGAAACAACGTTGTTATCTTTTATTTATAACGGTAACATTCGTTTTAATCCAATCCCGATGTACCTCGCGATTGTATGCAGATCCTCAAGCGCGAATTCGAACAAGCTGTTGGAACAAAAAGCCAGAGGACTATGGTTCTAGTTGCGAGAGCTATGAATCGCGAGCTGTTAAAGAATGGATCAATCTTTTAAACGAGAGCGGAGTAATAAATCGAGCAAACTTCATTATTACGTTCGCGACGTTTTAATGCAATTTCTGCGAGGCAGTGAGCGTATTCCGTGGCGCTACTAAATCAGACGTACCTTGTTAACTTCGAAGGAAACTAAGCTCGTTGTCGCGGAACTTGAAAATCAGCTTCTTCTTTTCACTTTGAAATTCAGGTCGGCCGCCGATCGATGCAGAAATTTTCCTCCAACGCCTTCGGAAAGAATTGGGAGTATCGTCTACTTCCGCGTTTCTCTGGAACTACTGGAACTAGATAAGTGGGAAGGAAGTACAGGGAAGACGCAAAGGTAACGAGATAAGAAAAAGGAAAAGGACGTACACCCGCGGCTGTATGGAGGAGAATTTTTGCACAGCTGTGACAAAAAAAGGGAGTCTAAACGAATAGCAGATTATCTTCATATGCGAGTGACGAACTTGCATCGTGATTATTCGAGTGCACATGCGATGGGAATCCGCAAGGCATCGTTAAATTACGCCACCCTTTACCATTCTGATAAACCTTTTCTTCTTTATAAGAGATAAGCTTCTCTTCTTTAAAAAATCAAACAAAGGCGGGAGATCCTTCAAACAAACGAAAAACGCGAAGATAACTCCTTCTTTTCACAGCGTGGATTTTAAAGTGAAATATTACGTTCACGTCTCAACGTGTAACGCGTCGTTCGTGCTCGCCCTACGAAATGTTGCGCTTGTCCTTCTTTGACAAATCTCCAATCGACGGTAATAAAAAATCGCACGACGTATATCAGCGTCTAAAAATTTGTTACGCGAACTCGTATTGTACAATTTCTATGCGAATCTGCCGAGAAAAATGTAATAAGATTCTATGGAATCTCGATCGAGTAAGCTTTTCCAGAATCAGGTTCCGCTGTTTTCTCGTGCGAAATTAAGCGGATTTAAAATCAGCATCGATCTTCTTTTCGCGCGCCCTTTTGACCCTGTTACGAACTGCATCCCCTCTGGAACTGCGCCGCAAGATTAAACGCAGGCAGATTGTTCGGGAAAGTCGAGTACGAATTAAGTAGCCACCATAAAAACCATGATCCAGGACAACGCGTCCGCGTCTGGCTTTATTTACGGCGAATCGCTCGTTTTAATTACGATTAATTCCCCTTGCATGGTGTCTGGCCGTGTCCATTGCCGGGCTTTTTTTCTATTCCGTGTCGACCAGAGCGGAAAATCCGATTTATTTCAGGCGTTAGACGCGCTGGCAGCGCAGAAAATTGCAGCTTCATCAGGCCGGACGATCATTCGCGCTGGAGCGTTGCGCCCACCGGGGCGGCGACATTTTGGTGCACGGAAGATGAAAGCGGAAAAGAGTGGAGCAAATTGGCGCGTAAAGGATGGAAAATGAATTTGACACGTGAGCGTGTAACCGTTATCAACGTCCACGTCACAAAACGCGTCAACTCTTGACACTTTTCAGTTTTCGAGCTGCCTTTTACCCCATCTTTTGATACTTTCCACGCTGTCGTCGCTTGAAAAGTAACCGCGTACCTAATTGAGAGGTCGCTGCTACTTATGATAAAGCTTCGAATGCATTAAGGGTGTAGGACACTTCTCGCTTCGGTAGTTTGAAATTACTTTACTTATCTGTGGTGGAGTTTCTATATCTATACCCCGCACCTTGATATTTTGCCAAGTAGACACTGCATTGTCAATGACATTTTGTCATAAGCTTTTAAGCTTACAAATAATAGTAAACTGTTGTACGCGACATCCTTCTCTAGACTGAAATCGCGCACGCATAGGAAAATGGTAGAGTAAAACTTGCTTCGCGAAAAGGATAGGTTAAAGTATCTAGGTACGAGGCAATTGTTTAGTTTGCTCTGGACTGTGCAGTGCGAACTGCATAGTTGGAAGTCGGAGTTTGATAGGAAGCCTAGGATTACTTATCGAATTTACATTCCGCGCAGTGAAAGAATTGTATCCCGGAGTAAGGGAGATTCGGTATAAACCGGGGGAGCTGATCGTATTGCTCGGAAAAATTGCATTTTCGACTACACGCCTTTCATTATTGGACCCGATAGCCGTGGATACCGTCGGCGGAATTTTGAAAATCGAAACGCCCGTGTACCTCTATAGACGGTCGACGCATCTGTGTGCACGTGCCTGAGTGTGCGCTTTCGATCCTCGATCTCGTCCTTCCTTTCTCCCATTTTCTCCAGGGGAGAGATGAGAAAGCCTAGTCGACGATGAATTCAGGCTGATCGATCGCCGTACGACGCTTCTATACCTCAGCACTTTGTGGCTCGGTATTCAATGCAGTCCCTTAATTCACCAGCAAGAAGTGTGTACACTTAGGATGATCCTTTGAAAGTGACCAATGCGATTGTCGTTTGCTAGACGTCTCCATAAATGGAACTTGATGGATAGTGAAAAAGGAACGTGTTCCGGTAATGGTATCTATATATTATTATTTCGGTATAAAAAAATAAAAATCCAGCCATCACAATCAAGTATTCTTTGCATAATCTATTGCCGTATGTATGCAGTGACAATTTTAATCTGATATCTTCATACATTAAATGTTTCTACAGTAGATAACAGAATGGGAAGGTTGGTATGAATAATGGAAAGATGTTTTAATAAAAAAAGTACATAATTTTTTATTTCCTACATGTTTTGAAATTCTTCATATGCACTGAATGTGCGTACAGCAATCTTCACCATGGATCTTAACGCGTACTTTGTTTCGCATTGGATTCACAATGCACGGCACATATTGCGGTACATACAGAAGTGTATGCGACGTTACATAACGAACTTTTGTCCCGGGGTCCGTGAATCCATTAATTATCATTGCGGAGTGGCCTTTATTGTCACTGGCTGGCGAGGCTTTGTTTCATGCACGAAGCCCAGGCTGGCAAAGTAGCTGCAGCTCCCAAAGCTGCAGATGCACCTCTAATTCTTAGCGCGGTCTTTCGGCGAATACGCTTGGATTTTCTCTAAATTGTGTCCGTCTGTTGAAATGAGGGTTTACGTCGAAATAGCAAATGATAATTAATAAATGCATAAAGAAATATAGCGTGATGACGGAGGAATGTCACAAACAACTCATACGTGTAGAATTCGCGGTCCTTGTGACTTTCCTTGGTATTTCACTTTCAGATAGCAATTGACACCTGCGAAAATATGTAATAAATTCCTATTGCTCGATAATATTCTATGATATTCGACGACAGTGGGGATGTTAAACCACAGGGCGTGTAGCGAGAGTGAGCACACGTGCTACGTACACGTATTTGTATCCTATTGACGCTAGGATATCTGAGCACTGACGTGTGTGTACGTTCCCCAATAACCTTAGTGGTATTGCATACATCGCAATATTCGAATATTGTGGCAAAATACAGGCTCCCATTGCAAAAGCTATCTACGATCGCGTACATACGATGGGATACGCATGTTTTGTAGTTATCGTTTTACCCCGTTTCGTTCCACCTTCCACCAGCTTCACGTTTTTTTTTCATTTCGCGAGTACGCTTACAAGTTTTGCAATCCAAATTTCCACTCTCAATATGCCTGAAAAAGATATATTTCCCTCATGCCCAGTCGTGTTTCCACTTTCGTGACTCGAACGTTAATGTTTAATATGGTACACTGATTCACTGACTTCTCGCTTGGCTAGAAACATACCACGCATGTATATTGAAGACGATCTGTGTCCTCCACCATTTATGATTCACTCGTTCTACTGAATTCTGTAAACCTGTTATCTCCGAATTATTTTAACCACAGCATTTTCAACATTCGTGCATGCTGAATATATAATAACAGGAGATATGATATTCTAATACCGAATTAGATCTTACAAGGGAACATATCAAACCCGCACACATCGATTTTAATGAGACTCTGCAGATTTGCAGAATAGTGAAAAATAGTTGATACGTATTTTTTGTTATCGGAAATCATCCATTTGGAAGGGGTGAAAAGAGCCCCAAAAGTTGGGGGTAGAAAACATATTTTCTGAAATTTTCTAAAAGCAGCGGGCTGGATTCGCCTTTAAAAAACTCACACTTTAAAGAAAAAAATGTATTCTACGCCTAATAGTTCACGAGATAGTCACTGCGTATTGAGTAGTTCTCTGTGCCAGATTGTTGAACCGTAAATCCATCTTACGTACTGACTTTTATTTTGAAAAAGAACCTCACCACTGCAACAAGATCGTTAGTGTCGAGTTCTCGTGCTCGTAGAATCGCCATCGGTCCCCGACGATCGCTCAATGGCGGAAGGTTTCCCGTGTCGACTGGACGGGACGATTTGAAATTCAAAGCACGACCAGGCACTGTTGTAAGATCGTTAACCGAATACCGCGATCGTTGCTGCGGGTGCAGTCGCCGCAGTTGTTACGAGGGTGGCCAATTTCTCTCGTTTTCCCTCGGAATCGCTCCCATTCGTCGGGTCGTGTCGCACATGTGAATCCGATTCGTCGCCATAAACTTGGCCGTTAGTCGCATCGTCGCAATTTTCGGCCATTCCCCCCCTTTCGGAAACCACCGTGCCCGAAGAAAAATTGCGACATTACGATTTCTATAAATCCCGTTCGAATAATTCTCCTCGCATGGTGGTCGTTACAGAACGTTTCTTCTGGAACTGCTTCGCTCGACATCCCACTGTGACTGGTCGCAGTTGACTCTTTGCTCTTATATGTGGAAGGATCGTTAAGATCCTTCTTCCATTTCACTCACTTCCCAAGAAAGTGATGTATTCTTAATACATAACCAACGCGCGTTCCTTCACAAGCTTCTTTATCGTCACTTTTATTTTGCCCAGCGATTTGTTGTTAGGTAAACAGTCAACGGTGATCGAAAGTAATTTAATCGACGAGTATACTCTTAATTAGTTTAAAGAGTTTGTTTGCAAGGAGTACCCGAGAAACTCGAGGAAGAACAATAGGCCACCGCCACCAAGTAAGATGAAACTGGAGGAACGGGACAATATGCAAATGAAATCAAAGCTGATGACGGGCTGCAAGCAAAGCTTCTATGTACCAACTAAAATTGTATCACGTAATTCAGTCTCTATACGGTGTAACGCCAACGTGCAATTGAACAGCGAACTTCCGTTCTGATTATTTACTGGGAAAGTTGGCTTTAACTAACCAGGAATGGGAGTTATTATTTTCGACGAAAATATTGCTGTCCTGCAGTTAATTGCTGCTTCGTTCCCGACACAACGATGGAATATTAATTATATATCCGCGAGAATGCATCGATGGTTCCCCGTTCTTCAAATTTAACGAGTGACTCCCTCAAAGATGTCTCGCTGTGTCGGTGCTTCCTCTTTCGTGACAAATGCATCGTATTAATTCTGGTTATAATTGCAAGCAACGGACTTTATCGCTTTTCCGCGTTATTAACGTTTTCAGAAGTGCGAGAGAGCGAAGGAAAATTTACCAATTAATGCTCTCCCAATTAAGAACAGTTTTCCCCGATCGAAAAGTACTTTCTACGAAGGTTTGTACGAGGCTCGTGGAACTTTATTCAGTACAAATTAAATTCAGTATAATCTTAATATTCTACAATGGCCGCGTCACGTAAAAAATTATCGACTGGGTGAAAATCACTGGCGAGTTTTCAATAGAGGGCATGTGTGTGCTTCAGTTGAGGTTAATTAATTTAGTGGGTCTACGAAACGTGCAAGGAAAGCAAAGTTGAAATCTCTGCGCACTTTTTGTCCGTAAGTTCAATTACCGTGACACTAGGGATTTCAATAAAAACTATTACTAAATAGTAATTGAGAATCCAAACTTAGTTTGGAAAACTGTTCCATACGGTCATTTAAATATGCTTCAGGAGCTCAAACAGTTAACACGATGACGCAATTAACACTGCTATACCGCTATCAAGTGAATTATGAAACTAAAAGTTTGATGTAGAGGAAATTGAATAACCTCGAGAAGTAAGCTAATAAAATTCGTTCGTTAAAGCATCTCCGTCATGTCGTCCATTAAACTGTAAAGCTACTTAAATCATTCAAAAGAGTGAAAAGTTTGCCAGAATATTTTCCCGTTCGTAGTCGTCTAATTTACAATTCTCACTATCGTCTAATACCATCGATGTCTGCAGCTATAATCCTTTTAACACCATTACTCATGCACAAACGCATGGTAGCTGCAAGAAATATTACACGATGGCATTGCACCCTTTTACATCGCGCTTTCAGATCGATCCCTTTTACCGACCGCAACAAAGAACCTTTGTATCGAGCACGATACATGATGGCGTTCCACCCTGTTCCTTTTTATCCCGAAACTACGGATGCTGACTGCATCTCATTATCTATCATTATGCGCGATCAGAAACGTGCATGCATACTCGACAGCACGTGAAATTTAACGACATTTGGGTCACAGTATCTTCTTCAAGAAATAGTCGTGCGTTCATCCCTCCCCGTGAAAACTTTCAGTAACTTCCACCATCAAGCTTCATTCAATTTTCGTTCAATCAATCAGCCTCAGATGGATTGAAATACGTAGATACGCTTAGAATAAAATGGTTCTTAATCCAGGTTCAGTGAAATTCAGGCCAAGTGAAACGTACGACCGACACAGCTGAGCCGCGTGACTTTTAGGTGGATCAAAAAATTCAGATCACGGAGTGCCCCGCCAGAAACTAGCACCGTGAAATTTCAATTTCTTCCTGAAACTGCCGGCCGCAAATTTTGCCAAGTTCTCGATCTTATCCCTCGGCGAAGTTACGAGAGACCGCGCCTAGCCGAGCTGCACGCCCTGAGACCCTAAGGAACCCATAAAACTATGCAAATGTATCTCTCGCACACGTGAGTGGCCGTTAAGTGATTTACTTGTTTAATAATCTCCATTGAGCAGAGGAATTTATGCCTCATTTGCGTAATGCACCACGACGTTGTCCCCGTTGACGCGACGGGCGTCGAGAACCCCGACGGCCCGCAGGCAACCATTAACAACTTGCTAGGAACTTGTTACGTCGTACGGGCAATGAGTCTAACGTGGAGACTTGCCATGAATACCGGGCGGCATTTTCAGGGCTCGATTTTCGAATATAATGGCTTCGCGCCCTATCGACCGTCCTTTCTATACAGGATGTCCCGCTTCCATCGATCGACGCCGAGAGAGCGACTCTGAGCTGTTCAAATTTTCACCTTCGATCATAGGTAGACGTGCTGACAAGTTTGCCGATAGATTCAGAGTTAAAGACGCTCGATCAAATATTCTTCTTATACGTCGTCCATGATAGAAGTTTAGGGAAATTATAGATCAATTAAGGACCTCTTGTGTAGTAGGAAGGAGTGCCACTTCATTTTGTGCAATAGTTCTGTTTTGGGCGGCGCCAGATTTGAAAAATTCGCCAAATTAGAAATCAAAATTTATTAACTCAATAACTACTACTTATTGTGAGATAATATATATATTTCAATTAGTGTTCTCTTTTGATGTTAAGTTAACCTCTAGAGGGCCGGGATTTTTTCATTGAAATTGTAAATTTTATTTTCTTAAAATTTATGCATATAAACCACCAAAATGACCGGCAAAGTATCCAAATTCTTAGGTGGCCACTATAGTGGCCAGCCCGGCCCTCTAAAGGTTAAAGAAATAATTTTATAAAACAGTTTTTCTAATTTATTCGAAGTTGGTGCATCTATCTTGCTGCAAGGTCCTCAATTCTGTAGGCGTCCCTCTCACTTGTCCCTCATTTGAATTTCACGTTGAGTACATCTGGATTTTATTCCCATTTGACATCTGCTTTACATGGGACTGAAGCAAAAGGTCTGTAAGCTGGCGATAGCAATACAGTAAGGGGAAATATTGAGATCGGAATTAGATATGATGCGACCGATATACGGGGAAGCATAAATACGAATTTAAATTGAGAGAAATCAAGGGAAAGCGAGTTCGAGATAGGTCAAACGGGAATTTGAAAGGATACTTTCCTGGGAAACCCTTTCTCGGACGAAGGGTGGATTGCTAGGCTTCTCTGCGGTGTATTTTCAGACCTTTGACGCTGTTGCCTGAATTTTAAACCGACGCTACTTCAGCCTTTCATAAACTCTGTTTGTTTTCGACGGCTTTAAATTCGAACCCTTTCAACTTGAATCGCAGCTCCCGGAACTCAAAGGAACACCAAGAGACCTCAGGGCGGAGGGATAGTTTCAGAGTACATCGAGCCACTTAAGCAACACGAGTTCTACCGTAACTGAGTTCACAGTTACGATCGCGAGCACTCTTTCCCGTAACAAAATTTTAATGATGTCGCATTTTCAAGACACTCTTCTTGTAAGTTCTGGCAGCTGAGTGATGCTAGTTTCGAGAACAGCTGTTGGTATACTCATTTAATTACTTTACACGGCAAATGATCACCTCTGCTTTTTTAGCGGGCGAGCTCAACTTCATGAACGTTGAAGAGAACACGGGAACATAGAGTGTTCTGTATTAATTCAATAAAACACGTTGGTACACAGTACTTCGTTCACTTTAATATTTCATGCTTCGTGCTTCGTAACCATTTGATAACTCTCTGCATTTTTATTCTTCAGCCTTCACTGTAAATAAAGTAAGTGTACTTAGATATTGTGTTCACTGGGTAAAGTTAGAGTGGAAGCTGGTTATTTGTTTGGGCCGTGCTTGCACAGAAGTCAGTGTCTCGTCGCGATGCATGTATCACGGACATCCTGTCATGGTACTCGCGTACTAGGTAGCTGCGTAACATGGTGCATGGCCAAGCAGACAACCAGTAGACACGCAGAGTAGGTATCAAGTCATGTGGCATTTCATTCGCCAGCTTGTTATAAACTCGATTACCGTGTTACTTATACCACATCCTAGATAATCACGTAATATTATGTATGATGTCTGACTAGTCGTTGTCCGTATCTACTTACACCGCTACGACCACGAACTACCACGTTTATTTCTCGTGCACAGTTATGCGTGACATTTATGTAGTTATTACAATTAATTAATTATTTCTCCGTTTAGTATAGAGAATCGTCGCAGAATTTGTTTCATTAAGATTATGAATTTTGCGGGGATGATTTATGCTCTCTGATCTCGTCGAAAATGGATCACTTTGAATTAATTACACTTACCATTTATCCCTCGCTTGCAACGTCAACAGCATTGCAATCTTCATCATAAATAGAGTAATAATACTACCAGGGATATTGCTTTTAACGAGCCAATTACATAGACCGTCCACTCTAACACGACATCAAACATACCGTGGCAGATAGAATAAATTTAATCACCATTACTAACCCCTCCATCCGTGATAAGTCGCGTGAGCTATTTATATTTGAAACAATCAGTTCCATCTGAGACCATGGAATAACACAAAGTTCCGAGTGGCAGTCCATTACTTCGAATAACACGGATCGTGCGTCGTTTCGTTGGCGGGAAAGATTAACAAGGATCACGCGATGTCAACCTAACACCATATCACATCCTCGTGGCAGCAACATTTTCTTCCAGACGCGTGCATGAGGTAGGTTCGTTGAGCCACCTCGTTTCTCTTTTAACGTCCGACAAATTCGATAATTCTCAGCGTGGTGAAGAATGAATAGCGAGAGGAGGAAGGCACGCAATATAAGAGAAAAACGCGCGTGGAATAGTTACAGTTACCATCGCGGTGACGCTGTATAGTGCTTCTGTTGGGCAGAGAAGTAAATGGACTCAGATCCATCGGACTTGCACATCGAAGAGCAAAGGGGGTGTGACGGAACGGTTGAAGCTGCTAGACGCCGTAGGAAGGGCTTGTGAAATATTGCCTCCGGATTCTGCATCCGCTGGCTCGCCTGCCTTCCACCCCTTTCCAACCCCTTTTGAACGCCTCCTTCCCGCCGAGGACCCTCCCTTCGATACGAAACCAGAAGTTAAACGTCGTCGCGTTTATTTCGCGTTGACGTTGCCACCCCTTATCCTCGAGTTCTCTTCCTCTTCACTTTTCATACTGTACCCCCAACCTTCGCCCTCCTACACCATCCCTTTCCCTTATGCCGTTTCTAACGGTGTACCCAGCGTAGTTTTCGTACGCGAAACGCCTCATACCTCGAGGTTTTTATTTTAGAAATTTGAGCGCACCATTTATCCGTGTTGCAGCCCTGTCGGCTGCAGCAAAGTGTTGTGAAACTGGAGGCATTAAAGTTTGAATGCTAAGCTTCAAAAGAAGGTTTGATATTCAAAGAGACCATCTGGTTGAAAATATCACAACATCAGGATGCATTTCTGCAGCATGGAGGGGTAGTAAATAGAGATCGTTAGATGGGTCGTCGAAATTAATGTCTCATTGGCATCATACTTCATAATGCGATATTAATGCACAATGGACGGTTCAATGCTTCTGTATAGATTATTTAAGGGTTCCAAAGGAAGCAGAGTGAAGATAACTTCGATCGCGAGTACGTTTCAGAAAATTGCCTGCGCTTGAGATAGCGTTAATTTAACGAACGCGTAAAGCCAGCTATTAGCGAGGTGTAATGTTTCCAAAGTAAACTGGCAAGTACTCGTTTCCTCTTCGTTTTTTGCTCCGGTCGTCCTTGTAATTAGCATCGCCGTGTAGTTGGGCAAAACCGAACCACCTGAAGTTTCATCGGCAAAGTGAAAAAGCTTAAATAGAAGCGGTGAAGGAGAGTATCGACATCGATTGCGCGGCGAACAGCGAGAGAGGGAACGAAAGTTGGACGCTATCGACTGTTATATCAATTCTCCATTTAATTGGCTAACCCTCTATAACTCCTTTTTGATCTAGTACCGCCTAACTACGGTTTCGTTTAACCAGAACTCTTTGAATGAATTGAACGCAGTCGTTATTGTTTTGAATTTATTTCGATAACATTCGCAGATTTTTGGCAGACAGGAATTGTTTTTCAGCGTTTTTCAAAGTAAAAACTGATATTGCGTCGAAGCAGCTTGTCTCCTTTGCGCAGTGTTCTGCGACGAACTAGTTAACGGACAGACGCGCGGCGACTTTACTGGAAGAAAATACTGGCACTGGTTGTCCCACAATTTTCCCTGAGTTACATGAGAGCTTAGTGTCCTTCCACGTCGTTTCGCTGGCCGGTTTTCTTAACCTCGCAGGAAACTGTGTAATCGAAAGTCGGTGGATTAAACCGCCGTCCCTCGTAACACAGACACACATGGACGAAGATTGCTTGCAGATTTCCTCGTGTCAGGCCACGAACTAATCAAACTTTCTCGATCTGTTCTTCGACTTTCGATGGCAGCTTGTTTTTCCAGTCGAGTCTAGCCGCTGATCGCTCTGTAGTAGTACATTATACGCGGTCTCCAATTTCCGAGTCGTGTAATTACCTTTACAGTCAGAATTTCAGTTATTTTCTCTTCGGTCAATGGGATCCTTCGAGAGCTGAATCTTTTTTCTCGACCCGAAGCACAACGTCAATTTGCTTCGCTAGCCAGAAACATATTTCTCCACGGACACGTACCTTGATCCGAATTTATCAAAAGGTTTTTGGGAGTTCGAAGAAAGTTAATTACTTTGTGGGAATAAATGAGCGTGGCTTCATTCCGCCTTTTCCTCCTTCGCCGATGAAAGATCTTTCTCCATTTATCTTCTGGAAAGTCATCGGACTCGAGTTTCTTTCCAGTACGTTTCTTAATGCAATCGCGATTTAATACGTTTCTTTCCCGTCTCGACTTCTCCCAGATTTCGTCGGCGCAGAAGACGGCGCAAGATTCAATTCTTCTCCTCCATCTTCAGTTTTTCATTATCAAGAAGTTAAGTAATTTTTCTCGACTAGTGAGTCTGGATTCCTGTGTTTCTGATGTTCGCTTCTTTCGCGCGCGGTAAGAAATAATTAATGTAATTCAACATTTTAAATATACTCCTCGCATTCATAATTGTACGTGGAGCTGTTGGCCTTTCAGTGCTTTCTTCGGCACCGAGACGGCTGTAAAATAACATATTTCAAAATGAGAAAGGCGTAATTAGAGGAGAGATGGGGATTAAAAAGTAATAGGATGCGGGTGGCGGAAACTACGACCTCGGTGCATAAAACCATAGACGTTAAAAGTAATATTGATGCATAATAGCGGTTGCTGGATTAGTTTCGCTCATGGGGCCACGTTTATGAGCGCTGATAAAACCTTCCTTCACACCGCATTATTCATTCCGTGCGCGCGAGACGGGTGGTAAAGAAACGATTTAGCAATGTCGGGCTGAATAGTTGTCGTAATAAAATATTAAGCCCCGTCGGAATTAATTTGTATAATTCTGACGATACTGTTCTAGCTTATTAAAAAAGAGCGTAGACGATAAACTATAAAGTATACGGTGAATGAATTTAATCGTTTGATCGTCAAGGTAGAAAACTTTCACTTTTAATTAAAGTATATGAAACTCACATGTCCTCTGGAATAAGAATTAATTTTCACTTCATACATTTGCACTGTTTAATCAACAATCGAGAAAAATGTAAAACTGTAACACGTGCTATTAACCATTCGTCGTGGTTTGAAATGTGCAATATCTTCCACAGAAATGTGTTTTACTTCTGTAAATATGGAGCACACCGAGAAAGGGATGAACTGCATCGAATTTCGAAACCCTCGAACATTCAATTCGGCCAACACGTTCGCCGTGTAATATTTCAACGTGTGTGGGAATCTGTGCGCAATTTCCCTTTAGAATATAAACGACAGAAATCCCTTAACGAGACCGACGCTAACGTAATAAAGATTAAGTGGACTCAGCGTTCCTGAAAGATAAACTTTCTCTTCGAGAACATTATATTGCTCGTTGATTGATTCTGATATACACATACCTATCGTCACGAACGCAGGCCGTACGTGCTAGAAAAGTGTTTTGAAAATCTATGATCGTGAATTATTCAATGCACCTGTCAGTTGAAGGTTCTCGAAAAGAACGAAAAACTTGTTCCTCGCAGTTGAATAATATATTTCCCATTCTTGGCTGCAGTCACCCACCCCAATCTGCTCCAACTAGTAGACCAATTCGACTGAAAATCCTTGAAGCTCTCAGGATTCGAGAATTTCCTTCTTGTTAGACAATAATCATCCGAATCATGCTGTTCGGTCGTCTTCGCCAACAAAAACTGTGTGTTATACGAACAAGTTACTCGTCGCTGCGTCGCGAATTTTTGCCAAACATATTGGATACAGTGCGCGGTGTGCTCCAACGCTACAATGGTTCCAGAAAAGAAAAGATGAGAAAATCGATACGAGCGTGAACGCATAGCAACCCTTTCCCTCCCCCAGCTATCTGTCGTTTGATCACAGCTATGATTACACTACCCGCTGTAGTAGTCTCTTTGATATCACGTTCATTGCTTTCTCGGGGTTTTCTTGCTGAAACTTCCCCCGCATTTTCTGTGCCGTTTATCAAAGCGCGATCGGCCCGCGTGCACGCTGGGGACGCGGACGAGGAAGCCTGGAGAAAACCGGATAAACACGAATAAGTGGGTTTGACGTTTACGCGCGGGCCAACTTTCCCGCGGCAAAGAGATATTAGACTTTAAATGACGGCATTAGAACTTGACTCGCTCGAGACTAATACGGTCTATAATTTACACTTTGCGACGAAACTTCGCCAGCATCCACGAGCGCCAGCAAAACTGCGGTCCACACGGCGGTTCGCTTTTGGCGAACGATAAATAATGACAGAACCAGTAATTACTTAACGTACCCCCTCTACCCGGTTGTGTGTTGCTTAAAATAATTAGATCCCGTGTCGGCAGGGTGAATCCCACGTCAGAAAGTTGTTTACGCTCCCCGCGATATTTGCCTTTCGATGATTTACGCCCGTTAAAAAGTTGGCGAGGATGTGCCATTTTGGTCTACAGTTTGAAACAAACAAGTCTTCCGAGGGATCATCTGTAAGCGAGACAAAGACTCGAAAGTGGGGTGGAAGTTTCACGGGAATCCTTCCCGAGATGTTAAATCTTTCATGAATATCATTTCGTAGCTGCGCCCCTGCGTTCTATTTGGATCGCTATGCTGGTAAAATGCAACAAATTTCTCTGAATGTCTCAAGATTTTCTTGGAGTCATTATTTTTCTCCCTTTTCCCCCTCCTTTCTGCTCCATTCTTTGCCTGTAATTATACGTTCTCCTTTCCTATCGACTCTCTTTTCACCGAATTCATCTCGTCGTTTCATTATCCGACATCTCGTCATTGTCTTCCTCCCGTCGTCGTGTTCCTTAATTGCTGATCTCTTTGCCATCTGGGTCAGAAACGATCATCCCAACGACCCTTACTTTCCTAGGACAAGTCTTCATTCACCGTCACATAATACGGACGCTGAACGATAGGACCGTGGGAAATAAACAATTAATTGGAATCGTTATAAATAATTTTGTTCTTGATCTGCTGGGGCGTCTGGACTTTGATTGACTCTTACTTCATAGGAAACATAAGTGCTCTTTTTGAATTTTTTACACGAAGACGCCACCTAGAAAATGCATCAAGACTGAAAACATGAAATAAAAATTTTTTTTGTACCCTAACGAGAGTATTAATAATAGCCAAAAACATTTTTTTAGGTATATTATAACCTCTTCTCGTGAAACAATCATAAAAATCACTTATTTCTCGAGTGCTTTAACTGGAGGGCTCCTCTTAAGAGGGTAGGTCATCCTCGATAGCGCTAAAACAGGCCTTTTTTCAAACGCAAATTGTAAAGTGATAAATAACAATAGAGACAACGTTTTTTTCTAGTTTTAGTCGTTATTCTATGAGCTTTAACACAAAAAAAAGAAAAGTATAAATATCTCTATGTACATAAAAGTTGTGAGTAAAAACGTAAAGGCGTGTACGCGGTGCACCGTTTGATGGTGTACATAAAATCTCGAAAATCGCTCCAACGAATTGGATGAAAATTTAATGAGAGATGCAGAAAACCATTCCCTAAGATGTGTCGGGAGCAGAATTTCGAGATACATTCTTAAAAAAAGATAAAAAATATTTTTCATACAACAAATTGATAGAATCGTATTTTTCAACATAAAAATTGTATTATTATTTTTTTTTCAAAAATCTGCTCTCGACACATCCTAGGGAATGGTTTTCGCCATCTCTCATTAAATTTTCATCCAAATCGTTGGAGCGGTTTTCGAGATTTTATGTACACCATCAAACGGTGCACCGTGTACACGCCTTTACGTTTTTACTCACAACTTTTATGTACATAGAGATATTTAGATTTTGCTTTTTTTGTGTTAAAGCTCATAGAATAACGACTAAAACTAGAAAAAACGTTGTCTCTATTGTTATTTATCACTTTACAATTAGCGTTTGAAAAACCCCTTTAAGTGTATTAAGTATGTGAGTGGTCGTTTTTGTCGAAATCAAGCATTTCTTTTTCACTTAATTACAAAGAAATAAATTCAAGCTGAGAAAAACGACTGCCTACTTAGGTAATAACCTTAATGAAAGACTTTATTTTTCCGAATGGCGGGTGGTTTTCTACAATCGTCGATGGTTTATTCTTAACAGGCTATCGATTCGCGTCCTTGCGCTCGAACGGGCAAAGGTTATTTTCAGAGATGCGTGTATTGAAAGTAAAGTTGAAAATTAGCCGACCTTGCTACTCGTTGATCACGAGTAGGTTCGACGAAAGGTCGAGCGATCGATCATTCGCGAGCGTACTGGTTCGCTCCCTTGTCTCTCAAATTACGCCGAACTGTAAAAATTCCCGGAGCGACGAGGCAACACGCGTCCCAGGAATCGATTGCACGCTTCTCGGGAGCTAATTTTCGGCCCTGTTCGATCATCCCGTAATCTCTGGCCATCGAGCAACTTCACGAACCCGCGGCTCTCCCGTGAACTTCGCGTTGGCCGCTACCTCGCAATTTCACCTCGCCGCGTAAACTTCGATAACGCGATTATTGTCCCACAGTGGCGAAACTCCTCCGGTTACCACCCTCTATTGAATCATTCTCAGTCATCGAGTAACTCGAGCCCTCTCGTCTAGTCATAATTCAGAAACCTTGCCGGTGTCTTGAAGCCTCCGCTGAGAAAAAAGCTCGCCCCACTCGATTCACGGCGAAGCGCGCTGTAATCGAATAACGGCGGATATCGAGGAAAACGAATCGACGATTTGCCATTGGATTTCGTTTCAATAAAAATTGCGTCGTTATGAATTTACGTGCTCGAGTGGAAAATTGAATGAATCCGAAGCCAACAACTGAATTAATATCGATTGCTATCCTGGAAATATTCCGTGGCGTTCCAGAGAAACAAGTGTCCCGAGCAGTAATGGAAATCAGAATGTTCATCGACGCGTTAGATGGTTATTTTACAAAGAACAATGGTTTATTAAGAAATTCAGAGAACTCGCAGTACCTATGTCACATATTTTCCATTATTTATACACCTGCCGTCTACTGGCTACCCCATATTGTACAATAGTGTCATTGAAATAATTGCTGAATTGATCGTATTAGCAATCACGCTTAATGAATTCTAATTGTGTTCATGGTATCGCAAATGCGTGATTAAACACGAACCGGCTACTCAAATTAGAGTCCCTTGTTAGCCGGTGTACATACTGAGATGAAACAGTTACTTTAGTTAAATAGCGAGTGGAGCGTTTATGAGCGAATAAATTTAGGAAGCGCTGGGATCTGAAGAGCATGCTCGAAAATCGCTGGCTGATTAAATATCTTCTTGTGGATGCATCGTTAACGATAGATTTCACTTGTAACGCGCAAATAGTTGGGCGTTCGCCTCGCGACTATGCCTTTGCGCTTCAGAAGCTACACAGGTCTGCTCGCTGAAACATGCAAAGCACACGGACAACGAGACGGTCTATCGCGATGCATCTTTCGTTTAGAGGGAGGCCGTAACTTCATTACGGCGAGAAGTTCCTCCAAAGTTCCCGGACGTTCGAAGTTCCACGCGGCAGATAACCGGACCTAAGTGCGCGGCAGATGAATTATGCAGTTTTGTATGCAGCACCGCTCGCGGGCTTATGCACGTGACGGTGTACCTGATTTCCCTACGCGGCCACGTCCTCGTTCCTGTCGATCTCCTGGAATGCAATTAAGGACGGAAGTTTGTAGGTGGCCGACGCGACGCGGCGTCTCCCTATCCCCTCGATATCTTTCACCACGATTCACCGACTTCGCTTCCTTTCCCAGTTTCGCTGTCTTAATCACGAGCTTCTCGGTCGGTCGGTCGTGCCCCAATAACCTCGTCGTTCATTAAGGCTGCCTCAGAATGTTCGGGTGGAAACAACCCCGCGCGAAACAGAAATTGTTCAACGAACTATATACCTAGGTGCCGCGGTCCTTTCCTCCAATGGGGAAGTTGACTGCAACTTTTTCCCATCCGTGATGCCACCAGCACATGTGCCACTTGTCATCGGTGCTTTAGGTGTATTTAAATTATCTTATTTTACTTCTTAATTTCTATTTCTATACTAAGTGTATGTATGTATAATTATTATTGTTATAATTATTATATAGCTGGAAAATATAAATTTGCATCTGTTAGGTCATAAAAACGTCAAAATTGGTAAAAAAAGAGGAAAGATATTAGAAGTCAACTTTAGCATAAAAATTTTTCAAACATTTTATATTTTATAATTTTCTCTTTTTGTTGTAATTTTAATCTTGAAATCTACAATTAACAAAGGTACACGCGCTAGTGGCGCCCTCTGCGCTGAGCTTTGCATCAGTTTTCTCATTTCTTCATACCATACTTATCTATTATTTGTGCAAATAAAACCCTCAAGTTTTTCTCGTACTTCAACTACGTCGACATAGTTAATTTTAATCAATACTCTTTCCACTTCTGTCTATATACCCACCCTTTGTAGTATCAATGGAACACACTTAAGTACGAGTATCTCAGTTCGTTGAAGCAATTCTTAGAATCACTTTGAAAGTATGTTAAAGTGATGGGATTCTGTTACAAGTTATAAGTGGTAGGTAGTAAGAGTTTCAGAATTGTTGTTGTTGAATACTTGTCGAACGATGGCGTAGGAATCTGGTAACGATTATAGTAAGGGTTGTTTATTCCGCTTACGTGTGCACGTAATTCTGTATCCAGTACTATCTACCGGCTGATGGAGTTGGGCTTATACTTGGTGTACTTATCTACACCATAGTATCTTGTCACGAACAGCCATAAGATTGAATGACAGGAATTATCGTTCGCATCGTCGGTTGCCTATGCAGCACGTATCCACTTCCTATCGAGCAACTTGTGATAGTACTTGCGGCACTTAAAGTGTCTGTTGACAGTGTTCTACGGGTGCAGTGATACGCGTTGCAGTGTACCTATATGTAAAAATTCTGTTTACTCTGCTCAGAAGATATAATTATCTTCCTTAACTGTCTGGTTAAAAAAAGAACAGCGAATTTTCCTAACATTTTTCATTTTGCTTTACCGATCTAATTACTATCTGCATTGCTTTGAAAATTTAATTCGTGGCGGGATAATTTAATGAATAATTGCTGCAGTAGATACGTTTGTAGTCTCTTGTACAGTGGTCCCCGGATTATCGAGAAAGATTCGGGTCTGGGGATTCTCCATAAAGCGGGGCAGGGGAAGTAGTTTGCGCCTAATAAACTGACCCTTGTCAGGACCCTCGCCCGAACCTTTCGACAAGGAGTGTGAACGACGTAAACCGAGAGTGAGTGAAATACCGCACCCGTGGGAGACCCTCGGTCTACGGCGAATTGAGATTCAGTATTGAATATGAAAATTTTCATATTACTGATTACACTTTGATGGGAGTACTACCAATGGATTGGGGAGCTTATGTCGACGAAAATGAGTCTAAACATGAAACAATTCGGTCAATTTTTTATTATGATAACACAATTAGATTCCAGTTCCCCGGTTTAAGGGAAAAGCACGCTTCTGGTGATTAACTCACAGTTATCTAAGTAATTTGCCAATTCTTGTAGTATTTGCAGGTTCGATTGGAAGATTGTCCGTCATATGTGTCTTTCCTTGGATATTGAATAACATTTGATACTGTAAAAACATTAATATTATTTGGTAGTGGAATAAAGAGATCGGAATATCATACATTTTAAAAACGATTAGATACATACTTTTTTGGTATTATTAACGTAGATTCTTGTTGTGTTTGTATGTATGTATGTACATAGTGTGTAATGTAGTGACATTCACTAAAAATGAACCGAATTTCTCCATATTTGAACTCATTTTCATTGGGAAATCCTAAAAAATCCATTGGTAATACTTTCATGAACTTTTATCAAAAACATGAACATTTTATTTTTCTTTACTGGGTATTTTACCTAGCCCAGCGATTTTATTGCTCTCGGCAGTCAACGGGCGGTCTACCTGGGACCGAAGGCCCTCGCTCGCACCGAGGAAGCAAAACTGTGGGGTGGGTAGGTCTTTCCCGATGATCCGGGGAAAAAAGCTTGTCAATAATCCGGGGACCACTGTATTTGGATAACAACTGATTCCTCAACAGGGTATGAGCTGCATACAAGATACCTGAGAATTAGGACGGTTCCTCGAGGATTCTCGAACCAATCAGCGGTCAGAAAAATAGGGCAAATCTTTTTACCAATCTCCTAATAACGTCTTCGAGTATATCCATATATTTTCTAACTCACATTGCCAAAGTTGGACTGTATATACATACTTACGTAGGTTAGTTACACCGATTGTCTTTTTCCTTGATTCTTTCAATTAGAATCTGTGACGTGTTACCGAATAAATTCAAATTCCTTTCCGTTTCCTCTGGCATAAATCGAGTACAAGATTCAAATGAATTATGTAACTACTTGAAAATCCTATAATACGTACACGTTACATACGGCCCATTCATTGGTGCCTCTTTAAGGAGTCGCTTCATCACGGAGAACCTTCTCCTCATTCCCGCTACCCTTTCTTTGGCCTCGCGAGCCCAAAAGGTTGGTCGTCCGTTACTGCCTGTCTGAATGCAAAGCATAGAAATATGCATGCGAACTAAAGGAGACCATCGCCAGCTATTATGCCTGCTCCTTTCTTTTTCCACCGACTCCAGTCACAGATTACTGGACCTTTTCAGGGGAAGAACTCCAGCACATTCCTGGCTGTTGTGCGCCTCGAGCCTTCTTTTACCGTCACAATCAACTCGATTTCACACTCGAGGTTACCATTCAGTTACGCGAATACAGATTTTACTCGCGTCTCCTAACACGGAAGACTGGCCACATGTAATTCTAATACACTCTTCGAAATACGAATATCACTTTACCCCAACGAATTTATCGCCTCGTAAGCTATTTGATAGCTTGAAAGCTTCATTCGTAGCGAAGGGTGGGCTGACCTCCATATATTCTATCCGTCCGACCTCTATAGGAATGTGTACAATAGTTGCAGCAATTCAATTTCACTTTCGCGAGATCAATACACTATTTGCAGATTAAAATGGGACACTCTATGAAAATGTAGTAAGTGAGCAGTGTTACCCTCGTTCTTGGTATTTATTAACGTATATAGAGTCATTTAAAGATCAATTTTTCCAGGGCACATTAAAATGGAATATTTACGTGGCCATCTTTCCTATGTATCGTGTGGTTTGTATTTTGTAAGTGATGGCCGACGTGCGCGATCGATGTCGCCATTGAACGTTCTATCTGTCCCCTGCTTTTTCTTCCTTCGTGTGCTTAAACTTCTCGTCCAAGTTTCACTGTTTCCCGCTTCGTTACCCCCGGCGTCGAAGCAAAAACAGATTTAAGTCTACGTAGTTTTCGCGGAAACTTCTCCAGCTCCTTCTGGTCGCCCGAGTCCGTTCGCTTCGCACCACCTTCCGGCGCGCCAATCTCTGGCGGAGCTTCGACCGACGAGGGTGAAATTTGAGGAATGGGGCCGATTTACAATTCCACGAGCTCTCCACGCAGAAGTTTTAACAGCGCCTGAATTGCCGTTTTATCGTTCTGCTCGAGATACATCTAGTACACCGTTCAACTGCGCTTTATTGTCGTCCTGTCACAATTTCTCCACGCCAGCAAGCATGGCCTGTTACGAAACTGTGAATAATGCAATCTAAGAATTTCATATCTTAGTTTCTACTCCACCCAGTTCGAATTACACACTAAATAGCATTCTATCATAGGCAGAAAGGACGATGGAATCTTTTGTTCAATAATTAATTAGCAACGCGAATTAGCGCCTTCCATATCCATACTCTATATTTTTATTCGAAAAGCTCCAGCGTTATTCCATAAAATATTGTCCAAGTACATTGACTCTTTAATGAATAAATGGTCAAGAGATGTTGAAATGATAGTCCTGTGAGAAAGGACCACTTCGTCACTTGAATGCTATCGATTTCACTTTACTAATTCGTGCTATTATTCGTCGATACATGTTGCTTCAGAAAATCTAGTCCATTGTTTACGCAGTTGTGTCGTGGACTCTTGATTTATCGTCAAGCAGCGTGGTTACATGTAAACTCGCGATCCTATTGACATTCTCCGATGTATATTTGCTGCACAATCAATATTAACACTGTACTTGACGCTTCTGCTGTTGCTAGCCAGCTTGGATTCGTTTAATGAAAACGAAATACACCCTCCAGTTACGCGCGTGTACGACCGCTGCTCTGTTATTCTCGTGAACACGAATGCCCCCAAACATCGTATGTTTTTTATCGTCCACGATACACGTTAGTTTCAGCTCCCCCGCCGCTCTATGTTGTACAGATATCGTTGCAAAGTCACGTACTGGCTTCCTGAATTGTACTGCACGCGTGAGTTCGGCTTTCTCTTCTGATCACTGTGGAATATTTTCTATTTTACAAAGCGTGTTTGACGTTATCCTGGATGAGCCGGTGACACGAAAAGCAATAAATAAAAACGCCGTTTATTGAAGTGTTATGCCATAGTGGAGTGTCGGCTTTGCGCTATTTATAGACCCATCTGTCTACTTTTTAATCCATTATCTGTATTTTTTTTTCGTGTAATGGAAGTGGATGGAGGTCCGCGCCATAAATTACAACGCGTGTAATCACGTGTTTACGCTACGATCTTCAATCACGAAGGGGGATGATCTTCGCTGCTTCTTAATTTGGGAGCATGGCACGGTACACATGGCGTGCAGATTTTGTTACCTCCGTCTCCGTGACGGAAACGTTATTTATCAGGAGAAAATTGTGGCGACGAATTCGTCGTGGAGATTGGCGAGGTTGTCGGGAAAGCATTTGCACAAATGGCTGGCACTTTTCAGTGGAACTAAACTCAAGATTGTCGACTTATTGCCAATTTACTTTCCTAGAATCGTACTGCTCGGTTTCACAGTATTTTGAAATTTTTCCATGTTTCCGGAACCATCGTCTACCGATACGTTAAACTCTGAGGCAACATCAGTCGGATACACAGAAGTCCAAAACGGGAATGTACACGTAGCTTCTTTTTATCGCGATGGTGAGCGTCACTTGATGCGCGCGATTTAATTTCGCGTCGCAAAGCGATACGCGGGAACGTTGCAACGTCAGTGAAAGAAATGAATAACTAATTCATCTCGCCACGTTTCCGTAACGATATTTTCGCGTGCCTGTGACTGGGCTATCAGTTAAACGAATCGGAATGCGATTAATCTCGACATCGATTTTATGGCGCAGAACAGCGAGCGGAGCTCGCTCGAAAAGTTGCCAGTATTTCAATAGAGTGTACCATCGAACTTTGAGAATCGATCATTTGTTACGAACAAAGCCTTCCTTGTAACATACAGTAATGTTGCCATAAATTTCAGCAAAACTGCTGACATCGATTGTCGGCGCATCACTGACTCTCTGCTTTTTGGAGATTTATGCTATCTTTTGGTCGCCCTGATTTTGTATAGTTATGGGTAGGAAATCGATATAACATCAGGTAAGTTCAAAATAATAAATGAATTACAGACGAAAAGCCTGTCATGATAAATATTAAATAACAATGAATTTATCCAATTTAGGTGGCTCGTGTTTGATGTAATCTCCTTCATCCTTCTTCGTCCTCACTCAGTCAAATACTCACGCACGCGATGGTACTTGTTCTTGTCTCGTCGGCGGTCATAATTCAACCACAGTGCTATTTCAAAGAACTCATTAAGAATGGTGTTCAGTTTTAACGAGAACTAAATTAAATCGTATAATTTCTCATCTCCCTTGTTTATCTGGGACGCCAAGGAAAATTTTCATTTCAATTGTAAAAATTCAGGGAATCGCAATTTCTTATCGCCGCATTTAAAGAGTTTAATCTTTTTAGAGTTGAAGTAAATATATGTCGATGGGATTGTTAGCGAGGCCGAATTAATTTGTGACAGAAAAAGAGCGCACTGTTCGAATATTTATCATTAATTCTTCAGCAACACTACAACAAAGCTTTTTCTGTTTATCAAGCAGTGATAACTGCACTGTCGGTAAGCAATTCCAAGTTTTTGGTCGGATGGTAAATTTTGTGGAGCTTGCAAGCTCTGTACCGACGTTATCGACTGCCAACAATTCTCGGTTTTGTTCGAGCCACAGACCAAGTATAGGATAGACCCATCACGCAATGTCACACCCAACGTTATCGATTCAGTCTAAAATAAGATTGTAACGCTACGCGTGGTGGAAATTAGAATTCAACACGGGTAAAACTTAGATCATTTGAAACCCGCGATTTACAAATGATTATGTTAGAGTAACAATTTAAAGATCGTTTTGTAAACGTATTTCGTGCAACGACAGAGAAAGAAAGATCACGACAAAACGAGAACACATACGCGCTTTAACCTTGCTGTTCTATTCCAGTTTACGTAACGCAAAACAAATTTATTGAAAATAAAAATTTATATAAGCAGCAACATTATTTGTGGAAGACATGCTTTCATGATGTAACGTGGAATACTTCACCAAGGAATATATTTCAATAAGGTGCTGAAGCAGAGAGGACTTTAAAAATGGTCAAAAACCCATCAGTTTCAGTATTTCGATGAAATATTCCAACTTGCACTTATCCTTCTATCTTAAAACTATACTCGTGTTCTGGGGTCCGGTAGGAACAATCGAACAACATTTCAAGTTACATATTTTAATCTTATATGCCACCATAGTATTACAAGTTAGAGAAATTCTTATTTCTAATTAGAATATTTGACAATCGCAGCCATCGGCTCGGTTCTCACCGATTACCAGGTCTCACCACGAGGAGGTTGCTGCGTTTCGAGACCCGTAGAGAGATAGATGGAATCAAAGTTCCGTCGATCTCCCTATACATGAAAACCTTAGCTTACTAAACCAAAAAGATGGATGGAAGCAAAGTTCCATCGATCTCTTCAGTTTCGAAATACAGAAATGCCAAGCAATCACTCGATTTAAAGAAATTCAGCAAGGAAGGAAAGACTACTGGTGAGCATGAAAGGAGTATTGGATGGCGCAGTTCCTACCACCCTAATGTCCGAATCGAAAGGGAAAAGCGCTCGGCGTCTCCCAGAGGTGATTCCTGTTGCTCCGACTCATGCAACCCGCCAGGAGCACACTAGGTGTGACCTGACTCAAGCCGGCTTACGCGGAGATTGGGTAATCGGACCAGGAGACTTACGCAGGCAGTGTACTAAGCGGTACACCCCCTACGCCCGAAACTTTTCCCTTTCGACAAGAACACCAGGGGATGAAACTGATCTACGCATACCAATTCCATGCCCAGTCGCTTGCTTCCGGAAACGGAAGCAGCGGCGACCTCCTCATCGGAGTTGAGGAGCCAACGAAAGAGCAACACAGTTAATACAATTCTGTGACTACTTGGCCCTGTACATGAAAACCTTAGCCTACTAAACCAAAGAGATAGGTGGAAACAAAGTCACATCGATCCCTTAGGTTTAGATATCGAATCTAGGGATCTGCCAAGCAATCACTCGATTGAAATAAATTTAGCAAAGAGGGAAAGACTACAGGTGAGCATAAAAGAAGTATTGGATGGCGCAGTTCCTACCACTCTAATGTCCGAATCGAAAGGGAAAAGCGCTCGGCGTCTCCCAGAGGCGATTCCTGTTGCTCCGACTCATGTAACCCGCCAGGAGCACACTAGGTGTGACCTGACTTAAGCCGTCTTACGCGGAGATTGGGTAATCGGACCAGGAGACTTACGCAGGCAGTGTACCAAGCGATACACCCCCTACGCCCGAAACTTTTCCCTTTCGACAAGAACACCAGGGGATGAAACTGATCCACTCATACCAATTCCATGCCCAGTCGCTTGCTTCCGGAAACGGAAGCAGCGGCGACCTCCTCATCGAAGATGAGCAGCCAGTAAACGAGCAACAAAGCTAATGATTCAGTGACTACTTGGCAATTTTACATGGGGCCTTAAATACTTCATGCTATAATAAATTAACCTAGGCTTCCTTAGATGTCTTCTTTCACTACCACTGTTCACGTTCTTCCCCGGGAGTGCGTCGACATGAAATGCTAAAACAATCAACTACATTATGTTATTGATAGTGTTGGTGAGCTTCAGAGGAAACTAAGAAAATACATATTTCGTTGGTACCGAACGAGATGATTTGAAATGTCAGAAGAGCACGCACGAGCATGCAGTACCATCGTAAAGATACTACCTAGATATTACCTACATGAAGAAGAGCAAGAAATATAAATCCATCGACGAAATGCATGAGAGGGAAAAAATCATGCAAACCCATCGAAGAAATCTATCATGTAAAATAAATCATTTAAACCCAACGAAGGAATGCACCAAATAAAATAAATTATGTAAACCCATCGAAGAAATGCATCAAATAAAACAAATCATGAAAACCCATCGAAGAAAATGCATCATTTAAAATAAAACATGTAACCCCATCGAAGAAATGCTTCAAATAAAATATATCATGTAACCCCATCGAAGAAAATGCATCATGTAAAATAAATCATATAAACCCATCGAAGAAATGCATAAAATCGGTCAGATCATGTAAACCCGTCGAAGAAATACATGAAAGAGACCGACTCATGCAAAAATCCGCGAAGGAATGTATGAAATAGGACAAATGGTGAAAAACAATCGAAGAAATCAGTTAAAAAGGAAGAGAAATCGGGTTTGGCCTTGGCAGAATAATAACATTTTGAATGACTTTAACGAACCAAAAAATTCCATCGGCACCAACCGAATAAGCTAAACTAGGTCAGGGGGTCGAGGGGGTGAGGGAGGGACCAAGGGTTGGAACCCTGACCAGGTCCCCAGGAAGTCCAGGTTGTCCAGGTTGTCCAGTAAGTCCAGTAAGTCGCTCGAGAACTCCATTCCAGGGGGCCGAGGGGGTGCAGAAATGACTCAGAAAGTCCGGCAGCTACAGGGTTCCCGGAGGTCCTCCAGGCTCGGAGGACCGATGACGATTGAGTATATGGAGCTCCGTGAACTCCCTATATACACTTCGGGAAACCATGTCCCCCGATCAAAACAAGGTCGACGGTTGATTACAATCGCGAAATCCAACGAATTCTTCAGCAAAAATAGATTTTCCGCTAAAATATTCATTCCAGTGACTATTACTACGGAAAATCATGTTAACAACATTTACCCTAACCGCCCAGTATAAATAATTATTAACTATAATCGATACAACTCAAGATATCACACAATTAGTAACATTTGGCCTTGGATTTGCAAATGATTTCCTACACTGAATGAATTATTTTTTATTCTCAAAGTTTAATCATTCGGTAAATGAATGTTAATGCTTATACATATCACATAGTATTATTTATAATGTATAATTACAATTTAGTTGAACTTGGTGTAAATGAATAGTTGGAGGAATATGAGTGACATACCTGTTTCTTCCCCTTAGTTACTAACATCGACCAAGTATTTAGTTTCTGAAAAAGTCTTCTAGGTAATGGATATAACTCAGTGGAGTAGTTGCTGAGTTGGACGTTGTTCATGAGCAGATGCCACTACATTCGGTCTTAAAATGATAAGTCGGTAACACAGTTTGGGTGGCGACACGAACATCCATAAGGTGATATGTCTATCCTATACCTCCTCTGTGGTTCGAACATTCCAACGAGCTTGCAAGCTCGGTCGCAGCTCGATGCAGTTGGTAACGTAGGAAATCTTGAATAAGAAGCTTCGTTTGCAGCAGTTGCTAATGCACATTTCTTCACGGGGCAATATTTAAATAAATTCTGTAAACATTTCATACTGTTTATTTTGCAATCTTCACAATTATTTGTTTTCCAAATATATTCTTCAAGCCATTCGTGTAATTTAACAACGTTGTATAAATTGTATAAATACAAACTATAATCGGTAACATGGGTGTAATGCTATCAGTTAAACATGGATTATATTCGCGCTTATACGGTTGTTTATAATATTTGCAGTACTGATCGGAACGTGTGGCACCATAACAGTAATAGTTTTGTATGATAATTACTTGAAGCCGATTAGAAATTATTTAAGTTGAATTGGGTTTAGTTTATAACTGTGAAATTGAAATTAACGAAAAGTACAATAGTATCGTTCAAATTGAAGAAGCACGTAAGAAAGGCTTAACAAACTCTTACTTGGAAGCTTGGAAAAAGTGTTTTTCTTTCTTGTTCACCGATTCTATAAGCTATCTATAACATCCCCACATCGTTTAATAGAACCAAGTAGGATATCTAATATTTGCACGTGCACGTTACGATCGACAGAAAGTATCGGAGACTATGTACAGTGTTCTAGTAGACCAGCGGGTCGGTAAGGGCGTTCAACCCCTCCAGGAAGAGAAATTCCAGACGGGGATGGCGCTGATCCAAGTCCGAGCTTCTTCTGCTCCCGACATCGGCATATTTATTGTTGCGTGAAATGGCATCAGCAATGAAATCAAATGAAGATATATTTAGGTCAAGTTATGGATCCCTATTTTTGCTTCACCAGTCTCTTCAATCCTCGGGATTTGTGTCCCCACTTCAATTCTCTCGTCCCATCTCCTGCTCCACTGTAAACCTTAAGGAAGCCTCGAGACAATTCCAATGGCAGAGAAATTATATCCCAACCTTTCATAATGCAATGCATCCACCACGAGGCAAACGCCAACTTTATTCTCTCCTTTCCCCTTTCCCTCCCCGTCGTCACAAAGAAAAACGTACATTTACGTGACTGCAGCGCGGGTGCAATTCTAGAAACTGCCGTACACATGCCTCGGCTGTACAGAAATTCCACGGAAATTCCGTGGCTGTGCGGACATCCAACATTCTCCGCGGACAAAAAATATAAATAGGATAGAACAGCTTACAGGGAAAGACGATTCATCGACGCGAAATCCGATCAGCGGTGTACCCCAACCGCTTTCGCGTGTCGCCGACTTTTTTCTTCCTGTCCGTGGATGTCGAACGCCGGAGGTCTATCAATTCCCTCAAACGCCATTCAACCGACGCGCGCAAGAGCTGAATGGTAGAGGGGGCAGGTGGAGTGGAGATCCGCCGGAAAAAGGTCCGTGTGAAGGGGTTAAAGCGTTGGCCGGAGGGTGTCCAGGGGGATGGACCGACCATCACCGGGTCAGGATGAACGGAGGGAGGATCCGCGCGCAGGTGGGGGTGTCGGTTAAAAGCCAGCCTCGGATTCCCATCGATCCTAAGTGGCGTAAAATTTTCGTGTTCGATAGCGCGATTTTCGAGCCAGTGAATATCGCGGCCACCGAGTACACCGATAAAGAAATCCGCTGGCCCGACACTCTACATTTACCTCGCGAAAGCGTCACGTCGAGCTCCTGTAATCTTCCCTGCGATTTATTAGCCGGCTGGATAATGCGGGGGGATGTAAAATGGTAGCTGAAAAAATTGAGGATCACGTTGCTTCGCCAAATTTACTTTATTGGAGTAATTACTCCATGTACAACATTGCATGCGTTATTTAATATTACAAGATTGATTGAATCACGTCTGTACGAATGGGTAGGTTTTTGAAGGTTTGAGAAGGGAACTCGATCCTTTCCTTATAATTGAAAACAGAATGTTTGAAGGGTAAGGGGGAAAACAGGGAATGTCACAAAACAGCTTTATCGAGAAAAGTTTTATTACTTTAGTCCACCAGCAAAGAAATAAGGTTCAATGAATTTATTTGCATTCTTCGTAACATGAAGCTTATACCCTAATTAGACATCAGAAAAAAATAAGCAATCAAATAATAATCGTTCTACATTATTTTAATATTTTCTTCAAGTTTGAACAGAGCAGAATATTGAAACAAAATGAGAAATTTCCATTTTTATTATTATCAAAACAAGGGAAGCCATTGATTTTATTAATTGTGAGATATTTTGTTTCTCACATACTTGTTATGCTTAGGCAAAGACTGGGGGGACATTTCGTGTTTTCTTCCAGTGCAGAGTGGGCATTTCCTGTTTTTAACCAGTGTACCAAAACTTGAACGCTATCTTACAGGGGCACTTAAACTTTAATAATCCTTTGTAATTTGACAGTTCTGTAGTTGCACTTGCCACCAACAAAATATGCTATAAATCGTAAAATCACAAAAAATGGACTTCCTAGTTCTCTCCCCTTCATTTAATGTATGATAAGACATGGCACAAACAAAAAGAAATTCAACGGAAATGAATTAAGTAACGCGTTTCGTGGTCCTTGGTCGACCGACTTGTTTTTGCCTTCTTCTCGTGACTTTGCTCACATGCACATTTATATACACACGTCTCGCTCATTCTCGACTTTCCTCGTGTATGCGATTGCAAGTAGCTTAAAGGCTTATTTAGAATACTTGAAATAAGGTTGTCTAGGGCCGGCATGTAATAAGAGCAGATCGCGGGATTAATTGGAAAAGTAATTGATGATTTACAGCTGAACGATAACCGCCGCGTTACTGATGACATATGAAGTGTGAAATGGTTAAAGAGACAAATGTATGAGAGAATAAAAGCGCGTTCGTCGCTGACGGTCTGCTTTATGGAAGAATGGTCACGGCAGGGGGGGAGGAACACACGTGCGCTATTAGTTTCATAAAATTTTTAGCGTGCGGCTCAGTGAATATCACGGACACTGAGCAATTATAATAAAATACCTGCAGTTGGCTGAAGGAACGCGATAACAAGAGCGGAACGATTTTCGTGGCAACTCATTGAACCCATTTAAAAACGGGCCGCTTGAGCGAGAAAAACAACCACGCCTCCTGTGTATTACTATTTTTATTTTATTCACTTCTCCTGGTTTTCTCTTTCACAAAATTTTTAACGATTGAAAGCCTGTAGTAAATGAGAAGTTTAAGAGATTGTCGCGGATATTCCGTTTCATACCTCGTCCAAGACCACTATTTGTGCTCAATTTATTTTTAAATATACGAATAATGTGGAGTAATTACAAAATAAAATACCAGGCCAAGAAAGCGCAGGAAATCAACAGCAACGAAATCAAATAAGATTGCAGCAATTTATATGGTAATTGCTTTGCTGCTTTCCTTCAGTCAGTCAACTACCCTTTCAGACTCAGGAAGAACCCACTTCCTTCCTGCATTCGATGCATCCCTTTTCGATTCTCCATCTTCTTTTTCGTTTCTGCACGCCTTGAGTGCATCCTCCGACAGTTTGACGACGCCTGTCCAATAACATGCATTATTTTTATCTTTACTTACGTTCATTCCCGAGATCGTACATCTTAATCTTTATACTACCTATATCGCATTTTCCATCTTTTATTTCATATGTGACAAAATACTGCTGCATGCATGTTGCACGATGCATACATATACTTGATCTTTAATCCATCTTTTTTGCCATTCCCTTTTCTTAATCATAACCGTGAATTTTTCGACGTTGAATAGAAACGTAATTAACCGGATCGCTGCGCTGAAGAAACCAGAAAAGAAGTCGATAATTTCCCCCGGCGAACTTTTCCCCACACTTTTTCCACTGTTCAATTAAGGGATGCCTCTAATTTTCATTTCTACCGAAGGAATCGCTTTCAATGTTTCTTATATAAGCAATTATTACTTTTAACGAAAACGCGGTAGGATGATTGAATTCTATAGGAACTGCAGATGATCATAATACAGATCTACGTAAAATGAAAGGCAGTAGAGGTTGCGAGTCGCGGGGAGCCACATTATTTAAGGAACAATGACGAGCAGACATTCGACGTTCCATCCTTTCTAGGTCCTCATCCTCAACCTCTATCCACGTATAATGAAGACTCTCTATCTATTTACCTGCTCGCTTATCTCTGTTCCGATTATTTCCTCTTGTCTTCTTTGATTTACGATTCGTGGGTTATATTGTATTTCCGGCGGTACGTAGCTCTTCCTCATACATAATGCAGCGCTGGATCAAAGAGCGTTGGGTACAAGGCCTTTGCGTATGCATGTATATTCGGGTCTACGTTCCCCAGGTACTTGTACACCCGTAAATCTCTGTCTATCTTACGTCTTGTACCACAGAATTTTTATATACGCGATTAAGTCGGTGCGCAGGGAGTCAGCGGGATCACGAGCAAATAAAATCATGAGATTGTTGCCGTTCTCAAGTATAAGGCAACTTAAACGTGGCCAGTTCTACCGTGGAAATTCAGGTACACGCGTGTATCGTTTGGATTATCGCGCGTATCGTTATACTAAGTTCGTTAACGTCGACAAGGATCGGAGTTCCGGTACAGCTTAAGGTCCAATCCAACTCGCAAACCCTTCGAGGACGTGATTCGGTTCGTCTAACTTCTCTCCGTGACAATGAGATGGCTAGGGGCGTTTTCACGGAGCTCGTGTGGTTGAAACTTGCTGAACTCGTGCTCTTTCGAAGCAAGTACATTATCCAACCTCTGACCCTTCGCTTCTTTCTAATTAAAACTCGCTGCTCTTCGCTGTAAGTGAAACAGAAACCCGTCACGCATTTGTGTCACAAACCTTTATATTCTATGTTTAATTAGATATCGACGAAATATCGTCCAATTAGTCTCCCCATCTCCCAGCGATGTTAATGTCGTGCACGTTGATTTAATTGGTTAATAACGCCCGGCGGAATTGAAATTTGATTAAACGGTACGAGGTCCGGGAAAAGGGGACACAGTTTATGGATTGAAAATAGCCGCGGCTCATGGGAAATCCTCGCGGGGTCGGCTCGCTTCGAAACGCGTGTATTTTAGATGCATAGAATTTTTTAGAAGGCTGTAACTGCGAAAGTTTCGCGCGCCTTTGACGCTTCCGGTCGTATTTTTCCCTGACTCGTTCGTCGACCCCTGTGCCATGGTCGTTGTTCTTTCCTCCCCCTCTTGTTTCCACCCAAAACATTGCGTCGTCGAGAGAATCTCGACTTTCCTGCCGCTACCGACCCCCGATTGCTCTTACTTATTCTTAGTGGTTCGTGGAAGAGCAAACATTTGTCCCCATGTCGTCGATTTTATTTAGTCAACGCGCCAAAACTCGACCAGACCTAGCTATGATCGGTGCTGTTCAAGCGGTGCAAAGAAAGGCTATGACGTGTTAACGATCGCTCGCGTTAAACTCACGCTAAATCCACTGGAAACCTGCCCGCCGTTTAATTCCCCCAGCTGCTAAATGACACGGTACACTCAAAATCGCGTGAAATAGTCAGGAAATTGTTGGTTAACATTCAGACACCATTAAATTTCACGTAAAGGTTCGCTAATTATCGTGGCGCTTTTCAATTCTATTTTATGTCAGAGTTCGCGGGGCTTTGTAATTACTAATACCCCGGGATTGATAGTTTCTCGACGCTTGGCCGATTTAATTTCCCGCGACCCGCTTGGAAAAAGATTGGCGATGCGGAAAAATCCCTTGAGAGGCGCCAGTGGGAAAAGCGGCGGGTGTCGAAAGGCAACGAGAGGAGTCGATAATTGTTGTAGAGCTTTTGAAAAAGAGGTTCGGGGGACACTACGGTTCGCGTCAATCCCGTGGTTATTGATTTTCCACCTTAACGTGTCACTAGTCGATGCAGTGGACATCCTTTCCAGCAACGCGTCTCCATTTTCCAGTGAGCATGGATTCTGTGCAAAGGTTTTTAATTTACTTTGTACATTATTCTTTGTCAACGATGGAATCTTCTTGACTGGCGTCAACTGTGTTTCACAATTATTTGTTTCCTGAAAATTTTAAACACGGCTTCTCTCTAAAAAGTGTGGTTGACGTTTTAGAGGAGCTAAGTGTTTTTTTGTGGTTTTAGAGAGAGTACTGACTCCTTCATTTCTAATGAAATAATCGACGGATGGTGGTGCACTTTCGTATGCAGACTGTATCAAATTTCCACTGCAGCATGCACGCGTCTCGTGCTCCTTGAATTTCCTCTGCGAGAATGCATTACACTTCTTAGTGTCTGTGCAGCACCGAACTTAATCTCCTTCGATATCGTAAACAGCCAGGCCCCGCTGCGTTGTCAACCCGGAGTCAAGGTTTTTCATCACTCATGAACTTTCTCCTCCTTCCCTGTTCTGCAAGCACCTTTAATGTAACAAGAAACATAATGAAATTGCAAAGGAGAGTACCTGACGCAATAACAGAGATTAAATTTTCCACGTACCGTTGCAGCGGGGAGGTGTCTCAACAAAAGTCCAACTTCCACAACGGAATTACAATATTATACATTCTATTCCCGTGTTACACAACACTTATACAGAATGCTGGAATACCAGCAAGGTAACTGCAGCCCGAAGCTTGAATCGGCCTCATCCACGAGCGGTATTGTGGTTTTCGAGGGTTTTCCAAGTAAAGTTGAGGGTGACACAATAGCGCAAAGTTCAGAGGAGCTATGCTTCCACGGCAGATTCAGGTTGGAGGAGGTAGAACGAAGGAAAACTCTCGGAGAAAGTTGCGAAGAATATTTGCTTTAAAAGAAAATACTGGAGTTAGAAGTGGAGGGGTTGGTTGGCACGTTACACAGCGATCCTGCGAAAAGCTGGAGAAGTTAAGCATCGTCAGGGTCATGACGTCGCTCAGCGAGATTTACGCTCACCCCCTAAATCCTATTCTCCGTATCTGCGCGCTCCTTCGCACCGAGCGGAAGTAGAATCGGGGCGGTCGGCCGCTATTCGACTCCGTCAGCTGTAAAGTTTATTTGAATACCGAGATTCGTCGGTCGGACAGCGGCGGGGAATCGTTCGTCACGGAAGCACGCGGAACACGAGCAATAAAATACACGCCGTTACCATTCCGGATTTTATGGCCCCTCCGTTGTAACGAGCCCTTAATTTTCTCGAAATCCCGGCTGGATTACGTCGACAGTGTCTGCGCGCGTTCACGCGGCGTCAACGCGAGCACGTAACGCGATCTGCCCGAAATTCGTCGCTATAAACAGTAGATATTTTGATTGGTAATATTATGCGTCCGTGTAATTACGTCCGTCCCCGCGGGAGGGCCACTTTCCTCGCCTGAAGCCTCTGGTTGCCCAACCTCTGCATACGATTAAATCCAGCACTCAGTAAGTCACTTGGTGATTTACAGCGTGGTTAAACGTGGGTTACCTTTATCTCTATAACTGGCATACTCTGACGAGCTGGTAGGCATTCGAGAACTCGCGTTGTTCAGTTGTCAAACCTCAAACCTAACTCGATTGTCGAAACCAGGCTTCTGTGCAACTGCTAACCGCGGTGTCCGCGATCGAAAATCCTCCGCGAAATCTGTTCTCCTAAACATGTCGCCCGGAACAGACAATAATTCTCGTGCCCATCCGTATCGTAAAGAATCAGTGGCACCATTTTCCGATGGCAATGCTTCAAGTTCGATTCCCGGCCACGTACTCGACGTACTCTGATGCAAATGCCGGCGTGTATACAAGTCCGGCCTCTCAATAGAAAATCGTATATCATCGATATGTACGCGGGGTAACAATAAGTCGTTGCATTCTTTGTGGCTGATCCGCGAGTAACGTCGGTAACCGAAACTCCTCCAACCACTTTTGTCACGGAGCCGTTTCACAATGCCGCGGCAACTCGAATTGATCAGGCTGTTCCTCCTCTCCTCCCGGAAACCCGGCGAACTCTTGGACGATTTCGAGGACGCGATCCTCCTGGCAATTCGAACCGAGAGCCGAACGTACACGAACCGAGACATTTCGTTTCACCGTTGACTTAGCTTATTCCTTCGAACTCATTTTTCATAACGAAATCCGCATCGTGGTTCCGTGTTCTTTCCTTTGAATTTTTATACTCGCCAACGTCCTCGACTCCCTCCTCTCGAACAGCACGCGAATCGATTCATCGATCCCCTGACGATTCCAGCGCACGTCGCGCGATGCGGTTACCTACGAACAATAATCTCCGTATTTTGACTCTTCTGTTTATTCGCAATCATCGGCAATAATCCGCACCGTGGCAGAATAATTTTATCAACGCATAACGCTGAACCAGTAACCCGAGTATTCCAATTTGCATTCGGTATAATTGCTGGCGTAATTACAAGGTCGGCGTCTCGTTTATCGGACCTATTGATTTATTCACGTCTGATTTTAATTTCACTGTACGTTCTATGTGACATATCGAGGTACATTGGTGCTTGCGTCAAAGTCGTAAATGCGAGTTTATTCGCGAATACTCGAATTTGCACTCACACAGAAGGCAATTTCCTAATACTCGATATCGGGGGTCGACTAAGACGAAGTTATAGGAACAAACTTCATTCCAGTTCCAGAAATTAATTCAGGAAATCAATTTGCATCGTCGCCAAATCCCGTTGGCAATGGTGTGTATACATTTCGTCTATCACGTTGCACACGGAATTTCTATCATTGGATCTCGTACCGATTCGAGGGGAATTCTGTTGCGTGTTTATATTTTTGTCGAAGGAATTCATCCCCCCATCCCCCGTGTGCGATTTACCTTGGGCTGGGAACAGAATAACAGCAGCCCGGCAGACACTTGATTCATTCTTCCGCAACACTCGTCGAAAATATTCTCGGCAGCAATTCCGTCTGTTGCATTCGAAAACCCTTTGGTCCCTCTCGTTCCGTGTCATCCCCGAGCTTCGAAGTGGATGAGCCGTCTCGTGGAGCAGACTATCGTCAAATAGAGCCGACACGAGTGGCTCCTAACCAGCTTCCAGCTCTGTTCCTGCGTCCCTCCTACGCGCCCCTTGACCCACGTGAACTCGCGGGGGCACAGCATAAATTACAAAAGCCCGTAGACTTTGTCGCCGGGCACGAAGTTTAAGGTACCATCGTGGAAACTTTGAATGCCGGGAAACCTAGCTCCTCAATTACATGCTCGACGATACGCCCCCCTAGGGAGTGATGCTTGGCGCGAATATGCGAAAAAAGGGGTTGAGTGTTTAATGAATCGTTCGTGCGTGCAGAAAATTGCTTGGGCGAGAATCGGTTGTTTCGCGAAAAATTAAGAAGAGAGGGAATACGGTTAATTAACGCGAGGTACGGGAATGGTGGTATTCCGGCGTATCTTCGCGAGTCAATTTCGTCGAGTTCTCTGTCGGACGCGATTCGCTGTCAATTTAACTTTCCCTCGAGTGAACACTTCTAAATTCTCAGTTGGTAAGGAATAAAGAAGGAAGGGTGCGACGAGGACAGGAAATGCTGAATCTCGAAATCGAAAGTAGGTAAGACAGAATGGCAATCGAGGTGCTCGTATATTTTCCGTGCTACGTGGTTATTCCAGGCAGTATCTACTATACGTTATCACTGCCCTCGTTCATCAGATAACGTCTGTATCGGTAATATATAGCGTGAATATCGGTGGGCCGAGCTGATAGAGCCACAATGACGGATATTGCCAAATTCGTGGACCATGAATATTCCGTTGCCGTAAATCAGACAAAAATCGAGTGGCCATTACAGTGCTCTCAGCTAAGCACCGTTATGATTTCTTGCGCCGTTTCTCCGATAACAGCCGCTTTATTGCAGCTCGCCAATCGTCGTTTCGATATACTAATTGAACCGGTGATTTCGTAGCGTCATATCTCGTCCAACGATTATTGTTTCAAGCAGATTTATTGTTTGAAACGATCAATCTCATTTTACATAGATAATTGCTACCATCTGTTCATAATATTACAAATACACATCAGTCTATTAGCAGTAACGAGTTTACCGTTTATTTTGGATTATCCCTCAAGCGTTTTATACGGATTATTATTGGAGCTTCGATTTACCAGCAGCAGGTCTAAGTTCCACCTGGTCAGCATTCCGACTTCGATATCATTAATTGCGAATTCGATACACGAGTGCATGGAACTTTTGTTTTATTCCATCTGACCCACTTCCTCCAGTTTCACCCTTTTAATCATTTAAGGGGTTACGCCACCCTGAGATGCTCAAAACAGCACCAAATTAGACGATTTTTTTTATGATACTATAAGATTGATAATTATTTCTATACGTCGTATGTTTAGGACATGTATTAATGAATATATTGTGTAAATAATGTACAGGAATATTAAAAAGGACCGAGTTATGTGTTGTTTCGCGAAGCTCCTTGGAATCACTTGTTCCAAGTTAACTAGCAGAGCAATTTTCACTTAAAATTTTTATAGTATCTTCTATAATAGATTATCTACAGATGTACATACGGATTGTACGATTCCTTATAAACTTTTTTTGCTACAGGCAATTTTAGGCACAATTTAGGCTTAAAAAATTTTGATTAAACAAAATAGTTACAATTTTTTTATATACATTTTACATGTTCTTTCATTTATTTTTTAATTTCACCCCAAAAATTCTGAAATTGACATACGATTTTCGGGCCTCCAAGGTGCCCTAGCCCCTTAATATGACTAACGATACTTTACAATGCTTTAATAAATGCATTCCGGGCGGAGACAGCAGTCCTCATAGGAAACCGATTGCAGAGATGTTGATACGAAGGGGCTAAGCGCTCGCGCTTCGATAAGACGTCCTCCTTCGAGGAACTTTCATTTTTGCCATCAGTCGAACGCACAAACTTGTAGGATATTAATAAAGTTTCGCCACCGCGGCGCTCGACAGTACACTTTTTGGTCTCTAAACGGAAGACTCTTAAAACTTGCGCACCCGGGGAATGAAATTTCCACGGATTCCAGAAGCTAAGGACGTCTAAGCATCGGTAGCTAAGGAAACTCGTTAATGGCGTATCTAAAAAAGTTCCGCGACGAAGAAAGCTGTACGGAAAATTAAGTCCATAACGGGCTAATAAACTCTACAGCCAATGGCTGTAGGTGCACATCGTGCGTTCACAGTGACTTGATGTCGTTCACCGAAACGTCTTAGAAAATGCCCCATCGCATAATCATTTCTTTATGAACGAAACTTTCCTGTGCGTTCGGGGAGAAATGAGTTTGCTTGAGCGTGCCGCGTAGTTCCAGCAACTTTCAGTCTGGTACGTTCTTTCCAAAGAACGACGCGCGGACAGTATTAAAAACTTTAAGAAATCTCCTATTGCAATTCCAATAATGCGTAGCTACAACGGTTCACTTGGTACATACCCAGCCGTCAGATTCATTTGAAACATTCTACGAGTGTTCCGAAACACCGTTCACCTTCACAATGGAGTATTATATTCTATGCCGGACCCAGCCTTCAGTGTTACCCGATATCACGGCAATTATGACAGCTTGTGATCGCGAAACCACCCCAACCCCGACACCGTCGAAATGATCCGTCAAAGCTTCCGCGGTAGCGCAATTCAAGCGCACAAAGTGGGCGACCACGTGCGCGTTGCTAATGCGGAAGTGCGCGCAACGCGAACGACAATCGTCCTGTGGATCGCAGAGACGTAATGGCATAAGGGATGTTTGCGGCCGATAGTCTGCGGGAATCGTGGCAATTACTGATTATGCGGCCAATCGGTGCGAGACAGGCGAATGCCGACCGGTGGTACTGCGGCTCTGCAGCTTGAGACGAGAGAATGATCGAGCGTGGCTTCCAGTTGCAGACCTGCAACCGACACGGCGTTGCACCTGCCAACCGTCGCATCCATTGTTGTGTCCCCGTGTTCGGCCAATCCCGTCGCATACTAATACAGGCTATTCGCGAAAATTACCGGCTCGATGCGATTTTGATGGTGATCGATGACGCGGACGGATGGCATTCGCCAATCGAACAGAACCGATCGGGTCCAATTGGAAAGTATTGCCGGATCAGTGGCTGAAACTCGGTGTCTCAATTTTCTCTCTCTTTTTTTCATTCGTTCCTCGGAACTATTCAGCCTCTCCGTCGCGGCACCAGACGAAGGATATTATTCGAATTACACGTATGGAGAAATTCGCCCTGTGAGTTCGCGACTGTTGCGACATTCGACGTGCGCGAGCTTGTTACGGGCTGATCATGACTGTCGCGTGTACAGAGCAAACAGTCGCGAGGAGAATTAGGGGAGCGGGTCTTAGCTGGCGTGCCAAACAATTATCGTCGCCGTTGCGTCTGCATGGCGCAGCGAAAATTGAACAGTGGCGCGGCACGTCTTAATTGCCTCGGAGGGTACGTTTGACGCGATGTCACAGCCGCTGAACACGGTTTACAATCGTCTGAGAGTTTTGCGCTCCACGTTGTTTCCACTGACGGAGCAAACTCGCGTCTACTTTTCCGCCTTGCTCAGACGCTTCCGTTTCTGTTCAGGGGGAAAAGACAACTGTTCTATCGTTTGACGATGGGCCGTGTTTCCGTGATCCCGCTCTGAGGCGATCCGTTGATAGGAACTTGTCTGCGCTGCGACGGGGCAGTTATTAATATTTCAAAAGCGCTACGGGCTTGGAGGGACAGGAGTGGATTCCAGGCGGTTGACCGCGGCTCGCAGACGTCCGTAATGACTTTTCCCGGAGACCGATTACGTCGCGGCGTCGAGAGGACGGAAGAAGCGGAGGGAAGAGTCGGCGGTGACTAAAAGAGGCCACGGGGGTGGAGAACGGGGTTGAGGAGCTAATTGAAAGTCCTGCTGCCGGGGATTGGGAGAGAGCCGCGGCAAAGAGGCGTCGATGCCGGCGCTGTAATTGGCCCAGCTATTATTAACGTCGCGGTCTGCCACTTATTTTAATGGACTCCCCCGCTCGTAGGCCCCAGACCCGCAAATCTGAGTCCCTACTCGCCTTCGATCTCCAACGTCCTCCATCGAGCGGATACTGCGCCAATCGTCACCTCGATACATTCATTTGCCTAAGTGCCCGGCGCTGTTACTCCTGGGTGGGTGCAAACGGGTTCCCACGAACGTATCAGTGATAGTTTTGATTCATGGGGTAGCTAATGAATGCGAAATGGTAAGAGCATAAATATGGTTGTGAATTACTCCAATTGCGTTATATGAATGTGTTGGGTTTTTTGTAATCGGTCTGATCTTATTCAAAGATTCCATATCTCTTTGATACATCGAAGTTTCTATCGCGAGTACACTGAATCGACTGTTCGACGTTTGAGCAATCCGTAAACTTTCCGCGGGTGCTTTTTCCTCGAAGGGTGAATTTTACTCGGGCAAGTTTGCTGTTTGGAAAATGTCGTGTTCGCCGCAGTAAGATCAAGAGAATCAGAAGTTTCCTCATTTCGAGAAGCACTCGGAGCCTCGGTGGCAGGTGGCCGAATGCCGATATCCTTCGAATGATTCCGCGCGACCGCAAGCGATCTCTCTGGGTGCTCCCTGGAATTCCATGCGGCGGTCGCATTCTAGACGTCCTGCGGGAAAGTCCTGGGTCGCTTCCCCTCCACCTGAATCAATTAAATATCTCATAGTGGCAGCCTTTCGTAGCACTCGGCTCGTCTCGCGGCATTGTTCTCGCCTATTTCGAGGCGAATACCGCAAGGCTTCACGAGCTCCCCGCGAAATAAAACGACAATTCACGCGAAGTATTCGGTATCGGTCCCCAACAATTCAAAACTAATAATTTTATTCAATTACTCGTTGTCGAGTATTTCGAGAATATTTATGTTCGCGCCCGTTAGTGTCATTGATCGATACGATGACAATTCACTTCTCGGCCATAGAACAACGATTATATGATACCCGATTTTAATGGCACGCGAAACACTCGAAAGATCCAATGCCGCAGAAACATGAATTATTTCAATTCGCCGCGGCGTTGCCCGCGACGTTATCGAAATTTATAGACGATTCCTGATTTCGCGTGAATTATTGTGCACGGTAATCGATAAGTACCAGGTCGATACCGCGTGCCCCACCTTTGTCCTTTATCTTCCAGCGGGCAACGTTCTCGATGATTAATATTCATTTACGTCCATTGACTGAAACATCTTTTATAATCCAGCCGATTCTCCGCCAGCGCCCCGAATATTTTCGATCAACACGCCACGCTTATTGTTCCCTCCGCTATATCTATCGTTCCTCTCTGAAATTTTTAATTGGCCCTGCTAACGCGATTTATCATTACAACATCTGCTGTAGCGCGGAGTCTGTGGTATCGACAACGCTTTGGCGGCGTCGCTCGACGCCTGAAAAAGACCGCATAACGCTCGCCAGGTGATTCTGAAATGAGGTCGCGCGCACGCTTTGTTCGATACATCGTCGAAACGAACTCGTATTGTCCCCTAAACCACCGTTCGCACGCTTTATTCGCGCTCTACGTGACAACGGAGACCCGTGCATTGTTATCGTTATCGTGTGTACGCACAAATGACGCCGCAGGAACTTCGCTTCGGAACGACGCGCCACGGAGACAGATCATTATCGGCGTCCTCTGCGCTCGATTCCTCGAGCATTTAAAAATTAAGTCGCCCTTCCCGGAGACCAACATTTCCAACCTATCGAGCGCGCCCGAATTTACGTCCGCCCCGAATGGAAACGAAGTAACCCCTCTCTTTCGCGTGCTCTATTATCGCCCGAGTAAAATATTCGTACGAACGCGCTCGAATTCATGCGAATTTCCCCACGTAAATTCCCCGCGATATCTGACTCGCGAAAATACTAAATCCACGGATGGAAATAAAAGTCCGCGCGCCGGATGAACGGAGACCCACTTGCGAACCATTTACGCCACCGTTTTTTAACCGTCCTCCTTCATTCTCGTGACGTTTACTATTTACTATTGAAATATATCGGTCGCTTTGACAAAGTTCTGCCTGATCGTTGCCAGCATTCTTGGGAAATTCGTTTAACGATGGTGGTGCAGAAATTATGTATGCATGGGTTACAAGGCTGCAACATTTTAGAAATTTCGGCAGAAATTTTAGAAATTCTTGTGTTCCTTAAATGTCAGTGCATGTGTCGCTTGAAATTTAAATAACACGCGGTGGATGTCTGACCTCCACGTTTCAGTCGACTGCGCCCTGAGAACGAAGCTTCAAATCGCAGAAATGTAAAGGAGTTCTCTATTTATTTCTGAATAGGGACTTTGTATGTCTCATCTTGCTCCGTTATTTTGGGCAACGGCCGTCTATGCGCAACGAACGTCGAAATTTCGCGTGAATATGCAAAAGCACGCGTGACGGCGAAAAAGCTTCGAGGGGATGGTATCGCGTCGCGACAGCTAAACGACAGTTTAATCCCTCGTGGTCGGTGATTAAACGTAAATTCTTAACCGAGTAATCTGCGAGTGGAGGCGTGAACAGCCTGCTGCCCTTCTATTCGGCTTCGGTCGGGCGTGTAAACAGCTCATTTAATCGTCACTCGGCCCCGACGTCTGGAGTCGTGAAACGCCCCGTGGTATTGCTCATTAAAGGGGACGTTGGCGATAGAGCTGCCAGGGCATACAGGACGACACGGTCGACTGTCACTAGACACACCTGTCAAGCCAGAATCAAGTCGTTTGTTACGTTAATTGCTCTCTCGTGTCGCGTGCATTACCACCCGGCGATCTTTCACGGTTTACTCCCGTTCTTCGCTTCGCTGACCCGTGAACTTCCGCGCCCATGTCCTTTGTCCTACCACGCCTGAATATTCGATCCATATGATCTATCGATCGGGTAGCAATTAACGCCACTGTTCGCCGTTCTGCTGGAACGTTGTTGCAGAAAATCATCGGGCACCAGAATAATTTGAGTTGAAAGAGGATTATTAGGGAGAAAAGTGGTTGAAATATTGTTTCCTGTTTTATCGCAGATTTCTGGTATCTCAGTTGCACCGCGACTCGAAAACACAGTAACCTATCTACGCAAATATTTGTCAATCTCTCTCTATAGAATTAGCGCAAAGGCAAAGGTACTTGATCCGATTGGTACTACTGGTAGGAAAAGCTTTACCCGGACAACAAAATAAAGGTGCCACAGTAGTACAAGTAGGACCGACAAAAACAGAGTCGTTGAAATGAAGAGGTTTCCTTTCAGTCGCCTTTTCGTGCCTGCTATGCTGTAAAACAGAGCGCAATCGTGAGCGATTGATCTTCATGAATGGAGTTAACGAGCAAGAGCTTAACTCATATCTTCGTCTATTTAACACATCTACTGAAATCCTCTCGAACCTCGACTTGGCTCGTTTTGCTCTCCAAATACAGCGTGTTGTAACTTTCCAACACTTGCCAACTTCACTTCGAAATTAGCCAATTTTATGTCGAATTATTCCTGATCCCTCGGGTATTCTACAAACAACTTTAAAGTGTGCTCGTTCACCGCAAACAATTTACAGACTCTTCAACGCGAGATCGATTTTCCAAGTGCCCAATGAATTTGATACCAAAAATGGAAAGAGAAAACAGTACAGGTAAACATTTGTTTCATCACACTTTATTCTTGATCTCCAACAATGTTTTATTGTGTTCGCAGGACACAATCCGCTGTGTCTTTTAAAATTTGCTGCAAGCTCTTAAGAGCTTCCATTTGGGCATCCGCATGACATTTCGTAGCTTCCTCTAATTGTTCGATGACGCAGTCCTCGGCTTTTTTAACCGTTTCGCTTAAGCTCCCTGTGACTTGGTTTCGCCGGTTAACAGCTTCCTTTGTTCTGCACGCGACGCAGTTGACAAATTCGTCCGTCTCCAGGCATTCTTTGAGGATTCGCTTCATCGCGGCCCCGAGTGTTTCCCCCGTTTGAATTTGCTGGTCGTATTTTCTCTTCGCGGCACGAAGTCTCGTCGCAGCCTTATCGTTGCAGATTTTTACTCTCTTCTCGTAGATGTCCTTGATATCCCGAAGACGGTCCATCTGCTCCTTCCAGCATACCTGCGATAATTTACATCAGCCAGTCGCGTCGCTCGGGTCATTTAGTCGCGGGCCGTCCGTCGCTCGGCTAGAAATTCTTATATTATAAGTTCCAAGTGGAATTCTATGGAAATGCAGTTTAATGCTCTCAAAGGAGAAACTACTGCGCGGACATCAAATTTTCCGGAACTTGTGCTGCTGCTTGGCGTTACAAAGGGAAAAGATTAATTCAAAGGAGCGCGTATTTAACTTAAGACAGCATTACTAGGGGACATTAAAGCCCGTTTGGAAATTAGGCCATTCCACTCTGAAATGGCACAGTATTTGCTCGAGTTTTTAATTTTGCGCCGCTTTGACCCAAGATTATTTAGTGTGGGCGGACTTACAAATTCTGCAGAAGAATTGAATTTATAACTATTACGGTGCTTATTACTCGGGGAACAATGCAACACCTCGGAAGTCTCTCGAATAGCTTCCTGAACTCGTTGCATCTCCTCCGCCATGAATTCCTCGTTCTTCTTCACCATCTCGTTCAGTTCGTTGCCAGTCTTTGAAAATAGCTCCGCCAACTCTTTCATCTTCTTGTCAATGTCCATTTTTGTTCTTCGCGAAATGTAACGAAATGCATCGACGGAACTTTTTCTCGGGTCCTTGGATCTTTCCCTTTGCCTCAAATTCCCGTTCACTTCGACGAACGGAATTAGAATTGTTCTCCTTTCGTTCGGTAGACGGAACAAAGCATATAATATACTATTTATTTTGCATTGTCGGTATGTCTGCTTCACAGTTCGTACTCCGTTGTTTGAACATTCTTGTTGCAACACTTCCTTCTAATGGACTTCTTGGAGGTTAGTTTCCAATTTATTTCTTCGTAGATCGAATTTGGCGGAATTGAAATTTAAAAAAGTAAACAGCTCTACTGAATAGCATAGCCAATGTTCTTACACGAGTGTGAGGGTGCTTCGTATGAGTTGATTAAATATTCTTTGAGTTTCTTTTACAATCTAAAAGTTCTATCGTCTAGAGACGAAACTCGTAGATACAATGCTGAAGATATAAAATAATTCAGAGTTTAATTTACACCCGCGTTCTACTTCACAAGAATATTAAAATAAACCAAAAGATATGTTGGAGCGAAAATTGCAGTTGCACATACTCGCGGAATGAAGTTATCCACTCTACGGTATAACCGTGAAGTGTTAAATTTGTTTTTTATCGATTCAATTGAATTGCGAATGCCCGAATGTGAAATCGACACAGATGAACTTGGAATTTCACCCCACCCTTGTGCCGATCGACAGAACCGAACTTCAAGCCATAAAATAATTCATGGCACCCAAGAACGCTTTTGCTATTCAGTCAGAGTGGCAGTTATCTGGAAAGAGTGAAACTGATGCGAAGAATTCTTTATTTTCTTGTGTACGATCGTTCCGACGCACGATTCCAGGAAATAACCGTAATTCATCTCAAACTTTGCCTTTGGAGAAACATTTTTAAAGGCGACTGAAGTCAACGAATTCACAAGACGATATATTAAAGTACACGCGACTTTATCATAACCAAGTTATGGTAAAAAGTGCAAGATTTCTTGGAGGAATATGTAAGGGAACCTTGAAGGTAATTTACCTGAGAGTGCAGGCATAAAGTGTACTGTACTTGAAAGTCTAAGAACGTGAGCCGACCGTTCACTATCGAGATTAATAATAGGTATGCTTATCCTTAAAGATAAAACTTCTATTACCTCTACGTCACGATATTAATCTCCACTGTCTCCACTAGCCTGCGAATCTCCAGCATCTTACAGAGCACGTACCGTTGTGATTGAGTCAGCGTGGTCCCGAAACAGAGGGACATGATAAGGTTGTCAGACAGCGGGAAAAGCGTTCAAAGGCTGTAGTCGCGAGATCGCGCTGGTATCCCTTAAAGAGGATCAAACGGATGAAAAGTTTCGGGTAAAAGGGAGGCGCTCTTCTTTTGCGACATTTAACCCATGTGTACCGAACCATGTAGACGGTTCCAAGGCAAGAAGCTCGAGTATCTCGGACCCGAGCAGAGAAGAATCCAGAGAAATGGGAAATTGTTTCGGTGTAGACGAAGGCCGGCTGATTCCAAGGGACGAGCCGCTAGACACCACCCCACTGAAGAACAATCGGGCGATCACGATCTTCGTGGTGGGTGGTCCGGGAGTCGGGAAGACCAGTCTCTGCAAAAAGTTGGCCCTCAAGTACGGGCTGTATCTAATATCAGTGTCGGATATACTGCGCCGAGAAGTCGCCAAAGGCTCCGAGAAGGCGCGACATTACAACCGAATCATGGTGCAGGGTAAAAACATCCCAGCCGACGTTGCGGTTCAACTGGTGGTACAGAAGATGCTAACTCAACCGGATGCATACGGTTATCTGGTTATTGGCTTCCCCCGGGACAAGAAGCAGGTGATCATTAATGAAGCCACTGCCCAGTTCTACCGATAGAGTCCGGTGTTAGGGAACAGTTATTAGTCAGGAGCGCTGATTGGAGACACTGAACGACGGAGTAAGATAGAGGGCGAAACGGGAACTTGTCTTTGTTAACCACGTTAAGTACCGTACCTTAGAAATGGATGGCAATGTGATTTGCAAATTTCACTGCCATCTTGAAACGATCTTTGGGAGTGGCGATTATAGATGAGGGTGTTAAATGGACCACTATATTTGGATTTAAAATTTTTGAACGGTAGGTCCTTTGATCTGCTTGATTAAACGTATTTAATCGATCTACAGGCAGCAATGTTCAATAAACAAGTAAGGCGACCCACGTTGCTATTACACATAAGCGCGAGGCCGGTAATTCTGCAAGATCGAATAATTCAACGCGCGATCGCCAATCAAAGATTCGACGACACACCTGAGGCCATTGTCAATCGCGTGAAATTGTATTACATGAAGATCAAGGGTGCAGTCTCGCCTAACAGGTCGGTGACGAGAGTCATCGATGGAGAACAGACCGCGGCGGAAATATATACTGATGCTTGCAAGATTATAGACGAAGTCATAGGGAAGATATCACAGAGACAACAGCTCCAACAATCTCCGACATAGTTAATGTGCGTATGTTCTTTGGTTACGAGCAGAATAAGAATATAGTTATCTGTAAGACACATTTTATAGCAAGCTTGCATTTCAATCTCTGCATTCTTAACCGCTGGTCAAAAAGTGACGTGTCAGAAAATAACTCGTTTCAAAGATTCCACTCGAAGTTGGTTCTGTACAGAATTGTACTGGCTGATAGGTGGTATCTGAAATTGCAATGGGTAAAAGGAGGAAGAACATCATTCGGCGTATTTAAAAGCAGTTTAATCTCCTCGATTAAAAGATTCGCAATTTTTCTGGAAGCGTGTATGGAATAATCGACGTCCTGTCGCGCCCAGACCTTCTTCCTTTACGACTTCCGTATTTTCTGGCTCGGTCGCGATAGGCTTGCTGAGTTTAACCGGAAATTACCGTAGCTTCCCGACGAATAGATTTAAAGCATATTTTCCGCAACGCTACCGCTCTTAATGCATTTATCCCGACTATTCTCTGTGCAATGACTTCAACTTTTCAATAACTTTTACACGTCGTGCCTTAACATGGCCTGCGGTTACACTTTGCCCAATGGGGTTCCGGACACAGCTGTCATTTGAAACATGACACCTGGTGGACAAACTTACCTTCCAATTATCGGAAACTTTTCTGTTTCGTCCAGGAAGTTCAACTATCGCTCCTCTGACCCTCGTTCGGTTATTGCTTCAATTTTGTCCCATCACGCGATGGGAATGTTCAAGGCACCATCCGCACAGAATATAATTTTTTTAGTACATACCTTCAATTTCTAAGGTTTCTGGGTAACAATCAATATTTCGGTAACAGACTGAGAGGCATCGAATTAAATTTGGTATATTCGTAACGTGTTAATATAAACATGATTAACGCGAATCTGTTTGTGACTACTTTCTGAATGCCCCTCCGCATTCAAAAACCGTGGCACGTAAAGTTTAGACGCACAAAACAGAAAATTTACGCGGTTCCGCGAACACGGCGGGGGTCCTTTGTTCGAAATAATTGAGAAACACATTGGTCGGCACGTTTCGACGGTCACGTACATATACGGAGACTTTAACATCCTGAATTGCAGCCGGCAACCATGATGCGCCCGGGTATATTGGAAGAGGCAGCAGAAATTGCGTTTAAATCTTTTACAGTGTCCCGCCAATGTAAATATTTCTGGAGCGACCTTTATTTTTCGGTAGTCCCACGGTATGTATTACATTTAGTTGAGCGTTTCAGTACCTGATTTCGCAGAGAAATCGATACACTTGAAAGGTAAAAGGATCGATGTCTCTCTGACGTTTGAAAGAACTGTTACAAACCATTGAAAACCGTGGAATTTATTTTTACATTTCGGTGGTGCCGACATGTCGTTCTGACTTCGTAACGCGGGCGTCGTGCAAACGATTAAAGAGCGCAAAGACAAAGTGCGCGCGAACAAAATGCAATTCTCCAGTACACCGATCCCCCTGCCTCGAATTTTCGATTAGGAAAGGACAAAGCAGTTTCGCAGGGCCATTACGAAAATTGTTCGATTTCGCTCGGTATTGAAATCCGGCGTTCGTTCGTTCCAGACGAAATGGTGGACGAGGGAATGAAATGAAGCGTTTCACCGTGGTCTGGCAAACGAAACGTCACCCTCTCTTTCCCGCTCGAAGGGAAGTTTAATCGTGCGCGGACCTGAAGGAATTAGACGATCGCCAAGACTGTGCACGTGAATTCGCAGAAATGAAACGTGACCGGGTGCCGTACGCCGAAAGTTCGTCTCGAAGCAATACGGTGATGATGATAATCTTTTAAAGGCTGCAGGATGGTGTGTAGAGGAGGATATATCCAAGTTTCGATTCTCCTCCAAAAGTGCATCTGAAAGCAAGATCGTCGGTGAACTTGCTGCAAGCAATTTGCTTGGTCAAAGTTCACCGACACATCCAATAATAAGGATAACTCGGCAACGCCACTTGGACTATCGATTTCCTGCCTGTTCTCTTCCCCACATTTTTCTTCCCTTTTGTATTTGTCCGTTCTCCTTTAGTCCCTGGCGACGGCGAACAGAGGTGGAACGACGACCAAGAGGACCGCCGGTTTCCGCGGTATGGCGACCGTGCGATATCGGATGAACTTGTAAAACTTGCGCAATCAGCCGTGAGATTGCATGTGGCTCTCTCCCTTTGTCCCTCTCGCTCCCACCTCCGCCCCCGCGCCGTTTTCTGTAACCGCGTCGGATGGCTGGCGAACCGCAAACGATACAAGCTTTGACCGCGTTTCTCAGATCCCCGCAGCCACTTGCATTATATTCGGACGATGGGTAATCGCGACGATAATCCGGGAACCTAGCATTGCGACAATTTTCGGAAATTTCGTCGATGTCGCGGCGCTGCGTCGCGCGAGATTGCCCACTCTTGGGTCTCCTTTGTTCTTCTTACCGTACCTCTGTCGAGATTTCAACTCTATTACGTGTAACGAGAATGTGGAATACGATTTATCTTGGAATCTATACGAATTTCTCTAAAACTACGAGTAATTAAGGGAACGTAGGTGGATTTGCATATAAAATTCAGTTTACCAGAGATACGTTAGATTTACGATGGCCACGTAACGAGTTACATCCCCCGATATTACGATAGTCATCTAACTTTTGTAATTTCGAATGGAATCTCTACTAACGAATAACGCGTTACGGCTTCTGCCTCCGTTGGAATTTAAATACGATTATTCAGGTTAAATAACATCCGAGTTTGATCAGCATTTCACCTTTTGCCCACTGAAATATCGAAACATGTTTCCCCATGACCGTATGAGATACGTTTCCTGTATTATTCGAAGTTTTCCTTGGTCTATCTCTTCTACAGGCCATGTATTCGTCAGCGGCTGGCGTTCCGCCTTTCCTTTTTAATCTCTCTTCCCTGAATTCGTACAGCAGTGCTGTATATTTATGCAACCCTATTTTTTGTTATCGGTCAGTCGAAAAATATGCGCGTGTATTTGCATTCGTCGCAACTGTTTGTCGATGCAGGGATGGAGAGAAAAAGCGGCTGGGAACGCGAGTGCAGGGGAAATAAGAAGAGAGCGTAGGACGGGAAAGGCGAATCTCGTTAAACGGGGCGCAGCGTTCGTTTTAAGCACCAAACACCACGTCGCTTGGTGGCGCAAAATGAGGGAAAGGCACGGTTGCAAAGGAACACGGGGGATAACGCAAATTTTCCCTCATCCACTGTAAATTTATGAATAAATATACGGGCAACCTCGCGCGAGGATCTCGGATTAAACATTGTCCACAAATTTTCCTTTAGTGGTGTCTCCTTACAAGCCTCAGCCTGCTCCTTTCCCTCGCGCCATTCCTTTCCTTTACAATTTCGCCAGGGCTGTAATTTATTCCCCCGTTCGTGCCCTCTAACGTTAGTTTTTTCCATCGATGCAACGGATCGAACATTTTTCAAATTTCCCTTTGAATTTTGCTGTCGCGATATCTTTCCACGTCCCTGTGAAACGTGACGCATTTTATCCTCCCATTTTATCTAGTTCTCTCTCTCTCTTCTTGCATCCCTTCTTGCAGCTCCTTTCAATTGAAATCTCCCCCGGGAGGAAAGAAATATAAAAGGATAAAGCGCGAAGAATGAAAGGTTGAGAGGGAATATCTTCTGGATCTACACACCGATGATTCTTCTTCCCTTCGAGCTCAGCGCTAGTTTCTTCATTTTATATCCCGGTCTTTTGCCCGCGTCGCCGTTATCGATGTAATTGCTCCTAGCATTTACAACTCGACTTCTCTCGCATCCACCCTAGTTACACTTTGCCAGATCATCCCCTCTTTTGCGCACCGTTTCACGCCATCATGAGCCCCGTTACAGTTTTTTTCCTGCTTTATCCGTACTTATTTTATGAACAAGATCTTTGGTGAATTGTCTGTTCTATCTTTTCAATTACCAAGCTCTCCTTACAGTTTCATTCATTAGTAACCCGATACAGAGAACTTTGGGCTCGAGAGAACCCAAGGGATTCGTGGAATTTGATATAGACGATCCCTGAATGTTGACACCTCGGAAAGGGTTGAGAATTTTGGGATGTTCGATAAGTGTCAAGTTCCTCGGTGATTTCGAGGGTCACAGGGAGCCAAAGGCTTGGAAATCTTTGGGAATCAACTGCATTGGTTTTGTGGTTGTAGGTCCGATACCATCGCTCTCAACGAATTCAGAGCTCCTTGCATAGTAGTTCGCGCGTTTCGAAGTGTGTCTATAACGTTCTACGTGTCCACTGTCACCCGCATCGGGTCCTTCGAGTCTATATCTGCTTCCTCACAGTCTTCAACGTATCGATTCCTCAGACCACAGGCGCTTTTCTTTTCCCAGCATACACGGACACACGTATATACATATGTACGTACGTACAAGAACAGGAGAAGCAAGAGAAGAAGACTGGGTCTTGCCTCCCAGGCTTCGTAAAGTTTTTCCCGGGACTTCGTCATTCTTCTCCTTTCTCGACGTCAACCTACGCGCTGAATTCTCCCCTTAAAGTCTTCCCTCGATTCCGTGTACCCCTCGTCTTTTCATCCACGTTCCTCGCGGATGTGGCCGTGCAGTCGCCAAAGATGCATGCTCTGCATTACAAGGAGCTATATTTTATAGTTTGCCGTCTCCGCCTAGCCTAAAACATGCCCCCACTTCCATAAAATACGTTTTACGACTCGCAATTTCTAACTCTGGCAAAACAGCCGAGTCTGGTTCTTCGCCCGACGGTTTCTACGAGGATACGTCGCCGTTCGTTCATCGTTTTTAGTTCTTTTTTTAGATGAAATGCTGATCGATAATGGAAGAGAATATTCAAAGACAGCTCCGCTGTTCGACTTTACGATGAATTTGAAATACGACAGCCAATCACCTTAGTTCACGCGATGGGGTCGTTGAAAAGTTTTTAATCGCATATATAGCCACTTCTCTTCCGAATCTTTCGGTAAACTTTTTATTCCGCCCTTAGGCGGAGTATTTTGTCTGGCGTTCTAGACAAGTGTACTTATATTTCAAGGCGTCAGTCTTCGCAGCCTGAGTGCAAGTTTATGTAGTCGAGGCGCCAGTGTTCCTAGCCCGTGAGTCTAATTTCAAAGGCTTTATTGTGCTTGGTTGACAAGGACCAGCTGGGCTCGAGGTGGGATAGAGGTTCTCGCCGGCCACCGGTTTTCCACAAAGATTTTTCCCTTTCCCAAATTAGTAGGACAAGTATTAGTTCGAAGCACTACAAAGGGGGTTAGGCTGAATTGCACCAATGGTAGCACAGATTGTGGTTAGTAAACTGTACTGCACCCACGCAGAATCCGTGGGGTCTTTTTTTCTGAGACCTTCGTATAGCCGTCTTCCAATTCCGGTACAGTTATATAATGAGGCTTGCGAAAGCTATCAATCTCATATTATTATCGTCAAATGTATTTATATATCCGCGTTTTACGTTATTGTTTTGTGTTTTTATTAAATTAGCCCTAAGAGATACTGTTGTTACAGTTTTGTTCAAACTGTTTTAAGCCATTCAAAGTTTCTATCGCTATTAATTTATCGCCGGGAAGCGTTGTCCTGATACGCGCAAGAGTGCCAGGCGCGCACCTACATTCGCTAATTGTTTAGCGACGTAAGATCGAAACACTTTTGGATATTATTATCCGTATTACACTGTTCCGTCAATTTCTTGAGATCTAGGGTGTTGCTACTTGGGGCTTTTTCTGTAGGTGATTTTCCAGGGAAATGGTTGGTCGTTCAATATTATAAAGTAACTGTATAATTTTCGTACACCGTTAGAAATTTCTTTCGGCTCCTGGTTGTAAAGCTGCATAGTTTTTTGCTGTGAAAAACGAGCGATCTTCGTTACCCCTTTATGCTAAAAGGATTCTATTTCCCTCTTGCATCGTTTATCAACGTTAACCCCATTAAAATGCACTTTCTTTACTGGGGGGATTTCGAAGTGTCACGGTATCAAAGGGATAACGTGTGTAGAATGTCACGAGATACCATTGAACGACGTATACTGCTACAGGCCAAGTTTAATTCGCATTTACAAAGCGTAACAGTAGATCCGGCGACTCTAACAGTTTAATCCGCGTCTGGATTACTTCTCTGACGAAATAAATTCTCGTTAGCGATCTTACCATCCGTGTTTCATAAGAAGCGGACGCATTTGACGTTAATTCTCCTTCATAACGGCGAAATGGTCATTTAAACGCACGAGGCTGTTCACTGGATCCATTTCGAAGTAACCGAAGCATTGCACAGCGCTCGCAATTTGCACATTTCCCTTTGAAAAATTCATGCGACCATAAAGTACGAATGAAATTCTTCAAATGTAGTCGTGGAAACGTTACTCGGCTATAGTCACAACTACACGAAGAAATCCAACACAGAACGACACGTTGCAGAAAACTTCGACTTATGAGAATGGCTTCTAAAAGTTTCACGTACGGTCCGTTGTGAGACACGAGTGCTTTGTGAGAGCCGGGAACTTCGTCTGCGTATTGATCGCGCGAGCGAAGATATAGCGAAATTTATTGATATCCACGTAGTCACATAAAATACGGGTAGGTACCGTTAGATTTCGAGCAGCAACTATAACACTAAGTGTACTTACTCAGCACTGTCTTGTGCTCCAAAATCTGGCGCAATGAACACGAAAAAGGATCGAAAGGCGATTAAACACGCTACGATTATCCTCGTGAACGTAGATCCAACTTGGACGAGCGTTCTCCGTGTTCAGCCCTTAAGTGCAGAGAAACTTTGCACCGGCAGCCTAAGTAGGGTCCATGAATCAATCAGCTCCTCTCAGCTGAAGGATAAATTCCGAAGCTCGATAACGCTTCTATCTTCCTCGCGTTCATTTACTTGCCCTCCCCTTTTTCTTCGAATCTATATCTATCAATCTTTCGACTATTTCTTTCCTCGATTCTCTTCCCATTCCTGCCGCTTGACCGCGTTCCTATCCCTTTTCGGGCAAGGGTCGCGCGTAATCCTTTTCCTCCGACTGTTTTCATCGCCCTCCATGCAAAACGTTCGCCGATCGGACGCCACGATTCTTAAAACGTGATCTATCATCGAATCTTCGAGGGTCGGATGGGGGGGGGGGGAGTGGGAACAGTGATTCGAGGAGCTAAGTTTGTGTATGCAGACGTCGTACCCGCAAAGTAGGTCGTCGAAATGCACCGGCACGAAATTACTCTTGATCTTAATCCTTTCGTTTCTGTCCTGGCAATCATGGGATATTCGGGGGAATCTATGCACGACACGGAGGAACTGGGGGATCTAGGGTAGAAAATTTGGTTAGCTTCTGGATATAAAAATTATGCGAATGTAAAGGTGGGATCACGAAGGAAGTGGAGCGGTATTGGGCGTGGCAAATCAGAAGTTGTTCCATTTCGGTACAGAACTCCGCTGGCTGTAGATACATAGGAACCAAGCAACGAGCTCAACTATTTTAAATTCTAAATCTTATTTCAAATGGGAATCGCTTCGAAAGTCCTATTCAAGTTTCACTCGCCCTTCGTTATCTATGTTTCCCATAAACACTTGAAGCGATCGCCAGGATCCTCTGAGAGCCGAGTGGATTCCCCGAACTTCTGGAAATCGGTTACATAAAAATCAAGGGAATCCAACGGGAAAAAACGGTCTTCGAGGAATCGGGGCGCCAAGAGGCTCTAAATCATTCTTCAGGACCATCTTGCATCGCCGTATTTTCTTTCCACTCGGCCCTCCGCGAACAGTTTCTCGTTCTCAGCCGGCGGAGTGAATTGTTGAGAGGGGTTTAAGGTCGTTCATATATCCCGACTATCGATAGCGCTCGGCTGTAGAAAATCTTACATTAATAATACGAGTCGATTTCAGAAAATTCAGTTTCGCTCGCCGTCCGTTATATCACGTCCACGCGGACGTTCCTCCTCCTTCACGATTCAATTTTATTCACGGCCATCGGGCGCAAAGAAAAATCTCCGCGAATTATTTCCGTCCATCCGCGGCCTGTCGCTCCCGCCAACATTTCGTCGCGTGAAATCGATGTTTAATTTAAATAAACCCGTCGACCATGCGCGGAAATTAATCCGACCGGTTTTTGCACGTCAACATTCATTAATTTCGAAGCCTTTGATCGTTGATGCTGAATCAAAGGTATTCGACGGTGCGTTTGGAAAAGTTTTTTGCACAGAGTGCGGACTTATGAGTAGATGAAACGTAAAAGAAATAAAATATATACGGACACACCAATGTTTGAGATAGCCTTTAAAGAGTTGATACCTAATCAGGCGGTCGAAAAAGAAGCGAATGTTTATGAATTTATTTGAAAAAGCGGGAGCATATTTTTTTATAGAACTTTTTGTAGCTGAAAGAGCAATATTTAGAGAACAATTGGGAATTTTGTCGTAGAAAAATATTTACGTTTATGAACTAATTAAAAAACTAGTGTTTTTCGGAAGTTATGGATACATATTCGTAAACTATCTCAATTTTAGACGCGGCACGGTGGCCCTGAAAAAAGCTGTACGTGGTGCCTGAAATAAAACACAGTAAATTTTTTTATACAATATGTTAATAGCTATCCACTCACGGCGTCGATTTTGAAAATTTCGAAAAGTAAAGATATTATGAAATCAAAGATAAAATTAGATTTTTCTAAGAGAAAAGTCCACTTTTTTTCTTTGTTAATAATAAACGGGGAATCGGAATAAAATAAAGCGTCGTAAATCGATGTGAAATCTTATTACGATTCTGCATGCAAAATTGGAAATGAATTGGTTGAACGTAGCACGAGTTTTTAGGGCCAGAGCCTATTGAAAAATGTTGTTCTGCTGTAATCGGTCGCGTCGCCGCGCCCTTCCCGAGCTACCCGGGTTGTTCCACTTAAACGTCAATAACTTCGTCAATTTTCCGAATTTTGACATCGAACTTGTTTTATAATATTTCTAACAAATCAATATATGAAAATATGTACAAAAAAAACAATTTTTTACACTTTTAAACGGTCATACCCCCTTATGCTAACCGTCTGTCAAACAAGCGGTACATCACAAGGGATAAAAAGCTCTTCGAGTACTCTTAAGCTCTAGATTTCGACAAAGTTGATTAGCTGCGACTATTCAACCACATATCTGACGGTCAAACTAATTTGGAGGGATGAAAGGTCCAAACGTATTGTGCATATCGTTATTCTGGCACATTCGAACAGAGAGGAGCAGGAACGTGCAGAAGTTTAACTCGCCCGGAAACGTAGCCGTAATTGGTCATTTAAACGTGCGATTTAGGTGAAACCCTATCTCGAGAAAATGTCCAATTGAATCACAAGTTCGTTTCGCTGGCGGTTCCCGCTGTCCTGGCACGTTTTCGTATTTTTATCTCAATTGTGGAAACCGCGAACCGTTGCAAGATACAGGAAACCTTTGCGGACCTTAACCACTACGGCTTCCTTCAATCATACCAATGCAAATATAAAAGTGTCTGTAATAGAAACGGCGAGAGTCTGTTACGTCTAGGGAAATGATTTGATAGAAATTTCTGTGATAATATTTAAACAAATTTCCGTGCGTCACGATGAAAGTATCGTTAAAGACAGAATCCGTTCCTACTTTCTGTGGTCGAGTTTGCTTCATGAATTCCGTCTTTCTCCCTCTGTCTTCTTGCCCGACAGTTTCTCCTTCCCTTGTAAATCAACGCTTACGAAAGTTTTAAACGAGAAGGAGTGTGGAATCGGCGTCCTTATTATTACCATAAAAGCGCGTCCCGCTATATTTCATCGGGCCGACTCCCCGAGCAGGAGTAATCGAGTTCTTTCCTAGAGTATGACGTCTCCTAACAATGGTGCTGGTCTTTGCTACATCGGGGGTAATTCCGCGTCTTATCGCGCGCCGCTTTTTCCACCACGAAAGAAAAATATCCCCTTTGTATCAGCCACGCTGGGAGAAACTTTCTGGTTCTTTGTTTCTTAAGCGACTGTGCTGCTACTGGTCTCTTAACAACAAACGTCCCATGATTTACCATACCCGTTTTGCGCATTCAAATCCTACACCCGATAAATAACAGCTTAAATTGTGTGGATAAAAGGGGATTCGAATCTGAGTTTTTAAATTACCAGGGAATAACCAATTGAACTGTACAATCCTCGGGGCAGTTCTTTCTTGGTGGAGACTTTGTCTCTCTTAACTCTTCTCGACACCAACCTTCACTTTCAATTCTCTCCGTGCTCTTCCCTTAATTCCATTTATCCTTCGCCTTTCTTCTAACAAAGTTGTCAAATCTTTTTCTGGTTTATCGCTTTGCTTCGCGGCGAGATAGCTCATCGGACGATACGTCCAAAATCTCGTTGGTTTGAGGTTATATCTGTATTGGATGGGAAACGAGTAAAAGTAAAATTTTATTTGAAGCATAAACAGTTTCTTTCTTCTTCTTTTTTTGTGAATCTAAATTAAAAATAAAAGTTTCTTTTAACATATATGTTATCACCTTTCACGTCCAAAGTTTAACACCTGATCTTACATAGCACTTTAAATAGGTATTATACATGTCTTCCTGAAAAATGAATAATTTTGATTTATACTAGTTAATGCCCAACTCTGATCTTAACCAACTACTCATCGTAGATGCGCGTATTAACTTTCTAATGCCAAATAGTATAAAGACATCACCGTACAGCCGACCCTCGAAGAAATTTTTCATCCTTACCTACTGTATATCGCAACACTGTTAACCGACAGGTCACACTGTAACACAGGCTGTAATGTATTTTTATAATTTCACTTCCATTGACATTCCGAAGTTGAAAGTTAAATCGACAGCCGTTGCTCGTTAACGAAAACGAATCGAATAACAGGAAGAGGCTGGGCTGTTTCCTTGAACGACGTGCGGAGATACACATTAGTTTGCTATTTTACATTGTTCACCAGGGAGAAACGTCGGCGTAGCCAAGTATGTCAACCAGCGTTTCATAGGAAGAACAATGGTCGCAGCAGGCACAGTGTAAAGTGACGATATAACAGCTCACGGGGAACAAAAGCGATGCGGGTATACTTGTTTAAAACGCTTATGTCGATCTCTCGATTGTATTTCTGCCTCTCTTCCTCCCTGTCTTTTACCGTTCTACCGCGTTACCCCTCGCTGCAAAATTGATATTTGCATTCTCCCGGCTACAGCGAGGCTACCCCGTCTCTGTTCCAATTTTAGACATCGTATAAATCATTTCAACAGATAAATCTGCGCGTTTCCTCGAGCATGCCCGCTACTCCATAATGGACGTACAACGCGTTTAAACATCATTCCCACTGATTTTCGTAGCGGTGCAGAGAGTAGCGAATGCCCTGACAGATGTATTAATCGGTGTTAATTATCGTGCAGACGGCCACTCAAAATCACAACCAGCTAGTTTCGGTCCATTACGTTTTTTCCTCTATTCCGATAGATTACTCGAACGAATTGCAACGAATTTTCCCAATATTCAAAAATGATGAAAATGCCCACAGAAAAGCTGGGAAAAGTTTATTCGCTATTTTTTCAGTCCGCCCCGCCGAACTGTTAGGTATACGCTGCAATTTTGCAGAAATATGAGATTTCGTCGTTGCCGGCTGCTGAAATTCTGTTTTTATTTTCTGCACAGCAATGTCGGGAATCCGAGTAGCTGGTATGCTGACCGTCACACGAATACCATTAGATAATGGGCTTTTGAAGTGTAGACGGAACTGAAAACACGAGAAACGCGTTTGTCATAACCGTGGTGAATAGTTTTTCTGTAGCGTGGCGTTACGGCATTATCTCGCGTTTATGCTTTGATCAATGAATTCCATCTTTCTTTTGCCGTTTCGTGTTCAGAGCTATTCGCTGCAAGGATTGTAGAACGTCAAATAATCGAAGTTTAGCCGCGATGCTCGCCAATTTTCGTTCCACTTCGGTTTCCGTCTCATCTAAAGTCTCCTCCGTGCCGATCTACAGAGCAAATTGTAATCAGTGACTTAAGCAGATGTTTTTTTGGCTTCGGTCCCAGGTAATTGAGCCTCGCCGCTTCAATGGCCCGGTATTAACGGTTACGAACGGTCCACTATGAGAGCTCAAAAAATTGCACTGCTGGATAGAAGTTCGGGAACGCCCGATCGCCTGTAAAGTTCGCGAGGATTGTCGAACGGAAGTGAACGATAAAAAGTCGGAGCCTCGAAGATCATCGGAAATAATTTCAGGAACGAAGCTGAGATATTTCCATTGTTACGGCGCTTCGTGGAATCCAGAGCGCTCGACGCTATATCGGCAGTCGGTTTTGAGTTCCTAAGGACCATAGGGGTCCACGAAGGAACCTCGAGAGTTTGATGGCCGGGGACGTTCAGGGACCAGTTCGTTCGACTTGACTTTTATCATCCAGGTCAATCGGGCAAGCGTATTAAACGGTCGCTTTTCCGCCAGGGACCAAAATTAGGATTCTTCCTGTCTAATGGCATATGAAACGAAATGGTACAGGATCAAGGACGTTTTCTACCTGGTAATTGTCGATCGATGGCAATAACGTTTTGGTACTAGGAACGCTGTCGATATTTGGTTTAATGAACTTGAAGATAGTAGTTGGGCAAAAACGGCGGATTTTTCAAAACTGTTGAGGGGCTACTACCTCTAGTATGCTACATGGTTACTTCCACCATTCTGTCTTTCGTTTTGTAATGCGCAAGTTTGCAGTGTGATCGAATGATTAACGTGTGATTATAAAATTAGGGTGGGTTATAGGCAGAGTTGGACATTAACTAAATAAATAATTATTTAAGTAACGGATCACACAAAAGTTACTTTAACTTTAGATTATTTGACGAATAAAGATTTTTTTAGTCTCCGAATAAAGTTATTTTTTTTATTCGTCGAATAAAGTGATTTTTTTTATTCGAGCGTTTCAGCTTTAACTTTAACTTTATTCAACGTCGAATAAATAATGGTAACAATTGGGAGTTCTTCTGTGCTTGTAGCTCTTGGAATATTCAGGTGAAGTATTCATCGATATCAGCAGAATTTCATTTATCTTCAAAACTAACTGAATAACGTTATCATTTATAATGCTCTGAAACAGAATCTCTCGGACTTATTACACATGGGAACATGGGAGATACACTTTGAAACTCAATCTGTCGAATATACACACTGAAATTTAATCTTTTAAGGCTTCACATGGAAACATGATCTATTTCTGGAAGCCACGATTTATCTTTCCGTGGAAACCAAAAATCATAAATAGAATGATTCTCTACCGTGTTAATCGGAAAGGGCGTATCTGGCCAAATAGTGATTCTGAGATATATGACTTTTAGTATTTTGTGTTATGCCATCGGTATTTTATATAAATTCGATCAGATTAAATATTAAATCTGGATAAAACGGTATCTAAATATTTGTGACAAAACCGTAAAATATTTCATAAACTCCAAAGGAGACTTTGGTAGATACGCCCAAAATCAAGCATCGATTCAGTTTTAATGCAGATATGACTTTTTTATTTAATAGGTATGGATGCAGATAAACTATGCTTGTGCTTCCTGGTAACAATAACTTAATTTACGCAAAAGTTGCAAATACACTCCTAATTCACACGGCAGAGAATAATAACAGCAATAACAGTATTGTTTATTTAATGTTATTCCGTGCTTGTTATATCTCGCTCATTGCGGATAAATGTTCAATAATATCAATAATATCAAATATTGGTCGTCAAAATATTCTCTGTTTTCATTTCCATAGCCATGGGGTACGTAATTTTACTTCTGCTTTTAATTCCCCCGATGTGTTTATTCAAATGCGTTCTATAATTTGAATGCTTCAAAGTGTTTCAGTGAGCATTTTTCCGTGTACACATTTTGTAAGATTTCTGTATCTGTGCAGAGCTTCCCCAACAATATTTCAGCCTTAAAATTAACTTATTAAAAACATTCATAGCCGACAAGGTAATAAATAAAGATAAAGTAACGCCGTTCTGAACTGAATCTTAATTAATTAGACCGAGCGCTTGGAATCATTTTTCACGAATCCCTTGAAAACAGTTTTCTGCGATATCGAGATCTTTACAAACAAAGTTGAGGGAGATAGTCGAACGTAATTAATTCATTGAAAGCTCGACTTTGAAGTTTATCGGAAGCGAACTCGCTAGTCGAAATATAATATGGTTCGGGAAATTTCTTGAATCGTTACAAAGTCTGAAAATCGTTAAACTATCAGTAGCTATGTACTCGAGGAAAATGGAAGCTTCTTGTCTAGCTTGTAATCAAGGCTTCTTGTACTTTCGCACAGTTAAAATCAGCTTGTTACAAATTACATCTGCGTATAAACTACATTAATCTATCTTTCTGTGTTTCAGGTGAGTATCGATTTGGCTTTCTTACTGGCAGAGATACGACTACGTATGTAAGTGAAATTATTAGCGTTTTAAAGATCGTCCCTCATTTCTCTTCACCATCACTGTTGTTTTCGTCATGCCAACGTGCTTATGGTTATTTCAATCGGCAACAGCGAGCCACAAGTTCGCGTGCATAAACGATCGCGTTTAAATGAGACAGCGTATTCGATTTTAATTCGTGTCAATAGCAGTGCACTTGAATATGTAGGCTTCATCCTATTGTTACGATTTCTATGGTGTTAAATATGGTAATCTCACGCCAGTGTCGCGTATCATTTGAATAAGGTGATTTTTGCGAATTGCAGCTGAATCCTTTCGATAAAACCGTCTTGCTACTTACGTTTAATTGAAATTCAATCGAGACGCTTTGGGCGTGTAAATACCGTTAAGAGTTTTCCAGAAATGGTTATCCTCTTCCAACACCAAATTGGACACTAGTAAAGTCTCTTCCAAGTCAACTTTTAAAATGTTAAAAGCAACGCTGTCGATCGGATGTGTATTCTTTTAAATTTAAGTCAATGATTACGCGCGAGCAGTCAGTGACATTCATATGACTATTCGATGTAGCTCCTCACGGTACGTTGATGAATATAAATGGCGTATTAGCTGTACGATTTTAGGGCACTGAAGGGTCCTGAAGTCGATCGGTCGCAAAAATCTTGTAGGAACGTTCTATTTGTTGCGCATTCGAGCGTGAGTTCAACTCCTCTTCTGAGTAGACTTATATTTCTTCTGGTAAAAGTTATAAAATAGGTAGAAGTTGATGATTAGATTGATTATCGATACTGTGGCCGGTATCTTCGTTACTTGGCAGGATGGGAAGAACGATTGTGCGTTTTGCACCATTATCAGGATAAATTGTACCTGTTGTAGCAGTGAAAGAAATGCGTAAATGAATCTAGACTTTGAACTGGTGACAATAGGGAGAGTAACTCGAATAAGGGCAAAGAATTTAGGAGCATGCAATGGGGACCAATTAAAACATGCGTTTCTCGGTTAATTCTGTTGATTAAAGTTCAAATTCTGTTCCGTAAATAACTTGAATGTAACAAGTGATCATATTCTTTGACAGTCTACAAGATCTTCCAAATAATGGTAATTGTGAGTGATACATGCTCCTCAATTTTTTGATCCTTTTTCTTAGTTCACTCTGCAGACGCTTATAGTTTATCGCTGCTTACCATTTGTGTGATAGTTAACACGGGTTTGAATCGTGCCATCAGTTTCTGTGCATTCTCGCCGAACGCACTAAATAAATAATAAATGTACATGATAACGTGTACAGCACAGTTTACTAGAAGGGTGAAAGATGCCATTGCCACTGGAACGTATTTCGTCATGATCCAAGCTATCATCAGCGTCGACAGGTGATGGTAGAGGTGTAAAAACGATATTTGACTGTCCTTTTTCCTCAGCACGAATACCACCGTTTCGATCAGGTCGATCAGCTTCAGCATTGTCCCGAGCCACATTATGTAAGACAACTATAAAGCCGGACGAAATTAATAGTGAATATTAATGAATGCCCCAATTGCATTCAGTTGTATGAACGCTACTATGTAGCTTTGCACAAAACGCATTGATATTCGTGTTTAGCATTTTAATTTAGTAATGTTCTAATGAATGAACCTGGTCGAAACTCAAGCCTGATTAATTACTTCGAGTATGGCAATTATTGCTATAAGCCCATATAATGAATTTACTCATTGTCGACTCGTATTTAAAGTTTCGAGAATTAAAACAACAAAAATAAAAAATTTTGCCACTTAATTAGGTAATCTTTTAATTACTTTGAGGAGTGTATTGTAATAATGTCTGTACCTTGTATGCGTTAGGTCTGTAAGAATAATCCGGTAGTTCGCAGAACATTGATATCTCCGTAAACCAGCCTACGCTGATGAATTGCTGCACTATGTACCCATTGGCGAGGATTTGAAAGACGTCGTAACATTTCACGAAGGTAATCAAGTTGTACGGCTTTCGATCCTTCATGTGCTCTGGTCCACTTTTCAAAACGAAGTACAGATACAAGAACATGATAAGTGGAATGAGAACGGGCGATCCAATGAATGGCAAGTTGTTTGTCCGTGGATCTGAAATCACGATATGATCGATTAGAATCCCAATTCGGCTTTCACGTCCCCATTACATTTTCCGTCGAGCTAAAGACTTTTGTATTCCTCAGTCATACGGAAAACTCTTTCCTGCTAGTCGCGAGAGTGCCACCTTATTATAAAGGAGAAGTTTAATCTAAAAGTCGTTGGAGATTGCATCACCGGTGATTAATGGACTGTGATTGAACTACGATTACAACAATTTTCATTCATCGAGCTTTACATGGGAACAAGGGTCTCTGTACTTGTGGCAGTCACTCACCAGCATTTTGATTCCAGTAAAAATCGTAAACTTCCACGAAACTCATTATCGATAGTACGAAGAATTTAACGAAGACTTGGTCATCGGCGGCACTGGTATTACGCCTTTATGTTTATAACGAGTACCCGCTGCACAGAATGTTATACGCATAGAAGCGTACTAAACCGAACACGATTAATGTATTAACTTAAATGTTTCGTGACCGAGCCGAACCGAACGTATTTATAAAGGCCGTGTGCTGTATACAAGTCGAAAATTCGTGTCACGACACCCGCCGTTAATATGTACATTAATTTAAAGTGAGGAAAGCATTTAAGAAGTCATGAGAGATCACATAACCATTGTCTGAGGCGATGTCTGACGTTACGCGAGTGGGGCTCTAGTTACATTAAATATACTCTACGAATTTTATTTCCATGTACGATTACCCATTAACGACATACAATATTCATAAATTTGGCGATCAAATGTCAGATTTCCTACAAAAGTGATAATTTAGTCCAGGAAGTTATTAAAAAATCTGGTAGGTGTTTACGCGTTTGGTCATCCGGTCTGATTTTAAAACGCCTTGTTTATCAATGAACAACTACCGAGGAACGTTATCTATCTTTGCTGTTCAATATTATATTTTAGAAGCGCATTAATTTTATTGTAGTACAATAATGAAACTTGTTTGGGATGATTTTTTATGAACAGTAACATTCAAAGTTGTGAACTGGGGGATAAGATGTAAATCATATTTTTGTAGGAGTGTATTCAGTGAATTAAATAGATTCTCTAATACGATTCCAAACACATGATTTGCATCCAATATACGGAAATAGGCGACATCGTGGGAAACATCGCCACTAACTTTTTCGTTTACGATTACTCTCATTATTATTGCGTGCATCTTAATTTCTTACGATCGTGCCAGGCCTCGGTCATATTCAATGCTAATGGTGACAGGAATGTATAAATACTAACTCAATTTATGTATGAAGGATTGCGTAAATCGTTCAACTGTATAAACTTGTAACGAATTAAGTATAGATACCTTAAATTGTGTTTCCGTGTATTACGTACTTTTAATCGCTAAATGTTCACGTCAGGTAGTCCAAGCTTAAGTTCTTTTAAATATTTATATAGTTATTCTTTGGTCGAGGAGATAATATAACCATATTCAGGATGGAAGGCAGAAGGTTCACTGTCGAAAACCTGCCAGATTATTCAACAAAATTAATCCTCTTTACTAACTCCTGATGTGTCCTCAGTTTAGTTGATGGGAACCTAGAGGTCCACGAAAATGTAAAAAATCTAGGTAACTCGTCGATCCGGCTCGCTTGGAAGTAGTGTAGAGTTGGGCATTAACCGAATAAATTTTCGAATAAATAAATAAAAAATTATTCGTTACTCTCGAATAACTTGATTTTATTCGCAATTCTTATTTGAGATCATTCGAATTAAAGTTTATTCGAATAATGCCTAACTATGAAGTAGTGCAGTAATAAGATAATTCAGACTTCAGGATATATAGTCACCTCAAAAAGGATCCTTCAGATAAAAGTGTTTTTTCTTTCTCATGAAGATCTGTGTAAACACAAGTGTTTCCTAATATTTTCACCCATATATTCAGACAAAGGTAATGTAAAGCTGCACGTGCATTTTTTGAACTTCGTGATTCTCAAGGAATTATGCACTTTCGGTGAGTACATTATTCAAAGACGCATCAAACATCCATATCCAGGTTATCGATATCTGTAATTCTAAAGAAGCGGACTCTCTGACTCTGTAATTCTGAAATAACGAGGATATTTCGTAGGAGAGCAAACTTGGGTTTATCGATTATACTTTTTATAAATACTTTAACACTTTAACCATAACGTTCACGGTTTTAAAACGCAAATTCAAGCTTTGTGTTAGTTTGCTTATTAATAACGGCATTAACTCTTCTTATCGACTATACTGCCACTTGTATATAATATAAAATTTAACTTTCTACTCAGCGATGAATTCTTGGCTAAATTGGCCACTTCTACGGAAGTTGGTAGGAGCCACTAGGCAAAGAGTAGAACTCGGGCGAAGAAGTAATCGAGGAGTTACCTTGAGGTTCAGTCTGCGCCGCTCCCAGAGGAACATATTAAGTATCGCTGATTGAAGTAGTTCGGTCGATGGAAGCTGTCACGGGGGAATCGATAGCGGTCCCAACGTTTAGTTAGAAGTGTTCTTAAAACCGAAGAAAGCCTCGAACAGTAATGAAAAAAGTTCACCGTGTCCCGTTCAAGACTTCGTATAATCAAGAATTAATGCGCTGCAAGCACCGATGCTCTTCGTGACTCCATCTTCCTCCCCTCACATGAAGAATACAAATATTTATCCCCGCGTATCTCGTTATCCAATAGAAGATACATCCCCCGTATCACTTTCAAAGCCGCAAGATTCACCGCGAAGACAAACACACGGATCCCTGTACTGATCCATCGAATTTTAAATATTCAAGAGACCAAATCCAATATTGAGCTCCGATCTCCGGTTCTACGGCCGAGAGCCTCTTCCTTTGATCTTCGAAATTTCAGGCAACTCCCCAATATTTGATCTCGTGACAGGGCCCCCCTCCCTCGTCGGGTGCCGCCAGCGACGCAGCCAGGCAGTCTGAGTTAAAAGTTAAAAGAGGTAGGCTGGCCGACGAAGTAGTAGTAATCGAGCAGTTAAGGTGGCCGGCTGTTTCGAGCCCATGAAGTTGGCGGAGGGATGTATTAAGCATCGCTAATCGAGGTAGCTTAGTCGACGGAAGCTACCAGGAAGGTAGAGTGGTAACTCGGCTGGCGGGCGGCGTTCCGGTGGCCAACGGAGGGTTGGAGCCTCTCGCTAAGTGCTGCAATTTATTTTATTACCCTCCGCGTCTACGTTTGGAAACCTTCTCTGGCCACCTCCATTCGCGGCGAAAACACTGGGTCGGAACGTAATTTACACCGGCTGGATGGCCTGCACGATGGAAAGAGACACGGTGTATCGACACGGGCGAAAACCAGAGGGTCGTTCCCGTTCACTGTTGTTGACACTTCATTTCTGTCGGGGTTCCCAGCCGCCTCCGCTCCCGGCGAGGAGTCTGATCGGATTTTCCTTTCGATTGTCTTTTGATTTACGGGTATCGGGGCTCTCCGTTCAACCGTGGCGGAGGGGTCGCGCGTGATGGTCGTTGGAAAAAATGAGCATGAAAATGGAGTGGATCGAACGCGGTGATTTGAATGGGGAAACGAGGTCATCCCCGCGGATCGGGCTCTCGCGCGTGAGTCGCGATCATTGCTCTCCCAGTTTGGCGAACTCTTTCCGCCGGTACTCGAATCAATTTCATCCCGACGCCCGCCTCCAATAGTTGTCCCAAGACGGATTCCTCCGGAATTCCGCGTTCTTTCTGTGTTGCCACGCGACGGAAAATCCAGAAGGCTATAAACGATCGATGGTGCATCTGCGTCTAAGCTTTTAATTCCTCGATAGTGATTGACATTCGACACTCCTTCTATTGTCACGAGCCCGTCACTTCTGCCTTGTGAAATTCAGGGAGTAGGCTTTTCAATGCTCCCCAGATCGTGGAAACAAAATTTTTTCTGTCTCTATTGCAACCTAGGATTACAAATGAAAGCTTTCACTTCTAAAGCACGATTATTTCTGTTGACTAAGGTCGGAGTCAGATATATTGGCCGGTGAGTTTCGTGAGGGGTATTCTCCCATCGATGCTCTTTTTCTCAACGTTGTCTGACTTTCTCTCGTTCCATCTCGCTCTCACCTTCGCAGAACAAGAGTGAGCCAGAAGTGGTGGGGATAGCGCCAAACTTCTGACGTGTAGGCCAAACCGTGTTCTTAGCGTAGAAATATATACATCAGAATAGGTGTGCGTTAGTTCCGAAAAAATTCAGGAGTTTTATTAGTCAGGCCATTGATTCTTTCTCGATAGCTTTGTCTGGTATTGGTCTACGCATAGCTTCGTAACGCAAACAACTATTACGCTAAGAATAAATAACAGCGAAACGGCTAGGTTCACGTTACCACACCATACTCTTTGGGGGCCTTGCAACTTCAATTGACAAATCCACGATCGTCAGATGCTGGTGGCTGATTTCTCTCTGTTCGCGAAAACGAATTAACCGGTCAATATATTTGGCCCCGACCTTAATAATAAAATTTCGCCCCTTCTATTACCGCAACTGCGAGCATCAACGGTTTGTAAATGACAATCACGCGTGATTGTTGTTTCATGCGGAGGCAAACGTTTGTGGGAATTTACAGAAAAAACACGTAGCTTCAATTTCCGAGAGTTTTACGCGCACAAAACCAACCGTGTATTCGTGGTTTTCTGACAAAGGGTTACAAATATAACAGAAAAGTATACCGAATATTGTCCGGCCGTTTTACAGGGACCACTGGGAAAGCGTATACATATAACGGGGAATATTATATTTCATTCTGGACGATCGTTTTGCAAGCACGCGATCTGGTGTGCCGTGAAACTGCGTTTCGAGTTGCATAGAGGATAAAGTAGCGGAAGAGGAGGGGCGGGGGTTTTCCCGTGACAGAACAAGAACGTAGCGGGAGAAAGAAAAGGTGGGGTTCCGGCCGTAGGAACAGTTCGACTGCAATTCGTTGTAGGATTACTGCATTGCCCGGCGACACATGAAATAATTCTGCACGGTTAATATGAAATAAATCCGGCACGGTGACCGCCGTTTTCCGCTGGCGGGGCAAAGCTTAAACACAACTAAACGCGGTCGGGCACGGTTAAACACGGCTTGAGTTTGTTCGACAGTTAAACGCATCGCGAAGCTTTGCAGAATAATGCTGGCTGCCGCGTATTTGCTGCCGATAATTCGCGCGTTGCACTTCAACAACTTCCGGCCGGTTTCGACCGCGGCAGAAATTTTTAACGCGATTACCAACTCTGCGTCAGAATGTTATGGGCACCGTCTTCCATCGACTTTATCACCAGCGCGTGACCGCTTTGCCACATTTTCCAATCGATGGGCGCTTCAGTGTTCATTCGGTTGGATAATCGGACGCTACTCGTCTGTGATCATGAAAAGTAGAAATTAGAATGTAATATCCTTGGGATGTGAAACTTCTAGAGTCTCCTTCCCCCATAGATAGCTGTAGACGTAAATGTAAATTGGATTATTTGATTGTATTCGAAATTAACGAAACGTGGAGATCTCGTGCTTGCGTTGATTGTAACGTGGCTCGCATTTTCCAAAGCTAGAACCCCAGTTGCCTTAACGCCAGACCTTCTGTTGGCCGTTTCCTCCTTTTCGGTCTGTTTCCTTTAGGTATAGAAGGAAACGTGAACGTCGGCCGCAAATTGCAAGGAAGCATAACGGCAAATTAGACTTCGTAAATTCCGAGCTTCTATTATTTTTGTTATTTTCCCCCGGCTTTCCACGATACAGAGGAATTGCGCGTATTTCGCGTGGAGAATTCGCGGGGCCGAATTAGCGGCTGCTTTTCGCCGACGTTCAATATCTGCGCGTTCCACGATGTTCCAATATACCGTTCATCGGGCAGACAGTATCGGAGCATTGCGAGACGATTGTAAAAACAGCTGACGCGGAAGATGGCGTTGATTTAAATATAATGCGACGCGGGAAGCGACGCAGGAGACAGTAAAAATGGGAACATCAGCAGCGGCAGGAAATGAAATCGTTGTGTTCCTTTTCAAATGGTCCGGCTCTTTATTCCAAGCCGATCGAAACCCAAGGAATATCTGGACTCCGCTCGAGTTCCATGGAACTTGCAATAATTTGCGTCGCCCACGGTCCGTGAATGTGAAACAGCTTTCGAATCGATTGAAATCGTGCAGGATTGCCTAACAGTGGAAGGTGAAACGATTATCAAGCCCAATTGATTTCGAGAACGATTTCCCGAAAACGATTCGGTTCGCGGGTAATCCCAGGGCTCTGGTTGTCGAAGGTAACGAACAAGTGGTGCAAACGGTTCCACGCCGATATCGCGTGGTGTTCCAGAGCAGTTTGGCTAGTCGACACTGTTTTTAGTTTAGCCCTATTTCCCCCCTGTTCGCGATTATCTGTTTCCCTCTCATCGCTTGTCTCTCCCCGCCCCTCTTTGTCCCTGTGCCAGAGTGAGTCGCATTTGCAATTCAAAACTTAACGCACCCGATTTCTTAATGAAATAATTGAAAGGCAGGGTAGCGCCATCCGAGCAAACCTATCAATTACACGCTCGATTGATCCGAGAGGTTTGTATCGGAACGTCAGTTCCACTGTCCTAGATATAAGCAGGGGATGGAGTAATGGGAGCGGAGACGGGGCGAGCTTGGGAATGAGGGCCGAGTGGAAGGAGAGGAAAAGAAAGGAAGTGAAACAGGGGATCGCAGGGAGTGCGAATACGAGATAAAGCGGGTCAAATAAAAGAATTTCAAGGCTTCAAGGAAAAAATTGTGAAAATTCGGGTCGCAACGTACAAATTGAACAAACAAAAGCGATGGTGCGTGTAAACGAACAAAAGCGACTACATGATAGGAAAGGTTAAAGATCGACAGAAAAATATTACTGCTCTAACTGCAGATCTGTAGAACAAAAATAAAAGAAACAGCAATTCAAGCGTGACCGACGAATAAAATTGAATTCAAGCAAAGATCAACACAAAAGTTCAGGCGAGCAGAGCCTGTCTCCGGCTGCTAGCAATAAATAATACAAGTACGCGTCAAAAAGGGGGGCAAGAAAAAAATCGAAACATCGGGACAAGAATTCGAGGGCGCAAAGCCGCGACCAAAAAGGGGCACGTAAAAATCAACAAAGTGTCTACCGAACCAAAAAACCCCATTCCACGCTGTTGTCTCCGACTTTCAAAACGGCGGGGAGCAAATTGGGGCGAGGAGAAATGGGCAAAAATAATATAGTTTGGAATTCGGTGAACGACGCAAAGAATGAAATAACACGGGGAGCATTATGAAAGGGAGGAAGAATTGAGGTGGGATAGAGAGTGAGGGAGGGCGGCAAAGCTAGAGAGAGAGGGGGGAGGGAGAGGGAGGAGAGAGAATGGGTTGGAAGGATAGAGGAGGACGGAGGAACGGGGATCGTCGTGGCGTTTGCGCCTGGGGTTGTCGAGGACAGCGCGAAGAGGGTGTGCAAGGGTGATCGGCGTAGGTGGCGGTGCACGGAGGTGGGAGGACAGGGAAAGGCGTGGAATTGGTGGAGGCAGTCAGTGGCTCGCCGCGCGCCACAACGACCGTCGGATCTAGCCGTCGAGTTTTTCCACTTGTTACCAGTATCGTGTCCGATCCTCCCTATTGTTTCCATTTTCTCTTTCACCTGCCCGCCGTACCACGACTTGTCACCGTGATCCCCTTCCTCCGTTCGTCGCCAGGATGTAGAGGTTCGATCGCGGAACAACGTCCAACTCCACGCTCAGGATTGTGATCTGTGATCAAGTGCCTCCGGCTGTCGATTCGATCATGATATAGTGCACTGGGAAATTAATGCAATGGTTACAGTGTGAAATTAAACGTTTGCAAATGCAAGGTGTATCGTGTTTCGCAGACACCGCGCGTGCCACCGACAAGTGATAGGTATCTCTGCCGCCAGAGGATATTTTCGACCGTTTTGTGCGCAAGATTTCTGGACCACCATTCAATCTGGTGCGTCGCGACTTCACGGCCTGCCTCCGTAATTCTTACGACCGACGGAGTATAAATATTTTTTGCAGCCCGGTGAAATTCGCACGTAGTCTCATTAAAGTTATTTTTCTCGTACACGAGTACTGCGCTCTCATTTTCGAGCCTTCTCGCGGATCCTGGGGGAGGCACGAGGCTGTTTCGTGTGACCAAAACCGTAGCACGGCTTAATCCGAAACATTATAATTGCAAATTCGACCCGCCGCACTTTCGCGTGACCGTATTTTGAATACATTATACAAATTGAACGTTACGTAACTCTTTCTTACTTCCGCGGAATTTCATAACTTCGCCGCGTGGTCCTTTTCGACTTTCCATTATTAAAGTGCCTCGGCAACTTCTCCGGTCTGCCATCTATCCTAAGCGACGGACTTTCCGGACGTCGATCTTTTACGAGTCAGTACCGGTTCCGCCAGAAATATTCTGTGCCTCGAGTGCCATATCGCTGAATACCCACCGCGATAGAAGCCCACGTTCTTTACATACATCCATGCAATTTCTCCGCACGCAAAAAATATTTATATCCACGTCCGTTTGTGTCCAGTGTGACCCGCTGGCCGAACAGCCTGCAAAGAAAACTTCGCTTTTTGCACGCCTGCCCGGGATCCTGATTATCACTAGTGAATTTTGTGTCACGAACTCTAATCTGGATTAGCAGTATGCAATGATACGTGGAGTACTTGGCGGCTGGCGTGCACCGCATTTTCATCGGGCTCCACGTTCGTTCGGCGTGAAGATACGCGGACAATTAACCACCGTGCTCCAAATGCATGGATTAATTGGAGGCTGAATGGAACTGCCGGTCCGCCCGTCTGTCGGCAGACCAATATCCATTCAAGTTTTTCCGTGGATAGATCGACCGACGAACTCGGATAATGGTCTTTGGATAATACTCGCCAAGGAAACGGACGCTTTGTTGCGCCCGCGATGATTCGCCCGTTTCCCGCGTGATGAATTTCCTCGGTCTTCAAAGGAGGTAACGTACAGCGCCCCGTGAAAACAACGGCGGCGGAGGATTTTTCTTTTCTGTTCGTTCGTCGCCGCGCACAAAGGGTTTGTTACGGTTGTCGATCCCCTCGAGTACTGAAATCGCTGGCACTCCCGTGGAAACGAAAAATGTATTTTTTTTTTACATCTGCCCGTTAACTCGCGGCAGGCGAGGTTTCGGAGCGGTGCGAGGGAAAGAACGTGATTGCGGTGAACTCGCATAGCTTACAGGCGAGGGACAGGCGGGAGACGATTTTACGTAGACGCTTCTGGGACAGGTTAAAAATGAGTTTTCTGATGGGACTTTGAGGAACCATAGACCATTACTGAAGCCTGCGTTCTCATTACTTTATACCGTTTAAGGACATGGAACTCGAATTCCGCTGCCATGTCGGCACCACTTCTTCCAACTAGCGAATGTCCAAGTGACTAAAAGGCCGCGTAAATTCAGTGGCGGGCAAAGGATCTCATTACAATTTCACCGCGAAGACATATAAAAGATCCGCGGTGCTCGTGATTTCCGCTTGGCCTTCCTTGTAATATCCACGTTTAAATAGTCTGCACGAGGCAGAGGATAAGCAAGAACTTTAATTTCCGGGCAAGGAGTCGCAGCGTTAAGTAAATCCGCCCCGCCTGTACCGTACCAGGAAGGAAATAACAAAGTCCTCTGGCCTTCCTCCCTTCCCATTCCGACGACAGTCTCATTGAACGTTAAACAAAGGGGTATTTGTACGCTGTTCTTCCCGTCTAAAACTTATCGAAGCCGGAAAGAAAACGCAGTTAGGAGAATTTTCAACCAACCGCTTTTGTCCGTTTCTCTCCCTGTTTCCCTGTTGCTCGGTCGTTCCCCGGTCTCCTTCGTCGTCGTTCTCAAATAATTCTCTTCCTCCGTCGCCTCCTTCTCCTCCCTCCCTTCAGCCCCGGCATAGCTCAGCTCCCGCTTCAAAAGCAGAGTTCGCGGAACGCGCGCTAAGCAGCAGCTTTCATTTCCTGTCTAGAAGAATCGTGACGTGTCGAGTAATGAAAATGCGGCTGCGGTTGAGGTGATACTCGTGACGAGCAACCGACGCGGAAAGTAACGAGAACCGAGCGTATATCATCGAAGGAACCCAATTTCTTTGTCCCTCCGTTCCTACTTATCGCTCTTCTACTTCTTCTTCTTTTTTTTTCTGCGTTCGTTGGCACGGATTTTCGCATTAGAAACTCCGCCAGGATGTTTGCTGACTTGGTTTCTTCAAAATATAGTTCCAACTTCTTCGTGCTCCGAATAATGAATCTTGAAATTAAGGAATTATGATCACAGTATGCTCGCCTAAAAGCAATTTCTCCGCTCTTGGAGAAAACTTGCTGCTTACTGTGAGTGGCGTTTATTTTGTAAATCTTCTGTAATCATCATACTCATTAGGGGAATAACTTCTCTTCGCGAATGAATGAACCGTTTGAAGATTCAGGAGAAATCGGTAAACCTGTAATATTCCGAAATTAGTTCGTACGACGACTGTGCTAAAGCTCTCGCATTAAGAAGTCATCCCGGCATCGCGTGGTACCTTTAAATACCGTATCACCTGTTGAAACGTTTCAACCCGTTCTATCCGCAATCTGAAATCCCCTTTATTACTTTATCGCCAATCGCGCTGAACTAGAAACGCGACGACAGACGTTGCTTAAAATATTTACGAAGCCACTCGTCGTTCCGTCGACGAATCAGTGTCTCCGTGTTTCCAGTGCTGTCCCCAATCAAAACCACCACCCGATTCCCGTCACGATCCATCGGACGAAACGATTCTGCGACAGGGATTGCTCGTTACCGGTTCTTTTGCGTCGAAATTCGTCACGAAACACCGATAGACGTTCTCGTGATACCCTTGTCGTCGGAGAAAGATGTACTTTGCGAGAAAAAGACAGAGAAAATGCGAAACAAATACGTACTTACAGACCCTGTGTTCACATCGATTCTTCGTTCTACTTGCCAAACAAAAATTGTCTCTCTTTGAGATGATTCAACTTTCACCACTGCATCAAAAGTATTAATAAAATTTATCGTTGGGGATGAGGCGCGTTTATTTAATTTTTTCAGTCTCACGTGTTATAACAAATATCCATTTCTGTTGCGCTGGTTCGAGCGAACCGATTCCACGGGCTAGTGTAACGACTTTTATGGGCAACTCTCGGAAGAACGATCAACGAGATAAATTGTCGACGCTCACGGTAAAAAATCGAAAGAAAGCGACGCCAACGTGGCAGAGCTGGGTGCGGTGGCGGGCATCGCGGACCACGCGAGTTGAGAAAAGTTGAAGGCAGATATTACGCGGCCGTGAAAAACGAGCGGCACATAAAACAAGTATCATCCTACTTTCTTGCGTCCCATCACACACGAAGACCACGGACACCACTTAATAAAAATGGTGAAAGCTTGTGATACACACCGTGGCTCCTTTCAGCGAAATGTCTTTAGATTCTCTTCTAATGTTTTCCAGCGAATTACAGGATTACTTACTCGAATCTCGGTTTACAAGATGTCGGTTCAAGTCTTGATAAATGAAGCGAAGTGTTTGCGGGTTGCAGTAGCAGTCGAGAGTAGGAACTATATAGTTCGTTTGGATTTAGAATTTCATCAAACATGAAAAATATAATACACGAATGAAAAGTTTTCAAACAGATCCCTGAAGCTTTGTGCCAAATGTGAATGTATTCATCAGTTGCTAGGTTCTCGAAGTTCAGGAGTCAAGCGTGACAAATCATTTATAATCTGGGACACCGAAATGTTCGGCGCGTTGCCGGATGCAAATGTGCACAATACGCCCTACGGCGTGGTTCGCCGTTAAATCTCGTCAAGAAGTAATTAACGGTCGCAATAAGGGAATATGACTCGTTTTCGTACCTACACCTTGACAGAGTGTTCAGCAAAGTCGAGTTTCAAAAGCTGCATTCGTAAACATTTTTGGGAGGTGGGTCAGCGGTGTTTACCGCTACACGCAGTCATGAATCTCGCTGATTTATAGCAGTTCGTGAGTAATCCTGCTTAACTGCAGGATCAAATTGCCCATCGGGGTAGAAAATCAACAGAGAAACGTTGAAGGTGGAACACGTAGTCAGAATTGCTTCCATATATTTGTAAATAATAATTCTAATAAAAGTTTGTCTAGCCAAACATGGAATAGTAGCAAGGAAACCACGTAACGCACTATAAAACCGTTTGACCGTGTCTAAATAGTTGTGAAAATGTGAAAATCACGTCCGGTGTTCTTCTAACGAAAACGATTTCTTGCCGGAATAAAAATGATTTTCAAACTATCTGTAAAAAAGTTCGATCAACACAGGTTTTCTGTGACGAGGACAATATTTGTTGAAACGAAAAGCGTGCGCCGTATTCGGATTTCTTACGAAGCATGGTGATACGGCACGAATAATGGAAATCGTTTGAGAATTGATGGAGAAGAGAGGATACACAGCAGGTTGCAAATAAACGGTTCCCTGGAAAATTCGTAGTTGAAAGTTCGATTGGAATCGTAGCTTCCGATTGATTTTTCGGATCGCACAGTTGGTCTTCTGATTAGTTATTTGTTGAATAAACGTCGACTCGCCGTTCCGAATTTGACTTTGTCTGAAACGGTCACGTCAAAGCTCGCAGAATCACCATTCTATTTCATTTTACAACCACGCTCGAATAAATCGACGTTTGCGAAGAGAGTCGGGCTTATCTAGATGAAACACTGCGATTTTAAATCTAACACGAAAAAGTTCGCTGTACTTTCGGTCAAATAAATCTTTGGCCATGCGCCCGTTGCAATATTCGCCGGAACAAAGCACCCTGCTGAAGATGCGCTTAACGAATACGTCACACGTCCCTTAATTATCCCCATAAATCATTGCGTTACATCCATGAAGCAAGTTATCTTTCGACGACTAGGCCCGCAGATATTAGCGATACCGTGCAGATATAATTTCTAATTACACATTCCCTGGCCGGCGATTACTTGACTTGCAAACTGCCTGGAACCGAGCGAAATCAATTTCCAAATATCCAGGCCGTACGCTGACTCTACGGGATCAAATAATCGACTATTATAATCAGAGTCGTAATAACGTAATAACTGAATCGTATGGTAATTACCGCGCTGAATCGATTACTGTGGCCACATCTGCATGGGAATCCTATTAAAAAGTCCAGTCCCTTTCGATCGGGCCAGATGAAGTCGATTAAGCGTGATTCCTGATGAAAGGATGTTCAAAAGCACGCGGGGCAGTGGGGCGCGCCCGTCTTTAAGAGCGTAAGGCTACACGGAGGATTTGCATATCTGTGAATATCGACTGCGGTTCGCGTGGATGCGCGTTTGCGGTCTACCACTGAATGGAGTTAGACTCGAGATGTATATACCTGCACTTGTGCGCAGTGTATTTCTGCGTACGTGTGTACATATAAAGATTAACCGTCGGAGATACCTGGGGGCAGACTGAAATTGAAATGTGGGTAACGGGAATCGCTGAGAAGTAAATACACTGGATCGTCCATTAAGGCGTTGCGTGACCAATGAAATTTCCCACGGTCGCTGAAGCCGGCTGCTCCCATAGTCCCCCGTTGATGCATTTCATCCTGAAAGGTGGTACACTCGCATTGATTCTATGTATTGGCATGGAAACGTTCCGCCCGGAAGTTTGCTTGTTACGCCGAGAATTCGCCGGTATCCAGATACATTTGTAATATTACACCGTTAAACAGCTAACAGTTGGAGCACCCTGATGCAATTGGCGTTCGCGGGGGATTCGATTTCGCGAAATTTATGCAGATCAATAACGACCAATTTACTGATACGTTGCACGTCTTGCAGTCGTCATGACTTCGCGGGATGGTGGTTGGTAACCACCACAGATCTCTCACAGTATGTAATGGTAATTCTGGCTACTTCTACCATTTGTCTCCGCACTGTCTGAGTTATACTACTGGCCCGGCTGCGCGCGCAATTATACTACTGGTCTGATCAGTGCTGGGGTTAATCTACTTACAGTCGAGTCCGTCTATGTTTTTAAGAATGTATGACTGTAATTCGCCATGTTCTTTTAAGTTAAATATAGCTTAAAACGAGATTGCTTCTCGAGAAATAAACGCTCCTACCAATTTGCAGGGCTGAAAAATCGTACACCTTGATAAACCCTTCGCTGCGAACTCGTAGTAACGTGTTTACTCTTCACTGTTCGTCATCTAATTTGCTCAGAATTTTCCATTAACATGCAAGAGGGAGAGTTTAGTACGCTTAAGGGAGGCAGCGAGAGCGAGGTGGAAAATTTGCGTGTCCACGAAAGCGGGAAGTGCGATAGTCCCTGGAGGACAACGCGAAATTGAGAATGTCAGCGGAGTATCTCTTCCGACCGCCGTTCCTCTTGAAGAAGATCGAGTTAAGCTAGTCTGTACGCCGTGGCTATTGTAATCAGACGCGACATTCCAGCTAGAATAATTACAGTCGACGTCCCCTCTTCCCGGAGCGGGTGGAACTCGAGAGTTCGAATTTGCAAATCTCAGTGTGGCTCTCCTGTTCTTCTTTCGCCTCTACTTCTGCCGCAGACCTCCCCCTCACCCCACCCTCTCGTTTCCTGTGAAATTTGTCGAATTAACTTTGCAAATTTGTTCCCACTTCCTCTAACATTCGTCTCGCGTTCTACTAACTACCAAAATTAAAGTCCGCCGAGGAAGCAGCACGGAGATGGATGCTGAATTTTTGACTCCCCGAACTAATTTGCGTTTAATGTCGTAGACAGCATCTCAAGCAAAACGTAACAAGTGTACTTCGTTAGTAATTAATCGTAAGTAAAAGCTGCAAGTACAAGCAAAGATCATGTCAACGTTCCGTTTGAAAGTTTTTTTTTCCGTATTTCCCATCTTGCAATGTAATTGGAAAGGAAGAGGAAATATTTGTGTAGGATATTAAATAATCCCTTTAGTTGAAAGTTTTATTTCGAAGTTACGGATTATTAGTTTAGTCGCGATAATTAATTGCAGAATCTTTCCTCTCAACGTTTTCGTTTCAGATAAGATTTCCTACGTTTCGTTTTATCGCGCTAATGGTAATGTAACGCGATGAAATCACTGGGATGCTGGTACTTTATCCGCGATTGCGTTATTCTGCAATGGAAACTTCTTATATTCCTTCGTTGCAATTCGATTGCGCAGTCAGCCAATTAATGCTAATTTTTACTGAACGCGCCGTGGACAGTTAACGAACTCGACGGAATGGTTTGCATTATTTAATGGAGTGGCAATGCTGGTTTCCGATGGTAGAAAGTTACCAGAGCTTTGTTTTCGCCGAGGATTTCACTGGCAAACACGATTAACGTGATAATTCAGGGACATGGATGTTTAACGGGACAGTCACAGATTAATTAGTCATTAGTATTCTATAAACGGTACCCGCTTTATTGATTACATGAAATCCAAGTTTCACGAAGAATAATATAGCAATTAGTTCCTTTAACGATGATTACTACACATGCAATTACACACTTAGCAAATTGCACATTTTACCCATCATCGTTTACTCGATACGACAGCTGTCGTTACCCAGCGAAGTCTCAGAAGAAAATTTCATTCGCTGGAGCAGGAATTTTCTAACTGGGCCGAGCATGAACAAATTCTCCCGGGAAAAATTTGAAACTCGCTGCGAAGCTACGGGTGTAACTACATAAGGAATCTCCATCTTCTCCTAACTTCGAAATATACGAGCAACGAAGGTGCGCGCAAAGTACAGACAGACTTAAACGCCCCCTGCGTCGCGGCAGTTTCTAAACAGTATTGGAAGGTTCATTAAAGTATGCCGGCGTATGAGTAACTACAATCGAGTCGCCATGGAACTTCTTGAAGAAACTTCGCCGTAACTGGAGGGAGGGGATAAACACGTCCCCCGGATGAAAGTTTCGCTACAATAATCGCGAAAAAGTATCGACAAGTATAATTTCTGACCGTTACGTTGCGCTTTCTGAAGTTGAGGATTTATTATGTAGCCATGCTCATGAATACATAGAGAAAAGCATCAAGCATACAATCCCACACTGTTAACGCAAACCACACACAACTACGAGACAGGCAAGTAGTACAATCCCGCACGCGGTCAGGCGAGTAGTACACCCGCGTATGCAGTCAGACATGTACGACTAGATCAACTAAACTCCACCAAAAACCGTTTGCAAAAATGTTGCATTAAAATGGCAGGTCGCTGGATTCTGCAAATAAACGAAAGTAATAAATATGTTTCCCTAGGGCATGAACTTCGATATCTGCCGAAATCTCGCCACTGTTCCGAAAAAATCGGATTCCAGGCGATTGTTCCAGTACCGCGCAGTTGTATCGCGATTTCCTTCGCAAATTGAACGGCGCCGGGTTCGTCGGAGCGGAAGTTCGACTCGGTAAACCCGCAATTCCGAAGCGTTTCACTTGGTGTGTTTCGTAGGGTATGCGGTAACATGCGCTGTGCATTGTCAGGAATATCAGTGCGCCCTCTCCGACGGGATTTTGGACGTTCCTTTGGGATGAGACGTGATCGCATGAGCGAGTCGGCGGTCGAGCTGCTGGCTGAAACGGGGCCTTATGCAGCCGACTAGAATAAACGCGGATGCTTGTGCTGACTGTGTCTAACCGGAAGTCCAGAAAGAACATGTACGTCGGCCTAGAACTTGTAATACCGGAGAATTCTTACGAAAAATGTATCAAAATGAAACGTGCCAGTGGCTAGTGAAATTACTGACAACTGTTTAAGGGCACCCTCCCATCAAATCACTCCAGGAATAGGTCATTTTTAGGACTTTATTTAAGAAAATAGTAAATGTCATAGTGGTAAAAAATATTTTAGGCTCTATTTGTACGTCTTTAAAGATAATAATCTATTTCTTTTTTAAATTTTATCTAATACTGCTAACCTTCGCAGTTTTTAAAAAACGTGTTTTGAGAAAAACCCGTTTAAAGTTTAACTATTTTAGATACGAACGGGTGACTTTTATACCTATTCGTAGACTCTACATCGCTATGAATTTTGACGCCAAATTTGAACTGAGCATTCTTCAGATCATGTACTACCCAAACATATATAAAATAATAAAATTGATTTTTTGGAAAATTTTGATGAGAAGGGTACCCTTAAGTACAGTACTTCAACGAAGCACAGTCGTCAACATATGTAAAATGGGCAAGCTTAACTATTAAGTAATAGCCAACACTGACAAAAGTTTGAGGATCCTAAATGCTATGAATTATTTTCACTCCGTTCAATGTCACTCTATTACGTGTCTGCATTAAACATTAAACGTTCTCATTCCGATGAATTAATGTAATTCCAGTGGAACGTAAACGTGCACAGGCCAGACTTCCTTCCGCCGCATTGCAGAGCGCAATTTAGAGAAGCTCGCGGTATTTCGAAGTCTGGCGCACACCGCCTCTCGACAACAACTCGCGGATGCGAAGGACATTCCTCTCTCGGTGTCTCTGGAATACAGAAGGCACCCTTTTTTATTTTCAACCCCCTTTCATCTTCATTCTCCTTCCCGACGCTCCTTTATTCCCTTGACCCGGCATGCTCGAACGAAATTCAGCGCCTCCACGATTTTCCCCCAGATTTGTGTTTCTGCTCCGAACGCACCCCACCGAACAAGTCTCTCTTGGGTATATCGAACGGCGCGGGTCGAATGTTATTAAACTTTCAAGGAAATTGGATGACCGTTGTTGTTCGTGCCATCTGCGAGACACTCTTACATTACCCCCCTTTCGTTTTAATTAAATTCATATTTCTAAAACTGTCTACCCTGGAAACTCCTGTTTCTTCGAAATTTGTATATATATGGAAACATTTTTTTATTCGATATCGCTATCATACTTTAAACACACCTAAAATAGTGTTCTGAATCCTACGATCAAATGAATTCAGCTCTGATGACTCTCGAAACGATGGTTTCTCATCATTTCATCCCACTGGCACAGTTTCCTCGCAAGAAAAGAAATTACATATTCCTATCAGCCAGAGCGATTTATCAATCTTGAGATAATTGACGCTGTATTTTCCAGAAGCCGAGAGGTAAACAGGGAGGTATAAATTCCTCAGGTTTCGGTAATTGGCGCGCTGGGTGATTCATTAGTTTCCCAGGGGTAGACAGTTCGAAGTCTACCAAGACATCTCAATCCTGTTTGGGAACACGGTGGAACATGGCCGTTCTCGCGTTTCAATTACGAATCAGATCTATTCGAGCGGATCGTATCGCATTGTCAAGCATCGCCATGCATTCCGCTCGATACAAAGTGTCCGTTGGATACGTATTCGTCGCGGAAATACCCGAATCCCCCGATGGTATCCGGCCATTAGCGACTCGTATGACCCATGCAGCCGGTTGAGCATAGTTTATATCGTCGAGTGGCGACAGTCGATAGGGGTTTCTACCGAAGATCTTCGACACGAAATGCGTTTCAAGCGTAGCAGCCACCATCGACGCCCCATCGAGTCGTCGAATTCCACGCTGCAACGGGTCGAAACATAAAAACAAGCTATACGAACGAACCACGACACACACACTGTGCCACATCGAATCGAACACTCGACTTTGCATATTGCACGCCGCATTTACCGCGCTGAAAACTGCTGGCGAGAATCTTATGAAGCGCAGCTGGCTCGAGTACCGTGCAATCGAATAGTTTACGAGCGGACAGGGGCATGCATATTGGGAGCCACAACGCGAGAACAAGTGGAGAAAGAACAGAGAAGTTCTACCAAAAGTTTCTCGGTTCGAGTTAGCGCGACAAGTTTCAAGGAGGTGTCGAATTGATCGTCACGCATCGATTCACTGCTCAATTATTTGATATACTGTATGTCATTTGAAAAGCGGATTTTAAAGAGGAGTTGAGGATGGTACATCAACTAGAAATTTATACAAGTGCTCCAATTTGCAGATATTAGAATCATAATTAAATCACAGGCGTAGAATAAAGCTCTTAACGCGAGATATTCTATCCCGCTGCTTGTAGCGCGTGAAGAGTACTGCAGGACTCGATGATGAGTTTTTGCCGGCGGAGTTGTCGAAGTTGAGTTTCTCGCGGGATATTTCGTGTATAAACTATGAATTCCGAGAGAGTGGCCGGGGAAGGCAGGGTACAAAGGAGGCATGGAACGGTAGCGGAGTGCTTTATAGAAAATGGAATGATAAGGAGGAGGTCGTCTTAATCCCCTCCTCCGCCAGGGAAATTTCATTCTCTTAAGAAACTCGCCTCGGTGAATGGAATATGAAAATTCGCGCAATGAAGCGTCGTAGGTTAAACCGTGTCCATTAATTATTTTTCGCTTCCTCGTTCTCACGGAACCGTGGGGAGCGACGAAGCAACCGGGGCCGTGTCGCTTGACGCAGCGCGTTCGCACATAATATTAATAAATAATTTCCGGTCGACGATCCACGCGAGAACGTTCCTCGGTGATTATGAGAATGTGGACAAACGACGAGTTGCAGCCGCAATATTCCATGAATAAATCATCGCGTTTAGCACCACATTGAATTGGCCATAAATCCAAAATATGCCCGCGCTATGTGAAGCATTAAATTAAATCGAATCGCTGATTTAATCAGCGAATGATCCCTACCGGGACTCGCGTTGCGTCTCCGATTATTCCTATGTTAACGCGCTCCGTCAGGACCCACCGTTGCGGAACGATATGGCGCATGAAAACGAAAAAAGAAAACTTCCTGCCAGGGTCTCTAATTTTCCTTTACGCCAATAGGAGGCGTTCCCGCGAGGAGAGTAGTAAAAGAGTTCCTAGTAGTGGTGAAACACTTCCCTTTTCTGTAAATATATTCCACGAGGATAAGAGACGTCACCTAGGCCACGATGACTCTTATTAAATTTTTACGCCTTCCCTCGCTACCGCGCGCCCTCCCCGACCGCTAATAAAGCCTGAATTAGGCTTCACTGTTCTCTACTTAGCTCTGTGCAATTTAGATTACGCTTTCAAAGCGGCGATAAAAAGTTAGGCCACGAGCTTACTGCCTCTCCGCTCCCATCACGGCAAATACATTTACAGTGGCAGTAAAGATGTACCTAGTTGTTATTATTATTATTTTTATGCCCTAAACGCGTGGAATGACCTGGACTTTTTTTTTTGATTACGTGAAACGGAGATACTTTTAACGGCCTCGTAAACCATCGCGTAACCTCGGTTCGCAACGTACATAAAACCGTTCGCGCGTGAAACACGATATTGTGAAAAGTTTGCGATATCGTTAGAAATAGTGGCACTTTAGCGTGTCACTCAATGAAGAACTTGAAACGATCTGCCGAACTTGATCGTTTTCGTACGAGCGATAATCGAAATGCACGCTACATGTACACTCCTCTTCAGGTGCATAAGCCTCTTCGTCCACGTTTACGAAACGAATGGGCCGACCAATGAATGGACATGGCAGCGCATCGAGGCATTTCGACCGATAACACCGGTCATTCCACTTGGAAACTTCAGGATCCATTATACAGGCATTATCGTTCCCCTCCGTTATGCTCGTCGCGGGTAGTCTACGAAGAAGGAACAGAAGGGAGTAATGTGATTTACGTTTCCACTTCTCAACAGACCGGGACTAATGTCGCGTCTTCGAGGCGGTGGCGTCACACACTCGCGCGTGCCCTGATGGCGGGGTCTCGTGGAAAATTGGCCGGAGAAGGATTGAACGATATTTCTTCGGTCTGGATGCTGAAATGGAGCATATCCGAGTTCCCAACGACGAGTCTAGGTCCTCTTTTATCCCTTCCCATTTATTTCGCGACATTCTGTGATAAAATGATGTCGAGTCGCATTTCCTTGGCTTTTCATCCCGTGATCACTCGATACTCCAGTGTCGGCATCGAGTGAGCCGTGTTTACTTCAGTAGTCACAAATTTGTCAAATATCAACGAAAATCTACTTATCGCGCCATTCTTTCGAGAACATGCTTTCTGATACCGCGTTCAATGTCTTCGTGCTTCCCTCATATCAGCTTCGAAAGCCATCCAGCCTCCAGAGCTATAGTGTTGGTATTTTCAGTGAGTTATTCAATATTGATCTTTCCGATGTCGTGACGCCGGATGCGGGCGCCGTGGACGTTCACTTTGACGACCGCAGAATGTCCACCAACGTGTCTCTGAACGGTCTGAGATTCTGCGCTGGGGTATTTACCCTGGTAATTAACAGAGGACCAAGCGAAGAGGCCGAGTAAAGGTTTCGTCCGGAGAGAGAATCGTCGATTCGCCGTGTTGCTTTAGAATCGTCGAAGCCCCGAGCATTCGGCCTTATCCTTACGGATCAACGTTCAAGAGCAATAAACTCTCTAACGTCTCTATAGCCCCGCGCTGGAAAACAGATTTCGTGAAAGCGTCATTGAATCGTAGTTTCATTTAAGCGCACGCATAATTAAAGGTTCGTTTTCATGCGAAAGATGTGCTTACCTTGTATTTAGATCTTCACGTGCGTAATACTCGCGGTGCTTTGCAGCAGAGTTATTAACGCAAAAAACGCCGCTCCTATAAAGGACTGTATCGGGCGATGGCCTGAATGCGAGCAACAGTTTTAATTAAACTTTATCACAAAGTTATGAATACTAATTAGAATTTTTAAGGAGTCTTAATTACGCTCCTAAATGGAATTCGATGCCATTGTCGCCGTTATCTTTGTATAAACGTCGTCAGCACCGCCCTCTTCGTGTCCTCCTACGGTGTACCAAGGGTCAATTGAGGGTTCAGTGCCGTAGACAGCATCGAAGAACCCTAGTTGGTCGTCTAAGAGGGAATTAATTAACTACTGAGTGGCCGCTCGTATCTCCTCGATTCTAAGAGGGCACCGACCATCGTCATTTCGGATTGTTCTTGGTAAATCTCCTCGAGTCAACTTCATCGAAGAGGACCACGCTGTCGATCTTTTCGACGAGGGACAGCTGCCTCGGATAATGTACCTTAACGCAACTGAGTTTAACCATACCCCAAACTTTTCACACAGCACACTTGAAATCGGCTTTTCGATAATGATCGTATCTCGAAAGGATGTTTCATCGTTGTCAAGATTCTTTTAACTCATTCATGCCCGTTCATGCGTAAAATATTGAATAGGGGTCAAGTGCGCTTCAATCCAAATGCGTTGAAATTCAATTACACGCGATATACTTGAGTAATCAGCGTGTAGGTTTCCAATTAAACTGAAGTATGCTTTTCTGAAGTCTGAACTGAGTTTTCCCCCAAGCAGTGCGCCTGCAAGTGTTCCATTTACTTCGGAACAATCATCTCGATAATATACTAGCGTGGCGCAGAAATTTCGTCAGCGTTTCCGTGGGAGAAACCCTTCGTTCACGAGTCACGTCAATCAGGGTGCAACGCTGGAAGACAATTAGCCGTGGATCTGATGATGATTTCGTACAGTTATTCTAGCAATTAGGGAACGTGAAGGGACAGCAGGATAGACGCCGATGGATGGAGTTGCTTTTGCTCATATCCTGACCTATGAGATCATTTTGGTAGTAATCAGGATGAATCTGCTTGGATTCGTTAGCAATCCTCGCGAACGAAACTGAGACGTATACGTAATCCCGACTAAAATTGGGATGCACACAATGTAGAGTAATGTTACAATTATTTTTAACACACAGAGGGAACAAATAACAGAAAAAACATCATCGTTTTCTGTGTTAAAATGTACAGCGAGTAGTATGGGCCAGTGCTTCGCCAGACCAGACCGTAACCCAATTTTTCCTGACGGTGCACTATAATATCGTTCTTTCCTCACGTTCCATTAATATTTTAATACAGAGCAAATCTAATACTCCCCGGGGACAGAAGCATAATGCAACCGAGACAAAAGCCGCGAATTTATTACGACATTGTTTTAAACTTACTTTTCTGGAGTCTAAGAATGTGTACAGCGAAGAGGATACGATGCATCACTTAGCCGGATGTCCTGTGCTCCCACAGTGTCTTTTTCACTCTTTGTAACTCTTTTTGCGGTACAGAGAGAGACTATCTCCTCTTCTTTCTCTCTTTCTCTGGATCTCACTGCTCTTCCCCACTGCGTTATGTTATTGTACATATTTCTATCCACTTTACTGTGTGTACTTCAGCTCCTCTGCTGCCCTGTTGCCAAAAGTTGTGAGAATTAAAGCAAAGTTTAGGACGCTTCGATGTATTTATACCCCAAGCACATAGCCGTCTGCCATCGTTGTCGGCCTGGAGTACCTCTGACCCACGCAGTCGCTCGGTAAACAAGACCAACGTCAAAGATGCGGTCGCACATTTCGTTTATTTTTATGCCCTGCGAAAACATGTACCTTGTATTCTACCCGCGGGACGCATCACTTGGTTTCGTTTCGGCAAACAAATGGGTTCAGACATTCCTTTTGGCTGTTTTTGCTATTGCTGCTAGAATGAACATTGTTTACTACTCAGCTGTAGAAACGCACCAAATGATTCCTTATGGCTACCAGAAATTATCTGCAAATAGGGATGGCGTCAGATGCTGACGAACTTACTTTGACGATTTCCAGAAGTAAGTAAGGCTGATCCTCGACGTTTCCAAGTTACTAATTACGGATTAGATGAGATGAGAATAAACACGCGTGACGTACAGTGACGGAAAACAGCGTTCAGGAAGGGCGGACAAGTCGGAGCGTGGTAAAGACAGAATGTAGGGACAAGCAATCGAGCAGTCCCTGTAATTAATTGGCTTGCCTGTCGAGCCGCACGTCCTATTCCAGAATGATATAAGAGTTAATTCTGCGGAGTGCAGTTGATATTCAGCCATCAGTCTGGCGGATTGCGTTCCACGCTATCTCAGCCTCGTCAACCGCGTTCGATGCACGTAACACGGGGCATCGTTCTCCATTTCGCACTCTAGTTAACCGACGGCCATGGCCGTGCACACACGCGGCCACAAATAAAACCCGGCTCTTTATGCGCGCGTAACTTTTGCCCGGTCCGTTTAGCGCAACCGTAACTTACGTTGCTCGCGGACTCTGACAGAAATACGAGGCCCACGGATGAAAGGCTGATTTTAAACGGCGTTCCTTTTCGCGGTTCAAGTGGCCCACGAGGACCATTCTTCGGATGATTCGTGAACGAGATCTCGAGTCTTTGTATCGCGCACAGTTACAGTCATTGGTGTATTCAGAACAGTTTTGTAATACAAACTGTAATTTAGGATATTTTTCACACACCTATGTCGACAATAGGCTGTGATGCATAATGTAGATTGAGAATAGCGTGGGATTCCCGCGTTGGAGGAAGCAAATGTGAAATGAAAGAGCATCAATAGGATGACCTGCGATTCTCATTAATAATGCAAGACCTTTTGTCTCACACACGTACACATTGCCATCCTCGGGACTAGCAGTGGTGGAGTATGAATTAAATATCCTCGTCATGCTGCCCATCGGTTTTCAATTACGAAGAGGGCGGTTATGACGACGAGAGGATTCGGTTTATCCTAGAACACGTTCCAGAGGATCCTCAATTTTTTTATTTGCCGTCAAATCATCTCTGCATTTTGCATTTGACTCTGTTTGTTCAACTGCTCCCAGTCCCTCTGGCTTGAAGGAAAACAACGCTTGTTTATGTAATAGTCTACCATACTTACCGCGAGCGAATAGATCAGCGCACATACACGATCAACACAAGTCTAATAAATTATCATAGAACGAAAATTTTTCCTCAAGTGGAAGTTACTTTCATGCATTTCAATGCGTTCCATGCATTTCATGAAAGACAAAGTAATCTTGCAGAACGATAGAAGGTTGCCTTTCCCCCGATCATCAACTTCTCCGCTATCGTACAGTGAACTTTATCGTTCAGAAATTCCCAGACAAATATTCAACCACCCATTCGGACCGAGTGTACGTTGTCTCTATCCACTTAGGGGGGCAACGCCAAACTCTTACCCCGTAATTAAACACGCGAATCGACCTGCTCGTATTTCCCCCCACGGGTACTTGGGAGTAGGATGGGTCATACTACTTCGACTGTTAGCGAAGCGTGACCGTACGATTCGCGTAACTTCTCCGAGTGCCTTCGAAGCTTCGCCCGCTTCATTACCTCGTGAACGCTGGTGGCCCGCGAATTTCGCACCGTGATGAATGACATTTTCCACGATAAATGAATTCGAAGCAGCGACACTCGACTGAACGAGTAACTGTCGCGCCCAGTCGATTCCACGCGGGGACAAATACCACTGGACACCGGTACCCGCGCACGCGGACGAGCTTGATACCCCATTAATAAACGTAATGAATTCTGCCGCCCGCGCCGGCCGCCCTGGCAATTTTATTACCACGCACCGTTTCGCCGGGCGACCGGGCGCCGGAAGTGAAAATAAATAATGCAGCCTGAGAACGGCGTAACATTCTGATGCGTTCCACCGCGAATTGCAAAGAGACGTGTCGCGTAATGAAGAAGAATGGCCGTGATTTACGCTAAAAAGAGGGCGGAAACGAGCGAAATTGCTGCCCCGTTGTTTCGAATGCAATTGCAGCCCAAACGTGCGGGTGCATCATCAACGTGGTACGAAAAGAAAAAATAAAACACGAGCATTACTAATTGCGCCGTGTTTGAGTAAATCATCGACGCATCCACGGTATACAATTGCTCCTCGAAGACTCCTTGGCTAGACAGTAGTAGCTGGAAGATGTCGGCGACTGTTTCAGAGGGATATTCCCTTAATACGACTGTCGATGGCAATTGACGCATCATCGGGCTAGACAAACGACTGACAGCGCGTGCGATTTACATACAAAGCTTCCTTTGTGCTTCGTTCTAACAGCGCATGCTTGCAGGATACACGCATCAGACTCATAAGCGTTTTATAATTTGAAAACCAGCTCGAATTTCCTATTAACGTAAAATGTAAAATGTCGCGCTAGCTTGACAAGGGTGGAACGTTTCCTGGAAGAGCTGACTCGCGTCCTCAGAGTAGCAGTGACTGCGTGGACTCTGCTTACGAACTATTCAGGTGTAAATTCGCCACTACCCCGAACGTCTCTGGATGGAATGAACGAGCCAACTCGAAGAATCGAAGGGAAGAAAGCGGAGGGTCGAATAGAGGCATTTGTAAGCGACGACACGGCCGTTGTAACATACGAATTTATCGTTTCGCTCGGGTTAGCTGCACTCGAGCGAGCGGGCAACTCCTTTATCCCTAGGAATCTTGGCCGTGAATCAAATCCTTGATTTACGGCCGGTACACGTGTATATCAATTCCGCAACGAGCCGATTATCGGCCTGGCAGAAACGGTCGTGCAGTCGGTTGTTGCCTTTTGTTGAATCCCTGCCAGCGATACACTATCCGCATCAAAGGGAAATATCGCCGAGCGTTGCTCCTCCTCTGCCGCGGATTTTCTTCCACAGCGGCGACTTCAACTCCACGCCGCGGAGTTTTTCCTGCTCCTTTCCGCGTCGCTGCTATCCCCGCGGATGCGTAATCGATAAGAATATCTCGCGCAGTAGACGGATCCCTCGGCTGGATTTCTGCCGCGACGTTCTTGTTCGGCGTATCCGTGCTCGCGATACCACGAATCCGGGAATTCTTCAAGAATCCCCTCCCGCGTAACGTTTCATCTGCTTTCCTTTCGTTTCCACGCTCGTTCACTGGATTCCTCATCAACGAGGCGCGCCGCCAGCCGCGCTCCTGTATTAATACACTATCGAGTTATCGATTTTTCAATCGCCTGTTGTTCATGCGTATTGCATTGTTCCTGTATATTTTTTGCCTCGAGATTGATAAGACGCGAGACACGCTCGTCGGTCCGATTTTCGGATTCTGTGTCCTCGTTCCAGCGGAAGAATCCGAGAATTCGAGAATACTTTCTTATCTTGCCTTGTAGTTCGTATCACATGATGGATACGGCGTTTTAATGCAAAAGTTTAACGTACCTGTCGTTAAGGATCCTTGGAGTTGTTTAGTGGCGAGATTTAGTTATGGTTTATGTTAGAATCGTGTCGAAGCTTTATGGAGTCGTATCAGGGTCGTTAGCGTCGGAGCACAGTTCATATCGCGATGCAGCGACGTTGAAAATTTGTATCCAGTAGTGTTATCGTCGGTGTTCATATGCTACAGGATTCTACCCGTTCCGCTACTGTGTTTATAAATGAAAATCAGGGAATTTCCATGTACACGTTGCACGGTAAATGTCACACTCCTTGCGGGTGCAGAAGTTCCATATACTTGTACCTTTTTACCGCGTTATTATACCACGAGCTTTGTTTCCCCTATTAACTGCTCGAGAATAAAGAAAAGGAGCCAGTGTTCCCACCGCCCCTCGTGCAAGCACATACTGAACGGCCCGAGCACCAAAGTAACATTCCTCTCGCGGGCAGCGGATAAAACGACCATAACCATCTTGTGCATCTAATGGCGAAAGCTTCAGCAAAACTGCACTCGCCGCTATTTTTACGCTCCAGGCAGAAGCGCGCGTCCAACCATTCATAAGACCCCCGAAGGCATTTGCACCGTGAAAACGTGGGTGCACATTTACATGGTCGACCTTACTCCTCCTATCGTTTGGTCCGCCGGTCAATCCGCGAGTTGTAAAAGTAATTCGGCCGAGTTTTTTCTTGGTGGTTCGCCCTCTTTCAAGCAGACTCGTAACCCCCGCGCAGGGGAATCTCGTGGACTAGGTGCACGTTAACGAGGAACTGAAACGAGGCATCTCTTCAAACGAACCTCGCCCTTTTATCGTAGCCCCCTTCTCCTTTTTTGCTGCTCTTCCTCCGTCTGCGGTGTTTTAAACGGACATACCTTATTCATCTCACTTTTCTGGCGTCGTCGGCGAAACCAAAAAGACGCCGATCGCAACGGCTTTCCCCGTGTTGGACATCTGGCTGCGCTAATGCCGTCTCGTTTCGCTCTCTGGTTAACTACTGTGTATCCCCGGTAATCTCGTTTGCGAGGGAGCAGCCTTCACCTGAGAAATTCGGAATTCTTGATGCCAGCGCGAGCGAAATCGGTGTTTTTCGAACCGTGACTAGAAACGAGAAGGGAACTTTCGTGCGGGGGTTGAATTCTGTTATTTAACGCCGTGAATATTACTTTGGACAGGGGAAGAAAGGTAGTAGAAAACAGCTTCACCAGGGGATACTGTTTATGTTGATTATTGAAGGGTCGTAGTTAATGGAACATTGAAGTCTCGTGGGAAGGAGATTTAATATGTCAGCCCTTGAAGTCTAATATTCCGGTAATATCGGAGGAAAAACTAATTTCTGAAGGAAACGGTATGGGACGTATCCTGCATTATTGCGTGCTCCGTAATACGGGTGTCTGAGGTACAAGAGGGGAATTGCGGTTAATCGAAAAGCTGGATTACGTGTAATAATATCCTAGTCGCAGGGCCGAGGCACAAATGCATTGCTGGAAGCCTGCTTATCGTAACACTGCCTACAGGGAATACCGGGTTATCCTATTATCAGTTATCTGAAATTTCGAGCAAGGCAAATATTTACTATCGTTTATAGATTACACCTGGTTCAATCGATTTGGTAATAAGAATTCTTTTTTCTGAGGAATTCTAAAGCTGTACTAAAAACATGTTCGTCACGCTGACTTACATTGCACACAGTACACAGTCCTAAGAGTACAGAATCACTACAAATACACCACTTGTATCTTAGTAGACCAATGTTCTACATACTGAGCAGACACATTCTCTTTATATTTATTGGACGATTACTGTGATAACTAAATATATCTAACTTATTGTAGAAAAGTATTTATATAATTGACCAGACAATATGCAAAAAAGAAAGTTCATGCACAGGATTAACAGTCGCACGTGCAGTACATCTGTTGCTGTGAACGGAAATGTGGGGAGACTGGCGCAGAACTATTCTCATAAGAAAATTTCTAACGAACGAAGATCGGGAGCAAAACCGTAACCCGCGAGTTCCCTGGAGACCATGGCAGAATTTACTTACTCTAGCTGATCATTAACGAAGTTTCGGTGATTAAGGAAATATTGCGATTGAGGAAGTTTACACACAGTACGTCATTAATAAACTCAGCGCGTAATTAATTATGTTTAGTGCGGCGTATAACGGATCTTGAGGCACGGGTTGGATGGGGTGGAACTCTTTTCACGATCCACTTCTGAAGTGCTTTAAAACACCAGGAACTTCTCGTATATTAAAGCAAGATGTATTAAGACAGCGAGTTACGAGTAAGACGTCTTCTTGAATAGTTACCTTATCTCCTCGAATTTTGCTTCACTTTTAAATCCCGTTGAAAGACCCTTTGCCACTTTTCTTCTCTCCCCCTCCCCCGGGAACATTCTTACCAGTTCCTTGGCGTACTCCGCGCGAGAAGACGAACAATTAAGGGTAGTTTTATCGACGAGACTACGTCCTGAATCTTCTCTCCTCTCGCGCTCGAAATTCTATTCTTCTTCGAACGATAAAATTTGAAACTTGGAAAATTTCTTTTCTGGTATTTCCTGGGTGTACTTTTCATTCGAAAATGTAATATATAGCATAAATTACACAATCCTGATACTGTTATCTTTGGACTTCCTCGTTACCGTTCTCCCCTTGCTCGTGGTGCGCTCAGAGTAGCACTCTACGTGTATTCCAGGAGAACTCGTTCAATATAATACGGTTTATTATCCGGATTTTCCGTGGCTACGTATATTTCCTTGTTATCCCCGCTGGTAATCTGCAAACGACTGGTGAAATAAGTTTGAGCTTAGCTGTGTTGCGCACAAATAATTCGACGGGCGCGGAGCGTAGATAACTTCAACACGTGTATTTCAGTGCCTCGTGTAATTCCCCTTTTAGGCTCGTTACGAGTATTTCGAGTAATTATTTGTATGGTTAGGACAGGTGTATAAGCAAAAGCTTTAGGAAAATTATTGTATGCAGAGTAAATACAATAATGTACTTATTGGACTAAACTGGTATGCTACTTATAATTAAATCCTCAAAATCGTTGTTTTAATCACAAATTTGAATTTCTCGTCATTACATTAGTATGTACTGCGAAGTCGAAAACTTCAAAAAAGTAAAAAAATTACGCCAAGTACATGAAAAAATCATGGACGGAAAAGAGTATTATAAAATAAATCATAAAAAATAGAAGATAATAATATTTACAATATAAAAAATAGACTGCATTAGTATGTGCTGTGAAGTCAAATATGGAGATGTTTATATGAAATTTCAGTTTTTAGCCACAGAGCCTTAGATTAACATAGAATTCCATTTTCCTACTTCTCAGAAGCACACAGGTTGTATTAGTGAAGTTGGAAATCGTGTACATACATCTCCAAGAGTACTACCTGGGAAACCCAAAACTCCTTGAATACCTTTCACCTACTTCTGCCAGTTCTTTATTCTTCTAAATTCTTCCAGATCGTTCCGTGTACGCTGTTGCCTTATCATATTACAAGCCGAAAAGTTTTCTTAACACCGTATCCTTCAAGCTCCATTTCACAGTCAAATTGTTCCCCTAACTCTCCTAATGTATACGCGTTCGCTGCTCAGGTATGTCCGCCGTTAGACTGGAGCGCATTAAGTTGGATTGAAATGAAAATTGCAGCAAGCCGAGGTGCAACCGGTTCGCACATTCCAGGATGGAAATGTTCTTTTACAGTTGAAACCGGGGGGAAACATTACCGTTCTCCATTCTGTATCGCTTTCCCCAACATATTTAATTTCTAGAGTACTTTTCCAAAACAAATTCCGCAGTCCCTTGGGTACCGTCTTTCGTGTGCACGATCAAGGGGCATCCTCGAGCCGCTCAGTGAATTATTTACGGTCGAAGATGGCTTGCTCCGTACTCCGTACATTGGTCAAACATTCATAAAGCAGTCTACAGGTCTTTAACATGTTCCTTTTCAAAGTTCACGAAGCACTCCGAACGACGTACAACGTTCTCTCATCTCGTCGCCTTTCTTTTCACTACTGAACGCTCCTTTTATCCTTCTGTCGACGCCCACACGTGTCAGATTCGGTGAATCTTTTATCAATCGGCGAAGCAGAAGCTATACACTTTAGCACAGCGTGGGGCCGTTATTTTAATTAAAAGAGCGTGCAAGTGAGGTGGAGAAGTAGAGTATAGTATGAAAAGCGTACAGGATGAACTTAATGGCGCAAGTTCAATGGGTCCCTACATTTCTTTCACTATTCTGGTCGATTAAGAGCTGCTGCAGTCGTTGAAGAAAGTCAACCAGAATGCTGGGTCGACCTGAATTTGTTAAACATTAATTACAACCTCTATAAAGTCTTTTTATTTCCGGTTCCTTCGGCTTGATGTTCCTCGCAACGCTTTTTATAAAATGTGATGACACATCCGCGCACGTCGGTCGACGCGTGAAACGAGAACGTCTCGAAGCAAGTAGATGCTGAGAGGAATGCGAACATTTTGTCATCTTGTTTGTAAAAGCACTCACTGTTTATTGCAGTGTTTCCCAACCTTTTCTGAATTGCGACCCCCTTTTATAATATTCAAATAACCTGCGATCCCCCTCCCCCATATAAGGTAAGGTAAATTTAATGAGGTAAAGAAAACACATTAAACATAGGTATTTCAGAATATAATTCTAACTTCATAATATTTAAAAAAAACATACAAGAACCGTGGCGACCCACCAGTTGAGAATCACTGGTTTATTCCTTTTTGTCAACTGTCCCGAATGTCAGAAGAAGAATGCAACGGAGTAGAATACAGGATTATGAAGCTCCACGTATTTCTGTACAATGTTGATACAGTGATACGGAAATGAATACGGCATGCGTGAGAGGAAGATAAATATTCGAAGAAGGATGTTTCTGGGCAGCAGGAGCTTTCTGCTGAAATAGGGAGTGTAATAAATAAACCACCGAAGACGTGGTACATAAACGAGAAAGCGCGTATTCTGCTGAAGCGGAAAAACAAATTCCTCGCGGGGGTATTTTATGAATAATCGACGCTCAAAGCTGATAATCAGTCGAATAATTGTATTCTGTTTCCGCGTGACACCTGTCACGTGGCGTGACTGATTAGCGAACGTTGAAATTCCAGCAGAATTATTTATTACTACGAACAAACTATTTCTAAGCTCAAGAAGAATTACTGAGAGAACAATTGACAATGAGTCACTATCCACTACGTCACTGTAGCAATATGAAAATGGATGCGCGCATTTTTCTGAGAAACGAGGAACAACGGCATGACAAAACGAACTGACTGACGAGGGACAAGGGTACGAAATAAGACAGGCAGAAGCGAAGAGGCAGCTAGAGGCGAGTGCAAGGAGAGTCGAGAAAATAGAAATGGAACAATTACAGTGGAAGAGGAGAAATAAGAAGAATGGCCGACCAGTAATCTTAATAATGCTTTCGACCAATCCACCCCAGTGTTTCGCAACTCCATTTCGCCGTGTCTGGATATCTGCTTCCCTTACACTGAATTATTTACCCCATGGATTTCCATTTCCATTTCTTCATACGCACATATTGCTGTTCTTCTATTGCAAAAGATCTCAGAAAACTTTTCTTAGAGTTCGGGAATCATGAATTTCGTATGTACGTCCTGGATTATTTATTCAAAGTATAAAGAGTATACTGTCATCCCCTTGAAGCACAAATCCGCCTCTGTCCTCTGATCATAGACAATTTTTTGTTCCTGTTGGCTGATTCTGTACTGTCCTTTTGAGCGAGTCTGACCATATAGGATTTACTCTACTTTGTTGACCACCTAGCCTCCCATTCCACTTGTCTGACAACACATATCTACCTCTGTTCTACTTGCGTGGTCAGTTTCTACACTCTGAATCACCAGCTTTTGTGCTTGTCTGACCATTTACGGTTCTGTTCTACTAGTTTCTTTACATACAATCTTAGGCAGCTTGCATGAACACTTATAGTTCTTTTCAACTTGTTTTTTTAATTACGAAATTTGACGCACAGCTTCATTGGTCTCGTCTGTGCGTATACGGATATATTCTTCTGTGCAGCTTATGTAGTGGTCAACATCCATAACTATGGAAACAATGATGAAATTTTTCGACGAATATCTTCGTATGTATATACTTGTAGAGATGGGAGTAAAAAGTTCCGAATATATACATACATCCTAGACCATGTACCTTTCCCAAGTGCACCTGCGTGCTTTTACAAATTGCTCCCATTTTATGTTAATCTTCGTGCCGTGTTCTTTGTGCGAGCACGCACGAACACCTAGCGCCAGCATCGAAATATTGCCCGGAATTCTCCGTGTAGAAATGAACAAATGTACGCGATGTTTTACATTTTGCGAACCATATTCTTCCTACGTTCTTTTTTCTGCTTACCGACTGACAGTGCAAAATGAGAATATTATGCAAGTGTGACAGTTGCATTTCATGAAGTTTTCAGAACGTACATTCCAGAAAAATTGCCATACTCTCTTTTACAATTACAATTTGCAGCTTCTCAGAAAGTGCGAATTTCTTACCACGAAGTATCCAATAGTATTGAATATTCCAATCATTATTTTTCCTTATATATCGTTGTATAAATTTAGAAGGGGTATTATAAGCTCCCCTCTGCCGAATTAACTCCTCCAATAAAAGGGGGGAAATCCGAACGGCAGCTTTAAAAGAGATTTCCATTTCAAGCACCTCAGTAAACTGCGGTAATCGCTACCTAATCGCGTATTCGTAAAGGAGAATCTTTCACGCCCGCCACTAATTACCCTGTAATTAGTGGTTCCTTTGACGACGAGCAATCGAGTGGTAAGTTTCCTGTAATAAGCTTTTTCTCCCACTTTAATTCGTCCCTTTCACGTTTCACGCCGTTTATATCGTTGAAAATACGACCCCTCGTCGTTTCTGCGAATGAATTCCAGGAAACAAGGAATTTGCATTAAACAAAGTGTTTAATCGGCGAACACTTGTTTCACAGACAGCAAGTGACTCTGACTTGGAAAAATCGCGGCATTGCTTGAGGAAACGTCACGGTTATATTATGTTACGCAACATTCATTATGAATGGCACACACAGCTCATCTTCCTGATAAAGTATGCCTCTCCATCGCCGGCGAACGGAAGCAATCTACAGAGAAGAATAAAATGCAATGCAGCGTTGACAGCCTTTAAACCAATTTTCATCGTGTATTTGAATGGTATGCGAACGTTTCGCCAGACTCCCGGGGGACGCAGGGTAATTCGTGATTGGAAAAGTGATAAAGTGACGACTTATCGATTCACCTGCTAGTGGCCGCTATGAATATTCAGAAGCCTGATAGAGGGCAGATGAAAAAAGGATTTCACGAGTGTGGTTCGCGGTTGGAGTGTGCCACGGTGAAAGAACTTATTTTTCGCCCACAATTTTTCGAACGACACTTATCAGATATTCCAGGAATTTTCTCATTTTCACTCCTGTCTATCTGCCTACCCCCTCGTCCTACCCCGCAAAAGGGGGGAGGAAAAATTCCCGTAAAAATTTTCGAAACTAAGTTCATGGATCGATCCTATGAAGCCCGGCGAGTGGGGGATTTGTTCGGCGAAAATTCCGCTATAAAGTTTTATGGGACGGAGAGAAATGACTTCCAACCGCGGAACAGTAGAAACAGAAAGCCGCGCGTGTTCGTGCGTCTTTTTATATCGATCCTCGCGAAATATTGCATCGTAATTTCTAAAAACACGAGGAAAAAAAAGTGAGGCAAGGCATTCAATCGGGTAACACTTCGTCAACTGCGGAATGAAATTCCTTGGCCCGGGGGCAATATAACTGGCAACAACCTCCTCCATTTCGCTGAAATGCCAATTTACAGTCGCCTATTCCCATGCGTTTCGATACGGAGCGGGACAAATATTGCCAGCTATCGATTCTCCTTTTTATGTCCTCTTTCAGCGAGCGCCGTGAACGCGCAACGCGTCCACATGTCTGCGAATATTTAACAATATGGATACTGGTTATTTCCTCGTTATAACATGCATCCCTGCTCGCATACGCGCAGCACGCTCTAACCAGCATTGTCATGCTGGTAACAATAAATTTCCGAACAGTAATGAACAACGGGTTCCAAATAAATTGTAGGACTTTGGAGCGCACGGGTCTCGAGACCTATCGAGACCTGTCGCTCTAAAAATACGCATAATAACATACGATGCTGTCTACCTATAAGCGAGGGCCTGATGTATTTAGTAGCCTCTAATTTTTGACGTTTTAATCATTACAGGGGATGTAATGAGAAGCGTGTGACGAGGCCATCCATCGGCCATTTTCAGTTAAGGCCTATCGCCAGCAGTTAATGATAATGACCTGAAACGTTCACGGCAGCATTTAACGCACATGTTCGGTTATGAAGTTAACCTGCCCTTCAATTGTGTATATACGATTATCGGTGCGTGACCGTGCTCATAATGGTGCGCAATAACGGTCGATACAGGCCGATTCGAAACGCCGGATTTTCATAATGTAACTGCGCAAACGTGGTCTGTGGACTGGAAACGCTTCTACAACCATTGCCGCAGGTTCGCTGCACTTTTACAGAGAGCATTGTTGCGATCAATATTTGTAATGGTTTCTTCGACTTCGCTGGTGCATCACAAGCAGCAAGCGTTTATGCAATTACTCTGTGAACGACTGCAGTAATGTCTGTTGTAGAATTAAAAGAAAAGTATTCGGCGATCTTATGCTGGGGAAAAATCTAAATTCGCACGACTTAAAAAATGGGATGAACGGAGTCTTTCTGTAAGTGCTGGTTTATTGGGAATAATTTCGAAATACTCGGGGAACTGTGCAATCGTGTTTTTCGCTTCTGAAAATAATTACTTCGTTCAGAAAAAGCTTCTACCAGCACAGCGTTGGTTAAGTAAAATCATTGGGGCCACGCGAAAAAAGGAAAATTACTTGGAGAATGGAATAAAAATTCCCGAGAGAACCTCCCATTTAAATTCACAGAATTCACGCTAAATAGATTTTAAATCGCCCGAGATCTCGCTGGTAGAAAAAGTACCCAACTTTCGTGCACCGTTAGACGTAAACTTGGTGATCACATTCGAGGCACGTGGGCGAAAAGGGTGGAAGCTAGCTTTCCAGGAGAAAAGAAGGAGAAAACGACAGAGGAGAGAAGAATTGAAAGAAAAAACCCGAGCCACTAATTACCAGATCCATGTTGCCTTACCACGGAAAGTTGCAAGCGTCCTCCTTCTCTCTTTTCGCCCGCTGTTTGTTTTCCTGCACCTTTGTTTTGGCCTGTCATTAATTTATCGTACAAACGCGAAAAACGTTTGAGAGTAATCAAGTAACTTGGAGGATGATGCAACACCTAGTCCCGACTTGCCTTAACTAGGAAGGCAGAGGGTTGAAAATGGGCCAGCCGCGGGTTAGAGGTCTCCCTAACACAATTACTTTTCCTCCGCGTAATTTGCATACTATTCGCGCGAGCAGCAATGCATATGCATGCGGCGCATCGGCGAAGGTCTTGATGCGATCGAATTATTCCACGGAGAAAGTGGGCGAGGGAAGGTGAAAAGGGGGGGGGGCGGAGATGGATAGAGGGGTTCTAACGACGAGAGCGTGGTAATATTCCCTAATTAGCGTTGGCACGTATCGTGGCTTGAGTCTCGCCTCGATTCTACATCGATTTTGCTCGCGCCGCGAATAATAATGCCTGCGCGATCAGGCAGTTCTGTCGGGCCTTGGTCGATTGACGGTGGAACGACGAATCTCGCGACTGGTTTCGGTGTGGCCGGTTTCTTTCGCGTCTCGAGGGTAATTTCGCGCGTTCTCGTTTCGCGTGGAAATTAAACCCGCTCAGGTAAACCTCTTTGGCGGGGCACACGGGCCGCAGAGAACATGGGTGCACGATCATTCTGAATGCACTTTGCGATGTTATTTCCACGGTTCATGAGCGAGGTGTTGCTTTGACGTCTCCGCCTCCGGTCTTTGAAAGGACGCCACCAGTACAAAGGAGAATTCCGTCACGAGTGAAGACCACCTGTCTCCACGGGCTACCGTAGTTTTCTGTATGAGCGTGGTGAAAGGGAAGATTTCTCTGGGGGGTGGTGTGTCTGAGAATGTGCATTATTCATTCGAAGCCAGCGGGAAACGAGGAACCCACGGGGAAAAGTTTTTGATATGCTTTTGAGTGACTGTTCGAATAGGCACGATTGATCGTTTCAAATACGATTACGGTACCCGTTCAACGTTGGAAACTGAATCTTCTGTGGTCGCGTGATAGTTAATGGCGCGATTAATCGAATGCTATATACTTTCTACTTCACCTGTATTTGGTGAATGTTTTAAGAGTATTGAAGGGTAAGTGATATCTGAGAGATGAGTATTTTATGCCTGTTTAATTTATAGCACTATTCTTCCGATCGTAATAAATATGAATGCTTCCAATCTCGCCCTCGTGCAAAACTCTCAAAAACAATATGCCCCATCCATCACTATGAAGTGTCAGCGTTGACGCTAGATATAACAAGCTAATTAAAGTAATAATCTATTTTTCTTCGCTGGCTTTTCTACGTGGACATCGATCAGAACTTCCTGACGCGTCAACGGAATTGGCGAAAACGAAATACCGTCGCTGAATGAGAAGATCGAACGAATTTTGTGTGAAAAGGGACCGATCTGTCACAATGAAAGCGTAAGCAGCACCTTCGAAGGTGCAACGAGCTAAGTAGATATATTTTCGAGAATGAAGCAACGAGTGGATTAAACATACTTTTTGCCTGTTCAATCTCAAATTACATTCTCCCCTCGATTTTCATTTCATAGTTGCAAGGAGGCAAATTAAATCGATATTCTCCAAAACCACCATTTTCCAAGTTTATGGAGAGACCTCTACTTGCCACTGAAAGCACATCTAGCAAAGCGATCGATAAATCGGTGAAACTACGGGAACTTGATTAAACTACATGGTGGTCTCGTATCGTCGCAAGGAAGCGAGTTGTGATCGGTGGCACTGGACCCGTAGCCCGCCCGATGACAGATAGTTATCGGAGTAACCAAGCGTGGTTTTCACCTTAAGCCTTCCACCAGGCAGCGACCAACAACCTGTCATCGTCGGTGCAGTATGGAGAGAATCTCTATTAGAGATACGTGATTTAAGCCCAAAATTGGAGTCGCCTGATCGGATGCCCCTTCCTTCCATCCTTTGATTAATGACGCTGACTCTCGTTGCCCCATAACCGATTAGATCGCGACACCAGACTCCCATTTCCCGGATTTTTCCGCTTCCAATTTCATAATCCACCGTCACGGTAAATTACAAATAAGGATTAAAGTAGCATCAATTAAAGCGTAGCGCTTCGATCAAATAGCGTTCTCCAGTTTCAATTAAAGTCTGGTAATTGAAACGATTTTTGTTGGAATTCCATTAAAACTGCCGTGCGCAACGTTAAACACAAAGACTCAAACGCATGATCCTACGTAATGCCCGTTGTTACGTGTTTGTGAAATCATGCCGGGATACATTGGACAAGGTTGCTGTATTATTATGCGCACATACGGCAGAGTTGGTTATTAACTAAATAATAAATTATTTAATTAACGGATCAAATAAAAGTCACTTTAACTTTAGACTATTTAACGAATAAAGTTATTTTTTTTATTCGTCGAACGTTTCAATTTCAGTGTCTAATAAATTTTTCGGTTTCAACTTTAACTTTCACTTTAACTATGCATACAGTTAGCTATATAAAAATTATATATTCGAATGAAAGGACGGTTGAGGGATGAGGTTAAACGTGGTCAACGTGTCGTGGACTAAAAGGATATAAAAATACGCGCGGTTCGGCAGGAAGTCCGATGGGAATAACCCCTGTGGTCCAGGGTGGAAGTTGTAGCTCGAAGGCGGATTAGTTTTCAAATTAGTGGGGTCGGGCACGGGTCTCTTCGGACTTGGGGCTGATTCTGCCGTAGAAAATCGTGGCACGCTGCACTTGCAAGCTGCCGTTAAGGCTTGGGAACAAGGGAAAACGCATCCCCAACTTTTCCTCCAGCCGCCTCCACTGAATTCCCTCCACGTTCCTCCGGAGAGAGAACGTTTGTCGGAGTTCTTGCATCTGTTTGTTTATTTGCTTGCTGTCCCCACTTTTGTTCGTTTCGCTACGATTCGATTCGATTCGCTTCGCTACGATTCGATTCGCTACGATTCGATTCGATTCGATTCGATTTGAAGTTATTTCACCCGCCCCCAAACAATAGGAGAAACTAATGCATGCGGCCCGAATGAGAATTAATGGAGCGGTTCGCTGAAGCGGTCAACCATGAAAAAATTAATACCGTCTCTTTACGCGTTCTCTACCTTCGACATGGAAATCGTGAGAAACATTGAATCCTCGATGCTACTTCAAATATGTTAATGAAAGTAAAGTGAATGCATCTATTCACAATCACGTTACTGGGAAGTTGTTTTCATATTTACAATAGAAGTGATAAATAAATGTATGAAGGCTAGTGATTCGAAATTAAAATTCAATGTAGGTACATACCTTTGATTTATTATGTCGTTTGAGTTATTGTGAAATTCATTAGTATTCTCGATGACTGTACAGTGAAGGAGTCATACAGTAACACGAGACCAGTCAATGAATTAAACAACAATAGCATGGAATAATCAATAGTATACATTGGTAAATCGATATTTGATTAGTATAGTTCAAAGGTGAAAGATTTTACGCAATAGCTAAATTTCTTGTTGCACAAATGATTCTCGGAATCTTTGTACTATTCAATTAACCCCCTCGTGGTTTAAAACATTTTAACGGCGGAATAGAACCACGCCTCGAGATTCTGTTTGTCGGCGTTAATTAACGCGAATTCTCCTTTTGCAACGGAAGGTAAAAGCACGAAAGGTATTCCCACCGTGAGATTGCGAAAATAAAAATTCACCACAGAGTATCTATCTTCGCACCCCGTTCCCCGCCGCTTCATCAAGCTCGAGAGCTTTCTTTCAAGTCCTCCCCCTTTAACCCTCTCGCCGCCTCGCAACTCGACGAGTGCGCCTCTTTCAGTTTGATGGATTTTGCAGTAATATCTCCGCGTATTATGGTAAAATACTCCGAGTACAGGCTAGGAGCACTCCTCTGCTCGCTACAGTGATTACCTAACATTCAGCACCGCCCCAACTCGCGTTTCCCTATCTCTGCCGCGGACGAATAATTTATGCGTTGCCGGGAGAATGATAGATCACCGTGATCCATAAAAATGCCGCATCGAACGCAAGTTTCCTGACGAATACGCGGGTTACTCGCACGAATTACCTTGAACAAGTTGCTTTCTCTCTGATCCTCGATCTCATGCTGTTCGGGGATGCATCTCGCAACTCCATCTAAAAAGGAATTGGATTGAAAGAGGGCGCGTTGTATGTTTTCGGTTAAGCAAACCACGCGAATATGGACTTTTCGGGTAGGTATGTTTGGAATACGCCAAGTGGTGCGTCAATGATTCTTTTCGTGAATATTCAATGAAACTGGAAATGATGATGTCAAAGATCTTTGCAGTTCCGGGTTAACAATCTTTCCGCTTGCAATGATACCTGTATGGCTTTTGTTGACCCGTATGCTGCAATAGGTTATACATTTGCGAAGTGTCCTACATTTTCTTGTTACTTGCAAAAGTCGAATTTTATCCGACCATTTGTGTGACATCTAATTAAGTGTCTCTCGTACTTTCTTTGCCTCCTTTTGTTAGACTTCTCATTTCTTCATTCATGGTAAAGGGGGGCTTAGTTTCTGTAGAATGCTTAACTATTTTACTCGTCCTCATCCATGCTCCAATTCCTTTCCCCCAAAAAGACAAAGTCTGCGTTAATTACAACTTTGTTATCGGCTACTTCAAACACAATTTGCTTTCAGCCCGTGACTTGAATTTCCATAAGAACCCCGCTGACGTAATTTAGTATTACTTCGAAAATACCCTTGCCATTGAGGTTCTTCGTGGTCGCAATTTTAATCCACGACATCGTATAGTAGCGAAAAAAGATGTCCCAAGATGGGAGATACGTCGCTCTCTTTCATTCTCTTTCGTAGGATAGCATCGCGGACACGGCTAAGACGCCATAAAACTTATTTTGCATAACTTCGATTACCTTCGTGCAATATTCTATGTCAAAGGTAACTTCAAAGTCTCGACATTCCCGTCTCAAATCTTTAACGAAGAAAATAAAACTATCTTTCTTCTAACAAAACTGCAGAACATCTTCATTATTCGTCATTATTCGAAATAAAATACAATCGCTCAAAATTAAATTGAACCATTTTATCCTTCGCAAAGTTCTTTTTCTCATATTAAAAAGTACGATTGAATCGGTTGCAGATTGTATCAATCCAATTGCTTTTAATATACTATTACATAGCCGGATGAAAATTTTAATTAACGCGCCCAGATAGAAATTAGAAATTTGTTTGGTTTCCATCCCGCGGGAAAAAATTGGATAGAGCTGCACGGTTCTTCTTCGAGCCTCCCGCCGCGCTTTTTCATTTATCCTGCACGCCCCGCGAGCACGTTGGATTGCCTCCCGTATGTACACAGATCCTCACGTCGTATATATTATTACCGAGATCGTTACAGCTTACATTGTGAAACGAAGAAGCCTCTATCGGACAAGATTCCCGGCGCTGCGTCTGAAGCAAGGCTGAACCGTTTTAACACATCTCCTTCCGGTTCCTCGAATACTACAGGGAATTTCGTGTATGCATGATGGATAAGGCATAATTGAAACCGGGCCATGTAATTTCTTCCAGCGCATATTGAAATATGCTAATCATATGCTTCGGTAAATCCGTGCCTATTGGCAATTCAGAATCGCAAAGAATATCGCTCATTGTTTGCCAACGTTTCCTCTCGAGGAGCAAATTATTCTAATTATTCCACGTCGTGTCTCCATGTAAAAATCACAACTCCTTCAGTTAGAAACCCGATTATCGTTGAGTTTCGCAACGGCTTTAATAATGTCGCAGCAGATTGCTGGGTGACAGAAAAATGATCGGAAAGTGTAATTAAATGGAAATCGAGAGGAGGGCGCGACGCGTACTGGGATGGGAATAGGCATGAAAGCCCATCGAATGGCGAGCCAGGCTCGCGACACGTTTGAACGACGTGAGTCAGGTTAATTTCCTGATCGCCTTTCATCGAGGCTGTCAACATAATCCACTAGAGAAGTCGGCGACGTCAGTGCCGCGAGCGAGGACATTTTGAAAACGGCTGCGAGTCAGGTGAACGCATATGAAAGGTTGTCGACGCTACAGGGATGCCCGCGTCAACCTTTCATTTCGGTGGATCGTTTCGCGGGGGTGGGGATTTCATTGATTTAAAAAGTCCCCGGTGGATAGAGTATGTGCGGCAGCATGCGATTCTTCGCCCGTATGAAGTCGTTCCGAAAACTTTTCGAAAACATTTTATCGCTATTTCGCATTATTTACCTCATAGACTACCTCAACTTCGTATCCGAACGCTTAACCGGAATGATTTTCCGATGTTTCAATTCCTGAAGCACTACAATTCACTTTCAGCGACTCCTTTGATGTCTTCGTGCTCCGGTGTTTCGGGATGTCGTAGACTTTTTGTCTGAAGATTTATTCATATTCTGCTCATTTTTTTCGGAGGATTCACGAAAATCGAGGGCTTCTGCTCCATGGGGTTTTTAATTACGTATACCGAAAGTCCCTTCCCTCCCCCGCAGTAAGCCCGCGACACGTTCGAAGTTCAAACGACAGTCCTCGGGCGTGCCGTGTTTAACGATCGTTTATAATACCAACCATTATTCGCCGTCCCGTTTCATCTCGTGGATCCATCTTCTTACGTACGCCGTTTCAGCGTAAAAGAAATTTAATTAACGCAACTCCTCCCGCGCCCTCGCAAGCTCCGCGAGCGAAAATTGATTAGCAGAAGAATTTCGCCGGATCGGCAGACCGTTGAGAAAATTTGCGCGCATTCGACCTTGCAACGAGTATAATTAAATATGTAGCATATACTTTAGCTGAATTTCAAATTAATAAAGCTGTTTTTGCAATTAAAATATCTCGCTGCTCTTCGATCGTATACATTAATGTCCTTTATTGAAAATACGCGTACCGAGGAAATTACATTTCGTTCTAAATAAAAATGGCTGGGACGTTGCGTTTCAATAATCTCTAACGGGTTATTTCCCGTTAAGAGATTATTGAGCTACAATCTCCTGATACGTCCACCGGCATGATAATTATTCTACCTCGTTCGATAACAATTAAGGAGGGACTAAATACCTTCAACTTCGGCGCCGGCAAAAGCTGATATCGCTAATAACATCAGAGATGCCTTAACTCTCGCCCCAAGTATTCGCGGCACGATTGTGTCGGCACGCACGGCTGTTGCGCCGAGAATTATCACGGATCCCTTAATTATGACGAAATCAGTGTGCCCTGCATTAATTAGCCAGACTCCGTGCCCGTGGATTTCATCAGGAAGACGATCTTTCGTTGGTGGCTGACTTGAATCGTAGTCGCGAAGCGCCTCGTGACTGTCATAGACGTGAAATGCGGAGAGGTAAATGAAGAAACGTGAACAGAAGCGAGATGAAGGGTTGGAGATGATGGAAGCTCGACGGCAAACGAAAGGGTGAGGAGAAACTGGAGGTAGATGAAAGAAACCATGCAAATGATGAAAGGAAGCAGAAGGACAATTAAATAGTGATACTAAAAAGGGAGGAAGGATAAGTTACAATCGAGGAGAAAATGAAAAACGATGTAACAAAGTATAGATAATATTCTCAGTGGAACAGCCAGGAAGGCGAGTGACAAGAAGCGACAGAATCGACACTTTGAGCAAACCACCGTCTCGTCTTAACGATGTCCTTACGATAATTGGGCTCCTCTATTACTTTCATCTGCTCTTTAAGCTCCGGCCAGGATAAACATAGCGGGGTACCGGTCAAAGGAAATCTATTATCGATATTTTCTTATCGTTTCCCCTGGCAGTGCTGTTATACATTATTCCACTTTTATTGCTATCACTCCGTTATAAATGAAAATCGACGTTGCAACGAAAGACGTGTCGTTGCGGAGGAAGTCTCGCAGCAGCGACAGAGAATTTATCGAACTTTACGGCTGAAGCAACAAACAGCCCCCGATAATCTGATTCGTAAATATCACGGAGGGGTGAAAAAATATCGCCGACGAACCGGTGATTCGCATTTACGATGAAATTCCCTGCAACGTCCAGCCAGTCCCCAATCGGTCCTGACAATCTCTCTTAATCGCAGCGGCCATATTTTATCGCGCAGCAGCGCTTCGGAATGCCTGTCATGAAAGTTGATTACGTTAAACGGAGGGAAGCTCGTTCATCCCGAGGAATCACTGCGGATTAGCCAGGCGAACGGGGCGCGACATCGATAGCCTTCGAAATCTAATTTATAATCCGCGTGAAAACGGTCCGCTTGGATAACCGTCGCAGATTCATGGGAATCTCTGGCAGCAGGCGACACTCGCCCCGCGGCCGAGTGGAAACAGTCCACTCGATTTACCAGAAAAATAGCGCGGAACACCCTCAGAGGCCAAGAGGTTGATGATGTTTCAAAGACTCCAAGCGCTCGTGCCGCTCGGTGTAAACGCGGCTCGTTCGGTGGTCGTACTGTACACACCCCATCATCCCCGGTGTGTACGAATCGGTCGAAGCCATTCGCAAACGTTTCCTCGGCAAAGAGGAATCGAGGTGCTCGATCCTTCGCGTCGCGCGCACTTCCTTAGACTCCCACCGCTTTGCTCGGCCAGACTGTGTGCACTGAAAGCCTTTTATGTGGTTTCGAATCCACAGCACCGCGCGGATTCTGGCCCGAATCCCTCGCCACTATGAAACGGGCCCCTGTATCGTTCAAAAGGTGGATCTATCTAGTAGATTCACACGCACGGCCCTCGGCGAATATAGAATTTCGACGGGAATCCTTTGACTGGGAAAGTATTCGGATCCGTGAGCCGATAATCAGCTGGGTTAAGGTGATTTTCTGCCCTGACAGTTATCAAAATTCTGAATACTTCTCTCTGTGAAATGCGAGCGTTACAGAGTGTCCCCCAAAATATATTACCTCCGAAAATTCGAAAGCTGGCGTTCTTAGACGGTCAAAGATGATGAATGCCCAAGATTGTTCGCGATTCATTTTTACAATCACAACCCTGTGTATTCAGCCATCTCCTTATTCAACCATCCACACGAAACTGACTGAAACGATATTGCGTTACAGGAGAGCAATGATATCGCGCGATTGAATATCGAGCAGCGTCCTATCGCGATGCCATATTGCAACGGATGCTGGTCCCGTTTGTCCACGATCGTCTGGTGTTTTAACGTTTGTCGGGTAAATACTTTCCTCGAATCGCATTGCGCTACGGTAAATCGGCATGGGAAAGCTCGGCATGTGCGAGCAGCACGCATCGACGAGTACGCGGGGGCGTTTCAGCGATATGAAGTTACGCAAGAGGTTCGTATCGACCGTGGTCAACATTCAGAAACCATAAAACGTATTATCCATGGTTACTGGCGAAACGGGGGTGAAGGAGAACGCGAGGATTTCGGTACATCACGGAGATAACGGCTCACCCTTTTTCGCCGTCTCGCCCGTACTGTGGCCAGCCAACAGCCAGTGGAAAGAAATATTTCGCGCCTCTATGTACGGATAATTTTTCACGTTTTATCTGCTACGCGTCAGGTTCTGCCTTTTGGTTGCTCGTCAACTTCCAGGGATGTTTCGTTCATATGTAAATATGAGTTGAAATGCTGTTTGTGCGTCGTTTTTTTTGGGGTACGGCATTGTCTGCTTTCTTCTGTATTATAATTCCATTTAGCTGTTTGTTAAACAGTAATTTTTATATAAACATAAAGTTGTTGCTGATTCTAGACACAACTTAGCTTGAGAACTGTGTGTGTTTGCGTTGGTCTGTAACGTAAGAGACAGCCACCCTTAAGGAAACAAACATACATAAACACAAGTATATATTTATTTCCACGTTTCTTCTTCCCTCGGGTTTTTCAGCGTAACGAAACCACTATTTTGTAGTTTCTTTGAGCAATACGTGAGTGAAACGATCACCTGTATCGCTCGTACCTCGAGGTCTTTATTTGGCGGTGAGCGATGTTGGCGGGCGTCCGTTTTATCGATCTGTCCACAGCGTCCTCCGGATTAAGGCGTGGGACTCTTCTTTTAATCTCCGATAAAGTGGCCAGCTTGTTCGACAAGAGGGCCAATGACGAAGCGTGGGTCCGAAACGGACGTGGCGGTTTGCGCCGAAGGTGATTTATTTCCGTTTGTCCCCCACGGCAATCAGTCTGCGAACACGTTCGAGCCTCAAGCGTGGCGGTACCGGAAGCAAAATCGATCAACGATCGTCCCCACGGTTCTTCGTTTCCGCCCACGTCGTCTGCTTCTCGTGTTCTCGTTTCAGTAAAAATTTCCCTCTTACGTGGAGCCGGCTCCCTTTGCCTTTCTTTTTTCGGGTACTCGATTAAGCGAGGGACGCGGGGAATTGCGCGTGGCTGAGCAACGGGGAAATTTATTAAAGTTCACAGAAACGATAACTTCTGGTATGATCGGCGCGCGAAATTATTTGCCCGGGCATTATTAATGCAACGAAAGCTTCCTAACGTATGGAGCATGAAATGCCTGAACGCGAGTCTAATGAAATAACTTTCCTCCTTATTTCTATAATTTCATAGGATCTCGCAGGAAATTCGAAATACCGTTTAGGATGGGGAATAGAGAGTCAAATACAGGAATTAACGTTCATAGGAACATGAAAATTGGAATTCCAAGGATTCACTGTCTGATTGTTTAACGTTATACGCCGGGGTACCTGTGAAACGATTTGATGGATCTGGAACATTCATTTTACTTTTCCCCGAAAACAGTCTCCGAACTTCGAAATAGAAACCTGCAGATGATCGAGTGTTGAGAGCTGACGTTGATTGATAGATGGAGGGAACGAATAGTGAGAATCTTCCGCCGAAACCATCGACGTTTCTGTTAAATACATAGACGCAGGTTATCAAGAGTGTTTGTTCAGAGTAGACTTCTACATTTAGAGCTGTCTATATGTGTATCATCGGACGCCGATCTATCTTAATTTGTTCCAAGCGCAAAAAGCCTCGATTTAGATTACAGTAGGTAGTGTCGACATTCCCGAGTTGATTGGCGAAGTCTAAATTCGAGGGATGAACATAAATTCCGACTACATTTAGAATTACTTAACCTTCGATCTACAGCACAATTGATTGAAAATCTTAAGACAAAGCAATGATGCGGGGTGGTGTTTTAAGGTTACGAATCCCCGATGAGATTTTACATGAGACTCTCCTATAATGAGACAAAAATCTCAGCAATAATTAAACGTAAATAATGGAATAAGTCGCAGGAGGAACTTGTCTGATGGAAGTCAAATTTCATGAAACTATGTAGTGACAAAATAATTAAAAAATCATTAAATAATTGTCTCACAAGATTAATGTCTCATGTGAGACACGATATTTTTGTCTCGTCCTGGATTTGCACCCTTAAAGCGACCAGCGCTCTGAGACAGAGGGAAAACTATCAAAGCACCGAGGTCGAGTTTCAAAAAAAAAAAAAAACCGAGTACAATGTGTAACGCTACTTGACCAAGGCACCGAGCGACAGTTTAATAGACCATCGCCGTGCCTTTGGCCGCTCGCAAACTTTACACCACCTTGTTGCGCTCATTAATCTCGCCATGCAATATGACGTCGGGTGTTATCTAGATGATTAACGCGACGAAACGTTGAGCATTTCCTTTTTCTCCTGCCTGCACCCAGTTGCGTAATGCGGGACGTTGTTTCAGCATTGTTTACGCCCTCGTTTGTGAGCAGCTGCATAATAATTCTCTCGTCAATTATTTACGCTGTGCTACTTGCTCACTTGCTTATTCAAACCTCGCGCACGTATAATCCTAAACAGACAGGCACTCGGCGAAAAAGTTAGGTCACGTCTGTCGAATTTATTCGCGCACACTCATGCGCGCGCCCATTTTCCCCGTTTTTCTCGCGAAACTTCGAATTCGTTTGTACAGCTGGGAGAAAAATGTATCCGCGTATAGTCAAAGTCTGTGTCGGATTAAACCATGAATATTCACGCGGCCCAGCCTCGGAATCTCTCCCCCCACCCTGGAAAAGCATTCAGGATATATGAATCGTATCAATTTTTCCAGGCTCGAAGCTGGTTGTCACGGTTAGCGGTTATTATAGTCCGCCTCCACTGGCAACGTTATTTTCGCAGGCAAATCGATATTGACGCCGGATCGGAACGTTCCGATTCCGCGGATAAACGGTGTCGTGCATTGGGTATCAAGTAAATGCAAGTTGTAGCGCAAATGCACGTGTAAATATAAAGTGCAAGCGCGGATATAAGCACGCTTGTAAAGCTTTCGGCCGCGGATGCAACTGGGTTCCCGGTGTCGTATGCAGCCTACATTAAAACCGCAACTTTGGTGCCTGGTGCTCGTTCTCGATGACCGAATATCCGCCGTGCGTGTGCGCCTGCACGTGTACGGGCTTGCAAGTTGGAAGATATTTACGATCTGCGGCTTGTGGCATATCGATTCGTATTCTGTTAGGTGTTAACATCCGGTCTGTAAACGAATCGATGGGTACACGCAACACGCCCTTCAGTTCCAATCTGCGACTGTCAGCAGCCTGGAAATGTATCACGGATCGATATTAACGCGTTCCGAGCGATATGGATAATTTGCATGCGTGGAATGGTTATTGCTCGCGGGTGAAAGAAGTTTTTGTTTCTGTCGCCGGTGGAAATTTGGTCTGATGGTCACCGGAGTCCCGGTGTATTTGGAATTAATGTGTTTTCAGGGAATCATTTGGATCACTGTCGTTGAGGAGATTATATAATAATAATAATAATAATTCTTTATTGCACAACACGCTTTACAAGAGAAAAAAAAATATAGTAAGTGAGAAGAATAACACTGTTTATTGAGTTCAGTTAAGAGTCCTGAATAGATTGGTGTTTGTAGTCTGATTTTCAAGAATTCTTCTTAGAAGAAAGAATGGTGAAATGTTCTTCACAGGCGCGTACAAAACAATCTGTAAGCGAGCTTTCTTTTCAAGCATTTGACAAACGTTCCCTCGAGGTAGATGCAAGGTAGAACGCTGAAACCGTTCTCCCCGTTTCATCGTACATGGTTTAGAAATTCGAACGAGATATCGTTTGCTGCTGTGCTTGGCGTCTCACAATTTCAGATGGTGTTCGCCGCGGCAGCGTTCGCAACGGAAGTGGAATACGCGCTTTCATAATTCTCACAGTCCATTACGATCGCGTAGGAGGGAAGCAATTCATTGAAGAGAGCACTGGGTGGGAAGGTGACGAAGTACAGAAAAGGACAGCAGCTTCTAGACCCGTGGTTCCTTTTCTCCTCGTTCGTCTTTATTGCCGGCCCCTATTTCTTTTCATTCCAGTCTGTTTTTCTTGCCCACTCTCCGTTTTTCTACGAGCAATACGACGCAATTACTGGCAGAATGGCAAGACGTTCCCGGCAGGCTCTGCAGCCTCTATAATTACCGTTTTTCCCTCCGCGTCCAGGGAATCGTTCGTGATCCTTTGTCCTGCGATCGTCTCCCCTTTTTCCCATCCCCGGATTACCGCACAACACGAAACGGACTCTTTGCGCCCCCGTTTCTCGCGCGATCCCCGAATCGAATTTGCATTTTCAACTTCCCGCCCCGCCATTAAAACGTTCGATAAACGTTTCTTACAAGCATAAACGCGATTTTCGAGAAGTAGTAACAATAACGTAGCCAGCCATGTAAAATTAAATGGTAAAGAAAACCCATTACTTCTGCGGATTCTTCGAATATTCAAGAAGTTCGAGGGTTTAGCAAGTTTCAACGTTTAAGAGGTTCTTCCGTTAAAACCAATCCCACTTATGAAAGAAACTTCGTGTTCTTCCTGCTAGTCCTTGGAAAGTGGCAAAGTAGAAGAGAAACTTCGTATTTCCATTTCTTTTGTCACAGTTTTTTAACCGTGTACCTATATATTTGTTCGCGGCAATCATTACTGGGGAACAGGGAAGAAATTCAATTCTTCGAAGCCTATTGTTGTAAAATACGGACCGTTCATACCTTTAAGTGGTAAATCTTATGAAAATACATCGAAACAACGTTTTGAATCGAAATCATGCGCGTGGAAAGAACGGGCGACACGCAGAATTGAATAAAAGAGAGCAAGCGTAGTACCTAGTACGAAGAGGAACAAATCCTCCTTTGTCTTTTTAAATTAAGTAACAGTGAACCAACGAACAATGTTACTGGAGTAACGCTGGGAGGAGAAATCACCCAGCAAGCGCGTCCAATTTTCGCCAGTCTGAATTTTCCTAAAACTCTTCGGTATCAATTTAAAGCGGCGCCGTGGAGCGGGGAAAAAAGAGGACCGTTTTCCCCTCGCTCGCTGCAAGCGGAATATTGACTGTACTTAAGGGAATAAATCTGAGTTTCGGAATCCTACGTGTTGCGCACCGTGAACGGCCTTCTGATCCCCAGGGCATCTCCATGCATTCAAATGAACTGCAAACAGGATATCGAAGGTATCATGAAACAGTGCTGCCAAGGTGCGAAGAGGGGCTTGGTATAACGTATGAAGCAGGAATAGGAATGAAAGGGAGGCTGGAATAAAGACGACGGTAGAGATGAAAAATGAGATTCAGTAAAACAAATACTACAACATCAGAAACATTCTGAATAATGACAGCAAGCTACGATTTATGGCGGCATTGGAGCGGATTTAGAAATGGGTGGAATAAAACGGCAAAAGGAAAATGCTGTTCTGAACGAACGAAAGCCAGGATGAAAGATAATTATGAAAGTCCTGAGGAATGGTCGAGGAAACCATTGTAATACTTGCACACGTAGGAGAGTAGAGCGGACGTTGGTAACCGGGCGAGGAGAACGTTGATCGATGCAGAGTGCCTGAGAAATCGGGACGGATGAAAATCGCCGGAGAACAGGGAACGAATTTCAAGATGGGAGGCAAAGAAAGGAGATGAAGTTTCGTGGAACGAGAAGAAGGTGGTGCAGGTCGAAGGATAAACGGAGGATCGATAGAGGTCGTGGGGTGAAAGCGCGAGGAAGCACGACGTAGAACGGAGGGGGCGAAAAGAAATCGTGGAAACGAATTTCGCTCAGGGTATCCCGGTCGGACATCTTGGAAGGATTCCGAGGGTTGGCTGTCCGTGGAGACGGAGATTCCACTTTATCTCCCGATGAAAGATTTAGAGGAGCGATCGTCAACTATGCCCGACACCGTTCCTCTGTACAGACACAGGCGCCCGTTGCCTTTTGGAGTTCGCTGCTACGGAACTGTTTCGTAATTTAGTAGGTGCATCTGCAAGCCGACTCGGTTGCTGGCTAGCATGCTGGCAGGAATGCAGTATCGAGAAACCCATTAAATACCTTTAAGCCAAGTTAAATTGAATTCACGGTCATCGCGTTTTTTCCACCGGTATGCATGCATTCGTTGATAACATCTGTTGTTGGCAAATCGATTCCATTGTGTCATCTGCTGGGATAATGAACAATCCTGTGGTAGAGAAAGAAGGGGAGGGGTGGATCTGAAAATGTGTTTCCTGTATACCATTGATGAAAGTTAGAACGATGTCGAATGTCATCCGCGGTACAATACATTTGCAAAATAGATTCCCCTTCTGGAATCACTAAACAGCTTAAAAATTACAGAACAAATCGGGGAAGTTGCAATAATCACTCTCAACTGTCAAATTCATCCGCCTGTTGGTGCAGAAAATCGATCATAAATTGCGAAAGAATGTCTGATTCATTAAAGGAACGGGTCGACCTGAGTTTAGCCTGGCAGGCATACTTCCGACTACAGGACGTGACGCTTTTACGCGGATGCGTTCCGAACGACGTGGCTGCACGTTCTCTTAACGCATTATCGCCGACGCTGGATGGCTGGGGATCTTATTTATGCGAGCTGCAGGCTGATTTATGACCGCTGGAATCGGAACCGGAAGATGATTAAATTCTCGCGTATCTGCGCGACATGTTTTCAGGAAAGGCTCGCGGAAGTTGGCGTCGCTGTCCCTGGTGGGGCGCGCGGGCGCGCAAAATACAGGGACTTCGCGCTAGATCGTTAAAAAAGTATCGCCGGGGCGACGAGGCGTTTTTGCGCTGCGCGAAGTTACAGCGCTATTAAGGTGGCGTTAATCAACGGCACCGAAAAGCCACCGGGTTTCTTGCGCGTCGACTTGCACATGCACCAAGTTGCATTTAAATGCCCCATTTTCTCTGCAATTTACCCGATTCGCTTCCACGCGGTATTGCCTCCTTAATTCCTCTTCCGGGTGGGAAAAGGGGTTTCATTGCCATGTACTCGATGCTCCTTTCGATTTCACATTATATATAATATGTATGTACTTGTTTTTTCGAGTGCATTCGTGTTTTAGTAGTTCACTTGAACGTCACTTCTGCGATTCATATTGTTCTACATTTTCATGGTGCATTATTCTGTAGTAAGTATTCCATATTGGTGGTAGTAATATCGGTTTTAGAGGATAAGGTTTGAGCAGAATTTTTATCATATCTCGTAAAAGTCGCAGTTACCACTGAAGAGGCGTTTTTATTCTCAATGTATTACAAAATTGTTTAACAATCCAGAGGGCGCAAGCAAGGCATCTGCTCAGAGCGACAAATTTGGGGGTAGGAGATGTGGTTAATTTATAAATATTAAATTTTTTATGATACAAAAGGCTTTTGTTGGGTGGCCAAGGGTGGTAAAAATCATTTTCACCCAGAGCGACGGAAGAGCTATATCAGGCCCTGCTGACGCGAAAGAAATTTCGATGTTGCGTGATGCGACGGTTGCAATGAAGGTCCACTAAAGGTTGGTTAAAGCCCGGGCGAGGACGTAATACCGCCTCGGTCGTCTTCTAACCACACGTTGCTTTATGGCCTGTCGTTTTCTAACGTAATTTTGTTTGTAAATCCCAAAGGTGAACGTGGATGAGAACGAATTAGATTAGTGGCGATCATGGCTCGTGGCGTGTCTCTGGCAATTCTTCCTCTCCCCGTTTCGGACGTGGAGACATCCCTCCTACCTTCATTTCTTGTTGAATCCCCTGGTGACACTTTGCAAAGTCTCTAAGATCCAATAGCTTCGTGCCTCCCCTTCTTTTCTGAAGCTCTCTCTTCTTAAATTTGCTCCGCAAGGTTACAAATATTTCTTTTTCTTTTCCATTTCCTATTATCCTTCACTGCCACTGTTTTTATTTTTATCCCTGCATCACGCTCTCCTCTTCCAGAGACGATAATTTTCAACTTGCGGCAGTTGTCCCGTTTAATTCTAGACGTCGTAAAATTAATTCGTGAATAGGTATAAAGGGAATGGTAGCAGGAGTTTCAGTAGTCGTTTGTGCACCGAATGTCGACTTTTATCTTCTCCCTCTCGCAATTTCTCCTTTCATTCGGAATTATTACTTCACTGTTCAGACTTTTACGATATCTTGTAACAATTTTACAGTTGCGAGGATATAGAAACGTTACCTTCTAACCAAGACCTAATTTGACACAGTGCTTGTAATCGTAGTTATTGTCGATAGAAGGCTGGTTTCGTCGAGGATACCTCTTCCGTATTTTTCAATAGCTACCTATTGTTTCATGTTAGAGGAGTATTGTTCGATGTTGCAACGGTTACACGCATCCCCGCATTGATACGCTTGTCCATTTCAATTTCCACGATCGAAACAGTACGAGTGCTGGCAAACACACACTCACATCGTGGTTGTACCCACGGAATTTCATATTGCAGAAGGTACTTTCGAAGTTGGAACAAAATAAACGATTGGCTTTCCGTGATCCGTAGAACGGAAGGTCGTCGGGCAATAATTCACGTTGGTTATTTTTGCTTTTCTATCGAACCGACATGGCGTATCCGCTGGAACTCTTGCAAATTCCCTCCACCTTCCTGGGTAACAAAAACAGAACAACGCGGCTACAGAAATGGCATCCATTCGAGACATTGGGTAAATGTAATAGATACAATCCTTGTCGTTTAGAAGTTTGAGCGCAAACTAATTTATGGAGGCATGTTAACAAAGAAAATAGCCACGTCATCTGCATTTTCAATTAGTAAACGGTTCCATGATCTACTTGAACGACGAACCCGATAATCGACCATTATTACGAACGCTTGATATGTGATCGCGAAACGTTGAATGGCAACGACGACGTGCCCCAGGATGCATTAATTTCTCATTTAATTGGCCACTTTACGGTCTTGAGAGGAATTAACGTCCACGTACCTACGGACAGGATTTCGTTGGACGTAATTATGCAAGGAGTACGCGCGCTATTGTTTCACCGCGCTGGCTAGGCCACTACTGATCATTCGATCGTTAGCGGCTAATTAACGACGCAGTAAACCGTCGCGAGATTACAACTTGGCGGTGGTACGCGGACCCCGTTCGCGGCTCCGCTCTTACAATTTCCGGCCGCGACAATGGCCAGAAGGAAAGGGAAATTGGGATTACGCTTTCCGCTCGGGCATGCGCGAATTCCGCGGAAACTGTAGTCGGTTATTCGCGTTGAAACACTCGAGTCCCACTTCCTTGGCTCGATTCGGGGTTAAGCGAGCGGAAGAGCAATTAGAGGATTTCTGGGTTAAGAATGGAAGTATTAAGAACAACCGCAGAGATTATTTCAGCTAGTTGTTCTATTCACGCAGCAAGCGCGGAGGATAGTCAGACAATGTTAAATGCACGTTGACTGGAAGATCGGTCCCGTTTAAGATATCGGACGATATCTTCTTTCCCCCTCAAGATTGTTACTGTCACAGTACAAGTAGGGGAAACTCGTACAAAACCGGGTAGCTGGATAAAACCGGGACGTGCTATTATTTTTTAAACTGCCTTAAATTTTGCGGCGTTATTGGAGTGACATATTGTCGCGACGTGCATTATTTCATCAACAAAAGATGGTCACGTGACAAGCGTGCTTGCTAATTGTAAGATTATATCGTCTTGTGTGTTTTTCAAGGGTCTCATCTAATTTTCAATCATTAAGAAACTTCAAACACTTTTGACAGTGTCCCGGTAGATACTTTTTTATGTGAATTATATTAATTGTTGCAGATTAAAGTTTAAATAATTAAAAAGTTTGTTTTTACTCTGTCATGGTATTGTTAATAATTCATAATATTTACAAAATTGTATGCTGGAGAAAAACCGTACGGGGTAAAAACCCGGGTACCCAGTTTTGAACAAAATGTGTATAACAAAGAAACGAAAAAGAGGAAGTTATCAAAATTAAAACTAAATCTTAATAAAGGATTATAACTAAAGTTATGAGCTCTTATCCTTAACGTCCGGATTTTGCCCCGGTCTCCCCTAGGTATCAAATAAATGCAAAGGAAAATAAAAGGAGAATTCCAAGACCCTAGATATTCAAAATCCATGAATTCATGAAATACGCAAAAATGGAGGGCACACCACTAGTGATAGTTCGCAAGTTGCAAGCATCTCATACCATAAATATAACCGCAACCGCAGCGGCCGGCAGACACGCTGGATCACCATTCCGGATAAATATCTTGTGCAGTTAGAAGCGAAACCCACTGAGATTCGGTCCAACAGGACTTCCCCAGAACTTGCTCTCGGTCTCAGTGGCCGTTAGAAGCGACTCCGTCGCGTTTTTTTTGCTCGCAAAAAGCACGATCATCGTGAAAGCTGCGGCTAGGAAAAATCCGAACGGAAGATTCTACGGAACGATGGTTCGCGCGTATTTCCAGCTTACGATTATGTTCCCCACGCGAAAAAGACACCCTGAATCGGCCGCTGTTTCTTCATGAACTTTACCTTCCATTTTCTTCAACTCTTGTCTGTTCCTTTACTATAGGGAACTTCGAATTGTTTCCCTCGACTCTCTCATACCCCGAATTATCATAAGTTTCGTTGCCATTGTCATGAATTCGTCGTAGGAGTTGGGTATTGGACATTTTTCACTCCAATGTCTGCGGGAAGTCAAGGTGACTCCTCGCTCGAGTACGGATAGATGAGGATTAATGTCATCATCACGCTTCTAATAATTATCGCTCAAATTGCACTCGCTGCGTTAACTGATTTCTGCATCGCGGATTATCCTACATAATGAGCGAAATTATCGTCCACGCACAGACAATATTCAATATGCTGAAAACACAATTACTATCAGTGTCTATCACTCCTTTCGTATTATAATAATACTTCGCCAGTGTTTCTTATATTTTGATACTCTTATTCCTGCTGCAACGAACGTACGTGCAACGAATACGAAGAGAAAGAAACGACAGAACATATAAAGGTAATAAGAAAAAAAGTAAATGAATTAGTTAAAAAGTTGAAATCTTTAAAAAAAGAGTCATCAATGATCGTTCAATTTCCCTACCGCGAGCGATTCACGAAACTCGCGAAAGCCGTGAGCTGTGTTATTAACATATATCAAAGGCACGCCAATTCAATTAGCTTAATTACCCTGTCGCGAAACGAGGGAAGCTCGCTTAAGGCGGTAGTTACGCGTGCACACTCTCATCCGACACCGTGTAACGCGAGCTGTATTTAAACGAGACATAAACTCCTCGTAGAGTGACATGTTCCGCGCGCAAAGATACGCAGAGGCCTGTTCTTGCCCCTTTCCAGAATTTGATTTGTCAGCTCCCTGTTAAAAACGGAATGGAAAATCGTTCTCCACTTTAATCTTTCTGTGCCCACCCACCACCGATACCTGCCCGATATTGCTCCAACGTCATGCTCGTTTACGATATCCTCCTCCACTTATATCTCCTTTTTTCCAAGTCAGTCTGACTTTCCACGTCTTCTTATTTCTCAGCTCCGGGGATGTCTGTTCCCGTCGATTTCTGTCCAACGTCTCATAAGAGGCGACGTCTGACGTCGGTTGGTGGTTGGGTCTGATACAGGGTTTCGCGGTTTCCTCGAAGACATAAAAAGGCATTCCTCGAACGTAATATATTACCGTGTTTAAAGAGTTTATCATATTTCAATCTACCCACGCTATTCGCACCATTAAATATCGAGACCACAAGACGCTTTTACCACTTTCAACAGCAAACCATATAGTTACTTTTCAAGAGCATTCTCATGGGGTTGTTGGATCTTCTAGAGGCTAAAGCTTGCACTCTACCCACCTCCCATCGTCTTAAAACCGAGCCATTTAATAAGATCGCATTATTCCGGCGTCTTAGTCAACGACGTTGTACCACGAGCGCATCCCCAACGGCACCGCGTTATCATACTCTAAAGTATACCATCGGCCGCGCATAACGCACGCGGCGCCGCGTACACTCATAGAACCGCTCGCTCTTCGTCTTCCACACCCCGCAGAGGAACAAAAAGAAAAAATCGCCGCGGCCCCGCGAATGCCTCGGATGCATCCGCTGCGCGGCTTTCTATCTCGTTATACGCGCAGAAATATCGACGAGATAGTTCACTGCCTCCCCAACCCGCTTCCCGTGCCCCCTTCTTCGGGGAGGCTTTTTTCCTCGCCGCCCTCCGCGTCTTGCCGCCTCCCCCCGCGGAAGCTGCTCCATTGGTCCCGCGAATGCAACGGGTAATTCCAGCGCGATTCATCAAAGCTAAAAGCCTGGTGTGAATAGAGGGTGCGGAAAACCCTTGTGGAGGGGAGGGCGAGGGTTGGTGAGGCGGGCTTAGGAAAAGGGACGGGGTAGCGGGGGAAATGGGGAAAAAAGAGATGGAACATCAAAAATAAACGCGCTGCAAAAAGAATATCTACCGGAAACCGTTCCCACGCAATTGCGGTGTTCTTTGTGCGCGTGGCCGCGCGCATACGGGGGCGGCTCCCGCTCCTCTTCATATTCCCCGTCCACGGAGAAAATGGCTGCATAAATGACCATTATCTTGTTACGGGCGCCAGCAAATTGTGTGGAAAAAGTGGGCAACGGCCATTTTTTACGCCCCATCGGGCTGTTTTCATAGCCTCCCCTCTGGTGGACGGCTGCAGTCGTTAAGTCGTGAAAGCTCTCCGATTTTATCGATGTTCTTATAGAGTTTCTGGGTGTTCACGTTAAAGCGGAATAACGTCGCCGAATAACGAATGTTCATCATACAGCGAGCAACTACATGCGACCTACTTAGGCAAATGTTCGCTATTCGTCGATCATCAAATGTTTGCGCGATCGTCTGTACAAATTTTTGCTGTTAATAATCACGAGTCGAAACGCTCGTCATTTGCCGAGTAAGAGCATAGTGTGGAGATATGCGCGAATACATTGGCGAATAGTTTGTTGAATACTGAATGTGTGGCTAATGATATGTACTTTATGCAAGAACAAACAACGTTCGTAGTTAAGCAATATGAAGGGATTAAGTCAAGCTTCCTGCAAGAGAAAAAATTGGCAAATGAAAAAGGTACTTTGTACTAACAATAGCTCGGCGTTCCGAATACGTACATATTACAGGATGAAAAGCAGCTGGGAATTCTCTGGCAATCATCGCGAGCCTCATTGTTCGTAATTCATGTCTCTCCAAGAAACAAAAGTTGATCTCGAGCGACTGGAACCGCGAGGTATAATGTCGATAATAAACCACCGAGTTCGGAGGATTCGAGGAGGAACATATCATTGTTTGCGTTTTTCAAGAACATAAATGCCGTACTGCGCGGGATCGAAGACCCTTTCCTGTTTGTTACGCCGCGAAACGAACCGTGAAACAGAATCATGAGTCAAGAATATGTGATCGCGACTGGTTCTTCGGCCAATTTTCAGCGTCACGAGCCATTTACCAGGTATAACTGCGCTCCCGTGCAACGACATCCTGCGAACGTCTCAGTCTTTTCTAATCCCCTGTAAATTATTACAGTTTCTTTGCTTCAGCAAGCTGAATAAGGACCTCTTTGTTCATTTCTTATATTCAGCACCGTTTCGATGCTTAGCATTTCTCTTCAACGTTCGACGCTTTTTCAGGGAACAAATAAAAGCACAAAAGGATACTGTTTCCACAAATTTGTCCCTCTGCCGGCGATCTTTGTACTCGAATGTCTCATACTGTGTACTTTGTGCTTGGAGAAACCGATACAATGCGACTCGAACTGACTTTCGCCCCCCTCATTTAGCAACAACTTACAGAATCGTACTTCCGGGTACAAAGTACTTGGCTCCGCGAGAGAGGGGACAAACAAAGAATCGGTTAAGAAAATCGAAGGGAAGACGGAAACAAAGTCGTAAGCTCCATCCTATAAATACCCCTGCCTGAAAAAGAAAGAAGCGTAAACACCGGGGACTGCATTGTCCAGGGAAGAAAGTAATAAAGGAAAGCTGGATGCACCCTTCGTCTGCATAGCTGCAACTCCAAGTTACCCGTGCAGGAACCTGCTGACTCGGTTGCGGTGCGTTTAAATCTTGGCAATGGGCTTGCTGGCCTCCACTATTTTCCTGGCCACTTTATTACCTGGAATACCGTGGAAGCTCGTTAGGAAAAGCTTCGGCGAGTCGGCGTCGTCCAAACGATGATTCATCCTCGAATTACCTGGGTCATCTCTCTCTCCCTCGGATGCTACGGCTACCTCGGCCAACTAATTGTAATCTCGTAATTATAATCGCCCGAAATTACTGCCGCCGTCTAGGTAATTTAACCAAGTGCCTTTGCGGCACGACCCCAACAATTCGAGGAACGTAAATGTGGGAGTGTTTGAGTTAGAAATATCAGACGATCAGATGGAAGATAATCGGGGACGGTATTTCAAGTATTTCAATGGCAACATAAGTGCGGGTAACAGGAAATTGTAGAACATAAATGCAATTCCTGGTGACCAATTAATATGTACAGCCATCGTGTTTGGTTTATCAAGTTGTAACCTGCCTAAGCTGGCACACATATACATACCATCGAACGTCGAGCCACGAGCAAAGTTACACAGAGACACCAGGCTAACTACTCGCAATATAGACCACCACTCGTGACGAGGCATGGAATATTTTGACGTTAAAGGTGATCGTTCCAACAATCGATAGCATTGCCAGCGATGTATAAGGTGGATTAATCCAGCGGAGCTTGGAGAATGGGACCGAAGTCATTTCTTCAGTCGACGCTCGCTTTGGCTCTAAACTTTTTCAATTTCATCAACCATAGTGGTTGGGTCGCTCGGATTATTGATTCTCGAAAACAAACGCGCACGGCGATCCTCTAACTTGGCGTAATCTTATATAGATCGTTCCCATCTTTACTTCTTCCAGCATTCCGAATGTTTACTGCGTTAGTTTAACCGTGCCACCGGGCAGACCGTAGGTATCGGACGGAAATTTCAAGAATGTAATTTCGTCGTTTAGAGCCCTCGGTCCTAGATGAGATTAAAAGTTGCCGGAGACGAGAAGAAGCCACGGAAATAAACAGCAAATTGTTGCACTTTGTATCAGAGACGAGAATGCACTCTCGTCGTTTGTAATTCATTAGAACCGAGGCGATCGACCTCGTTCCTCTGTGCCAGGACTTTACGGGCAGTCTTTGACTTTACGGCATGTGATATAATATCGTTTTCGACCGGTGATATAGATGTACCGGCTCTAAAAGTTTGATCGCTCCTCGTTATTTCATTTCCCGATTTTCCGACAGAGCGAGCAGCCTTCTGATTACCGAATCCCGGCGACGAGAAACGTAACGAGGTCAAAGCGATGTTCAACGGCGGCAACGTGTTGCCACTTTCGATGCGTTTCCCCTTTAATGAATTTTTATGATCCGCCTTGAATTCCTTGAAATTATTCAAATTGTTTTCATCTCCCTGATAATATTGCGCGGCGTTTCCATTGCGCAGCATCGAAGTGCTTCTCGTGGAGCACAGGCTCCGATTGCAAATGGGTTACACGATTCTTCCCTTTTCCGTTGCAAATCTTCGAACGATACCCTAGGATGATTTAATATAACTGCCCCATCTCCGAGTCACGATATTTTTCTGATATCAGCTTCCCAAGGGAGGAATAGTATCCCAGGGAAAACCGGTGTTAGTCTTTATTTACGCCTCGAGCAATTGAGACAGCATACGTATTACCGTTTTTGCGAAATTCGAAGCGACCTGCGTAACTCTCAGGGCGCAGGGCAAAAGGAAAAGTTATGAGGAGTATTTGTGCGTTCTTTCCCTCACAAATCGCGAGAGAAGTTTCGTGGGCGTTCTGAAGGGGCCACTCGAGTGGTTCGCGTCCACTGTGGAGTAAAGAATAGCTGTTTTTCCTGCACAACACCGAGGGAATCTGTTTGTACGCCTGGTTACATACGAGTCGTTTCTCTTGCGTCTGGACACGCGCGACCCGGTTCTACTTTGTCTGATACCACGCTGAGCGTTACTACTTGCACTGAAGTCTAGGTATGTTACTACGAGAAGTTCATCATCATTCATTACTCTGGTAGAGCACGAATTCCAAATAAAGAGTCGTTCTAGTGTGACAGCGGAAAAAACTTTATTTTTCGGGAATTAAAAGAAGAACGTCATTTTAGTCAACGTCAAAACAAAAACAGATCATTTTGTACGTTTGTAGATGTATTCTATCACCTTTTAAGACTATAAAAATAAATTTGCAAGTAAAAATATCCATTTCTTGCGGAATAGGAGCATCGTGAAGAAAAAATACCTTGAAACAAAGAAACATCTTAAAAAATCTTATCAATTTTAGCAAAAAAATTATGGTTTTATGGATCGTAGTAATTCAATTTTGCAAGTAGTTGCGAAATTCTATTTCGAACGATAAAGTAACGTCTACTAATTATAAGGACCTATGTTACACTTGAATCATTTCTAACCCGCCTGACTATGTATCAAGCACTACTACTTGTTCGTGAGTCTATCATTTCTCTTGAAAGCCACTCCCTCTTCTAGATAACAAACCAAACCAGCAATCGACGCTGTAGCCAATACTTCTTCCATACCACTGTTCAAACACCCTTTTCCATGGTATAACGAAATACATTTCACTCCTACCGTTTCCAGGCATCACGGTTCTTCACCTTCAACGGAACCCAAGAATCGTAGATTGAAATCCACTATCTAAATAAGAGAATGTTGAAACTTGGTTCGTCATGAAGACGGGTACAAGGTAGAATGGAGTCCTCCCCGATTTCCCCGCATAGAAAATTGTTACGGCGTTCAGACCCTCCTACGATCGATTCCAAAGTATAGATCAGAGTTTGGTGGGGAAGTGAGCGTGATAGAATCGTCGTCGTTTCTCTCATGTGGCAAGTTTAGTGGATCCCGTGCGCACGAATGCCGCTCGAAATCGACATTTTCGAATTGCATCGTGTCTAGTAAATATACTTACGTCTCCTGCTGGAGCGGGGCGTGTTTCCGACGAATCTCGTTTACTTTGCCGCGTTGTACGACGCCCGGGTAAAAAAGATCCTCGGTCGAAAGGTTAATAGAGCAGGGATATGCACTCCAGACTCGCGTTCAGCTTCCCCGTTGCCCGTTGCAAGGCGTACGATCGAGGGGAATAAAAATTTCACGCAAATTCGTTCATACCCTGCGGCTCCGTCCTCCGTTAGTTTCGTCGGATCGTTCACTTAAATGCTTCGAGCAATTCAACTCTGTTATCCTTGCCTTGGGAGAAACCCCGGGGCGAGAATGCTCTGTATTACCGCCCCCCAGTGACGCAATGAAGTTTTACATTTGCAATAAAATTTTACAGGAACAGGAGAATTTCCTGCGATTTCAACGGTCACCGGGTAAATCAGAGACACGTCTCCTGAATATTAATATTGCTGTGCGTAAGGGCTGAATCAGGGGTGACTAATCGTTGAACTGACGCGTCTAAAAGCGAGCAGCTTTATCGCGAAGGTATAACACTTTGCATGGAAGCCCTGGTCTAGCTAGGACGCTCTGGAAATGGTCTAGAAATAATTTTTTACCTCGATGGCAATGAATTGCAAGCATACATGGCCATCAATTTGTCATACGAATGAAAATTCACGCGTGCTCCCGCAGACAGCTCGAAATGCATTTCCTGCCACGCTCCTCCACTTTTCGCCTGGATGTTATAAATCTTCGTATTTCGCGGTGCTTCCAGCAAAAACTTTTTCAAGCTTCTCTAGATCAGCTTCTTCGTTCTCTTTATCATGTACCTTGAGAATTCGTCTTCACACATTTCCACCTTTTTATGCGCGGAAGTTCTTACTTCTTTGTCTCGTGATGCATGGTTCATGACCCATTCGAATCGCGCGTATTTCAAAGTAACCAAAATCGCCTTGTAGAATCGTTATTATTACCAAAAAAGACATTTCCATATGAATCCGTTGAAACACTAAAACTTGACTAAATGAACGGCGAAGCATGTGAACTGCGAAGGCAGATGCACTCCTCGCTCTCTCCTCGACGTAAATCTCAATAGATTCTTTTATGCACAACAACAAAGCACGTCGAGCCAATAACGGTACGTGTCGCTCGACGCTAACGGGGCAAGTATTATAACGGGGGAGATGGAAGAGTTGAAACCGGAGGGAGGCGTAAAACGATGAACGAGGGGGCAAGGCAAGCTGGGTCGAAAGCGATGCGAGGAAAAATTCAGCGATAGCGGGAGATTTATGCAGGGCTGCAGCGGCTAAAGAACTTTCGAATATCGTTCGCAACTTTCTTCCCTTAAAACACGACTGCAGATGAGATTACGCAAAACTACTCTTTCAAATTGAAACTTGCCCCCCTGCGAACGATTCTTTGGAACTTTCCACGTGTAGTCCCCGATACTTTTCCCGTACTTGCCGCTGAAAATGGTACTGTATAAACGAGCGGAAACACGAGTCAAGGAAAAACGTGGGCAAACCAAATTTCCAGGTGCAGAGAGCCATGCTTCGCGTGTGCACGCGGAGGAACTGCAGTTCGGCCGATACTTGACTTGATTTACTGGAAAATTCAGTTAAGATATGCCATTATAGGAAAAACAAACAGTGACACGTCAATGACTTGGCGGTCTGTTTCGGCGAGAAATGCCCCGATTCGGTGGAACGGAACATTCATCGCCCGCGTGGCGCTGCCTTTTTATTTTTCCCTCCGTTTTACCTCGTTCGCGAAGCACTTTGGCCACCGCTACCGTAAATACATACGGAAATTCGCAGGTCCGCGAACACGCGTGCCCACAGGTGTTCCTAGTTCGGCAGCAAGCACCGCGGACGTGTTTGCTGGAGCAAATTGACGGAGGTGCGAATGCATCGCAACCTCGTTACAGATATGTACATAGCCGCATTGCGACGACACGTCCATGAATCTTGGAAAATTGATAGGGAAAAACTGGTTACATTACATGCACTGTGATGCGTCTAACGCAACAATTTTAAGGGATTACGCCACCCTGAGATGCTCAAAGCAGCAAATTTAATTATACAATTTTTTTGTATAATATTTTGTATAACAGATTATCTACAGAAGTACCTACGGGTTTTTACGATTCATAAATTTGTTTTGCTACAGGCAAGTTTAGAAACTATTTGGGCTTAAAATTTTAGAGAATTGTTTTGGCTAACACCGATATTCTCTTCAAATATCCACCATTTTCACAAAAATCGCTATGTACTTCTGTAGTAAATAGTGTCACGTAAATAATGAAATTTTTCGATTTTTTATTCTACATCAAAATACCGGGCCTCTACTGCCAGCCATGGAGAGTGTCTTTTAAAAATTGCAAGAATAGAGCAGCACCAGCAATGCCATTTTATTTAAAAAAAATTACAATTTTTATATACCACAAGGCATGTAGAATAGAGCCCTTAAAAAAGTTTTTCGTTTATTTTCTCAAAATTCTGAAAGGTGGCCTAACCTCTTAAACATAGGTAAACTTCTACGATGAAATGCCTGCCATCCTCTTCGTGTACAGTCACGCATCATGAAATAAGATCAACCAGTAGTACACTGTAATTTTATGTCGCATCCTTTAACAATTCTTGCTTAAGCCAGTCAGACGTGGACGAGGTATATAAAAGCAGCTTTCAAGCCTGCAATACTTTAAGCTTGTTTCTTAAAAAATGCAATATTCCAGGCATCTCAGCGAGCCCTTGCCACGGAAAGACATGTTCCGCAAAGTGTACAACTTCCGCAGGAATTCCTCGCGAGACTATATGTGCATATATTTGGCGCAACGAGAAACGTCAGATCCGCTCGCGACGACGCTTCGAATCATACGAAAATTTCTAGGGACGGCGATCCCGCGGGGACTTCGACGACCAGAGATTTTTCGCGAAATACCCGAAAAGATATGCGCCGCTACATAACTGTCCGACCGGTGTTCCAGCGAGCGGACACTCGCATGCATCACAGGCGCATATACGCGCGCTTGGTAACACTGGAACGTCTATATGCACATCATGCGGCCAGTACCCAAACGAGACAGTAGACAATGACAGCGGGAGGCATTATTGCGAATTTGCCGAATACCGAACTGTCTGGTAAATCCCACAGAACCGAGTTGTTCCGCTCACGAGTCGTTTTGAAGATACTTCGTATGCTGGCACATACTTGCAGCCTCTGCATCTGTTGGAGGTATTCTTCCCAACCATATCGTATGAAATATATCCTCCTATTTCAGACACCTCAGAAAATGTGGAAAATCTTTCATTTAAATGGTTTTACAGAGATTGTGACACGACGCATGTACACCGCCAGCGAAGATTGAGAGACGATAGGTTCGTGGATAGATCTAGAAAGAAGCTAACTCAACCATGTGATCATGCCCTCGAGCAGCAGAGATTTCGTACCTTTTTACCCTAACGGCGAACGTTCGCGTTCGGTATACGAAAACTATCGGTGGAAAGTAACGAAAATGAATGGAGGCACTTTCGGGAACTCCGTTTCTAACTGAAAGCGCGACAGGAGTTGTCTGCGGCTGTCGTTTATTCCAGTCGCTTCACCCGAAATCCACGGAACCCTCGAACAAACCGAATCAGACGGTACGTGCAGTCAGCAACGGCGTCGCGAGGGATGGCATCGGGAACATCGAAAAGCTTTGAAAGTCGCACGAGAGCTCACCTGCCTTTATAAGCTTGGCGCTGACACAGCGATATTCCATACGCGAGAGGCGTCTGACAAATTCAGCCCGCTCTTTTTCGCTCGCTGTTCCAACCCTCTACTTCGACTTCTCGTTTCGTCTGCCTCCAACGGAAAAGATTCTCTCCTCCTCGTCGATTCCGTATTCCCTTTTTTCCCGCGGATCGTCTACCGACGACGGTAATTGACTGATACCTGGACGGTACGCCCCTCGACAGCCACTTCTATGCGCCGTTTTTCTTCAATTCCCCATCGACTGGTGTAAGAAAAAATCAATCCTGAAATAGGTGCGCTGGCATCGATAACGACGGAGACTCCACCGGTTATTGTTTCGACGGTTTCTACTCAAATGGTCTAGGGATAATTTCTCGCACAGAAAATTGAATAGCTTTTCTATGGAGGATGTAAAAAAGAGAGTTCAAAACGGAGCAATTCGATTCAGCTCACGTGTTATTCAATGCTACCTCCTTTTTTTGTCGAATCAACTACGCAACTTTTGCGAATAGGAACGAGTGAAAGTATTCATGAATAGTGATTGAATGGATCTCGAAACTCTCTCCGCGAATCGTGCGCTCTTTTAATCATGCAATCGCTGGGGAAAAAAGGAGATCGACCTCCCTTTGAGATATGAAGTCACAGTGACAGGGTCTAGAATACACTTTGATCTTTAAACACCTATGGATCCCTTTTGCGTGTTCTGTCTCTCCGTCAGTTGGCTCTCAAAGCTTCTTCGAGAATCGGAAACCCTGTATTGCCATTTTCATCTTCAAATTTGTAGAATAAAGGATTGAATCTACTCCTTTGAGTGCACTTCAGATGGATTCCACTTATTTGACGTAAGGAGGGAAACCAGAATGCCAGCCAGAAAGAGAGCTAAATTCGAGGCTCTGTTTTTAGTAAATTAAAAGTTTTTATAAAATATCCTTATTCACAGTAGCCAGTAAATATCGTGTACAAATTTTTCCCAAAATATCATTTAAAAATATTCATTATTGTAACCACAGTAGCTGATGGCATGATAGACGAGAACGTATGTAACCATTTAATCTCGTTCGTAAGAAAATTAATCGCAACTTAAATAAGAAGCGGTATCATATCGCATCATATACCATTTCACTGCAATTAATTAGCAATTGGCGGACTGTTTGCGCACGCTATCTGGTGACCTTTGTTAATCGATTCTTCACCGAGAGCGCGTTTCAACAAGAACGCGGATTCACAAGCGCGAATCAAGTGACCCCTGATGCAAGGCTGCGGCTTGTTTACTCCATTGCGTTAATTAATACCTTCGCGGGTGCAAATACGTGGCTGTGGAATGATTCATGTGATCCCCGACCGAATCTCGTTATTCCGCGTTTGATCAGCGCGACATTTTTAACGCCTAAACGAATTACGTGATTAGCTCGGCGCGGACGCGACGCGACACCGCAAACTGCATCTAAATCGATTTAAAACGTTCACCGCTACGGCTTCACGCGTGTAAATTTTGTCGCAGGGTAAACGAGAGTTTCAGAGAGCCGCGCGGACTCGTTTCATAAAATTTCAAAGCGCGCTTCTGGCTTTCTAGGGACACCTCAGCAAAATTCGCGATCGAAATTCGTTTACAATAAAGAGAAAGAACGCTGATGGGAAAAATTAGGATGCAGAGAGATTAGAATTCTCGTTCCCCTTGCGTTCCATGGTAAACAGACGCATCGTAAAGCGAGGAGTTTTCGAAAGAGAAGACAGAAAGTAGTCTTTAACAGTTCTTGCGGACCAATGCGCCTGGAGGGAGAATGTAAAGTCTGCAGCAACTCCGCCATATTGCTAAAGTTGCCTTTACCGCCAGACTATTGCGCGTCTTCCTAAAACAAAAACATCCAAAGAAGGAAAGCCTTTTGTGATCCCTTCATTTGGACGTTGCTCGGCTTTCTACTGAATCTACTCGAATTACACAGCAACCGTTCTTCGCCGAATGGCATCGTTTCGGTACACCTCCTGAGTTGTTGAAAGATTTTGAACTCTATTGGAGAAACATTTAGAAGGAGACAGATAAGTAATTAACGTTCTGCGTCTGACGTGTTGGAGACGACGCAAAGTGGTCGGAAGAGGGTTAATAGGGAATATTTGTGTATAACTTTTAAACTATAAAAAATATCGAAATGAAATTTGCTCCCAAAAAAACAGGAAATAATTATACCTTTCTAATGATTGTTTATTTATTTTTCAATTTTTTAACTTATTTGTGATAAAAAGAATTAATTCTGTTTATTTAGTACCTTATTTAATGCTTTTTAAGTGATTTGAATCGCATTTTCGGGAAACTATTCGTTTCCGAGTTATAAGGACAAGTCAAATAGTACTATTAGAAATTGTGATCAAATTTACAGTTTAGTTAAACATTAATATTTCTAAAAACTGTTAAAATTTACTGTTGGAAATTTAGGACTGTTGGAAATTTAGGAAGTAGTATACATTCAGTAGATTTTGATAGGAGAAAGTTCATTTTTGGGCCGAATGTCACCTACTACCCCTATTCCGACCACTGTGCGACGCCACAGCAGGTGCATACCTGCGAACGGTGGAATACGGAATCAGAGGGGTGATATCGTGGCACGAACTTCGTAAAAATTTTACGACTTCGCGTCCTTTCGTTTACGATTGCTCAGAAGGATTGATTCGATGCCGCGTTTTTCGATCACGCGACGTCACCGACGAGATTCGAGGAATTACGTGTTCCCAGTGCCGTCGTCGCCCGGAAGTACAGGATCCTGGTGGCCAAGCCCTTGGAAAGCACGTATTCTTACGGTACTTTATCGCTTCCGCCCCGGCGGCACAATTCTCATAAAACATACGTTTCGAGATCGACCGATAAATTACTGCATTACCCGAGAGCTGCAGTATGGAATTATGTCCTAATCCCTTGATTCCCGGAAGCGAGGGTGAATAGTCGATCCACGGCAAATCAAATTCCGGGCATTAAACGGATCTCTTCCTTTGTTCGCTAGACTTCCGAACATGGTTGCTTCCTGTTTCTACGAAATATTTACAAATTCTAGTTCCAAGGTTGTGAATTATTGTTGAATAGATATAAAGTGTTGCAAATTAATCGACCATCTTCGTCGCCGTGAATTTTAGCAACGTGATAAATTAGCGGGAGTTAAGGTTAATCAACGCCCAGTTAGCTTCTAATTTCCGCCAGAGATAGGGGGGCTCGATAAAAGGAAGCATTTAAATTAATACCCAGTTTCTTTCTAAATTATTTAAACCCTCTAATATCTCAGACCCCGCGGCACACGGAAGGTAATAACGCCCAGAATAGAGCCAATTAATTAAGTCGGAATTAAATTCTCGTTTCGAAGTTGCGAATGTACGCGAAAATATTTAAAGTAATGTCATTACCTTGGCTATGATCTGTTCAAGACCCCGAGTATAATCCTTGCAGGGTGAATTATCAAAAGAAATTCGTCTATTCTCGTTAAACATCCGAATAAAGTTTATCGGATATTACACTTTTAAAATAACATTCCATTATAAACTGGTTCATTTCGAGGACAACAGTTCCGTCGTTAAATATTAAACGTCTATCGAAACCGTCGAAATCATATTGAAATTTATCGTTGTCACGTTTTATTGCGGAGCTCGACTGTTTTTCGAAAACCATTAACGTTGTCACTTTTATTGATATATGTCAATATAATTCGACCTGCAGTTTTAATAAAAACGTGTCTCGCGAACTGAAACAATTTACACGCGTAGCAGAGAATTGTCGTTGAATGTGACAGAAAGAAAAAAGGAGGAAAATTTACAACGGTACGATGGTAAGCTCGATTTCATTCGATTTTATTCGACGTTAATCACGGAATTATACGAAGGGATATTTTATCGTTAGATTTTACGACCGCTGGGGTTGGAAGAAAAAAAAAAGAAAATTTCACAATGTCGACGAGCTTTTCGCGGGTGTCCATAAAAGAACTTTACGAGGCTCCCGATTCTGTCGGTGGAAAATGCGTTTCCCGTTCGATATTGTTCCGTTTCTACACCCCCATCCCCCTAATTTGTGGTAACGAGAAATAGATGATGGAAAGGAAACGAATCTATTTAACCGGTTGGAAATCTTTTTCCTCTCATTTCCTCGCTTCAGGCGATCGTCGAGTAGAAACGACGCCTGCTTTTTGCAGGAATAGGAGGAAACTGCATTAAAATGGGATTATTATGCTTCCTTTTTCATTTGCTTCGCGGCTTTCTTCTGATCTTGCTTATCTATTCAGGAGAGGACAATTGTTGGAATCCTCACTCACATTCGCAGTTGAGACAAACCACAACGGGGTTTTTCCTGTCTTTTCAAAACTCAAATTAATAAAAATATTAACTCTCAGCAGTATTTGCTTTCCTGAAAGTCGGCTGCAGCAACATGGGAAAGCTTGAAACACCTTAATCCTCTTAAATGTTTCTAAATTTCAAAGTTCTACAAATAGTGGACGATGTGAACTAAAAGGATACTTGGAGGGGGGTCGTTAAATCGTACGATTAACGATGGACCAGAATTTGCCATTGTAATGAATGACCACTGCAACTTATCGACCGTTCCAGCGTTGTCTGACCAAACGCTGACTACTTCTACTTTGCCTAGCCACGAACTAAACGTTTCTACTTTGCCTAACCACACACCAATAGTTTCTAGTTTGTCCAAGTACGAACCAACCATTTCCCATGCAAACTTTTAGAAATACTCTGTATACTGAAATATTTTAATCATTCTACATCACTTACACTCTGTCATAATTATTCAAAATCGTCGCGTTCCTTCGACAACGTCACAGGAATTTCGTTTTCCCACTGTGTTACACGAACTTCCTTGTTTTATTGCCGCAAAATTTCTAGTCGCCGTTGCACTGGCTGGCAAATAAAACCCTATCGAGTCCGACAAACGGTTCGTAACTGAACGCGCGTTATAAATCGTCTCCGTTACGTTGATAATAAATACATCGTGCACGTATTCGAATAGATAGATCACGGTACGTTTCAAACAAATCCCTCAGGGCGACAACGTTGCCAGAGGAAAAAGTGTCCCGACACCAAGTATTTTGATAAAAATCTACGACAACTTTTTTATATCGCATTCTTTATCAAGTCACCAGTTATTAGCAATTTTTTATATTTGTTTAGCCAGTTAAAAACGAGTGTCGTTTCATATGCTTACTAACCGTTGGTCCAGAATGTGAGATATTTAATTTCAATTGGAAAACCGCTCCCAGAATTTAATCCAAAATCGCTGGAACACTTTTATCGCATAAACCTGGCGAATTGTCGATTCAGTAAATATTTTCTCTTTCGGCAGGCATTCAACAACAATGCATAGGCACTGGACAAACGCATTTCGCGCCGGTGTACGAGCACCCAGCGGCCGACAAATCTTTTAATGCGTTAAATTTATCATGCGAATTGGCCAATCAGCTAGACGCAACAATCTGCCCGGGCATTATCCGTAAATCGTTGCGCATTTAAACGCTTTCAACTGTAAAACGCGGCCTGGCTTTCAAGCTTTCAAGCCTCGAGCGCCCTGCCTCGCTTGCAACTTGAAACGACAATGAAGAAAATTATTGTCCCGCGGGGCGTTTCAAAATTCTATGAGCATTACTTCAATCAATTAGCCAACCCAACAGGTCCACCATTCATTCCACTCATTATTTTTTTTTCATCCAGCTTTCCACTCTGTTTCACGACAATTGTTTACCGCACAATCGTCACTCTGGCTCACCAAACAAGCAGTAATTCCCTTTGACTTATCCCCGCAAGAAGGAACAAAAGTGTGAGAACGAGTAGAACATGGCACCCGCGACAGTAGAGAAATAGAGAAGGCCTTTATTTTGGCAGAGAATTCGATGTTCGGTTATAGAGTTAAACATAAGAGATGAAAGAGCTACGACTAGAGGTGTTCCGCTGCTTCAAGTTCCAATTCAAGTATTTTACTTCGTATTTCCTCTTTCTCTTTTCTCCTTCCTTCCTACCTTCCGTCCGCCAAGCTCCTCTCGACAAGTAAACGCGGAGCAAAGGGCACGCGATTCCTTGAGACGTTACGAAATCGCAGACTGCTCGTAGAAGGATAATTACAGCAATCTCTTTTGCCACGGGAAATGGTCGTCGTCGCGTTGAATTAACCGGCTCCTGCCTCTTGCTTCCATCGTGTTTACCAATAAACGAAGCAGCTGCGAAATAAACGTTTTCCTCCGCGCGAACGCCATTTGCATCGATGAGCATCGCGCTCCATGAATTTATAATACGCTCCGTCGGAACGGAAACGCCTATTAGATGGTCCCTTTCCTTTGCTCCGAAAATGAAAGTACATATTTACGATCTTATGATAGGTGCACTCTTGGTCGTTTAATTTTCAGCTGGAACGACGGGCTAATAGCTTCTTCTCCATAAATACTATATATGCTAACGAGCTTCTGGATGACGAGTGCGCAAGTTTATGTTAGGTCATTGACGCGGTGGCGCGGAGATCCAAAGGCGGCTGTTAGCGTGTTTCTCTCTTCTCGGTTCGACAGTGCTTGCAAGCTCTGCTCGCGTGACTCCCGTCACCGTTCCTGCTCACATCTACTCGACCCGGTGGTTATTTCGCCGGCTGTTCCGTCAGCGAGCAGTCAAGGGATCAGTTTACCAGCAACAACCCGACTTAATGACTCCAAAGCAGCAAGTTTCCGCTTCCATCATTACCAATGCTTACAATTAGTCGCAAACTCCAACGCGCTTCGATTCTTGTCGGTGTGATTAATGGAAACACGGTGAGAATCTTCTTGCGCTTGGATCCTCGAGCTCGCTGCAAATAGCAAGACACCGGCGGAACGCGACATTTGATTTCCGGTTAATTAGTCGCCTGTGCCGGTAGAACCTTAATTTGTACTTGGGGAAACGTTCGATACAAGTCGTGCTAGGCAAGCAACACCTTTGAAAGGATGAAACATGCCCTTTTCCCCCTTTCTCTCTCTCTCTCTCTCTCTCATATGTTCGTACGCCAATTTGCACGGTTGCCAGAGTACGTCTCTGTACGTGTGAGTACGGTGACAGAACATGAATATGACTTTCAGTTTAAGAGACACGGAAATTGCTGAATTTGGAACTTCTCGGTGATTTGTACAGCGATATGACGTGCACGCCCAACAGGCACGATTCGCGTTTCTTATTTGGATTCCAAATACTGAATTTGCTGATGCACGCCAACCATATTCTCCGAAGGCGATTATCAAAATATTAATGTCTACTAACGTGCTTCCCTTGAGAGCTCGAAGTTGGAACGTGACCTTTTCGTACATCGTTGTTTAAAATTTTCAGTGGAAGCACTTTCCGAGCTACTTTGCCTCTCACGAGGAAAATGATGGTGATTTATCGATACAGATATTTCGTAGGGCGCTGCTCAGTTTAATTTAAAAGGTAGCCGTTTCACCGGGAGCGCAGTATGATAGGCGTTTGATGGATGGCGTTGAAAGATGGAAGTAAATAACTGCAAACGGTATGAGAATCTTACAGGTGTCGTATATAAGATTGAAGCAGCCGCAATGGTCGGTAGGTGCGTGGCACCATAAAATCGAATGGCTCGCAGTTATTGCGATGTAACCGATTATTGAATTCCTGGAAATGAAACTCCGTACGGGCGCCGAGTTGTTGCCCATTTCTCGCGTTTATATCGCCCCGTCCATATATTGCGATTGCCTGTTCGAACGGGATCGATTGTTCTGGGGGTTTGGGCAATCCTCCGTCTCGTTTTATCGAATTGTGAATCCATTGTCGAAAATTTCCCTATTGCCTGCGAATTCCCTGTTAACGGGAGCAAGAAGTCCAATCTTCATTGTGTGATGTGTTTTTTTTTTTTGAGGAAACGAAACTACCGTTTCTATAAAAACATCTGCCGTTACTATTTTTCAAGACTTCCTGGAATCGAAATTTACCGATTACATTCATTTGTTGAAGCACAAATCATTTGTATATGCAGTAAAGTGAAGGTAGGGATCAGAGTTGGGTATTAATTAAATACGACAATATTTAAATAACGGATCAAATAAAAGTTAATACATTAACTTTAGATTATTTAACGAATAAAGTTAATTTTTTTTCTCAACAAATAATGGTGACGCCGGGTTAGGTCTGAGTTAGGCTACGAATAAATTTTTTAACTTCGAAATTTGCTTTTAAAAAAAGCAGGGAAACTCAAATGTCTCTGGTGAGTTGCTTCTAACTCTCAGACTGATCTTGTAACAACTACACTGCAGTTCTCTTCTGGAAGACGTTCTTGCGGGACCACGGATGTAGGTCAACACGTAAGGGCACCCGTGCTTGACCTGGATACGCGATATATCAATCTGTTGTGTAGTATGCAGCACATAACCTGCGCGTCAGGTGTCTACGTAATCCCGTGACTGATGAGAATTAAATTTAATTGAAATTTAAGTTGATGCCGCTAACGTTTAGATCGAAGGGTACAACTGCCAATCTTATATTTCAAGAAGCAAAGTCCTCGAAAATCGAATTGCAATTTCGCACATTCCTCTCCGCGATCAGTTCTTCGTCCCCTTCGGACGATGCAGAGAAGGGGTGCTATAAAACGAATATTATTGTTTAACGTTCATTTCTGACAATGTCATTATAAGTATTTAAAAAACAAGTACATCAATAGAAAGCGTGTTTATTTCCCTTCATTAAAAGTATATTACAAACTCATAAATTGTGATAGAAAATAACAATATCTTCGATTTTCAAATAAGTAAGAAATGTCCCATTTACGACTACTTAGGTGGTTTTAAATTGGTCATTATAATTCATGAACGGGACACCTTAATAAAAATAAACTTATTAAGTATTACAATTATAATTGTAAATCTTAATGATACAAAACAATGGAATCTATGAAAAAATGAACTCTTTGTACTATAAATCATCAATATTTGTGACTATCTTCACACTCTTCGATTTGTCCCTTTCATAGCACCTCTCCCCTACATTGACGTTGTAAACCTAACTCAAGACCCTGCCGTCGACAGGATCAAAGTATCTGACAACTCTCGATAACAATTCCGTCGTGAATTTCCATCAAACTTCTCACGCAACTAATTTCGCTAAAGCACGCATCCCCGGCAAACGCGGAGAGGCAGTCGCGTGCTCGCCGGCGCGGAAGCATTTTCCGAATCGTGGGGTCGCGAGCGAAACCTCCCCGTCGTTGACATAGCTCCGCGAACTCCCTTGCAGCTCGGGCGAAGAAACGCGAAACCGCTGAAGGGGCCCTGTCAAAAGCGAGTTCCCTAAATAGTTGCGAAACAATCGCGAATTTATAAATTCGCGGAGGAGGTCACGCGCGCTTCTCCCCAGCCGTCGGGTCGATTGATCCGTAAACGTTGGCTGTTTACTTGGAATTCCAGCGAAGCCGTCGCGGCGCGGCGACACCCTGGTCAGGCGCGGCGGTAATTGAAAAAAGCAACCACCCCCGAAGCGCTTCGTATTGTCGACATCGAGCAGACCATAAAATATCGTGGAAGTTTCGAGTCGCGCACCGCGGGATACTAGTCGATAACAATGCACCTTGTCGACCGCTGCTCGACTTCTCGCGCGGGCGAAACTTTCCGTCTGCTCCGACTCGCCAGTGAACTTTCAATGCCGTCCCATGGCCGTATTCAGAGAATTCGCGATGTCCACGCGGGGACGTGGGGACGAAGGAAACCTCCGTTATATTGTTCGGTCCGTGATGGTATAACGATTCGATAGCTATCGCGCGGCAGCGTCAAGATTACACGATTTCGTACGCGTGGAGGAGTTGAGGGGGGTCATTTTCTATAAGGCACAGAAATTGTTCAATAATCGTAGGAAGTGTAGGATAGTGGTTAAATGAATCGAAGACGTTTCTTTCGACAAGTTTCTTAAGGGTATTAGGCAGTCGTTCCAATTTAAAATGAAGCATTTCTCTTTCAATTAATTACAAAGAAACCAATTGAGATTGAGACTTGTTCTTTGACATGAAGTTTATTAACATCATAAACTTTAAAAAATTTGTTTGTTTAGTAAAAAATAAGCATTATATGTGACGCTACAGATAATGGATCATTATATAGGCTTTTTAAAAAAGTTTCTTTTATTTTATAGTGGTAACTTAAAAGCGGATGTTCCATTCGATTCAAAACAAATTCGAGCATCTTCACAAAATGTGTAGTTTCGGCCCAGACCTAAATTAAAGTTAATGAAAACTCTTATTCTTTATGAAAAGAAACTAAACCCCATTGAGACCCCATTCATGAGGTTTTACCATCCGCCCAGCCCCAAAGATGAGGTTTTCAGTTTCAATTTCTTTCTTTGTATTTAATTGAAGCAGACATGCTTCATTTTAGACAGGAACGACTGCCTAGTACTCGTAATTGAAAAGTATCAGACGTCTCGAGAGCGTGCTATAGAATAGAAGAATAAGCGTTAACAATTATTGTCACAATGAAGTTGGAGCAAGCAGGGCTTCGTTTTGTGTTTTGTGCTCTGGACGATTGTTTGTGCACGGAGCGGGTCTCCCTCGTTAATCTTGAACTTGTGCGCAGTTCTGTTTAAGTAAAGTCGGAGCACACAGTTACAAACGGTTACTTGGGCGAGCAGAGTTTCTTGCGACAAGCAGAACTCAGCCGAGTTCTGAAGACAAAATAGAAATTGTTACTTGCTTACAGGTAGCTGTCGTGTTAACTTTCGTGTCTGTCTCGTCTGTCTCGATGCTTTTTCTTTCGTTTCGTCAATCGTGACCACTGGAACCGGGAGCCTGCCCTCTTTCTGCTAAATAAATTTCGGCCATCGCGCGACTAACGAGACGGAAGATTGCGGCCGAAATTTTTTTTCCTACCGTCGCGTCGTGGCGCAGAATTCTCCTGAAAAATGTAATGACGCCGAAAATTCCGAGGTGGAAATTGGACACGGGACAAAATAGGAATTGCCTAACGAACTGTGCAGCCGGCAGACGTGGAAGAAAGGGGTGTCCGACTCGAATGGCTAACGAGAGAAGGACATGTTTCAAAGAGGCCCGGAAGTAGTTACCGGCGGTCTTCGTGTTCACCCAGCCGGGCACCGTTTCCTGCAAGACCTACAAAGCCCTTTCTTCGAAAAATCATGCCTATAAATATGTTTCTCCCGTCGCTTGTGCTCTTTTCCTTTGACACACCTTTGATTATACAAAAAATATCAACCAGCGCATAAGATAAACCAATTAAAACTTTCCTTAATTATCAGAAAGTAAAAAAACCTGCAGAAGCGAATCGAAAATTCTTAATTTTATCCAGTATTTGCTATTATACGTCATCAATATTAATATCAACGCAGCGTCTTGCAAAACCGTGCCACGAAACTTTCCATCCCATTCACCGCAGTCTGTTCGCAGAAGAAAGATCGTTAACGTTGGAAACCATGCTCCGTATGAACTGTATTATAACTTACCAACGATTTCTGTCGGTCACGTACCATTATGAAAGTCGCTGGACCGTGGAGCGTCGTTCGGCAAAGAACCGGAACGAACAACATTCTCTTCAGAATGTTTGCTCTGACCCCGCCGACCCCCGCGGAGCCAATAAAAATCAACCGTGCAAGACGGTGCTAGTGGTCTGTCAAAACATCCGAATCGACCACTCTGAAAATGTGCGATGGTAGAAAAAAAGGGATAAAAGTGGGTGGCGAGGTATCCAACACGTCCCGTGGGACGTTATAACGAGGTAAGGCTCGGACGGCGGCCAAGAGTTTTTCCCGCTGGAGAGTCGACGGGGGCCATTTTAAGGAAGAAAAACCTGTCGGGAACTCTGTCGACGTCAATCAGACGGCAAACTTCTCCTCGACTGGACGAGTCATATCTACCTTGCTTCGCGCCCTCTTTCACACACCTCTTCCCCTTCGGCGCTAATTATAATCAATCTGACGGAAATCTGCCCTGAAAGTTGCATGATCCTGATCGTTAAAATTCCCGGGCCTCGAAGATTTCGGAAAAGTGAGAGAAATTATTGGTGAGTTTGCCTTTCGTTAAGCTGCAGGGATAAACGAAAGTAAATACAAAGGCAGTGGGTGAAATGAGAAAGAAGGCGGAAGAGAGAAGAAAAGTTCGTGAAAGTGTGAAAGAATGGCGGTTAAAACGATTCCCCGAGATCCAGGGAGTACTGCTATAATGCAGGGAATAAGGGATACTAAAGGGATTTTTAAAGCGCCTAAGGGTGTTTTTTACTAGCGATCTCGGAAGAAAACTCCCAGCTCTAACTTTTCCTCCCCGAATGTCCTCTTGCTACACCTGCAGAGGGTATATTGTGCTTGAGCGCGACGTGAAGGGTAGACTCGGAAGACAAAATCGATAATAACGTTCGTGTAACAGGAAGTATATGTTCCATTCCTTCCGATTTATAGTCTCAGTAATATTTGATAAAAACAACACAATTCATGGCACGTCCAAAAGCTTCTATTAAAATGGACATTTGATTGTGATAAAAGACAACTACCAAAGTTCAGAACCGACCCTCGAGGGTCTACCAAACAGTCACACACTGGCAATACTTTTAAGCTTATACACGCGGAGTTTGGAGCGTAAGAGCTGGGCGCTTATCATTAGCTTTTACGAAGTCCAAGCTTTCAGCAGAAAAAGAGAAAACGAAGGAAAGCCAGGAGACTTTGAATGATTCACGGGGCTAATGGTCACGGCCGGACGTTAATCTCGCTTCGCTCGCAGTTTTCCCGGCTCACTGATTACACGGAAGCTGCAGTCGAATATAATTTCCGGCGACGGACGCGACCTAATTCAATATGGAGTAGCCCACGGGAGAAACAATGGGTTCCTACCATGTACGTACAGCCACGAATTCGCTGGCACACACATCGGCAGCAGCCCGTGCGCGTGCCTATATGGGAAACGCTACATCACGATCGCCTACAGAGGAGTTTCAATGCGTCTTCAACATTGCCCAAGGAACTCTGCGCGCTCGCCGTGTACGAGCGTGTCGTAATTAACTCGGCGCCCGGACACCTCGCCACCCCCGATCCTCGGCTTTTTGCCGATAAATATTCGCCGAGTGCAATATCGTTCGCGCGTCGCTGTCCTCCCTGTTCTATTAAGCCCCGAAAAAACCTGTGCCGTCTGGTTTTTTCACGTTTGATACTTCCGTTGCACGCTGTTTCTCCTTGCGAGCAATTAACTCGCTCACGGTGTATAGTGTTGAGTTGAATGGCGAAAGTTTCACTCTGATTAAGAATTTTTTTTAGCTTTTCTAGGGTTATACAGGGTGGAGAAGGAATTTTAGGGATCTGTACTTATGCGTATATATTTCTCTGCGGATTTCTCGTTTTTATTTCTTTAAACGATTCGATGGACCGCTTTACAACGAAATCAAATTGTGTAAACAATAAAATCACTGATGATGCTCCTATAGAACTCTGGTCCGAGTTGCCAAGTCATATTTAAGGTTGGGGAGAGGTAACGAAGGTAACGAAGCAAAATCTCGCGGGGATCTTCTAAATTTCGTTACCATTCTGTGTCTACAAACAAACTTGTAATTTCCCGTGACTGTTATTCCCAACAGCGTTCCAACGTTCGCGTTACGGAACCGCTTTCGGTTTTACGAATGGAAACTGGGAAATTAGCAAAAAGGACGGCGAATTGTAAGATAGCCCCTCATGGATAAACCACGAGACACAGCAGAGGTTAACAGAAAAATGAAATAGCAAACACCCAGATAACTTTCAAGCGACGTCGGAATAGAAAAGTTTCATCATAATTGAATGAAAAATTGAAGAAACGATCAACAGAATGTAACCCAGACCAAGAAAGTGGTCATTAAACATATATTTCTCTTTGGCAAATGCAACTGGCGCCTCTATGCTCCGCTCTTCTTTCGGTCGCGACCGTAGTCCGAACTACTGTTTGACTCGAGCACCTAGAGGAACGCCTCGCGGCTGGGCCCCCTGACCCAGTTCGTTAATTAAACTTCGCAGTCGCGAGCGAAATAACGAATGCCCCGTCTTGGCGTGTACTTTGTCGCCTCCTATAAAATTCACGTGGTACCGGCGGCGTCGGTGGAACAACCTGGCGAAAAGGGCCACGCTTTTAATGATAGTACCTGGCCGTCGAGGGCGAAGTCTTCGAAGACCGGCTACAAACGAACTTGTTACACAATCGCGACGCCTCTGCTCGCGTCACGGGTTCCGTTATTTTTTTTCGTAGCGCGAAACGGTCGGTCGAATAAAAAGGGGAAGTCGGTTGGACAAAGCATGGGACACACAACGGTTGGACAAAGCATGGGACGAGGCGGTGGAGGACCGAGGCGCTTACGCGAATTAAAACGATCGGAAGGAATTTCTTTTCGCCCGTACAGCCACCGCCGACGCCGAGTCGTACTTTTATTACGTTCCATCCGCGCTGGCTATCAGCTAGAAACGACTGGCTCTGTGTCGAGGCTCGTGAAGGCTTAAAAGTCTGCAGGCTGGAAAGCTGGCGGGCTTTTTTTATCTCCCAGGAGGGAATATAAAGGCGAGGAGAAAAAGAGCTTCCAGATGAAAAAGGAAGGTAGACAAGAAACCGGCTTGTGTACGTGTATCCGTCTTCCAAGGGATTCCTGAATGGCTGACCGGCGCGCATCCCCCACGAGATTCTGTGAAATAATTGGGCCTCCCTCTTGCGTTCGCCTGCCATGTCCGGGAGGGTGGGAATTTTAGCAACGGGGACACTTCTCGCCGACGGGGAAAAAAGTTCGCGTCACGTGAAAAGGGGACGGGAATTAGCCGCTAAAGGAGAACGCGCGTTTCGAGTTGGTGATTTCGAAGGAGGACGGATAGATTTTACGTTCCTCGGACGCGTCACGTTCGCGAACAGAGTTTTTAGTTTTAATCCAGGAAACGCGAGACCCTCGGATGGTCACGGTAGAAGTTGGACCGTCTTTGCGTGCTGGTATTCGAGAAGTTTCGAAACGATCGACTCAACTGCTTCGCGAGAACACGGCCGGGCGACTCGGCGAAGATTTTACAATGGCGAAAGGCTTCTGCGAGAGCCACGAAAGCTTACGGGCAACGGTCGAAAGTTTCCGTCAAAAGGGAATTAATTTGACTGTTCAAAAACGAGAGGGAACGGAGTGTTCTCGGGGGCGTGTGTTTGCTGTTTCCCCGATCTTGTTGGGATTTCTCTCCGACCTCGTGGAAGCACGAAAAGCAGCAACGAATCGCGGAAATTCGACTGAATTACTTCCACCCTTTTCTTTGGAGTTTCAAGGGGCCCGAAGGAGAAAAATCGGTTTACACGGTTTCCCGTCTGAGTTAACTTCCGCTCCCCGGCTGGAAACCATTTTATATTTGCAGATTCCCCTCCCCCCCCCCCCGTGCAACTCTTCAGCAAACTTCGGTGAACTTTTTCGGGGCAAACTTTACCTTTCGCACTTCGAGCGTATTTGAAGCATTAAGGTTACATTTAAAGAATCCCCTTCTTGCTTTGGGTACCGGCAAGCATACTGCTTCAATGTTTCAACAGCTTCGACCGAAATTATTTACGCTTCTTTCTCTGTAACGATTTATTTAGATTCCTTTTCTACTGCAAACTGATTTCACGTCAGTTAATGCGAATAGTTTATATTGGTAACCGATCGAAGTACGTTTGAGGCAGGGTGGAGGCAAGATAAATTACCGAGAAACAATCACCCGTGTTATCGAAAACGTATCATCTCGTTGAACGAGCAAAACGAACTCTGCTTTTGCCCTAAGGTAGCCAGTGTATTTCGTAAAGGTATTATTAACAGGCCAGTACACGGCAAAGGGAATTGTATCTCGTTCGTTACAGCGGCGTGCCTAATCGCAATAGAATCTAGATGATCCTACCCGTATACGTTTGCGTACAGCAGCCAGCTAGGAGAGTTCAAAAGCTCTGCTCTGTGATCTACTTTGCACGAAGTTCCCTCCATAGGATTGGCTAGCACTGCAGACAGATCTGCTTGATCACGGATCATCCTTTCAACCCCTTGCTAAAAAATGTTAAGCAACAGTACGCGAATTGTTTAGCCCTACACCAGAGAGGCTTCTAATGGAGCAACGATTTTGGAAAACGACGAAACTGTGGCATTATTATCAATTTTATATAGGAATTGAGAAAAGAGAAACATGTACTTTTGATCATTGATTCGCCTCCTATTGTTATCAGTCTAAATCCCAGCAAATCATAACCCTTAAAAGTACATATATCCGTCAATGAAAGCTTTCTGCAACTTTGAATACCACTCTTCTGAATTTATGAACGTAGTTTGAATAGAACTGTAGCCACGCACTTGTTCCTATACGAAGTAGATTGTTTGCGTTCAAATTTCGAGAACACTTTACTCCCACTGACTCGTCAAATATCACAATTCGAACGTTATTCAGCGACTTCGTCACCGTGTCCTGAATAGCCGACAGATTTGCGCGAAAGCGTGAAATATTGAAAAATCGTCTCTTAAAATGTTTGCACGGCGAATTGATCGGTCGCGTACCCGCGATGATACAGCTTTGTGTTCCGTGCGCGCGCAAAATGTCGAAGGGAGTGCAGAAGGGGATGCAGCCCGCGCCATGGAAAAACAATGGCGTACGGGAAAGCGAAATTGCGAAGCATCTGCGTGGCCACGATAGCCCCCGCGGGCGGCAGTACTTTCCCTATTAACGATCGAAAGCGGGCCGCATGGAAATCTGGTAAACAAATCTATCGATATTCATTTGCGGTTATTCGACGAGGATTTACCTGTGCTAATTCAAACCGAACCGGATCAATTAATTCGCCGATTGGCTCGGCGATCGTACAGAAAATCAATTCAACCGATAGCAACCGATAATAGCTGCTCATATTTGCATGAAAAATCAAGATGAATCAGCTGCAGGCCGCTTCATTTTTCCCATTTTCACTGAATTTCAGTTAGCAAACGTCCGTTGCCTGCTCGATGCCTTAACATTGTTTTACGTGTTCATTTCGATTTTCGTTGTACCGTAAACTGGGGGGACATTGGCAACACGGGGTAACATTGGCATACGCCGGGGTTACATTGGCAGCTATACGCATGAACATATAAATTCGTATTTGAAATCGAGATTTTATTATAGGTAACTTTGTTACGTTATTTATTGTATTATTAAAAACTTATCTTACTGACTTGAGATTAGTAAAACTTAACCTGTTAATGCTATTAATATGATGTGCCAATGTTACCGCATACTCGCTGGTTTTTAAGATGATTTAAAGAAGGAAAAGGACAAAAATTTGATGCATTTAAACACTTGTAGTGCATTCACAAAAGATGCAATGTTATGATAGGATACTTAAAGCAAATGTAAACATGTTAATTTTTACATTATATAACAAAATGTTTCAAAAACCTGCCAATGTTCCCCCAGTTTACGGTATATCGTGATAATCACAACAAAATTACGTCTCTCTTGAAATATAACTCCCCTATAATACCTACTTGTAGAGATTGATACAATAATTCGATGCAGAATTATTGGAATACAAGTTCAGATCACGTGAAAGTAGATTAAGTTGGTTACTAGTTAGTGCATAAATGCGATTATGCTGAACTTGAGGAAGACTTTAGTGGTCTCAATACTTGAATCGACCCCCTTTGAACTTCCGAAAGAAAGATATGTAAGGAATGATGAAACGTTCATGATCAAAGTTCTAAGCTTTTAGATTATCAGCATACAGCAAACTACTTACGCAGTAAATTAGTTCTCTCAGCCCCTCCTCCAAGGCTGCTTGGAACTCCGTATATTATACTGCTCGTTTAAATAATAATTCCAGCTGGAATACATTGGGAATTTCTTTCATTTCTTTAGCTTCGTAGTAGCCATTGAAAGAGGCAATTCCCAAAGGAGGTAGTTTCCTTCTGTCCAATGAAAGAAACTTTGATCGTAATAGAGAGTTTGGAAGCAGACGCGTTTCAAGCACGGTTGAAAGTTTTTAAATTATTGGTATACACATGCAGGCACGCGTGTATACCGATGCGGTGCGTTTTATAGTGTTGCGCAGCTGCGTTTATTAAAACTTTTCCACCGCGTTTATGAGCACCGTGCACAAATATGCGCTATCCGTTGCGAGAGTTCGCCGGCGAAATTGCAAATTGCCCTTGTATCCTCGACTGCGTCTAATTTAGAGCTGGAAATCCGTGTCGGGCGTAGTTACACCTGGTAAACGTCCTGTCCGCGAAATTTATGTCACGACGTTGTCAAATACACGCGCGGGATACAGTCGATACTCAACGTCATCGGGATGTACCCTTAAGAGGCGAGGTCCCCGACACTTTGATGGTACTTTGCGCTAGCGAGTTGAAGAAGAGTTCTTTCACAAAAAAATGTTACATTGACTCGCCCATTTATACCTACTCATTAGTATCATTTACACTCACATTCTAGATCTAGGCAATTGAAATAGTAGCTGGATATATGATATCTTAAAAACAAGAGGTTCTTAAATCAACATCACGTTTGCCTAAAGTAAACAATGACACTGTCAATTAATAAAGCACAAAAGAGTAGGAAGAGCTTGTTAAAAAAACGATTTCCAACCGCGAGTTCACACACGAAACGCGCTGCACCGCAGCTTCCTGCCGATGACATCGCTCATGCATTAATTCTCGACTATCGAGGCGCCGGGCGGGATAAATAAAAATCGTAAATGGAACGTCGCTATTAGTGGTTTTCAGCTGGCGCGGTCATTATTCGGCAGAAACGTGTCGCGCCATTTTCGCCGGGGCGCGAACTCAACGATGTCACCGCGTCGCGAAAAATAGCCGCGCGTGTAACGCGTTCCGTTGTCCTCGTTTCATTTCGAAACAGCCCCGATCTCGCGCAACGTTTCCATCGTTCGCGCCAGAAAAATTTTCCCGACAAAAAGATCCAGCCTCACTTCGACGTAGTGACGGGAATTGCAATTTTCACGCGTCCAAAGTACCGCCGCGGTGCTCTCCTCTATAATTAGTGGGGCTCCATTTTGCATTTCGCGAATATACGTCGGCGGATTTCACGAATAATCGAAGATACCTCTGACAGTTGTGCCCACCAACTGTGTATTTTCCACGGTACCGATATATTTCGGTATTCCATATTTTCTTCGCTACTGTACTCACCTATTCACCTCTCCCTCTCTCTCCCTCTCCAGCCATTTCCTTCTCTCAATCGGATATACCTACGACAGAACAGATGCGAATCCACGATAATATTTTAATATCGGTTTTGTTTTTACGAGTGACACGTACGAGGACGTGCGACGCATTTATAAAATAACGCACGCCGAATAAATTTCTCGCGCGAACGAACACACGGACGGACAGACGAGAATAATATATATATTTTCATGCATCGCGGACGAAGTCGCGGATACTTTGCGCCGACCGAAATCAAAAGAAATTCCACTCGTGTAGCCGACGCGGATCGTGCAATTGCGCGAAACAACACGGACCATGCGCCACGTTTAATTGCACTGAACTCGTGAGGCGCTTCGCCCGACCTTTCCGCTAATTTCATCACTGAACTTCGCGGTAGTGGAACACGTAAGTTTCTCTCAAGCTATAAAAGCGAGGATGAAACAAGGGAAAGGTTCTGTCCAACATTAGTGACCAATTCAGTTCGTTAACGAAATATATAAACATATAGCATATCCAGTTGTAGTCTTCATTCTTCGAACGTATTCCCCTCAGACTTCTATGTGCTTCTGGATTGCATCGATGCACTTGTGAAAAGAGTGAATCATAGGGAGATAGATCTTTTTATATTTAGAAATAATTAAGAGACTATAGGAAATCTAGTTAAGGGGTTTCCTATTTTTTGGGCTAAGAACATTGCAAAATTTGCAAAAAACTGCAACTTCTTTAATGATGCATAAAAAAATCCAAAATTCAGAAAAATCGAATCGCTAGTTTCATTAATCAAAAATACTAAAAACTAAAAAAATAATTCTTTTCTTGTACTATATTTTTGATATTGTTAATATCACTTTAAGTAATTCACTTTAAATAAAATCGTGAGGCACCATGTACAACCAGAAGTTAAAGTATCGGTTGGCAAGTGGGACACCGTCAACTACAGTTTATCAATTTTATGTCACATTACAAAATGTATCCCGCAATTAAAATATATTGTTTCATTAATTCAAATGAAAACGTTCTACCAACAAGTTCATTTCGACGTTTGCTTCTGTATTAAAGTGATTCGTATCCAGTTATGGAATATATCATGTCCCACGATTTTATTTAAAGTGAAAAAAACACCATCGAAATTGTAGTAAAAAAAGGGATTGTTTTTAGTTGTTAGTGCATTTTTAATCAAATTACTTAACACACATACAAATAAACAAACAGAGGATCGAAGCTGGATAAAATTATTTTAAAAATCCCCAATTTTGCTATGTTTTTACCCGAAAAAAATTAGATACCCCGCTTAAAGTCCAAATTCGTCAAGGGGCATTGTAATAAGCTTTGGAAGGATTTTGGGGAATGTATTATAATTCCTCACGCCATTAATACCTATTAGAAGTACCATGGAGGATAATATGTACATTGTAAGCTGAATTTCAATTGAGCAATTATCTAATGCAGACACGATGCTTGCTTCGCGAGCATCGATCCTTTCGCAATCCTGCATAACAGTCCACTTCAATCGAATTGTTCATCGCGCCGTTAGTTCACTGGATGATCCCTTCGGCCCCTAACGTTCATTCACGGCCCCGATGCATTATTTCGCGCTCGTATCGTCATGATTTACTGCACCACCGTGACGCGTGCAGGTAGCAGCATTATTTTTCCACCGTTATTATCGCATTCGTTCACGGTTTATTCATTCCTTTGGAAAGCTTTTACCAGTTCCTATGAATAAACAAAGGGCTCGGAACATTGTCCATTTAAATACTAGATAAATAAAGAATATGGTCCGATTTGAACGTAAACTGACTCCTTATTTTCGTACACTTTGGTTCTTCACTATACCATTTGTTTTTTCGATTAATCTCGTATCAGAGAAATAGTTCGTAAACGATCGGGTTTTTCACATGCAAGGTGAAGCGGGAATTATAGAAGTACATTTCTATGCTTCCATGAGGAAGATGATTATCCAAATCACATCGTCAACCTTCGACTCTCAGATAGAAGTGGTTTTAACGAATCATTTAGATGCTTTACCCAAGGTGAAAGATTAAAGTTGTAGTATCGAATAAAGCGTGATAATTGTACGAATGAAGCACTGCAAGATAGAATCTCCTTGTAGGAAATAAAATACAAATAGTAACAACAGTATGTACTAAGTAATTAGTAGTTACTCGGCTGGGGTTAATAAAAAATAAATAATATTTGAAAAGGGAGAATCGCCGTGAACAAGCTACCCTTCACTTGCAAGATATTCAAGTTTTAATTGTTACATGTACGTGACGGATACGAGCGTCTTGTTCCTCGTAGAGACGAGGAGTGCCAGCAGTCAGTACTCGAAGAACGTGCAAGTGTTTTCCACTACGCCCTCCGCAGACCCCTGTCGCAATTTACAACCCCGTCTCGGGGATGCTCTTCCCCAGAAGTCGATCCGCAAAATTCTCTTACCACTCTGTTTCAAATTCCAGACTCTGCGTTTGCCCGCCTTCATTCTACCAGACGTAATACAAGTGAAGCAATTCCATCTTAATCCAATTTTCACATACTTCGCTTTTGACAAACATTTAACGTTGCGCAACAGTACGCAATGCTACGATAAAACAGTTTAAATAAAAAACCAAGTAAATCAACCTGTGCAATACAAATAAACTTCCTTATCAAAATTACACTAGAAAGATTCTTATTATTTGATACGGAGAGCAACGTGTACATCCAATAAAATAAGCCAAACGAAATGAAATCTGGAATATGAAACAGAAATCCTAGAACATTCTTGTACCATTGAATTACCATCAACCCACAAGTACCTAAGACCTGGGTCTCTGTTTTAAAGTCGCTAAACGGCCGCGTCGAACGAACGGAAAAATTGCCTCCGCCGTGGTATCGGTGGTACGGCGAAAAGGAAAAACGCCGGCTCCACTCGAGTGTGTTTCCTTTTGCTTGTCGAATCTCGGCCAGGCTCGATGCCATGCGGGTGACTTTTGCAGGCCAGCGTAAGAAAGGGACGACCCGAAAACTCCGTAATAGAATTCATGGAAAAAACCGAAGGGGGGAGGGCCCGAGGCTGGTTGACCGGATAAAAGGAGTCTGGTCACTTATCGAGCGTTCCCGGCCAGTGGTTTCGACGCGGGCGAAAAACCTCTTGGAACTGGTCCGCGACGTTGAAGGAGCCCGCGTTATCGCCGAGATATCAACGTTGGTTCGCCTGAATCCTGGGCGAAAGAATCGGCCCACTCATGCGTATCAAGTGAAATACAGGGCGGCCGGAAGTGCTGTCTCGATGGGAGAGGATCCTGGACGTTCCAGGGGGCTGCCTTCGGAAAGACGTCAGCCTCGCGCAGCTCGATGGGCCGCGGCGAATCGCCGAGAGGAAACAGACGCGGAGGTCGAAACGGCCGTAGTGCTTGAGAGCTGCCGAGACCAGATCGTTCCAACTTCCACGCGGCAACGGGGCGAACGGGAAACTTGCGAAACCGTGGAACGGTGCCTCTCCGGCGTTCTCTCGGTGAAAAGTTCCACGGGAGTGTTACGACCGGCGCGGACCTCGAACCAATCTTTTCTACTTTTATAAGCGTACCGCCGCCCTTCCGGGACCAAGTGTAACCCCGAGTGTCCATCGACTGGCTTCATTAGCCGTAATCGTTTCCCGCGCACACGCTTCCCTATGCTCCGCGTCTTCAGCACGATCAAGATTTGATTGGTCCGTGAACGTCTTGTCACTGACGATCAAGCTGGTGACAAAGCGATTGGATTTTTCGTGGGATATATCGAGCCCTTGGAGCCGTCAATCGTGCCTTCGATTCCGCAACGTACAGCTGGGAATTTTGAATCCTTCATCGGCGAGATTCTGATCGATCTTTCCTCTATATATCTTCCCGCGGCACTAGCAGGCAAGTGGCCTGTTTTGCGGCTGAGCTGTTCTGGTCGAGGCATCGAGGGTCCTAATCCTGACGAATAACGCACGCCACAGTTGCCAGTGAAAAATGTGGAATCCAAGCGGAGGGGTCGTCGGGGAGGATCTGCCATCTGGACAAATTTGCGGGGCGAGCGTTCGTTCATTGTGGAGTGGCCAGCTAGGAATGAAATCGATGGAACGTGGTACACGCGGGGACCGGTTCGACTGGCTGCTCTGAGACACCGGTGAAGCAGGATTACCTCGATACTTGGATGATTCGAAGAAGAATGGAGGTAAAGTGACAAAGAATCCGCGGGAGATAGGTTCAGCCAGAAGGAAGAGGAGGTGTCGGGTGTCAGAGTTTCGATTCAAACGGCTCGTTTGAACGACTGTTTGTCCCCGAAAGAAGAACTAACGAGATTCCTAATACTCCAACGAAAAGAAAGTAAGCCGGAGAGTAAAAAGACAACTAGAAAAAAGTATCGTCGACGTAGGTGAGACGAGAATTTCGAATTCATCAGAAAAGAAAATTTTCATAAACGGGAAACATTTAGAACGTACAACAAAGGGAACAAAGAAACATCCATCAAACCAATGCAGAAGTGAAATTAATTAGCTGCAACTATTAGAATTTAGTCGGAAAAAGCACACAAATATTCTGAAACTATACACGCCTCCAGCTTTTTGAACTCAAGACCCCAATTCAAATTTATCTCAGAACTAACGTTCGCTATTATAAAGACCACGAAATAACGCAGCAACGAACAGAAATCATTCGAGTGATCGGGGAGTATTCGTCGTTAAGAAAGGGCAACGCATCGTTCGCGGAGATTTCAGTGCTATGCATCGCGTTGGCTCTTGGAGCCTCGATGACCTTGATTCAGCGAGCATGAAGCACCCATCGAGGTCACCGGGACTCGAAATTGCTATGGCACTGTTCGGCATGGTCTGGCTGCTGCGTGTTCGCTCGGAGATGCGTCGTTGCTCGAAATGCCGGCACGAAGAGATCTTGGCGGCCCAGCAGCAGCAGCAGCAGCAACAACAACAGCAGCAGCAGCAGCAAGAGCAACAACAACAGCAGCTACAGCAGCAACAACAGCACCATCACCTTCACCATCATCAGCATCAGCAACGGACGCTGTCGCAGGCGACCAGCCTACTGCAGACACCCGACGATGGCGTCAGCTCTTCGGCGAACACCCTGTTCACTTTGGACACGCCTGGCGCCGCTGGTTCCGCCGGAAGTTACTGTGAAGTTCACGGATTCGTCCAGGCGAAAGAAGGTAGTATCGCTGGCTGTTTAACGTAGAATCTTACGACGTAAACTTTAAACGAATATCGTAAAATTAGGTGCTTAGACCTAGGTGGCACGTAATGCTGGGTACACATTTGCGGGGAAGTAGTACGTGAGTTTTAAGCAGAGATGAGCTTCGAATTTCAAAGAAACTTATAGCTAATTGCATGCACCATCTTTTTCGGTATCCTCGTGAGCAGAAATGCTACGCTAAATATAGATATGTAGGTCCATGGTGCTCTGGAATGTTGCTAACAAATTATTTGCCGAGAAATTGGTATTTCGAGTGAAAAATATTTTACGTTTCGAATAAAAACACTTCTATTTATTCTGCTGATGGAAATAATAATTGTGAGTAATAGCAATTAGTAGTACGAGGTGTATCCAATGGCAATGGAATTCAATTTTCTATGTTTACTTCCTTAATATTTATCCATTCTGTGAATGTTAATGCTTGTGCAATGTCTGCTGTACATGTAACGTAAAATGTTACGCTTTAACACATTTAATTTCGGTTCCCTTAAAGCTATACAAATTAATATACGTAATAATGTACATTCATATTATTAATTTCACCGAGTTTACACCGTACGCGCAAATATTTCATATTTCTCGTGGGATTTTATATTATTCGCGCAATTTGCGATTCAGCACTTATCAGGATCCAAACAGAATTTTTCTCGTTCGAATTGCTTCACCCTAATCTTGGGCCACAGTTCGGAAGAACGATTATGATTTCCTGAGAAGCACTTTAAGAAGTTTCCAGTACTTTTGCAATATGCCGGAGTCATATTGTTAAAGAATCGAAGAGAACGTTAGCAAGCTGGATACCAAGAAGAACTTTCCGAATTTACGAGGGCAAGGCAGCCGCGCGTCTTCCATATGTGCGAGTAGCAACCAAAATCAAAGTAGGTCGTTTACATGGATAGCGTAAAGCACAGGAGGAAGACAAAAGTTTTATTCCCCCATAAAAAAAGGTCGTCCCAGGCGTGGCTTGTTTCTTCACAGTCGTTCTTCCGGTTCAATTCTGTTATAAATATTGGTTCCGTGCTCAATAAAAATTGAGAAAAATCACTAAAATGAAAAGATATAAAAGAAACTAGTGAATAAAGGAATTCATACGAATTTTGCGTAACGTTTTTAATAAAAACTACATCTTTAGAATTTACATCTTTTTATTTTAGTGACTTTTCTCAATTTTCCATTTGGACAAAATCAGAATGGACATTAAAAGTTTCGATTACTAAGGATCATGTTTGCTGCTATGAAACAAAGGTAGTCTGAAGATTCCTTTGAACTATTGTTGACGCGCTATAAGTCACTTACCAAGCGTTTCCCAACAAATGGTCTCTTATCGGTATTCCTCATCTGTGGGACATGGCGACATCATGACGCCATGAGTTGTTGAGTTTGTTGTCGCTTTTGTCAAGTACCCTCATTGTTTCTCGAACAACAAGGCAGCATCTGTTCCATAGGTAACCACCCCCCTTCACCCGTTTCTCCTTTCCTACACTCTCCGCCACTAGCCATTTCTGTGGCATTGTATTGCCAAAGTGAATTTGCATTAGGAATCAACCGAACGAAATTTGGGAGCTTCTCGGGTAGAAATATACATAATTTACAGTAGGCTCTAGTCGAATATCAATTAAAAGGTAATCCGATGCGCGCTTGCAAATTAATTCCATGAATAGCAGTGAAATGTGACTATACCAGTCGACTGTCGAAATAAACCGTGTACAATAATTAGCGAAATAGTCAAAATTCGTTGATGATGTGGGTCCACATGTAATTTTAGGAATTGTTATTTCTTATCTACGGCATTAAAGAATTAGACGTTGTATTTGAAAAACTTTTTTGTCCACTTTTTTGTTCCAATCGAATTTCAGGAAACGGAGATAGCGAAACATTTTCGACTCGGATTCAAAACTTATGATTTTTAATAGAACGAAACCCAAAATTGTTAGTTAACTTATGGATGTAATCTCCTTTGACCGTGGTACGAAGAGAAGCGGAAGCCGGTTTTACGGGAACCGTCTTTTTTCCACGACGCACCCTTTTATCCTGCATCCAGCATGTAACTATGGTCCACCACTCGCTCGACCCAGTTATGAAATAGTTTTCCTCGCGGCGGGGCGAGTGGCGACTCGGTGGTATCGCGCTTTAAAGCTGAAAGCATGTTCGTGTCGTGCAGGCACGTCGCTTGTCGTATTGTTTCAAGTTTATTATCTACCTCTGAGAACCGACTTCTCTCTCGAGGCAACCGGCAAGAAGCGAAATAAAAGCCAAAAGAAAGGAGGGATGGGCGAGGAAGAGCCAGTAGAAAATTCTCCGATTTAGGGTATTCACACAATCCTCGAAAAAGTAATATGTTCCTCCCCCGCGCTGACAGAATATTCCCGAAAAGGAAACTCATAGAATCGACAGTTGTAGATTCATTCCTGGCACATGTGAAAATGGGCGGTTCGTTGTCCAAAAATGAATCAAAAAGTTGGAATCAAATTTGTCCGCGGGAGGCTTCATTATCGAGAAAATCGATTTTGAAGAGTTCCCGGGTACGCGTGTAATTGAGTTGGCTGACGCGTCTGTCTATTATTGGATATTTCTACTGATGTACCATGGGCCTCAAGGTTCTGATATCTATGACTGTATTTCAAATTACAACTCGTCCTTACAAAGAAGCCCTTGCAGACTGGGTATATTATTTGCAAAATAATGGAATCATTTATTCCTTTCAATCAGTTTGGTAAAAAAATACCCCTGGATTAATGAAACGCGGCGTTTGTGTGCCCGCGACGAAGCATCGCGCCCGCAATGTATTATACAGAAATAATAATTGAGTTTCCCAAACCAATGCTCCGAAATTTATTAGCTAACGAATCGTTCATTCGCATAAATATGAATCTTTGGAAATCAATTGTCGTCGCGGTGAAACGATCCATTGTCGCGCGAGTCGCCGCCTGCTTCCGGGTGCGGCAAATTTCGTGGTATAACGAACGTCCGTGTGCCGCCTGTTTTTAATTATTTATTACGGTTGTATCGTTCGGTAACGAGCTTGCTAGGAGTACTTAGCGAATGAAAACGAGGCACATAGGTGGAAACCTCGTTATCCTGATTCGCCGCCGCGGCAGAGAAAACGAAAACGCAGAGCGATGGACGTCAAAAGCGGGGTCCGATGTTAATTTGCATCGAGCCACGGGAAGAAAACCACTTCGCCCGCTGAAAAAAATACTTCCCATGCGCGCATTAACGCGAATATCACTCCCGCCGTAAGATGTATACGAAACGATTTGAGCCTGTCCCTCGTTGAAATCCGTCTCCTTTTAATCATCTTCTCCACTCCCTTTTTTGTTAATATCAGTAGAGTACTGCCGCTTTTTATCACCAGCAAAGTACATCGTTTACCTCTGTGCCGATTCAGATGGGTCGAGAGAAAAGCGGGTTTCTTTGAAAACAGCTCGGGGAAGAGATGAGCGCGAATATGTTATGGCTGCTTTGGTTCTTACAGTAGATATGAAAAACTCAACATACGCGATGATTAACTGGTCTAATTTTAATTCAGTCGCACGTCGCGCCGTGAAATTGAAACTTCGGAAAAACGACTTCTAATGTACGTCGAGCTAATGTGTACTAATGTAACCATATTATCAGTATATAAATCAGTACAGTCAGATGTTGATAACAAATCGGGATTTACGTTTAATTATATTAAGCTGCTTGAATTGAATTTGCAAATAACTTGGATCCTCGCAAGATAACGTTTGCACCTTGTAATTCCTTAAACTGTGAGACGATGCCAAGTTGTCGCAACTGACAATGAGTATTTTAATTTTTACTGCGAACGATATTGGGCAACTCGTAATATCGTCGAATAGGGACTTTTGTAATGCGTGTAAGCTTTCTTGGGTTTATTTCCTCTCAAATATGTTGCCCGTCCCTTTGTTCGCCTTCCCTTCGTATTATTTGCACGCCGCAAGTATTCAGCGCGCATTTTTCTCGACGACTGGGTGCAGTTAGCGAGCGATATAAATTAAGCCGGAAATAGAGGGAAATTTAGAGGGCTGACGAGCCGCGCTAAGAGGGAACGAACAAAACGCGGGGCAAAGTTCCACGGCGAAGCTGCACTAATTGCCTGTACTTGCGCCGTACTGCCTCCACATCAAATTAATCGTTATCCACAGGCTGACAAATTTACCGTTTTTCTCGCTATTTTATTGTGCAGTTCCCACCGCGGAAGTTTTCGTCGATAAATAGGTACTCTAGCGCTCTTGACAATGGAAGTACGACAAGTATCCCCATTAGTAACCATGTTCAGTTTCTTATTAGCTGTTTATTAGCGGTGACGAATAACTGGTATGATGTAATTAGTTTGCATCAGTGTACTAACATCGATAGTATATGTATATCTTGAATAGATTTTTTCAGGTATCAGTGGAAAAGTATGTATTCTTAAATAGCCTATACATAATGGGACCATTCATCTTTCACGAATTACCATTTCCAAACATTGTTAGGACCTAAAATGTTCGATCAAGTTGAAGAAGAAGGTGGCTCAGGGATATGCTTCGCGGTTGTTAATTAAGTATAGTGGTCGTGTTTCATAGAGTTTATTCCAAAAATGGCAATCTTCAGAAGTGCCTTCGGGTTTTGCCCGTACGTTTTCCAAGCAGTGCGAAACCATACATAATCGTCGGGAAGTATGTTCTTTGGTCGCCCAGCGGAGGGAAGTAAAAGGAACAACGGCTTCTGAGGATTACGGTTTCGTGCCGTAACGTAGAAACAACGAGCAGTTTATTTCCACCGCTTTGTCATCCGTTCGAGAGCTCCCAAGAAATTTTCTTCTTAAACCCCTTTCCACGATTCTTATTTATTCCCCTGTGAAATGGCTTTAATAATGCGAAGAAAAACGAGCGAATGCCTGGCGGGGCATTTTAAACGTCAATTAGATTCTATAAGTATAGACTCCAGAAGCTTTCTCCATTCGATTCCAGCTTAATTAGTTGAATATTTCAACCATTATAACGGTATGACTGGAAGGCATCGGTAAGAAGGAGCAAGCGCTTGCAGCGAAAAGAAAATGAACTCACGTGAACGGAATAACTTCCCCCGTTCTTGATATCGTCCACTTTAAACTTGACCATAATTAAATCGAGTGTTCCCACCCAAAAATTTGATAAAATCATTATAACAATATTTGAAGCGAGCTTTAAATTAAAAACCACTTAATTTTTCATCACTCGAAGGAACTGAATGTATTCTACACCAACGATTGCGAAAAGCTCTTACGTAGTAAACCTCACAGGCTAAACGTGTACGCGGCAGGTGTCAACAACCCACAAAATGCAGGATCATTATTCATAGATTCCCGTTAAAATGCATCGCGCTGCGATTTCGACGGGCCGCATTCCCTTTCTTTGCTCGACAATGGCCGCATTATGATGGCACGCAGGGATCCGACCGCATCGGCTCGGCCAGGAAATGCATTATTGCGTTTAAGAGAATGCCAGAAACGCATCTGGGTCGTGGCCAGGCGTAGATGCGATCCTAACAGGAGCATTAGTGGGATTACTCGACTTCGTTTCTTCTCTTGCCACGTTCTACCCGGGCCAAAACGCAGCATCGCATCCGGTGCCTCTCTGCCGCCGTTGATTGCGATTTGCAATGCAACGCCGCGCGCGCGCCGCTCTCTTCTCATTCCGGTGCATCACTTCGCGATCGATCACTTTCAGAGCATACCCTAATGCGGCTCGTTAGTGTCGCATAGAAGCTGCAATTCCGACCTACGGCAGTTCCCGTGCAACGTACCCGCCCATCGTGCGATATGCGAATTGGATTTTGACAATGACAGTTACAATTAATAGTTTGCTACTTGTGTAACGGGCACGTGAGGCGTACTAGCGAGCATTGGTATGCGGCTGCTTCGTTTCTGACTGATGCCGGGGTGGGAGGATACCTACTATATGTAGTACATGTAGGGAACGGTGTGGTTGAAGAAGGACGTCTATGGAACAGAGTTGCGCATTAGCTAATTTAAGATCAACTGAAAGTTGTTTAAACTTTAGATTATTTGACGAATGTAGTTAATTTTTTTATTCGATGAGCATTTCGACCTCAGCGTAGAATAAATTTTTCAACATTAACTTTGACTTTAACTTCAACTTTAACTTTAGTTGAAAAATTTATTCGACGCTGAAGTTGAAACGCTCGATGAATAAAAAAATTAACTTTCTTCTTAATTTTCTTCTAATTTAATATATTTTCTTATTAATTTTATTTAAATAAAACTTTTGCCCATCTCTTCTGTGGAGAAAGATGCCTACAGAAAGTTATGAAGGGGTACTTCTTGAGAACGATATGTAAAGAAAGATAGAGAAATGTATTGATTTTTTCATTAATGTTGGAAATCAAAGGTTATAATCGTTATTCCTCCTCATTATTTTATTTCCTTGGCAATTACGAGTCCACCCCCTTTTGAATACCAATACATACTTTGAAAAGGCTAGTGTGCACATGCTGTTTGACGTCACAAATACTTTTATCTGGGAGTAATATTATGTTATAATGATCCGGAAGATGTTTTTAGTAAAATCCTCGGGAACTGCCATTTCCATATCGCAACTTTGTTATCATTTTACACACTTGTAATCTTTACAAGTAGCAGGGATAGCCCGGAGAATGTAATAAACAACGAAGTTTCAAGTTCCGACAATTTGCAGTGGATGGACTCGAGATGGATTAACAGCGGACGTTTTTCCAATGTTGAAGGAAAGTGGTGGATCAGGAATTGATAACGTAGGATGTCATTAAATAATGATTAAATCCATCCATCGATCAGACGCTGAAGCTGATTAAAAACGACAATTCCGACGTCGTATCGATTACTCTGGCTCAAGAACAATTTCAACCGAGTAATTAGAAATTATGCCCCGCTTACCTTGCCGAGTAGAAAATTCATTCTTGCACCGTGAAACCGATTACCAACATCAATCTGTAATTGCAGAGGTTCTGGCAATAAGTATACGAAAAGTTTGATAAATGACCGGTCTAGCAGGCTCCAGATATTATCTGGACATTACCATTCATTTTATACTTCGTAGCTTATCAATTATGGAACCGCGATAACATTCGCGGGTGAGCTCAAGTAAATGACGGTGGCAATGAAGTATATTCTTCACGCGTTTCATGTTACATTCCCACACCTTCATATAGCTTGTAATTTCACGAAAACTTGACCACTTAATTTTTCTATGCAATTCGAAACGATCGAAATTCAAGCCTGTTTGTTCCAAACTTGTATATAATAATTGGTCTTATAGGCGAGAATACGTGGTGTCATCGTGGAACAGCACGCGTAAAAAAATAACTGGACACGACTTCAGATATTCAGTTATAACGACCTGTTCTTTCGAGAAAGGGTGGCTGAACGAGAAGACGAGAAACAGGGGTGAAGTTGACTTCTAGAAAGGTGGACGACCTTTGTTCCTGTGTGGACGCGGTCAAAGCAATCAGGGAATAAAAATGAATTAGCAATCCTTCTCTCGAGAAAAATGTCAACGTAGTGATTCTACGACTGTGGCGACGGGCGACAAACATTAACGTCGACTGATTGTGACGAAGGAAATTATTCCTGCTGGGAAGATTGATGGAAATTTCTTGTTTCCTACCCGGGAAATTCTATTCGGTGCAATTTAAATGCCGGAGGGGTTCGCACAGTTTAGTTACTATAATCTTCGGTGAATCATTCAAAATTATTAATTATTGGTAGAGAAAAAGTATGATATATCTTGCATTTTCACACCAGCCTAGGATTGGGTGTATCAACGAAGCTGTATAAATCCTTACTATTATATTCACGAATCACGAATAACAATAAACAGCGTCATCCCTGCCTTTGTCGTGGATTTTTGCGCGTCGGCAGTCGGCGCGCTAACGAAGCGTTCGCGCACCGCTAATTAAATAACCGAGAGTTGTAAAACGTGTTCACAGGGATCGGTAGAGTGAATTCATGTACAATGTACCCTTGCTTTTTCATCCTGCATGCCATTCGAACCGCATAATCCGATAAACGTGAACGGAATCAACGTTGCAGCGATCGCGACTGCTCAACGTTGCTTGGCAAACACGTTTCATCGTCGAGTTTCCGACTTACTTTCGCGAACGCAATTTATTAACGTGTCTCTATATCAACACAAAGTGCGCGACTACGAATCGAATTCGCAGCAATTTATTTAATTTAATAGCGACGGTGTTTGTTTCTTGACAGAGGTTGTTTCATATAAGTGTGACGTGTTCAAATTTGATTCGTGTAATTAATATTACGTAAAATCGTGTTGTAGAAATAGGTGGAAAGTGCGATCGTAGCTCGCATGTATTTTCGCGAGATTTGTGCGGGAAAGCGTGAAACTCGTGGAATCCAGTGGCAATGTACTCTCGATAGCGTGGAATCGAATGGAACACCAGAAAACACGCGCGATTTTCTTAGCTGCACTTGCGTGCGATAAAACGTCGAAGGCGAACGGTGAAGAATTGCTTTCCAATTTCGCTGGCTTTCTTTCGCCCCTCGTGAAAAGGGGAACAAATTCGATCGCCGGTCCAATTCTGTTATTTACTCGCTCCTCGATCGTCGTCTTCGATCAGTTTCACTCCGCTTTCCAGGAAATTAGCCGCGTTTCCCTTTGCCACTCCATACCTCCGAAGGGATTCCCATTGTCAGTGCTGCCGGTTCTTCGAAGTCGAAGCTTGCCTGCTCCCTCGAAGCATCGAATTTAACGCAGCGATTTACCGATCGCTGGAAAACTCGATAGAGGCGGAACTCTGATATAAACGTGCACCGTCACGAATCAATTGTCCTTTGATCGATCGATTAGAACTCGTTCCACTTGGCCAAATACGTTCCAGGTCACGAAGAATCACGCGTAGCGAACTCGCCAACATATCAGCGTACCCTTGGTGCACTAGGGAGCTGTTGCTCCTTTTCTTACCCCTTTTATGTGCTCGCAATAGGCTCAAACTATTTAAAAAACACCAGACATAGTTTACCCAATTGATATTCCATATATAATAATAATAATAATAATAATAATAATAATAATAGTACGTCTTTATTACACCATCAGATTGTGTTAGATTAATATAGTTGTTTTTTTGTTCTTTTTGTAGTGTAAATGGCGGGATTCAGCAAAATGTAGTTTTAAAATCTTACCCTAACATCATCCCCACTTACCGTGAGATATAGAAGCATCCTCTCGGTTGTACCACATACTTCGACCCACTTTGTACTTCTTTTATCCATTGTACCCGAAATCATAATACCTACCCAGGGCACAATAGCCAAACAGCCTAGAGGCTATTACGCTATTGAAGATTAGATGGTGATTGAGGGTTAGTTTATCCGGTTTACCGTGCACGCACAAATATCTGCAGATTTCGGTGCCAGATATCCTTTGTGAGCCGGGCTTATCTCGCGTCGATGCCTCGTATTATCGTCAGATCTTTGCTTCCTCTGTTTCTCACTGCCATATGCTGTCTTCCACCCCCGTCTTTGTTCGTCGCGAATACACCCCGTTTTCGCAGCTCCCCTTCAATTTCACGCTCACCGTCGCGAGCTCGTAACTAATTACAAATCTAATCAACGAACTAGCTCATTGCGGATCGCTGCGCGTGACAGCGAATTCGTACAAGATCATTGTGCATAATAACGTAGTCGGCGGTGAGGGTGGCGCATCTGTGAGTGCACGCGAGGCAGCCGCCGGCATTGCGCTGTCGTTTCCCCTACGCCACCCACCCAAGAACGTTATTACAAAACCAGGGCGAAGATGGTTCACGCGCGAGAGAAGAACACGGGGCTTTATGGCTTCGTACCCCGCCTGCGCCAATGGCTTTTTTCTTTTTTACTCTCATCGAACGAGCGCTTTACGACGCGGGCAAAATGCTAACGCGTAACGACCGTAATTTGGTGGTTGTTTGTGCCGCGAGAATTAGATTTTTGTTCCACGGGAAAACGTAAAAACTGCCGCGTAAGTAGTATGGCACTCGCTGAGTTACGAAACAATTTTGTGTAGCGCTTAATCGCTTGAAGATAAACTCTGGAACTTTGCATAGTGTAACTTGAAGCAAACCTATACTTCTCAAACAAGTAGTGATCTTGTGAAACACTTACGCTCCCAAAGTTAAAAGTTTCTATTTGATAAAGTCTCTTTATGACGTGAAACAGAACACGAACACTGATCTTTGAATATCGCGTTTTCTGTGATAGAACATGCAAATATGTCTCTGCTCTCTTTTAGATAAGAATCGAGCAGGGCAAATATGTATAGACACTCAGGACACGTAATCCCGGCGTTTCCAAGTCACAAGTGGTGCAGTACAATGCAAATCTTTCTGGTTCAGTTGCGTTTGCGGTTACTTGCATACATATATGCAAGCGAATTAAATCCTTCGCGGAATCGAGCGTCGTTCCCGTTCAGGTTCTGGAACCCATTCGGTTGATCATTACGTTAAAACAAAGGGAAAGTGAGGGGGCAGATTCTAAGGATTCGCACGTGAGAATAATTTCGTACACCTGCCCTTCTGTCAGCCTTCCTTTCTATTCCTCGAAATTCGTCGCCGTTTTGAACTCCCGGCAACAGTTCGCTTAGACTTTAGATGAAAGTTTGAGCAACTTTTGAGCGGATCGTCTTCTTCTCGAGCATGTCTATGATCGTGACAATGAACGGCGTGTGTCTAGGGGAAACTAACATAATTTACTCACCACAACTACGGTACGCTGGTAAATCTCTACCTACATCTGCAGCCCCGAAGTTTCACAGTCTTTTCCTTCCCATCACTTTAAGGAGAGTTGTAAGGAATGCGAATACTGCACTTAGACCGCGAATCTTCTTATTTCTATTCCCAGGACGTTAATCTCTCAAACTGTCCAAGTGCTGTTACGATATTTTATCGATCGTTGGCTAGAAACGAAAACAATGAAACAGACTGCGCTATCAGGTTAAATGTCGCGTCGCAGTAATTGCAGCCGGTTCAACGTGATACCGTGGCGCAGCGTTTAATTAAGAATCCGTAACTACCGCGTCTCAGTAGGATCCAATTAAAGTTGGCCTTGTTATTATCCGAAATTTCGTAGGTTTTCCTCTTCGGGAACGTCACCTTCCCCCACCGTTGGTATATTAACGCTGCTATCGCAGTCGACGGAAGCAAGAAGGTTCCCTCTGCGGCGTGTAATCCTCACGCAGGCCAAAGTCCCGAACTCACGAACTTATGGGGATGATCGCTGCAAGAATCCCGAAGCTGCACACCAGCGGAAGTTAAAATCGCTCGTGGCCTCGGGCTAACCGATAATTATTTGACTGAAACATCGGGACTCCTGATATTACGTGACGATGCCTCCCGAACGTGCACAGCAATTCCCCGAGAATCGAATTTCCGCCGACGCGTTTCGATCGGATCAAAGACACAGGGAGCCACAAACGGCGGCACGTAATTTTCACGTGGTCGAACGGGCTGCTGGATCACGTCGTTTGAAGTTCCGTAACGCCGACCTAACCCGCCGCTTTGCGGCGACGAGTTGCCAAGTTAATTTAAAGAATCGCCCTCGTCAGGGCCGAAAGTTTTCTCGTTTGCGGAGATTAATAAGTTTCCAGCTGCTGCAACGTCGAGAGAGAGAGAGAGCGCGCGAACGCTCGGTAACAACCTGCTTACCATTTAATTCGACGATTCCGCGAAGTATCGGCTTTCCCGAAGGGCGATTCGGCCCTGGCTGCCGTCCCGCGGCTGGAATGGCGGCCCGGATTCTCAAAGGGAGCTCAAATTGAATTCGTTTGTCGGGCCGTTTATAATTCAGTAAGCTCTATGCGAAGGGTATACCGTGAACTACAAACGGATTCAGCAAACACGGAAATTACGAATTTTTTTCAGTCTCAATAGTTCTGGTTGCAGACTGATGCGAAGTGATAAATGGTACTGCGCTGGCAACGTTCCCAAGTGACGAAGCAATTTCCTAGGTTAGAAAGGTCTTCCCCCAGCTTACGCCTAATTCCCATCGCGACGGTACACAATGCAGTGGTAGCAAAAGGTATTCTAGAGCGCCGCGAAAGGGGGTACGTACAAGGTGGCCTCGAACTCGTAGCGGGCAACGTTTGCCCCGTGTCGCAATACGCGCTACAAGGGCACGGTTTACGTTTATTGCTCGATTCACGGTGCCCCCGATGCGGTACGTAATCGGCGCGTTAGCCGCTTTCGGATACCACGCCGAGGGCAGAACTTTAAACGACGACACGTAATTTTCACGGCATGGAAGTTCTAAGGGCTCGGCTGTAAGCGGGCGCTCGTCGTGAAGACGTCGACGACGATAAACTGGAGCTCGTTAACACCAGCCGTGGGGTCTGTTCATAGGAGATACGCCGTTTCTGTATATAACTTGAACGCCCGCGTCCCGCCCGCGCTCCCTCGCTGGCATAGCTTCGTCCACGGCCGTGGCTCGCATAAAGCCAGAGATAAAAAGGGCGGAAAGAAGGAAATCGAGATAACGCGGGAGCGTCGCTAGAGCGGGCGGCATTATGGCCTTTTCGTGCGGTCTTGGGCGCGGCGAAAATTAAAAATCATTTCATACTACGTAAACGACCGGGGACCGTGTCATCTGTCTCGCAAGTCGACGTTCACGCCAACGACTTTACCATCCCCTTTCCTTCACGCCTTCCTTCCTTCCTTCCTTCCTCTCTTCCTCCGTTTGGACAAGTGAAATCGAGGAAAGGAAAACAATGGACAATGGGCTTCAGTGGTTGTAAGAATGAAATTATAATGCCTTTCTATTTTTCTTTCTTTAAACCGAGAACCCGGGGAAGAAAAGGCAGAGTGAGTTAGGTCGTCGTCGCGGGGGGTAGAAATGCGAGAGGAATGTCGTTTAGGTGTGCAACGTTGCATAGAATGGTCCACTTAACATTTATATGGCGAACTTGCCAACTGCACTTCTATGTGCAACTTTGAATGGGACATTTCTTGAGTGGAGGTTGTCTGGTATTGAGCATCTTATACGACTGTGTGTCATATATTTTGTCTTTCAATGACGAAAGGGTCAAGAATATTCCGAAGTAAGTATTCGATGTAACCAGAACTTGTGTGCGACTGCAACGAGAATTGTCAAATTTCTGATGGACATTCATTAGACACTGTAGCGAGAAAAAAAGAAAAGTACTGCGGTAGAGACAGTGACCTTTCGAGACTCGAATTAAAGTGAAGTTATTGAATGATTTGTTGACAAGTGCATTAGGCGACGTTAAATGCGACACATGTATGCAAATACACGTCGGGAGCGGTGCATACGTTGCTTCGGAGTGAGTTTGTTCAGGCTGAAGCTCGACCAAAGGGGGGAGAAAACGAAACATCGGAAGGAAGGGTAGTGCGAGCAGGAACGCTGGGAAATTAGCGGAAGCCCCCGAGTAACGATGTTTTCGCTCGCGCGTTAGCTGTAACCGTAACGGGTAACTTTTCCGTCGCGTGTACTTCGGAGTTAGAAGCTACCGTAGAGAAAGGGGAACGTACGCGGAATAAATCGCCGGTGAAAAAAGTTCACGAGAAAAGCCTTCGCGTGCAGGAATAATTACCGCAATATTCAAAGTATCGTAAACCCTTTTCCTTAAGCTTTCGTCAAGGTTTTCTATATTCAACCGAGAATTTGTCCATTCTCCAGAATCTCATAATTTCGCGGTCTGGTTTCGAACGCGCTAATCGCTAATTCGTTTCGCGGGGAATTAACGAAACGCAGTGGATCACAGGAAACGCGCTGATTAATGTCGATTAAATCCCTACTTCACGTTCGAATGGAAATTCAATTATCTCCGTGCCGTGGCCCGGGTTTGTAATGAAATTGTCGAATTTATGAAAACGCCCCGCTGACAAGAAAACATCGATGCTACCGGTGCACGTGTGCACGGATTCGACACACCTCCGTCAACTGGCCCGGGGAATATCCAATATTAATATTGGCTGTGCTCGGTACCATTATGCGGTACCCTGCTGCCGAAATACGTAATTATGTCACTGTAAATGTTTAAATGCTCCCTGTTGCGAGTATTCGTTTACACGCGAACCATTGCATGTGCGCATTTATTGTGTTACATCCGTATTGACGGCGTCTATCCAAATGGCAGAGAGAATTCCCAACTTTCGCAACCATTTCAATCACGTTGGACGAATGTTGTGAGACGAAGCGATGGGCACCTGTCATGTGCACACGTTTATTACCATTGTTAAGAATCGCCACATGAATAATTGAGTTTATAATTTCTGGGTAATTCCGAAAGCTGTGCAGACAATGATGGCATTTGAAACACTGTCCTTGTGTACGTATTTCCGAATTGCATTGTGCTGCTGGAACGATTCATCTCTTCGACCACCTAGAAGTTCTTTAATCAGTAGCGTCAAAGGAAACGTACCTCGAGAATGGAACGCTGCTCTAACAAACATTTTACAATTTCCACGCATCCTGCTCCTTTGAACGAAATTGCAGTTAGAGAAAAGGGGTGGACCCAGCCATAAGTTCTGACACGGTGGCATTTGCAACGCGCGGCAGCCAGCCTGAAAAAGAATTCCCCGCGTGTTTTACATACCGCCGCGAATGGCTGGGAGCAGGACGCATTCGGACGAGAGGAGGGTGAGATTGAAATAAGTTTTCGATATTTCTTGCATTCCTCGTGAAATATGTCGCCGGTAATACTTATACGTCGGATGGTATTCGAGAGCGTGCCGTGAATGGGAAAAGCGACGGGAGCGGGTCAGATTGATGCTTGTTTGTATGCCAATGGAACCGGGACGCTGTTTGGAAATGTATAACGTAACGACACAGGCGTCGCTGGCAACATGAAAACGCAGTTTACATCCCCTTACCCTTGGAGAAATCGGGAAGCAGAGGGAGCGGAACGAGAAATAATTTGATAGCGCCCCCTTTGGAACTTTCCAAACCGAACGAATGCACTGCACGAAAAAATACATTTTCGTTTCATCGATCTGCTTACGCGTTGCTCGATTCACTTCGAACGTCGCGATGCAAAAAGAGTGGAGTAGGTACGTATTAATTATCTCCGAGCGGGATATGTATTACGCGAAATGGGGAAAAAATTTTCGTCACGCGTGGAATCCTTTCAGATTACTAACGGCAGGGATCTCTTCGATGATACGAGAAATATGAAACACGTCGAAACGGAAGCGAGCCGCTATTCAGCCGAGATCACGTCCAATGACACCTTACCCTTTTCCCTGGTGAAAAGCCCTCGAGACCAGCTTCGGAACGCGCTTTTTCGAGTACTCTACTTTGTAGCCATCCGTGTAAGCCGCACTCCCGTGAGGGGGGTGAGAGATAGGTAGAGGAGAAAAGGTAGAAAGATTCCTGTTGGTTGCATAAATAGTGGCAACGACATACTTTTCGCGGCGGGATCGGGAGTACGGCCAGAAGGTGCCATTAAATGTGAATTAAAACGAAAAATTAGAGGGCCGCCGACGCGTTTCAAGCGTGGCTCCCTCTGTTCACGACGACAAAAAGTCGGGACGTTAATTAAAGTCGTAGAATTTTTCGCGACGTATAACAAGCGGTCTCTTTGACATTTAACGGCTGGGTACGTATAACCACAAATTTAGTTGGAAGTTTCCCGCCCGTCTGGGAAACCTTGGAGGGCCACGGTGAACGACTTTCTCGTGCTCTCGACGCTTGTTTTTATAAACTTTTTCCCTTTTACATCGGCATTCAACGTGGTTTCCTGCACTGTGCAATTTGAGCAACTGCGAGCTGATGGCCAGGCATTCTGGTGTTATTTACATTATTCGAGATTCTCGGATATGGATTCGAGGTAGGCTCAAAGGATTAATAAATTGGCATTCCTGCGAGTATTTTGAAGCATCGCCCTCAGGAGTGTCACTTATTAAGTTCGCCTCCAGGGAGTAATTTTCAAAGTTAATACTAGAGTTACGTCAGTTATATACCAATATTAACGGATGTAATACCGAACAGTCTGTAATTAACTTTAACCACCGACGATGTACGGCTAATTCGACCTAAACAAACACACCGTCCGTACGATAATTTTAATCCGGGGGCGCGCGGCCAGTGTGGCTAATAAGACTAAATTGCCGTTCCTTCCTCGTCGTTCGTTACTATCGCAGCACCTCAACATCTTCTTAACGATGTAATGAAAATACTTTATGACCACAGTTTACAATTTGCATCGTGCGAATGAAGATAAACGGGCATGAAGATTGATAATGCCAAACTACAATTGCTCGTTCCCTGAATTTATGTGCATCAGAAATTGATGTTGCATAGTTACTTACTCGTAATTTGAGGGCCAGGAGAATCGATATTCCTCCCTCTCTTCTAATGATTATAATATGTCCCCTTCGTTAAATTGTTCAACGATATTATCGTTATTTGATACGTGTCCATGGACACCCTATCCAATAGACTACAGTTATTAAACGTTATACTAAGGAAATACGATCTGTTACCGACCGCAAAGGACATACGTTAAGCTCGTTGACGACGGTATTATATTTTTGGTGCCTTTCCCCAACGACGTGCATCCTCATGAAGGATCAACTAAAGCCACGTAGAAAAGTGTTCTTTGCAATATTGAATATAACGCGACTGCGTTGCAGCGGAACCTCTGGTTAAGACTTGGCGAACACTTTTAACTCAAACATAGGAAGAAAAATACTCGTCGGTTAAATGTGTTTAATCGTGAGACCATAAAGATTCTGAGGAATTTGGGGAGTGTTCGTATAATCTTCGATTCGATACGTTCCATTTACAATCTGTTTTATCGATAATAAATAATAATACAGTGGTATTATCGTATCGAAGATTTCCTTTCAATTTTTCAACTGGCGGTTTGTAGGTGAGGAATTTAATAATTAGACTGTCTTTCAGTAAACAGTTCAGAAATCAAAATAAAATGTACGTGTTGAAATAAATCGAAAATGTGGAATAATAATTCTACTGTGCAAGGCTGATACCATCGTTCACCGTTTACGAACGGTAACGCGGAAGTAGAAATACTACGTTATAGTCAGACATGTTATCCGACTCGTTCTCCATCGCACTTCATCTTCAAAATCGATATTATCGGAACGAAGCCCTGCGCGCATAACGCTTATTCCACATTTTCGATTTGCCTTTACACGAAGACTCGCCACCTCTTCGATGGGCACTTTAAGCCACGTCCCACCGTATATTAAACGGATCGAAGAATCGAATGGCAATTTTAATTATAAGACGGCGCCTGTACGGCGCGGCAATATTTCAGCGGATGTAAAGTGGAAATCATTCGAAGCGTATTAATCCGACTTTCCCGTTTTCCGGACTGTTGCAGATATCCAGGAGTTTTACGAGCTGACGTTGCTCGACGAGTCGAAATCGGTGCAGCAGAAAACGGCAGAGACGATCCGCATCGCCGACAAATGGGAAGCCAGCGACGGGCCAATTACGCCGACCTTCGCTCAAAACGACGTGAGTTCAGTTACAAATGCATATATTTTTTCTGTGCCTCGATATTTCACGCCACATCTGTCGGACATCGTCGTCTCCGCCGACTATTGGCCCCGGGGGGCCGCGTCTGTTCGTTACGCGTTTCACGGGTGTTCACCTGTCCCGGAATCTCGTTTTCGAGTCGGCCATGCCGGCCCAACGTTTATTAGAATTCCACCGAGGCCGAGGCTGTTTTCATTTGCCGCGCGACGATCGGCCAGAACACCGAAACACGTCGCGTAGGTCGAATTCGGTCGCATTCATCCCCTATGAAACTAGCCTTCGCAGAAATTAAGGAAATCATTTTCCTTGAATCGTTTGCGGGGATTTATTACAGGGATTTAACTGATTTTTACTTTGAACACTGAACTAAAGAATAATATGAAAAAACTACAAGTGCTACGACGTTGTTAGGTAAGAAATGCCGGCGAATACCTCATTCACGTATCCTCGCACCGACTTAAAACACGACGGAATAACGGCTTCCGGGGAACCGCGAGACACCTCTAACAACCCTCAACAGCGCCACGTTTTACCTTGAACAGCGATCATGTTTCTTACCCTCGCGCACTTAAGCCCTTTAACTGACAGCTTTAAGTTTCATCAAAGCTGGCTGGCCTAATTAATTAAGCGGATAGAGTGGAACGGGAACGCCTTCTCCGGAAATGAAATTCTTCGGATATTTTAGCCCGTCCTGTCAAGTACTAATCACACGGCTGCACTCTGATAGCAGGGGACTCTGTGAGAGGGAGGCAGGTGCCGCGCAATTAGCGCCCGTAATTATAATCCAAGAGTCGATTGGCCCGCGGGACAGGCTGGTATCATGCTAGACCGATCAATCGCCTAGCCCCTGATTTTAATTGCTAATTGCTCCCGCACCACAGTTCCCGTGTTCCCCATCGTGCGGCGTGTCGTCGTGGCCGATCGACGACGTGACGCGGCTGGCGCAACGATGCACCGTGCAACGATTGCAAATCGCGCGTCTCTCGCGCGGAATGCAGTTGCAATGCCGGGCACGTCTTGCTCACCTCCGACGTATGGGTTCCGCTCGGTTTCGATCGTCCTTCCCCCGCCACGCGGCAGCATTCTGGAATTTATAGATCGTCACGGTCCAATTAATGGGGATTGATTCTTCCACGTCGAGGGAGGGGATAAAAATTCATTTCGCTAATCCCGCTGGAATAATGCGGAACTGGGGTAATCGTTCCCGACGGAGATCCTTTTATTGACAGGTTGCTTGTACTTTTCTGATAGCAGTAACTGAGGAGTGATGGAATCGAGCAGAATCTTTGTTTAAGATTATTCTTATTATTAAATGACTTTATTGCACCATTACAATTAATACGACAATGGCGAGTAGGCGAGGTTCAGCATTAACGATCCACTCGGTATTTATTTTGTTTTGTCCATGGGGAAGGATTGAAATTCGCGTGACGACGGTGATAAGTTAACCGTTCGTTTCGTTTGCCCGGAAGACTGTACATACCTACTCCGGTGCAACTCGAGAGCGAATCGCATGCACGCGAAACGTGCAAGCGTAAATACGCGCTCCGAGGCAAGTTCTTCATAATGGATGCTACGTGCCATCTGTCTGCGTAAGCAGCGAAAACCGTTCTGTTCTCCGGAGAACGCTTAACGTCTCTCGTACTCTCGCAGGTGAGAACCATCAAGGCTCATTCGCTCGTTTGTTCGTCGCTCGCGCGTGCATGCGTACGCGTCGCCTCGGAGCAAGAAATTTCACCAACTAGGTACGACCTTCGTATTCGTACAACGGGGTCTATGTGCTCTGAAATAAGCGCGCGGAACGCGGCCGAATAAATTCTTCAGTCCTTTCGCTTACGCCCACCCGCTTGGTGTAACGCGACCGCCTCTTGAAATGTCGGATAAGTTGCAAAATCGAGAGGGGATCTTTCTATAGCTTAGAATATACGTATTCTGCTGGACACTATTTTTTACCGATCGGCCACGCGAAAAGTTAAACGAAATTCATGTAAAGTAAAGAGTGTATCATCTGATGCATAGATGACATTGGTTTAATTTATCAATTATTAGTAAGAAGGAAATGCCGTTGTTTCAAATTTAAGAATTACTAATCAAATGAGTTAACATAAAAAGAGTTTATCAAAAAAAGTGTGGCGCAGTAAAACAGCCCTCGTTATATGTTTTCTAAAGTTGTAAGTAAATTTCGTGTAGGTATTCAAATTGGTCTCCCTGTCTTATTTACTTCTTACATGACTTTTAAGAAGATTGGATATGCCTTACCTTGGACATTTATTTTTCCAATTAATGTATTGTAAGTCCGGGAGAGTTCGACCACTTTTTGGAAAAGAAATTGTACCATCGTTGTTTAAAGCAAAGGCCAAGCAATTTAGGGTATATATAAATTATAGTGTACGATAATTTCAAATATTTATTTTCATTTTCAACCAAAAACATTAGCAAAAACTTGGTCTAAAAATTTTCAGACTCGCATAAAGTCTTAAGTGTCTCCTACAATTAAAATATGGATTTGTGACAATGGTCAATGCAAGATTAACAACAAGCGCATTCATTTTTTTTGTGTCAATCACACACAGTGCTCTATCTTGCGTCAGTCTTAAAATATCAATACCGGCTGGACTCTCCCGGTAGTCAAACTCTACCGGATTTACCCTATACAGAATCATATATTCGGCAAAAAATAGTGTCGAGAAGTATACTTACATACGTCCGACAATAATAAATTAACAAACTTATACCGAAACATGGGGCACGAGTAAAGGATAATAACAGACATTCAGAAATAAGAAGATATAATAGATTTCCATCAGTCTAATTTACATTAATTAATCAGTACCCCAGAGACTCTGAAACACTGCATTTTGTTTCCTGCATGTCTATCATCACTAAGTGCCATCGCGCCATAAGCGAGCGGCTACTTCTTCCATAACGCACACCTGCATATTGGAAACTGTAACGTAGAGTGATACGCTCAAGTATATATCGTCGTGTCATACAAGGTTTGATTTGATTGGCCGCGGTTCCGACGCATTCTACGTGCTCCACGTACAAGAGGATTTCAACCAGGCGTGTCGGTCTCTTTGACGTCCTATTTGAAGCCACGCGTGCAGCCATAAGCAATTTTCCACAAAGTGCATCCAAATTGTCCAATTTCCCGTATGCCTATTTTCCACTTTGCGCGTTTTATCGCAACAGGGCCGTGTCCATAATCAACATAAAAAATTGCAATCTTCCAAATTAAATAGTCGCGCGCAAAGAACGCGAATTTAGCAGGGAAACGCTCACCATGAAACAATTCCCAGTTGAAAATTTCCATGTATCGCGCAAAGCTTAACAATTAAATAAACTGGCATAGTGCACCCCAGCGAAAGAAGATACGCCCGATCGAAGTGCTAATCGCGATTACAGCTAGTAGTTTATTATAACTCATCGTAATTGACAGTTGGAGCGTTCGAGGTGGAATTAAGCTCGAAATTAGGTCCGCGTAGTCGGATTTACACAGCGCTGAAGTACTTTTCGCGTAATTAGCGACCCGCGTGTAATTACCAAACGTGGTTTACTTTGCCGATGCTACGCGCGGCTGTCAGCAATGTTGAAACGCGTTCGATAACGTTCACACCTATCTTTCTGTGATCGTGACCAATTAACGAATGAAAACTGAAGCGCCGTAAAATAAACCCATAAATGTAGAAACAGGCAACAGGAGGAATGGTACTTTCACTGTCAGCGCTTCCATAAAAGGCTGTCGTTCCACGAAATCGTGTTGTCGATCGACAGTAGATGCTGACGCGGTGTTCCACCAATGTAAACGTATCAATTTATTACACGACCATTCTGGAACAACCCGAACAACCACCACATGATGGAAGTTGCCAACTTTCGATAGCTTGTTGAACGCTTGTTAATCGCTGTTCTGTAACAACAGTCGTCTTTTGCCGATAAGCACGTGAGCTCGAAGGCCCTGGAACTATCGATGTTTCTGGAGAAGTCTGCTGATGAGAGGACAACGAGATGGACGTGCGGGTTTTACGATCGTGAATTTCTCTCGGAGCACTCGAAACGCCATAACCATCACCCACCCGGCCAGCTCTTTTACATGCGTCGCGTTAAACAGATCGTTAAAGCACAGGAGAATATAAACGCTATCCCGGGAAACCCGTTTATTTCCGTCTTCGTTATCGAGCCCATAAGTCCTACATTTTTGCCCGCGCCAGTAATAATACGCAGTATCGCTTTTCTAAACGTATTTATTGTCCGTACCACCCTCATTTGTCTGTAACGATAAACATATTTCACCCCAATTAACGGAACAATTTAAACTCGCGCCACTCGCCGTTCACGAGCGTTTCGGTTAATTAATTAACAGGTGTATCCCGTCCAGCGAATTTTATACGTTTCGCTTTCTATGCAGCAGTAAACATTTCATTATTACAATGACGCAATGTGTTTTTCAGCTTCGAATTGAATCCTTTAGAGGAACATTCCAATTACAACCAAGCACGGAGTTATTAACGTAACAGAAAATGGGTCGAGGACACGTTATAACTGATATAGAAGTGAGACAGAGAAGAACCATTGAAAAAGTGGAATAAAAGTTTGTAACGGATCATCAGACAAGAGCACGTGAATTTCACCCAAGCTTCCACTAAAGGCAATCAGAAAACGAACACGTCCGCCGGTAATTCCTATAAATTGAACGAACAGAAACAGCCCCTATTCTTCCCCGGAAGAGCCCTCTTCGAGGAAGCAGACGTTGCCACCACAAATCACGCGTTACCGCGAGAACCGGCCGGATATAACGAGCACCGATCGCGTCGACATTTGTCTGCGAGCGGTTACGATCCGGCGAGAAAAAAAAACAGCATATAGATAATAAAAATCCCTCTATCTGGAAAGAACGATGCACTCGAGCTCGTTCTCGTCCCCTAGCCATCCGTTCACCCTCGTCGAAATTTACGATACGGCCACGGTATTGCGCATAAAACGAACTTTAAACCATTTGATCGCGCGGAAAGAGAGAGCGAGGGTGGGAATAGAGAACGAGGGAAGACGGGGTGGCAAGGGTTGGAGGGCTAGTGGGGGAGCGTGGGTGGAACAATGTCGGGGAGTAATGGCCGAGCTGTATACGCGCGATATTTCCCTTGTTTGTTTTCCATTACTCCGTGGAAGGCAGCTGTCCGACGGCTCTGGAATATGCGCGGCAATGATAAGAGGGCTGCACTGGGTATAATGGAAAATTGTGCCTTCGACTCGGCGACCCCTTTCATACACTCGCGCAAAGGTTGCTCCCTCCGCTGTAAAAAAAGAGGCGACCACTCCGATAACTGCGCTCGGTTCGGGGCGCCGGAGCGCTAGCCGATTTCCCGCGAGACCTCAAAATCGATGAGGAGCCCCTTTATTTCTTCTTACTTTGCTTCCTTCGGGCCAGGAAGAACAGACTGCTCGACTGGCTCGCGGGGGTTCGGGGATCCTGGGATGAGATTAAAGTGTCGGCTGCTCCTTAAAGCAATCACCCTATCCGGCCCTTGATCGACGACGGTTTAAACGTTGGTAAACAAGGCACCGGCGAGCGGAATTTGTTCCACGGCGTCGCCGTTATTTGGTTCGTCCCGGGGCTTCGTGAGACGAATCTAGATTCCTTGGCACGATCGAAATGCAGGAGGTGCGGTGACGTTATGAACGTCATCGAGGGAATGAATGGGTCGCGCTTGTTGTTTCGCTGGAATTTGGCCAAAGCTGATTGGGAGGGTGGTCCGAGGCAGTTAGAAATGAAATTTCGTTAGCTCCCAATGGGGGACTAATGAAGCATTGAAACGCTCGGTGGTAGAAGTTATTCTGCATTTCAATCTCTGACGAATCGTGATGTAAGCTTAGGTAGGAAGGTTTCTAATCATTATTCTGCTAATAGTTCGGAGGACAACACTTGTACGGAGACACATAGGTAATCTTTTTGTTTCTGTTTCTCTGTTTTCACTCCAAGTTGAGTTTCGTCTCGCCGAGAAAGTAAGAACAAAAGCTCCACCACCGTGCTTTATAAAACTAAGGAATTATACTCACGAATTCGCGGCGGTGCGCTTAAGAAGGCGTAAATCACACGAATGGCCTTTCTGATCCGTGAAATATCGTATCCCTGGTTCCTTGCAGAGGACGCCATGGGTGGGCACGTAGCTGAAATTTATGTCCTGTTTTCAATTCCCGCCTACACCGCTGTAAAACTACTTTTGGTCACCGTTACTCATTTTTTCCTTTTTACGGGTCCCATGAAGTTAACGGTGGCTGAAGAATACGTGTAACAATTCTTATATCACCTTTTGTGATTAGTGTAGGCAAGCAGATTTACTAATGCTCTTGTTATAAAATGCTTACTTCCGTGGAGAATTTAAGAAGCTCTGAACGTCAAGAAAAGATCGTAGACAATGATAAGTATTCTACAAGCGTTTTGGGAGAAAAAGATATCGAACTATCGAGTGTCAGGGAGTTAGAGTAATTGCGTTCTATTTTCCAGAATAAATGTTCACGTAGTATATTCTTGCAAGGATTTAAAGCTTTTACATAATCGCGTATGGTTAACCAGACGTACGGTTACGGTAAGACGGCGGCGAAGCCATGATACATTACCGTTTTCAACAGGACAAATGGAATTTATAGTAGCACTCGGCTAAAACCCATTTCCCTTGGATACCACGTTCGTTTCCGATAAAAGGAGGAAACTCCAAACGAGAGCACTCTTGCCCCTTCGGCCCTCCCTTTACAATGCATTCGTTGCGGTTGGGACTTAATGCATCGTATGCACTCGATGCATTCATTTGCGAAATTCACAGGGAGAAGTTTCTTCCTTTTTTTTCGTTTAGCCAGGGAGCCGTGTATTTTTCCTCGTGAAAAAGGGTTGCTCGATTCAAGGAATCTAGAGGATTACTTGTTACCTTCAATGAAATTTGCGTTCTCCCTTCTAGCATTAAGGTTCTTTCTCCCGGTTTCGCGTGAGAATATAAATTTACGCTCGGAAACATTGCCAAGGAGACGTTACCGTGCAACCTGTTCGTCGCCTAGCGATTTTACATAAATTCGACCGTTCATGTTTTCGTATAATTATCAAAGAAAATTAAATCATTGTTACCCTATCGAAACTGCGGGAGGTTAATTGCGTTTTATTGATAATATTTAGCAACCAGGCGACGACGAACAAGAAATTTATGGAGCTTTTCCTATTAGTTTATACTTGCACCAGAGTGAGATCGCGTTTAAAAAAGCTTCTTAATCTTTGAATTGTTATAAACTATGCAGATGTCAGGTGCAAATGGACGCATACAAGACGATTCAGAGTCACGTATTGACCTACGGTGCATCGCGCGAAGCTGTAACGATGCAACAGGTAGGGTCAATATCGATTAATTGCACAACATTCGAAAGTATCGCCTCTGCCAAGCCGTGATTCTTCAACGTGGGCGTTGTGTTAATTGGCAACGACCGGTATACTAAAATTGCACTGGAACAATTTTCATTTCCCCGAGAATCGCCAGCGGAAGAATATAATGGTCGTTTAATCATCGCGTTTGCGTATCTATCCATGGAATATTTACAAAGTTATGGATTCTGTTAGCTCGTTACATCGAGTTAACGGTTCACTGGAGTCATTGAGTTAGTAATAACAAAGAGATTATTAGCTTACGAGCAACTTTATCTTCTGGCTCTAAAATTATCCTTAAAATTCACAGGCTAGCTGTCAGAAGTAAATGAAAGTTGGAAATCGGGTATCAGAGGCGAGACGTTGAATATAGAAAGTTGAAAATTCAATGTCACATATTCATTGTGGATCACCCGAGGATCCTGACTCCCTCCTTGTACAACATGCTTATGCGTTACTTGTTGGACCAGCCTCATACATCCTTCACTTCCATTCTAGGCTGACGGGTTAGCCGTCGCGCTACTCCAATGCTTGGTCCTCAGCACTGGACAAGTTCTGAAGACAGAGACCACGTAGCGCGTGGAAAGCAGAGAGAAGATGAAATAGGAGGGTGGAGTCAGGGAGCAGAGGAGCGAGGATGTAGTGTTGGGTGATTATAGTGGTGGGTGTAAAGGGACTGGCGGGTATAGTGTTGGGTGACAGAGTGGAGAATGTAGGGTGATGAGGGTGTGGCGATGGGATAGATCAGAGAGTTAGAGCGGAATTCAAAGTTACGTGTACGCTGGGCGATTGATGTCGATCGGAGAAGTTTGATGTTTGACGATGAGGATTAAGTGTCTGATGCTTCACTTCCTGGATCACATGCATTCAAACGAATTCTTGCTACAATATTATAATCCAACCTTGATCTGCTTCGGTAGGCAGAACAATACTTTAAGCAAACAGTGAAATCATCTGAAATTCCTCGGTGTCTTGTAATAATTTTCCACTGGTAGATGGATGTTAGGTCGTTTGAAGTCGCACATCGAGGTTTACGGTTCCGCGATGGCACGACGCCAGGATAACTGTTTACCGACCGCCGTTCTGCCTAAAGGCAAGTATGTCAATCGGCCGCTAATATCGGTCGGAAGCATGTACTGCGTACACTTACACGGCCATAGTTGATCTCGAGTAAATGCTCTATCCTGTCAGTTATGCTGTCAAATTGGATCGCTCGACGATGTAAGCTCTTGTACTATCCAGATAAACCTCCTGACTACCCCTCTGAACCCTCCTGCCCTCGGCCGTGATAAAGTGAGATCCATTTGACTGGGAGCTTATCAGTCGCTTGCTTCGCAGCTCCTCTTTTCACGCTCTACTTTTTCCATCGGGGAGCCTTGCCAAGAGATGAAGCGTTTCAGTAATTCCCACTAAGGCGCTAACATTAACCGAAAAAAAGTGTCCTTTGTGTGCTGGTTGCACGGCCACCGAGCAAGAAGCGAATATACGACCGTTCGATTTTTCAGCCGACGTTCAGACGTTCCTTTATATCCCTCGGAGGATGAACGTGCCATAATATTTCTCCTAACGAGCATGTTTTGCAATATTCATCCCGCTAGGACGATACACGGTATCAATATTCACTGCCCTTTGGGAAAATGGCAGACGATGCTCCCAAAGGTACATTACGGGATCGCTGGGCCGGAATAATGCTGGACCCTTTGTGCCTGTCAGTCATTAGACCATCCCCTTCAAAATTGGGGTGTAACGCATCATATTTCCTGCGATGCTTGACCTACGTGCAAGCAACGGAACGTTGAGCTTTCCTACGACGTAAGGACGAAAGTGTCGAGCGCACACTGCCGGCGTATTTTCACTTTACAAATATTACTCGGCAACCGTTGTGACAGGCGAGATTCCTGAACCTAATAACGAATAATGTGATCAACGTGACAAATGCGCGAGAACTTTGCCGTAATACTTTTCCACGGCTTTTCCCTTGTGTTTCTCGTTCACTAAGAAGGTTTTATTTTCGGTTTAAGAACCTCCATTTCCCCGGCTCTATTTTTTTGATACGCCGCGAAAGAAGCCGAAAGTCAGGGATAAGCGTGATAACCTGGTCGTTCGTAAATTAGGAAAATTTGTCGTATTAAAACTTGCCGGTCGCGTTGCTCCCCGGCTCTTCCCTCGCCCTGCGCTCGATGGTTGTTTCGCAGAGGTAGTTCGGGCAACGTTTGCTTCCTTTTCGAGGAGGTTAATCGCGCGTAACATTGCTCCTGTATATCACTGATCCCCACCCCTGTAACCCTTTTACTCTCTATACTTTTGCCGGTTCTTTTCTCCTTTTCGTAGCGCATTACGTCGGCGAACAATGGCGCATTGATTTTCTCGTTTTTGTTTTCGCTCTTCTCCATTGCACCTTGTGACGCTCTTAATGACACAGCCTCTCTACCCGTGGATCTCGCTTGAATAGTTTCTCGTGAACCGCCGCCTCTGCCGATCCGTATTCTCGTGACTGAAGCTATTTTTTTATAAATGTTTTCGTTTTTGCTCAGAATAGAATTCCGCACTATGTGTTATCGACCTCGCCTCCAATTATTCCGCGTACACTGCTCGGTATCGATTTAATGACGTATACAATTTCTAGTGGAGAGCTGTTAGAAATTTTGTGTAAAAAGTTTCGAATGTATTATAATTTTAATTTGCAATTTCGAACGTAAGGCTTTGCTGTTTCCTTTCGATCTGCACTGCAATTCCACGCAAGTAGATGCTCGTGCTACTTTGTTTAGCCCCCATATTTTTCTCGGCACACTCCATCCTCGCTATCCAACAGAAATGGCCGCTTTCGTTTAACCTTCACCCTTAAATTTCCGCCTTCACAATAGTGTCTGAACTTTGCTGTGGCGACACGAGTTACGACATCTCGTTACACCCCCGACAAAATATATATACGACACTAGGAACGCCTCGTCGTGTAGCTTCTAAGCCATTTCCGACTTATGGTAACCATTCACCGCGGCTACCAAACTTCTTTGCGTGCACCCTGTGTATTCTGTATGACTCGAACGTTTTACAAAACATTCTTACAGCTAGTGATTTTAAGTATTCAATGACTGTTTAATATTTCACAATGAATTCAATCTTTCCCGTATTGTCATCAGTCCTTTAATTACGAATTGTACCTATCGCTTCAATAAGTAGTCATTCTGGCAAATAACAAATTTTGCAGGAAGTGCTGAATTCTTACATTTCTATCGAAATGTTTTCGTGCGGGGAATCGATACTGTTAGAATTCGCGGCAGTACTAAATCAATAGCACGGCTTTAATCAGCTTTTCACTGTTAGACCGTTTGCTCTGTAAATTTTCGTTTTCTGTTGCCCCTATCGTTCCCTTTTTCCTTCCGTCCCTTTCTCACTTCTTGCAGCCGGCGCTCCGCAACTTTCTGCCCAGCAACCAGCTTCTCGAGAAATCCTTCTTGACCGATCCAGACAAGATACTGTGCGGAATAGAGCCAACAAGAACCAGACACGCCCCACGGTCCCAGACTTCCGGTGTTACAAGCAAAACGCAGGGCTTCGGCAATTTGTCTGGGGGTGATTAATTAGTGCTGGTGTTTGCCGTGTTTCAGGGCCTTCGGAGGCAGTCCGTTCGCGGTAGGAATTTACGCGGAGTGGCCCGAATGAATATTTTATAGACTCGGCGCGTTAATATTGCCGTAGCCGGGATTATTATTAGCTCAGTTTAATGACAAATGGTAGCTTGTTTTTAATTCCATCCTCTGTCCTTCATTCTATTCAGTCCCTGTCTGCAGCACTGCTCCCTGAACAATACACTATTCATTATTGTAGAACAATTTCGTGGTTCCTAAGAGGTAAATAATACAATTGTCTCCCTGTAGGCGGAGCTCGTATTTTTAAAGAACTTCCTCAAAATTATCCTTTAACAACTATTCTATTCGCCCGAAGGGACATTTCTGAGCAGCCCAACGTCTTTACAGTTTACGTTTGCACGCGCTGAAGCCGAGCAAAGGAGCCGTTGCCCTCTGGACGTATATTAAGTCGACGGAACCTCCCACCTCGTGAAATTTCGCTGGCGAACGTCGTGGCACGTTACGGAGAAATAAAGTGAGATTTGTTGGGTTAGTTTAAGGTCCACCTACGCCACGTAAAGTCGTTACAGCGTGCTCAAATAGCACGTAGAAGGATACATTGATCCGCGAAATTTACGTTCCTCGCATGCGTTCTCCTCTCGCTGCGTCGCCATTTTCATCGTCGGAGACCACAGATTGGGTCAATCATACAGTATTGCCGACATTGATAATCAATTAGTAGGTGTGAGAAGAATAAAGCTTCCTAATTAGTAAACAATATTCGTCAGTTTCTGACATCTTTGTCGCGATGATTGAAGGAGCATCCACGAGTTTCATTACGCGACAGCAGCCACTGTGTGCCATTTATTCGATACCCGCTGAGGAGGATGCATTTGGACGATATACATGTGCGCACAGGTTCCCTTGACTCGCGTAATTCCCAAGCAAGGCGTGTTCCGCCTTGCAGGTTGCGCGGGGCCCGCTGCAGATGGAACTTAAGTCACCTATACGCGAGAGAACGGCGGTTTCATCCGACTTGATGGATGTGGCGTGCATCGTGAGGTCGCGGCTGGCTGCTACCTAGACCCAGCCGTCTGCTGGATGACGTAGAATAGAAACGCCCGAGGAATCGGCCAAGCGAGAATTCACGGGACCGAAACCGAACGCGCGCTACCTCTTGCCGATATTAAACTGTTTCTATTTGACTAATAATAAGTTACGCTCGAGCGTAGTAATCTACCCCTCGGTCGAGAAAACCACTGTACTCGAATCCAGACACTCCGCAAATTTACTTATCGCGCGAATCCCCGGTACACAATTTCTCGAGATTCTTCCTTTTCCAGTAATCCCTCCTTTCTGTATGTAGTACATAGGTACTCGAAAGCATCTGTCTAAATCCGGATGTTCAGAAGTAAGCCAGGTAATTCGCGATGTTAAAGCAATTAGGTGCTGATTGGTAATAATCGGAGATCAACGTCTCGCAGAATTACGCGGCCGGAAGTAATTCGCGCGGACCAGGCAACGATAATGACGATCAGCGAATCTAAATCGCTTGATGAATTCGAGAGTGCTGGATCGCGACGGCGGCGGGAGCGCAATTATTATTATACGGCTCTATCAATTCCGTTATTACCCATACGCTCGCGCCTATGTACTCTGCGTCGATGGATAGATAGATAGAATTTGGGAAACGATGGATAGATTTCGACCGGTGGTTTCAATCCGCTTCTGTGCAAATATTGACGGTACAGGGAATGTGATTGCGTCGAATCTATTGGCTCGTTCACGGGAGACTATCTTCGACGAGCAGCGACTCGCGGAACGCTCTGTGGACGATATAATTATCTGCGTTTGATGACGGCAATCGATTATTGTTGCCACGGCCGCGTAAACACGAATGTCTGCGTTAAGAGACTCGGATGAATGGACGATGGAAATTTTCATCCTTACCGTCTATCGTGCTTCTGTCAATATGCCATTGCTACTCGCACATTGGTTTCCAACAACTTTTCATTCGAATGTAGTGATCGTAGTTCATCGACGAAGGCGCATTGTTATCTTTCGTTAAATCCGCGGAGCCGCCGGATAGAATTGTTGGCTGTGTGTTGGTTCGTTAAAATTTTGGCACAATGGCCCGTGCCGTCATTAAATTCTTCGATCCGATGGAAGAATAAAATTCGGAAATTCGGTGGGTAGTTTCGGTTACGTTCCTGTGCCAATATTGACGGTAGAGGCGATGCAATTGAACTCGCCTTGCGGGGGTTACCACACCGTCGATGAATCCAAACCCGTGACAGGGAATAGAGACCACATAATTAACGGAAGGTGTCTAGCAATCAGCAATTGTCGCTCCTTCGTGCGAATATCTCCAATGGTGCACTAGTTTTTCGTATTATCCTTGATTCATAAAACAAACCTTCTAAAATCACGTTACCTAGCTGGTATCGAACGAAACACTTTCACTGAATTTTCTAAGGGCTAGGCGTTTCTCGAACCGTGTCAACTCAGGAGATAATTGTGCTGATAGATTACGTTTTACTTGGTCTTTGGGGGAGGGAGGGGGCTTGAATTTGTCTGGGAAGTTGGAAGATATGTAGATTGAAACGTCAGACACGGGAAAAGCGTTAGTAGGAAGATCGGTGGAACTCCGAAACTCAAATGGTGATTCCATTTCACTTATACGCCAATATTGACAACGTTTCATTTACCTTATGGAGGATCCAGTACTCGTGCACCGTTGTTACTCAAACGACAGACCCCCAGAATAGATTTTTGGTTCGGTTAGTTTCGTGTTTCCAGGAACGGCGGTAGAAACTTTCCCATCAGTCACGCGCCGTAATCTCTAATCTTTTGTCTCGAGGACAATACCCTTATCAAAGTATCTGTATCTCGAACGATTTCTAGCTGTTAATTGAAGAAAGATTCCTGTGTCTCACCCTACCAAAAATGAAACAGAATCCGACGGGGGAATGCTCAACCCGTCTTAAAATAAACAACCCTCGGACACGGTTTCATTTCGTTGCAATTGTGATGAATGTCTCTCAATATGTACTTTTCGCTCGGGCGATACAGTAGAATACCAATAAAAGGGAGCTGGCGAGCTTCCGTGTGAGTCCGCGTGTGTATCGAAGGGGGGGCGTAAATTTCAAAAACGTTTGTCACGGGGACAACCGGGGCGACGTTCCCCGTTGAACATGAAAAATAGCACCGCCTCGAAGGAGACACCGCTCCTCTTTACGTCGGCTGCAGCGTTTCAGAGTGCAACGACACGGAGGTCGTAACTTTCTTTTGTCGACTCGTGATACTCTTCGTGCTCTGGTCCGCGACGAAAGACAACGTGTGATGTATAAGTAATAGTCAGCTCATTTCCGACGAATACTTCGGAGGGATGTTGAGAGAGAAAACACAGGGTTGCCGCAAGCCACCCTGTGCATTGATGTCAGTGAAACGTGGTTAGTTGACGAGATTGAATTTCGATGTTTTTGAAACATTTAGGGTACCATAACAACAAGCCACATATTATTAGTTTCATAATGTATGTCTGTTCGCAAACAGAATAATATTGTAGATTGATTAGACAGTAATTGTTGTGGTGGAACGGTGGAATTATAATGGGATAGAGGCTAACCGGTGGATGGTATCATTTGCTGAAGCTAATTGGTAAATGATATTGAATGCTTGTTAGTTTAATCGGCAATACTTGTTGGATAGATATACGATAGATATGAATAATATAAAATTTATGCGTTTTCAGTCGCGTTTCATTGGGGAATCTTGAAAACCATGCTTCAGGTTGTTAAAAAAATTGAAAATCCTAAAGCAAAGGTTTTTCTCAAAAAAATCACACAGTTTTCTTTGTAGAAAACTGTGTGATTTCTTGTGAATAAATTATTTAAGGTTCATTACACCCGTGTCTCACAAGGGAAGTTGGACAACCCGGAAATTCAAAAAATTATGCAACTTTGTGTGTAAGTAGAGTAGTTCATGGGTAAGACAACCCCATTTTTGTTTGTGCCATAATGCGGTTTTAGGGGGCGACATCACCACTTGAAAGAAAGGCACAATTTTCTTTTTCGTGGAATGTCTGAAGAACGGTGAAAGATATCGAAAAGAAGTATAAACACAAGTTGCATTTTTTTTTATATCTACAAAACTGCGTAAAAATAATGAACTCTACAAAATCACGTAAGCAGATTCTAATAATCGTTCAGCTGAAAAGAAAACACTTACCATCAAAGAGACCACAAAAGAAGGAAAACAGTAAAGGTTTATCTTCAATCTCGCGCGCGTTTCGCGGCACTTTCGTTTGATAGTCTAGCAGAGAGCGTCGGCAAACACTATTCAGCCTGAATGCAAGGGAGATTCTTATCTTATCGAATGATCTCGGTCCCTAAACTGGGAAATTGGACACGCGCGCGTAAATTTCCTTTCATTTCCCTCCGCTGTACTTTTGCGCGTTTGCGTTCAAAAATTTAACAAAGCCCCCCTCGTTCACGCGCAAATGTACCTACAAGCTCGTTCTCCCTTTTCCCTTCTTTTATTCCTCCCCATCTTCCGCAGAAGATCCACTTGACTCTGTTCGTTAGCTTGTTCTCGCAGCGCACGCGATACCTCTCAACAACAAATAATTCACTTATAGCAACATTCGTCCGTGCCAAGGGTATCCGATCTTATTCTTGGCAAACCCTCCAGGGCTCCCTGCCCCCGTTTCTAATCGATATAAATCGTATCACGGATCCCGGTCTAAAAGCTTCATGCAACACTCAAAAATCAGAAGTTCGTGTGAAATTAACAGAACAAAGGTAACAGAGCTTCTAGCGACTACACAATAAAAATAAGCCAGAAACTGAATAATTAACGTGATTCTGTTACCATGATTAAATAAAAGGTGTTCCATATTAATTATTGAAATGAAGATCCTTCGTTAGCATATCGAGACGCATTTTAAACGAACCGGGACATCCCCGTTGAATTTTTATCCGACCCCGATTTTAATACGCGTTTAATATATTCCCTAGCTAGATGGACGGCCAGAATTTTTCTCCCCGTTGGAAATTTCGCACGGATGCAAATTTTCTCGACGAACCCCGTAAATTGCAAATTAGGAATATGGTTGATTCTCCGCCGTAGAAGGTGAGTCGTCCATGGCGTCGGGCAGAGGAAGATACAATCAAAGTTTTAGAAAGGTGATTTCCCCTCCGAGGTAGCTATAGGTTACGGGGGCGGCGGAGGAATTATTTTCACGGGGAAGTTTGCTTTATCGGGAGTTATGTTGCCCGTCGCCATCTCTTACTTTCCTGTTCGGTCGGGCCGCTTCCACTCGTCGCCCTCTTCACCTTCTCCTGGTCTCTCGTCGAGCCTTCACCCAGGGGATTCATTAGAACCTGAGCAACCTCCGTTCGTTACCGGGAATCTCCTTCCCGTTGTTTTTCGTACTTTCCTTTCGCCTCTCTATTTGGTTCGTATTTCTCTTTTTTCACCGTCTCCTCCCCGTCGGCGGCGTCGAAACTCGCGCGCAAGATAAACTGATATCTCGCTACCGGTTCGCAGCCTCGAAAAGGAGCCAGGGATCGTTTTATTCGTTCCAGGCAGTCGAAGAGAAAGGTACGGCTGCAATTAAGCGGTGACTACAATCCAGGGGAATAATAATTATTTCTTTTTCGATGGGAGATCCGGTCTTCTAACGGCCGCCGATGGTATTGTTATCGAGGAACTATTCTCGCTCGATAAAACGGCCGCGACGATGCAATCCTTTACAATTAAGCTGCAGGATTGTGCGGGTCTTTAAGGAAATTACATTTAAAGACACACCTTTTCAGATTCCACCAAATAATATACTTTAGATGTCTCATGCGCTTGTAATCATCTGGGAGGTTCTTAAAAATCTTTCTTAAAGGCACTACCGGGTTAAATCCTGAGAATACACAGCTGGCGTTTATGATTTTTCCTGGAAAAAAGTATACAACGTAAGGGTTTGAAAGTTTTTGCACTTTATTCTGCTACAAACATAGAGTATAAAAAAAAATATTTCATTTTTGCCTACTCCTGCCTTTGATATGCATCGCATGCTGCATCGTTGTAAAAAATGGGCCTGGACTAACGCCACGATAACTCTAGATAGTATCATCCAAGATCAAAAAACGAAAGAAATTTATTAATTACACGTGTGTAGTTATCGCGCTACGCTCTCTCATTGTTAATAAATAACTAGACAAAGCTTGCCATATGTTTAAACGATATGATCCCGAAAAATGTTTTCTTTTTTGACAAATTGACCATAAAAATTGGAGTGTATGAGAATTCACAATAGAGGGCAGCACGGGAGTGAGTGTAATTACGAATAGAATACCGTTTGAATTTTTTGATTCGGTCAAGAATTGCATTTTTTACAGTGGTGATAGTGCACGAAAAATTCTTTCGAGAAAAACGTACTTAAAGTTTTATGCCGAACGCGTTCGTCGAGTGACGAGGAATTGTTTATTAGAGTAGAAGAAAAATTTATTCTTTTTTTAGTTCAATAAATGTATTATTAATTAAAAGAGAAATCACATTTCTATCTATTATACCTATGCCACAATCCATCTTCAAGAAACATCTACTTTAAGGCCATCATACTACCTATTGGTCAAATCTGTACCGTTTGGAATTTGATTCTAAATTTTTCCTGGTCACTCTTGAGATGTTGTGGAACGAAAACATGCAAAAAAAATTATATTTGACGTGAAAGTATCCGTAAATTAGTTAAATTGTAAAACCAATAACGTGCACCTTTCACACATTCCTTTTAACATTCTCTGTGCCCTCAAATTCGACCCTATATTCAACCCACTACAAAGCTGAAAACCTGGTAATACACAGTCCAAATAATGATCATGGGTCATCGAGCACAATTCCTTCGGCCTCGCCGATGGCAAACGTTTCGTTCAATATTCGTTGAATCGGGTGGATTTCGAGTTTCACGTGACACGTTCCCGCGCGAGAGCCGCGTTGATTCCCGTTGCAAATTCAACATTTACAATTCCGCCATGAAAATTCGGAATCACGCGGAGGAATATAGAGGAAAAGGGCTGGGGCGTTCATCGCCAGGATCACTTTGCCAGCGTCGGAATTTAATGCCGGGCCTTAATTTTCCCTCTTTTGTTTACCGCCGCGTCGTTAAACTTTCATTTTATAACAATGGCCAGTGGCGTGCTGAGACAGTGGAGCCGACCTCCAGAATTGCTACTGATGTACGACCGGTTATGGCCTGAATAGAATTGCATTTATTTAACGCCGCGCCGCCGCTCCCCCGCCCCTCGCATAAATATGCATTAATTGTCCAAACCGATACGACCGAAAGGGTCTACAAAATGCAATTTATTCTTCGCCACGGAATCCCTCGCTTTAATAGCGAACCATCGAGCGTTATTGAACCTTATCGTTTTCGAACGAGAATGTTTCACAGTTAAACTTAACGTTGAGCTGCCGTCTGCACGGGCTATTCCATTTTCAATAATTTGCGCAAACATTTCCGTTCCAATGATATGTACAGTGCGTTCCTCTCGTGGCATTCTGAGTATCCATTTCCCATGATTTTGAGTGGGTAACGATTCAGCAACACCAGTCAGATCAGTTTTCCAAATTCTCATCGAACGAGGCGAACTTTCTGCGAACATCACAGGCCTGCGGCCGCGGATGCTGCATTGAGTGTAGGTATTTGAAATTTCCGTGATTCCACGAAAACTTTCTCGCTCCTCCTCAACTTCTCTATAAAAAAAAGAGCTGATACCGCATCGAAAATCGAAACGTAATTTCATCGCGAAGGGCCGCGACAGAAGTTGCGGCCCTAGGAAGGAGAACTCGAATAAGGTCAAAAGTTTTATGCTTTCAGAAGCTCGAATACCGTGGCTCGTACCACCCTCCGTTCAACTTCCATTCGTTGGATCGCGAGCGGCCGATTATTACTGAATTTAAGATTCGCGTTAATTGTTCGGCCATTCCGTACTCCTCGAGGGCTGTGAATAAGCCGAACCAGTTCAGGCGATTTTAAATTTGGACCGTGATTATACAGCTCCAAACTTGCCTGGGGAAAAAATGAAAAAATCCCCGATTAAAATTCTCGCAAAGTGAGAGAATTTTCCAGTTCCAGGCTGTAGCGATGGTAGCTTCCATCGTTCATCGATGAATTTCCTGAGAATCTGATCGTCGAAACGGCGCGCGATATTTCGTTGAATCGGCGCGGTTCGCAGCGATATGAAATGCACGGGAGGAGGAATTTATAGACAAAATTAATCTCGCTGCCAAGATCGAATGTCCGATGAAAAATTGAACATCTCGGGTGCTTTTTTTATCAACGTCACGATATATTATCGGTGTTTATACGCGTTCGCGTGCTCGTCCCGCAGCTTCGTAAATTAAACGCGACGGAAATAGCGTCGTTTTGACTATCGACGTGTCGCATTCATGATGTTCCATCGTTGACGGCATGAAACCTTAATAATATATCGTTTAATGGTATTAATCCCTTTTACTATAACTCCGTCACATTTGTAAAAGTGGTAAAAAATTACTGCATCAGATGAAAGCACCTGGCTTATTTTATAAAATTAGTGAAGTGGAGTTGGTTGGATATTTAACACGATGTCCTATTTCCAACCTCGTTAAATTGCCTCGAATTCTCACAATATTCTCTTCGAATTTATGTTACAAGGGCCGATGTTTTCACTCTTTTTCCAGGGGTAGAAAACAGCACCCAGAAAATTTGTTTTCTCGGATTACTTACCCCGAGACGTTTCGGTCGTGAATATTTATGAATCCGCTCGAGATCAAAGTCGATACGCCAGATCGCAATGACAAATACGGCTTCCGTTAATTCTTGGATAAGCATAAATTTTCATGCAAATGTGTGAGACGTGAGAACGCAAGCAGACACTGGATACATCTCTTTATACGCGTATAACGGGGATTAAACGCGATAAACGATCGGTGACAATATATTTATAAGCATTAAATTTCTATAATATTTCGAGATGTGCCTACTTCTTCAGTCATGCAGAAAACTGTATGTTGTTAAAGAAATATAAAAATGGTAATACATATCAGAGCATTTTTGTCTGTTCGAGATCCTGCTACTTCTGAAGCACGTATAACGAGAAGAAAAATTTCGCACAATGGGGTCCGTTAGATATAACGATGTCCATTTTATTCGCACAAACTGAGCAAATAGGGGCGTCAGGTTTTTCCCCCGAGTTTTCATATTGCCTCGGCTGGAAGCTGCTTCTTCCGTGCACCCGTACGCTTCGACCTTTTCCTTATCAGCGCATTCTTGTTCGTCTTTCCATTCATTTCTGGAGCATGACATACTACGAGGCACGTAGAGGGGGTACAGGACAAGAGAGTCGAGGATCAGAACGAAAATTTCATAAACCCGACGATATAACGCACTGTCAGCGTTTTATAAAATGAACGCCGACATATGCAGGGGCGCGCTGTTCATTCTAAAATTCCGTGTCAATCATCCGCGAGACGTCCGAACTGCTGCTCTCTTTTTGCGTTGGCGTGCTGAATATGCTAATTGAGAAATAAATAATACTCTTTCTACCAGGAAAATATTTTCAAAAAACACAGTTCGACGAAATGTGTTCGAAGGTAGAAGGGAATTTGAATATTCGAGAGCGAACAAATGGTATCTTCATACTCACACAAGATCTGCTTTTGCAGATGGTTACCATTGCTCGCCTGCTTATCTTCGACTTGTCCGTGATGAATGCGATTCCGAAAGCGGGATATGCCGCTACGAAAACTTGGCCAAGCTGTCAAAACAATTCGCAACCGCGCAAAATATAGCTTCTTGACTTTGCTGCTTAGAAGAACACTCCATAGAATTCTCGTATAATTGCTTCTTAAATCAAACTCTCTACCAGAAAAACACCGTTCCAATTTTATGGCTATTGTTATTTTTACTGCCGCGATCACTGCGCCCTTAAACACGGTTAATGCTGCGAGTGCACTCGGATAGTCCATGAAAATACGTGATGACATCGTAGGAATCATAGATGGCAAGCGTAAAATAATGACCCACTTTTAATAAAAATAATAACATATTTATTAAAACTACACTTAATCTACCTCTCTTCTTTAACTCTCAACTTTTTGCTCTTATCTCTTCCACGCTTAAAAGTCATCTCTGTTCTGTTCTCGATCACCCCTGCACTTTTCAAGATTAAAAAAGACACATTCGCCCAAAATTTCCACGTGCATTCCATGAATCCTCGTTTTTTATCGACGCCCAAACTTAAACACGCGCTCGATATCTGTTTCATTTCAAGCGCTGGTTTTAAGCGCCAAACAGTCCATTCACTCGGAGATACGTTTTTAGACGCATAAAGTTTTTTCGCACCCACATTATTGATCAATGTGGATTTAAGTTCACCATGGTGGGTAATTAGTCCACTCGAGCCGTCACCCTCGTGGTTCCAGAGGGCTTAATCACACAACAGGCTGCTTAAATCTTGCACAGTATTCACCGTGCTGCCGGGTTATCCCTCGGCAACTAAACGTTGAATCTGTCAACGCGGAGAGCTTACGGCGAGCACTCGGATCCTTTCAAGTTATCGGCGCACTCGACTGTTCGTGGTTACGCTGCAGCTTATTCCGACTGGGTGGTTGTTTTAAAGGGATCTGGTCAGCTTAAAACACCGCTCCCCATTTGGCTCTCGCAACTTTGCTCTTCGCATTCCCGCCAAAATCGCGCGCTCCTCTCCACCAAAAATTCTGCCCCTTCAGGGTGTATGAATAGCCAGCAGTATTTTTCAAATTCCGAGCTCCATTCAATTTACCCAATACGTCTAGCTGCTGGAGCTGCGTAAGCATCGTAATCCATTAAACGAAGCTCGTTTCAGTGTGCCGCGAAGTAACTCTCGCTAACTCGCCAACTCACGGGCGATTTCTCTCGCAACAAGCGTCTCGTATAATCATCGCCCACGGTCTGTCGGCAAAGCGAGTGAAAAATTCCCGCCTCGATGAGACATACGACTTTTCTACTGAACTCCCCTCGACAGTTACAGTCGACTGAGGCAACGCATATAGACGTAAGCGTATTGAAACAAGATAGGAGTTAGCCGCGAAGGCAGAACAGCTTGAGCTGTGTCTCTGAGAATACACTGAAGCGGAAGCAAATTGTATGTATTCACCTCATGTACAAACGTGACGATATAATATAGAATATTGACAAAGGGTGTATTATATGGGATGTACCATTACCGTTTAATGAAGTATAAAAGTGATTTTTTAGGGACGTATACACATTTTCGTACGATTAAGAGAGGAGTGCGTTTTGTTGAGCTGAAAAATATGTAATTCTTTGTGATTTTTTCGTACAAATACGGTTCGACAAGTTAATTTGAGGTTTGCCAGGCTGTTTTATTGTATCTTGAATTAGTGTTATGAATTTTTGTATGAGAGTGAAAAAAATTTAGACAAAAAATTCACAAACAATTACCAATTTTCGGCCCAACAAGGCCCCGCCCCCATTAATCTTCTTGTATTGTTTCCATAGGTGTGATAATGAAACTCCACGTTTCTTAATATATGCATAGTTCCTCCTATGCATTTAACTTCTATTATCATGGGACGATGAATGAGTGTGTTTGTTGAAAACCAGTTAGTACTTTGTCTGACTGCGCACGGACCGTTGCTACTTCGTCTGGCTGCATATGGAGAATTCCACTTCCACGTATGCACGAGCCGTCCTCTACTTCTCTACTGTCTGGCCACCTACGAACCATATTCTACTTTCTCGTTGTACATTCATACCACGTACGCATCATCAAGTACCTTAGTTAAGCAACAAACTATTATTATTACTTCTAAGATGATTAACACTCTCGTAATACAGTCTTCCCCCCAATTTTATTCAGTTTTTGCTTAGAGCAACACCATTACTCATTGTCAGTCCCTCGTATATCCACTTTTTTTCTCCTACAAATATATCGAACGCACTCCGCCTAAATTATTCTCGAATAAAACGTATCCGAAATACCTGTAGCCAGGCCATCTATTTCGCTATGATAAATCCAGATTTTACAATCCGGTGGCGTAGTCGCATCGGTCATATTTCAGTGTCTTGCCGCGCTCGCTGCCGACAGAAATATTTGGCAGCGCGGCAGCCTGCAATGGATGCCAGATATGCGTGGTTTAATCCAAGCCGGAGTCGTTTCGATGTTCGTTCATCGATTTCGTTCCGATGTACGTGTTGTGTTACATCAACGGCTGCGACCAGCCAGCCATTGGTTGCTCCATTCTACCGCCTGGGCCAAAACTCTGCTGCGCCCGCGGATGCATCGGTTTAATATGTTCGATCCTGGAATTCAGATCCGTTCTGTGATACGCGAGTTGCATTGTAAGCAGCGAGTTAAACGACCCCTGATTGTTGAAATAGTTTCTGTTACTAAACGAGGGAATAATAGTTATTGTTAGTCCAGTTTACGTTGCAGATTGCAATGCAGAATAAAGTAACAGTTATTTGCCAAATTCTGCTGCCACAAAGTGAAACATGTACAAACGGTGAGTTAGTATTTGTTCAACATCGCAGCCAGTTACGCTGGAGAAGCAAGTATTCTAGCTTTAGTTCCATTTTTCAGCGACCAAAGAGCACTACGCTCCCTGGCAGTTTCATCATTCAAATGTGGCTTTATTTATTATTCGCGAATGCTGTTAAAAATTCAGTGCGCGCCCACGAGTTTATGGTTTGTGAATTTTCACAGCTTTACATTTCCTACACTCTTTTTCTTTAATTTCTCATAGGGCTTGGCGAATTAATGCATCGCCGAAAACCGGGGTTCAAAACAGCGGACCCGGAGCGATTGATCTATAAAATTTGCAAATGCACACTTTCCAGAGAATATGTAGCGGGCTTGGCGAACTAAATTAAATAAACCATTTGAACGTGACTTTGAAACATTTTATAGTATAAAGGTGCAAATCCACGATGAGGTAAAAATATTGTGTTTCGCATGAGACAAGTATTTCACGATATGTTTCCACTAATGGATAAATTTTAATTTGTTCATGAAACTAGACTCTCATGACACAAGTTTAATTATATATTTTCAAAAATCTCATCTCTCACGACTGTTTCCATTATTTACATTTAGTTGTTGTTGAGATCTTTTGTCACGTGACTTTAATAGAATCAAGTCATTGCGTTCTGTTCCCTCTTTTCTCCGTGCCATCCTCTGTTAAGGTAATCATTATGTACTATGCAGGAACGAGGATATTCTGTATTCAGCGTGTCCCAAATTGAATTGCCGGCCCTGTTGCAAGGAGTAATAGAATCTTCCGAACAAATTACCTAATCCTCTTAGGTATTGAAAGTCAAAACGGCAGCAGAATCGTTTCGATAAAGCCCTTTGACATTTATTGCCACGAATGCTTCATGCGCAGCGCTGCTGGCACCGTACATCGTCGGCGTTCCACACACAGCAAGCTACGAGCACACACGTCAGAGCGCTGCTTCTGCTCAATATAGAAGTTGCAAGTGCTTCGAGACCGTAGTGGACCAAAAGGTTCGAAGTTAGGACGGCGCCACAAAGAATGATAGGATACTAAGGGAAGAGTAAACGTCGCGATATGAAAACAAGAAAGTCATTCGAAATAAAGAGAAGCAAGGGGGCAGAGGAGTCAATATTTACAGAATTATCAAAGTGCTTTCAGCCAGCTACCACACCTTCCCGGTAAGTAGCGGAACGTAACAGTGGGGTAACAGAAATGATGAGGTTCGAGAGAGCAGAAAGACCGTGAGAAATCTGCACGCCTTTGCAACTCGTATTTCTTTTCCCCTGACTTGGTAATGAGCTCGTTTCAGGCATTTCTCTCTGCATCTTCCACATATCGCAGAGGTGTACAGACAGGAAGCCGAGGTTAGAGAGCCGAAGACGGTACAGAAAGGAAGTCTAACGATGGGAGGAAACAAATATGTACTAAGGGCTAGAGCAATCGAAGGAGAAAACAGGAAGCTTGACGACGGGGGTTGGAAGAAAAGCAAGACGTCGAGACAGAGACGGGGATGTGGAGAGTGGTGTTCAGAATGCACTTGCCGTGACCTCTTCGCTATATCCGGTCACGTGCCGCTGCGTGACTTCCTTTCATCGGCTTACAAAGGGGCGAGCATCGACTGGGGGTTGGCAGCCGTGCCTGTACACGCTTGTCCCGCGAGCCCACGACAACGACTTCGCCCCCGACCCGTTATATTGCGCCGGTTCACTCGCTAGCGGTTGCTGGCCTCAATCTCCAGCCTATATCGCTAGCCCCAGCATCCCCCGCGGCGATCGATGAACCCATAAACCTGTCCTGTTCCGTTGCCACTTCGGAAGAGTATATATTGTGATCGTTACGCTGGATATTCACGAGCACTCAAACCTGCCTGCCCCCTTGGAAGCGCGTTACTTCAAATTCTAAATCCCCCCTCTCCTTTTAACTAAAAGCCCGCAGATCTCTCCCGCTTCACCTTTGACCGAGCAATCGATCTTTAATAGCGCTGGACGTCAGGATAGGACTGATTAGTAGCCACAGATCAAGGGAGTTACGAGATTATCTCAATGGTCGCAAGTCCGAGCAAGTTGGAACTCTTGGTGGCACAGTTGAAACAGATCAACATACCTACAGAGATGGTTTTTGAAGGGAAGAATACTTTGAGTGATTTAAGCAGAGAATCAGGGGATTGAGGAGGAATGCTTCTCCTGATTGGATCCTTCTTTTATATATTCTAATGTTGGGGGAATTGACGTGAATCCCGAGGAACACGGGATTACGTCTTTGATCTTTGTAGGATGGTTGGATTTTTTCAAGTTTACTGGAGAGTAATCTCGACGTTGAGGAAGGTTAGTATTCGATTTGCTGGGTTATAACGAGGTTCTTGGCTTCCACTACGGTCTATGGGACCATAAACCTGTCATGTCCCATTCTATCCCAGGCTTCCGTTCCGGCTTTAGTTATAGGAATATATTATGATCCTCGCAGCGACGGGAGCGATCAATAAAATAATATCGATAGGCGTTTTAAGCGAAATTCGTTGGCATACCTCTTCAACTGTTCTGCGTAACGAAATTCAATATCTGATCGATGTACGAAGTTAATTTGTAATATAAACTTCGACACATTTATCACCCCAGCGATTCTCTAGGTATCCCGAACGCTATTGGTGACACAGCAATAAGGAGTCGAGGCTTCATTAAAATTCCCCCAGGAATCAAGTAATTGAATCTTTTAAGACGCAGTGGTAGCAACATCGCCTGTAAATAGGAATCTTAGCACTGGGCAATCAGCGGAGATTACTTGGACTCGTAATTTCCGTGGATTGCGGAGGAAGCTTACGATTAGTTGGCCGACAATCGTAATTTAGATCGATGCTCTCTTGGTGTTATTGAGACCGACGTTCCGGGAATTAATTACGCCTTCCGACCGAGCTAGTTATTCGACACTAATTAACTTTTCTACCCGTATACCTTCGCTCCGTGTGCTTCGCTTTAAATCTACCAGTTGTGCAGCATACAAGGATCCATAGATCCAATGAAAATGCTATTGATCGAGGGATGATTACCCTCTGACCTTAATGAAACACGTGGGCAGGGCGGGGAGCCATAGAAACCTGCGAGCTTGGGAGGAGAAGTTTGGGCTCACTGAGTGCTGGGCTTAATAAAAGCATGCATAAATATCCAAGAGCTAATACCGCCGTGGAGCAACCAGCTGGTGGTTGATAATGAGGTCGTTATTTTACGGTCTAGGGTAAACGAGTGTGTGTTCTGTGCCGGGGTGGTGCAGCGCCGAGGAGCATCTATACTTTCCGCTCTCCCAGGTTTTCTCTCTTAAGTCTCGGTAATAACTTACGCGCGCGATGGAGTGCGTCTCGTTCCACGCCTCTCTGCGTTCGCTCTTGATATTATTTCTCGTCGTCTTGATGTAATTACTGCGCCGCTTCGCGCGCGTCCCGCGTGTACACGTTGGAAGAAACACGAATCGCGGTAATTGCGAACCACCCGCGGCCGTATTTCGCGAAAATTCCTGTCGAAAATCCTGGCCGTGGCGAGCAAGTGTCGTAAACGATCGAATCGCTTACGAAAGGGTAGTTCGAGTGGTGAAAAATGTTTCTGCGAAAAGTCTGGCGACGAGCGCGTAGAAATATTACCAAATTAATAGAGTCAAAGCGATGACCACTCAGGAAGTTAATTTTACTGCTACCACCCTCGTAAAAACACTGAAAGTTCTCCGGGGTCGTACCCGATTCACATTTATCCGGCGAGATTGGCACAGAGTGGTTGGTGCGAGTTATCGCAGTTTACGCAACAACCTTTCCCAAGAACACTGAACAAGAAGCAATGGGAACGATTTAAAACCCCTCACCTCTGGAACACCCACCTCGGGGAAGTATTCCATCCCATCAAGTTCGCGCGCAGTGCGCCGTTCCTCGATAAAAGCGTTACGTTCTTGGCGGCATCGAATGACCCCCGGAGCTATCCGATGAAATTAGTTTCAGGAGGGTATCCGTGGTGGTCGGCGGGCCATAAAGCCGTGTGCACCACTGCCGGGATTATCGACGTGTCGCGCTGCGAAGAGTGTCGCCGTTCGATACGCAGGTTACGCTTCCTCGGAGGGAGCGAACAGGGTGTCTATTAACATTACAGCGCGCCAGTGAATCCTCTGCCACGGCAGTGGCCTTTCATCGGAAATAAAAGGGGCCGAGCACCAAAAGGAGATGACTTACGGGGCACTCACGGCTAATGCTCTACCTTTTTAATTCCCTCTATATTGAAACAGGGGAGTGACTATAAATTTTGGGCAACCAGGAACTGCGGTGTCGTTATGAATCCATCTCGCGCGACCTTCCGCAATGGAATTTTAAACGAACCCTCGTTCGACCGTTTACAACGCCAACATTAGCGAACCTAGCGCTCCTGGCACTCCTCTCGATCCTTTGGCTGTCAAAGGATTACGAAGTTTCGTGATAACGACACGGGATAGGATTTTCAATGCGCTTTCTTGCCGGGACAATCGGCGAGTAAGAAAATTATCGGTAGGTATAAAAGGCAGTACAATGGAATCTCATTTTCGGACGGCTGAATGGGCCGCGGAAAAAAGGCGTATCGGGGATACGTATGGTCTTTTGCAACACATAAACCGGCATAAAGGTAGTGGCCCATCGTAAAGGGACCGAATCCGCCCGCGAAACCTTTCCAATTCTCCCCGCGCTCTCGGTCGAAGAATATAGAAGAGGGTAAACCCCCTCATTCTATCCTCACAGAAACGGGCGGAAAATCTTCGATAGCGAGAACGGTGCGAAAATCTCGGTGGAAGCATCGTTGGGGGCGAATCGTTCTCGACCAATCAGCGCCTTCTGGGGCGGGATATGTGCAATTTTTGTCGAAAAATAATTCTGAAACACCGTTTCCGTGGAATCTTGCGGGATACGTCGTTACCATAGGATGGGCAACATTTTATTGAGGAACATTAAATTGAAGTGGACGAGAATCGAGGAACTTCGCCATTTTCGCAAACACCGAATCTCGTATTTTTAAAGAAACCATTGGTTTATAGACGAAAGATGCATAAATCGTAGTTAGTCATCTCCAAAATATAGATTCGTTTAGTCATTTGTGCTGGTGATTTTGAAAGTGGGGTAAGTCATGTATTTTTTGTTTCGAGATATTTCTACTGTTGTGTTTGGGCATATTAAAAAATAGTTTTCCATTATTAAACAAAATGTTTTACAATATAAATGCTCTTCTAATGTCATAATATAGATTTCTATACAGTCACTAATCAGGGATCTAGGACACTTTTGATTTGAATTATAATCTCCGTCTGCAGATTCCAACGAGGAGATTATAATTTCCACCGCTAGAATTACGTGTAATCGATGAATTTTATCTGCAACAACGCTGGGACATTAATTATGCAGCGAAATGATACATCCGGTAGAATTGGTTGGTCCCCGGCCAACCGACAATCGCGGAATCAGCAAACGCAATTTGCCAATAGTTGAAACGAACGTTATGCTCCGCTTCGATTTATAATCCTCGTTTCGGTCGTGCAACGTTGTGTAGAGCGGAAAAATTGGAGGAACGCAGGGGAATGAATCGGGTCAAGTCATAGCAGTGAATAGAGAACAAACCGAGGGAAATGGGGCAATAAGCAACGTCTTCGTCTTCCATGTTTTGCTGACGAGACGCTAAGCAGCTCCGGAGCCGTACAGTTCCACACTTATTCGACCAAATAAGAAAGCCAATAACCGATGGGGAAGTACTATATTGGACGTTATTAAGGGAAAAGTATTTACTTAGGCATATCTGGCCAGCTTGTCGAGATACCTTCCACAGAGCTTTCTCTTGAAAGTATCATTTTCATTATAAGTCGATCATTAAATTCGTCTTTAGTACCGTGTCAAATAAAAGCACAGATTCCTCTAAGTAGTAATATTAAATTCAATTATGATATTCAATTTGTAGACATCTCTGAATATATTTTCGAAGCGAGTAGGCAATGTGGTAAACTTAGAGTGACATGATGTAACGATGCTTCTTGCACTGTGCCCAAAGGTGTCACAAACTTTCCGCCATCACTACATTTCATCAAATAGGGGAGCCTTTCCCCGTGTCCTATGCATAGTTTGCCAAATAATGCTTAAGAGGATGTTCCAATCTAAAGTCCATAAAAATAGGTGATCTTTAGGAATTAAATAAAGGAAAATTACTACATATAATTTCTATTTAATGGAACATACTTCCATTAATTCCATATATTAGTTCCATTTAATGGAACTTTGCATTGTATTAAGGATGTCTTAAAATATAGAAATATATATTTTTTTCGTAAGTAATTAATCATTGCAGACGGCACTGGGGAGTCGTTAAAGTCGAGGCGGCAAAAAATTCATCCAAAACGGTGGAACTTGTAGCACCTAAACCATTGGTCTAAAATAAAAAACAATGCCAGATTATTAAAGGGCATGAAACTCCCTAGTGGATATGCCATTAAAAATGACATAAAGTAACATTTTTTTAGGAACAAACGACGCTTGAAGTTTGAAATCACTTTTTCCCAATATTTTTCTTCCTGCCAACGCCTTTAAAAATTACAAATCGGCCCCCCCCCCCTCCGCACAGATCCACCCCTTTTTTTCTTCTAACTGACAACCAACAAAAACGAATCACATACACGTAATGTAGACAGTTCAGTACCTTCGTGGACTGTTAGCAGTGTTTTAAGATCCACTTAGACCGGTAGACCCACCACTAATTCCGTGCCCAAAAATAAATTAACAATAGATTTGTGTGCGCCGCGACTGCATAAGGCTGGGCGGTATAGGATGGAGTTTCCAAGTGATCGAGGTGGATATACGCGTCCATAGCCTTCGGGGGAAAGGAGTACGTGCCTCGGAGCCGCAATGGCACCAACCGGAAGTATCCGTTTTCAATCCGTGGCGGAGTCTGCGACGATGCTCCGTGCCACCTACGACCGCGCGGGAGTGAACAGAGGATCGAAGGGGTGACGGGTACCGAGTGGAAGGAGGGTTCTATCAAAAAGCGGAATCGCTTTACGGTACCGCGTATCCGCGTATTCGATCATCGTCCCAGAATCGGTGGAGCGTCTTTTCAGCAGCTCCTGGATTCATACCTTGGCTTAGATGTACGCTGCCCGAGATTTTATTACCAGGGCTCCTCGTTTCACCCTAGGCCGCATTTTCGACCGTGATGGCTTCCCATTGATTGTTATCGAGTGGCTTCTTCGAGAAAAGCACATAGGACAAGAGGAAATTAGAATGATGTGCCACACATCGATGATGAGCTGCAGAATTATATTTTAAAACATCCCCTAAATTCGACGTTATAACATTCTGTGATTATTATTACCTTGTACCGTCGTTTTGCAGTAGACACACAATTATTTCAGTCAGACGTCGAGGTATTGGCTATTGCCTCATATAATACTCTGTCGTGAAACCTGAAACAGCCCGTTAATATGCTACAGCTTCATAGAATTCCAATCCAAGTGGCCCTTTGAATGCTACCGTCTGTAACTATCATCACTATTTCGAATCTCCAATCATCACAGACCATTCTGAAATCTGCGTTTCCACTGTACCCTGAAAGCAGCGTATCACATAATTGGACCGTCCAGGATTTTCATCCGTACTATGATTGCGTGATATGACTTATGAATGAAATTTTACTTTCAGATTTAAGGAAATTTCGACACCCGAGACGTATCCGATCGTTAAAATTGTCATTACTTATTCCGACGTGGAAGCTTGGGTATCTCTCGTTCATTTCGCAGTTTCCATAAATTATAATACTAACGCTGATAACGTTTAGAGGACTCGGTGTCGAAGCAAACTCGACAGTCGAGTGGTGGAAATACCCAAATGTCAGGGGACCATCGACAAGATTCAACGTAGACGCGAATCTTCGACGTAATAATACGGAACACTGCTAACCAGGGGATACTGACGCTTTGTGGTCAGACGAGGTGACTAGACGCACGTCAGCTGCTAGTAGTTACGGTTAAACCGCCGACGGACAGGAATATTGTGCAAACAGGAACACTCTGGTTGAAAGTTCCGCGAGGATCACGTTAATATTATCGAAATTCGAGGCCGAACATCTGCCCTGAGTATCTAACTAACCTACCAAACGATATTAATTAACACCAAGATGCCAACTTCACTACACTACTAAATTTAGTACGAGAATTTTTACTAGAGCTTTAATTAGTGGCTTCAATGGATGGACACGACGTCCGAAATTGATTTACATTCGCACGTGAAACGGGAAGAAGAGGAACCATACACGTTCGAGGGCAGTTTGAATTTCGATGGAAGTCTAAAGAGGGAACGGCCGTATTGTTTTCTGTGCGAGCTCGCCCCAAAATTTATCTTCGTGAATGTTCCCAAGCTTGCGTTCCCTTCATTTCGATGCGGCCAAAGAGTTCCTCGATCTCGAGATTTCAAGCACACACAGAGAGCAGCACGTAGCGTGGAACGTTTACCAAAGACTCGAGACTCCGTCTCATCTTTGGATAAACGAACTCGACGCACAAGTGGGTTTCGAATCCGTCTATTCTGCCCCGACTATATATACACGATATATACGAGATCACGCGTGCCTTTCTTCCGACGGGGAAGGAAAGCCTCTCGAAGTTACTCGCCGGAAATAATCAGCGAAATAGAGGCGGCGAGCGTGGCTGAGAAGGGTTCCCCTCCGGTAATGAAAACCAACTCATACCTTTGTGCGACGAGGAAATAATAACGTAAAAACGAACGAGCTGGAAATAAAAGTTGCTTTCTATTATTACTTTGAACGATTAAACACGCGGCACCACAAAATTCTGACGAACTGCGCATTGTAATTGCCGTGGGATGCGAACAGTACCTGGTATGTAATCGAAACGCACCGTGCAACTGCTGAACAATTTTTTTAACGCAGCTACCGCGTTGCCTTGCGAATGGAAACGTGATGCAAAATTGATGTAACATTTCGTATACGTTGAGAAGGGGAAAAAAGTACCTTGGCAGGGCAGACGCAACTCATTTCATCGCGGCCGCGCCGTATTTTCTTTCAATTTGCACGGGCTGGTGAGCGGGATTCAAATATATTGCTGTCACGTCTATTTTCTCGAGGGCGCGCGCGTAAAATCAAAATATGTCGGGCGCAAGAATCGCGCCACCGCTCTTCCCATGGACGTCGCCGCTCCCCTTAAACCCAGCCAGCCGCTTGTCAAACACGTAACCCGCGTTTCCACGTCCCGATCGTTTAACCGTTTTCCTCGAACGACAGCCCCGAGCGGAAAGTGGTCTTTCGTTTACATTCCCGCCCCTCGCCGCGAGAAATCGATCCTTAACCCTTTATTTTTCCGACAATCCCCCCCTTATCGGTCGCCGCAGGAGAAAAGATCTTTTCCAGGTCGCGGTTTTTCCATCCCTTAACGAGGGTCTCGGGGCGAAATTCAGCTAAGGTATAAACTACGATAAGGAAAATAAATTACATTTGAGAATACAGTATAGTTGATGAAAACCAGCAGCGTCCAAAAATATAATTTCTCTAAATACTCACAGTATCCATTCTCCCACAAAATCCCCCAAAGGCTAACCAAAAGAAATTTCACCTCACATTAGTTATCTTTCAAGCTCACCATAACACATGTGTATATACTACTTACTAACACGCAGTCTTGGCTCAGCTCGATCTAAGCATCCCTGGAAATCCAGTTGCCCGCCTCTTTTCGACCGAAATAATTCAGTCACGCTTCCTCGCAGCAGGCTCTTCCTCCCGTACTATTTGCCAGTGGAAAAAGACGTCGTATTGATAGAATCCGGCATTACGCTGGCATGGAATGGAAGGAAGAAAAACAAATCGCGTGAGAGTTGTTTTGCCTGTCGCAGTCGAGCACGGGTACAAATTCTTCGCACGTTGAATGGTAACGCGGGGGTAATGGGGTGGCGAGGGGCGGCGTCCGGGGTGCGCGCACAGGGTGAAACAAACGCGACGACCGACGACGATAGCGGCGATAGTGCATATTTAATAAAGAGCACGGCGTAGGTAGGCTGGCTGGAGGAAAAGTGGCGCGGGATGTTAAACACACCTGCGCATCGAAAGTTCGTCATGAATAATTCCGTTTGGTTCGTTTAACGCGGTCGCGGCGCGCCCGTTCGTTCTCCCTTCCGTACGCCGTCGGAACTTCCGTCAGGTCTCTCGTTCCCGAACGATAATTGACTTTGCGTCTCACTGGCTCTCTATTTATTTGCACGTCCTCCAGTCACCCGTCTGTACACCGCCGAAGGCGGGCGGGGGTGGTCGGCCGGAAGAGAGATCGAACACGGCGCTAAACGCCAGTTGGAAAGCGAGAAAGACAGAGGGAACAAGCAGCCGGGCGAAGTTTAAATTGCGGCCAGGGATCGAGTTAAGGCTTAATGACTAATTGATCCAGAAATTAAATCTTTCCCTCGTTTGCACGCCAACGCCACGCGGATGTATTGGCGTGTCCGGGGACGTCTCTGTACCACGGAGTGTCAGGTTGAATGCTCGTTTTGCTTGCGGATGATGAAATGCCTGAACTCTGTTGTCTATCGAATTCCGCGTGCTTTGGAAATCGTGGTCTGTGGTGCTGCCACGACGAAGATTTAATTGCCCGGGTGCTTCGATGCAACCGCGCCAGTGGGTGATGTCGACCATTGGTCAGACAGGCTTGTATACACTCGTTCCATACGGTTGGTACCGAGCAGCGATATCTTAGTTTGAAACGCAGAATTTGTCGGGGGCATATATCGTTTTCTTGTCGACAGAGTGCATTCAGTTGTCTTCAGATCGTATGATTATTGCAGGGTGGTCCAGCCTTTCCGGTCAACCAGACTCTGTTGAACATTTATCGCCGCGGGTCGGCCAGTTCCGAGGCTCCGGACCACGTAGACGAAACTCAGGTTTGTAGATCTACAGATAATGTGTGAGAACTGCTTCTGATCCGTCTCCTGCATAGCCACTCCGAAATGCTTCGAAATTAACTCAAAATACTAACACTCTACTCCAAAAGATCAATATGCTGACAACCTTCGCTTGCGATGTAACTTTTCCTACAGCGTAATTTCAGTGGGTAACTCTATGTCGTTGACAATAATTTTGAAAAGCTTTAAACTATACTTAATACTAACATTACTAAGGAATATGCAGCTTCTTTCTTTCCTGATTAACGTGTACCTTGAATAATTAATATTGATTGTTTCGACCGCGATGGCAATACAGAGATCTGTCAGATCCCTGCAGATCTTCGTTATTATTGGAAGGATTCCTATTTTACCGACAAGTTTATCCATGTAATCCCTGTGCTGAAGCGAGCTTCGTAAGCTTGTCGGTAATTTAGCAGTCACCGATAGCTCCGTATCGACTAGACACAAGACAGTATACTAATTTCAGCTGAATAACATTCAAAACCATCTCGGAAGGACTACTAAATTGTAGTTAGCGTTATTATACGCATGTCCTCATAATGACGCGTCCAGAAGCTGCACCCTTTCCAACACGACAAAAACAGAAATTAATCTGTTTTGCATCAAAGGTAAACTATAATTTTCCAGCGCTCTGGCTTTCTCCGCGTCCCTTTTCGTTTTCTCATTTCCGTGGCGAGCAAAGCGGAAAAAAGGGGATGCGTTTTATCCTGGCTCAAGGATACGGACTGCTGTTATCTTTCTGCTTCTTTCTTCGCCAAATCCACAGTGTCTTAGAGCCTTACGAAATGGAATCTATTGTGCGACGACAGTCCGGGCGGTTTCGTTTCGAAAAAGAGGGATTCCCCTTTCTCCAACCGTCGGGGATATTCACCGAAACGTGTTGGTCTTCCTCAAAACAATAGAGATATAAGAATGAAAGCAATTTAGTGTAGCCTTATTTGAACTGTATAATTCCGTTTTGCAGACGTCCCGTAATTGATATTCACATCAGTTTTACACGCTCTTTGCGTTCGATTGTATGAAAACGCGTTTCACAAAGTCGATAATTGCACGGATAATCGAGGTGGACTTGCTTGCCACGGGATAATTTGTAAATCATACCAGAAATCAGCGCGCCGGTATTATGGATACCGTTTCGCGGCTTTCGTGTTTGCAAATGAAGTGCAGAAACTGCGGTCATGTCGGTTATAATGCATTCTATTTGATTTAACCGAGCTGATAAGCCTGCCAAAATACGTACGCTGTTAGTTATTTAATCCACCCGGACAGCATGCTTTAAACGACAATAATTGCGAAGAAGTGCGTGGAGCCGATTAAAGCCGATTATTTGACAAATGCGAAATATTATTTGCAATCACGATGGTCTTTATTAACAGTGGTAATAAGTTTTTGTGTCAGAAGCGTAAATCCCGAATCTGGTTGTTCCTGTTTGGTACTTATGAGTTTATGACACTTTAGGTGGGAGTAATTAGATTGAAATACTTCCGAGAAAAATGTTAGTCACGAGTATTGATTCGGATTTGAATATTTGGAAACCTGCAACGATCAATGAGAAGCTCATCATTTCACATAAAACATACTACATACGTACCACCAACTTTATGGCTCACGAACGGTAACTATTCAAAAATTACATTCGAGCGAATCTGTTAGTGGGATAATAGAAACGTTTCGAGCGTGAGGATTATAAATAACCACTGATATACCGCGGTGCAGTTGTACATACACCAGTGAACAACGAGGCTGCCATTCGCCCGGCGTGAAGTTTAATTAAGCGGCTGGTTAATCAGACCAGTGCGTAAATTTTCCGCGAAATTTCCCCGCGAAGACAATCTCGCCATGCATCGATCTCCAGCCCAGCGACGGCTCCATTGTCTGAAGATATTTATAACCGACTAGAATTGCGCGTTTCTGCTATCAATCGTCAACCATATTGAGCAAGTTCCTTCGAGCCGCGTAAAATGCAGTGGATAGGTATTTCGCGAGAGCTGACATCGAGGACGGATTGTGAAGAAGACCTTATCTCGTTGGCACGCGAAGATCGCAAAGTGCACAACTGACACAGATTACGACAGCCTTTGGCTTAAAACTCAGCTGGAACTGCTCTGGCTGGCGAAATGCGCAGGCTTTTAAGAGTTCTTTAAAGCAAGAGTGAGGATGATAGGTCAGCATAAGGGGCTATGAAATTGTTTTCAGTGAGTGATCAGATTCGACGGCCCAGTGTTTGGAGACTCCTGGTCTCGTAGAAAAAAATTCGTAGTAGGAAAGAAATTCTGACAAAAATATAATAACGGAGAATGGTCTGGCTTAGGTGAATTCGTACGGTTTCGTAAGTTCGTCGTAGGATGCGAAAAAAAGAATAAAAGCCTACGTTTTGAATGTGTTCTGGTCGGAAACGAGTTCGGTATTTGTTCTGGTCACGATTAGTTGGCAGTAGAGTCTCGAACACGTGCGAAAATACGGCTGTTTACGATTCCGGGGGGGATCGTTCGTACGCGGCGCGTTCACCAAACATCGCCACTGTGTTCGATTGAAAGAAGCGTGTCGGAATTAGACCACGACGCCTTGGTAGGAGCGTCGGAACGTGGCCGACCACCAACGTCGAGACGGTCTTACGACAGTACCGACGCTGACGTCCATCCCTTCGAGGTCGAAGCTCGACCTCTCCCTGACACCCACAATTTCACTGTACGCTCACCCTTGCTGAGCAATCGGTCGCGAGTGATTTTCTCCTAACGATTTCGTCTTCGCTGCCTCGAAACGATGACTTCGTTGCACGCTGAAACAGTTTTCAACAAGTTAGTGTCCTTATAAAGCGTTTCCACCGAGTCTAGTGAACTTCGCGAGAGATCAAGAACTTTGAAGAGGATACAAAGTATTGTGAATCGAGAAGCCAGTGTTAGAGAGTTTCGACAGTGTGATTTAACGATGACGTGTGGCATTGAATGTTTTGAAACGTAGTATATCCGAGAGATATTCCTTCGACTCCCCACGGAATCGTATTACTCCAGGGTGGTTTTCTACGAGCCGAGGAAAATCGATTGGACGCGGAAACACGTGGACTGCGTGGCTGAGCCGAAAAAGGGGAACTATTAATTGACGGGAATAGTCGACCTTGCCAGACCCTTCTGCTTTTCTCGGAAGGCTTGCGTCGGAATCGGTTGTTCCACGAGCCTGAGATAAAACAAACGCGCGGGAAATAGTTCTCCGAAGCCGGCAGACCGAAGGAAAATAATCTTGCGAACAGAACAGTCAAGTTAGCATCCTGTATGCTGGTGCAAACAATCGTTTACGTTCTTCCTCGAGCAACACATTTAAAGTTAATCCGAGCTAGTCTGCCGTCGGATGTCTCGGGTTTCGTGGAATACGGAGCGAAATGGAATTCGTTTCTCCCGCGAATCGCGGTTCGAGCGCGTGAAGGACGGTGTTCAAAGACGGAAGCAACGAGTACGACGTAACTCCGCATTCCGGTCGTGTAACGCGTTTGTAGCAAGAAACCATTTTGCACGTCGCGTCCGTGACTCTCACGCGTAAACAATTTTCACGGCGGTGTTTGATATTCTTGGAAATCCATAAACGTTATGACCGCTTTGAAGTTCTTCTTTCCGGGCCGGTGGCACACGCGAAACTCCATTAGCCGGGAACAGGGCGACTAAACATTGTCTTATCTTCGGCCAAGTTAAAAATAGGGTCGAACGTAGGCGGAACTGCCGATATTTCCTTGGACCGGCGGATTCTTGGAGAAAAGCTGCATACATACATGACGCTTTTCTTCCGTTTAGCGTCGAGCTTGCAACGACGTCGACGTCTCTCCGCCCCTGCCTTTAAATTTCATTCTTCAACTTCTTTATCTCGCGCGAAGCGTTCCCCGGGAACGTTCGAGGAATTACTGCCACTGTTCCCATCTTCAACTCGAGATTTCGTCCCGCGGCAACTTTTTTATTGCCCAGCTCAACCGTGCCGGGTTTCATCCTCGGTTTTTCCTCACATCGATCGGGATTCTCCTCGATTACCTCTGACATTGCTTGTTCCATCGTCCGTTCCCGCGATCCTCTGCGGAGCAGGGCTTCGAAATAACGATCGGACATCGATATTTATTAAGGAAATCAATTGAATGAAGGAGGACGAGGGAAAAGACGACGCGCGCTGGCGTTTTTGATTCTTCCTTGAACTTGCAACGCGCTGATAGCCTGGAAGAGTGATAGCTTCGGAAGAACGTTGCCAGATTTTCTGAGGTGATCCATTGAGAGTGCACGATAGGACTGCTTCCGGACGGGAAACGGTGACTGGAAGAAAATTGCACGTTCGCGCGCGACAGCTGCGAGACCCGACGATTTATTTTGTATCGGGGAAACGTTTCCGTGAAGTTCGAGGGTCACGCCGGTTCTCTGAGAGATGTAAATGCATGAAGTGGAAAGTCTGAGGCGAAAATTGGCGTGTGACGTTTAGAAGAGCAATTTTCCAGTGGATGTTTTTGAACGGAGGAATCCAAATTGGCCCAAGATGGAACTTTCGGAGAAAATAGAATAAACTAAAAATAAAATAAGTAGTGTTCTACCAGAAAGTGATCTAAAGAAAAATTAAGGTAACTTTGGATTTTGATGAAATATACGTTACTGTAGGCACTATATCGTCGTTGTACCGGTACAAAAAAATCTAATATTCCCGTCAAACGTCGTTGAAAGGACTCGTGAATAGTGAATCGAAGTGAATATCGAACTCGGTCGAACTTCAACGCGGGGGAACAATGATCGACTGGGTGTCTATCGTACGTCATTCACGGCGACGTTTCAGCGACTATATGTACGGGGTGCCTGTTAAAGTCCACAAACGAAGAACAAAGAGAGCCTGTCGATCTATAGAGCACGGTAATCGTAACGTACCACGGCACGATTCGAAACGATCGAACGATCTTTGCGGATGCTGCTGGAATCACGTGAGTTCCTTGCTTTCAAACGCGACAATTTCGTTGGCGTTCAATTTACCTATATTCAATGTAACTCAAAGTTAGCACAATTACGGCTCTCTGCATTAATTAATAGAAGAAACACGATTGCGAAGAGTAATGATATATCATTTACAACATTAACACAGTCAACGTTAATATAGTTTCCCATATTTTTAATCGTAACTCAATCATCGTCCCGTTTCGTTCATAAAAAATGGTCGCAAAATTTTGAAAAATTCTATTAAAAAACGCCATAATTTGTCTTGACATAAGTGTGGGTGCTTTCACTACCCTCTGCTACCCCAACGTGTTCAATATTCCTCCCAATGCAGTACATTTATTACTTAGACACTAGTAATTTTATTATCAGGACGGGAAGAAAACATGGTTGACGCGCGTTCAGCGAAATCGATGTTCCCAGATGAAATTCACGCTGTCGTATATTCTCGCGCAGCCAAGGGCGACGTTTCGAATGGAAGGGTTTCAATAAACGTTCCCCTTCCCGATCATTGATACAGCCGACGTACCTCGACAGACCCCCTCGGTATCCAGAAGACCCGCGCGGTCGCGATAATGAAATGAAATCCGGGATTCTGAGAGATTAGCCGTTGAAAGTCGGCCCGTCGCTGATATCGAAACCTGATGGCGACGTGCGCATCCTTCGGTGCCGAGGGCAGCCAGTTGAAACGGTGCTCGACGCTGGTGTACATCCCACTCTCGATCGATTTCTTCTGGTTCACCGACGACGACGGCCGCGCGAAATGATCTTCTTAAACGTACCGAAAGTCGGGCCGAGCGAGGTCTGCCTCTTAAAGGTGCAAACTGATACAGATACGACACGCGCGAAACCGTGCTGTAAATGGAAAGTCACGCCGACAAGGGTACATATAATGTTATTTGAAATAATGCAGCTTGAATGATCTGCTGGGATCCCCCGATTGCCGCCAGTTTAGTTTTCCGTGCCAGCAGATGTACATAATATGTACGTAGTGCAGTAAATAGTGTATAGGCTGCGTAGGAATACGGGGCACGTGTTTTATCCATTATGTCGTTAAGAGTGGATTCGTTGAATGGTGGGAATCTGTGGTTGCAGAAAACGCGATACACCGGTGGAGTGGAAGAACAATTGCCACCCCCGCCGTCGCCACCCCAATTGAAAGAGACTGGACAATTGGACGGAGTATCTAGACCGAATTCAGTCGAACGTATCCTTCACCCTGATGGTAGCCAGCACATCCTGACTAGTCATGAGACGCTTACTAAGGTAAGATTTAATAATTTCTTTTGATTAATGTGTAGGAAGAAATTTTAAATAGTAAATTCATGGGAACACGATGAAAAATCAGTGATATACAGTACTGGAAATATTTATTGCGGCGCTTGAATATTTAACGTGCATTCACTTCCACCTTGTTTAGTATTAGTAGTGCACGATTGCTGACTAGGCATACAATGCCTGATATCTTGATTAAAATAAATAGAATGTGGATTAGGGGGTGAAATAATAAATATTTCCAGTACTGCAAGTCTGCCTTTGTTATATTAACGATTTTCATTGCAAACAATTACTCTTCAATATTCTCGAATTATGTTGAATTAAATCCTCCAGCATGTATTTGTTGATTCACACGTATAATCCCGCGACGCATGCTCAGGAAGATCCCGAACGTTCGCCATCTATTCCATTCTCCAGCAAACATAGCGAAAATCGATGAGAACCTCAGCAGAGCTTTGCTCCTTGCTACCCTTACCGACTGCTTCGAATAAAAATCAATAGAATACTTGCAACTGTCAAGTATAAACATACTACTGAAGAATTTCACTAACCCTAATACTCCTCAGACAGAGCAGTACGGTTTAATTAATCGATCACTCCTCGAAATTTAAAAGATACGTGACAATCTGGTGAATCTAAAATTCATCGAACTTTGATATTCATATTCTCTCTCTACCTATCCCTTACCACCCTACTTCTCCTATCAATCAACTACAAACTACTTCACGTAATATCGTTTCACGTTAAAATTTCAAGTGGCACCTCGAAATTGCAATTTTGGAGCAAAAGCTACCGACTACTTTCAACCCCTAAATCGATTTCGACCGCCCTCTACGAGATGGCGTTCAAAGAGCCATCTGTTTCCTCGTACATCTATCCGATGGCGCCATGGTAGAAGCCCTGATAAGGGAGCGTGCTGCGTTATCGCGTGAATATCCCGAGGAGAGCACGTGGGCGATGCAGTTCAGCCGCGACTTCGTAGCTCGTCGGCACCAAGCCGGATCAGGACGACTCGCCGGAAGTTCTACGACCAAGTGCCCGTGTGCGCCGCAGTTGTCGTGAAGCAAACAAAATCGACCGGAAATAAGGAACGTCTACCTTTAATGAGTCTTGGGGGACGACCTTGGGGCGGCATGACAAATTGAATGCCACATTATTGATCTCTTTCCGCGACGACGACCGACTTGGCGTGAATAGTGCGAACGTAATGATGTTCTTTGCCACGCGTGATCAATCGACGAGCCAAGAAGCCACGCTCATAGACACTTTCCATTTATTACCGGCCGGCACATAGACACAACTCACCCTAGTCCGTCTGTTTTGATAGTAACTCGTCACAGCCAAGTTTTCAAGTGGAACGAGTGTTTACCTTCCACTTTGGTTTGTACAATGAACTTCTGTGGTTATGTGCTGGAGAAAAGCATCATTTTTTTATATATGATTGGAGTAGGATTGCTATTACTAGGGGGTGACACACACGATGTAGTGAATCATGGAGAATTACTGAAATGATTCATGAGTCGATATCTCTGCGAGCTTATTGTTTCGCGCGGTTTGTTATGACGGAGGGAATGATCGATAGCTTTCGAGTGGGAGTAGCAAGGTAGAGATCATAATAATAATTCTGTTCACGAGTTCCCCGTTTATATTTATCACTGTAGTGTCACAGTATTTACACAGTAACGTGGAATTTCCTGGCGAAATCTGTTATTATTATTGTTATATATTGATTAGCGGGACAGAGCCCAGTGAATACAGTTATTCTCTTTTTTAACTCGAGTAAAAAGTTAACATTACAGAGAACAATAAGTAGAGGAGACCGGGGTTAGTTCATTTTTAAAATACCTGATTTTTATAAATGGAATTGATATTTTGTTGACTTATTGCACACCAAAAGTTTACAAATTTACTTCGGTATACAGGCTTTATTTTTATAAAAAGAACACCGTAAATTATTCACCAATAAAAAGTCATAAATAGTCAAAACAAATATATTGACATGCCATCGATCTTTTTAGATTTATTATTCTCACTGATACAACACGCGAGTTTCTACCACGCCAACACGTTAAATGGCGAGGGAGTCTTTCATATAATTCAATATCACGAATCAAAGCACAATTTATTCTATAATACAACAATTACAAGGAATTAGTCAACTAGCCCCGGTCTCCCCTATAGAATTCTAGTTAGAGCTTCTAAAGGAAACAATATACTTATTTACTTATATCAGTTCCAATGTCCGCGTTATTTATAAATCAAAACGCATGGCTACATTCTCTATAAATTATTTGGTCGTTGAAGTTCTGCACGTCGGGTGGAATGCCAAGGACGATATGTTCCCACGTTACAATCGTTTTCCTGCCGCGATGCGAACCGTATTTTTCGCGGCGGATATATTCCGCTTCTGGCCGACTTCGCCTTTTCTTCCCCCGTAGCTCCTAGTGATTTATTACAACGTTTTTACCTCCGTACGTGGAATCAATCTTCAGCCATTCGAGGCTGTGTCACCCACGGCTGAAAAATTTCGCGGGCGACCTGGAACGAGAGAAGCTGCGGAGAACCATCGCGGTGGTAGAATAGGGTGGCTGTTTTGTTCGATATCAAGCTCTGTTTCAACTTGTCTCCATCTTTTGTACGTAAATGCCTGTCGAGCGAATTTTACGATCCAAGACAAGATTCCTCCATTTAAGCTAGAATTATTCTTGCAAAACGTAATTGATCTAATAAACCCGAAACGGATCCAATTAACCAATACCTCGGAGTGCATCCCGAGGCGAGTTGCGCCTAGTTTCAGCTGTCTGAAATCCTTTAAGTTCGGTCAAAGAGGTCGAAGGGAAACTCTCTGGTGCAGCTGATGGAATGGACTTAGGAGGACTCAGCTGGAAGGGGATATTCGGTCCAATCGAACAGACTCGTGGCACACTCTGTTTCTCCTCCGCGATTCTGCTAGGCGTGTGCTCTTTAAGGTGACCCAGATAACGTCTAATACTATTTTATTTCCTACGGCGTCTCGTTCTATCCGATCCTTTTGTTACACCGCGAAACCGCTCGCAACTCCATCATTTTTCTATGTCAAATAAGTACCCGTGCTGCTGAATCCCACGTTAATTACCCGTTCATCTTACTCCCCGAGTAAATTCCTTAATTAACTCCCGTTCAACGTAATAGAGCACAGTTTCATGAAGACAGAATTTTATTAAGCGATGGAGCGGAAGCGAATTGGACAGACCGGCTCGTAACGCACGGTCTAATAAACAACCGCGCAGCAAGTGTCTAATTAACGATAAATCTTCATCGTTATCGCCGAGCAATTAGCTAAATTACCCAGGAGCACGTAGTCGTGCAGCCTGGTTTCGTTTATAAAATATTATAATTGAAGGGGCCGATTCCCTGCACGCGAGATTAGATCAGCGGGCATGATTTCGGATGGACCGTTTAATCGAGTCCTGATAAACCGGGCCGCGTATCTGACGACAGCTCAGCGTTTATTATTACGTCCTACGCTCGTGTCGGTTCCACCCACGTAGCAGAAATTTTGGCACCAAGCGCCGCCGTGCACCAAAATGAAATTCTCTCTCGCCGTTTGATAATCCCATGCAAAAGCTGCGACCGTCACCTTGCGTCACCTTTTCTCTGCGTGCCTCCTGCAAACGGTTATACCGGGTCTCGTGGTAATTTCGATCTGGTGACATGCACCCGGTGGCGTGTATTTCCCGTTCTCTTGGTGCACACGCGACCGGACATTCCATATCGCGTTATTGCTGTCCGTGCACGCGCCTCGTGCTCTCTTACTTTCCTCTTATTGCACGTGTATACACGGACGTCACGCTCGGACCCTGTCATCGATGGTAAATAACCACCGCGTACTCTGGCGTTCGCGCATAAATTGCACGCTCGTACACGTAACTGCGGTGCGACTGCGTTTAACGTACGCGAGAGGAAGATGCACGTAGTAGCTAGCCTCGAGATGCAATCGTAAAACGTGGCTCGCCAGTTAATGCACCCGATGCATATCGCCGACACGCATACACTGTGCAAATGCACCAACTGTGCCCACGAGCACGTAGAAGCTCGATCGCCTTCTGTTCTTCTAATTGTCGATCGCTCGCGATCTCTGGAGGCGTACGGTGCTAAAATTATGCGGTAGTAATTGCGGGCTGTTGATCGCGAAGACAAACACATGGCCTTCTTCCTTCACTCTATTAATTACTCGAAGATCAAGACGAGGAATTGCCGAGTTCCTCTTGCAAAGGGTAGCAAGCTTTTTCTAATATTAGCATTCGAATTCAAGCCTAGAGAGTAATTAGGCTTGAAATTGTTGAGAAGACTGAAAAAGCTCGTTATATCGATCCGTTTTATTTTTCTCCTTTTTCGTCTGAAGATTCAGATCCAGAATTGTTTCCCGTTGTCTGACTAGAATCCAGATTCCGTGGTAACATTCTGTCGCGATTCGATCACGCTTTCGACACTGATTGCATCGTTTCAAGAATTTCATCCTATTGGGGAGCTCTAGTGGCGTTCCGCGATTTAATTGGCCAGCGTGCCTCGCAACGTTTCAACTTCTAATCTAATCACGATTTGCTCGGGATCACGAATTACCGTCGTGCCGGCAACAAGCCTCGATTTGGCTTCCTGGGGAAAATCTACGACGCAGACGTGACTGCGAGCATAACGGGAGTACCTTCTAAAGCTTTTGTTTCTCCTCTAGACGTCGGAGATCAATCTGGGTTTCGGTCGATCTTCGAAGTCGAGTGCTGTTCTTGCTTCGTCCGTGTAAGCGGACAAGCAGTTAACGTCTACAGTGGTGTGGTGATGCTTCAGTGTTGTCGTTAGCAAATATTTCCAGCAAATCGTAGGAAAAACACTTCTTAAAATAAGTTGCACGATTAGACAGATGAGTGCTAGATAATAAATTCTCGTTTAGCTCAACTGTTTTCGAGATTTCAAGGTTTTTAAATTCTTTTTCCCAACCGTGTTAACATTCGTCCATTGCCATAAATTTATGAAGACGCGTTCTTAAACGTCGGAGGCTTACATTATCCTCCCCTAAAGGTCGAAGTTATTTCGCCTTCTCGTGATGCAGAAGAATCAATCGGGACTTCGTGAGGCTCTGCAGTCAGGTGGCTCGCGACACGCGTCTTTCGTGCACGAAGAACCAGCAAGTCAGCCGAGTGTACCAGTACGATATCGTGATACGAATTGCGTCCGAACCACCGCACGGCCATACTACTTCCTGCCTTACGAGTGACTTTCTGGCGTGACTCGTAAGGAACTATCGTGCACCATTCTGTCGCGTACCCTCTCGCAAGAACGTTGCCCTTTCTCGCCGAACATCACGCGAGGAAAGTTTCTTGCGCAGGGAAATTCAAGGCTCGTGTCACTGTTGATGCTTACAATTTCTCCCACCTGTTTCGTTTCTGAAAGCCCCTTCGCTGCCACGATATTTTAGTTGTATACCATTCGTCGTTATTGAAAGTGCATCGCCTACAGGGAAACCATAAAATATTCAAGTACTAAAAAATTCACATCCAGGAACTTGCGGTTCACGAAATTATCAAAGTCACGTGGTTAATAGAAGGTAGTTTGCAAGTAACTGTATTTAAAAACTCTTTAAAAGTAGAGCTTTGATATGGCAAGACACGAGGAATTGGCGAACTATTCGTTGTTACAAAGCCTTCGTCCTTTATTTATGCTGTGTGGCCGCGGCTACTGTCTGACATTGATCGTTATTAACTACTGCGACTTGGCCGTGCATCGACCATCGGTCTTTCTCGTCTAAAGACACATAAGTCGGCGGCTATCTAATCTGTCTCGAAACTTTTTCTCTCTCTCTCTGTGCCTCGTTACTCTTCGTCCGCGATGCTTTAACGTGGCTCGTGAAAAAGCGACGAGCGGAGTTCAGGAAGACGGAGAGGCTACCGTAAACTTTTATCGCGGCCTTATTGTTGCGCGAATATCTTTCAAACGAACGGCTGTCTGGCGCGCACCTTTTCCACTCATTTTCATGAAAGATCCGCACCCAGGCCCTGCAACTATTTCCTTTCATTCTTCTGGCAAAGCTTCTTACCGCGAGCGAGGCATTTCTCGCTCTTTACAATCTCGTTCGACGGTACATTACCGTAATGCCCGCATCGGTCATTGTATAAGAATCGCCCGGCGCCTGTGTTAGAGAAGTTGAACAGGCGTTTCAACCCGCTAATTGGGGGAAAGCGGTTTACGTCGACGCTCCAAAATGAGGAATGCATTCGCAGCGAAAGTTTAATAATTACGCTTGTAGAAAACTAATAAATACAGAGTACCTATTACATCGGGTATAACGTTTCCAGTGGGCAAAACGAATTGAAGAGCTTGTGGCAAGAGGGGTGCAGCTCCATTTTTGATAGTTTTTGAGTTATGGCTTGTAATATACGTGAAAATAAAATTGTACGTCGTTTGGGGCACTTTTGATGCAAATCTGAAAACAATTGAACGATTTCATTGCAAAATTTCAATCTCCACCCATTACTCTTTCGCGCAATACGAATGCTCTAGATTTAAAAAACTTGTCAAAAATAGAAATAAAAACTTATCAACTCAATAACTATTAGTTACTGTGTGAAATTATATATTCGTCATTAAGTGTTCTAATTTTGTAATCATTTTATAAACAGTTTTTCTAATTTACTTAAAGTTGGTAACGATGGAACTGGGTCCCTCTTGCTGCAAGGTTCTCAACTCAATTCGCCTTTAATCCTACTAAAATTCACCAAGAACTTTTGTAATCAGTAACCATCTGAAATGATAGATGAATCTTTCCCATGCTTGCATATTTTGTGTAATCCAGTCATCCTCTGCGCGAGGTTTTCATTTTCCAAGCCCTTTGTCAGTCTGTTTATCAATTTTAAATCTTTTATCTGCCTCGATAAAACCAGAATCGTTTCGAATGGTGTACCTTCGAGCGTGATTGCACAGAAACTGCCGCTGCTAGCACACTCGAGCACACGTTGTGTAAAGCGAGCGTGTTCGACAAAGCTTAGAGGAACGAATAGGATTCCCGGTTTTATCGTGCGATAACAGATAAAGTACCTTGATACTCGATAGTGGGAGGAAGTCTAAGGGAACCCAAGAGTCGATGATAGAACGTAGGCACGATCGACTCGCGAACGACGCACTGACTGCTGACAAGGAAGCTCGCGAGGACGCTGGCGAGAAGCGGTAACGCGACGCGGATGAGTTTCCGCGCGAGGATTTCTTTTTCGCGGGGGGAAAATATGGAGAGAAAACGGCGCGTTTCTAGCTGGAAGGTATTAAATATCACGATACAATGACTGCATTGTTCGCGACCCGTCGTCCCAAGCATGCTTTTAATTAAAGCTCCAACGGTCCTCTTTTATTTACAGCTTTCGAATACGCTGCAGACGCTGCATCAACAGCGGGACCCGATTATCGATTCGACCGGGGCGGTGGATACAGTTTTCCTTTCGCCTATCGGTGTAGGTAATCGTCGGCTCGAGTTTCTATTTCGTGGAGACGGTAGCGCATTGTCTTGCTTCGTTCGACAGACGGATTCATCTCCTTCGCGGTAGCTCTTAAATATTTCTTTTGTCTAGTATCTGCTTACCGTCCAGCGCTGCTATCGAGTAATTGAACGGCGGAGCTTTTATCCTCGCTTCACTCCCTCGATACTCGAAGCGTTCCAACAGAACGTAGGTACGTAGAATCGATGCACGAGAAACAACCCTCTTCAACCCTACCACAAATTCATCGCCAACGTACTTAGACGAAGGGAAGATCGAATCGACAAGCGTTATCCTCCGAAATCCAGCCGCCACCGTCATGAATTCAGGAATCCACTCGAGCAGAATCCCTAGAATCGTGAACCGTCTGAGGAGAACGATACACATCGAATGTGCAGCTATTTCCCTCGTCTGAAGGAGCCCGTGAAAGAATTGAAAGTGGTAACGCGTTCTCGGCGGGGCGGCCGAAGGATCGCGCGGCAAGGGTGAATGCAATTTTCACGAGGTGGCGGTGCAGTTCACCCCGCGCGCCGTCGCCGCCGTGTGACCGGCTACACGAACGCGTACCACTGCATCCAGAAGGGTGAAAGAGAGAGAGAAGGGTGGGAGAGTGAAAGAGCTGAAGGGGGAGGACAACCGGTAGGGGGAGAGAGAGAGAGAGAGAGAGAGAGTGGGAGAGCAGTCACGTACACGGAAACACACCTACGTACACGAGGACCGGCGCGCTCGGTAGTGTGCCAAGTGCGCCCAGTGACGTAGGTCAGTGCTCGCGACTACGCCGCTCCCGCAAGCTCTCGATCCAAGCCCCGTTTTTCCGCCAGCTACGCTCGCGTCCGTGGCACGATGATTCCCATTGACGACGGTCGGTGCGGTGCATCAGACAGCCGTGTGTCGTTCGTCTCAGCCCCGTTGTGTCGGTCACCTTGACACGCGCCCCCGCGGAGGAGCTCGCGAAGGTTAGGTCTCGCGCACCTGCAGGCCGTCGCTCGAAGCCCGTGCGTTTAGGGGGCCTCGCGGAACATGCACCCGGTGGGACAGTGCGACGTGCAACGGTGTTGACAGGTGTACACAGGGATACGGATTGCCGAATAGAGGATCTTTCCTCGGTTGGAGATATCGTTAACGGTGACGCTGGCGTTAGCTCGCTGTACGGTTAGATATTGTTCGTTACTCGAGAGGATCGTGGCTGTAAGCTGGCGGGAAAGGGTAATTTTTGTACGGTGTCAGGTAACATAGTACTCTGTGCTTCGCGGAATATGGAACGCTAGAGAGACTAAAAATCGCGTGCCCTCGTTTCCCAACGGCATATGGTCCACGATGAAATCGTCGCGCGAGCTTTGTTCTCCAATATTCTTTCTCCCACTGGGGACTCTTATACTTCTCGAAGCTCCAACGTTTCTGTGCAATATCGCGTTTGAAGGCTCCACTGTTCGCTACTGAAAATATCGCCGAGAATATGGGGGTAAATATGTCGAATGCAACAGACTCGGGCCACTCGTGTTTAGAAGCGTAACGCGTTTCGCATTCACAAGCGGATTGTAACTGTGCCAAGTACAAGCAATAACGCGGGTCATTGCTCGTGGAAGAGTCATCGTGGTAACTAGTTTTTCAGTACACGCTGGAAAAGTAATGACGTTTTTTCGTGCAACATATTTCATTAAAGGAAAGGTTCAAGTCGAAAGGGTTGGGATTATTGTGATAGTAGAAGGGCGCGATACTTGTATCCACATTATGTTGTTGCACGTGTGAAAGGAGGCTTGTAAACAGGGTAATGTAATTTCTCCAGTTTAAAGAATACGAGGCAGCTCTCTATGTAATTAAAAAGTGACACTGAAATGCGTAGCAAGAGCGGCCAGTGGAATAGGTCAGTGCTCGCGACGACTGCGCGCCTTTATGCCTTTGTTCAAAGTTCTTGTCTGTTTAAAGTAACGTAGCTTTGAGGTTCGTTAGATATTTTTCAATGTAAGTAACTAAAATTGTATATAGAGATAGATTTCTAATCGTCTGAATTGTTTACTTGATACGCGATCATGTAATTAATATCGCGTCTCTTTCAACAAACTGAAATATATTTAAACTGAAATATCAAAATGTTTCGTAAAAGGAGGTACTTATTTTTTTTTAAACGCGATGCGACCCTTTAAATGCTGTCATTTTCAAATTAATTACTCGTATATTGCAACCAGAATTTTAATCGGAAACAACGGGTTTATCGAATAAAACTGCGACTTTTCAAAGCTGCACCTGTTCAACAAAAGTTCAGGCGTACTGTGACAGCGTTACAATAATGCCGCTTCTCTGAACGTTGTGCAGTTTACAGTCATAATCCGTACTTTGGCGTGCACCGAGCCTGTAAATCCCGTGGACGCTGTTTGTGCTTCGCGAAATGTTTATTAAATATAGCCTGTGTCATTTCCTGCAGTCGTCGCTCTGAATACATCAGAGTTAACGTCTGTCTCTCAAAGAAGAGTAAATGAAATTCGTATTAGCAAGAATCTAGATTACCAGTGGTTACTAAAAATTATCACAAATATTCTACCGCGTGATAGGTTTTTCTGTTTATTTAATTATGAGTAGACATCTCACAATTTTTTGCAATTACTCTGTCGTCATCTGTGTTCCTTACTCCTAATTTCTTAATTGGTATTATGTTCACACTGCCAGGGGTAAAGCAATCAATAGCGACATCAGGGTGCAAGGATTTCTAGCAAATTTATGTTAATTTCATTGATTTCAAAAAGCGTATTACTTTACTTCCAGTTTGATACATTTGAGCGTGATGATATGCAAAAGTTACCTACTTCCCACCTATTGGACTGCATTTCTGTAGTTCGCATGCCAGAGGCAAAGGGGTCTGCCGCGCGGAAGCGTTTTATGCATCGCGTGTAATGCAATTTTTATGTTCGCTTAAAAACCAGTTATCTTGCCGTTGGTCGTCTGATGGGGATTTCAGTTTGATACGAGCCAATGGTAACGATCGATTGAATAATTCATGCGTTCCATCGATTCCGCTGTAAAATATGAACGGAGAATGTTGTTCTTATAACCCACTCAGTAGATCGACTAAAGCAAATCCGATCCACTCAACAACTTTCCTGAAAAACATTATTCTAGACTGAAATTCTAATATCCAAAAATTACTGAACTTTCCTACAAATGGGCTCAGTTATGCAGAAGCTATCAATTCTCAAAATGACCAAAAATCAGTTAAACACAATACGGATCCCATAACTTTGTGATTTATATTTTGCAAAAATGTACCAACTCATAGAACAACTCTTGCATTATTAAACCAAAATTACAGAAAACTCTTACTAATATATAAAAGTGAAACGTTGTTTGTTTGTTTATCCTTCTGTAACGCCTAAACGACTGAAGGGATTTGAATGAAATTTTGAATATACATTACATACGTCCTAGAATAGATTATAGGCTATTTTTTTTTTGTTTAGGCTTTTTTATTTTGGAAACATAATAAATAATTCCATGCTGAAACTGAGTAACAGGTCAGCCAGCTTAATATAATATTAATTATACCACACTCTATTAAATAACCCATTAAAAAACCTTGTAAAACAATAACAAGAAATAAAATACACCCAATAGAAATAACTTAGAAATAACTCTACTTTTCTTTAACAATAAAATTTTCAAACTTTTACTCAGTTTCAGATCATTGAGGGTTGGTAGCTTTCTGCATATCTAGGCCCAAATATAATTCTACATTTCTGGCTCGTTTTTCGTGCATTTTAAAGGTCAGAACGTAATATACGCCCCACGCGATATTTATTGCGTGACGCAGTGCTCGGTCATTCCTTTGTCATCTCCACCGCCGCGCCCGCCGCGAGATAAGAGGATTCCGCGTGAAAATTATGTCGATCACGTTGTAACGTCATTACGAGAGCCTCACATTGGGCCGGGCCACTGAAGCTTGTCGTTCCTGCAGATATCGATCGCGTTCCGCGGGTTGTCAGGCTAAGCTGCGAGTCTGAGATTTCTGGGTGGATGTGCGAATTTATCGACTGCCCGGGATATACGCGATCCTGACATTTATCTCAGCGAGGTCGACGATCATCGGTACCCGCCACCGTCGCGTTCAAATAGTCATAAATCTATTTTCACCCCAGCTGGATTGGCTTAAATTATTTACGAGCAAAGGTTCCGGCCGCCTATATCTCCCGCAAATAAATGAGAATCTCTATTTCCGATCGTGCGGATATTTTACTCTCGGAAACCAAACTCGGTGCTTGCAAAGTAGGTCTCCCCTTTCCTTCATTTATTTCCCGTTACGCGTGCTCTCTGCCGAATGCACGTTTCCCCGTTGGACTCTTTTTCTTCGTAAGGGAACTTTGATAATCGCGCTCGCCTTTACGTTGAAATATTTCCCGCTGCCACGATTACGGGTTGAAACCCCAGACGCCTCGAGTCACTGGGAAAACCGCTGGTCTCATTAATACCTCTCGACTCGCGAACGAGAATTCTTTTGTCTCGATCACCGCGCGTACAGTCGCTTTCAAGGATTCGACATCGATGAGCTTATTAAGCCGGTATGACGCTCTGAAATCACGCGGGAATTCTCGCGGTGGATTTATTCAGGGCTCGCATAGTTTGTAGTTGAAATAGAATCCTTAACTGTCGCGATCACTCTGTCGCATGAAACTATGATACAGGATCGTATGTCACCACAAACCGCATTATCTTGTTCCAAATATTCTTCGAACTGAGTTCGTGCAACCGTCAGTGGGAATTATGTAGGGACTTCTCCCTATATGATATGACCGGTGGAAATTCCTTGTTTAATTATACAGAACGGTTAACCCAGTTCCCCCCCTGTACGGAGGCACTTATTGTTCCGCTTTATAATTGATAATGCTCAGCAATTAACGTTAATTTACCGAGGACGTGCGGCCGTCGCACCGATTGACACTCGATTTACGATGCGCCAGATTCGATCGTTGCGGTCGACGACGCATCTACTAGAGCCACGATAATGAACGATAACGGGCGTTCAAGTAGCCTTTCAATTTTAATAGGCCGGCTGCCGTTAAGCCGCCCGCTTACGCTGTTCGCCGTCGAATGCACTCGACGCCCGCAATAAGCGAATGCACCCGGCATTAACGCGATGCAGTAATTAACGTTGCGGCACGAAATGACAGGATACGCGCTCTTCCTCTTCCCGTTGGACGCTACAGGGATTTCTACCCGTTCGAGTGCCACCGTTGGCCTTTCACTCGTTCGCCACGCGCGGAACGAAATGCACCACCCGGCGAGAGAAAAGCTGGCTTTCGTTCGCGTCACCCGCTTTACGAATGAGCCGGTGGACCGTTTGATCACTCGGCTTTCGAGTACATGAACGAAGTGGAAGAAAACATTCTGAAGCGTGCGGTTCGGCAGTGACGCGTTCTGCATCTCGGTTAGTTGGCGTTTGGTGTCGGCGTATGTTTCGCGGAGCGGAGAACTCTCTCTACGGTGCACGCTATCTGCTAATGGATCTCTGACCGGTAATAGATTGCTACGAATGATTGAAATACTGTAAAGCATCGAAGTTCAAGAGTCTGTTCTGCACTCGAGTCTTGAGATTACCTTCTATTTACGCGTAAACTGGATCGATATACCCCCATCCGGTTCGATAGCTATAAACTGGAGCATAAATTCGCAAGCTGTTCCGTACCTGCGCGTGGAATAACGGAGACGTCAGCTGGCTGGCTGGAATCGCTGCTAAAGCACAGTCACAAGCTCCCCGGGGGCAGTATTTTTGGACGATCCTCCCGGCAGAAGGTCCTCTCGTTCCCAGCATGTCCGCAAGAACTTGAGTCGTTCCAACTTTTTTACCGAGCAACCTCGAACTTGGAACGCTGCAGGCGGCAATAACGCCAGGTTCGAGGATGTTTCTTTGCCCCCAGCGAAAGCTCCGTTCTTCTGCCTATTAGCGAGGTACACGAGTCGTTACGTAGTCCGTTATCTGTCTTACGTGCCGCCTGCATAATTAAAATTCGCGGAGATTTCCTCGCGCTATCGCGGAGGAAAGTTTGGGAACTCCGGCGAATTATATTTAACGAAACTGTACTGGCTGCTGATACGCGGTTAAATGGCAAACTTTAGTTAAATCGCGTTCCGCCTGGCATCTGGCGATCTTCGTATGCTTGTCACCGCCACGCTCGCAACTGCAAACTCCACTTCGTGACGGTAGCTACTAGGGTCGGATAATTAGCGGTCTTTTTCCACGAAAGCGACACCCACGGGAAGTCAATAAGGATCTGTGCACAGTGAAAAGGCACGAGCGACGTCGTTCCCGCGAATGCTGTTTATTTAACAGCGGAACTCCCGCGACCATTGCTATTTCCGCGAACCGCTAGGAACAGACACACAGTGGAAGATCGGTGTTACGTCAGCTCGCTTGGTAAGCAATTAAAACAACCGCGGCGATTAGTTCGCCGTGGTTTAAATGCTCGTTGCTCTTTCATGCCATTCGCGTTATGTGGGAAACAGCTGCTTATGTCTTTCCACTCCGCGGACTATGAATTGTGGTAAACCACGGCACGACAAATTAGAGGCGAAAAGCCATCGATCGACAAAGTCGTTAACACTCGCGGTTGCCACGAGGGCGCTCAACAATTTGTAACGAAACAATTCAACCGGCCGGGAGTAATTAAGATCAACGCGATGCTCTACAACCTCTTTCGCCTTCAATTTAACCTGTTGATTAGCGAGCGAAGGAAAATTAACGACTTCGGCCCGCCGATTTCATTTGGACAGGAAAGCCGAGCAGGAAACTCGATCGAACAGCTACGAGCGGCAATGAGTAGCTTCGCGGCGATTCGCGACTGCTCCCGACGACAATGAGCCAATTGGCCCCCTTGTTCGTAAGTTAGCGCTGCTTATGCCCTCGTTGCTAATTAAGGACGGCTCGTTGTCGCCGATGCCGCTAGACCGGCCGCGGTTCAATGGAGATTAATGCTGCCTCGCGATTTCCACAGTCGCGCATCGGTCCTCGTAGTCTCATTAGTCGATTCAGATGCGCACGGAGGCGCGAATCGCTCGGTGCAGCGGCAACAGCCGCGAATAATTCGATCGCGACCGTCCTCCTCGCGGCCTAGCTCTGCTCCAGCGCGTTCTCGAGCGTGCACGCGGCCCCATTGTATCCGCGGCCGGGCAAATTACCTACATCGTCGAGCAACATCCGGTGGAACTGCACCCACTTCCTTCGCGCGTTCGATGGCGATCCATGGATTCAGAAATTCGTCAGCCACGGTTGCGTTAAGCTTTATCGTAGCGCTGTTGACCCGACACGGAGATCGTCCAGTTCGCGAAATGAAATTGCGGTGAGGATAAATGGAACGAAGTAGCTCGAGTCTTTTATGATTCCTCGTGGAGCTATGCGAGGGAAGTTTGAACATCCTCGAGGGGGCGCAATTTATCAGTCCCTGTCGGGCGCATGCTTGCTGGTGAAATTATCGTGTGTTCGTTGGAGTAAAATCTCGTTAAGCAATTCTTGCAATTTATTTCTGGGGAGAAATGAATTTATGGGATCTCTCGCGTGAGAAGGTTTAGTTAGTGTATCCAGGTGATAGAATCAGCGTTGCAAGTGGGCGTTGAAGTTCTTTGATTATTTGATTAGAATTTATCGTTCCTTTTTCGCTCTATGCGAGTCTCGGTATTTAAAATGCTTACTCCTACGCGACATCCCGCGGTTATATTCTCAAAGCTTGGTACACATTTACGTCATCCTCCGGGAAACCGCTGCTATCGATCTCGCGGGAACAAAAGCGGCGAACAGCATCGCGGGCGGGGAAAAATGTCTAATTGTAAGAGGCGGAATCTCGACGGAAATTCTTCCAGCAAATGGAAAGTAATTAGCGAAAGGACCGCGAGAATGAGCCACGTTAATTCGACTGACGTAAATTAAGATCGATGCTTCGCCTGGAAAACTGCCGGAACATTCTGCGACATAATTGCTTTCCCGTGGAAAACAAATTTGGGAGTGGGAGAAACTTTTTCCGTCGCCCGATTCTAAGTCGTTCTAATTTGATTTTCGAGGCTCGTTAAGGGGTATCGATTTTCGTGGAGGGGTTCGAGCGATAAGGGAGCTTCGGGGGTGGATTCGCAACCCCCGATCTGCTCATGGTACGGCAGTTTCGCGAACACGGTGCACTTTCTGTCGACTTGCGTGTCTCTGTGTTACCGACTTGTGCATTCGATGCATTCTGCACCAGAGAGATGTCGTTTGAATACTGCTTCCCTTCTGCTTGCCTCTAGTGGAGCTAGGTACCTTTTCAAATCTACGTAATACCGATATCTGAAATGGGAATCAATTTTTAAGCAAATCTCGGATTTATGTTATGATATAGGAGCATATTTTTGAGGAGGGAGATTTTTGAGGAGTATACTGGAAAGCGTATTTCCTTTTGGAAATGGATATCGTAGTTCAGCGTTACGATCAACACAGTAGCACTCTGACGACAGTTGTTACATTAAGGGGGTACTCTAGTGTAAGTGCCCGGTTTTCAACGCCATCTTCTGAAATTTATTTAACTAAAACTATAAGTTTATATTATCTGGAGTTTTACCTGCATATTAAAATATGTTTGAAGTAATACCCAGAATTTTTTTTAACTTTTTTCTCGCAGATATAGTCGGTGGCGCAAGCTTTTTCAAAAAAATTCTTTTCCGACGAGCGTTGGTGTGGGGACTGTTCTAGTCATCCAGAATGGAAAAACAAAGGTTTATTTTCTTTATTATGTTTGTCGCTATGGTTGGAACATCGGACGAGTTTCTATCCTGTATAAAATTAATTTTACAAAACAGCTAAATTTATGAGCAAAAATCTTTTATTGTTAGGGGACTTCCGTGGTTCCAACCATAACGACAAACATAATAAAGAAAATAAACCTTAGTTTTCCCATTTTGGATGATTAGAACAGTTCCCACACGTCGGAAAAGAATTTTTTTGAAAAAGTTTGCGTTACCGACTATATCTGTGTATATGTGCGACAAAAAAGTTCAACAAATTCTGAGTATTACTTCAAACATACCTTAATATGCAGGAAAAACGCCAGATAGTATAAACTTATAGTTTTTGTTAAATAAATTCCCGAAAATGGCGTTGAAAAAGTAGCAATTACACTAGAGTACCCCCATAACTTACTCTCGGACTGTGTACAGGTTTTGCATGGTCGAAATCTAGGTCAGGAAAAGGGGTCGAATCGTGATAATTCAATTGCGTATTGCGATTATTGTGCCACTGTAAACACGCCGTTGGCAAATGATGGAGTAAAGGGGTGCCTGTATGGATTAATTAACGGACGTTGAACCAACAGCGGACAATAAACAGAATCACTGCCTTTAATGTCCCGACATATTTCGCGTTGCATTGAACCTTTCAGCTTGAAGGGAGAACTAGAGTAATTACTCGGATGCGAGGCGTATAAAGGACACTATATTTTTAGCGTCGATCGAAAACCGTTCGAGACCAAGATACATGCGTGCCAGTGGTAGAGACTTTCTTGAGTGATTCTAATTCCAACGCGAACGGTTGAACATGGAGTAGTGGTTGATTTCTTCGACGCGGGGTGAACTGTGACGGATTAGAAGAAATCGTGGAAAACCTGTGAAGAATCGTGGATATACCTCGAATATGCCCCCGACCACACCAACGGACTCAGCCATGTGCTCGCTCTGTCCGCGATCGAAGAAAGCTCAGCACCCGAAGAAGCTCGTTCGATTCGACTCCATCGTCGACACATTCTCCATCTCCGACTCGAACGCGATCACCAACCAAAGGGTAAGAGGACCAATCTGCAGTGAATCTCGCTGACAGCGATTCCCTTTCTTACGCCCACTCGGACTCGAAATTCCACACTTTATTCGAGTAGCATTCGTTACCAACCCGTTACGCGTGAATGCGGATATAATTTGGTTTACAGGCCCGAACAAGAATTCATGAATTCACGAGCACTTGGTCGCGATCGATACCGGGTCCACAAACACTGCGGTGAATATGTCTCCCTAATTAATCTAAAATTCAGCTGGTGGTTTGATGAAGTACGTTTGAAAGAAATCTTGATTCACGCGGATACCGCATGTGCGTTAGTGTATTCGGGTCACGGCGAACGCAGTTAATGTACCGGCGATTTGATATCCCCCCCTGTCCTTTAACATTCACACGTCGTTACCTGTTAATGCTAGAACAGCCACGTTGCATAATCATGTTTCGAATATTAACGAAAGCTTCCTCGTGTTCCTAGAATTTCAGAGACTTCTGCACCTCGGTCCAACATTCTTTGATTCAACTTTTTGAAACATGATGCGTTATATTTTAATTATAATTATCAATGCTCATTACATTAAGGAAGCATCTACATGTTCGAGGTTGCATTAGCTTCGGTCGGTTCCCTAGAAGTACTTCAAACTTCAGCTCCAAATAGCACTTTCAAAGCTACTTCGACGAGTATTCTCGAAATTTCACGAACCAAAGCGTTCCACGTCGCATCGGTTTGAATTACCACGTCTACATAATTCATTTTGAAAATGCTTGCAACGTATATCATAACCGTAACAGCGAAATGATCAATTCCATCGATAGTATGCATTTGCAATGAAGCTGATCTGTTACAAAACCTTTAAGTCACAAGATTTGATAATTCCAGTCGAATGCCTCAGTAAAACTGTAATTTCTCCTTGCAAATTCCAGTTCGTGTTCTTTGCCTCGGTTGAAGTTCGCAGTTTTCCGTATCCGCGTAAATCATGGCGAGCGTGAAAAATTCACCTGACCCAAGGGTGACGTTCCCTTTGCACAAAGTACTATAAACGTTGCACAAAACGGACGTTGCCTTATCGCAATGCCTTCGAGGCTGGTCGGTTGCATTGAAAAAAAAATGAGAAGGGGAAGGGGTTCCACACACCCGTGACTGTTGCCACTATCTTTACGACTTTTCTATCGGCAGTGACACGAATGCGGGGCACGTTATACATGCCCAGAAAATAAATGGCGACCAGCGAAGTCGACCGTTCATTCTCTGGCTGCAAAAAGTTTCCTCTTCCTGTCCTCAAAGAGTCACGGCCGACAAAAAATGCCGGGCACGAAGTATTGGGTACGTTCATCGAGATGCATTCGATCCAATACCCCTGTCGGCTTTAAGTTTCTGGCCGTTTCCAAAGTACCAAGCCACGTCGAACAGCTTTAACCCCTGTCGAGCTCTGAGAAATTGCTTGTCTCGTTCAGAGTATCAAATTCGAGCCTAAAATTCCACTGCACCAGTCGCGTAATACTATAGAAATCTAGCGAAAGATTTCTACATTCACAAGACATTTTTACACTCTCAGTTCATTCTATTTCTTGGTACTCCGGTCACTCGCCGCCTGACGTGTCGAAAGAATTCTTCCACCCACGCGCAAATGGAAAATACTCTCAACACACGACCACTTTTCCAATTGCGTTTCTCAGCCGGGAGTGCTCCGCGATGACAAAACGACGGGATTGGTTAATTTAAAGAGTGCAGAACCCAAAGAAAATTCTGTTCCGCGAATGTGCGGTTCGCGAGCGTCGTTCAGGCTTTTATGTATGAGGAAATGTTGGAATTTGAATGTTGGCGAAAATCTTCGATCACTAGTCCAGATTATATTCGACCTCTCCATCGGGAATCGGCGGAATGGATGAAAAGGTAGGCGTGGTTGCGGGCTTGGTCGTCGTCAGAGAAACAGCAGGTGGCCGATAATGTCCTCCGGGAAAGCTAAAGCAACCGCCATTCTTTTATGATAATACGTCCGTGCTCAGCCCGATGTCCCCGAAATGTAAATCAGCCGACTTTCCCGTTTCCCGTGCGCCCAATTCCGCACATGTCGATATCCGTCCACCTATATGTATTCCCCCGCATCTGCTCTCTCTCTGTTCGCGTTTATTAAAAGCCACCGCCTTATCTGTATATCTTGCCTTCTGTTCCTAGCCCGCTTTTTGGATAAATTCAACTAACCGTGCCACTCGAAATATCCACTTTATCAGACCCCGATAGCTCTGCCCCGTTCTCCTCAGAATTTGGCATTTCCCTAAGTGCCTTAAACAATCTAAAAATTCGACGACGAAAATTGTGATTCGTGCCTTTAAATTTTTAAATTCCCTCTGCGACCTGAAACCGAAACAAAGGGAAATAGAATAACTGTTGTCGAATGTTTGAAGGAAATGATGGAAAACCAGTGAATGTCCAAGGCAGGGATCCGCTAGGTGGTCTCGACGGACGAGACAAGATCGATCGTTCGGCTGTCAATCCTTCGTCGACGATTGATGTTTAGCCACTGTCACTTCCGGCTGACTGATGATAATTCGCTGGGATAGGCTTTTGCTCTCGCGAGGGGCTTCTCAGAAATCAGCTTAAGCGCCTGCTTTGCGGAGAACCCGTCAGAGAATAAAGTGCAGAGCACTTGTGGAGCCCTCGCAGGCTGGTCCGCAGTACCGAGATTACGATCTTCTTTGTCGTTTCTCGCGCACTTTCCTCTCGCAGGGATACCCATTAGTAACTTATAAGTCTGGTGGTAACGAACGTGATTCTCTCCTTAGTTTAATGTCGAATCGTCCATTTCGTGGCTTTGACGGTAGAATAAGTGAATGTCGTGTTGGTTTTATTAAGAGATGTATACACATCCTCGCGACACGCGGGAAATTTAACCCAGCGTGTGGTACTCCTCCCGAGGCTCCGATGGATGAGTTGCCGGTGTAAAAATCGAGCGAATTGCATCCCCTCCGAGAGAATCAGGTGCAATTCACTTGACACGGGATCAGCCTGAGCATAAAGTGGTTCAAGAAACTCTTGAATAACAAAGAGACCGACGGCTGACGTGGACGAAGGGGATTCCCCTTAATCTCGGGACTCCTCGATTATTCCTTCCGCCTTTTCGAAGGTTCGATGATTGACTTCTACCTCGGCGCAATCATTCTTCATTGTAATTCAATCGAAAATCAATTCGAATCGGTGTTATCTCGACAACCTTATGTTCCTTTCGCAGCAATCGTATGAGCATCTCGTTAACTGGTTACAATTTAATGGACAAACACCTAGAGTAGTCAATTAGCGTTGTTAGAGCCGAAATTATCCCAAGACCTACGAGTCTCTAGTGCATAATTCCCGATATATATATATACATCGAAGCTACGTTCGATACAGTAACCAGAGGCATCGACGATGCAGTAGAATAAATTCAGATTCCAAGGGTATTTATCGCGCACGTTATATCCCATTCAGGTTAATGTAACAGGTTTGTATAATATACAGGCGATTAATTCTGATAAAACAGTATCAGGATGCTCAGCGTTACTCTCTGCGTGATATATCGCTCGTGACGTTTCGTAAAATAAAAAGCATCGAATTGATGGGGCTTATCTAGCTGCGCTTTCGCCCTCGAATATTTAAACCTGCAGTTGAAAATGGCAGATCGTTCTCACGTACTCCTGATCGTCGCCTGTGGGCGCGATGATGAAAAGTGCAACGAAAAATCGCAAACGTTCGCCCTTCCGTTTTTAGTCCAGCCACTAACGCCGACCCAGAGATAAATGAAACCCTTGACAAACACATTCTGGAGGTTATGACCTACTTTTTCCCCTTAATTCCTCCTACGGAACGGGTCTTTCATTTCCTCTGCGTTATTTTCGTACGCGACGTGGTCGATTCGCCGTGCTGTCCGCGATATGAAGACGTTCTTGCACCTCTCTGCGAAGTTTCGAATTCGATCCGCGTTACACTAACGCAAACGTATTAATTGTTCCTTGCATTTTTTTGTTACAGGTAAGTCCATCTGCCACTTACAGCCATGGCCACTCTAATGTGAGTAGTTTATTTATATTGTTTGTCCTTTTTCATTCTTCAAAGTATGTAAACGTGATCTTGATTGGCACTTTTCAACGTGTTGCAAAGTTCATACAAGGTTTATAAGGGATCTCCATTTCGTTGGCAATTCTTTAGCGAAATCTTTTAGCGGTTTTCAAAACAAAACCACAATAACTACACGTCAAACGGACAAGAGCGTACAAAGTACTCGTTAGAATTAGCTAGAAAAACTGTGTGCGGCGTTTCACGAGAATAAAATTAGCTTCCTGGCACAAAGAGGGATATGAGGAAAATTGCGCGGAGCGGTCCACTTCAAAGGCAGGCTAACGCTGCCTGTTATAAGAGAAAAATCTTAATACCGAAACACGCGGCTGACCACAAAAATATCCTGGAGTGACGTTTCTTTAAGCTTGCTCCAAGCGTACGCCAAAGTTAAATTAAAATTTTAGCCACGTTTTATGACGTAAAAGCTGCTTATAACGTGTTAATAAACGCACAGTATTTCATTTACTTTTGGTATTCAAATAATTCCATATAATCTAATATTTAGTTAATTGAATCACGTATTATTTTAACAAAGCTCTATTTAAATCAAATTTGGGTCGTACCTATAACAGTATACAGACGTCAAACAAATTCTTCAATACTTAACGAAACGCTAATTTGTGTACACGAATGCAATGTCACTGTTGTGTGCAACCGTCCCCATTATTTCCAATTCCCTCGAGTCCCTTATTTCCAGAATTGTATTAAATCTGCCCCTCCACCGTTTTAAGGGATAAATGAAGAGTCCAATGGCGCCTTAGAATAACTGGCGGACACTCGGCACGTTTCTTATCGGTCTCGACCTAAATTACGGCATCTATTTCCTCCCTTAACCACCACCCACCCCCACGTATTCCGGCCACCTCTCGATTCTTTATAATCAGAATGACGCACCGAGAATTTAAAAGTTACACTGCTACCCGTCGTATCGAGGATTGAAACGTGCCTGGCACCAGCAGTGTCGGCTTATCGCGCATCGAAACACGCGTTTACACTCGGTATAAACGGCATTAACGAGCAACTTTTTCCAATCGGCTCGCCCACCGATAAGCTACTCGCGATTTCGACGCGATCGGGATTTACCGGCCTCCATGCTTAATCCAATTCGTTAAAAGTCACTCGTTCCACGCGCTAATAGCCTTTATGCATTTATTGTGTCACGTTTAATCGGCTGGCTTCGAATATTTTATACGCGTTCCGTTGTTTTCTCGTTTCTTCACTTTTATCGCTCTTATTTCTTCACTGGACGCATTGAAATATTGAATAATTCTCTGTATAATCCTCCCAAAATGAATATTTTACCCCGTTAGATTAAAGAAAGCTCTTCCATTTAGCTAGATGATTCACGAGGGACTTTAGGGTTGAAGTTTCCCGTGCGTGCTGAACTGTTCGCGGATGTACAACGCACGTTTCATGCTTCTAATCGCTGTTTCCTAGAGGTAACGAACATAAAGTGTAATTGGCAGCTGCGTGCAACTTCAATTAACCTGCCACGGCTCTCTGTCACTCTTAAATTGTTGGAGAACGAGGTTCGTTCGAAATACTTGCCATCTGACGACACACCACGAGCGTGCCCGCTTCCTCCCCATCGCTGTTAGTTTGCACAACGGAAATGTTGACACGTTCTCCGGTCGTACGTGTGCCACAAATATTTGCCGGTATCTGTGCATGGAAGTTTACGAGGCTGGAGAATCGTTTCCAAGACCTTGATCTAAATTAGTCTCTATCGGCTGGCAAGTATCCATTCCCTCGACAAAAATACGTATAAATCACGGGCTACAGTCTCCTCTCCCTATTAGATCTTCCATTAAATTCATATTCGGGTGTCGGTATGTTGTATTCACGGTGACTGTGAAATTTCTATAGTGGCAATTCGGTTGGGGTTGAAACAATTGAACGCGAGCTTAAATGCGGTTATTAGATGCAGAGGTCTGAGGAAATTAGTTATTCTCCAGTTATTGAATGGGAAACACATTTACTTTAGGAGGAATTTTTTTTCTAGATAATATTGTTATTAGATTATCATTGACACAATTGAAGATACTTGTAGAAAATATTGTAAGTGCCAAAAATCAAATTCTATACTATAGTAGGTATTACCATTGTCACGTAGGACATTTTCCGATATAATTTTTTCTTTTTAATTTTGGCACCTACACTGTTTTCTACAAGGACTCTTCAGATACCCTTTCTTCCAATTTTGCGGTACTCAATGGCCCTGAAGGATTTCTGGAGCACACATGAAATGATAATTAATTGGAGTAGTCTATCTCGGTGTAACGATGCTCCAAACCAAATAATAGCAACGCAACGATTCTCAACAGATGCCCAGTACCTACCACATTATTACCGAGCACATTATTAATCTGCAATAAGAATGGTTAGCATGATGGAAACCGTGTTTAACGTAATCCAACAGATTGTCGAATACATATTACGTATTTATTGAATGAAGGCAGCATTCAATTAGCGACCCGAACGGCTTATTTAATTCGATTTAATGGAGATATAGTGCAATATGTATTTATGAAAACGTTTTATCCGTGCTATGATTATATGGCACTGGCAAACCATCAAATTGATAACCAATAATATATAAAATAACAGTAGCTTAATAAATGCAAAAAATATTTATTTCATTATATGTTGTATTTACTCAGAAAAAATCTTTACAAATAGCTTAATTTTTCGGCCAATCGAAGTAGAACGACCCCTTCATCGATGTCGAGCAAGCAAATCCATTGTTTCACCGTGAAAGCGTTTGGAAGCATTGATTTTTCTGCACATACAATGTTAATGAAAACAAACCAGTTTAACTTTGAACCTCAGCTGCAATATTGCCTTTAATGCAACTGGCAGAAAGTTTCTTCAGAGTTTTCCCCCCCAAAAAGATTATTTTGGTGATTTTAGAATTTTGAGACACAGCAGACATGAAATATTCCCCAGACGTATACCAGGCTAGCTGTATTTTGAACTGAACTTAGCGACTTATGAGTTAGCTGGATTCTCTGCTCAGAACTTCACACCTCGCTGTTACGTAATGCGTCCGACTTCCCGAGCTCGTAGGAAATTTTAGGATTCTTTCCTCCGAACGAGTCAGTCTGGTCTCTTGTGTACCGATCAACAACTCCGCACGTGAGATCTCCGGGCTTCGGGGTCTCAGAATCTTTACGCCGACCCTTTTGTTCCTGCGAGCGTCGCTGCCAGCAGCTTTGATCTAGTCGGAGTGCACTCGAATCGTTCGCCCCGCGCCGTACGAATTTTTCGCTTGCCCCAACGGCTATCCCCATTGGCGACGTTTCGTTTCGCCACGGGCCTCGGTCGGGTAATGCACAATGCATTCGCTGGATGGCAGAGCGACGCGTTCCTTCGCGCAGTCATCAAGACCGACCAAAGGTTCTTGAGACGTGCGAAGTTAAAAAGGTTCCCGCCTGAAAGAAACCATCAGTCGAGGAAAGGGTTTCGGTGTTAACAGCTTCGTGAAAACAAGATACGAGCGAGGGAGAGAGACAGAAAAGGCGGGGAAAGTATGTCGGATTCTGTCTCACAGAATCCCTCGATTCAAGGTAATTTCTCGAACATCATTCGATACCGAAGGATCCTCAGCGACATGAGATCATTTTTACGAACAGGTGAGATCGCACTTTCGACAGGTCCTGCTCGCGTTTTCATCGCCAACAGAATGTTCACGCCAGGACCAGCAAAGGGGGCTCTTTCCGTTTTGTTTTTCCGATGGTGGTAAAGTGCAGGCAGAAAAACGCGAGGGAAGTTAAAGATTACACTTGGATTCAGGATTTATTTGGTAGACGTCTGCTGCGTGCTTTTAACGGATTCGCCTTTTAAAAAATCATTTGGCGGGTTGGTCGTTTCCCTTCTTTCTGTTCTTGCGATGGTAACCAGTCTTTGGTGTAATGGCGTGCACTTTGACGCGTTCTCCGTAAATTCTATTGCACCCCTGTTTCGAGAGAGCGTGAAAGAGCGAGGTGGATTTCATTCAGAAATCGAACGACGTTCTTTTGAGTACAAGAATCTTTAAATTCAGGTTCGTATAATTTCGCAATACCGCGTTGGGTGGTATTTAATGTCACGACAGAATGCTTCGAGTATCAGGCATTAAACGAGATGGAAGAAGCAGAGGGTTCGTGGTGTACCGCTATCATCCCCATAATATACCGAAGCTTCTGCTTTGACGTCTTCAGCAGGGCGTTTTTTATGCTTCGCCAGGCAAAGCCACCGGATTATTTTTCCGTATTTCTCGAGAAGGCGATGCTCAAGTAGAGGAAGATGAGCCGAGAAGTTGTTTGGACACGCGATCTCCGCCTCGTTTCCTCTTTTCCCTTTCTTTTATTTTTTCAAAGGAATTACTTCGGGTAAGGTGGACAGAGTGGCGGGAGCCATTGACTCATGGTACCTGACCGTCCCTTTGCGGGAAAGCATGTAACAGGGAATTAGATATCAGTCTCCAAGAGCCCCATGTCAGTAACATGACTCTAAGCTACGTGACATCTTGATCTTTCGACTTCTACAACCCTTTGTGATTCTTTATCACATTACAACCTATATCTACTCGTACCAACGTTCAACTCTACATCGTCTATAAATCAACTGCACCGTCCCTCGACTGCCCCAAAATCCCACCCCACAGTGCACCCATTCGAGCCCATAACATAACGCGTGCTCATCATCCCCGCGTCGCTCGTCAAACGCTAATATCGCCCTCTTTCATCGGCCTAGGCGAAAACACCTTCCGCTAGGGTTACTCAAATATTCATTGGCCTCGTAATATCCGGCTCCTCTTGGTCTCCAGCAGGCCGTGCGTCTCTGGTCTCGCGGCGAAAGCCGCCGAGGGGGATGTTTTTTCCCATAGCGGGCATCAAGTTATTTGGAAGCGAAAGAAGGATGAGGGAGAGTGGGGCGAGTTGCGCCGGAGATACGTCTGGCTGCCGGTGGCGTGGAGGGTTCACAGAGGGGGAGTGGTGGTGTGGGTGGCCGTGGATCGCGTGTGGGGGTAGATCTTGCGCCGTCCAACCCAGCTGGCAGCATCCCTCGGCACCCCATGGCCCGCCGAGCGAAAGCACTGCCAGTCATTCGCGCGGTTCCTAGCTCGCGGGATCTGTTCCTGCCTTCCAGGAACATTTGTCCGCGCTTTCGCGCTCCGGTGCACGTTGCTTTCTCACGCGTACCACTCGCGACAGTTCTGCTCGTCTCCCTCCGGGAGACCATCCCGGGGATGAGCGCCCGGAACGTTTCGTCGTCGCGCAAACAAGCCTGAGAAGCCGAGGACTCGAAGTTTATTGGATAACTGATCGATGCAGATCGCGTTTAATTGGATCCCCAGTCCGGGGACCGGCTCGAAGGAACGGCAGGATACACTTCCCTGCTCGTGGACGTCGAGAACCTCGTGAATAATGTACGCTGCTGTCGGAGCTTCTGCCTTGGATTCCGGTTCTCACGTTTATCGCGGGAGATTGGAGAGTGGGTGGCAAAGGGGCACAGTTGGATGTCCACCAGCTCCTTCGACAGCTCGTGTGTTTCTTAATAGCCTGGCCGAAGGATGTAGCTGGCACTAGAGGCTTTAATGTTTCACGTCCTTGGTTCGCGACTTGTGGAAAGTTGGACGTTGAGACTGCTAGCTCGTATCGATTCGGAGACATGATTCGTATTCCTTCTCCATTCGAGATTGGAAGGCATGGTATCGAAAGGGAAAAAGCTGCGAGCGTGTCGACGGGATATTCTGCGACAAATGTCGTGCAGATGGTACGTCACGATTATGCAGGGTACCAGGCGCAACTGTGTCTCGCACAGTGGTCGCTGAGCGTTGAATCGCGATTCCAAGGTCACAAATCTGCCTAACGATCCCTTGAAGGAAGTCACGTGGCGCCGTCGCCACCCACGCGTTTCCAACGTTTTCGCATAAAACTCCAACTGTACCCTCCTTCTCCACCCTCTTTTGGACGTCATCCCTTAAAGTGTAAACTGGAGAACCGCCACATCCGCTGCAGAGTTCCATATCGCTGATACAACCAACGAAATTACTAAGAGAAATTTATCAACGCGTTAACGTTGTCTAAATTTATATTTCTGAAGGTTCGACATCCTGCGAGGATATACAGTGATATTGCATATACAGAGTGCTGGCGCTTCAAAGGACGGCGAAACGATCTTGAAGGAAAGAAGGTGGTTCGTGTGACTTTCAATAGTGAGAAGCACGTTGTTGAGAATCGAAAGGGGAATTGCGGCTATCGTCAGGCGGAGGAGTTCCAGGACTCTGTTGGATAAGCTAGTGTGTTGTCGCAGTGGAAAATAATCGGTTAGCAACCTGGAGTGCCAATGCGGATCACGTGTGGCGCCCGTCTTCATAGGGATGGGCTTTAACGATAAGAAGCTGAGGAGATTACGAAGATTGCGGCTTTTTGGCCGCGCCAAAGTCTACCTCACGGTCCGCTGGCCACAGCTGGTGGGTGCTTATAGCGATCGCATGTACATTTTCCCCGTTGCCTCGTTTCCCGATAATTGAGACGCGTAAGAAGCGCGTCAGATATCTCGTTTGAAAAAGATACTCTTGCGTTCGCGGTGAAATTCGATCGATACGGGGAATGTAATCGAGCATTTTCATTCCGAACATGTCTTAAAATTGAACGAACGATATTAGAATAGAGGCCTTAGAGTTTTCAGAGGCATTTTTGCAGGACCTTGGATACGAACTTAATTGCCTAGTGGGAGCTCAGGCAAAGAAATTAGTCTTATTGAATTATTGCATTTCTTTTTAGAAACCCTTCTATGTAGATAAATGTACACCTATTAAGTTGAAACGCTGTATTTTATTCCTAAGTAAACGTCACACTCGTAATCTGGGATTTGTAATGTAACTCCTTAATGACTTTGACAAGAAAAAATGGGATGGATACACTCGCACTGTTACGATAGGCATTAGGAAACAGAATCTATAGAAAACCTTAATTATCCCCGAAGATTACTGGGGAATGTTGGCTTGTGCCCGGGTGCAGAGTCGTGCCATTCAAAACGCGAATCACGTAGAATGCATAGATTCGCCGGGCGGAATAAGCATTAAGAATAACAGCCTGCGAAAACCGAGATAATGGTCACCTTTCGACCTTAAGAACGCTTATTTTTAGCCATTCTTTGTTATGTAATAACAATTTCGTGCCGGGCGGAAATGGTGCCCTCTTCGTGGTAACTTGTTTTTATGCTCCGCCTTGAAGTCCACACTGGTCCATGCTGGGAAATTTTAATCGTACCCAGAAGCTCATTTTTATCTAAATATCTCGGTAAATTATGGCGTTCAAGTTCGAGGAACGACACGCTTCCGATTCAGCCTGGACCATTTTTATCAAGGCGATTTTATTAATGACCGCAATTAGGATTCCTCGCGCGTGGTAATAGTTCCTCCAAGTCGACTAATTCTTCATTCCGCCTTTTTCCGCCCTTAAACGTTACACACGCGGCGAGATAACGCCTGTAAATTTTATTTATTCGGCGAACCATCGGTTACCGCGTCGACCACACAAGTTTTACGATTTTTCCTCGTTCCCAAAGACCTATCTCCCATTCCTTTTTATTCTACATCTTCTCTACCGTCGATCGCAAAGTGGACGTCAATATCGCTTGTAGTAACGTTTGACACCGCGCAGCTTATTTTGGCTCCGACATTTCCATTAATGGACGCAATTAAAATTCCCTTCATGCGCAGACGATTTTCCAGACGGAAATCTCGAACCTCGTTTCGCTTACATTTGTTACGCTGCTCGGTAAATATGCTAGGAATTTTTCGAGGTTGTTAAAAATTTTCCACTTTGGGAATTTGAAGAGTTTGGAATATAAGATCGGAATATTTCCTTATAAAAATTAGTTTTCGCCGAGACAACCCAAGAATTATACACGCGATAAGATTATTTTCATACTCTCCTTCCGCCGAGCAGCCGAGGTCGCTCGAATTTACTTTTCCACCCTGCAGTCTCGTAGAAAGCAAAGTATGCTTCGTGTCGTATCAATTTTGCGCGCCTCCCTCCACCTTCTAGTTTTCTTAAGCGGATTTAACCGGTGTCGGGATCGAATATAACCGCGACTTCGCGCTTGTAATTTCCACGCAAGCGAAGCTCGGCTACCTTAGGAAAATCTGTGGACCTCAAACTGGTCGACATCCACGCGGGAATGCTAAATGTCCGCGTCGCGGACATTTCTGAATGCGTCTCAGCGGATATTCCACGTTGACCGGATGTCCTGGATGTACAGAGTTCTTGTACGATGTCGCACCACCTTCGAATATCCCAAGAGTAGTAGTAGCCTTGGGATTGGTCGAGTGTGGTATACTCCTAGATTCCTATTCCTCGTCGATTAAGTGTATTCAGATAATCAGATTCGTCTTGTAATTAACGATACAACAATTAAGGACTTTCATTCCATATAAATTCGTTCGACCACAATCTTTATCACCGGTTTTCACGAAGATTGCATTGCAGAGGTTGTAACTCCTCGAGTTATCGACTGACGTGCCATTCTTAGTTAAGCATCACTTTGCATTTGGCACGTAGGAATTGCAGCAGCGATCCTGACAGACAGTAAGTTTGAAAAAGTATCAGAGAATTCAAAGGTACATTCGGGACGTCAAGTCTAGTAACGCGGGTTGTCATGCCGCGATCAATTCCGTAATGGAGAGGTGAATGAAAAATTCAGAGTTTCGTGTCGCGTGGCGCAGAAATTCTTAGTAAGACCTGCTCGATTTAGGTTCGAAATATGCGAGGATTCCCAGCTGGTTCGTCGAATTTATTCAACGCAACGATACCGTAACGACCGCACGTAGCAGCCACAAATTCCGACGGAACGTTTATTCTTTTACACGGGGCTGCCACGCCACGGAGCCCGCCATTTTCTGATTTCGTGGAAACTGAATCCAACGGCGGAGCGTTAAAATATTTTCCCGCTACCTGGCATTCCCTTTATCATCGGAATTTCTTCGGCGGAGAAGACGCGGACGTAACGATACCCCGTAAAATACTTCATATAAAACAGAGCCACATCTAATCTAATTAAGCCGCGTAATTTATGGGCGACACGACGGATCGCGTGGAATTTCATTAAGGCGCATCGGCAGATCTGCCGACATACGCCCAATGAAGTTTCGCCCTTGATAAAATTGAGCGAGAATTATGAGGCGCGCGGCCAAACTTGCGACTTACCGTCAGCGGCGACTGATTTTCCGAACGAAAATCATTCTCAATTTCTCTTTCTTCCTTAAACATTGAAACGGAGAACCGCGTATCCAGCGAGCACGTTCGAATATTTCTTTATGTATTTTCAGACCGATAAATCACAATCAGCCAGAGATTCCTTCCGTTCCGAAAAGGAATATGAGATGGTTTCCCGACTCGACGGTAGAGTCGTAAAAATTTCCACGTGAAACTTACCTTCCACTCTTGCGTATCTAAGAAAAAATAAGAAGAAGGGAACGATAAAAATTTCTACGCCGAAGATGGCAACCAGAAAATTTGAGTTTTATTACGCGACTTTTTGCTATCAACTTTTTTATATTCCGCGGTTGAAAAGGGCTGGGAAAAGTAACGTTTGCCTGTTGGCCTAGCGGAAATGATTTCTATCGATCGAATTAGAAAGCCTTTTATAGTAGATACTCTGACCCTTTGCAGCGAATGCACAAACACAGTGTAATTCGTTTTCCATCGGAACTTTTCGCGCGGTTTTGCCTTACGAACAAACTTCGCGTTCACTCGATGCAATCCCTCGAACCTTTTAACAGATTCCTCCGCGAAATTCCCACATTTCTATCGTCCCACGACTCGCATTGCCACGCGCTATTCGTTCCGTTTTCTGATCAATTTTTCCAGCTCCTCCGGCCGTTCGACGTACCATTCTCCCCTTTCATCGTATCCTCAATGGGAAAAGAAACGCAGTTTAGAATATTCCTGGAAATTTCAATTCTCCGCGAGGAAGCAGTAGATGTCCGTGAAATTACGAAAAAGTGGATGGATCCGCCGTTATCGCGTCTGGACTATTGAGTTTCGCGTTCGAAGCAAGTTATCCTAGCTATCGGGTACTCTCCATATAGTTCTCCGTGCGAGATGGCTTCAGAAACCATGCAACCATGCGCGGCACGCACTGGCTGAGAATTTCCGGGTATCCTTTATGTTTCAATTTAATTAGCAAGAGCAGAATCGCGATAGGACAATAAAACGCAGTGAACTTTAGATCTGCAGTGTAACGAAATTCGGGTAAACTAAGTGAACCGAAGCTCGCGTGCTCGACTACCAGCGACAAATATATTTCCTTTCACTCAGAGTAATCCTGAACAAGCTCGCAGCTACGCGTTACAACCCTTTGTGTAACGATAAAGGAGAAGTTACAAAAGTCAGGCGAATCCAAGTGAATAATTTTGCGCGACAGAGAAGATACGGCTATCTTGCAGCATAATTCTTCGAGTATACTGTGGGGATGGTTAAAATTTCGATCGTTCGCTGTACGCCACGCCGCTAATTTATTTCAAGCAATTAACGATTAAGGCGCGCCTAGGGGAGGGCTGGTTTCAAGGGTGTCGAAAAAGGGTGTGGATAGGGGAGGACAATCTACTAGACAAGCGAATAGATACTTGCCTCACGGGCAGCAGCTTACCCTGTTATAATGGATCTCATTACTTTTATCGCCGGGACATACATCTACCCCCAACTCGAAATTGCCTTCCACGTCTTCCACTGCTTCCTTCCTCTCTTCTCGCGGGCCAGAGTTCGCTACCAATCTACATGCAAAAATTCTGAATGACTTGCGCAACCCCCTACATGCGATCCCCCGACACCACCTGGCCACCCTAATTTCTCCCGAAAATTACGCCAAACGGGATAGATATCGCGGCGTCACTTCCAACTATACTTCCTACCGGTGACTTCGTCAGCTCATCAGTTCTCGTCGACGTTTCTTGACGCAAGTTGAATTTGTCTTTTATGAGGAAGATTATGATGGTGACTTGAAGGACAGTGATTAATCAGGAAGATGCAGTTTCAGAGTAAAACTTGAAACTGTTAATGAATCTGGCGTGTATTTTTTAAATCGATGTTTGATTAACGTTCAATATATTGAACTTAGAAGTATTTCGAGAGTACGTGACGAAAATCATAGCTCGAACTAAATCTCCAACTAAATCTGACAGAAATCGGCCACAGTGTAATTATTGAAATAACAGGAAATTATTTATATTCGTTGAGCAGAATATTACGAGCGTATCTATCGAATTCCTATACATTCCACCCTGCCTGGCTTGCGCAACGCGAACGATTATCAATGGCGGTTAATGAAATCCTGAAATTTTTACACGCCGTTGGACGACGGATGTGTATGCACCTAAAATATTCAACGATCCGAATAATGGCTGGATTGCGGAATTGTCAAAATTATATTTGTTCGTGCGGCTCGATATTCATCGCGCGAACAGCTCGCGCGGAACGATGTATTTGCGCACTGCGCACTTGGAAAAGCTTGCGCGTGTATTCCACTGTTTGCTTTTTCGTCGCAGTGGAGACTCGTGGGCTGGTCCAGTTATTCGCAGATTCTGTAAATAAAATCGTCCCTTTGTCCTCAAAAGTTGCACTGATAGCTGTCGACTCTGCCCGATTAACAGATAATTTTTCACAATTTTCTGAGATAAACTGCCACGCGCGATTCAACAAGTTCTGAATTCACTGTTTCCGACTTTTCCACTTTCCCACAGAACACGCAATCTTCGCGGGCTCCGTTCGACATGTACCTACCTAAAATTCAAATGTAGAACATCTATTTGTGTCATTATTTAATAGGTACATAGTCATAAAGCAGCAGCTAAACACAATGGTAAAGTACCACGCATCGATTGTATATCGAATATAGCGCGATTAGTTAAATCAGTCGAGAGAACGGCAAACAGCCACGGCGGGTCTTGATTAAAGCATTTAGCATAACAATGCTATTGACTGCAGCCTGTGGAGCACTGCCAGCCCTCGCAAATATGAACGTTTTTAATAAACGCGACTAATTTAACGTACAATGGAGCCGTCCGCCTGAAAAAGGGCTGCTGCGACTGTTTGCGTAAACGTTATCGCTAATGGACTACTTAGCCTACTCTTGATTCTAAATAACAAAAAGTCTCTTGCTCACAGAAAAATACCTAACTTTCTACCTGAATCAAATTCACTTATCATAAAACGCCTTTTCAGCTAATAACCGATGCTTTGAAAATTATCCAAACCTGATATTCGAGAAAAGATCGCAGCTTTTGAATTTTACGGAAAAAATATTCGAACCCATTGCCTCGCAACGAAGACCAAGTTTCTCGAATTTACTTGCAGCTACCCTGGCAATAATACGAACTGCAGAGAAGCGAGTTTTCGAAAAGGGCGAACATCGCGAAGTTGTTCGTTTCACAGGAGCTTCCATGCTCGGTGAACACGGAAGACGTTCGGGGCCGTTTCTAAGCTTCGTTATAGGTGCTTTAACCTGCAGGCTTGCGCGATATACTATGCTTACAGATCCGTGCACGAAACGAGGAGGCTTCTCGGGAACAACGTTTAACTCGAGAGATACGATCGAAGTTTATCCAGGTTGGTACCAGACGGTTCGACCGTCGGTATCATTAGGGGCCGACGAAGTGGCCTCGCTGTCGTTTCGATACCCGATATTACTATTTTCTGATATCTGGTCAGAAATATCAGTCTGGCTAGTACGGTTGGTGGTGCATATTCCTTGATACGTCAGAGTGAGATCGTTGATACCCGTCGATTCCTTGGTAAATTAGTCAAATATCGCGAGAATAGTACAGTAGATTCAGAAATAACGAGCAAAACATCTTGGGGTAATATAATCGAGTTACTAAAGTCGTAAATATAAGTGCGAAGAAGTTACTGACAATGAGACCCGATCCAGATACCTCATTCAAAACCTCATCGGATATTGATTAATCGCGAAGCTATATTCCGCGAGGTGGATTATCGCACTTGTTCTCCGTTAACGGCGGTTTATCTTCCGCGCCATCGTCGAACTGTTCTGAATAATTTATCTAGAATGGATAGGTATTTCCTTCCTTTGCGAATCGCGTTTCACACCGACCAGAACAGAAGGGTAGCTACCAAAAGACGAAGCTTCTCCTAAACGCCACCTTATCGTGTCCCCATGAATAAAACAGAGACCCTTCCACGTAAAAGTTTCTCGCGCGACATAGTAGAAAAGAAAGAGGGGACATTTACCTATTACGCGGTGGAAAATTCATCAAGCAACGATCCCTATGCCACGAGAATATTCGGTAAATGGTTCAGTTCAATGTACCCTGGATATTTTAATATAAACGAGCAATTTATTGCGTTATTTATTGGCGCGTACGCACTAAAACGCGGAAAATACGAACTGTTGTAGTAAAATATTCAATAGTAGTAGCGATCAGAGGATGAATATTCCCCTTTCCGCAAGTTTCCGTTTGATTTCACGATATATGTCCTCGCGATTTTCTCGTGTTTACATTCGATATCCTCGTGAAAAATATATATGTATTTGGCTGCACGGTTACGGTTAATCGTTCCGACCGTTTTTCCCCCAAGTAATAATTTGCATCGGGAAAGAGGGGAGGAGCGAGCTTGTCGATGCAAGATGTCCCAGCCTCGACAGCCGCGGCCGCGCAAAAAGGAAAATCCGCCGACTCCTGGCAAATGCAGATAGCGTCGGTCGATTAATTCGCGTAATGAAAATTTTAAAGCTACTCTCGGCGGCGACTGAGCTTGATAATTTATACGTTACGTCACGTGCCGCGGCGCAGACGAACTTCATTGAATCATTAAGCGCGATGACGCTTCGGGCGGAATGAAATTCGAGAGCGGGCTAGCCAGGTCCAGAAATCCATACCGCGACCGTCCCTGTTAATTGGAAATCGATACAAACGCTAGTTGCTTGGTTTCCTGCAATGTTTTCGCCGATATAGACGGAGGACCAGCCGATGTTTACGTTCCCGATCGCGATTCCGCTTAAACGAAAACGCGTATTGGATGCTACCGTTAATTAGACTCACGCTAACTGAAAAATTAGTTGGAAGCCTCGTGAAATTTGAATACGTTTGTTAGTTAAAATGCACTGCGCCAGATAATCCTAATTAATAGTGACATGTGATGTTAGACTCTGAGGGATTTTCGTGTACCGTTGTGATCTGCGGTATTGTATTTCAATTAGCTGTAGTATGTATTCAGAGGCATTCCGAACGATGATATTCGACAGTCGGGAAGAAAGGAATTTAGGGGAAAGTGAGGCAAAACCGGGTACCGAATGTATTTTTCCTGCCAGCAAAAAAGCGCCAAAAATATAATACAAAAACTTGATTACTATTATTCCAGAAGGTACAAAGAAAGTTATTTGATCAAATATTAACTTGTACATAAATTTATTTTAATGTATCCCGTAAACCAAAATCACAAATAAATGTCTCGTCGCAACACAACATTGGACCTTTCAACTCGACATTTTTAAACTTCTCTAGATGAAAAACTACCACCCGTCCACCCGAATGTGTAAACACCACACGTTGGCTACATATCGCAGCTCTTGTCATAAAAAAACAATTTCCCCTACATATCTCATCGACGAATGGAAAGTGATCAGTGACAAGTTTGTTTCCATGAGACCAGAGAAACAGTTCCTCCGTTTTCGAGCGTGTAGTACGCGCCACGCAATTGGAGGGTCACTTTGTGATTATGTAACCTGCTTTGCGACCACCGATTCGCGTAACCTCGGTGAACAGCCTTTATACTCAACTTCCTGTTGAGAATATTTGCTCGAAAAGTATGTGGGTTGCGCAACGAATGGCATATTCACGTTCGCGAGCACAATTGGTTTGTTGGTAAATTGGTTTGTCACAGCTCGAACGCATTTCTATGGATTGAGATAAGGGAACAAAGGGTTCTGGAGTGTTGATAAATGTTTAAATACAACTGCCACTATACGTACGTATATTCGCGACAAAGCAGTAATATAATCTCAACGTAAACAGAATTCGTTTCCCTTATTCCATTTCTCATTATCTGCTTGAAAATATGCATTCAGATGTGTCTGCGTCGTAACAGTGCCGGGAGTTCGTTCGTTCCGTTTGCTTGAAGGAATTCACCACCCTCGAGAAAACAAAACAGCAAAAAAGATAGTCGAAATAGGTACGATGTATTCAGTTACATAATCCACGGTTTCCATTCCGACTGCGCCCGGAGTGCAGCCGGTGTGCATTCCTTGCGTAACTGGAATACCGTTCGTTCATCAAAATTGTGAACATAGTTGCCCACCGTCATAACGCGACGTATTCTATGCGTTATTATTAAGGTCCGTTTACATAGCTGAAACAATCGGCACGGCGAGCACAGTCGTCGTTCGCGACAACAAACATCGCAGGAGATACTTGAGCACTTACATTAAGAGAGAGCAACATACCAGGCATGCAGAATAGTATGCGCGTGATGTGTATTGCATAGTTGATAGAAAAGCCGTGGAGCAAGGTACAGATCATCTTGGACTTGACACCGGCACCCTTCTTCGCGTAAAACACATAGAAGACGATCTAACAACAAGTTCCATTCGACATACGATACGAATAACACGAGACTGGACGATAGGAATTCGGATCTTTCAGTACCCATGGGATCGTCTGAAACATTGAAACCTAACCCCTCAGGAGATCCCTATAGTGTACCACATACACAGCTAGAATTGTCTCTACACTTGTCACACAAGTTCATCGATGTCTGTACCCGGTCTGACAGATCTACTGATGTACTTGCAGGATTGACCACATCTACTGATGTTGTCCCCACTATATTGCACGGATTCGCTGATGTCCGTATCGGGCTTGACCCATCCACTGATGTCTGTATAATGTCGCACAATTCCACTGATATCTCTGCAGGGTCTCCCGAATTAAGGACCTTGCAGCAGGCGTCATGTTTTTGAGTTATGACGTGTAATATGCGTAAAAAAGAGTGACTTTTTGCAAAGTTGAATCTGCTCCCATTACTGTTTTGTGCAATATTTTTTTTTGGACAGGTCCATGTTTGAATAATTCTCCAAAAATAGAAATAAATACTTGTCAACTCAATAGCTACTACTTATTGGAGGAGAATATATATATATATATTTTCAATTAGTGTTCTTTTTTTAATGCTACTTCAAAGCAATAATTTTATAATCAGTTTTTTCTAATTTACTAGAAGTTGGTAAAGATGGAGCTGCACCAGTCTTGCTGCAAGGTCCTCAATTAATCCTTCACAATAATTTTCTACGCGAACCACTGGCTTCCAAAAACTGGACACTCGTGGCGAAATTTGCAGCCGTTGTTGACGCAGCTCGTTGAATACTCGAAAATTCTTGATCCCCACCCCCTCCCCATGAGTTGACACTGCTGATGGAATTCGAGGACGATTCGCGTATCCAGAGCGCGGGGAAAACGCAGGACCGCGTCGGGAAACGGCCGATAAGTGCGCTTAATCGGCCGGGGCTTGCGTTCGCGTGGCTCACAAAGCTCCGGAACTAATTAAATAGGCCGCAAAGCGGCGGTAATGGGACGCGTTACGAGTGCAGGGCAACGAGGAGCGAGCGATCGCAATGATGTTAGCGACACGCGCGATGTCAGCCTACGTTGAATGCTACGAGCGGACAATAGAACGGCCCGACCACTTGAATACCGGTATATTTGACCATCGGGCACCGGCCAGCCCGTCCAAACGGCGAATCGTCGCGTCAGCGATTGAATTACGTTAGCCGTCACAGCGAAATATTCTCGATTCGAGGTGTTGCCCCGGGTACGGCCTCCACAATGACGTTGTTTGACAGCGAGGACGCTGGATCGTCGGACGTTCGTCCGGCCGAACGCGCTGAATACAGCCAATTTCCATAACCAGAGCGTAAGGATGTAACGAGCGTCAATTTCACTAGAATCTAGCTGCCGATAAACGTCTGTCAATGCATTGTTCAATAAAAATCGCACGGCTCAAAGTCTATATTCCTGCCAGAGAATAAAGTGAACATTGTTCTTGATCGACAACATTTGTAATCTTTCTTTCCGCCTGCAAAAACTCGCTGGAACGATGTTGGCGAGTTACACGGCTGGCAGAGATTCGACGAAGCCGACTTGCGTCGCGATAAGCGTCGGTTGACAAAATGGACCGAGACAGGGGGAGGGACGTTACCCATGGAGGAGAATCAGAATCGAAGTAGCTGACGCGGCCCTCGATAACCTCGCAGGCCAACGATCAAAGATAATCAGGGACTATGACGCTCTCGAAAATCGTCCTTGCCGCGACAGCAGAAGAGTCTATTTGCCTTTCGTCTCGCACCGTCTCGAACGAGGGGCTGAAAGAAAAAAAAGGGGACGAGTGGAGGAGGAAAAGGGAGACGATTGAGAGCGGGAGGCTATCCGCCTGCCAACTTTCCGAGCACACCACTCGCGTCGACCTCGCCACGATGGCGGATTTACCGTTTCTGCGCGTCGCAGACGTCTACGCACTGCAGATTCTTATTCAATTGAAAACGCGAGGGGGGAGGTATAATAGAGTGATCTCAGACGAGATAAGAACTGGAGGAGATACCCGCGAAATCGTCGAGAGCAAAACTTCTTCGCGTAGAGGGTACAATACAGAAGCTGAAATGAATCAGGGAAATCGAACGCAGGGGTACTACGAATTACAAGGGCGCGCTTGATGTTAGAAAATGCGAAGTACGGTACGATGGAACCTCTATTATCAGTACTAACAAACGACCTTCAGATAATAGAGGAAATGATGAGAAGAAACGAAGAGATGATATAAAACCGTATACGGTTCTATATATCTATTTGTAAGATTTCAATCGTATGCAAAATGCAATAGAAATAAAGAGTTTCGTATGTGGAAAGAAACTGGGCGCACCTCGTTGTAATGGAAAAGCTACGAAGGTCAGAGGTCGAGACTTTACTCCAGCTCTCGTTTTTCATCCGCATTCCCTCCACGTCGCCCGTTTTCGTCGTCTAATTACGTTAATTCGACAGCTAGACGCATTCCAATGAGCATCAAGTCGTTCTTGACCCAATTGATCGGAGGAACGAAATTCAAGGCTACGAGCCCCGACCCACGCACACGCCTTTCATCCCCTCGTACTTTTTCTACATGGTCCCGCATTTTTTGTCTCTCCAGACCCTTCGACCTCGTTGAAGCGCGATCGAGTTTTAGGAATTGGCCGAAAATACCGCATTGCGTCCGACAACGAGCATCTGAATATCGTTGGGAATATCGTTGCGAGTGGTTTCCCCGCGTTTGAATCCGTGGAACGTTCGTTTGATCGATGGTCTTCACGCTGGCCTAGCTGTCTCGTTCTGTTTGCTGCACCCCGAATTCGTCGTCAGGGTGAATTCGCGTGTGAACCCGCTTCGCGTTTACTGTTTAAACGCCACGGTGTGTAAAAATTTGTATGCGCGGTTCTGTGCGGTGCGTGAAAACCAGAACTGGGCATTAACTGCATAAAAAATTATTTAAGGGGTCTCCGTACCTTGACGGACGAAAAATGATGCGGACTTTGGGAATTTTTTAAAACAAAACCATTAAATGTATTTACTTCCGGCTTTGTGGCCCCATTTGTCAATCTTTAGAGAATATGAAAAAAAATTGTATGCAAATATAGTGGTTATATCCGGAGTTATAGTGCTTCAAATAGAGCACCTTACAAAAATCATATGCACATTCTTAGCATAACATCAGCCGTTGTAATTGTTTGAAATTGAAAATTTAAAAAATTCTGTAATCTGAACTAAATTAAATGAGAAATACTGAAAATTAAAAAAAAATGGCAGCGTCTAAAACAGACATAAAGGGTCTAGCAGGGTAAGTATGGGCAAACGGCCCCCACGCCGATTCCTGGAGGTGTTATTCTTTAAACAATGCTCCTGGCCTGAAACACCATTGTGTAAAGTTTTAGATCGCTACCCCCCCGTTTAAGGGTAATACGGGGGTGAACGCCCTTAACGTTATTATTTTTTATCTCGGTTACTACTTAAAATATTTGAATGAGAAAAATATGAAAAAAAGCTACATACTAACTGTACTTCGTGTATTTTTCTCGAAATTGTAAATCAATTATTAAGGGTAGAAAAAAAATAATTAATTTTTTGAGGGTGGTTTTTCGAAACAACCCTTTGAGTGACAACCTCCAAAAAAATAAAAAATAATGCTCTATTATGGTGGTATTATATAAAAAATCCTGAAGATGATCGAGTTGGTGGAACATAGTTAAATAATTTAAAGAAGATCATTATATTATAAAGGGTCTAGCAGGGTAAGTATGGGCAAACGGCCCCAACGTCGATTCCTGGAGGTGTTATTTTTTAAACAATGCTCCTGGCCTGAAACACCATTATGTAAAGTTTTAGAACGCTACCCCCCGTTTAATACGGTAATACGGGGGTAAACGCTCTTATATTTATAATTTTTTTTCTTGGTTAAAGATATTTAAATGAAACAAAAGCGACAATATTTTTCCGGATTTGAAATGAATTATTACGGGTAGAAAAATATTATTTATATTTGGGGGTAGTTTTTGCACACAACCCTATGAATGACAACCCCTTGTCGTGATAATCGCTTATATTTGTTTGCACATATCGAAGGGATAATCCGTACTTAGCCAGGCGTATTTTGCTGTCTTTCTGATTATATAAACGCTGATAACTTATAATCGATTAAAGAAAAATTACAAATAATGCAGTTATCACTACTGCTTTCAGGCATTTTTCTAAATAATACGGGTGCTAAATAAATTCGCGGGGATTAGTACAGGGAGATACGAAAATAATGCAATTTATTCTTAGCTTAATTATTCGAGAGCAGTCTAGAAACAGTATTTATCAGTTTGCGGTCCGTTGACGCCATGATGCCGCCGCTGCATTATCGACGTCGCGGTCCGCCGACAGCACGGAACCGTCGCTGTTTTATCGACATTTTGCTTGCGAGTTTACTAATAGAGAAAATCATGAATATTACGATAAAAATTGTTTGAGTGCTTTATTTAGCATCAGTATTATTTAGAAAAATGCCTGAAAGCAGTAGTGATAACTGCATTATTTGTAATTTTTCTTTAATCGATTATAAGTTATCAGCGTTTATATAATCAGAAAGACAGCAAAATACGCCTGGCTAAGTACGGATTATCCCTTCGATATGTGCAAACAAATATAAGCGATTATCACGACAAGGGGTTGTCATTCATAGGGTTGTGTGCAAAAACTACCCCCAAATATAAATAATATTTTTCTACCCGTAATAATTCATTTCCAATCCGGAAAAATATTGTCGCTTTTGTTTCATTTAAATATCTTTAACCAAGAAAAAAAATTATAAATATAAGAGCGTTTACCCCCGTATTACCGTATTAAACGGGGGGTAGCGTTCTAAAACTTTACATAATGGTGTTTCAGGCCAGGAGCATTGTTTAAAAATAACACCTCCAGGAATCGACGTTGGGGCCGTTTGCCCATAGTTACCCTGCTAGACCCTTTATAATATAATGATCTTCTTTAAATTATTTAACTATGTTCCACCAACTCGATCATCTTCAGGATTTTTTATATAATACCACCATAATAGAGCATTATTTTTTATTTTTTTGGAGGTTGTCACTCAAAGGGTTGTTTCGAAAAACCACCCTCAAAAAATTAATTTTTTTTTTTCTACCCTTAATAATTGATTTACAATTTCGAGAAAAATACACGAAGTACAGTTAGTATGTAGCTTTTTCTCATATTTTTCTCATTCAAATATTTTAAGTAGTAACCGAGATAAAAAATAATAACGTTAAGGGCGTTCACCCCCGTATTACCCTTAAACGGGGGGGTAGCGATCTAAAACTTTACACAATGGTGTTTCAGGCCAGGAGCATTGTTTAAAAAATAACACCTCCAGGAATCGACGTTGGGGCCGTTTGCCCATACTTACCCTGCTAGACCCTTTATAATATAATGATCTTCTTTAAATTATTTAACTATGTTCCACCAACTCGATCATCTTCAGGATTTTTTATATAATACCACCATAATAGAGCATTATTTTTTATTTTTTTGGAGGTTGTCACTCAAAGGGTTGTTTCGAAAAACCACCCTCAAAAAATTAATTATTTTTTTTCTACCCTTAATAATTGATTTACAATTTCGAGAAAAATACACGAAGTACAGTTAGTATGTAGCTTTTTTTCATATTTTTCTCATTCAAATATTTTAAGTAGTAACCGAGATAAAAAATAATAACGTTAAGGGCGTTCACCCCCGTATTACCCTTAAACGGGGGGGTAGCGATCTAAAACTTTACACAATGGTGTTTCAGGCCAGGAGCATTGTTTAAAGAATAACACCTCCAGGAATCGGCGTGGGGGCCGTTTGCCCATACTTACCCTGCTAGACCCTTTTCAATTAATATAATTTGACGGTTTCCTCTTCAGGCTGTCAAAGTAGGGAGACTCTTTAAATAACAGATCGAATATAAGTTAATTTAACTTTAGATTATTCGACGAATAAATTTTTATTTAAATACAAATTTTGCTCATCTCTGGCGAAGACTATTCTACGAGGCCATGATTTCCATGATTTTCGTTCATGATTTCCATTCCACATTATAGGTTCTTACCCGAGAACAATCGTTGCATATTTCTTTATCGTAACAAATTTATTGGATACAGAAAATATTCTTTATTTTATTCGTATATTTTTAAGAATTATGGTTCGTCATATTCATGTGTAGTGCAACATGAAAGTGGAGAGTTTTAATGCCATGGATAAAGGAACTACTTCAACTCGTACAAGTATTTGAAACATTCTCTACGTTTATCTGTAGCTTCACCCTTGCATGCGAAATCGTAGAATTTTGATCAAAGGGTTGCTACAGTGCTCTCCGCCACAAACGAAACAACTGAAAGGTAGGAAATCTTGCACCGCATTACGCGGCGAGCATGTTACTTTTCAAGGGTCAGTGAAGCCTTATGCATCGCGATTTTATTTTTCAAGGGGTCCTCTTCTGTGTCCACACTCGAGCTTCTCTGAAAGAACTTATTTTCTAGGATTCGGATGGGACTCGGAATGAATTCTCTCCTGAAAACAGGCAGTTAATTTAACGAGCTCCCTTTGATCGTCCTCGGGCCTGTTTTTATCGTCTCGATGGTTCTTCGAGTGCAGAGAGAATCTCTCCTCGAGCATTGAGACCGTACTTACCTCCTGTCGATATCCTCCTAATCTTCGTACATTCCTTTCAACCTCCCTCTTCAGCCCCCGGGAAAGTTTTCCAGCGGACGGGCTCCACATTATAAACTAGCGTCGATTTCCTCGCGTTTCGGCAAACTTTCACTTCCCTCGACCAGTCTTTCAAACGACCAACAACGGGTCGCCCACGTCTATTTTTGCACTAAATACACTGACTCGTATATTGAACGATTCCCTTCAGTCGCTGTTGGCAGTGTTTCACCCACTGGAGTTTGATTACGATTAATTGGAAAGTTGGAAACACGTTCGATACTACGTCGTATATATAAGCATCGAGAGCAACGAAAGTATGGATAAATACGTATTTCCAGTACCGATCGAACATCGTTTTTTTGCTCGTTAGAGGAGAACGTATGCCTTCGATTCCCCATTATCTGGGAGGGGACTGTATTCAAGAGATTTTTGCATCGTTGGTGAAAAAGGAAACTCGTTATCTGTAAGCGTTTTTGCCGCGGAAAAATCTATTATCGTAACGTCTCTCGTTTTACAACACGATCGCTGTTATGATTTATGACGCAGCAGTTGATGGAGCTCGGGGGGTTTGAATGACTCGACGATCGACGCCGACCAGAAGTTATTCTTTTTCGTTGCGTGAAATGCTGGATAATTGAATTGTCCCTTAAGAAACCGCAATTGCGGAAGCAGGTTATAATAAAAGAAGCATTTCGATTTCACTGCTCGTCGCAAAGAAACGGTATCGTCGACGGCAACGCATCGAACGGGGTGGCACGATGGTTGGAGTAACTTCGTGAAAAGTAATTACCTGAAATTGGGGGTGGCAATTAGTAACGACAAAGGGGGAAAGGGGGTAGGACAGAGGGAGAAACGGAATGCCTGAATCGGAAGAGTCCAAAGTCTTCAATTAACGCGATAAACTCTGGGTAAACTCGTTTCCGCGTGATTCGGCACGTTACTCACGTCTCGAATCCTGCTCCCTCTAAAGTCGAACGGGCGAATGAGACGTTTCTAGGGGGATGAAAATCAACCGACCCGAGAAAGCAGATTCGCGATTCATGTTATCGTCTCCCAAATGGATATCAAGTTATTGCGCCATCCGACGAGCTATTAGAAACTTCTGCAAAGTATACCCAGTACCACCATTATCGAGAATTAATTAATATCGAAGAGTAATTACCATAAGAAGAGAACTAAAATTAATAATAAAATATCTTGTTGCACAGAAACCCATGAAAACCAGCCTCCTTCTCTATGCGAGTTACTTATTTATAAAACGAAATTACGCCAATGGAATTATTCTTGAAATCTTCTCTGACAGAGACGTTACGAAGCTTCAATTATAGTTGAAAAGAAAAGAAGCACGACAATGCGCGATTTTAGCAAACGTCGAGGACTTGATGAACGAGCAAAAGCTGGGGTCCCGTCCTTACGTATGCAGATATACGTGTGCAGCAGTACGCACGACACAGAGGTAGCATTGCACGATCTAAATTATCCGGAAATGCATCGGGCAGAGGAGAGGAAGCCCTTTAACCGGACGTCTCAAAGCAAGAACCCTCTGGCGCAGCCACTAATCTGCACGTCATCTGCATCGGAAGCCACTGCACGTCCGATACGTGTGCATACGGGTGTGCCTGTATATTCGGCTGTCTGTCTTTGAAGCTCGGCTTCTTCCTCATTAAAGTCGCTTATTCGGATGAATAAAACCAGACAGGCGACGGTTTTCTATCGAAAAGCCTTCGCCGTTACTAACAGAGCCCTATAAAGCTGTCACGGAATAATCCCATTGGACGTTTCATATTCATGGATCCACGTAAACGTCCTTAAGAAGATGTACTTTTATTGTCGTAAAATATTCCAGATGAAAGTTGAAGGATTTCGAGAAATCCCTCCGAAGAACCATCCAGTTTGTAACGAATAAGGGTTTAAGCCTGGCTCAGCTCGAGCTAAAATCTTAATTACCAGAGATTGATCCGGGATTTCGCGTTTCGTTTCAGCGAAAGGTCGACTGAAGATTTCGCAAGACAGTTCCCGGTTGAAATTCAAAGGAGCCTTGGCAGAATTTTGAATTATAGCGGATTTTATGCGCAAAACGTCCACCAAGGAACGAATGGGGCTCAGTGAAATTCTACGCCCGCGTTTCGCAAGCGTACGTGCTTCTAACATTCCGTGACGTTACGAAAAGTTGTTAGCTTTGAAGCTCGTAAATAAGACGCGCCATGTGCACGAATTCGCGTTAGGTGCTTTACCGGGAAATGGACCGACCCGTGAACCATCTGGCCGCGTATGAAATTATGGGATGCGTTGGCTGATGTCAAGAATAATTCGCCAAGGATATGCTGCGAGGATACGCGGGCTGACTCGCGTTAACACACCAGACAGCTCGAATAGCAATCATGGCCAGCGCTATAGAGAACCACAAATTACGCTCTCAGATCATAACTGCACTCCACGACTGAATTCGAGGAATTCCAAGTACCTCGGCGAATGGAGAATTCCAATTAACACCAGGAGCCATAAATGACTTCCCATCGAAACACTCATGATCACCTTGCTTCCACAACGTTCGCGTCAACCATCAGATTTCCTGTGAAAGGACGCATCCAACCAGTTCCATACATGCTTCAACACATTCGAAAACCCTTGAAGCTGTTCTTGCGAGCCTCCTAATAAAAAGCTACGTTTCGATCCCTCGGGGAATGTACTCTTATCCGTCGATAAGGTGGCTGAAAGCATAACCCAACAAAACAGTGCAAACCGTTATCCTTTACATAAATATTCATCCATTATCGAGTTGCAGATAACGTTTACACTTCGAGCATCAATGGGTCTCGAGTGTATACATCCCCCGCGAACTCGTATGCTCGCAGCATCCACCCTCGATCGTTGGCAGCATTTGTTCATCTTCGATACCCGCGAAGATCGCCGTAAAAAGCATCCATTTGCCTGGATCGAGGGTTTCGTCGAAGTAGGTTACAGCGTTCCGCGAGTCTTCACCAATGTATCGCTATCGCCCGCATAAAGCGTCGATACCGCGCGCGAAATGGCGCGCGGCCTCTTAATACGAGCCACCCCGTCGAAAAAGTGGAGGAGGGAGGTCGCGCAAGGGATGTGCACACAGTGACGCGTGTATTCGACGAACGAGAAACGCGATTACGTTGCATGACGCTCTCGCGAGGCACGTTTCAACCGCATCAAAGTTACTCGTGTCGCTTTGTAATCAAAGTCGTGCGCCGGTTAGAGATCTCGTTCGTGAGCGGAAGCGGCAATCCGAGCAAACGACACCGCGCGCCATGGCCGCCGCACGGTTTCGATTCGGTTCGACATCCTATACCGCGGCTTGTGTCATTACGGTTTGCTTATGGTCCATCATATCTGCGCGCGCTGCCCTTTGAAGCGCGCGGGAAGCATCAACCCTCTAATACAGGGGGTTGTTGATTCGAGGAGTCTAAGTGGCTGGAATTTCGGCGGGGAACGCGTGTTGGCGGAGCTCCAACAGGTACCACGGGTGTCTGTTTACTAATCTCAGCGTGATATTTTCATAATCTCATGGAATATTTGTGGAGGTCACCAAGTGGATCAATGTTTTTGGAATTGGGATTGGAATTGGAATTGAAAGGGGAGATGGAGAATGGAAAGGAAGCAGAATGCTTTGTAAGATGGAGATTTAAGTAATTATAGAAATTTTTTTACCTCGTGGGGCCGAAAAATAGGGAATCTTTGTGAATTTTTGTGCAAAAACTGTTCGTCAAATTAATTTGATGTTTGGCAGGCTGTTTCGTAAGATCTTGAATTGTTCTGAATTTTTGTGCGACGGTAAAAAAACATGGCAAATACAGAGTGCTGACTAAGAGCGTTGAAAAAAGCGGGTGGTCCTGGCGTTGATGGAAAGTACACCAAGTATTACCTGAAACACAAAAAGGAAAAGAGATTCTTAATCTATATGAATGTGGTTATCTGTGGTAGTAGATTCATTAAGGAGAATACAATTTGTTAAAATGGCAGACTTCTGAAAATTGAGAAAAACTTCTTTAAATAAACAAGGAACAGTAACAGATAGTTACGTGAACAAATCTACTACCACAAATAGCCACATTCGTGTAGATTAAGAATCTCTTTTCCTTTTTATGTTTCGGATAATCCTTAGGGTACATTCCATCAACGCCATGATCACCCGTTTTATTTTCAACGTTCTCAGTCAGCACACTATATCTGCCATAACTTTTACCGTCGCACAAAAATTCAGGACAATAGTTCAAGATACTATTAAACAGCCTGCCAAAGCTCAAATTAATTTGTCGACCATTCTTTGTACAAAAAATTCACAAAAACTCCCCTATTTTTCGGCCTCACAAGGTAAAATTCCCCCTTAAGAGAACATATTTTCTTCTCAAGTCTAGCAAGGTAGACTGTAGATCATATACTTACCAGGTTTCCCATGAGAAAGAACGTACTCCTCAACGAGATCATCATGAAACTACGTGCCCTGCCACAGCCAGCTCGCCTGCTTAGCGTATGAATTGATAGAAACGAGTAGCGCATAATTTGACAGTGAAAACGACCGTAATGGATCATGAAGGCAACATCGTAGCACAGGGAAATTAGGATGAATACTTTCCACGGGGGTCGCTTCTAGTTACTAACAGTTACCTTATGATAGTGTAGAAGGCGACATGATACAGGAGAAGGGACAAGTGCTTTCGTTTCGAAGTCAGCTACTCCCTCCCTTTATCCGTGCAGGGATAAACCTTCTTGGGAATTAAAGTAAAATACGAAATATCGCGGAGCACGGGGAGCACAGGCGGTGGCGCGCCGCGGATGTATCCATTACCGTCGAGCCATGCGTTTTCTTGAGGAAATTCGTTTCTCCGGTTTCCACCTGCAAACCGGAATGCATGGCCGTCCGGCTGCAGAAAAGGGGAAAAAACGACGAAACGCGAAAAGCGAAGGCAACGGGTGGATACGGGGTGGCTGAGGTGGGCCTGGTGGAAACGACTCACGCAGAGCCTCTTTTAGTGGCTCGTAATTCAACGAAAGCTTTTCTCGAATTCCCGCCCGCCTGGACTCCGCGCGGAGATACAAATTTTCCACGCACATTTCTATGGGAACGACCACTATGGTGGTAGTCACCGAAAGAATGGCAAAAAGATGAGGTAGATGTAGCGACAACCCTGCGACTGGTCAATATGCTTCGAAAGGGCAGCCCGGAAAATTTGATTTAACGCAGACCGATGTATAGGTCGTGGAGAACGCAGCAACTTCTTCTGCTGGACTTACTTAGTGTATTGGACTCCCCATTTTCGAATGAAATCGAAATTTATATACAGGATTGCTCGTTTTGGGGTATGAATGGGCATGTTTGAGAAAGGAAGCTGGAATTGAGAAGGTTGAACTGATATCGACTGCACTATATAGGGGTTGAAGAAAATCGAGGGAATCCTTGGAATTTCATTGGGACAAATTTCTTTTTTAAGGGGATGTGATTTGGTAGCTTTTCAAGCTATCAACCAGTGGATTGTCAAGTTTAATTCCGCATAGAATTAAACATTCTGTCGTCAACAAACTTATGCGTACTGTTGCGTGGACAGATTCCGTGCTACGCGAAGTGCAATCCGGTGCAAGCAACGACCGTTACATACCTAAGTATTACTGGAGTGAGCTGCTAGTTTCAAAGTTTCCATTCGAACAAGTGGTAACATCCTTCGAGAATTCGCACCCCCTGACGTTCTCAGCAATCTCTTAGGCGAGTATCAATGGCCATCTTGTTGACAATGAACACTCGTGACAAATAGTACTGCATTCACCTGCTGAGATCCCAAAGCAGTTGTCTCGATTGAAAGATCGTTCAAGGGGAAATAACATTGCACACCCTATTAGACCTTTAAAATACTACTTTCAGTAAGATCGGTTAATTGTTAATCGGTTAATTAATAATAATAATAATAATAATAATTTCTTTTCCCACCAGAATTGTTATTTATTTAATGAATATTTAAATCGTGCGTCCATTCACGCCGTGTAGTTTTAGGAAAATGTTTCATGAAATGTCATTAGGAAGATACGAAACTTTATAATAAGAAGCTGGGGACCGCTTCTATCTTCAGGACTAAGAAAGTAAATTGAAATAGCCAGTAGTATCCGGAATGGAAAATAAGTGTATACATAACCGAGAGCCGTGAATAAATTTTAATGCATCTGAATACGTCGTATACTTTCCTGGAACCTCGCTTTTCTTCTTTTACTTCGGACTTCTTCGCGCTGCGCGAGAAAAGTTGGACGACAATTACGCCGAGTTTACCGTGTAACGTCGATTGAAGTTTCGTGTCTGTTTTCTCGATAATCGTTGGAGCGTGGCTATCGTTAAGTATGGATCGAGGGGAGATGGTTGGCGATGCGTAAAATATCCTGTATCTTAAATCTGCATGCGAATAAACGCTCAGCGATTCCACGCGATCGCGCGGAATAGAATCTCTTCCCGTCGACGTATAAAAACATTACTGATGTTAAACAAACAACAGAAAAACGCTAGCGAGTGGCTATCGCGAAAAACGTTGGGTGGAAACAAAAGAAGGAAGGAAAGCTTGTTTTCTCGCGGGGAAACTTCCGCAACTTTGTGTTTATGAAAACTAAGTAGTTTCAAAGGGAAAAGGAGCAGCGGCTACTTGATATTAACGCGGGACCTTCGGACTTTCTCGCATCAACATTGTGAGAAACTTTCGCAATCAATAGGCCCGTGGTGTTCAGAATTTTAAAGTGACGCGGTCCGATGATGGAATAAATTTACGAGTTCGTAACGGTGGTGTTTTACATGAAACGAAACAGAAGCCGTGGAGAGTATCCCTGCGCTATAGAACAAACTCAACTGGATCCTGTTCACAGACTCCAGCGAGTCGATTAATTATTAATTACACCCTGCGCCACTTGTTTAGCAGCTTGCTGAAGACGTAAGCGTCGAAATGCCTAGGGGATGTTTAAACAGAAACCGGAGGCGGAGTTCAAGTATCGTCGCGTAGCGTATCAAAACTGTATGTTTCAACTGCGAAAGCTTTCAGAGCTAGGCGAATCACCTAGTCCGCGAAAGGCGTCGAGGAAAGGAGCGTCGACGAGATGGTAGAGTGTTGAAAATATGGGTGAATGCGATGAATGTTCCCTCTCGCGCTTTCTTCGTGGTGGTTGCATACGTGGTATGTACATTTATTCATGCAGTTGATGTTCCCCTAACTTATGCCTGTCCGTTGGAATATTGCACGCGAGTAATGAAACCCTGAGGAGCGCTGCATTCGCGGAAAATCATCAACATTGTTATTTTAGCATGACGTAAGCATCACAAAAGAGACAAGTATGATGAGCGAATGTACAGTGACCTTCACATCGGTCAAGGTTGCAGGAAAGTAAAGCTTGTTTGAAGCAACGAGAGAGGCAAAGTTTAATGTATGTCTTGCAAACACCTTTGTTCTCGTCTGTTTAACTGACTTCGCTTCCTTTGCAACCTTGGGCGTTTACAATGTTGCCGCTTTATTCTTCGTACTTCAGTGGTACCAAAAGCTGTAGAATTCCATTTGGATTTCATTTGAATGGGAGGAGGTATGAGTTACTCAGAAAGGAAAGGAGATGCGAATTGATGGGACTTTAAACGTACCTACACTTTTAAGTCCTCTGAAGTGGTATGTTGGGCTGAGAGTCGAAAAGAGTAATTCCACGGTTGAATAATTTACCATACAAAATGCTGCGATTGGATTGCATTTAAATAATGAAGGCCTCGAGGTACTGACTGAGATTGTGTCGAAACTTGATACATTGCTTCGCTCGGAGTAATCCCCACGTAATAGACAACCCGCGGTGAAAGAAGTCTAGTCCCAAACAAAACTCTGTATCTGCTACCCCTCAATTATTCAGTTTCTCTTCTTTGGTGCACATTCGAAACTCGTAGGTACTATTCCCAATTATTTCAACATTCCACGTAGACTATTCAACTCCAGTTTCAAACCTCGAAAGTAGGGGAGAATGTGCAATGGCGGTCACTTAAGCAATAATTGTAAGTAAACGAAGATATAAGGTGCAATATGTCTTGAAAATGATTTTTTTGTAAACTTAAACTATCAATCTATACGTAGGATACGAAAATAATTAATATTATATTGATTTATTCAATGAAATTACAAAAAACAAAAAATATGTGTTTTTCCGTCATCGTCTACACCTACGGGTAATAGCGGTCTAAAATAATGCACTTATTTTTATCGTTTTCATATGGATGAGGTCTTTTGGGCTTTTCCTTCTCCAAAGCTGGAGAAAAAAATTAAGCAATTTTTTTACAAATTTTTCTTTTATTTTTGTTTTTCAGTTTATTTTTTTCTAATTTTTTTCCGCTTTGCCTATATCGTTATCTTCGTCGTTTTCACATGGCTGAGATCTTTTAGTCTTTCTAATGAAGAAAGTTTTGTTTATTTTACACTAGTGAATAATGATAATCACGTTACGGGCCCTAACAGTCAAGTGACCATCATTGCCCGCATACGTGTTCATTGATAAGATTGAAGATTACATATTTAAATTAAATATATTTATATTAAATTTCATTCTAATCCTTTGCCTTGATAGTATCTCTATATTTACGTAATCTTGAAATGTAAAAAAAGCTTCAGAATTAGTACTTGCCTCTTATGTTGTGTACACGAAATATTACATCGACGATGTTGAAAACACAAAAAGACTAGTTTTCCTTGGCTGCTTAGCAACGACGAAGGCGAGATCGTTAGACAATATAGCGAATGATGTCGTGGAACGTAAGGAAAAGAAATTGTACATTTCGGACATACCGTTTTATAATAACAATACTGACCGCCATTGCCAACTGACCGTGATTGCCTCATTCTCCCCTATCTTTGAGAGTATATTCGAAAAGCGTACAGTATTTTCAACCCATTCGCGTCCACATTTCCCTCAAACAAACCTTCGCCGATCCCGAAATAAAGCCGATGCAAGATAGATGTTCCTTTCTACCTAACGCGATAGCGTTATCAGCGACAATTTCAACCAGTGATCTCCCAGATGGATCGCAATCTGTGCAATACAGCGTTTCACATGGTTGACAGACGTCGCTGGGACATCGACTCTCCTCCCTGTCGAGCTTCCGTCCCCCCGGGAAAATGAACAGTACAATCTCCGCCTGCCAGGTAATACCCCGCGATAACGAACCTTTGTGCCCCGCGTTACATACGTAGTTTTGAGCATTCAGCTCGGAAATTCGATCGAGCGCGACGACCCTTCATCTTCGCCCCTTCGCGCCACCCTTGGCCGTCCGAAACTCGATTTACATGTCCACGCGCCTCTGAATTGTCCGCCGTGAGAGATTGTTGCAAACTGCATGCATCGTAAATGCACGCCCTGATTGTGCGCGGCTGCTTGCCCATCGTGGCTACGGTCAACCCTTTGTCGAAAGTCGTTTGATTGGCCACCGAGATGAAACTCGAATCGACCTCGGTCTTCTCTCACCGACTGCCAGATAATTACTGCGTGTATGCCTCCGCTTTTTTTCCAAAGCGACAGATCAAAGGGTCACTGGACTGTCTACGCAGTTTGCTTAGCAATTTTCGCAGTATACGCTCTGCCGAGGCTCGTGATAAAGGGTGGAATTGTGGAGATGCCGCAGTCGTTCACTATGGTGCATGCTGGAAGTTCGTTGCAATAACAGGCTTGCTCGCGATACAAGGGATGCTTTTGGAATTTTCGATTTTTCAGAAGTTGCTTGCGTGTAGGGTTGCCAGGTCCAAAAATGAAAAAGGAGGACAATCTAGTGTGAAATCGTTTGAAAAGGAGAACGTTGTAATATAAAACCAAATTTTAAGAAAACATTAATATTTACATGGGCCTAAATATGTAATAACCACAAGATTATTCAAATGTAACGTAAACATTAATATTTTCTTTCATCATAAAATTTAATATCTATTTCGTTTTATTTTACAACGTCCTCATTTTCAAAAAATTTCAGGCTGGATTGTCCTTTTTTATTTTTGGATCTGGTAAATAGTGATGGAATTTTGCCGGGTGAAACCGAGGCGAGGGGATCGCTTGAGTTGTAGATAAAATAAAAAAGGAGAATATTTTTAGGTGATAGGAGGAGACTGCATTTCAGTATAAAAAGGAGGATATGTCCTCCTTTTGAATACCGTTCGTGTTTTTTGAATTTTATATCGTGTTTGTTGGTTTTCATGTGGCATGGATATGTATGTATAAACAAAATAAACGAAGCTTTACGTCCAAGGGAATAATGAAAATGGGGTAAAATTTTTGCACACGTTTCCGAAGCACGAATATTTATAACAATCGTTACCAGAGAAGATTCGATGAAAGGAGAATGACAATTTTTCCATTCAGCAAGGATGGCGCACCCGCGAAACGATAACAATGAATTCAAGCTCGAGTTCGTGCTCGTTACCAACGCGCCGACAGGCATCGCTAATCGAAGACAAATCGATTTTGTCTTTTAATTCTGTCCCCGCCGAAATCGATTCGAATTCAATTTCGTTCCTCGTACCAGTTAACGACTTGCCACGCCATCTCCGCGCCCGGCCGTTGTTTTTACCGATAATTGTAACGAACGTGTGTCTCGTCAACGAGCATGGACGTCGGCGCCGTGCTAACAATTTCAACATAAATGCCTAGACACCCTCTACGTCCATCCAGTTTTATATTCTATCGCGGCACGTATGACTTCGATCCTTCCGAAATCGGCCAGCCCAATTTAACAGTGAAACCCGCCGCGGAATTTCTTCGAGGAATTTAATTAAAAGGCAACGCGGAAGGGGTCGCAAGAGCGAGGAGGAAAAACTGATGGGCCGTGTGTGGTGTTTCAAGAGAATTAAACGCTATCGTTTCCCGATTTTCGATGCACCGACGTTCACGGTGCATACATTCCGCCACCCCCGACCTGAGCACGACAGAACCGAGATCTTTATTGCGTTTCGAAGTACCGGGACGGGCAAACAAAGCGGTAATCTGTCGTGCAGGTTGTTCCGCCGACGCGGCACGAAATTGCATTCCGTAGTAAACGGGCGAAAATGGCGAAGGCCTTGTGTTGTCGGCCGTTGATGCTGGCCCGAGCTCGGTGTTCCAGTGTACAGTGCAAACATTCGTGTCCAGCTAGACGAGCATCAGCAGTCTGGGTAGGAAAGAGAAAGCAACACTGCCAGGATGCTAATATTTTCTGCAATATCTCGGGCGAAAAGGAGCTTAAAGCTTCCATGGTGGAAATATCGTGGTACGAGCGTGGCGAACCTTGGGCCAGTTAATAGACAGCGGGAATTTTTTCCGGGGTGTTTCAGCGAAACAGCTAAAATAAAATATTTACACTCAGCACCTTCTGGTGTTCCTGTAATTCTGCTCTTTTTTTGGTTTTTAATAAGCGTGGGCATTAAAGCGTTTAATCCTTGAGCGTAAAAACTCGTGGAGCAATCCTTAACTGGTAATGAAAGTTTAATATTTATTGTGCGCCAACAGAGTGGCTTGATGCTTCAAGAATTAACCGTGAACGTGTTGCGAAAAATTTGCATTCTTATTTTCTAGATACCATCGAGAGATGCTTGCTAGATCCGCGGTCGTAAATCCGCATACAGTTACTTCGGTAGCTTCGTGACGTAAATGTTCCTCTGGAAACCGTATTACACCAATCTCTCAGAACTTGCCAGCATTGCTGATGTAATTTCAATTGTACGGGCTGATCCTTGCAGTTCGTCGTGGATCGTCGACACTTGCACTTTATTATCGGGGGACATTAACGAGCGGGCCGATTGGATTACGCGTCTAAAGGCCGGGCCTGCCGCTGCATTTTACTTCGCCATTAACGATAAAAGAAAGCTTTACGGCTTTCGATCCGAGCAGCCTCCTCGAGCAGTAATTAAGATAGAATCTTTCAACGGCTGATCGGTGGATTTTTCGTTAATCGACGAGGCCGGCTGCGTCACCTTAAGTCGCGACATTAAAATTCACCGCGTCGAGAGTTCGCCGCATCTTTCTGTAAGCGATTAAGACGCGACGGGATTTAAATTGGAATTATTTAAATCGCCCGCCGACGACAGGGAATTTAAATGCGGCGGATCAAACACCTTTTCGCGCGGTTTCCGATGCTACATCGCAAATTATGCTCGCTGACAAAGCTGTCCCCGTCGCGATACTGATTTCTGTATCGAAAAATTTCTTCCGACCGCTCTCCAGTGAATCGAAATAATACCCACAGATACTTGTTCGAGAACGCTGCGTTTACTGGCGCGAACAACGAAGGCAATGAAGCAAATGAAAAAAACTGACGGTGGGCGACAACAAAATATCGAGTTGCGCGCCACCACGCTTTTCTCATTGTTCCATTCATTCGACCCCTTCGTCCCGCTTTCCGGTTCTCCTCGCCCCAGTCATGTCTCTTGACAGCGATATATTCGGCCGCGTTGTTTAGAAAACGATCGGACATTTCTCACGGATCGCTTCATTGCGTATCAAGAACAATACCGTGTACCACAAGTCCAGGTATTTCTCTTTCCCCTTCAACCTTTTTCTCCTTCCCTGGCTTGTCAGTCGATTTCAATATCGAGTGTAATAAATTGCGGTCACGAGGGGGCCGGTGCACGAGCGTTACAAGACGTCGAAAATGCGCGAGCGATGGAGCGGAAGGTCGAAGGGGGCGGTGCTCTTTCTTCCTTTAGATCGCCCTCAGTTTTTCTTGCCGCACGTCAATGCTTCTGACGATGACAAATTTACAGGTGTTGCGCGAGGATCGATCGGCCCTTGATGCGAGACGATATTTACCAACGCCGATGAAATTCACCTTGACGAACGACAAACGACTTTGGACATTAGCCGTTGCCATCGCATAAAAATAATAATATATTGCTCCCTCGGAGTGACTATCCCTTGGGATACACGCTGAATGTTGCGAATCGCGGGGGAGTACGTCCCTCGTTTGCCATTTTAAAACACAGTAAGCGAATGTAACTTTAGAAACAACGCAGAGGGAATTATGATTTATAAAGGACACACTATCTACGGACGTGTGGGGCGGAATTATGGGAATAGCCGAAGACAAAAGGACGGGTCGTAAAGAATAAAATAACGAAGATGTCCCCTCGGCGTCAGTACACGCGGAAAGGGTTAACGAGCATGACGAGAGCCGCACGGCTTGTACGTGCTGGCTCGAAAAGTTCGACGTCCTTGTAACGAGAGTTTTACGTTCCGTTTCATAACCACGCTTCTCCATAATCGTAAAGAAAGCCCAGCATCGGCCGGGTCCGAGGGTATCCTTGCTTGGCTGATACCGAATGACGAGCTAACGATGACGCTGGATCTGCGTTTTATTGAGCCTGAAACGCGAACATCCCACCCCCTTGCTGTTTTGCTGACCACGTCTCGACAGCCATAAATTCGCGTCCGCGCGAAGATGCTCGTAAATTCCTGTTTTCCCCGACGAAAATATTATTGGTGATTCACGTGACGTTTACCTTTCACGATTCGGCTGTGTTTTATTATAATCAGCATTTAAATTCGTATCTCCGCGAAGCAAATTGTCCATCCGTTGTCTCCACGACAACACTTCCTATGGTATTTCACTTTTCGAAATTGCAACCATAAATGAACGTTATTTCGAAGTTGTAGAGTAACCGTAGCTACTTAATATCGCCCATGTTCCTAATATCGCCACACGTTATATCTCGCAGAGTAAGCACTAAAATTTACCGGTTATGCAGTGAATTAGTATCTACGTATACATATGTAGGACTACATACTGTAATTGCAGCGTCATGTGATCAACAATTACAGGAGGGGAAGTATTTTAGTGAATCTTAGTAGTGTAAAAATTTATTGGACAGCCACAATTTTACGTCACATTCGGAGAAAGTAACTCTAATAATTTTGTGAGTGCAAGAATATCTACTAGAAATACTTAATTAATGATGTACTTAAGGAATGAAATCGATTCAAATATTTTTCGTAATGAAAAAAGCGTTTTTCTATTAACAGTATGTGTGTTCTCAATATCGCTTACCAGAGAACAATGGTTTCGATGTAATGTCTGTTACAGGTAGGGTTACAAAATTTGCGGAGCAACCTAAAGCTTTATTTGTCCAATATGTACATCCGAGCGTAAAAAATAAAATATTTTAAAAAACCGATTTCTATATTTTTGTAATAAAAATACAATCAAGGATTGATAAAAAAACATTTATGGAGCGAGAAATAATAAAATCACATGTGAAAATGACTTTAAAAACTCATATATACATGAATTAATCTATATGTCTTGACTATTAGGCGATATTAGGTACCTACACTTTTTTCAGGATCGGATTTTTGCATGTCTTACGTTTTTTAACTCCTAATTAAAAATTTGTAAGTTTCAACGATTCTAAGTTATGCTACATGAAAGATAAATAATTCCTCTTTATTTTGAAAATTGCATGCAAAAATATAAATTATTATTACATTGACAGCGATTGAACTTTTGCTAGGCGATATTAGGTATCGTCATCCTATAGAATTTTTTTCGCAGGAACGAATTCGAAAGTTTCAACAGCGGCGCCAACATTGCCGTTCGATTTTTTCGCTTTTGTTTGAACCGTCACGCGCCTCTGGGCGTGCCGTCAATTCAGCCGATGTTTAATATTCTCCGTTGTAATTTTTATTGAATAACTCCCGCCACGGGAATTTTCTCGCGGGCAGTTTTTACCCACGGCAGTTGCACCGTTTTCGATAAATCATGCATTCATTCCTTCATGGGTGAAATTTTAAATGTTCACCAGTATGCAACCCCCCGTGCTTGATATTCAAATGCTTTTCCGCCAACATGGTTGCGCGTTGGAAAACAAACGTTTTCAATGTTTTTCAACAAGCCGCTATGAATTAAACATCTCCCGTCGAAACAGTTATTTTTTTATAGCACGTAAAACTTGATAAACAACCAAATAGGTTTACCAAATAGTGTTTACCCGTAGGTGTGAATGGTGCACAATCGGTGATAATTACGGCGATTTCGTTAACGAACGATGAACAGGATGATGGTCGCGCGGTTGGCCAGAAAAGTAGGATTAACTAGGGACCTGTAAACCAAACTGCACCGGAGAACCGTACTTCCGCTATGCCAGATGCACCGAGTGCATCCAAACAGCGCGCGTCGGTAGCCGTTTCGCTTTAATCGAAAAGCTCTCGGGAAAATCACACATCCAGCCGCTGCGCGCTGCAAACTAACCCGTTCGAAATTATTCTCCACGTGTACCTCGATTCTGACGAATAGATACATGTGTCGTTGCTCCTGTTGTTACCACCGCCGCCGTTTTTTACTCTCCCGGCTAGCACAAAATTCACCCTTTGTTCTTTTTGCGCAACGGCGTGCCACGTCCGGTTCGCCGAATGCGTCGTAAAGCTGCACGAGATAGGGCTTTCGGGCAATGCTTCGTGGCGCTCTGAAATCGAAAATGTAAAAGAAACGCGGACAAAGAAGGTCGAATAAAAACCGCGCGCATTCCGTAGCGGGCGTAAAAGTGGAGGAGTAAAACGGAAAGATGTTTCGACGATAAAATTCTATGGATACTGAGGTAACGAAGTGAAAGAAACGCGTTTTGTTTACGGCGCGAAGTGCCTTTTTCCCTTCTACGGCGGAAAGTGAAAGAATGAAATCGAGCCAGGGAATCTTCGCTTTGCCGTCGATACTCTACTGTGGAGGCCAAGCGATGGAGGAGTGCAGGGTGTAGTTTACAAGGTCGATAAAAAATTTATTCGCGGGAGATGAATAAGCCCTTGAAACGTATTAACGGCGATGGGTTTGACGCTCTGTTCGGAGGATTTTTTTTAACGGAGCGCTATATATAATAGCGGAACACGTTCCCGTGGGGGGTGTCCGATGAATTCATCACGGCGAGGTCGAAAACGACGGTAGCCCATTTTCGTCGAGTCAGCGATGGATTATTTCTACCGCCGTTCGATCGGAAATGGGCATAGGTATAATTCATTGGCTCGGGCATAATTCTGCCCCGACGTTCGGCTGTTCTCTGAATGACTTTTTTATCGCGGAGAATTGCGAACCAGAGAAACCGCCGTCCCCCGTGGAAAGTTCCTTTCGATTGTTTTCGGATCAAGCTTTCACGAAGGAATAAACGTCGTGGAATGAAAATACTCTTTTACGCTCTTTTTGCGCGAGACACCGCGAGCAATCAAGGGGACGAAAGTCGACTGCCTCCTGCTCGGATCAAAATTCAGAATTTGGCAGCAGAAGGGGTGCAGGTCCATCTTTACCAACTTTGAGTAAATTAGAAAAAAACTGTTTATTAAATTATTGCTTTGACTTAAGATTAAAAGGAGAACACTAATTGAAAAATATATATTTTCGCACAATAACTAGTAATTATTGAGTTGATAAGTTTTTATTTCTATTTTTGGCGAAATTTTCAAATCTGAAGCGACTCAAAACACAAAAATATTGTCCAAGACAGGCTCAAAATTTGCAATAAATTGCTCATTTGTTAACGGATTTCCTTCAAGCGTGCACCAAACGATATAAAAAATTTTACGTTTACCTATTACATGTCATAATTCAAAAACAGTCAAAAATGGAGTTGCACCCCTCTTACTACAAGCTCCTCAAAATTTCAGTTCGCGTGACTCTCAACGATTTTTCACGGAATATTCAAATACAACTGCGCCATTCCTTACATTATAGATCAATAGCGGCAATCACTCTCGTGCCTTTTAATTATAATGCCAAAGCGGCTCCAAAGCGCTCAATAGCACAGCTTCCAAGCGACGACGGCTGATATAATTAAGAAGTGAAAAGGGTAGAAAAGAGGTCGAAACGAGATGAGGTCGTTCATAATTCAGAGTGAGAGGGGTAGGAGTCTCGAAGAACAATCCAGTGTTTGCCCAGGTCTGCCACCTCTATTAATTATTGCCACGGACGCGTGTTCATAATTAAGGGGCCGCATCGTCCGCCGTCCTTCTGGATACACCCAGGATCACGCGGGATCCTCGACGAGGTCGGCCTGGAAACTTCGCGAAAGTCCTTGTAAAACTGGATTTACGAGATCTCGCGAATTCCTGAGTTCCCGTGAACGCTTCGGTCCAGAGTTTCTTGCCCGCTACCCGTCGTCCGTGTAATCCCATCGACGTTACGAACCTCCACGCCACTCGCGCAAACAGAAATTCATTTTTTACAAGGCCGAATTCCCGGGGAAGTTTCGCAGCAAGTAACTACCGTGGGTATCGCAGTTGTAACTGTTTGCTTTTACACAGTAGCGCAAGTTCGGTCGTTTTAATTGCTTTACAACCCCGGCTGGATCGTTGTAAAATCTATGCAACACCCCTGGCTTGTTAGAGACGTTGCCGTCGATGCTATTGATTATTTACTAAACGAACGAGTATAAGTTTGATAGCGAACGAAATTGTCGATGTTCTCCTTGTCTCGGCGGTTCAAAAACTCCTTGCGTTTTGTTGAGATTGCCTGAAGGTGCTCAATGGTGTCGATAAAAATTCCGAAGCCGCTAGGGGACATTCCTTTTAATATGTTGGGAATTGTACGGGAATATCGGGGATTCCATGGTATTCCGCGTGAGACTGACATTACGAGATAAGGCAGAATTCCTGAATGCTAAGAGCCCGACGTACAGGAATTGCTTATTTGTCACGACTGGTGTCGGGCACATCCGCGGGATGAAACGGTCTCAGATCAAGTCGGTAACTTTGTCCCCCGGTTTCAAGGCTGGATGGTGTTTAAGGCTGAGAGGAAATTTATGCCTCGACATAAGCTCGATGCGCCACGGGAGCCCGAAATGTCTGTGAAATTGTTGCGTTGCTGGGTAAGTTTCGAGGCTTAGGGTGAAAATTGCGAATTGTTGCTGGAAATGTAATCGGAAATGAATAATTAATATGTAACGTGATGGTAACGAACGTAGGTATGTGATAATTTGGTCGTTAAAAACTTTGATCGACTGTCACCTTTTGAAGATGAATTGAGCTGTGTTGTTAAGTGAATTAACAGATTCTCGATAAAAATAGGACAGGAAGATCGTGGAAGTAAGGAATTTCGTAAATTCGAAAGGAGATCAGTGCGATGTCTTTGAAGTGGTTGAATCTTTTGATGACTTGCGTGTTTGGTTTCGTGAGTAGCGATAGAAACAACCCTGCATCAGTCGACTTAAATGCGCTGCCCTTTTGGTAGCTCGTACGTCGCCGAACTAATCCCCTTAGCCGTTAAATTGCGGTCTTAGAACTTAGCGGAGTGGCTCGTAAGTTTAGTTATCCTCGGAAACGCATATCCTCTATCATCCCTTAGTGAATTTCATCCCTCTCCCTGTGCTTCGTGCACTGTCCTCCGGGGCATACTCGTCATTCGTTATATTACCGATAAATCTCGGCCATTTTTCACAACGGGGAGTAACTTCCCACGTAATGTGACTTCTCCATTATGGAAACTTGCACCTGACACGGTTTAATTTACCGTCCAGTAACTATCACTTATTTCCAGACTTGATCAATATTTAGGTAGTTTATTAATCATGTCAGGAGACTGTTAACCCTTCGTGGCCACAACTTTTTATAATCACAAATTGGTCACATAGGGTTCACTGCACCCCAGCGTCATTCTCGTATTTTTTATTCTTTTAACTTTTGAGTTATAATTGTGTATTCGCAATACTCATACAATGGCGTTGATAGTTTCTTTAATAGTCTTTTTCTAGAAATGTAAATTTTATTTTGATACGATGAAATTTGTAGTTTAAAAATAGTTGTGGGATAAAACGATTTTTTTGTTAAAATTCACCAAATTTTTAAATTTTAATATTAGGATCTAAAAATTTACAGAAATATTGGCAAAGAAAAAGAAGGGTTGGTTAAGCACGTATTAAAATCGGTGGTAATAATATACGGCGTTTCGTTGTACAAATCTGCGCGTCTTTCAACGGAATGAATGAAACGGGAACGCGAGAGGGAACGCTCCATATACGACCGCAGCTGATGTTCGGCATGTCCACATCTCTTTTTTAGCTTGTCCACACCTTTTTTCTAGCATGTTCGCACTTTTTTTCGACGCTCGAAGCTTGTTTACTATATCGTCGGCGTGAACTCACGACCCCAGTATATCTCTTCCTCCTTCCCCACTCATCGGCCTCGCTCGCACGGTGCGTAACCCGATATCCCCGAGCTCCCAGTCGGTGCAAGCGAAATAGCGAATCACGGAATCAGCCAGGCGTTAATGTAAACAAGTTTCGAGCGCCGAGACAAGGACGCTGAGTAAAAAAACGTGGGGAAAAAAGATACGGTGTGTGCTTCGCTTTGCTTAGGGTCGTAAGGAGTGTGTCTCACTCTAAATACCTCTCACTCTGCTCCTATTGACGAATGCACGGAAGCTAAGCGAAGCGCGGTCGATGGCTCTGGTCGGCGAGTTTCTTCCTGCTTCGGTTTAACTATCGAATGTATTTATAGCTTTCACCATATCTGTACAACTTCTCTACCTATATCTTCAACACTAAATGTGCATAAAGCATTGAACAAGGAAGGAAGCCGTGGAATAGATGTATTTATTATCCAACAAAGTGTAGGTATTTATTCATAAGTTCAATGTTAAAGAATCGACTCGCGTAAGAGGAGAAGCGTCACGAATGAAATGTAAAAAGGGAAGTCGTTAGGAAGTAAGTGCTTCCTTTTATTTCTTCGAACGGTGTCGCTCCATATCTGCTACCTCCACTTGAAACCGTTATGCGTTCCATAAAGAAGAAGAAAGTCGTACCTTCGATAATGAAAAATAAAACCCACGGTGTGCCTAGTTTTTTTATTAGGTACCCATATAAATGTGCAGAATTCTCGTAACTTCGTACCCCGAGTTAAGATGTTCTCCGAGCTGTTCAGAATTCGTTAGCCAAGCGGTGTCGATGCACTCGCGGTCGAATCAATCGTGTATCGAGTCGAAGCAGATTTTAATCGGAATAAATTCAGCGGGAGCAATAAAATTCGGCGCGCTCGAGCTGCCAGTCACCGCGGGCACAGATGAAGCACAATGTAAATAAGGTCTTTGCAATTAAAGCGAAGCACTCTGCGGATAAAGTTGATCGCAAACGAGAAAAGTTCTGGGCGTTGTTGGTTTAGGTATCATCCCCGTGGCTGTCGAAAGTTACGAATGTACCAATTTGCTCCGGGTAGAAACTTCGCAATTAAGTTTAGGCGGGATGGCGTCGCCTTTGTAAAGCCATCTGTGGAAAGTACAATGATTAAAAACATATCGGATGGAATCTAGTTACCGTCGCATAAGTTTCATGTTACTTGGAACCCAATTTTTTAACTTTGCAATTGATCCTGTCAACTGAAAAATTTCTACTAAGTGTGATTTAGGTAAATCAATTTGGTCATCTTCGCCGTCTTACGTTTCAATTCTTTATGTAAAGCATGATATTGCGGAGGAATAAAATGCCTTAACATCCCTTTTACAAATCAGTGAAGGGGCTGTTATGAAAGCGCAGACATAGGGTAGTAAAACGGAGAGCCGATGTTTCGTAAAACGTCCCTGCCTGCAACTTCTGCAAACAATAATACCGCGGCGGTCCTTTTCATTTTCTGCCTCGGCTCCGTCTACCAGCACTCTAGCCTTTTACTCGACTTTTACGCAGTGTTTAACTTCATTACACGATTAAATTTCCCGTTGTCAGCCTGTACAGCTACCAGCACCAGAATTTTCTCCCCTTTTCCTCTTGCCATGCCATCTTGAGCGTTTTTTTTTTGTTTGTGATATTTTTTATTCCATTACAAGGAAAGGGAACTAGAGGGTAAAATATTACACAACAGAAATACGAACCATGAATCCATCTTGATAATTTCATAAAAATAACTTTACATAACCCGGCGTTCTATGAACTTTGCGAATTTCTCATTTTCAGGAATATGGGTCTGTTAACAATCACCATGTGCACTCTTATCGACCAGGGTTTTTTCATCCCTTGGTGACTCGATATCTCGCAAAAAACGCGGACAGGTTTATACGCCGCGTGTTCCTTTCCAGAAACATGAAATTGATATCGGTATTATCCGACTGCGCCATCGAATTCGCTGGAGGCACAGCTTCCGTCTCGTAATGGGATTTTGATAGTAACTGGTCGGGAGGTATCAACCCTCATCATGGGAATAATTTCCTCGCCGTATCTGTATCGTGTTCGCTACACCCTGCGCGTTAGGATACGATACGTTATCGTCAGCTTACACCGTATGCGCTTCAACGACCCTCTGACCCTTCCTTCTTAATGCAAACTCATGGGACGAGGAAAGTAAAGTTTCACCGGCTACTGGATCGTAAAATTGACCCATCCATTTTCCATGTGGGATTTGCTTTACTTCTTTTGCCAGTATGCAATAACAAGAAAGAAATATAAAAATCTTTGGCACGGTATAATTTGTATGTATTATTAACTAAAGAAAGCACAACTTTTGTGCAGCATAGGTACCATCGTCTTAATATTTTAGCAGAGACTTCGATAGAAACGATTCGCGTATAAAAATGCATGTTTTAACACTTAGGTACAATTAGTATCATAATTTTCTTGTATAACTCAGAGAAATTCTTATCGGTGCATTTTTGTCCATAATTAGTTATAAAAATAAGCACAAATTTTCTAGTGTAAAAATATGGGTATACCAGTGTTACACCATGCATAAAGATACCTATGTATTATAATGTTAAGCCAATGCTCGATTTTGCAGAATGTTACACTAACAAGGAGAGTTTACCAGGTGTCCGCCTTCGATTGCATTGATTTTTGGACATATTTTAGAGGAGTGAAAAATAAGAAATACGTGTCACTTTATTTCGAATCGTTTGCATGTTAAAGGGATGAAACCGCTCCTTAAATTTCTGTAAGTAGTGTTACATACATCATTATGTTCGATATCAAATTTCTTCAAAAAGAAAAACCGAAATAACTGATAGAAAAGATTATGATTTACCTCCTACTTTCAGTGATCCTGGCGAAACTAAAAGTTGTAATCAACAATACGAAACAGTGTATGACAGTAGAATTTCTACGGATGTGTTTCTGTCCTAAGGACACTTGTTACATATAGTAATAGTAAAGTAACGCTAAAGTTCATGAAAAAAGCCCCAAACAGCGCACACGATTTTTTCAATTCGTGTAACACGGGTGTTACACTATGATACTAAGGCTTAAGTCCCTCCCGAACATTTGAAATATATGTCGTAACGAATGTTGTGTTGGATCACCGTGTACCGCGCGGGTGCAAAGCACATCGTGCTCCATGACGCCTATATTGCCGTCATAAATCTAACAAGGTGGTTGAACATTAACCCGAGCCCACCCCTATACTTCCGACACTGGTCGACCCCCACGTCCGATAAAACGGCTGTCTATACAGTGCGTGATATTATTTACGCCGATTTAATGAACCGTAACAGAGTTACGACCTTTCAAGCGAAATCGTGTGTTTCTGAAAGAAAATGGTGCTCCTTATCGCGAGCAGATTATTCGACTAATAAAGAACATGGGTTGTTAACAACTTTATGTACCTAAGTGATTAAGACAGACGTATTCAGAGAAGATCGCAGCATCCCTTTGAATTTATTGCCGCGAGATAGCAGTGAAAAATTTTTGATTCGAAATTTACGCGTCGACGACACCGCGTCCCATTCTCCTCGGTTTTTCATGGGCGCAATCACGCGAATGGTGACAGACGAAATTTTGTGGTATAAATCTCGGGGTCGCAGGGACAGGGACAGTAGAGTGGAAAATTGGATGACAATGTGGTCGGTTCGCAGGTGGTCTCCGCGCCAGTTCTTTGTTCTACCGCGCATAAAATACGTTTCGGAACATTTGGCATGAACATACCTATCCCGAAATTCTAGTGTGAATTTCGCTGAAAAACACGTTGGTTAATAAAGCAAAAGACGAATATTATAACATCCACGTGTGCTCGCAGCTTAATGTTCATATTCTGTTCTCTGTTGCAGAGTCACGACAGCTGGCAAGGGCACGACGGCGACCAGGTGAGCATTCACAGCTTAAGTTTCCTGACATTGCTTTGCTTTCGCTCTAAGCACGCAGCTTTATTCTTCCCTCTCTTCAGACGTTATACGCTTTAATTATACACGTAGAACTCTACCTCACCACGGGTTTCTTCCCAACACTCTTCCGTTCTCATCTCAATATCACGAACTTTAACAATTTCCGATAGCATCCATTAATTAGAAAACTTGACGGAATTCGTAGTCTCGGGTGTGTTGCATGTGTTTGTTCCTCCGCTCAGTTATTCGATAATAGCGGTCTTGAATAATAATACTGATAACCAAAACTGGCATGATTCACAATAGTAGTCTCCCCAAAAACCATTTATCGTACTTCGAAGACCGAGGAGCGAATTAAGGCAATCCGAAACACGAGAATAGAGTTTCGTGGAAGGAGCCCGCTGCATATTGCGGTATCGCGCAGCGTTCCCAGCGGTGCTAGCGCGGGGTAACAGAAATGATCAAACGAGAGGAGCGCAGCGATAGCGAAAGAGAAAGAGTGCGCGCGGGGGTGTGCGAAAGCAATTTGCTCGACAGTGATGCATACAATTCGAGCCCTTACCATCTGGTTACCGCGGTTGCAACGCGCTCTGTATCTCTTCGTTATTAAGGGCGGTGCGGTTTAATGACGCGATCGTTGCAACGAGAGGCGCATCAAGGTTGCAACGTTCCTCGTTAAGTACTAGCGATTAGTCGGCGCTGCACTACCGCCTGTGAAAATATTTACCAGCCCGCGGAATTTCCCCAGTAATGCCTCTTACGCATTAATCGATGCACCCTCGTGCCACTGGAGTTTACAGTGCGTTTAGATCCCCATCTTTCTTGTAGCGCTGTACACCGATGCTTTAAGATAACTAACGTCTTCGTTATCAAGTTCGTTAAGACGGGGTGGTATTTAAACGAGCCCTGTGCCATTTAATTAATCTCTGCTCACCTAGCTGTCAGTTGTTATAATGAATGGGGTACCTACTGGAGGATCATATTCTTTTGTCTACTTGTGTTAAAATTGTAGGTCGAAGGTGGAGTTTCTAAACCAGAGTAAGAAATATCGACAGTTCGGACGACAAGTCGTTAAAGCGCGCAATTTGTTCCTCGCCATTGAGCATTCAGCGACGGGGGGAGACGGGGACCGTAAAAGTTCCCTGAACAGGCAAAAATACAAGAACATTTCCGCGAGACGGAGCATCGCTTGGTAATTCAGGGCGCTCGTGGAACGCTTTTTACGAGGAACGAAAGACGGTAGAGGCACTTAACAATGAAGGCTGGTTGAATGAGATTTAGTGTACCGTCTAATCGGGTTTACTCTCGCCTTAGGGCTCTGTCCCACGCTGATACGCCGATACAGGCTCAGACTACGGGAGCGGAAGAAGCCAACCGTGGTGTGGGTAAAGGGTAAGGAGGAAGGAAACTGAAGAAAACTGCGAGACCAAGTGGTTAGAGGACGCGCGCCGTGAATTTAAAAAGATTCGTTAAACCTTGATACCGCTATAGACTCCGCTATCCGTGGAACTCTTTGTTAAGAAGTTCGACCACTCTCCCATTTCCGTAATGCTTCCCCGAGATTTATCTCGGGTAAGAAGATTTGCCAACCGTGTCGGAACATCCGTGGGAACAAGCGAACTAATCGCTTCGTCATTTGGATCCGTGATTGTCGAATCCTTTAGTCAGTTTTAGTCTTAACGTTCAATTAATTTCAGCGATTATTATCGGTGACGTTGGATTTCGTTTAGCACTGCTGAATGGAAATCAATTTTCCTATGTGAGCGAACTGTTTTTTATGTGGAGGAGTTTGAAGGAAATCCAATATAAGATTTATCTTCGAAGCGATGACGCTCTTCGAATTTCAATATTCCAAGATTTTCATAATGTCGGCGAGCGTCCCCGGGAATCTAGTTCCGGTCGATGGTTCTTGCCATAGACTATAGACACGCGAACGAACCATGCCGTTTCTCAATAGTGTCTTCCCTGGAGGGGGTCTGTTTCATCTTCCGTCTTCTTGTTTCGAATATCCACAATACGTCGCCCACTACGCCACCCTTCAGAAGGTTTTGTCCCCTTTGTACCGATATAAGGCAGGTGACTCTTCCTGGTCCTTTGTTCACGGCGAAGAGTTTTGCGTTGAGATTCTTCCCCCTCGTGAAAACTCTCTTAAAGCAAATCCTTCAGTCAAGCTTTTTTCCTTTCACAACTATTAGGGTAGACTTAACTCTTGCAAAATTCTCCAATATTTTCGCGACTGTCCTACGAACTGTTTTATTGTTTCTGAGATATTGTGACGGATTCGCTGCGCCGATATTTCCACCTGCCCCTTGGCCTTCTTTTACGAAACTCTTTTGGGAAATCTCGCCACGCGGATCTCTAATCATTTCCTTGTCGAACGTAGAAAGGACTTCGTTGGAGGCTTCGAGCTGGTAAAATATTGACGCCGAACGAAAGCTCGCTGATATTTGCGGACATGAGCTCTCGCGGGAATTGTCGAGCGCGCATGGAGATCGGACTGCCATGGTGAGCTTCATCGAATTCGGATGAAATCGCCTTCATGAAGATATACGCGGTACCACGTCGACAAATCAGAGCATGTTCCCGGAGATGTCAAATATTTCCATAAAACGTGATGCTGCTTGTTTTGGGAAATCAGATAGGAATTTTCTCTATGACGAATTGTAAGAAACTCGAACATTCAAATATCATTTTGCATGTGCAGAGTTTCTTAGAAATAAGCGACTAACTTTTGGCAACTTATTGCTCTGAACTTGGGGAGAAATAAATGGCATACACCTGCGCGTCTATTAACGCTTCTTTTTCGAGGTTTCAACACCTCTTGCCTGCTGCAGAGTTTAGTGAAAACATTTTGGAAGTTCATGAAGGTTTCCTCTTACTTAGTTCCTTGCACAGATTCACTCTGAAATTTGCATCACTAACTTCCCTACGTATTCGCGCGAAACTCTACCGTAGACAAAAATGCTTTCTAGTTTGGAAAGGAAGTGTTTCCAGACCTGTGTTAACGAAGTTGATAAAAATCTGGGTTCCACCTTAGCTTGCTTCGCTCCGTTTCACGCGATGGAGTCTTCTTTTCACGCTTAACTTTTCCCTCTTTGGGAGGATGCTTATCGAGGGTCGTCCCTCCTAAATAGTGCTCGAAGCATTAGGGCGGACTCGCGAGGGCAAATTAGCTTCCAAATATTCCCGAGGAATGAATTGTTTGCCCAGTGATTACCGGGGCGATTCAACAATATAATAGAGTTGGCAATTAGTCTAAGCTAAGGGGAATTGTCCCTGCTTCACTTTGTGCCGGTGCTTGAATTCATTTAACCTGAAACATTCTAAATGTTGATTCGCGTCCTCGCGAATCTGGGTCTGTCCGCATCTATTTCGATCAGTGGATTTACTTTTAAATACATTTCGACCGCAGCTTTCATTATTCCCAACGAGGCGGTTCATCCGTTTCAACGGCATTAAAAACCTTCAGAATCCTCTTCACGCGCAATGTTTCGCAGTAACTAACACGGGAAACAGGGCTTGGTGCCAATTACCTTAACTCACCCACCCTTTTCCTGCTGTATCTCCAGCTTTCTCTACCCCTTATTCTCTGCCGTCGCTCCTTCTCTCGCGCACGCATCGCTCTACACTTATCCCCCTCTCTCTTCATTCTTCTCTTTTCCTCGATGAGCATTCGCGACTCTCGCCGCAAATGAGCCACTCCAGTTATGAGAGATTAGCCTAGGGTGTTCGGCAGCTAACTTCCTGTCCTCCTCTCTTTTTGTTTTTGTGTTTTTGTTTTCTCTCATTACTAGGGTCGTACGGGAGGCAGGGACTGGTGAGATTCAGCCGCGGACAAACGAATTCTGACAAAAAAAAACACAAAATCCGAGAAAGAAATGGAACAGCTCGTGACATTCAGTACCCGACACGCACTAATTAAGCTCCAGCATCCTCCTCGGCATTCTCCTCCGGATTCCGTTGTGTTCGATGCAATAAACCACGATACCAATTGTTTTGCGTTGCTATTATTTTGTTTTGTTCTCACAATCCCTTCGCCTTTCCCCTTCCTTCCACGAATACATTCTGAGGATAACGAGGCAGCAACTGTATAACGATTACAAAGCTAGGAAAGGTAATTATAACGTAAAACAAATATTAGTAGCATTCAACGTTGCATAATGAATTAAGCAACAATGGTTTGACTGGGTTTGACACAGTTTTGCTGTATAAAATAGGACGACGTACTTATACTACACCGAGGATGGCAAGCGACAAGTGGCTTATCGACAGAGTTCTCTGTGCAGCCGCTGCGACACATAGGTGTCACTTACAGTTCTGATTCCCGCCTTACTGTGGTGTAATTAAGTAGATACATAGGGTGTACCAGAAATGAGTGGCAAAATTTTGCAAGCTATTTCTACTCGTCTTGAGGATGTAAAAGGTCGTTCAACCGTATACAGACAGGATGTTCTGACTCGATTGCTCGATTACCTGTATCAAATTTTCTATTCTATTCAATTCACCGGATCGATTCATGCCAAATATTATTGGCTCGTTGAGAAAGGGGGTGAAGGGGTTGGAGGAAGTAACGAAAGCAGCTCCGTGATTCGCCGATCGGCAATTTTCGAGCGGGCCAGTTTTGCGAATATCGGTTCGAGCCACTCCACGCAATTTCCTGTTGGGATAGGGAAATTTGGTTGGGAATCAACTAAAAGGGGCGCTCAAAGGAGAAGCGTTACGCAAACGTTGGGGCGTACTTCGATGCATCGACGCGATTTCGGCTCGCGGAGGCAGAGGGAAGCCCGTTAGAGAAATGCAAATTGCACCCGGCCAGACAGCATTAAACATTGCCATTGTTCAACGACGTACTCCGCGCACGCGAAATACGAAATGCACCGCCGGCGGAATTGCCTGCCCCGGAAATTCTAAAGGTTTCGTTTAAGTTTCCAGGTCATATGGCCCGAAGCGCACGGGGAGAAAAGGGCGGGCGGCGTGAATGCGTTGACCGCTTTCGGTTTTAAGCGTATTTATTTTTCGAGAGCAATCAGAAGGAGCTGAAGCGGTCGCTTTCGCTGGGAAAAGGATAGAGAAGAAATGGGGACACTTCCAAGTGCCGCGAAAAACGGGAAATGAGCGAGGGGAAATCATGGTGCATCCATACACGTTGCACACCCGTGTCTTATCTTAGTTTGCTGGATTTGAATGTGCAGTTAGAAGAAACTCGTTCCATCGGTGAGTTCGAACGTGGTCGTTGAACGTCCCTTCGAATCGCGAGGGCCTTGTTCCTTTTTTTTACATACGAGATCCGTGAAATGGAGTTGAAAGAATCCGAAGGGGTCTCGTTTCACGGCAGGCTTTTTTGTCGAAAAGGAATTCCCTGAGTCGAAGCGCGCGTGTACGTTCAAACGTGGCCCAGGTCCTCCCCCAACCCTCCCCCGAGATTAGATTAAAACGAGTTTCTCGATTCGCGTCACGTGTCCGTCAATGGCGACTACGAATCCGTGGACATTTCGCCGCGAGAAGTTGCGTTTGAATTCCGTCGGATGGGACGTATGCGCAACAACGTTGATAGAAATTTTTGCCTATTACGGGAGTCGTTAAAAGGGAAAGGAACATTTCCGCGAACGTGGAAGTACTTAGCTACCTACATTCTTGCTACCGAAACGGGGAGTAAGAAACAATCAGTTTCTCCACTGTTTTGCAATATACATACTCTGAAGTAGACTTGGGGTTCTTAAAACCACGAACACACGGGAAAAAATTATTTTATCCACCCGTTAATTGGATAAGCCCGGGTATCTCGCGGAGAAAGTTTAACCATTACACTACTACAAAAGGAGTGAACGTGGAATTACGTTACACGCGAAATTAACTACAGGCAAAACAAGTTACTTCCCCTCAAATATTAGTTTTAAATACACAGGGATCAGTTCTGGTTAGGGATGAACCAGTTATTTAGAGTGGAATATATTCTCGTAAATAATTTGCATTCTATACGAGTTGAGTTGCTCGAAAATTCCAGTTTTGCTATGCAGACGTTGGAATTACTCCGAAACTGGTTGAATACGGTTCATCGACTTGGTAACGTGTAAAAGCATGTCGAAATAGAGTAATGTACAGGTAACCTCTGAAATTCGTGTAAACTCTATCATTACGACTAAGCCCGAAGCGGTATCTCCGTATCTATCTCGACTTCCCCCCTGACCGCAAAACAGCCGCGCGACCTCGCGCGATCGGCCTGGCACGAAACTGGCGTCGCCGAACGGACGAACGTCTTCTGCACGGTTAGTATGTCCTCGTCGAGCGCGGACGAAGACGTAGGAGCGAGAGAGAGTGAATGGAAAGGCACGCGGCAGAGAACCCGAGTACTTTCGTGCAGCCTGCCCGTTTTTTCTTCGAAATAATGGATAAAAAGATTCAAGTGTCGCGAACTCGTGCGAAAATAACAACGCGCGCACTCTTCCGTGAAAATAAATCACAGCAATTCCCGTTGCCGTCACAGGAGCCGCGTTACTTCGAAACAAGAATTATCTGACCGCTTTAGAAATTAAAATAGTCAAATTATCAAGTCGTGATCAACATAGGAATATAATTTCGTAAATGGCAGTGTTTGGATCGATGATCGGATAAGAGAAACGAGATATCGATGATCGATGAACTTTATAATCAAACTTCAACTCACTATGATTCATGAATTTTTGATGATTGTAAGTCTCTTAGTGAACTGTGACGATTAAAGGATTAGCATGTGCGAAAGAAACTGCTTTGTAAAAGTCTGAATAATAATCGGAAGAAAAGTTTATTTGGATAACGCCCAGCGCCGTTCTGGCGAGGACGATCGTGCAGGTTCGTGCAGATCCGTGAAGGTTCGGCTCGGCGCTCTCCGTGCGTGCAGCGAGGTTCATGCCGGCGGCCGAGCGATGACGTCAGCAGGCAAAGAGGCCCGAGCACGGCCAGTTCGGTAAAGCGTACGAGGGCTCTTGACGTTTCCCCTCTCTCTGCGTGCGCGCGACTCGTATTATTTTCGAGCATTCGTTCGATCTACGGCCCTCGGTTAGTTCGATCGGTATCGACGGGAAATCAGTACGTATCGCGTGGCGGGAAATACGTTTCGTCGGTTGGACGCGGCGCGTTCCTTCGGTGAGTGCACGATCGTGACCGAAGCCAGCGTGAGAGAGAGAAAGCGGCAGAGTGGTGGAGGAGGAAGGCGTCCGTGGCGACCTAACCTCCCAACCGGTGCGTCGGTGATTTTAATCGGCGTTACAGCAGTGCCGTGTAACCGTGTCACGCGAACCCGTGCGAACTGTCGCGGAAACCAGCCCGCCCGCGAAACGTCACCACGTCTGCCATTCGTTGCGCGACAACCACCGTCGATTGGACATTCCTCCACAGTGCGTGATTTTCTAACCTCTGCTCGCCCGGCTCGATGCGTCTGGCCGCGATACCGAGCCAGTGCCACGGGATAAAGGGACTTGAAACTGTCCATACGTTCGGTAAACAAAGAGGGGAAGAGCTGCACACGAAGGCAGATGCGTTTAAGAGCTATTGAGCAGTGCGCTGTTGTTTATGTGGCCGGGAAACTGTCGCGTATTGACATTCACGCCCGTCCTTTGTTCCTCTTCCGCGTATCTGCGACGCGTCGCGCGTTTCTTCCCAGGAAATCTTCGTGGCCCGATTGGCGGTAAGAAATTCGTGGCGGAGCGAGACGAACGGTAGAGGAGCAACCTGTTTCTCGTCAGTGCGAGTGTGTATGTGCCCTGTCTCTCGTGGAATGCGAGAATCGTGCGTACAGGGGCGTCTCGATACGCGGTGATTTTCGACTGACGCCGAATAAGAGAGTGCAAGACCTCGTGTCGCTTGGGTAGACGAGTTGCGTCTGCCCGTTGTCTAAATGCGTGACGCGTGAACCTCGGTGGTCTTCCACGGTCAAAGGTAAAGTGAAGTTAGTTTCCGGCGGCTACATTTTTTATTTTTTGGCGGGCTGTGCGGAGGGAACACGTGGCGGTCGGGAAATCGGGGGAAACTCGTCGCTCTCGAACGGGCATTGTTGCGAGCGACTAACGGCATAATGCAGGGGTAATTAGAACGTTCTGAGAAACGAATTAGTCGCGAGGCTACGGTAATGTTTTCCAGCGTTACGTGGCGCGCTAGTGGCAGCCACGAAGGACACTAGATGTAACAGTACATTTCGTTTCTTTGGGGTTTACTACCTGTTTGAACAACCGTTTTATATCCACGAATGGAGCATTCCCGCGGTGGAATTTAAAGTTCGCGATATGATCGCAAGGGGCGAAAGGGATGGCGAGGGATAACATACGTGTGAGGAGTACGTGTACGTATGTCCACGTGGAAATCGAAGCCTCGCGATCGTGAGTTTCCTTATCCGCGTCGTCATTCGTCGCGGTATGCTGCACAGGAGTACGCTTCGCGCGCACTAGAGTGAGACGGACGGACAACCTGTTTACGACGTAAGCGCGTGTGTGTGCCGGCACGCACACGTACGGAGCGCAAGCGCGCTGTAAGTAAGGAGGGAAATGTATACACAAGGTTTTCGTGGGAGCGTAGTATTGCTTTTTGCCGTGCGGTCAGAAAAATGTGTATGGACATGCATACAGGGTGGGCCACCGATTATTTGCATTATAAATTAAAACATTCTTCTTGTGCAATTTTGGAGGGAACACCTATTGCTTGGCTTCTGTGTGGTTTTAGATAAATTGTATGGCTGTATTATTTCCTCTGTGTATCTATATCTTTTTATTACACTTACCTTTCTTTATTGACTAATGAACTTTCTAATCTTTTTGCTACAAAAAACAAACTTCTTTGTTCCTTTCCACGTACACTCTGTCGCCCAGTTAACTTTCAGGCCACAGTTCTGAAACACCCTGTATACATGTGTACACAGATATCGAGTCGGACGAGGCTCGTGTGCCACTTTGTGCCCCGGTACTTTCACTGATCGATCGCCCAGGGCGTACAGTTCACCGGTCGATCCGGCGAGTGCATTCTCTTTACGGGAGCATCTACTAACCTTTGCTCGTACCTTGCTTTTCGGTTTACTCCGATAGCGTGACTCTCGCGCTTACGGGAGCTCGCGGCTCCCGAGTGTATCGTTCGTTCCTCGTCGTAGTTTCTTTCTCGCGGCTGACTGGAATCGATTTCGATCGATTTCGAAATAGGTGGCACGGTCTGTAGCAACAGCCATCGAACATGGAACGGATCAAACTTACTAGAAAGGACTGGCTATCTCGAATGGATCGTAAGAATCAGTAACGTCGGAGAGCAGTAGAATTATTAGCGAATCGATGATTGACATTGTGTTTACGTGGAGTATAGAGCGTAAAACGAGCGAACGTGTTGCGTCACGGCGCGTTTCCACTTCATTTATTCGTACAAAAGGGTTGCGCAAGTTTACACACCTCACGTGCACGCTCGCGACGACTTATCATCGGTACTACCGATTACTTATTACATAATCAAACGAGCCACGGCACGTGACGTCGGCTGCAGAGGAATAATTCACCGCGTTATTTGCAGAGCGATTCGGGTTAACCGACCTAAGTAGGACGGGCCTACCCCCGCCCCTGGCGTTTTCTCAATTATCTTGCACTCGCGTGAGACATAAACGCGGCGCACGGGGCCCGTAGGAAAATAGGCCGCCCCCGTGGGGAGCATAATACGACTCCGTGTCACCGTAATCGCGACGCTGAATCTATGATGCATTTGACTCGTATAAAATTACCAGTCTATGCAACGGGTCTCGTGTTTCCTTTAGATTGAGTTTTCAACCGGCCGAGGCACTTTCACCTTGCAACCGTACGTTAAACTCCCGCGAAACCTTTCGGGTGGAAGGGACGTAATATCATCGACAGTCAGTCGTTTCTAATTACACCGCGCGGTCCTTTATATTTTACGATTTTTTTGTAACTACAGATAGGACTAATTGAAATCTATTAAATGAGTAAATAACGCTTGAGTAGATGTCAGGAAGTGTAAAGGGCACTAAATTACAATTTCTTTAGGAGGTGTATTTCATTTGGCGAATTTACGAATGCTTCACTCTGTACTGTGACGATTAGAGATATTTATGGGTTAGGATGGGTACAGAAATTTTTATCCGAATCTACTATTACCTTGGGCCACGTTTCCCTCCACACAAATACGCCTACCATCGTGATAATCGATATTTAACGCGAGCGTGCTTCTGTTTCTCTCGGTGAAGTGTGGTTCCCGCGAGTTTCGTGAGGAAAGTATGTGGCTCGGTGCTATCTGAGCGCCCGGATTAATTGGATTAATTTACGTCGAGCGTCGGTCCGAGGGGCGAGGAGGATGACCACCAGGAGAAAGAAGAAGTCGCAGGACGGGTTCCTGAAGAAGGTGTCGAGCCTGTTCAATCTAGATACGGTGAGTCACTTCTCGATAGACCGTTGCGCGGCGTCACGAATTTCTCGTGACACATCTCGACGACTATTTCAGCGTAGGAAGTCGGCGAAGAAATGTTCTTGCGATCACGTCCATGATTTATGTCACTTCGTAAATGCGGTTTATTATTGGGGATTTCGCCGAATTTTGAAGTGAATATTGCAATAGATCACAAAATCGTTCATATTTTGTTAACATCCCCAACTATCGATAATGCTTATCGATATATGTATATGATTTCGTTCAATATCGACGCATGAAATATATAATTAGAAAAAGAAGATCGTATCAATTTACCAATTAAAAAATAAGATACATAGGTATATCGAAGAGGATATCATTTTGGTTTAAAAATAATTCTCTCAGATAAAAGTTTTCGTATAGTACTAGAAAATTATTTTATTTAAATTAAGCTTCAAAGTATTAAAGCGAAACAAGTAATGTACTTTTCAAATCATATTTATAAAGGAAACTGGAATTTATATTTTAATAAGAAACATCATGGGCGGCATTCAATATGAGAGTATGAAAAACGATTACTGAATTTCACTTACACGTAATAATTAAAAAATTATTAGCTACAATTAGCTTGAACGAAAGGAGCAGTGGAAATTATCGATGTTTTGATCAAAATTATCGGTACCTGTAATTATTCCTGTTTGAAATATCGATAATATATGTCGATATATACAATTATCGATAAATATCGCGCGTCACTAGTATGTGGACGCTCAAGGATAGGAATTCAATTGCATAGCACTGCGAAGTAATTGCAGCGCGCGGCATTATGCGCGTTACAAGCGTAACAAATACGACATTAATCTCGAGTAAGCACCATTCACGAGTACGAGTAAAGCCTTTGAATAAAAACTGGCGAGCTAACCGTGTATAAATAGTGGATCTTAGAACGCCGCATTAAGCTGGACTTTTTCTTTCTGCGTGATGCATTTATTCAGGTGCATAGATCTTCCGCTATGCGACCGTGTAAAAAGCGAGGGAAACAAAACGATACGCCGACGAGTTCACGGAGTAATATCGTATCTCGCCTGGATGCAATGGATTACAAACGCTTTAGTTTTTATTGTTCCCTGGCAACTCCCCCTGCCCCGAGGCGTTTTGCGGAATGAGCTTAATGAACCGATTTCACGTAAATGACAGGAAATAGCATTTGCATTTCTCTGGAACTAAACTGTATTTTATGCTCGGTTCAACACACTGTTCGTTTCGCTCGGAATGTACAAGCTAACTTGATAATCGGCTAATTTATAGCTGTGTAGCTGTAATGGTAGTCGATATCCCCCTCCTCCCACATCTTTCGTTATTAACTTCCGAACGGAGCCACTTTTCCGCGATTCGAACAATATCGTTATCGCCTGATAGCGGGTATCGCGTTCTGAAAACGCGGCCACCCTTCCCAGTTCCCGCCGTATCTACTCTTTTCACGGTGGAAAACGAATCGCCGTGGCTCCGAGGAAGAATGGAAACAGAGAAATAGGGACTGGGGAAGTGGACGAAGGAGAACGAAAAGGAAGCCTGCTCGGGGGCGGGGAAGCCATTGCGAAGTTGGAGAAGCGTGAGAGAATTGTCGTTGAAAACCATTCGACCATTTTTCTCCTTGACTCCGCGAACGTTTCATACGATAAGGAAACGTGGAATAACTTCGAAAGGCTCTAAGAACGTTCGATAAAGAAGGGAAGAGCTGTGAAACGTGAAAAGCCCCGTTGCATTGTTTCAATTGCGGACGATTAGGTACGTTTGTTGAGAAGCTTAGCTAGAATCGTGTTTGCAGTTTACAACGCAAATTAACCACGGCTCGATATTGTTTGGTTTAATCCGTGCTCGAGTGCTCGCGGGACTCGACGTGTCCACCGGGTTTTCCACAAATTTCCGTTTTGAAAACGAGCGATTCGGATTAAAGCCCGACGTGTGTTTTCTCTCGCGCGAAATCGGCGACGCGTTAGTAAGCTTTATCGAGCGGCGGGGGCGTGCAGTTTACATTGGCACCTGATTTCGACACGTCCAAGCCGCTTCACAGGGTCCTAAGTCAACTCCGGACATCGTGGCTTGACGCAAGCCTCTCTACGAGTACACACGGTCTGCCAACCACAGGATGCTGAAACAATTTTGTGGCGGAGCTTCAGACGAAACGGATACTGGCGAGCCCAACTCTCGTCACAGGCTTACACCTTGTTACACTCGGCGCCAACACTTTCTTCAATTTATTTCCCCCGGTTACTCGATCACACCCCTCCAATGTTCCAATGCATACTTTACTCAAGCCCTATACAATCCACGTGGACCCAAGAGAAAGCTCAAACCGAGAATGGAGTCATTCAAATACTACTCGAATACTTTGTCGCGATTATAGTATTATATACCACCGTCAACAGTATTCGACTTATTTAGACGCCGTGATAATTGCACATGTGTAGGTAAAACTACCGTGTTCGGAGTACTAATACGATATTTCGTGTCGACTCGTCCAATGATAGAAACACAGCAATGGGAAACATTTGTCGATCATTTAATTCAGTCACGTCTCGATGCTTCGATAACGCGTCCCCAAGGTCATTCTGACCCAGTTGACACACTGTGCCGTGTGCATGGTTAACAGGCGTCGCCGTGTTACGAAATCACGATAAACAGGCCGGTGATAATTGACGTGGATTAACGGCCAATTGAGAATCAAAGTGGCTCTCGCCCGTGTACGCTGTTCTGCATGTGCATTTCCTCTTCTCGCGTCGTTGTAACAACACGCGTTCCATGACCAATGCGTGAGACCCCGACGGTCTTATGTAAGCATCGCTGTGTTTGTGTGCACGTTATGGTCTCGTCGATCTGCGCACGTGGGCACTGGTGATTGGATATCGGTACGACCTTCGCGAGAAAATACGCGGTACAGTTGCAGCCTCGGCGACGCGAAATCGCTGAGAGAGACGAGCTGCACGGATTCCAGTACAGCAACCGACCTGCGATTCGATGGGGTCTACGGGTTCGGGGACTCGGTCATATTGCCGTGGCGAATACGAAACGAAACAGCTTCGTCGAACAGCTGTGCTCACGCTGACACAGCGTGTCACGTCGCCGCGTGCTTAGTGTCTTCGCGAGCGGATTGAATGCCCTGAAAGATGATTCAGGGGGAATATAATGACCAAGCGTTTCGCGGCTATGTCGATTTGTATCGTCTGATTGGCATATATAGAAAGATGGCTCGATCGTTTTGTGGTTATCATTTTTCCATGAACTTCTATGTAGGAAAAATGTAGTTCTATATACTTTATATTATGATGATTACAAAATAGAATCGTGAAGCAAATGCATCTACAGATCGTTTAAATTTCTCTTCGGGTTAGATTCAGTTACTGCATACGTATGTTATAAAGAATCGCTTCAAAATTTAAGTAATAATCGGTGAACATCGTGCACATACCTTGTAAGTGGGAGTTACACTTTTGTCATTTGTGTTTGGGAATTTTGAGACTCTATGCACATTTTTAAATCGTGTTGTTTCGAGGAGCTCTACCGGCTTCGGTTGAGAACCACCAAGTTTGACGCCTCTCCTTATTCCCGTGAGACGCAGACCTCCCTCGGTCGACCTTCCGGAGGTGGTTGGAAGTGGAGGGTTTGGCCCGCAAACCTCGGCGAGCTGTGCACCGAATGTTGAATCGTACAACTTGCACACGCTTCTCCCGTCCCCTAAGAACCTTCCCTCCACCCGCCCCCACAGCTGAGAACCAAACGCCATTGAATGGAGTGTTTCACGGCAGGCTGCCGGCTCCATACGTTTCGTGCCAGACACCACAATCTCGTTCTTATTTCCTTTCTCGTCCCGCTTCCACCTATCGCCGTTCCTGCTTTGTCTTTTGCCCTCCGGAGCCTCGCATTCCTCGCGACAGACTCTCACTTAAGGGTACACTTTGATCTGCGATCGCCTAAATTCTTTCCCAGAGCAACGTACCTGCCGGTGGCACCGCGTTTTGAATTTGCTCATGCCTCCGAGCCAGAGCTTGAAACGGTTCCGATAATAACTGTTTAAAACTGTTATATAAAGGTTCTGATTAAAACAGCTATGGAGAATTTATTGCAAATAACTGTTATGAAGAACCGAAATTTCCAATTATCTGTTTCGCTTATGGTTCCTATTTCCCTCCTCATATCGGTTCCATAACCATTATTTTTTCGGTTCTATATCGGTTGCGAAATGGTTCCAGAATCAATTCTTGTATCGACTTTTCCCTAATTGATATCATTAATAATTATTGTAGGTGCAGATTACTGTGTAAGTGCATATTTTTTTACAAAATCCTTATAGAAACAGGAGAAACTTTTAACGTCCCATTCTGAATAATATACTGTGTGATTGTAAAAAATATGTAGCTGTTTTATTTATTTCAACGCTTTATTAGAAATCAATGATATGTAGAAATGTTTCTCTTTTTTCTATAAGGATTTTGTAAAAATTATGCACATATACAGTAATCTGCAGCTACAATAATTAATGATATCAATTAGGGAAAAGTTGATATAGGAATTGATTCTGGAACCGTTTCGGAATCGAAATCGATATAGAACCGAAAAAAATAATGGTCATGGAACTGATATGAGAAGAAATAGGATCCGTAACCGAAACAGATAATAGTTGCAAATTTCGGTTCTTCATAACAGTTATTCCGAATAAAGGTTCTTTATAACCGTTTGGAGAAGCGAAATCGATATTATAACAGATTTCAAGCCCTGCTCCGAGCATCAGATCGTAGCATGATATTCGAGTTGTAAGTAGGTGATGCGATGAATTTTTGTATTTGATCGAATAATGAGTTCGAATTAATGATAATTTTAGAATTATAGTGCTGAGATTCTGCTTCTGTATTTCAATGAACAGATCTAGTCGTTGGGGGAATTGGTTAGGCGGCTGGCCAGTACGCATAGGACCCACAGATCTTGAATTCGAGTCCCATCGCCCGAAACTGTTTTTCTCGCCTACATTATAATCGCTGTTATGAAGAACTGACCGTAAACGACTGATTTAAGACGCGGATACTTTAGGTGGATAGTGCATTTTCACGAATTGACCAGAATTTTAAGTGGCGCATAGTTAGAGTGTCGTGGTCGCCATGAATAATACATGCCGCGGCACCGTTATGTCTTATTTTCTGATTGGTTCGCAGGAAGTTTCCGTAAATCGCTCCGCTTGAATCTTAACGCCATTGTGCACCCTTCCTGATTCCTCTAGGTTGCAACTTGCCATCCGTTATGCCGCGTACCTACCATGAGATATCACTGTAATTTCTCCCTGAAACGTCTCTCATAACAATAGCACGTGATCCAAATTGAGGTGAATTCGCCACGCGCTACAAATTTTCCAGCGATCCTCCAACCCCACCAGAAAGTATTAAGGTCGCGTGCGTGGACACAATTTCTGTGAACTTTCTTCCCTCTTTTCACGCTACTGAATCAGGAAATTGGTATCGAATTACCGGGGAACAGGAGCATTCCCTGTGCGAGCCTAGCAAAGGTAGCATTTACGATTCCCGTTGCTTTTCACGTGAGACAGCAACGAGCGGTATATAGGTATGTACGTCCGCGGATCGTCGTTAGCGTTCGTAGTCAGAAGTGACGGGACGATTCCCAGGGCCGTACATTTCCCAGGCACGCTTCGAGAGTTCCAGAGGGCTAAAGGGAACGAGAAAGAAGTCACTTCGCTCTAAGGCAGCGTCCCCAAGGGAGAACGATCCAATTTATCGCGCACCCAGAAGCTTTATGTCACTGTCTCCACATTGTGCGCGACGATTCTCCGCTGAACTTAATTCCTGTTACGCCGCTTCGAGTCGCATTATGGGATTAATTCCCGTGCATCACGCAACGCGGAAATTGTAAATTACCTCGTTGCTCCTTTGAGGGTAGCATGATGAATCGCTAGAAATAATCCGCTCGTTCTTTATCTTGCAAAAGCGTCCCGTCCGTGAGATGGAATTTGTGTTGAGCATCATTTCGTAACTAATCACATGATGATAATGATAGTGTCTTGTTATGTAATTTAAAACACAGTAGCGCTGTCACGTTATATGTCCTTGCCTCCAAGTGAGTCCTATCTCCTTGAACGTTCGGGAAGCTGAGATTCGGTGGTCCCTACCGAAGCAACGCTCGGACAAGTTCGACGCGTCTCACTGCCCGTACCGATAAGAGTTATTTTTCTAAGGTCGCGTGGACAAGGCAACGCGCGAATGCAAGGGGCTTTAAGTCCTGAGTAATGGCCAGGATGAAGGGGAGCAGCCACTAAGCCAGCGTGGTTGTTGGACCTTCCGTCTGGCATCGAAAGCTCCTCTTACACCGTTCCACCGTCCACGGTCTTCCTAGTTCTGCCGTTAACATATCACCGATTCTGATTTACTCGGACCATTCTTTCTACGCGACGGAAACTATATTTCTCGTTGGCAGTACCAGAAGTGCAGGTGCTCTATCAATTTGTAGAACTTAACAGACGAATAAACCAGAATGGTCAATTATCAGAGGAAGAAATTAGATACTTTTCCATAATTCCAAAGGACATTGTCCATCGAAAATGAAGCTTAAAGCCGCGAAGGTGAATCCCACTTTGGAGAATCACAGAGGGATGAAGTACCAACTGATCAGACCCCTAGACTATTTCAATCAATCAACTTATCCAAGATCAACGATTTCTTCGATTAACATCCACAATTACAAAGTACAGATAGTACCTACACGATCCCACCAGCAGCGCGTTAAAATGTCAACTTTCGCCTAACTCGTTGCCCAAACCCAGCCTCCTCCGCCTTCGCCTTGAAAGACGATTACCAAGGCGGTCTAAAGTTTGAGCAGTTCCCAAAGCCAGGCTATCGACAAGGGGGCTAAATCCGTACGAATGGATCCGTAGGTGTGCATGGCAGCCATTCTCGTTAAATTGGACTGGCTGAGAAATGGAGAGCAGCCAGTTCGAGGGTGGTAGTCGCAGGAAACCGAGGGAAGGCGCTGCCTCGGTGGCCAGCGTCGAAGGGTGTAGCAGGGAGACACGGACAGCCGACAAATGAACGGCCGTTCGTATTCGCGGGCGTATTTCACTGGACGGACACTGACCAGGCTGCCGCTGCCGCCTCGAAAGCCAATACCAGCCAGGCTTTGACCTTTTCTGACCGTCCTTCCGCATTCATTGTTCTGTAGCCATCCGCTTGTAACCTGCGACTTATCTCTCGGGCCTGCTTGTCGGGCGGCGAGTCGTTTTCACCGGCTGTACTGGATATTTGTCAGTGTTCGCCGGCGAGCCTGGTTCAGAAATTTGCGGGGAACTTGAACGATTACGTTTTGGTTCTGACATTCAGCTCGTAAGGGGTCTTCAACTGCAACATTGTAGGGTAAATGAGGAAATACGCTGGGAAGGGTTTAAATTGTTTCTCATTATTTGGTTAATTGATAAGGGATATTCAGTGGTTGTATTGGATTAATTTCGATTACTCGGTGCCGTTTGATCCTATTCCTTAATGATGTAATGACAATTTGCAGCACCGCCCACTATGACTGAACCGGGGCAAATTATCCCGCGAAAAGAATAATCGATTGAATAGGGTACGTGCTAAATTAACTTAATTAAAGTATGCGTCCAATCAATGTGACGATGTCGGATATTTCGCCTCTTTTGCCCGAAATGCATATTAAACTGATGGAGGCGAATATCGGCTTTTCATACATGCGCGTTTATTACCCACATTTTGTTCGATGCAGAGTTAATTACCTTGGTGGTATTAATTAAACGATGATCGCGTTCATCCGCTTTGCTTCTTTTTTTTTCCTCTAAAAAGAGACGCAGATTTCTGTTTCGCACTGAAGGTGCAACGATATTGTTTAATAATGGCGTGCATGACTGGCAGTTAACGGGCAGTTGCACTCGATATCGTCTGCTTGGTGTCTCTGTAAATAGCAAACGAATCGACGGCATTATACGGAGGCAAATATACTGTTGGTAACACAATGGAGCTAGAATTATTGCTCGATGTTGCGCTGAATTGAGGACCTTGCGGCAAGAGGCGTATAGCTCCGCATTTACCAACTTCAAGTAAATTAGAAAAAAAATATATAATAAAATATTTTCAGTTAAATGATTTTATTTAAATTGCACTAGAAACTGAAAAATAATTATTTTTTTTGTACTACACTTTCAATGGTATCTTTTCATTTGAAATAAAATTGTGAGGCAAGGTAACTCACAACAAATTCATTTCGACGCTTGATTGTGTATTAACTTGATTCATATTCTGTTATGAAATATCTGGTTTCGCGATTTTATTTAAAGTGAAAAAATACCATCGAAATTGTGGTAAAAGAAAACAATTATTTTTTAGTTTCTAGTGCATTTTAAATAAAATCGTTTAACTTAAATTTTTTGTATATTTTTATATTGTTTATTTATTAGTGTCTAAATTTTGATTTGTGGTTACATGCTGATTTCATGTAGATTGATTTGATTTGTGGTTATAGGCTGATTTCAAGTCGTTTGGATTTGTGATCAAGCCCTCGGGTTCTTTTTTCATAATTCTGGATTGTCATCCAAACTACATACGCCTGCAAAGTTTCAAGTCTATTGAAGAGTTGGAAGTCGTTTAAAATTGAGTTTCTAGATTTGAACCAAACAAGCAAACAGGATTGAAGCTGAATAAAATCGTTTAAAATCTATTTCCAAAATTATTGCCTTAAATTAACATTTAAAAGAGAACACTAATTGAAAAAATATATATTTTTACACAATAAGTAGAAATTGATAAGTTTTCATTTCTATTTTTGACAAATTTTTCAAATTTGTAGCACTCGTGTTGTGTAAAACAGTAATGGATGCAAATTCAAAATTTGCAATAAATCCCTTATTTGTTATCGGATTTGCATTAAACGTGCACCAAACAATATAGAATGTTTTTTACACATATTACACGTCATAATTCAAAATCTGTCAAAAATGGAGCTGCACCTCTCTTACTGCAAGGTTCTCAATTTAATGCCGTACCATTCAAAAGTTTCTTTCGATGTAGCTGATCGAACTGACCATTAATATCCAGAAATTCAAAGGTTTCGTAAAGATTACATAAACTCCTCCAACCCATCTTCCACCCTCCATCTGTTTCCCCTTTTAATAACCTTGATCACGTTACAAATCCAACAGCCTATACACCTACATTTAAATAGGTATGCCCTTAGGAGAAGAGCGAGCGTAAAACCCAGCAAATGATTTCTTCATCGGTGGTTTCCGGTATCGCCGATTGAAAGCAACTTTCAATTACGAGGGGCGTTTGCCCCTAGCGGTTGACTGGATTCTAATTGATTTAACTCGTCTCTCGTTTCTCGAAGACACGGAACGCACGGCCGATAATTGACAACGATCGTGGTCGTTCTTGAACCCGGAGTTTCCTCGATGGATTCCCTCGGTTTATTGCGGTTGAGGATCCCACGGCCGCGATAACGACGGCCCGATAAGACGCGAAACGAACGTTTTATCTTTGGTCTCCGTCGAGTATTACAAGGCATTCCAATGCACTTGTAGATAGGCGATAATGAAGCGTCCCCTTTCTGCTTGTTATCGAACGCGCCACTTTCATTGATACTATTCCCTGCCATTAAAATGAGCGACGTTTACGTTGACCTTGCGTTGCGAAACGATTATTCTATATAGCTATACATAGCGTGGGACAAAATTCGATCATCGGGAGCAAGCATCGCATAGAACGCGAAAGTTTGTAAATTTTCTAAACGACTTCGCAAAACTGCTCCCGGAATCTTCAGCCCGTGGCACCAGCTGCGCCGAGTTGTCCGCAAAGCTTTTGATCGGATTTGAAAGTTGAAACGTTCCGTCGGGCGACCGATAAAAAAGCTAAAAAGTACATCAAACACGAAAAACGAGCGGAGATTTTCTTTTTCCGGCGCCGCGAGACGCGACAGCAAGATGAATAGCGTGTAATTAAATTTCACGGAGTACCCTCGGAAAGAATCCTCCCCCTTTGACTACCCTGTCAACGTTGCAATCCTTCGTGATTCAGCGATTATGCGACGACATTCGTTGGTTTTGGGCACGTAAAGGGCTTTTTACGCGCAGCTCCAGTGCACAGACAAGTTAACGATTGAACAACCCTTTCCCACTTTTCTCTGTTTCCTGAAAAATGTACCTAACTGCTTGCAGACTTTATAAACAGAATGCTTGCGAGTTTCAATTCTCTGCGCCGGAAATAGGGGTGGATGTTTCTTGAAATTCTGTTTCCCGTGTTTGAAAGTTGCGAGATGAGGCGATAGGATTTTTTCGCCGAACAAAAAATTACCTAGCATACGTGTCAGTTGCAAGTGGAAGAGGGTGAGCTGCGAAGGAGCGGAAGAATTATATCCGAGCATTTTTCAAATCTACAGCAAGGATTTACCTTTTCTGGCACGAGGGACGAACCATATTTTATTCTGGTGCTCCCCCAAGTTGTTCCCGAGTTCTAAAGTTGGCGCACACATACACGCAGCGGGGGGGATTCCGCAAAACCCCTGGCAATTTTGCTTACATCCCCCTTAGCTCGTGTATGTAAATACGAAAGTGTCTGGGTGCGTTTCAGGCGAGATTTCGGAGTTTAGGCGAGCATGCATTTTCGAAGCGATCGTCCCCGTCTCGCGGATATTCGAATCCATCAGCCACCATATCGCACGACAATTCGGCTTTTATATCTCGTACGATATCTCCGTCGAGAGAAAATCTTCAAACCGTTCCACCGCGTTTGAACGACTTTTCCATGTACTCTATTCTTAAAAATTGCAACTCTTCTTCTGTTGTTTCTTCTTTTCCTACCTTCTGCGAAGGACTCTAATAGTAATAATACCAATAATCTAATAATAATCTAATACTAATTACGAAATAGTTTGGCTTCTTTTCCACCCTTTTGTCATCAGTCGATTGAAATCCACAGACTTTGCAATTCGAGGGCTTTGACGCGATCGAAGGTTCAGTGAATCTGCTCGGTACATTTATGAATACTTTTGACCCCGTTTCACCCCTTCGAGAGGCTCAAGATCGATATTCCATAAATGTGTAAATGTAACCGAACTAAAGTCATTCCGTTTTCTAAGAAAACGGCCTCTAGTACCATGATGTCTACGCTCTGGTGGTCTTTTAACACCACAGCAAATTCAGCTTTCCTTTATTCGCATTTGTGTCGCCCAGCGTTTCATCGATTGAAAGATAAGTGGATGTTCTTATCGACATGTTACAAATAGAAGCTCAAGTCGTTGATAATCATATACCTGTACCTACCAACCGTCTCTTTCATAGTCATATAATTTTCGTTTCTCTTGTACTTTTGTAATCTTCGTTCAAACCAGTTTTTGCGTTTCCATAATACTTACACGCACGGAAGTCTGTGAGTCTTAATTATGTTTATCTTTTGCATAATGTATGCAACGTATGTTAAGAGGAGAATGCGATAAGAGCACATGTATTAAAGAATTTTTGCCTTGTAAATTTTTTACTGATACCATATATTTGTGCGTCCCCTGGCACCTAATAGACCTGAATTTAATATTGACGGCGTGTTAAAACCATCTTCAAAGAGGTCGTAACCTCATACCCAAAGATCTTAGATAATATTAGCCGAAAAACTCGCTAGAATTTAAGAAATCTTGGGGGTTGTTCCTGAAATGAATTTCACTGCATTTCATTCGCGAGGGAAATGGAGAAAGAGTACACAACGCAACAAGGCACGGTAACTGCAGAGGAATACCAAATGAAGGAATCGTTACTACAAACGAAAACTTTTTCGAGACTTCTCCCTGGACCGGGACCAAGCTAATTTTCTGCTAGCGCGCCAGGAAGTCACGTAGTCTCTCGGAGTAACAGATAATGAAGAGCGTAATTTGCGACAGTACACGCACAGGCTGTATTAACAACGCTTAAGAAATTACTGCCTCGTAAATTAACGCGAATAACAAGAAGCAAATATGAGCTACCGCGTACTAAAGCAAATTACTGTCCTCGATATTATACGGTGCTTTCACGAGACCCCGAACGGGCGAAATTGGCGTAATTGCGCAAACAAAAACTTCCCCACCGCGAAGCTAAGATAATTCTTCAGACAAGGAGAGTGCTGGCCACGGGAAAGTAAGAAGTTTTCGAAAAACCGTGGAAGACACTTGCGGGCGGAGCCTTTAATTCTGCGGGAGACCGACCCGGAAGTGGGCTCACGTAGAAGCTAATTGAATTTCATATTCCAGCGCGCATCGCGAATCGAGAGCTTCCGGCGATGGCAAGTGTTCCCTTGTAATTAATTGCCATTCAGGCCTGCTCCATCTTTTCTGCCCCCTCCCTAAGACACATTTTTCTTCCTCCTTTTTCCACAGCGTCACGAACGGAGGAAAGCTCGATGCTTCTTCGAACGGGTAGCTTCACGAAGAAAACTGCTTCTCTCTTTGCTCGTGATCCTCTTTGGCTCCAAGTAACGATGACGGAGTGCTTCTTCCTCCGTTTAGGTTGAATCCTAACGAAAAACGTGTTAATGGAGACAAATCGAGCTCTGATCTGTACTAATTCGAGTTTCCTTTCGCGAATGGGGAATCCCTGTTTCATTCCTTTAGGTTCTTGGGACTAAGTAATATCTCGTCATAGGCTGCATCAGTTCGGAGTTCACTTTATATTCCGTTCCTCCTATTATCTTCATTAAGGAAAATTACAAATGATTCGCTCGTCAATCACAGCGTACATGTCACTGTTATTCTGTTCCATTCGTGTATGTAGGCGCACGAGATATCGTGTTTCCTAGCGGGAGCGTTGTGCTTTTCCCACGAGAAAATTCGAAGATTGAATTTCACCAGCGGGATACGGAGGACTCGCGTGGAGAGATATCCAACCAGTCAATGGAAACATCGTTTAAATCGTATGGGAAGGGACGAAATGACAGACGAGCGAATCGATTACGAGCACGTCCGCGAAACACTCGCCTGTCAATTCTCATTTACCTATCTCTCTGTCTATTTCACTGCAGAAATAGGTGGCAGAGTCTGTAGATACCAGAAGCAGTAGAATTGCAAACATTTAATCCTTCTTCGCTTTTTCATCCAGTTAATCAAAAGAATTGCCCTGAGAATACGATTATGATTTTTATCACGAAGTATGTAATTCATTCATCGCTGCGAAATGTAATTTTTCTGCAACACACGTATGTACATGCGATGTCATTAGCGTGCATTGACAAATATATTTCATCGTACAGAAATGTGTAATTTCACTGCTTAATTTGTATCTGCCTCGCATGCACGCAGTTAGTTTGCCCTACGCGCAAACGTTTCAATGCGAATCCGAGGAAAATAACGCGAATTACTCGACTACATAGCTACGGGTCGGTATTCCATATTCAGTTTTATCTGTGTACGTGTACGACTGCCTTTGCATATTTCCCACATCCAGGCAGCTGCTTGCGCGCGCGTTAGACTCCGTCAATTCATATTTCCGCGTGACAGCTCTATGAATAACAAGAACGACGAGATTCCGTCGTAAAATGGCCGAGTTATCGGCTTTGCTTCCTCGTGGATCTATCTTCTCAACGTTACAGCCTCCGCGAGACGTATCGTCTCCCAGTTTCATTCAGAGTCGTAGATCTAAGCGATCGAACTTCTATATCTTCGATTCAACACAATTTCCACTCTTTAGAAATTTCTTTCACGGAAGAATTACTAAATTGTAGAAGTCTTATGGCTTTCTATGTTAATCTTTCGAAGATGTTTGTCGGTGTTGACTTCCAACTGACGTGTTTTACATATTCACTGACATCGTCGTGATAGTCCCATGAATAACAAAAATGTCTGGGTTTGGTCGTCGAGCAGCAACCACGTTATCCACCGTCTTTCACTCTTCGGGGCGTACTTGTTGAATGAACCTCCACCTACCTTTCTGATTCTTTTCAAGATCAGCCACTTCGAGCCCGTCGAAAGTCGCCTGGCTCTATTTTCAGAAATTATTCCCCGGTGGAATTGGAGAACCCTTCCTCGCCTCGTCGGCCGTCTCTATTCGAACGGGATGAGAATAGAGAGAAAGAGAGAGGGAGAGAGTGATGATAGCAAGAGAGGAAGGAATGATAGGCTACCGTTCTCCCCGTCACGTTGCACCCGCCGCAAGACGTTTTTCATTGTTCTCGACGTACAAAGTAAGAAATACGGAGGAAATTACCTGTCCGCTATCTTTGCTCCATTGTTGGATCGTGGTGCTCTTATTTATCTTTATGATCGAGTTCCGGGATACGGCTATTCGAAGCGGGGAGCATTAAAGCGACGAGGATGAGATTCCTAATCGATGCAACGGACGATTCGTAGGTCCATTGTTTCTAGGGAAATTCTGTGGCACTGCCGTTGGCGTATTTTGGGCTTCTGTCGGATACAGAGACGAGAAGAGATTGATAGCCAAAAATAATAAGGATTTGTACCCAAATTCTTGGAATCTTCTGCCCGAATAAGCTTCCATCTGGGGTCCAAAGCAGTTACATAAATATTCTAATAATACGCGGTACAAATTGGATATCGAACACACCGCCAGGAACGCAGTAAATTTCCCTTTCGAGTAATAGCATCGAAAGAATTCAGTGGACACCCACGCAATCGAGCTGGTAGCAATTCGAGTTTCAATAAATTTCGATTAGAGTTAGTGCGGCGGAGAAGCAGAGGCAACACGACAAGACGGAAATAAGGGGCGCGTAGAAACCCGATGGAAACGAGAGGGGTTTGGCGATCCGTCTTGGTCACTCCTGGCGGAGTATCTGCAACTGCGGTTTCTCCCTTTCATTATTCGCCGGGTGATAACGAGCCCCATAACCTCGTTTTATCTCTCCTCGCCTTGCCAGTGATGGAAATCTTCCCCTCCTTGTTACGATCGCTCGTTTCCTCAAGTTGCAGAGTGAAATATTCGAGGCAAGTCCGCCTGTCGGGCAAATACTTTGTAATGGGAGCTATTGCCTTAAGAAAAAAAGGGAAGACTGTCGAATCTAAATTGATCGTTACGTTCCTACGAGAAAGTCCTGGGAAGCAAAGCAGCTAGCTAGGTCTCTTAAGGGCTGTTGAGACTCGACGATGCGTTCTAACCAGGCAAAGATTCACTTTATTATGCTCCTCGATTGGGCAACACTGCACCTACCCAGCTCAATTAATCTTCCTTCAACAAGCAGAAACTGCGCGCTGCTTGTTTGGGTAGAACACTGTTAGGAAGCATTAATTAAATCAAGAAAAATGGGTACACATAGCGGTACAGAGGCGTTGCATGTATGTTTGGGGACGAACTGATAACCAGGTAAAGCGTGCTCTGCCTTTCTGGACTGGCAAACATACCAAAATGGATGAGTTGCTGCTAAAATTCATTAGACTTCAAACTTTTCAACTGAACGCGTTGAATCGCGTTTCCAAAGACTCGTCGATACATTCGTTTCTATGTAACTTCTAGGTCCCGGAAATTTGCGGTTGGAAAATGATTTTCTAATTAAAATACATCTCCCAGGAATCTCAACCATTTTTTCATTCGATGTCCATCGAGACTAGGAGAAGCTTTGACACGAGTAAAATCGTATCGAAATCATATGGTACTCTAGGGGTTACGAACTGTATTTCACACTTACCGCCTTTCGAACCGTCGAGGTTCTTTTTATTCCATCGCTAGAAGCAGGGGGTGTGCTTTAAACTCCCCCCTATCAGTCGCGAAGAGCGAATATCATTAAATTAATATCCAGATTGATTTGATTGGTACAAGAGGGAAGTGCACCAGACACGCTGTCGAGAACTTTCTGGGATTAAAAATTAATATCGCCCTCTGGCACGGTAGCATATGAACACAGTATATTACTTTAATCACCCGAAGTTTAATCAGTGAAGCTTACATTCAATTGAGATTATTGGTTCGAGCACGAGCAGATTGAACCATCCTTTACCTCGCCAACACGAAAGGTTTCCGTATTTTACAAAATTCAATCTACAATACGAGTAACGAAATTTCTTCCAACAGGATCTTGTATATACCATTAACAAGATTTCTACCCACGTACATAATAAATACAACATTGTTTACGTCAACTTGACATCGCATTACGATTCTCAGTTTCCCTAACGATTTGGGGCTCCTTCACGAAGCTGCTTCCTGGAACGTACGCCATCTTCTTTCACAGATACAGCTCCGAAAGAAAATATAGGAAAGTCTACATTAAATCCGATCACCAAGCCTCTAGAAGCTTTTCTCTGCGCCCTTGCATGATCCCTCGCTCGGATCGTAGCATGACAGCATGACTTTTCCCGAGGAATTTCGTGCTCTCGACGAAGCGTCGAGCGTGCAGAGTGTTTGCTGAAGCATGAACCTCCCTAGAAAGCACAAAAAAAATATTCCGTTTGGGTTCCCCGTCTAATTTTCTGGACGCTCTCATTGTTGCAGGCACACACGCCCCTTCTCGCGGCTGACACGAGACACGTAAGTAGAAAACAGACGAGAATGCCTGTACTTTTTTGCATAAATTAATGTAGCCCCCGCTACTATAAAATTGCTGGCCTTTGGTTTGCATTCTTCACCCTTATTTGCCACGTTGTTGAGTGTGCGACTGTTTTGAAACAACGATGCCCCTCGCTTCGGATAATCGAAAAATGTTCGCTCGGTCGGGCACGTTTTTCCCGCCGCTCGTTCATCGAACAGTTCGAACAAATTTGCGATTAAATATCGCCGGTAATCTCCCACCGGGGATCCAAACCCATTCGTACCATTAATTTCACAATTAGCTGCGTTTCGGTGGTACACGCGGCACTCTAATTTCTGCAAATTGCCCGCCCTTTTCGACAGACCCCGATATGCAAATAGAAGCGTTATATTTCGATCGTACGCTGAAATCGAATTGTATCGCGTTAGGATAGCGATATTTTACTTTTTCGATCTTGTCAATTGTATTCGATTGAAATCAACGTATTCTAATTCGTCGACAGAGGATATTCTTTAACGACGCTTATGCTACGCGTCGATAACAGATCAGGTGAAAGTTTTCTAGGTTATTAGAACATTGTTGTAGCAATGCCCTCATCGCGATCGTGTCGATGCGATTATTATTGCGGGTCACGAATCGCGGAGGAAACTAGATTGTAGGTTTCCTCCTTTCTGGAGGAGAAGGCGGCTTGATTCGTTTCTGGTGAATTTATATGCACCAAGTATCAGGATCACGAAATGCGATCGTTAGATTCTGGCTCCGAGGGGCTGGAAAGATCATTAAGGATTTTAATTGATTCGTGAGCTCGGTGATCGCATCGATACCCCTCCACTTTGTGCTCACTCGGTGGATAATTACAATTTCCACGTAGTTGGAGGCATCGTCTTGCGAGTTACGCGTTCACGTGCAAGGCGTCGCGGAGGATAATTATTTGTACTTGAGATATTAACGTTAATGATCGCCCCGCGCGGTGTTTTAAGCCGCAAACAAACGAGTTCGCGCGGCACCCTGCTCTCTAATCAGTTCATGATCTTCAAACTACTACGATTGCTATCGCGAAATAGTGAATTCGGTTCGTTCGCAGTTGCAACAATCCTTTGAGAAAATTGTCTCTAGTTACCTCTTTCCATCTTCGCCGGCTGCATCGCGAAATTGCATTGTCGGAAGATTGTACGCCGCGGTTTCGAATTTGACTCCAAGAAATGTAAGTTTCTTCGAAGCATAGTTCGTGCAATTTGCCCGATGGCGGAACACATTTGGCACGGATTTGCGAAATTAATTCCGGGGGAGATGTAGCTGGTGGGATACGATCGCATAGACGGGAAGAATGCAACTAAAAGGACACTGGAATTTATCGTATTCTGGCTGGTCAACCGCGACAAAGATAAAGTTGCTCGCGCGGAAAATAATACGCGACCGCAGGAATACAAACTGGCAAACCGTTCTTCGTTTTAAGCTTCAACGTGATTTTATGTTTCTTGCGGGTGTGGGTACGGTAAATATTAAAATGAATGTCATTCAACAAATCACCTTGTTTTAGGTGTTATATCCTCATTCCTTCGTTTTTCCTTTAGCTCCAAATTATTTATCCCCTTTCATCGCTTTCGAATCATTCAAACGTCGAGCGCACCCCACCTTTTTCGCGTCGGCATTCACCCACCTCTCCAACGTTCGCATGAAAAGATTCATGGCGGGTCTCATTCGATTTGCAGGATCGTTGGAAATTCGACGAAGATGGCACATACTTTATCCCCCGATTGTAGCGAGAGGGAAATGAGAGAACGGGGGATTAAAGAGGTTCGGAGCAGCGCGACTGAATATCGAACTTGCCAAATCGAGTAAACTCTGGTCGCCCGGTTCTTCTAACTTTCTGGATACCGTCGACCGTCGCGATTATCTTTCCCGTTCCCGGACCACCCTCCTTTCTCGGGGACCAGTCCCATTCATCCTCTTTTCAACCCATTTTGCACGCTTTAGATCCCCGGAAACAGGACCAATTTCCCATCGAAAGAGAATTTCTATCGAGTTTGTTGCTCGTTCTAGGTAATTAGCTTTATTCCCTTGGATTTATTTGCGGCGGGGGTAGATTCAGTCACGATCCGATGTTTCAGGAACTTTCGCTGGCATAATAAACTCGTCTTATCGGCGAGTGGCATCGCCGCGAGTTGTTCCGCTCGTCTGTTTTCCTGTGGCACAATTTCGGTCCCCAAGCGGGCTTTGAAATTCGAAATTCTGTGCAGCAGCTCGCACCTCCCCCGGGGAAAACACACCCTGTCTCGCATTACACAGGCTCATCGAAATCCTAATTCCATTACATTCCTGGCTTACCTAACCTAACCCTCTTGTTTTCGCGTGTGTGTGTTATAATCGCGCGACTGATCGTTAACGCCTCCATTATGATTGCAATCGGTTCCATTCTTGGTAGTCAACACCGTTTCATGGTAATTCGACGAGGATAGCAACAACGAATGGGGTGGTATCCAAAGAAACGAACGTAGAGTAAAGCAGATACAATGGAATATTTTTGCTTATGTGGAAGAAGACTTCGTTGCGTGTAATTTATGCCTCGCTTATTGGCGTTAGAAGCAGTGTATAGCGTCCGTCAGTAGGAGGGCTGCACCGCGTGCAGTGGTTACCACGTGGTCGCTCTTCATGTCACTTCCTGCTCTTGCAGCCCCTACAATTGCATTATGGTCGAGCGGCATTATAACGGGACACATCATATAAATCACGCTGGGATGACATGTGCGTGTCGGTGTCCCCACGCGTCCCTCGACGGCCACGCAAATTGCCGAGATTAGTTGTTGGCGACGGATCACGAATCGGCTTTCCGCCCCTCGAAGGGCGCCTATTGGCCCTCTGGGCGCGGTTAAATTGAAGGAAACGAATGTCACTTTGCGTTTCGATACTTATCTAAGCGGTGGATTGTTCACAGCGTGGTTGGTTGTGTTCCCTTCTCGAAGGTAGATTATTATCAGTGAAATATATCACTCAAGGTAGAAGGCGATTTAAATGTCTCCATTCGATACGATGTCGAACACCTAAGAGTATATTGCTCGACGCTATTATTTGCGAAATATATAATTATGTATAAATATATAATTATAATATAATTATATATAAATATATAATTATAATTATACATTTATTGAAAAATAAATGCCCAAGAAAACGCATATACAATCTTCTTAAAAATCATCTAAGAAGTATATAAGACAGAGAAAACAATTTGAATACATTGACATATGCTATTTTATTGCGACAAATTTTTTTTTGACGTTAAAGTTTGTCGCTTTGATTAGTCACTGGTTTACTGATTTCTAAAGAAACAATGCGCGATCTTCTTCAAATTAATAATTGATAATTTAGAACAATGCCATCTATGTATCAGAGGATACACTATTTACTTTACATGAATTCCGTTTAACATTTTGCCTCACCGATTGGTAAAAATAGTGTCGGTCAGTATATCTGTGGTTGTAAGGAAAAACGACCCATGTCACAATTTCAAAAAATTTGAGTTTATGCATTAAGTCAACTGTAGAATATTGGATGTGTGTTTCTATCAGAAAAAAAATGCATGAAAACGAATTTTATACGTTGAAAAAATAATGCAATTTAACCGAAGTCCAATATTCAATTAATACGCATTTGGCAAAACAACCGAAGTCCACAAAATTTGGAGAATACGACGTATCTTTTCTTTGTGATCGCTTTTTATTTTCTATTTTTACTTATCTGCATATACTATAACGTATTTTGTGTAAAATAAAATAAGCAAAATTATATTTCATATTTTTATTTTACTAGAAACAGCACGTTATGAAATGCCAATAATACATAAATGTGTAACTTGTATTTTACAAAAAACAACGCAAAGCACAGAAGAAAACGAAAGAAGACAAAATAGAAAGTAAAAGAAGGAAAAGTAGTCAGAAAAACTACTTAACTGCGACACGTTCAAGCAGAACAACACAAGTCCAGTGTACTTATGTCGTTCTGTCTAAAGTGTATGTAAATTATTACTATTTTGTTTATTATTATTTACGTTAATTATACGAATATTGAATATTATGCAAAGTGAAGGAAATATACTTTTATATCGTAAGAAGAAAACCAGGAAACATTGCTAATAAGAAGAATTGGTGTTTGGAACTTTCAACGATAATATCTCGAAAGTGAAAACATGTGACATGGGTCGTTTTTCGTTACAACCACAGATATATAAGTTGTATATTCTGGAGTTTTCTTTCGTGAACTCAATCAAAGTCTCAACTATTAAGGCCTTTGCTTCGAAAATAGGAAAGATCGAAGCATCGTAACGAGCACTTCGCAACTACGATTTATCACTGTCCACATGCGTTCGACTTTACAGCTGTAACGGCAAATAAGATACCTTTGGTAACTAATGGCTGCCCTTAGTCACTCTGTAACCGTTAATCGTTCGAGCCCTTTCGAGGATTCACGCTAATGATTCTGCTTCTTCAGCACGTTGAATTATTCAATTCTACTCGCCTCATTTTATTAATGGGCAACAACGTATTCTAGCTTGTTTCTGATCGTGGATACGTGGTTACGGTTACAGGAATCGTGGAATGAATATTAACAGTCATCGGCATAGGTATTATGAATAATTACTCTTTTCCGTTCATCGGATGTTAGCCGCCACGCAGTGTCCCCAATTAGAATATCGTAACAATGAATACTTTTCTCCATTCTTTCCCCTATTGTCAATAATTATTCCAATATTTTCAACATTTCTGGCATCGTACCCACAGTATTAATTATCCACAAAGTTAAACAATTCCGGTAGATAAATAAGCAGAAACGAAATTTGAACCGGGAACCAATTTATGCACCTCATTATCGTAAACATATATTTGCTCGAGTTATTTTCCAATTAATCACAAACATAAATTCATCAATTTCCTGTTAATTCAAGCGTTAATTCAGGCATTACTGCTGTGAATAGTAAAGCGTTGTAGATTCAACGCTTAAAATCATTTCGATATTTCCAGATGGAAAATATTAAAAATGCTGAAAAATTGTGATTAGGGTTGAAAAGTTTCTGCTGTCTCTTAATTTTGAGCATCGCCTGCCTAATGTAATATACATTTTCCACTTTGTTTTATTCTTAAGGTAGCACTGTCATGTACCCTCTCGAAAAGTAGTGAGTAACTAAAGAAAGCTTATTGATCTAAAAATGCGTAAAGTCACGCAAAACATCTCAAATCCTCGTGAGGGTGAATAAGAAAGACTTACATAGGTCGATCGGTCCAAAATGTTTGCTTTAGAATTAGTCTACCCGCATCTCAAACCTGACGTGCACATGCACATACGAGCTTTCCCACAGGTGCGCCAATTTCGGCTGGTAAATAATGCGTCGCTGCACGAGGATGGATGCAGCAGAAAGGTTGCACTTTGCACGTGGCGTAGCGTTCTCTCGGTTGTTCTCGAACGCCTCTGGCAGAGTAATTACGAATTTGAAATCAATGTTATGCAAGGTGTAGCGTAATTTGTGATGCGCTCAAACAGATACGTTTTACGAAAGGAATCAATTTTGGGCAGTTGTGAATATAAGTGCCCAACCATCCGTTGGTTGTGACAAAGAAATAATAATTAGTAGACATACACGTTATTAGTTTCAAGCACTGTCGTTGGTAAACGTTCAAGTGCGGAATGCACTGCAACCAATAATAAAACATTCTTCTTCCTATCAAAATTATCCAATTATCTTCCACATTCGAATAATAGAATAATTTTCCTCCTAGAGTAACTCTTTTTTTTTTTTTTTTAAAGAAAATGCATTTAAAGGCGAATAAACGTTGGAAAGTATTTCCTAGGTGGACGAGTGAAAATGGTACTTAAACTGTACGCAGTTTATTTGGCTGGCTTTCGTTTGCCTCTTTTTCCCTCGTTCATTTGGACTTTTAAAAAGCACCTAACAATTCCAGCCAATTTATCTTCGCAGACTCGCACAGAGAGGCTACAGAAGCCGGGTCATACAGGTCATTTGAAGGAAAGATAAAGTCTAAGAGGGGGGAACTTTGTTCCGTGTCACTTTGCCTTTTTAAAGTACGCGAGGAATTTTTGTTCCGTGAAAAATGAGATGACTCGTGCGCGACTCCGCGCGACTTTATGACCGTTCGTTTCCATTTTATTTGTACTGCTCCGCCCGACATCGTGATTGATTCACCGCCAGGGACTTTGGAATCGTTTGCACTAAGTTTAACGGCATTAACTTTTTAATTCCCACCGCGTGGATCGAGCAGGATAGTAGGAAAAGGAGTCCAGAAACATGCAATTTTCTTTATCTTCGTGATATAAAGCCCGTTCGCGTGTCCCCGTGATTTGGCTGTCTGCTTTCCACTTTGTCACCCACTATCGGTGCTGTTGTCCTCTTTCACATGTTCTTCGTCATGGGCACTCTTCTTAAAGACCCTCTTCTAAACCAACGAATGAGTAATTTTTAACCGACTGTAAAAAGGAGGAGGTTATAGATGTATTTCTTTTTATGTTTGTCCCCGCATAACTCCTCAGCATACGGACCGATTTTGATGATTTTTTTTTATTCGAAAGAGGGCGATGTCCTTGTAAACTCATGCATTTTTCCTTTTATTTTTCTCTTTGTTTTTCTTTCTTAATGTGCATCCGTTCTTCTACCTCATTTCTAATTAATTATACCAAAGGATTGTCTAACCCGTCAATTGTAATTAAATTACTTCAAATTAAATAACAGTAGTAGTTTGTAAACGATTTGGAAAATACGAAACACTGGGACTTGGTGTCCTCTTATCCGAATATAATAATAATCGACATCATCTAGTTTAATATCACCAGCACATCACCGACAATATCTCCGAGGAATTATAAATCAATCCTCTGAATCCGCCGTTGTTTCCTCGCTCAGCCTCCCGAAAGCCTATTTACCATAATACATACCGTGTATATCGGTGACAGAGGCGGTAGCTCGTTGCTCTAAGCGTTTCAGATAGAGGCGAGGGCAAGGCTGTATGTAGCCGCCCGGTGCTTGAGCATCGCGAGCATGGAATAAGATCGTAAAGTCCCGGGCGTAAACCGTAAATGGTACGTGCCAGGGTGGAATGAAGTTTCTCGTTGGATCGAAAGAGGGCTAGCTCTCTGCCAGTCGTTCGCTTGGCCCGATCCTCGATAGAAAACGGGGAACGACGGTCGAGGGTGGGAGGACAAGAGCGGTTCATTCTATCTCCGTAAAGCTTGGAGCACGGAGTAGTAAACTCCTGACGAGGATCACTGGCCATAGGTGTGTTTTCGAAGCTCCTGTCCCTCTTTTACCCTCGCTCCGCGGCAAATCACGCGTGCTCTGTCGAGGAATTCCCTCGATTTTTCCCGACCACTCGCGGCCGTCGCGGACGTTCAGAACCCTTCGAACCGTGGAATGGTAGTTGGGTATTCAAAACGGCACGCTGAAAATTTCATCGTACACGGCGGGCTTAGGTAGCTGGGTAACCGGTTGAACGGTTAATCCCTGGATCTTGCCAGGATATCGGAATACAGGGACGTAAAATCGATGAAGGAGTCATTAAACGGATCTACCCTGCGCGAGCGATGCTGCAACGGGAGAAGGTGGATTTGATATACCGGGTATTTGCAGTCTAAGTCCATCTCCGGATCAAACGGATTGGAAAAGATGATTAGAGGATAATGTTTGGTGTGGGGAGCCATTTTGGGGAAAATGGGAATTATAGGAGTCGCTCTACAAATATTTTGAAATATTGGGTGTACCAATTTTCCATCATATTATTATTATTATTATAAACGAGGAAAATCTATACTGAAATGTATAGAAAAAGAGGGAAATTGAATGGTAACCTGGAAAACAGACGGTTTATCTGCAATCGTGGCCGGGAAAGTGGCAAACTATGGGGCGAGACAAGAGGGTGACTAACGTCAACCGTATACAAGGGGTTGTAAATTTATTCCGTGGTTGTACTGCACGTCAGCGTGTCCTCGCTAAGGATTCCCTCCCCTCGATTTCGAAGAATTCGACTCTGCATTATGCCGGTCACGTTCGTCTGCTTTTCTTTCGGATTCCTTCCTTTCCGATCGCCTGCTATACCCATGTTTCTTGCGTGGCGAAAAAGGGGTTGTCAAACGTTGCTTGCGTCCACCTTTCACACGTGAAATCTCCGTGCTGCTTTATCGGATTACACTCGATATTAATATATTATATTAATATATATATATATTGATCTTATTTAAATTATTATTGATAGATTTATGGATTATATTGAACTAAATTTATTATTAATTCGATGAATCCTTAAATAATCTATATATTATCAAGTTCGAAAGGTTTATTTATAGATAATTATATACAGAAAATAAATTTTGATTTAGTAATAAATCATTTATATATGGATAAGCTTCTTATTGTATAATATTTTACCTGATTAATAAATAATTTATATTACTATATTTATTTAATACATATATTTAATGGAATATATATTATTTCATACACATATAATTAAATATAAACGTATACAACAAATTAATTATAGTATAATAAGCTCATTATTGAATCCCTATCTATCTATATATAAATAATTTAATAATATATAGATGATCAGATAATCTATTATAATATAAATAATTTATATATATATATACGTTTATATAATTAATTATATAGATATTTATATATATATAAATTATTTATATTAATATATATATATATTGATTTTATTTAAATTATTATTGATAGATTTATGGATTATATTGAACTAAATTTATTATTAATTCGATGAATCCTTAAATAATCTATATATTATCAAGTTCGAAAGGTTTATTTATAGATAATTATATACAGAAAATAAATTTTGATTTAGTAATAAATCATTTATATATAGATAAGCTTCTTATTGTATAATATTTTACCTGATTAATAAATAATTTATATTACTATATTTATTTAATACATATATTTAATGGAATATATATTATTTCATACACATATAATTAAATATAAACGTATACAACAAATTAATTATAGCATAATAAGCTCATTATTGAATCCCTATCTATCTATATATAAATAATTTAATAATATATAGATGATCAGATAATCTATTATAATATAAATAATTTATATATATATATACGTTTATATAATTAATTATATAGATATTTATATATATATAAATTATTTATATATTAATATATATATATATAATCTATTTATATTTATATTTATATATATATAAATTATTTATATATTAATATATATTTCTCTATCCGTCTATCGCGGACTAAGTAAGCGATAGACGATAATAGAAAATCGGGGAAAACATAGATTTCACGCGGGAAACTTCGAACATATGATCTCTTATACTTCCACCGAACACTAACGCGAGAAATAAAGAAATAAGCATTCCCGTAGAAGCTTTAGTTCACTGGAATTATATAGTTACGCATTCTCGTCGAAATTACTGCAAATAGTTAAATCGTCAGAACTTCGCTGCAGCTCGAATCGTCCACATCCAGTGTAAAACAGCGTCGTACCGAAAATTACCAAGGCAGGCAAGTTCCAGAAGCTTAGATCCCCCAGGTCTTCCCAACACAGTTTATCGTACACGATAGAAACCCTAGCGTTTCGTGGATTAGCCCGTCAAAGTGTCTCCCAAGAAATTGTCTGCTCCCGTAATGCCCCTTCGCGCAGTGATTCGGCGGTTATGTTCAACTTCGTTAACCAGCTACGAAGTTGCTTGTGTTACTCTGGTTGGTTGCGAGTCAGGAAGTCGCTGGCCGCGCATGTCCAACGACGGCATAACTCAGGGGGCGTAATGAGAAATTTGACGGAACGTTACTTCTCGCGCGATTAAACCGGATGCACGCGAGTGTTCGCGTTGACGATTTTCTTGGAAATTTTAAAACGATGCTGTTTTATGGCTCGCTTCGCGAGACCAGATGGCTCGTGAAGGATGGTGTATGCGTGTTTAAGCCAAGCGCGACAAATATTTTGCAATTCTTGCAAGCTCGAAGCACATTGTCCTGGTACCTCATAAATCGCCATCCTTGGAATTTGCTTCATTCGAAAGCGTGTTTCGTGTAAAAAAGGTCGCTGGGTAGAGGTTGGGGCGACGAAATTTCCGCATGGTGCTAGAGAAATGATGTGTGATTACTAGAAATAATTTCGCCACGATATATTAGCGGAGACGCGAGTTTAATTAACGAATCAACGACAATGTTAACCGACTTGGGAGCGAGCTCCTCTTCGCCTTGCAATTTAATACCGAGATTAAGATGTTCAGGATGGCACTGCGTGGCAAGAATTTCATGTCGGGTTTGCTCGGTGTGCAACGTGTAATTAATTTACCGCGGCATATTTCTTGTCCCGTGTGAATCTCATTTTCAACGCTTTCATTATTGCTCGCCTAGGGGAACGTATATCCACGAGGGAAGCTTAGATAAGTCCGATGTTTCGAATACGCCGATAACCAATTAGGTTTAATTGAATCGTTAATAAACGAGACATATGTATGAACGAGAATGGTGGAGCTCTTTTCTTGCTGATAGTAATTATGTCGATTCATTTAAAGGATCTAATTGGTTTGTAGTTCTTAGCGACGAGGAGTTAGCAGCACAAATTAAAGTTTAGCTGCTTTTAAGTTTATAGAAATATTCTTCGAGAGTTAATCTTTGAATGATATTAATGGTCAGAATAATGGAATATCCACGAATTCAACGCTCTGCCTGTCGAACAAACCACAGCTCAACGGGTTTCGCGTGATTACGTTAGAGTCGTGTTAATATTTTTGGAACTAGCCCCGCGGATTTAACATTTCAATCTTGCGAATATTAATTTCGCGGTATATTAGCTTCCTCGTCACATTGGCATTAAATTTTGTGTCAATATTAATAACGTTTCACATGATTTGTATGACCAATATTCAAAAATGAAGAGAAAATAGAGAAAAATATATTGATTCCAAATTACACGCTGCCCGCACTAATTTACTGTCAACTGTGCAGCAACAGGGAAATGTAGAAATAATAATAATAACCGCGTCGCGAACTGCAAATATTAAAATTTTGCGCGAATGCATGTACACGCATAATTGCCTCCTCTGAGCTACCCCTAAATTAACGCACGGGTCGTAACACCGCCAGCACACACAGTGGCCCATTCCCTTTTCATTTTTCACTCTTTTTTATTTCTCTTTTTCTTACGAAAGACGCGAGCCTCGGTACAATTTTCGCTCTTTCAGAGCGTCAAAGCCAGCTCACAATTCGCTTAGTTTCAGTTTCGGTGCCTGTTTCCCTGTGTAGTTACTCGAGCAGTAAAACCGCGGAAACACTGTTAAATGAATATTTGTATGATTATCGCGGTTAGCATGTTTTCGCCCAAAGTAAATTCTACTCCATTTTCTCTGCTTCGAGTTTTGTGTGTACGACTCACAGGATCTAGGAATCGAGAGACTCGTTTTTTGTTACCCAGAATTTTAAACGATCGAAATATTTCACCTGACCAATTTTGGTCAATAGTTTTTCATACATTTATTTGTGCTTCGTTCTTTTTGTCTTCCGATGTGTCCCCTTGAAACAAGTGGATGGATTAAAATGGAAATTGTGACAGTAAAAGAATTTGTACCTTCTAGAATCTAGAGGAAGCCTGAACTTCGATGCAAAAAATTGTATCAATAGATTGTGAACTAGTGCTCGAGAATCTTGTCCATCTTTAGCTGAGAGGTGTACAAGTTTTCTCATCTCGTTAACGTTACATCGTTTCGATTTAGACGGCAATGATAGGGGACCTCAAGTACCCGAGAGACCTCAGGAACCTCAGAGATCCGAGGGACCCCAAGTATCACACAACTTCAGAGACCTCAGAAACCTTCGGTACTCCCTCTGAACCCTCAACTTCCTCAAACTACTCGTTGGTACCAAATCCAACGAGTTTGAAAGTTCGATGCCGCTTGTTATTCTGTTGCACGAGTTGGGATCCGTCTATACCTTCTTCTACGCATAAAAATTTGTAAAGTACAGATCATTCTTCCTTACAAACGAGTACCAATGGGTGCAGATATCTATCAGTTGCAGAAGTTCTTCTTTAATTCCCGGCCTTTAAAATGTCCACACAAGCCCCTTTTAATTAATATTCTTGTTGAGCGCTTTGCCTACCCACCCTCTTGCCAGAGCCATTTTCAGGCGTTCACCCTTTCATGTACGTGGGCACGTTCGTCGGGAAACTTTTTGTCCTTTCCTGCTTAATTTACCTCCGTTTCACCTCTACCCTACCCTCGCATTTCTTAATTGATCTATGAATAAATTAGCCCCGGATCCGTGGTACCCGGAGAGCGCAGGCGTCGCGGGCGTCCTCCGCCTAATCTTTATTTATGCATCGAGCAATGGGCTGCTCTGGAAATTTCGTCTAATTTGAATTAATTAAGGCCATTCCAGCCTCCAGCCCTCCTCCGACGGATTTTCTTCTGTGCCCCGACGGAATCCGAAGATATTTCATCGGGGTTTTTGTAACGCGTTTGTTAGGCCCCGAGCGACGTTCCAACGCTTCGTGGAACACATTGAAAATTCAACTTCACTTCCAAGGATGACCATGGAACGGCCTCTTTATTTAGAATCCACGGGATGCAATGATTTATAAGGCCGGGAATTAATCCCGTGGTATTTAGAACGCCATAATCCCACTCATCCTTTGAGGCGTCGAAATCGCGATTATTATGACGCTAGATTCACCGTTTCCATCGATTATATACGACGCAGCGTTTCGAGTCTACAGGTGTGTTTAATTTGCGAAACTCGGCTGGCCGTGGGGATTTATACTATTGGTAGCTGCCTTCCTCGGATCCGATGTTCAGTCCCTCGTAAATTCTCGCGATAGTTGGAGCTCGCGCGTGAACCTGCGGAGTCCATGATCCAATAGCTGAGGGGGTTGCGTAAATAATGGTCGGAGACTGTTGCAGTGGACTTCGATTTTCCGTGGAAGGAAGAATGCCTCAGTGGGATTCTGAATAAACAGCGTCCACTGATGCTCCGAAACATTTATATCCAAGGAAATAGTCGCTGAAATATTGGGAAGGTATCAGTCGTCCCAGAGACGCACTGTGTTTCTGTTATAATTATAGTGGTTTTATTAAAGTATTGAAGTTTGACGCGAATTCCGGCTCCGCACGCAAAAGGATAGATGTCAACAAGGAAATTTCTGTAATCGACGGTCGCACGTTTATCCGGCGGCTTGCGGTTTTTCCTGCCAGAAAATTGGATCTTACGATGGATCACGCGATTAAGAATTAATTGCTCGTTAAAATCCCTCAGCTACTGGGAACCGCCGTGACGTGTAACAGCGATCGGTTGATGAACACAGACTCTGGCTGACCGCCAAAGCGTGGAATTATATCGATTGTAATTCAATTAGTTTTTAATCTCTGTATTTAAATTCGGAATAAAAGGAAATAGCCGGAGCTGGGAATTATGCTAATGAAATCGCGGAAAGAATATTTAATTTTCCATTGCAGCATTAACCACGCGAAATGTTACTCGTGTTAATTCGCCCCCCCCCCCCCCATTTTATTCACAGGCATTTAACGCGTCGTTCGTACCATCCCAATATAAAAATTCTTCCGATCTTCCGCCTGCAGTCGGGAATTTTTAATTACTCGCGCGGCAATTCCGGTTATATAACAGTAACGTACAGGCACGATATGAAAATACTCAAGCATTTCTACGTCCCGGAAATTTCTTGGATACCGTTGTTAAGAATACCGAAAGCATTCTGACTACTGGAAATATTTACGACGCAGCCTTGCCAGGAAGAAAACCGCACGGTAGTCACATGAACCGTGCGTATGTACCTACTATGAATTTCTGCAGGATGAAATATCGCGGGAGGCTTAGAAGGAAATCCCTCGCTGATTACCTGAAATATCCACCGGAATAGCCATTAGGATATTAATGCGGCTTCGCCCGCTTCATCGTTTTGTTCGAAATACAAGCGGAGGTCCGCCGTTTGCCAAGCCGCGCGTGAACTTTTTGCAATTTCGCCCGGTGTCCGAGACGCATCAGACTGATTGCGAGCAGTGCACGCCAAGTAGACGATAATAATATGATTTACTGTTCGCTAGAACGCCCTGCTTCTAATTAGAATTGCATCTGAAGTCTCTAAATACACGCGGTCTTCCAGTACCATCATAACTTTCCCCTCAAGAACCTATAATTCTAATGCTTCATTATTCACTCCTACATACACGTAACTTCATCCTACGATCTTCCATCGCTCATTAGCACAGGAATTCACTCTCCTTCCACATTCCTCAGTACACAAAATCTGTAATCGTAGAATCTCAATAATTTGGACATTCGGAAGAGATGAATAACACTTATCCTCAGTATCACAGCTGATAAAGTGTTAACCGTTAAGTGGTTCCAATAGCTCCATTACAATGCCAGGAAAACGAAGCGGGGACTAGTTGTCCGCGTCTGAAAGAGTAGGACAACGTTTTTCTTCGGGATAACGCTGCAATTAGTCCGCGCAGACGGTGCCAGCCGAGCGATAGAAGCTCTCTGATAGCGAGGAAAGAGAAAGGGGACAGAGAACAACGAAACATAAAGGGAGGGGTGAAGGGGTATAAAGTCCGGTGCCGATCCGACGCCTCGTAGTTGGAGTTACTCCAATTTTGCTAATGCGCCCGTGCCTCGCCGAGTAGCCACCGGCAGGCGTAGTTTCGAGTTTCGAGGGAACTGCACTTGGACCTCGTTCACTTCGCCTCTCACCTTGGCTGCGCATCGCGGCCAGGCGGCGCGTGCACGCGGCTGAAACTCGAAAACTTTTTGGGTCTCTCCCCCTTAAAGACCACCCTCTTCGGGACGTTCGGGGCTTGATGCTGTCTGGCACGATGCCGGACATCCGTGCACATTTTCGTGCGCGACCTTTCGCCGAGGCGAGCTATTAATGGACCGAAATCGCTCTACCGAAATGGGAAAATGAATTTTTCGCTTGCCCACGGGTTTCGAAACCAGCGCCGCGCAACACGTTACTGTGTCGGGCGCTAATTTCGGTGCCGCCGCGAATATCGCGGCTGGCGACGGTCTTCTCGTAGTCTGACAGTCGACTAATAGTAGAACGCGATCCTTCGCACCTTTGGTCCTCTTTCTCATTCCGGTCTTCTATGGCTTCGAGCTGCTTTGGCCTTGCGCGGTCTCAGAGTTCGACGTTCCGACTCGCAATGGACGTACTTGCTCGTACTGAAAGACGCGCCGTGGCGATACGCTCTGCATACCATTTCCGGCCGCGACAGATGCAACGGGACACCGAACAGCGCAACCGTGAACATCCTTGCAGAGACACGAGCATCAGGAAAGACAGGCCTTCTTTGGATATCGAAAACCAAGGTTGCAGCGCGCGAGTGGGCTCCGTATATAGAGGGCCGTTGCGCAACTCGTGGAATAACGAATCCGTTACGCAAACCCATCGGGCGTGAATGAGGAAAGATTACCTTCGAAGCGTTTCCTAAATTCTAGGCACGCGGGAGCGTTCCTCTGTTTAATTCGTTTTGATCGCCCGCTTAAGCTGGGTGATTTCATCCTGGGTTGCTCAAGAGATTGTTAATCTTGCGAGATACGATGCAATAATGTTGGGAATTTGTTCGGGATATGAATGCTTATTTCTGTGTAAAGGTACGAGAAGGTGGTGGAGGGAAATGTTGCATGTCTTTTAACTATATTTTAGTATTCACGTTATTCCGTGAAAGTATCAATGTTAGAGCGTGAAAGGGAATGGTCTCGGTGATGGTATAGGAGAAGCTGTGCTTTGTTGCCATCGTCGATTCGAGGTCGTACACTGCACAGCCATCAGAGACGACTATTCGAGGAACGCGATTCATGGGCCATAACCACTTGAACCACTTGATCTCGAGACTCTCGCTGGGTGTCAAGTGCAGGGGCGATAGTCGATTGCTTCATGGCGATGCGTGCCGCAAATCCACGCTCCGCAGATGTTTAATATTGATGTAACAATCGTTGTGTCACCCTGCACGTGACCGCATCACCGCGCGTTCCATTTGCTGGTCTCGAGCGCAACGCTCGCTCGGATCGTTCATTCAATGTCCCCCTTACTACGATCTCTGACACTCGTTCCACCGATTGTATTTGGCTTATGTGTTCTCCAATCTCTACTGAATTACACTAAGCACGTCGTTCACGTCACTTACAAGTGGGAGGTTGATGGTCTTGAGAAGTCAATTGACCTTTGTTCCCACTATACGTAGTCACTCAGTTTCATTTTTATCAGTTTAAAACTGCAGTGAATTCCACATGCACCGCGTTCGTGAAAGGGGCCCTGCTTTTAAACAAACAAACGGAGTAGGTACGAAACACTGCCCTCGACAGTTGTTGCAATTTACGTAGAATTAAAAATTCCACAGGACTAACGTACCTTTGAAATGTGAAATTGTTTGATACCGCCGATGAACGTTTTAATTAAATTTCAAGCGGGAAAACTCAAAGGGTTGTAGGGGAGACGTATAGGTATGTGTTTCTCGGTATCGTTTTCGGTGGTGATGTGAAATATTTCTGGTGCTGCGACGGAGCGGCTGGAAATGGTTCGCGCGCAGTTTCCTCTAGAATCCCGGAACACAAGGAAACGAGTCTTTTCGTTTTAATTTCCCAAGACAAAAGGCGGCCGCGTGTTCCGCGCGGCTCGCGTTACCTCTCGCGTTAATTTCGCTTAACGCGACTCGGTTTCTCGCCTTTTGCACGCACCTTAGGTACGCGCACTTGCGTTACTTACCTTACTTTAGGATGTAATATATATGCGCTCGGCTTGCCCAGCCCAGCATGGAGGAAGTATTAAGTTTAAAAGCAAATTTCTCGTCGCCTGAATTTATTCTGACGCGCGTGAAATTAATATTCCACCGAGTCCCCGGGAGTTCTGCGTTCACCTTGATATTATAATAATCAGAGTGGCCTCTCGCGCCTCGAAGTCAAATTAATTTTTCTGAAACGCCGCTGGGAACTACATATTTGCGAAAAATAAAAGGAAGGCAAAACAGAGGAGTTTGCAGTTCTCCGTTGAATAGGAGGCTTTTAAAACATTCGATAAATTAGTAGGTATCAAGATGAATGTAATCCAGTAGAATGTTTTTTCCGCGGACGCGGAAAAAGTGATTACGTTATCAAGGTATTAAAAGATTCCTCGCGTTGCAAGCGTGGTGAAGGTGGAACGGGTCGACGGACTTGAGCGCGTCATCTCGCCCTTAATAACGCGCCTGCCAGCCAGCAACTCCCCTTTTTAGGAGAATCTGCTATTTACGGCGACGAGGGCGAGGGCCAAGCATTCCTGACGGATACACCCGGTATTTTCATTCGTCGTTAAAATGGTGACTGCGTTGAATCACTCCGCGGGATTGCGCGCCACGTCTAAGCGGGCGAAAGCTTCCCTATAAACTTTTCAAACCCCGAGGTCGGTGCGATTTTTTCACCTTTGTCCCGCTGCTCTTTCTGGGAAATTTTATTCCGTACGATGAGGCCTGCACCATGGAAAAGCAGTCGGGGTAAATTAAATTTCTAGCCCCCGTGGTGGAAAGTAGTCCGAGTTCACGACACGCAACGAAGTTGATAAAAAAATCCATATTCTTCTCGTTACACTGAAAATTTAGAAAATCATGTTACAAGGGCTCCATGTCTGTAACAAAATAATTGAATTTATGAGGAAACGATGATCTTGCTCGCAGCATGGTACCTATACCTTGCGCCAAGAATTCTCCGAGAGTGCATAAGTTCTCCTGCACGGTACATTTCTTGTTATGAAATATTCACTCGGTACATTAAGAGCATGCAGTGAACGCACGCTGCACTTTGGGCGGCTTTTAACCTCTCATGGAGTACTAAACCCTCGAATTCATGACGTCTCCTTTTCTTGTTAGAGTATCCACCTGAAAAATATAAATACCATACATATTGAAATGCACCGCGTGGAACGTGGCGGGATTAGTATCCGAATGATAAGGAAAATTAAATCGCGAGCGCAGAATTGAAATTAAATCGCGCACGAGGGTAGGCAATTATTTTCAAGGTCGACACGGCTCGAAATCACCGGTGCTAGCCGCGAAACGCGCGGCTATCTTTACCCGCGGTTTGGGAGCCGCGTTCCGACAAAGGCCGACGAATATAGCTGTCGGTTCCGAGTCCCGATGTTAATTCGAAACACGAACGGAACGGACTCCGGGACCTGGTTGGAGTTTCTCGAGCCAAGATTCCGGGACCACCGTGTGTTGGTCTTTCACGCCGTATCCCGCGTTACACACATGAGAACCCATCCCCCGCGAACTTCCGCGAATCCTGCCAACGGAATTACCAGCGGTCGTACTGTACCCGAATTAATCCCGCGCTTAGGGAAATGCCCCTTTCAACGGGAGATGTTCGATAATCTACGAACATTTGTGTATACACGCGTATCGACCGATTGAATTAGATTTTCAAATACTCCTTGTAGCTTGGTTTGTATATATATAATGATGTAAAGCTGTTTCCGGATCTGCTTCTACTTGAGCAGCATGGCTCCCAGATTAATTCTATTGCGATATCAGTAGCTTTGACGCTGTTCAATTTATCCCGCTGCTGTCACTGGTATACTGCCCTCCTTAGTTAAACTGTCCTATCTAACATTTTTTCATTTTTTGAAATATATTGAAATATTTGAAGTTCCACACGTCTTTTACCTTTTAAGTAAAGTTAGAAACCTCTACGTGCTTCTTAAAGATTTATAAACAGTTTAATGTATTTAACCTAACTTCTTTCAAAATGGTTAAAATATCTTATCTGAAACAATTAATTAATTGGTACATTAATAATACATTCCGTACCGGTACACCTATTACAAAAAATGATATTAGGCTATTACGAAATAATGACAACATGTTTTAATTCGAATGAAGGAAAATAAGTATGGTACAAAGTAAATGATAAAACTTCAGTTTTCTCGGTTGTTTCAAAATGCTAGATAGGACATTTTAACTAAAGAGGGCAGTATACACCTATTCCGAGCAATCTCTGAATCTATGAAACAGAGTCTCTACTGTTCAAATTCTAATGTTTCTATTATTATCTATCTTCAAAACCTTCTATCATCCACCCTCGCAAAATCCACATAGATCTACACATTTTCATTTTACGTTACGTCCCAGAGTATCTCGTAGTTTCACCCTGAAATAAGTCAGACCAGTGGACAGTTGATCGCATGAAGCGAACAGTTCGCAGAGGATTAGCCCGATTTCTTCATGGACGTAAAATATGAACTGAATACGTACTCTCGTCGAATGGTCGAGCAACAGCCTTGCCATCGACGACCCACGGGGCCGTAAATCTCGACAGCCCCGTTGGCGAGCCGTGTGACTGACCAGGAACGGCTTATTTCAGCAGCCGTGTCTTCTCCGCGCTCCGTACGCGTGCCGCTGGTATATTTTCACAGCCGGTTGGAAATAGTCGGCCAGTGGTCTAATATTATAATAGCGATGACTGCCGCCGCGCGAACGCGAGCCCGCGCGAGAGTGCGAGCGAGCGAGCGAGCACAGTCGCGAGTCGCGGGCGGAACAGGCTGCCAGTTTCGAGCATGTGACGCTCCGCGGGAACGAGAGCACGGACGGATAACGTTACTTTCTTGCCCGCCGTCACAGGACTGTCGCAGTTTCGCGTTTCCCAGCCTTCGGGAAAGGCCGACTCTTCCGCGACCACCTAGCCTCGATCTCGGACTCGTTAACGTCAGGGAACCGTATTCGAGCACCGATTCCCGAAAAGTAGGGGACCGTCACGTGGATCCACTTATCGTCCATGACTGTTCCGGCTATTCCTGTATCGAGGAATTATTGCCGCGTCAACGATTGATCGCCAGACGTGAAATACAGCCTGCGGTGACTCGTTCATTTTCATGATTGGATTTAATCAGATTATTGTGGATATCGTGCCTGTCCCACGTATCTGCGCGAGAATTTTTAAATTTTCGATGTCGACGATATATACCCTCGACTTTTACCGGTCTCTTCGCGCGAGGTATCTGTTTTATGCAAACGTCAGCGGCCGTATTAATTTCCCGCGTCGAACGTGAATTTTCCGCGGTATTACGCAACCGTTCGATACCGATTATGCATTTTATAATACGCTCCCGCTTGTAAACAATCCAGGTGATTTATGCCACGTCGGGACAGGAGAAGCTACGCGCCGCGAAGTTTCACCAGGGACTTAGCGCAAAGTGCAACGAAAGTGTTGGGTTTTGAAGGTTGAATGAACGTGGGCGTATCGAATTGAATGGTGAAGAAAGCTTCTAAAGCAATCGGGGACACGCTAGCGTGATAAAGAGTAATGACATTCGAACGTCGACAAATGTGACGTCGATATTCGGTGCGCGAGGTTGGAGTGAACACAGTGAATGTGAATGAAAGTTCGAATTATACACGGATGTGTCAGCTCGAGGTGCCATTAATGTCGTTATCGGCGTTTTAAAATGTTGTTAACGACGGTGGAACAGCGCGCACGGATGACAGCCACCATGGTAAACGCACCGCATAAAATGGTAAATTGTCGTTTCGCATTACGCTCCTTGTATTGGGTATTCGTCGTTCTGTAACGCGAGCGTGGGATTCTTTAATTTCGCTTTGATCAATCGCGGACGCATTCGTCTGTGGCTATCTTAACTTTCTCGAGCTTCAATGGCGATAAACGACGGGGAGGAATAATGTTAAGGGAGAAATATTCAAAATTTTAAACTTGAAATTTTATTATTATTATAATATGTGATTTAATTATTATTAATCTGGGGCAAGATTAATATAACAACAAACCGAAACGTTTCTCTGTAAAAATGAGTTTTATTATATTATACAGCTACTTACAATATTTCCCCCCTTATTTATAAGATAGTTTACAAACCTGTAAAAATGAGAAACAACATTCAATGTTTATTAATTACAATCTTGTCCCTCACAGGTTATAAATTAATTCAACTTTTATATTGCTCAAAGCGTGCCAATTACTCTCCAATCTGCTTAGTCATATTTTATCAGTACTCTACTTTACCTACTCGACTAACGCGGTAGAATTCGAATGTTTAAGAAGTATACTTCTTATATTATTATTATTACTATTATTGGTATTTATTACTTGACACATACAGAGAAAATAATTCATAAAGTATTAACGAAGTAAATGGGGAGGCTGCAGTACAATACTGTTAGAAGCCTAACCGTAACTAAATAACTAACATTAAACTAAAACTAAAACTAGGGAAGAAAATCAGAAACAGAAAATTAGGGAAAAATTAAGAGAGAGAATCTAAACATTATTCTGACGCATAGTGTATGTCGAGCTTTACATTTAAAATGAGGAAATGAATTTAGCCCTCGAATTTCAGGTGGAAGGGAATTATAATAATGAGTCGAAATGTAGGCGATGCTATGCAATTCTGCTTTCAAAGATTCAATCCTCCTACAGCGAATTCCTCGCCGTTCCCGTTGCATCGCGTTTCCACCATGACGTCGCGACAACGAAACCCTACCGTTACCATAATTCCTATAGCCTCGCCTCGCCTCGCCCCGCCGGAAAACTTTATAACACGCGAGCGACAGGCTCGCGGCTATCTCGTGTCGTTTTCCAATTACTATTTATCATTTCGTTCGTTCCGACCGCGATATTTCACTCCTATATCCCGCAGCCACTGAACAGCCTCTTCTGGCATCGTGGACCGGTTCTTCTGGCGCGAACGTGGCCAGATTAATTAACGTTCCCATTCACAGGGGCGCACGGACGGTAATCGTCGATTAACCGAGCGACAGTTCGCTACCATAATTGCATCGTAATGTCAACGTCGCGGTCCCATCGAGGGCTGTTAACGGAGTAACAGGGACCTCCGGCTACGAGGACCCTTACGCTGCGTTCCATCTGTCCAAGTCCGCTCCATAGAATGGTAATTCGGGACGATTAATTCGCGATTCCGCAGGCAATATGCGCTCGATGCGACCGCGTGCATCGAATCTGTCGCGAGGCTCGTGATTGCGCGCGCGGGTCATCGCGATACCAAGTGGCACCCGAAATGCATTTCGGGATGCCCGTCCAGCTTTGTATGTACCCTCCAAGCTTCTCCCCGATCCCCGCTTGTCGATAAGCCCGTGACCAGTGGATTCGATATTCCGTGTGTTCGTTGGCTGTAGCCTGAATCATCCACGAGTTCTTGAAATCAAGCTGATTGTTTGAGAATGGTAGCCGCGTGTCTGCAGGAAATTCCATTTTATTGGAACACATGGCTTTTCCTGCGGGATGCTCATCATTTCTTAAGTGTCTTGCTAGATTTGTTGTCTAACTGAGCGAGGCACGAGAAGTTTGCTTTAATCAAGCCATTAAAAGCGGGAAGCGTAGAGTTGCCGAAATCGTTTTAATAAACTCGCTGAAAGGAAGGAAATGAAGTCCAGTCCCATTGTTCCGTGGAACATCCTCGACCGTTCCCTTTGTGATAGCGCTGGTGTTCAACTGTAACGGATTATAACATTATTAAACGGTATCACAGTTCCCGCGATAACTACCATAACCGGCCATTATCGATCCGAGCTCCCTCACGACCTGATATAGGTACTCCACTGCGGGTCTTGAAATCAATTAACCAGTTAGCTCCTTTGCTCTGCGGGACGCCCAGTCCCTCATGTAATTAGGAACTGACCCGCACGCGGATTAGTGCTGTAATCTGTGCTTTCTGTTGCATCGGACTACATTCGTAGCTCTGGTTTTCGATTTCTCGCCATTCCTCGCTCTGCTATTCACGATTTCATTTTCCCGTTATACCATTCTACCGTGATACTTGCTGAGCCAGTGTTTGTAGACGCCACATACTGCGATGATTGCAAATCACGTGACCACGTAAATTTCAGGTTTGTGTGCACACCCAGAAATATTCGGGAACCTAGGCACGATAAGCACCCTAACATATCACCCAATCGTATTCGACTATCAAAACCCCTACCACAGTTATTCCGACATTACAGAGTTTACTTAGTATCAGAATTCCCAAAGTAAAGGTCAGTTGGTGTTGAGTGGTCGCGCTGTTCGTATCTTCCTACGTGCTCTTCGCCGTGAATTCAACGTGCGGAATAAATGTGTTGTTGCAGGTCAACGGAGACGATGACTGGGAGTACGAGGAGATCATCCTCGAGAGGGGTGGTGCTGGCCTCGGGTTCAGCATCGCCGGGGGCACCGACAATCCTCATTTCGGCAACGACACCGCCATTTATATCACGAAACTTATACCTGGCGGTGCAGCGTCCGCTGACGGTCGCCTGCGCGTCAACGACACGATACTGCAGGTGAACGACGTGTCCGTGGTGGACGTACCGCATGCAGCAGCCGTCGACGCACTCAAACGAGCGGGGAACACCGTTAAACTAGTAAGTGTCTATTTTTCATTGTTACTTTCCCTTGGGAATACATATGCGACAATTCGAAATATTATAATTTGAATATAATTTAATATAAATATAATTTGACATATTAGGGTAGTTTAGCATTTAGGATAGCATAGGTCGAAGAGTGACAAAGGGGCTAAAGAATTACTCAAGTGAATCAATAAGCGACACAGTAGAAGCGAACATCTTTCTCCTGGGAAATTAGATTAACCTATATCCCGGGTACCCATAACGAACTGCTTTTCCGAAACTGTGCCCGCAACCCTAACGACTAACGACCGACGTCTCATGAGCGATCGTCTCACTGGGATTTCTCTTACCACGTTAAGGGATGTAATCTCGTAAATTAATCTCGTAATTCTTGTGACCCCGAAATCTTGTTTTTCAATGACGGTGAGCTGTCACGTGCTTTAAAATCGATGCAAGAACTCTGTAACCTGTTAGTTTGAATAGATAAATTAACTTTCGCGATGCTTCTTCAGAATTATTCGTCACTGCAAAGCTAAATATTTAATAAAAAAAAAATAAATGACGAGTTGAGTCTGTGACCGCATTCGCGAAATTTGATCCACATAAATTTTCAAGCGTCATGATTGCTAGTTGTTTAAACTGAATAGCCCCATCCGCCCTTGTAACCTGAAAATATTATTTTCCGTGGGCAGAGAGATTTTTGAAACAGGCGCCCGTGCTCTCGTCAGGCAGCCGCGCGTTATTAACCTTTTTCGAGTGTCCAGAAAATAGGGGCGAGGCTATCGTAGAAGTGTTCCCGGCCTGGATATTATTATTTCCTCGCGAAACTCTGCTCGTTGCAATACGTTTTAATCGTGGTCCTTTAAGAGTGACTTGTTACCTGAAAATTTGATAACAGTTGAATTAGAGTTTAACAACGATAAATTGGTGTAATTAAATTTATTACGCCCGCTGTTCTGACGTCGATGAACGAAAGACTATGTGAAAATGAGGTCTTGATTAGCTTCTGTAATAGTGTTATGAAGTTTCCTTATACCTCGAGACTTGAATGAAATCGATTCAACAGTGAAAGTAGAACCACGTCCACAAACCGGGGTAGTTAGGTATCAAATGTTCCAGCGATTGATCGAGTTTTTATCGATTATCGAGAAAGGGAATTCACGTGAAATTTAACCCAGGAGAGGAATCCATTAAAGGGTGAAAACGGGCGCAATTGAGCTTCCATCGGTTAGCGAGAAAAACTGTGATCGCAGAAGATGAACCCACTTTATAAATTTCACGAGTAAACGAGAGGAAATGCTCCAGGGAGGAGGCTATCTTCCTGTGTGAGCTATTGGAGGGGTACTTAATTACGCGAATTCATTGTTGCGCCTCGTGCAGAAGGGAGGCACGAGGGAAAGTATGATTTATCCTGGAATACTAAACTACACCGTGAAGACGTACATTCTGTTCGCTCAAATTTGACGCGGCTGAGCTTTAAGCACTGGCAGTCACAATATTATGTAGCTAGTTACTAGTTCAATTTTTTAATTTCACAGAATTACAGTATACATAGCTATATGTAGATTGATCGATTTTTAATCAATCTGCTCCGGTTAAAGCTGCTATAGCGTGAATAATTTAAAGAAATTGGAGTTCGGATTGCATTGAAAGCGATTATGAATTATATAAGTAATGTGTTTCAGTGGAAACAGTTGGCAGTGAGGGGATTGTGTCTAACAATGCTTCTGAATTAATTTTCAGTACGTACGCCGACGGAGACATACGCAGCTGATCGAGATCGAGCTAATCAAGGGTAACAAGGGCCTCGGTTTCAGTATCGCCGGTGGTATTGGCAATCAGCATATACCCGGTGACAATGGAATCTACGTGACGAAAATTATGGAGGGCGGCGCTGCTCAAGTGGATGGCCGTCTTGTCGTCGGTGACAAATTGGTGGCCGTCAGGAACGCTCTGGTGAGTTGGACAGAATTCTGCTCTTGATCTGATTTAATTCCACGCGTCGCTTTTATCGTCGAACTAAAACTAATACTTCAACGTCACAGCTTAAAATATTACAACAGCAAGTTTCTCCTTTCAAAGTTTCTTGTCTGCTCTTTTAAATGTCAGCTTCATAAAATACGTAAATAAATCAGTAATCAATATACTAAACAGAATCGGCATATACTTTGAACTATACTTTGAATACTTTGAACGAATCGGCATTCGTGTAGTTTACAATTTTTAAAATTTCTTTGATTAATGATTCACGAGTTCTATCTTCGATCAAGTGTTCTGAAAAATGAGCCTGCTCGTGATTATACAGATTTGGTTTAAACAAGAAAATGATTTATTTTGAATAAACGGAAGTTAACTCGTTTTTAAACGAAAATATTGCACGTAGACGTGAACTTAATGGACTCGTGAGTTTTGAACTACATTTTTTCAAAAGTCCTCGATTCCCTCGATCCACAAACGATCGACCGTACGGGGGCTACGCGAAAAATAGATCAGAGTGGTTTTTGATACCGACGAGTAATTGATAGCTTCCATCGAGTGTGCACGGCTCGTTGCTGTGGTTGCAGGTGCCTCGTAGTTTCGCAGCTTCCCGCCATTTTCCGCTTCGACAGTTTGCCCTTTTCTTCGCGCGTCAACTCCCTTGAGACTCGTCGCCAAAAACGTCACGATCTCAATCGCCACATCGGCCAGCTTGATTTATAGTTGAGACAGGCGCAATTTTAAAACGCGCGGAAGTCATGAAACGGACGTTTCAACGTCGTCATGGAACAATGACTTCGAAGTTTCATGCTTCGGGGCATTTCGACCTCATACTGTTCTTTCGATTCGTGTAGTATCGTTTTATTGTATCTTCATATTTTTATTCCATACACCCTGTGTCACATATTAACTTCATTTCGTTGTGATTCATGAAGTATTCACTCGAATTCAGGTATTACTTATTTACCTTCAGCTTGGTAGAAAGGAGCAATAAGTCAGCTGGTTTTGTACTGTTGGCCTATATAGTATACATTTAAAAAGCTGGTGAAACTTTTAAATAGATTGCCACACGCCAAGACGTTGCAATTGATAGAGGTTCTTTGGAGGTTTAAAGGAGAAGGGGGCGATTTATTTAAAAGTTTTCGGGACGCTCTAGACGGCAGATTGCAAGTCGATCTAACTTTCTGCATGATTGCGTGTCGGCATATACTTGCGAACAACGAACGGTGCTAGAAGTTCGTCAGTTGTTTATGACACAGGGTGGAAAGTTCCCCCTGGCGGTGACTTTTCTTCACGTGTCAGCCATCGATGGCTAATTACGCTCCGAATAACGTATGGCGATGTATAATTATTAAATTATTATATTGGATAATATATAATATTGAGATTTACTTTAGAAATAATGAAATTTTTGCATTTGCTGGAATATAAACGGCAGACACAGACGAAGCGCGTGATTCTCGCAATATTTATTCTGTAATCCATCTCTGGGTGCTCCATAAGGGATAAAGGGACGGTGATTGGCAGGAGAAATTGAAGGGAAGAAATCAATTACCGTGTCTCGGTAAATCTCGATCGATGCGCGTGTGGCAGTTCGCATTTTTCCAGTCAATTTCATTCTTATCCCATTTTTTTACACCGTTCCCTGTGAAAAATGAATAAATAGAGGCGACACAACGGTGAGAAAGAATACGTTAGGAAATTGAGATGAATGAACGGCCGTTAATGAACGAAGGGAAATATTTCGCGCGAGAAATGAACGATGATAGAAGGCCATATCTTCTGTATTCTTTCAGACACGTCTGCCATCCTTGATCTTATTAACTATGTTTTTTTACTCGTTACTGTAGCCTTAACGAAACGCGAATAACGAAACAAGGAGAACCAGTTCGCGTTCCTAAAAGACTTTCCTGGGTTCGAGGATCAAAATCCAAGGAAAACTTCTGCAATTTTAAACCAGTCTTATTAATTAAACTCTAGAGCTAAAGAATCACCAGTAAAGGGTAGTTTCATATCATACAGTGATGCTTCTCGATTTACAAATACTCAAACTTTCATTATCATTAAAATTAAATTATCCAGACTTTAACTCTGGGATGCAGATTCAAGCGATTAACAAGTAAAAAATGAAACTATAAGTCTGCCCCAAAATTCTTCACCGTATTGGGTTTCCCCCCCCACATATTGAGATGATAAAAAAGAGGGTTCCTTTGATTCCAGCAGGGCGACAAAAACCTCGAGAATGTTACGCACGAGGAAGCAGTGGCGACGCTGAAGGCGACCCAGGATCGCGTGGTTCTTCTGGTGGCGAAACCGGAAACCGGAATCGTGCCCCCGCCACCACCCCCGATGGCCTCGGACAATTCACTCTCGCCACAACCACGTAAGCTATCCCCCGCGTGTTTCTATTCACATATATTATTCCCGGGCAGGTTCGTGTCTGCGACTTTCCTCCCCCGTCGTTTTGGGATCTTTTCTTCTCGAATTTTCGCGATGCTGCCTGGCGGGACGATAAATATTTTGCGCAACGCGAAAAAACGTCGACGTTACTTTTGTTCGTGCCACCGGACGCGGTTCTGCCGCGGGGGAAATTCTTTCTCTTGCTGTTTCAAACGGAAACGGGCTTTAGAATATCGCTGTCCCGTCGTTCGGCGGTCTCGTTGCCGTGGAAATTAATAATGATGGCGTTGCGAATTGTTACGAATGCGTGGCACACGCTGGGAAGGCTTACCTAATACTGAACATTTTCAAAACTTGCCTTGAGAAGGTTTGATTAGCGGAGAGTCTTACTTCTCCAGTAGGGTAAACTTGTCTAATTTGTACCTGCGCCTAAATCGTACCCCCGCTGTTTCTTTTAACCTAAGGCAGTCACAATCTCCCCTAATGATAGAAAGTGTAAACAACAATTAGTCATATGCCATTAACAAGCCGAGTCACCATGCCGTCATTTCACAAAAAAATATAAAGCAGATAAGTTTTTCGGGTACTTTTCACTAAAATTTTGCCACGATTCTTGAAGATTTTGTACAATTACGATTTGTGAAAATCAGTGAAAGGAGTTTCTATGTAAAACTACGTCTATTTTCAAGTTTATTTCTTGTTTTGACATCAGCGAGCAGTGCCCTATGTTTTAGCGCCATAGATTTGAATTCAATTTGACCTATGTGTCTATTTCATACCACCGTGTGTAAGCTTAAATCGTACTGGTACGAACAAAAACAATGTAATCATAACCAGAAAAAACAGAACACGGAAACTCGTAAGAGGAAGAATACCGCCGAAACCAATACACAAAAGGAAAAAAAGAAGAAGAGGAAGAAAGACGATGAAAATAAAAGCTGGTTTTGTAAATTGCGTCAAGAAAATAGACAGGAAAATATGTTATAATCCACGCAGTGCAAAATGTGGGAACACGAGCTTTGTGCGGGAATAGATAGATTTACTTTTGAATATGAATGTGATGAATGTAGTAATTAAATTAGAAAGTACAAATTAGGATAAGTATGGTACAATTTCGGAACATTAAACCTACATCGTACTTTTTCCGTACCCATTAAAAATAAACCGTTTTTATGAACAGAAGTTGATTATTTTTCGTTGCTTGAGTTTATAAAACTCTTTATTCTATTAATAAAGAGTCGATTACCACTAATTTTCTTTCATTTTCCCTGCTATTTTTGATGTTCTTAAGGGGTACGATTTAGGCAAGATTATTCTACTTCAGTTTCATAATTGTTTATTAAATTATTGAAAAATCTTAACGTCAATTAATAAACTCTTATATGTAGAGGTACAACCTCAAGAGGTGAACCCAAACCCTCAGAGATCAGTATAGGTAAGGTAAGCAGTCGACGTTCAGAATGTGCACGCGTATTACCTGGCCACACAGAAATGCATTCGTAAATTGCTTGTGGCAGTATTATTTATTAATTTGCAAAATTTCACTGCCCCGTAATTCTTTCAATTCCCGACGATTCCCAGGGCGAATATAAACACAGCGGATGACCGCTCTCCCTGGCTCGCCCGTACCCGCATAGAAATGAATTTTTGATCCTCATGACGTCTTTGCGATCCTCCAGCATCCCGGCTGCCCTGACGATCGAGCGTAACTTATTCATCGCGCTCATAAAGTCGAGCTCGTAAACTTCTCTCGGCCCTTTACGAATAAACCCGAGGACCGACTCGTTTTGCAAACGCCACGCGGTGCTCCTCGTCGGCGCAAAACGCGCAAAAACTGCGACAAACCGGACGACTTCAACTTCCTGCATTCGAATCACGCTTTAAAGAGTTCCCCCGTCCCCGGGAAACGTAATTGCGGGAAGACCTCCGCTTCCGGAATAATGTTTGCTTTAATTTCCTCGGACCAGCAGAACTGGTGCACCTAATTCTGGGAGAGTCTTAAGCGTTTCAGAGTGTACACTGCTTGAAACTGTTAAGGAATCACGATTCTCGAGGATACAGGAAAATTAGCAAAATTTCAAAGATAAAGGAAATGATGCATACTTAAATAAATGTATTTTAACGACTCGGAAGGTTGAAAGTATCGAAGGAGGTACCTTTGTGGTCGATGCAACCACTTGAATCGGTGATCCCATAATTAATTCGAGCAGTGGGGGTAATTGTAGCACAGTGTACATTGAGTATCATTCAAACTTACGTGATTTCGAGGGTAGAGGTTGACTCGCGTCTGAAATTCGCGAGTAGAGTGGCTTTCTACCGCGCGAAAGGAAACTTCTAAATTGGCTGTTCTTTTTTTCTCTGTTCCTCTGACAAATAGGAAAGCAAAATGGCTCCGTGTCGGCGCTGGAGAACAACTCGACCCTGCCGTACTCGCAAGAATCACGTCACGCGTCGTCTCTAGCTCTTCACGGCGCGGCCACGCCACGAGCTGTTTCTCAGGAGGACGTATCACGGTGAGTTCTTTCGAAGTATGCTTTCCCCTCTTTACGACAAAAGTACCAAGTAGCTGTTCCCTCTTGTGCTCTTTTGAAGTCTCGTCTCTCCTGCTTTTATTCTCCGCGCGGGGACTGTTCGCCCCGTCTCTGCATCTCTTTCTCGACACGGAAGCTCCGCCCGTTCGGAAAATAAGGAGCCAGAACGTCACGTACACTTCTTTCAAAGCGAATCGCCCGAATATCGCGCGGGTCCGTGTCCCCCTTCGGCCACTATTTTTTTCCCTCCATTTTTATCTTGCTCGAGTGCGCCAGTTTCTCGGCTGCGCCTTGTCGGCTGAGATTCCACCAGGAGAACACGACAAAGCAGCGTGGATCCTCATAGAACGTTATATCGAAGTCCCTTGTAACGGATGATTGAAAACTTCTGTAGATTCTGAGCTCTGTGAATTGGAACTACCGGTATAAGTTCGGTCTATCAATAGAAACGAAATCAAGGCGAATCAAATAGGACAAAAAGAACAACACAGAATCGATGCTTCACGCGGAACTATTCGTTTGAATTTAGAAAACAGTAATGTATGCCCAACTTGATTGAAATCGAGAAGGGTGAGAATACAGAACTCTTAAAATGTACCTATTATAACTAAGTAATTATCAAATTAAAATTATATCACCTATATTTTCACCGACTAAAGTTAGTCGAAAGCGTGCATGCACATTCGTTAAAAAAAAGAGTAGGTACTAGCGAAGGAACTCTCGAACCATAAACTGTTTCCTGGATACCTCTCGTTATTGTTCGAATCGCTGGTCCGTGAATATCGTGCGCGAGCTGCAACAGCATTCCGTGCATAAGCACGCACACGCGCGCACATATACGAGCCGGCACCCCGGTAGTGGTTAATTATACAGTCACAGAGACTGTTGAATTAACCAGCGAGAAAGAGGGAGGACACGGGTGAGGCCTCCCACTCGAGGAAACAGACAGAGACAGCGATCATTTGCGAGAGAGGGTGCAGCGTTAGGAAGCGGGAGGAGGTGAGGGGTGGTTGCGGCGGGCCACTGTGCGAACTAATTGCCGATGGATTAAGAGCTTATCGAATCGGTCCGCCTGCCAGAGACAGGATTGGTTTGGACACATTATGTACCTCAGCAAACCTCCTCTGGTGTCCGCTGGTCCAGTTTCCGCTCCCCTTCGCCCGGACCCCTTTGTTTCCGGATACAACAACGTTGCGCCGTTGGTTTGCGCGGGTTAAGGTCAACCGAGCGTCGCGGGGACTTCTGGTTTCGTTGGCGCCTGCAACTGTGCTTCTGTCTACCCCAGTCCTCTGGGCGATCGAAGCGCCCTGGAGACTTTAAGTTTGGAACTGTGTGCCAATGCTGCAGTGACTGGTTTATATGATCGAGGGTGTTACTTGGGAATTTCATGTAGCTTTATCGCGACTGTCACAGTGGAACATGAATGTTTAGGGAGTACCGAGATATCGATAGTAGTGTATTGTCGCCGATTGTAAACTCTGTCTTTAACAGGATGAATTTGTGTTGGAACGATGCGCCCTCGTAAATCTTAGTAGCTCGAAACTTGGGATAACGTGTATAGGAATAAGATTCGAAACTCCAATTCCCTCGCATCCCGCAAATTTCCGCCGACTGACGGGTAATCGAGGAAAACCGACTGCACCCCGAGAGCATCTTCGGCGGGGGCTGGCAGCGAGCAAACCTCACCTTGCCCGCAGGTGCGCGAAACTTTCCCGTGGCCGCACTTAATGAAATATTCCATTCATGGCAATATTTAACGCGGGGCGGGGGGAAGCTCTCGGCGTGCAGTTCCCGGAGTAGTCAAAACTGCAATTAGTTCTTCCTTCCTTCCTTCCTACCCTCCAGTCTTTCTCTGGACGTGCTTCGGCCGCTTCTTCCGCTTCGAGTTAAAGTTTCAAGCCCCATCCCTCGTGTGGTCGAAGAATCGGTTTTTGCCCGGGGGGATTTCGCGTGTCCCGACTTGAGATGCGGAAAAGAGAAGCCGGAAGATAGACTCGCGCGCGGGAAAAGGGGTTGCTGCGGGAAGAATGGGGGTTGGAGGAGGTGGGTGGGGATATAGAAGACGAGTTATTACGGTACTCGGCGCAAATGTACGGAAAAAACTTTAATTTCTGCCTCCCGTAAATTAGCTGGAACCATTACGCCGCGGCAGTAATTTATCCACGGTTGCAAACCCCCGCCGAAAGTTGCTTGGACTTTAAGGGGTATTACAATAATTATTTGGCACGCGGATGCGGGTAACTTTGCTTGATCCCTATCTCAGAGTCTGGATGATCTCCTTTCTGACATTATTTTATGAAATGATGAATTAGTACAAATAGATGGACCCACCCTATCATCAGGGGGGTGAGTTTCATTGTTTTAATCGTTCTACTGGTTATGACCAATCGTAGTTTTTAATTAATCCGGTGATGAAGATGATTGTTAAGGGTGTCTCCAATGGTTTCCATAAAATATTACGACAGAAGCTCGATTGATAAGTTAATTCTACTATATACATATATTCTGGAGCTAGTGTACAGGAAAGAAGTGTGAACAGTTGTTTGTAGGTCAAGAAAGCAGAAAATAGTGACGATTGGCCAGCAGCGAGCTGTTCTAAAACTGGAGCGCCGTACGAGAAGTTCGACGATGTTCGTGGAAACGGCTAAGTGATTTTTAAAAGTCGATAAGAATCGTTGTTTCAGAGTCGAGTAAATATCAATCCGGCGTTACGCTTTCTCTCTTTTCTTCGGGCAAATTGATTCCGCCGTGGTTCCGCTTGTTTTCCTCGCGCGGAGCGTCTCGTATTTTTCGCCATTCCTCGAATTACCGAAAAACAATTGAGAACGTCGATCGGTGAAAGTGAAATACTGCCACGTTAGGAGAAGCGATGGTTGTGCCTTTCAACGCGTCAACAGTAATTTCTACCTTGATCGATGGCAACACTCGCAGATCTTAGGAGTTAATTGCTTTTCCAAACCAAACTTGACACCTCGGACAATTGAACTGAACGTGAACATTTCCTGCTGAGGAAAGCTCTTTTTGTAGTGTTAAAAAGATTAGATAGTAAAACGTCCCGATGATATCATTTTGACGAACGTATATAGGTCATAATTTCTGAAACGCTCGGAGAGGGGATAATTTGATTCGCTCTAAAATATTTTCATACGAGATTTCTGGTGTTCCACGAACACTGGTTGCTTCGATACCATCTAGGTCTTTCGTAAATGCCTTCAGCGTTTCTCCCATTTACCCGAATTCCATTAAGCCACACGTGCCAGGTTTGTTCTAACGTTTTGGAGCTGTTAAGCAAATGTTTTTCTTGGTGCAAGGGCGACGGTGGCTTAATTTCCCTTTGGCGAAGTCAATTACCGTGGCAAACAGAACGAACGCGATGGGTCTCGTTATTAAGCTTATACGTGATACGCGAGTGAATCTGTTCTGTAAATAACTGGCGTTTAATCATCGAGAATTATGGTTTTCTAATCCTCTGCAATATCTATGAAGAATTCGGCGCGCGGGCCTGGCTCGTTAAACGCGTTCATAAATCTTGGATGCACCTGAGCTCTGAAACGCAGATATTGCAGTGCTGCAAGCCGATCACGATCCCCGTGTGCCGTTTAACCTTAATACCAGCGCAACGGTTTCTTTGTACGTTTGTTTATGCTTCATTGCAATGTTCAGCCACGCGGTAATAAATCTGGCGAAATTGTAGCTGGGCTTTTTCACGGGGGCTGCGATCCACTATTAACAGTAACCACCTGGTATCGGAGGAACGATTAAAACACAGAATTACTCGGTACATTTTAATTTTGCTGAAATGTTGATAGCGTGTAATCCTTGGGGATTTATGCACTTTGGCTGATCCTTTCGATTTGAACTGTTTCGAGTATTACAAAGCAGCGTTGAATAATAAACAAGTGTCCCAGATTGTTGATTTTAAGGTTGTGATCTCTTGTATATTCTGTAGCTTTCAAGGTATTTTTCATCTTATAGTAGACTTTAGTCGATTTAGTTGCGACATACAGCGGGGGGAATAGTAGACTTTAAGTCTGGTTTAATAATTTAAGAACAGAAGGCATACGTATTCTACTTCATAAAAATTGCAGTCAATCGCGTCTATGTAAAATGTTCACCAGGGAACTTGTGACAATTTCAGTTTCTAACAGTCATAAGAATTTTATTCGTGAACATAATTAATGTCGACCATGTTGTGGAACTTGTACATAAAAGAAAAAGTTTCTCGCAAGGAAACCTTGAACATTTTCTTCGAACCGGAAGTTTAAAAGTTTCTGGCGCGTTTCAGTGGTTAGAACGTGTCCATAGATTTGCATGGTAGTTGAGGAAGCACCGACGCTCCGCTCTGTGGTCAGCTTCACCCTCTGGGAAAGGGTGGAGGGTAAGGGAGAGGCGAATTCTTGGCACGGTTGCTGTGGCTCAGCTACGAACGATCTATACACGCGCACGTATGCTTGCAAGCACACTAACACAGCTGGCCACTTGTGCACGAAAACTTGGAAAAGCTCGAGTGTGCTTGTGTTTGAACGTACTGGTGCATTCAAAAGAGATTCGCACAACAATTCCGCGTTGAAAATATTTTTGCAATGTGGACCTTGCAGCAAGAGGGGTGCAGTTTCATTTTTTACAGTTTTTGAGTTATGAAGTGTATTATACATGAAAAAAATTCTACTTCGTTTGGTGCACGTTTGATGCAAATCCGATAACAATTGAGCGATTTATTGCAAATTTCGAGCCCTATTTTTTGGACTGCTCCAGATTTGAAAAAATTGCCAAAAGTGGAAATAAAAACTTTTCAACTCAATAACTGTTTCCTATTGTATGAAAATATATATTTTTCAATTAGTATTCTCTTTTTACTTTTAAGGTCTTAATTGAAGTAGATAACAAATATTAATCACGTCAAGAAGTTTCAAGACTTGAAATTTTTAAAATTCACTATTAACGGACACAAACTAATCTAATCGCCAAAATCATTTGCGATTTTCCATGAAAAAACATTTTTGAGATTAATTTTCACATTTCTCGAGACTCATAATCGAGACACATAAAACTTCTGCGACTCGATTCGAGAAATCGTACGTTTTGAAACTGACAGTAACTTGCCTTTTTTGGCGGACAAAATGCGCGAACACATGCAGCGCGGCTCGTGTACGACGCTGAACGTGCATCCGACGCACTTGTGTGGATAGCTCTGCAGTTGCAGCCCCGAATGCAGGCCAAGGTCGTAGCTGGTCCGGGTCACGAGCGAGCTTGCTGGCTTTCGACAGTTTCGCTTACGTAATACATGGTATCGCTGGTATCGATCTGCTACACTTAAACATATATTCGGTCGCATCTGATTCCACTTGAACGAGACAATACAGAATCCTAAGAAACGGGTTAAAATTTAATTTCTCTCGGATCAAAGACACGCCACAGTTCACTGAACCTCACAGGCTTATACCGTCTCTCATCACGAACCCCCACGAACGATAGAAAATTATTACTTCCGTGCAGTTCCGCGATACGATCGAATTCCACCAACTTATTTACAGCTTTGCGAGTGTTTCAAGCGTGCATGTAGATTCCCACAAAAGTCGAACGAACACTCGAGCGCGGTTGGACGATTAGAAATCCGCGAAAATAGATGTGCACCCTCGAGATGGAACGATTGTCCGCGGCGAGAAAGGTGTCCCTGAGGATCAGAAAATGAAACATCCTTCCGTCGCTGGTACAACGAGGGTCTACCCCGGTGGTCGTCGCGTCGCCGACAACCGCCGGGGAAGAGAAATGGTGAATGAAACCTCACAGGAACTAGAGAGTCACGGGAACAATGGGGGCGATCCGGGTGTCGCGTTTAGAAAGGCGTCGCGATGGGGGCGGATAAAAATTCGCGGAGCTTTTCTCCGAGAGGAGCCTGCAGAAAATCCCGAGCCTGTTCAACCCGTGTGGATAATGGAGGATCATCTCGCGCCGGGAAATCCATTATTCTTCGATGTAAAGTACCCTTTCCTCCGTAGAAATTGCTCGGCGTGAAACCACCCTTTGCTCCAGCTACACATGCTATCGTCTGGCTATTATTTCTGGCGACTTTTAATGGAAAAACGCTTGTCCGCGAGACGCGCGGACATCGTTTTTTGCCAATCCTTTTCCACTCGCCACCGTGCTTTTCGGCGGCCTTGGTGCACGCGCCGCGACGGTTTTCAACGCGGGCGCCGCGGTTCACGTCATCCGCTTGAATATTCATCAGGACGACCAGTTAAGTATTTTTACAAATATACAGATTTTTGATCGGGCAGTGCGCTGGTCTAATCGATAGCGTTCAGGTGAAGGCACTGTTCTGTGGGCCGATGATTAGACGATCCCTAATAGACGTAAGATGTGATATCGGTATTGTCGCATAATCAAACCAGACGTCGTACTTTAAAAACTCTGCCCGAAGGTCGAGACCGATCGCGGAGAATTTGCATAATTGACCGACGAAATGAGGCCTAGCATCGCGCTGATTCCGCATCCTCGAAGCCGCGCTGACACCATCGATGCACGGGATCTATCGCTTGCGAGGCATTACTAAGCAGCGCTTGACTGTCGCGGTCGTTGATCGGCTCCTGGGGATTTTCTTTTGCTGAGACATCGTCGCGACCTCGTCGAAACGGAATTGCTGAGTTCGTCTTGTCGCGATGAATCACTTACTGCCACAGATTATGCGATTCACGAAATATAGATCGCGTTGACACGATCTAATCGGGTGAGAAGCATTCGCTGATAAATTGAGACGTTACTAACACGAATGGAAGTGGACCTAGAAATATGATGGAGCATCGAATGAATTGCGTCGCGTTGATTGCTCGAAACGATCCTCGTACGTCAGGCGAGTTGTACTTTGTCAGTCCAAAATATGGAACTTGTAATCCGGAGGTTGTAACGGGGAAGGTCGGGACACCGGTGCACGCGGATGCAATTAACGAGGCGTCAAAATGCAAATGGCCATTTCGACCGGCTGATTGCTGTGTTTGTTCCCAAGCGGTGCATCAATCTCTGCGTCAATAAAGTCAGTTCGACGCGTCAGTGTGCAATTTGGATCTTCCCGGTGGATGGGCTTCATTATATTGACCGAGGAGCGGACTTGTCGATTGGAACTGGTACAAGTTGTTACACCGACGCAGGATGTCTCATTCAAACATAGACAGACATATCGCCTGACTATTGGCACCCTTCATCCCATCAGTCCTAGATAGTGAAACAGTCCGCAAGTCTCAACTCTGTCCAGTGGAACACGAACTACTTGCATAACTCGTCGCACTAGGTACATACATATAATTCAATTGCAACTGAGACGATTCACCACCTCTGTCATGGTACACAAAAATTGAACAGACAAGCAATGTTCACTTCGACCAGCTAGTAATCAAGCCAGAGACGTAATTTCGCGAGACAAGGCCGCAGATGCAGATCGAAGAGAATTTACACCCCCCGGGCGAGGACGTGGATCGAAGTTATCTCGTCGAAGTCATCCATCGATCTCAGTCGCGCTTAAACGACGGCAGAGCATTTGCCTGAGCCGCGTCGTCCCGGCATATCAATGCCTCGGAATCAAGATTTATCGTCGGCCTTCGCAAAGGCGCCACGAGTTTTCCAGCATGTTTCACCGGGCCGCCAGTGTCACGCCAGAAACATATTGATCCTGGGGGTGAGGGGACACGAGGGGAAAAGGATTCGGGGGAATGCCGCCGATGGACATGTATCGGTCATTTGGGCCCCCGTTCGGGCTCGAACCGCTCGTAAACAAGTTTGTTGTATCCCGACCCGAGGATTTTCACGGTCCATGTCGTGTCGTATAAATAATCCTTGTGCGAAACGCATGTGACAAGGGGGCCGGGGAATCGAAATCAGGTCAAAGGTGGTGCCTTTTCTGTCGCAATCTTCCTCCATTCTACCTTTTCCCCTTCATGGAACGACCCCTGCGGGGGTTATTAAGAGGTCGTAAAGATGCTCGTAGACTAGAGGGTGTTTTTTGTTTGTAAAGGGCAGTTTATTGGGACAGAAACACATTCTGTATTCCGTAACTGTAAAGTGAGTTCTACAAAAGTTTGCCACCAAGTGTACTACAGGCTTATAGAGTTTCTGATACATATAAATCACGTAAATTGAAACTTAAGTAGGTACTTCGTGTATGAGCGTTAGGTTGTCGAGAGTTGTTGGAGGTAAGATCAAGCGTGCTTCGATGCGCGATCAGAATTTGAAAGATTAGAGAGTTTCCGAGAATGCTTGCTTTGGAAAAGTACCGAAGTGGATGGCTAATGGCAGAGATTGATGGATCAAAGTGGCTTTCACGTGAAGGAGTGGTACAGAGTATATAACGAAGCTTCTCACCCATCGTGGAATTGATTAGCAAAGCGGATTTGCTGCAAGTTGCTTATCCATGCACATTCACTGACCAGTGCCGAGACATTAAAAGATCGTAAAGTCTGTCGAGAATTTCACGTGGCCTCTTTCGCCGTTCATATTCTCGTGGAAGGCTGCACGGCATCAAGGTGCAAAGCAGCGCCCAGCGACAGGGTCAAAGTTCCCCGTTATCGCTGCGGCAAGTGGTCGGGGTGCTTCATTAACTGGCTAGAAGTTATGCGAAGAACGTGACACAAAGGACAAGAAGCAAGAGGGAAGAGGGGTTCTTGCCAAGCTGCGGCTGTTTGTGAAGCTTGCGGCCAGTTGCACGTCAGAAAGTAGGCTGCGCTTGTGTTCCTAATTATACACGTTGAAAAACGGCCAGAGAGCAACGCTGATATTCATAATTTAAATTTCTTAATTTTTTTTACTTACCCGCAATTTGTTTCTCGCCCCTCTTTAGATTTTACATCCTTGTTGGTTTCTTCTTAAACACGATAATGAAATTCAGCTCTATTTCTTTAAAATTTCAGTCTCTTTTAGAAATGATCGTCTTCCCTCGACTATCCATTTTCCTCTTCATTTAACCCGTCGCGATACCACTCGCTGCCCTTAATTTTTCTCTCCGTTTACGGTGACTGGAACAGCCGACAATGGACTTGTGCAATTAAATCGCCAACCGAGCCGTACGTTAATCCCGGGACTTTCCGCTTTGACACGCGTCTACGTGCACATGGCAGGCGTACACCACAGGAGAGGCGCAGAATTTCGAGCGTGGCGAACGTGGGAAAGGATTTAGAGATTGCTCACCGGTGGAGAACACGTCGAGTGGGGCCTGCATTATAAATGGAGTTTCCTTCGACGCAGATCTTGGACACCGTTAAGAATTAATGAAAAGTCGGGGCCCCTTTCTCGCGTTACCGTGGAATCGAGTGGGAGAGGGTGCGGGGTGACAAGCTCTCGAGGAAGTCCGACTGACTTGATGGATCGTGTCAGAAATGTGGGTCAAGACGCTCGTTTAAAGCACTCATCTATACTTGCTCGAACAGAGAAACTGCTGTTTATACTTTCCAGGAGAAGTAATTTCTAATATCTCCTTAGCATTTCACTCATAGTTTTAACAAATACTTGAAGCACGGTCGGGTTGCAGAAAGAATTGATTTGTTGGACGAGGAAAGTTTCAGAATCGTATATGTCGCTATAACCCCTAGCTCAATTAACAATTACCAAAAAGATTTATTTTATTATATGTTCCATTTACTAAGACAAAAATCTTTACAAAAAGCTTAATTTTTCCTCCGATCAAAGTAGAATGACCCCTTAAATAATATATCTAACATCGTTATTTCAAGTGAAAAATAACAATCAGTCAACGATATTTTTGTTCAATCATTGTCTCCGTAAATGATTTCGAATCGAGTGAATGTTGAAACTCATTACTGCGTTCGTTAAACACTCCCCAAGTTCAAATACGGTACTGAAATATCTCCCAAGTTCAATTATATCTTGAATCACAGAATACGAAAGGGTGGTTGACACAAGCTGGCCCTCCAAATTCAATATTACATTTGACGTGTTAATTAGCCTGCGTTAATCAGTTCAAAGAGCAATTTTTTCCCCTTGTTTGTCTCTCTGCAGTTAAAAACGCCCATCTGTAACATTCAAAGGTCTTTGAAACTCATTTATATACAATTTGAGAAATTCCGTAATGAAACAGAAAATTGACGCACTAAGCTGAAGTATTTCGCGCTCTCGCGAGGGTAGCACGCAAGCCAGTTAATTTCTGGCGCCTACCGTCGTATCAGCGCGTTCGCTCTCTGAAAAGATCAACGTTCTCGTTTTAATCCCGCGTCGTCGAGAGTACGCCGCGGCAGCAGCAATCTACGGATATTGATTTATAGCGAGAAACAAAAGGATCGGCCTGTCAATAACGCAGAAGGCAAGCGCAGACACCACCTGCGGCCCTTTTGATACCCGCGAAATGAGAACTTTGCCACGGACAGGTCCCTTTCCCCGCCCGCCGTCCCCTTTTTCTCCATAAACACGCTTGTTAAGCGTTATTCTGGCTTTGTCACGTGAAAGGATCCGGGTTTAGTCTGAAGCGTTTCCGCTTTGGTATAATTTGAAAAGCGGCGCGGGGAGATCCACTCGCGACTTCAAAGAGAATGGTCATTTTCTTTCTGTTCTATCCACCCCCCGTTGCACGCGTCGCCGCGTGTAATGAGCTATGGAAATCTCGCGTCTGACGCTTGATACCTTCCCGCAGCTACGCACCCCCTTGTTCTTCCCTGTTTGCTCGTCCAAACGAAGTTTGCGCCGCTCCGCCGGAATTTTCGTCTGATTTCATTTTATCGTGACGTTTATGGTCTCCTTAACGGCGGGAAGACAATGAGCGACGACGACAGCTGTCAGTAAACCATGAGGGAATGGAATCGTCAGTAGTAAAGGGAGTAACCCGGCTCGGCCTTTATTTCAGTTCGAGTGACTTTACGGGCTCACGGTTACGTGCCACACGTACGAAAACGCCTGTACGACCCCATATAAAAAGCGTGTAATCCCTCGCGGTTTCAATTTTTTACGGTGTTCCTCGGTTTAGGTGCCGTCTATAACGAATTATTCCCATATACCCTTAACTGTGTTGCCACCGTGGAATGTTTAAATCGCGCTTTCGTTCCATTCTAGCGAGGAGTCCATTTCATGGCGTTTAGAGTTACGTGTGAAAAGTACAAAGTGTTACTCATCTCGCCTAACGAGCTCTGGAAACGTTTCGCAAATTTCATTGTAGTCGTGTTCTCTGAAAGTCGATTAAGTTGCCAGATCGTATTGCAATTCCCTAGTTTGGAGACTTCGTTTCTCCATATGCTGAAAATCACATCGTCAGTGTTGTAGCTTTGACTTCTGTGCCTTCGCTAATGGAGAAACTGAATAAATACTCTTCTGGTTTAACGTCTACGAGTAGTTGTCATCTGCAACTTGATTTAATGTGTGACTTAAAATTCACAGCACAGCGAAAACTAAAACTACGAATCTAATAATTGTGAAAGAATGAAGAGGTAATTTATTTGGTCAATTGGTGGTAGATAAGCTGACTGCTTTCTACACTATTGTCGAATAGATGGTGGAAACGAAGCACCTAGATCCTGCACATGAATTTTCCATTTAAGTATGAAACGCCAGTGTGTACTACACGTGTCTAACAACCCGAAAACGACGAGATAACCATTTCACCTTCCCCACGACCTCTCCGCCTATCCGATATCCAGGCTAGATCTGAAATTACATTAGATAAGTTTCTCGCAGCTGCGAGGGACGCGCTGTGAAGCATCGCGGACCACAGCAAGGTTGCGACACAGGGTGAAAAGATCCATTCGTCGACTATGATTCGCGAAGTTAGCGAAATCTCGTTACTGGCAATCTAGCCTGAATGCTGACTCAGGGGCTGGTGGCTGAAGATTTACTAGACTATGGACAGTCACTCCTTGTCCGTCCATTAAACAAGTTTACCCACTGAGAAGTTCGTTTGTCCCCCTTGAGAGCAACACTCGGGGAACATGTAGAACAGTATCGTGGACAACCACCAGCTTGCCTGGGTCTTAAAGTCAGTTAATAGAAAAATATGGCGTATGGAACACTATTTAAGAAAACACTCGATAAGCTGTCAATATTAAAACAGGTTTGTGTGAAATTGCTATGGTTCATATCGGTATATATTTTCTTTCCATTGTAAAGGAAACTGCTCCATTTCGTATTCTTCTCTGCGAAGATATTGTTAGACAATTCAAATCGTTGTCGTCACTTGCCAATGGTGCAATTGTACTGTTAGATGCAAAAAAGGACTCAGTGTCAAAAGTCAGTTTCGAGAAAAATATCTGTAAACATTACGAAGTTAGATATTTTTTTATAAAACTGTCTATAGTATATAAAAATTTGATATATCTCCTTTGTAGTTGTATTATTACAATCGGAAGTATGTAATAAATTAATTAGTGAAATTAATTTTAATGATACCCGTCAGGTTCTATTTTGCATAAAGTGAAAAATATAGAAAAAATGGTCATAGATCGTGTCATTTTAGGGATAATTGCTCAACATCGATTCACAAAATTTACCATAGCCCTGCGAATTTTATACATACGGCAATGAAATTTAGAGGGCATATGCAGAAAATAATGAAGAATCTAATTATGCGTTTCATCCAAAAAGGGCCCTGAGGCTGTGCTTGCATCCAACAATACAATTAATCCCTTTGATATCCACATTAACTGGCATTCGTTTAAGAAACGAGAGTTTCATGCACCGCCGTCAAATTTCGTCTCAGTTTCTATTGCAAGAAAATGAAGAAGTCTGTCGAGCGGATGTATCTCTACCGTGATTAACTCGCTGAAACCAGGAAGTCTGTAAAACCGTGTTAAACACCGTCGTCGTTGGCTGGTCTCGCACCTCGACGGTCGTTCATCTCCGTGACAACGACCCTAGGTGGACAAACACTTGGTGGATAACGAAATTAACCCTCGTCGAGCAAGGAGATCCTGATTCGGCTCGAGCGTAACTGCGCTCCGACAGCTTGTTCAGCGAACTGGAAGAGGTTGTTGCCGGGAAACAACCCCTCCTCGTCGATCCTTACGAAACTTTGTTACGAAGCAAGAAAACTCTTCGCCCATCTGTCATGCTTCGCGCATGAACTTCTTAATTATATGCTGGAAGACTTGTCACTCAAGTAATTTCTTCGACTCTAAATCTTATAATATGATTGGTGGGAAAAGTTCCATCAAAGACACTGCAGACAGCCATCATTCTCCGAACGTTTGACTCGAGTGTGACGAATCTGTGAAAGGTTCTTTTGGAAAGCTCAATCAATTAATCGATTCTTCTTCTCTCTGCATAAGAGTTAAGGTTATCCTACGCTCTGTCACTTAAATATTGCATATTACTAATCAATGATTGATGGAGGTTCTTAACCCTTAACCAGTGACGTCCTACTTTGTGCCATAAACGGTGGAGTGGAATCTCACAGACTCCTCTTTAATAATTTGACATTGGCAAACTTAAATTTATTTTTAACATACACTGAAGTTATTAGTAAATTTTATTACATATTTGAAAATATAAATTACATGTTTTGTTCGAAACAAAATTTACAAATTTGATGACAGTATTTACAAATTTCAAAAATAATAAATAAAAAAGTAATAAATAATAATAAGTGTCACTGCTCTATACTGCACTACGCATGAAGAAATTCAGTAAAAGTAAAATTGAACCACTCACCTTAAATAAATAAATACGTTAACAACGACGTGGAGTGTCACAGACTTCGCCGCGTTAATAACACAAAAACTATTATTCAAACAATACCATACATAACAAGCAAATTAACTTTTACTAATTTTAGGAAGGTACTTAAATCCAGGTGACCAATAGTCGACACGTATTAATAAGTGTCACACAAAAAAATAATTCTGCAGGGGTCTCCCAGACCTCACGTCACCGCTTAAGGGGTCATGCCTAGTTGGCAGGCGTGATTTTCGGGAATTTTTTGTGGAAAATCTAATATATATTTTTTACAACTATTTACTTATTTTAAAAGTACATATATTCAGCAACTCTCAGTAATTTTGTTATAGAAAAATATTAAAAAATGAACAAATAACAGCCACTCTCCCGGAAGCAATTTTTTTTGCGGTGAGCACGATTTCTCAGAGCCGGATCATCTGAAATTGAAAAATGAAGAAGATTCTGTTAGTGTATGAGTTTATCTAGTTCGTGAACGAAGGATTTTTGTTTTTGATGAAAATTCTATTTTTAATTCACGAAAAACGAACAATTCAGACATCGAAAAATCATGATTTTATGATAAACGGCCGCCATTTTGTGTGAAATCATATTTTTAAAAAATCCTTCGTTCACGAACTAGATAAACTCATATACTAACAGAGTCTTCTTCACTTTTCGATTTCAGATGATCCGGCATTGAGAAATCGTGCTCACCGCAAACAAAATAGCTTCCGGGAGAGTAACTGTTATTTGTTCATTTTGTAATATTTTTCTATAACAAAATTACTGAGAGTTGCTGAATATATGTACTTTTAAAATAAGTGAATAGTTGTAAAAAATATACATTAGATTTTCAACAAAAAATTCCCGAAAATCACGCCTGCCAACTAGGCATGACCCCTTAAGGGTTAAATTCATAAAGTTGGTGCGATGCTCTCTCCCTCTCCCATGTAACATCACTTAAGAATTTACTCGAATCATGCATAACAATAAGTGCATACGTCACATAAATTCACCGTCAAACGACGAACCTTCGAATGCGGTTAACCACAGATTTTTTCCACCGATTATTTCGTCCTCCGTAAGAGTGGCCATGCATCTTGGCCAGTGTGTTGTTCGCGGCACAATACAGCCGAGTACAACACTTGGAGGCCACGTAGCATGTGGAAGCAATGGTATTCTTCCCGGGCTGCGTGTCCAAGTCGCGTATCGTTCGCCAGGGTTTCGTGCTGGAAACTGAAGAAAGACAAAAGACCATTATATATCGTCGATCGTCCCGGGGACGATAGACTCGCGCGTGCAATTCGCGACGGGCACAATGGGAAGAACGGTTGCGCAACGAACGGTTATGCGATTAAATGCGCAGCATTGTGGCAAACTGTGTCACGAAGTGCATACATCGAAGTCGATGACGTTTCTGGCGCGCAGATGATTCCTTTAAAACCAACTGTCCCAGAGGAGAACAATATGGTTCGTGTTACGCTCAGGCGTGACCTCCGGCGTCTAATTTTAATTCATCGCCGTGTGGACTCAGATCGGGGGATCTTGATTATAACGAGTGGAGATGAATACTGTATTATGCAAGGAAACGTAAAAAGGGGTCTTCCATACGGAATTCTTTAATTACTCGCACTGAAAATGGGTAGCTCGACGAAGATGGTGTATTCTTGTTGAAAAATTGGACCGTGCCACGGGGAGTACAGTACTGGAAGCATTCATCGCATCACTCGGATAAATACGTTTCACTCATACCTCTCTTATTATTAATACTAGGAAAATAAATTGGATACGAATCTTTTTATCAATTATATTGCTATGAAAACTGTGCCTACCAATTCAATTGGTAGAATAGGTTAGTAGAGTGACTGTCTCTCTAAAGAAGATGGCCAGTATCACGTGTGTCGTCTGAAGCTCTCATACTTTGGGGTAACTGGCAACTCATCAACGGTTATAGATTTCATAGTAAAGACTCATAAAATGTCGTAATAGATATTCCATCAGCGCTGTAACTAAATACATAACTTCTATCGCAAACAGGTTTACGTTCAGAACGGGAGCGTCTAGCGAGTTAGCAGATTGCAGCGTGAGTCACTCGATTCGCTGATTCATTCCGCCAACGATCGAGTGTTATCACTGAGGATTATTAATCGATACTTCCTTATTCTTCGGTCACTATTCCTACAATTTCTCGATCATCTTTCTCTTATTCTTCTGTTATCCTTTAATCCCACGAAAACCAGACATCAAGTACCTATTATCTCAACAAGATTACTGTACTTCCACTTCTATGAGCTCTGAATCACTATAACTCGAAATTAATCCGTATAACACCTGTACCTCTGTGGACACCGGTCAATTTTTACAATTACACTTTAGATCAAAGGCTCCGCCCACAGCCCACAAAGCTCGATTCGCAGAAATTTGCAATTCTTCAATTCCTAACCAGTGATCGAATCAATGGGCTCTCCTTCCCTACTCGTTTGAAAATTCTCCACGTCGAACGTTATTTTTCTCGTTTCGCGATTTTAATAAGAAACCTGCGCTCCGCGGAGTACCAAGAACATCCAGGGGTTCGCCTGACTCTCAATGAATCATTCCGCGCATTCACACGTTTACATAAAGAAACGAGCGCGGGCGAAGGAGTGCGTATAGTGACGGAAGGGAAATGGCGTGGCCGGCTACGTGTCTTCGTTACGTGATTCAAAGGACGCGTCGGAATGCTTATCATCTGGTGTGCACACATAACCGGCTGCCGCTTGTATTTCGTATTTGACCGCCGTCGCGGTTGTCGGCTTCCTGCTATTCTTCCAGTATCGATAGACGTAGAAATATAAGCGAGCAGGACGCTGTCGGTGCAGTTCGTTATACCGTTATTATAACGGAGAGATAGTAGAAAGTTTTCGATCACCGCGTTCGAGTTACCTGACAGATCAAGATCCTTCATTTCTGTATACGTGTGTGAGTTGCACCCTTAGGATGACGGGAAAAGCAACGTAGATTTCCAAGGTAAAGAATGTTCTTTTACGTGATACTCTGTCTGCTACTTTAATTTAACCTACCGTCTATGACGCGCAGGTTTCTCAATCATCTCTGCTAAGATAATTAGACAGTAAAATAGGCTATCACTTTCACGACGCCACAGTAATTCATCAAATTTAAATTCTAGTGTTGTCTCAGCGTGTAATGAGCTAAGTGTTTCAAATCCCCAAATTCAAACTGTGAACGTCGATTTTTATAATTGCATCGCAAGCTTTTCTTTAACACGTGACACATCCCAGCGGTTCAGGGAAGCTACATTTTTCCCGCAATCTATCAATAACGGTGCTAACCCAGATAGCGTGACGAAGACCGGGTTTCGATAGAATTTCCTGCAGAATGAGAAAGAAAATGAGAAGCGCGGGATCGGGTGGCGAAGAAGGCAGAAGAAGGGAGAGGAAGGGACACGCGTCGATTCAGGCGGGTGATCGTCTCGTACGCGGCACGCGAATTGCATTCGTAATCGCCCGCGAGTCTCTTCGTTTCCCTCTCCTCTTTCGGATTTCTGGCTCCGTTAAGAGGCGCGTCAGGCTTGTGTGTGAGTCAGAAAACGACGCCGACGAGGTGGAAAGGAACGGTCTTCTCTCCTGGTTCGCTCCAAGTACGCGATCCACCGATACATACTTTTCGCGATTCGTTTTCGCGTTACGCGCCTACGAGCTCCCCGCCCAACTTTTCCTTCTCACCCTTTCTCGCCCTTTTTACGTCGTTCCTGTCACCGTCCCTTTTTTCCGTAGCTGGATCACGCGCTCTACCTTCTTCCAGCTGGTGTGTGCTCGTTCGTGCGAGGAACGCCGGGTTCGTCAGCGCGTGCGAGTGCATCTGTCGATAACGACGAGCAGCGAGAGAGTCTGCCCGTGATAAGAGAAAATATTGTTTATTAATACCTGAGCACGTCTTTTCTCCGAGATATCAGGGTTTGCAGTTGAATCCGTGCGTGGCGGGGAATCTTGACCGTGGCACGATGCGAACGTGCACATTTGTGATAAGGAGTTAATGTGGAATGCTGATTATAATCAAGAAAACTGTAAGCCGCGCAGTGCATCGTTCATTGTGATTGTAGTGCATTTCGCGGAGATCATTGAACAGCAGTGGATTGGATATAATTGAACTCGTTGCAGTTCTTCGTTCATGAAAATACTACGGATCATAATCTATAATTAACTCTGAAGTGTGCGAGCGAAGAAGGAAGTCAGAGAATCCTGCATCTTCCTAGATAGTTTGTAAAGTACCACTGCCTTGAAAACGTCGTGCACTTCGCCGGCAGCAGCCGTGGCCCCGATGCGTTTACCAGCATAATACCCTCGGAGCATGCCACTCGAATATATCGGCGTGCAGTTGCACATCGTCGGGAGCACGGCCACAACGGACTGGGAGATACAATCGTGGATGGACGCACGTGTGCACCTGCATTGACGGTGTCAATATTTGCAGAGGTCGAGCGGAAGTTGCCGGCGACACGGTGCTGCATTCGTTGCACGCGAGATGCACTCTTGAAAAGTCTACGAGACGAACGGACCGTCGTACCTGCCGATGTTGTTCGTAAACGAGAGACACCGTATTTTCAAAGTGCTCTCGTGCTTGCTGCTGTATAAACGGGGACTGTTGCTCGATGAAAGATCCATCAGATTACATAATACAGTGCCAATAATGCAGTAACTTGAAATTTATGGGAGAACGTGGCTTGACCATCGGGGCGGTAGTGTGTGCGTGTGCAGTAAGTTGGATTCTTATAGTGAATCGAATTTGTGGTCAACAGCCGGGTATGAGTGCAGTGTACGCTTGATTCGTGCAATGTGGAATCACGAGTTTCGCGATTGGATTTATCGTGGAAATTCGGAAAACTGGCAAACTTTGGGGATATTCTGGACAGATTGAAATTGGTAGGAATTGAAGCGGACTTTGTATTTATTATAATTGTGGGACTTATTAGGTGCAATTGAAGGGTAAGGAGAAAATAGGGAATGTCACAAAAAAAGGTTATTGAGAAAATTAAGTTATAATACTTTAGTCCATCAGTGAAGAAGCAAGCTTCAATGAATTTAATTTTCTTATATAATTTTCCTCTTAAATAATTTCTTGTTCTACTTAAATAATTTCTTGACGACGGGAGCTTGAAGCTTATGCTTAACCAAAAGGTGGAGACATTCCGTATTTTGTTCCAGTGCAGAGTGGACATTTCCTGTTTTTAACCAGTATACAAAATCCTTAACGTTATATTATGGGGGTATTTCACCCTTTGTGATTCGACAGTTCTGTAGTCCAAGTTGCCACCAACAAAATATGCCATAAATCGGTAAATCACGAAAAATTGACACTTCCGTTTTTTTCCCTCACCCTCCAATTGGTTGGACGCTTATTGTTAATCCTTTCAGTGGCATCGTTATTCCTGTAATCATCGTATAATTATTTCCGTGTTTACGAACGTATCCATTCACATCCATGAGAAAGAAAACTGAGCGCAATTAACGTCAAGTCAAGGGTCAATTAGAGGGGCTGGCGATAGCCTTGCAGAGTACGCACGTTCTACGTTACGTCACGGATTCCGTATCGTGCTCGTAAAATCTCTTCGTCATTTCCTTTCCATGCTCGAGTATAACATTTGGAGCAACGAGGAGAGAACACACACTCCGAACGGTGTCATGAACAGTAGCTTACAGATTTCTAAATACGTACTCTTCATTTCATTTATTTCAATTTCATTTGTTTATAGAATATTTTTTCGTAACAGATGAAATCCTAAGCAGCTTTGAAGGTGCTTCGTTAAACTAACGAGGAGACTGCACGTGGTTCAGATCGCGCTTTCATTCAAATTTTCCACATAGTTAGCACACACATCAGCTGCGCCACTTAAAATTTCGTAACACTGCGAATTGCAATCGGCACAGAACTAAACTGCAGAATGTCAAAAATATAACTTACTCAATCGCCAAGTGTTCTTCGTATATACCCATTAACATCCGCAGACCATTTTAACGAATTTCAACACAAGGTAAAATATTTTCAACTGTTTTAATCCATTTTAGTAGCTCTTCCTTATCAACACTCTCTCGCAAATTAGCCACGAGAATCTTGTGCTTCAGGTACGATATTTTCCACCGAATAACAGTGACATGGAAAATAAAAGGCGGTTTCGCGATAAATCAAAATAAACGCGGGCATGGGGAACGGTTTATTGGTGGCGCGAGTCGCGGAATGCATTTTTGCAGCAATGCCCGCATCGCGCGTGATTTACATCGCGGAATTTTTGCGCGCAGCGCGATATAAATGACTCGCGACCGGCAACGGTGCGCTGGCGGAAAAATCAGACGCGTATTTAATTCCCCGCAAACAAGACAACGGATACGCTCGGACAGTTCGTTAGCCGCGGCGAATCGGCGATTCAGGGGGGTGGAGGAGAGAAAGGCCCTTGACAGGCAGGGAAAAATACGCGGCTCTCGCTTTGACGACGCGATTCGTTTACACGTTTCGAGTGGGTGCGTGTGACACGCACGTTCGACATCGTGATTTACATTATTGGCTACCGCCCAACATTGTAGGAGCGCATGCAGCGTGCTTGCAGCCATGTCGTTCTGCTTTTTCTTCCACTGCGTGCTACCGCACGACGTTTTCCTTTTTGCCAGCTTCAGAATAACGCCGAGAGCCGACAATTTCTTGCGCAATTTCGATGGCATTCGCCTCTTCGGTGAAATAAATGGTGTCATTGTCGGTTATTTAATCTTTTCCGTGGAAGAAGTTTGTGGAATGAATTCTGGTAATTTACACGCAATACTTGCGTGTATCAAATTACGTCAAATTATTATGAAAGTCGTTTGTATTGATAGTTCTCTTTAAAAACTGTGTTCCTTTGCAAGTTGCGTTTCTGCGAGGATAGAATACATAGTCTTTTGGGAAGCAAAGGTTTTGGAAAGACAACAACCGATAAAGAAGCTGCACGACTTTAGTGCGGGAGAAAAGTTGCGCCGTCGTTGAGGAAATGGGTGGACTATCAACCACGTCTACCTTGTGCCTGAACATTTCTCACTATCGCGTTTTCCTATATCTTCTCCTTATACGACCGTCGATGGGTCTCGGTGATGAGAAATATTGAAAAGTAATGGCCATTCCGCGACGAAGTCTTCCATGAACATTTCTCTCGGTCCGTTAGAAAATGTCTTCCCCTTCTCCAAACGCTGCAGAAGCTAAACGACTCATTTGCCGCGGAATTCAATGTTCCCGTCGCGTTATATGACATGCTTTCATCGCATTCCCACGCGGTGAAAGTACGCGGAAAAAGTTAATCAATCGTTAACAATAAGTTCCACTTATCCTTACATCTTAAAGAAATATTCCAAGCCAGATCTGGTCTTACATTCGAGCAAAAAATTTCAGTCCCACTAATATTAATAGGTACCTAGTTTAAAGTAAGACCACATAAAACTTGGAATGCTTCAGTAAGACATTGAAACTTGGAATATTTCAGTAAGGGGTTGGAGCAAATAGAACTGAGAATATTTTCAAAGTTTTACCGTTTTCAATACCTTACTGAAATATTCTCTATTTTTTTATTGTAATTTTATATCTTTCCAAGTTACTTTTTTCTCTTTCCGCGAAACCTCTCTTATCCATTGCGTAATGAGTTGGCAACTGTCTTGGAATATTAATAGTGGATGATCATAACGATTCAGCTGGTGTCCTAATCATCCTCCCTCCCACAAACACATAAAACATTCACAAGAAATTGCAGCAACTTATCAACGAGAAATCTCAATTTTCCCCGTACCGATCGGTGAAAGACAATCTAATCGCCAGAGCAACACCCCATGCAGAATCACGAAATTCTCTGCGAGCCAGGAATGAAAAGCACAGGTAACGCCGTGCCAAAAGAAAAAGAGGAATGGTTGACGAGCAACACGTCGACGTTTCGCGTACAAAACGGCAGTTGGCCCATCGCGCGATAACGGTTCAAACGACGTTTCGATGCCGAAGCGACGTCTCCTGGGAAATGAATCGTACGGACGATGCTCGTTCCTCTGAATTCGCCTTTGTGTCCTCGAAACTGGCTCGCAATCTCCCCGGGCGCAGCTGCAGCTGCCCGGGGGTCTGCGAAATATCGCGATATTTCGTCTGATAATAGCAACCGCAGAGCCTCGGAGGCACCACCACAAGGGCGAAGGGCAGCCCTGTGAAAACGCGCGTGTCTGGGACACAGGGCACAAGGACTCAGGACGAGGAATCACCTATCTCTGCTCAAATGTTAACGCCGTGGTTACAGCGGTGCCAATTCCATCGTTGCATGCGATAACTTTCCTGTAACTCTTTGCTGTTCATCGTAACGAGATCTGCTAACGCAATATTCCAATTTCTTTTCATGGTTCGTCGGGCTTCTGTGCTCATTAACCATTTACCTGGCGCGAACACGTTGTCTTGCATTGTATTACACAGGAATACATTGAATTCGGTCCGCGATTGAATTGCAATTAATTACGATAGCGAGACCTCAATGGAACGAATGATTACTATGTAATACTCTGAAGAGTTTGGCAAGGGTTTCGAGGTAACTCGATTCCAGAGGCAGCCGTGATTGCATTGCACTTTGATCGGGGGGAAAACAGGAAGCAGAACAATTAATGATAGGACGAGCTGCGATTCAAACAGAAACATCCATCGAACGGTCCCAGAGGCAACTGGGTTCCACTGGCTATGCGAAACAAATGGAGCCTCCAGTTGGCTGACTCGTGCACTCGGTTAATTCCACGTGAGTCGCGATACCAGTGACTCTGGACGAGCTGTTGATACTTTATAATTGTTATTTCTGACGGCAACCATGCGAATTTTGCCGAAATGCGTGTGTACACAAGTGTACATAGCTTTGGCCAAAGGAATTTTATTTTCGCGATTCCATTGAATGCTGATTGATCCGTCGAGACTGTCAATATTATCTTTGTATAAATTATGATTCTTTAACCTTCCCGGCTCTCGAATTAAAAGTTAGCTTCCTTAGTTCAACGCTGAAATGTTGAAGAACAAAGTGGAAAGTAATCGTGCACACTGCTCGCTATTGGAAATCAATTTCCCATCGCTCTGTGCTTCTATTCAACGACCTTTTTCGACGTAGCGCTAATGGACGTTCGGCTATCAATAAGGACATTTTCTCTTTCCCAATATCGAGGCACTTTCTTGCTGGTGCGTGCACGCGGAGTGTGTCCTCCAGCGCAAGGAACGTCTGGCACGTGAACGGTGGATAAACACTCTCCGCAGCTGACATCGTGTAAATTTACATAAGTCGGCTGCGTTTTCTCGACGATTGAAATTTCAGGATGCGGGCTTTACTCGCGAGGACCTTTCACTTCGCGTTCGACATCCTGCTTGACTTAGAAAGTGCTTTTCGATGGGCAAAAAACCAACCAGGCTTAATGGAAGCAGTGTTCGAAGTCCACGGCTTACGTCGGTTCAATTTAATCGACGAAAAAGTAATGGGCTGGGTGGCGATTCGCGGAATAAAAGTTCCGGGGGATGAAGTTCCTCGAATTCATTGCTTTTCAATTGCGCCAGTTTTCAGGGCGAACAAATAATCTTGGATAAACAGCCATCGAGAATATTGGTCATCGTTTCCTCCACCACTGGGAGTTAATAACTCTTTGGCGCTCCCGATGGTCTCTTCTTCCTCGGTTTTCCAATTGCAATCGCGGTGTCGAAGATTTATTCCCTATTTTTCGGCCCTGACCTTCGATCGACGCCCGTAAATCTGCACCTCTTTCCCGAGGGCGCTCGAAACTTTCGCAAAAAGTTTGCGCTGCTTGGAAGGATGCGACAACAGCGTTTGCGCTCCTGAACTGGGTCATAGAAATCTTATTCGGTACAAGTGTATAAGAAGAATGTCCCTTTCTACTAGGGTGAATTCGAAAGTAGCCAAATTCGAGAGTGAATTTTTTACTTTAATGGTATTTTTTTTAACATTCGTTGAATACTAATGAATTTAATGCAAGGATAAACAGGTCGCATAAAATTGATAAACCGCGATCATTCATGAAACTTATTGCACATATCATTTTATAGGTTGTATGAATTCACGGTGGCTATTTATTTGGTGCATTAAAAAAATAATAATGAGAGGTTGAATATTACTAAAATCACAAAGGGCTCAATGACAAAAGGTTCGAACAGGCGGTATTTGCATTAACATAAAGAGCACCGTTGCTCGTGAATATTTCAATGGAGATTCTATTGTTCGTTACAATGCAACATTTGCGTGGAACTCGGATGTATATGTAGAACTGTGTCAAAAGATCGACGGGCAAGATTAAAAAGGTTCTGAAATTATGAAAGTATGATAATTTTACGAAATGAACTTTTTGTCGTAATGGTTGCCAGAATTGCCAACTAACTAAATATGAGAAAAGAAAAGGGGGTCACTGTGAATGACGGGTTATTTAGAAACCACTAAGATCTCTTATTCGATACGTGTTCACTGTTAAAATATATATCGGCAGACCGTGACTCGATTCTTTTATGTCGACCGCGTAAAAACGCGTCCCCGATTGTGAACGCGGGTATCGTTCGATAGTTCCGTTGATTCCGAGCCATTTCGGTGCGACAGTCGATAATCGTAATAGAGAAACGTCGAGATAGTTTCTGCTGGTCGTAAATTAGAAAATACCTTTGACGTTTTGTTACATCATCGCGAATGTACTTTTGCTGTACCTTTCTAACGAAACTCTTAAATCGTTAACCTGCTCAATTAACGATATTTATAGAGCATTGTGCTGAATATTACATCAGTTATCAATAATTGATCTTTATGCAGCATTACACTGCATTCCTGTCAGATTCATATCGGAGCGATCGGCTCTTGCTTCGATTGAAAATTTGTCTTTCGATTCAGATATCATGTTCGTTTAAAATTGAACTTGCTCGATCAAATAACGAAACAGTTAGTTGGTTATTACTTGCAAAGTAGGTTTCATTTTTTCAATCATTTCATGATTAATACGACGCACTGGTGAGATAGCTGGTTCCCTCACAACGTTACACCAAGTGCACGTTAAGCATTAAAAATGCTTATTACAATCCAGTGCCGCTGGGCTATTAACACAGCTGAAATTTAACTGAAGGGTGCAGGTAAAGGGCTTTTGCCTTAAATCATAATTCGTCGTGCTCGACAAACGGGATCAGTGTAATAACACTTTGCTAAGCTTCGTAACGGCAGCATCCACGATCAGGGCGATCTTGTCTCGTTAAGCTTCGTGCTCGGTGTAACAAGAAATTAGCTAGGAGGACTCCTTGTTGCATTTTCTGCCAAAGAAACGGTAGAGATCGTAACTGCTTTGCCTAAGCAATTTTCAAGTAATTTTGAATAATTTCCATATCAATTTTCGTCCTCGTTCCCAATGTAGCGTCCTCGAACTCCTTCGACGTCAGTATTATTGTTATTATTAATATTATTATTAAATTATTCTCATGCATACCATCCGATGAAGTGCCATTATAATTCCGCGTTTAGAGATCTGCTCTCCGAAAGGGGTACTCTGCTCCCCTATTACGAATTTATACAGCGACCCTTCACCGCACCACGGTTTCCTCGAAAATAACAAACGACGGAAATTCCGGCACCCGACACTGGAACATTCGCGGAGCATCAATCACACCGGTAGCCGAGAGGGACGACACGCTGTCGAAGGGAAGCGCATCGGATGAATGCACGGTAACAGCTCTCCTCTCCAGCCGAAGCGTCGCGGCGCTATTGAAACTAACAGCCGGAGGTGTTCGGCATTAACGAGGACTCACGGGGTCCGTTTTATGAAGCGTAGCTAACGACACGCCGTTCCCTGGCACCGGTAACCCCGTGCATACGCGCTCGTTTACGAGGACCGTTGTTTTCGTCCGTCGTTAACGGTAATAACGCCTGGCCAGCGACGTTCGGAGCACGCCACGTCCGCCCGCGATCGCTCGCTGCCACGTCCGTGAGAACTGCCTGGAGAATGCACCGTCCAAGGATCCATCGACCGCCAAAGATCGGCATTCTAGCCGGGCGAAGATACCTAGTCGAAATTCCGCTGGTAATAACGTGGTTACGACGTCGTTGCCGTGCACCCCGGCTCGTTCTATCGACAGAAATTTCTGATGGCGCGACTAGGCACCCTCGAATTTACGCGCGCCCCCCTCGCCTGTTAATGGCGATCGGGAAATAATTTGGACGGTCGTTTCTCACGTCGAGTACCCCCGTTTGCTCGATTATTTTCGTTGCTCGAATGCTAGATCGCTGGTCGAGCTGCTCCGCAGCATATCGAGACGTCGATTTCGCTCGGGATGTTGAGAAATGGTCGGAAGTGTCCCCGAGTTAGTTGCTGATATTAGGTAACGGAGGATTTATTCGCGCAGCGAAGGACGCGCCCGATAATGAAAGAGGGCGAGGCCGGGTCGCTGGGTATCGCGGGCCAGATGGAAAATTTATACTCGTTGCAAGGACGTTCCTTGGATATTCCATCATGGGCGTAATGTCTATATCCTGAATAATGCCGCGGACAATCTCGCGCGGTAACGAACCGGAAACCGTGCAAACAGCACGATGCTGCGCTGATATTTGCTCGGTGGATACGGAAGTGGCCATCCGTGGATCCGCGATCGGAACAGCCACCGCGGACTTCGGGAAATTACAATTGCACCAGGTGCTATCTTCACATTACGGTGTGCACTTGCGCGCGAGCGGATATCGAGAGGTCGACCGGCGGGCAATCGATTTGCTTTCATAAAATTGGCAGTTTCGGTTCAAGGGATACATCGGGATAACTGAACTTCTTTCGCCTATGTTCGAAAGTTGCGGATCATTTTAAGGCATACAGATGCATTTGGGCTTTGTAATTTTGTTATCCCTTATTTATTTATTAAACAGCTGACGAGGGAGGCGACATGTTACGGAGTCAATATGACAACCGCTTGACGGATAGTGACGCGTTACTCGTCAAAAATCATCTCTGCTTTCAAAATGGTCCCTCAACTTTTTTAGACCCCTAGAGGGGGAGCAGAACCTCATTCGTCAGAGGTGCATCGTTTCCTACCCCTTAGTTAGATGAGAGTCACGAGCTCGAAATTACGTCACATTTTTCATGTGAAAAACATTAGTAGGACGCACGAACCGGAATGTAAATTTCCATTTTGCAATATTTGTCAGTTGTCAGCGGCAAAAGAGAGATTTCCCGGTCATCGCTACAAGCACGAGAGCAAGTAACGGTAATAAAGGAAGCAGGAACGTAACATTTTTCAATTAACCGTGTCTGGTGTATCACGGTACAAGATTAATTAGCGTGTGTTTGACACGTAGCCCATAGCGACGCGCGTTTCAAGTATCACAGATGTATCGGTGCGACAGCCATTTAATTATTTAATTAACTGTATACGTGCCTGTTACCCATTTTAATGGAAGTATTACTACGATTATTCCACGTCCACCTCGTTCCACTGGGAAAAATTCATTCGTTCGAACGTGGCAAAAATTCGGTGTCAATCTCGACGGTGCCCATCGTTATCGAGAGCCCGCGACGTTTCAAAGTTTTTTCGGGTGACGATGCTCGTTATTGGGATCGGTCGCGCGAAGCACACACGATTCGTGTATTCTGTCCGCTAACAGGGCCGTAACAAATAACGTGTATCGAAATCTGTTTTTATTTAATGACAGAACGCTGGAGACAATCATCAATGGCGTAATTAAAAAGAGCAGGCGGAAATTTCACAGAGGATCCAGGATTGATTGCATCGTGGTTATTGCTTCTCATCCCCGCGTTTTCAAGCGCGATAGTCGGTCATCAGAACGAAATTGATTCAATGAATGTGTAAGATGGTTTACGTAATTGAAGGGGGAAGACCGGGAATGTCACAAAACAGTTTGTCGAGAAAATTAAGTTTTAATACTTTAGTTCACTAATAAAGAAACAAGGTTCAATGAATTTTGTTTTCTAACATAATTTTCTTGTTAAATAATTTCTTTTTTTTACCTTTAACGATAGATGCTTATGCTTTGACAAAAAGTGGGGACATTTGGAATATCAATACAACTAAATAATATCAATAAAAATAAATAAAGAGTGGATTTTTCCCGTTTTTAACCACTAGTATACTAAATCTTTAACGTTATCTTACGTGGATATTTGAACTTTGTAACCCTTTGTGATTCGACAGTTCTATAATCTCAATTGCCACCAACAAAATATGCTATAAATCGTAAAATCACGAAAAAATGACATTCCCCGTTTTTTCTCCTTACCCTTCAATAGAATTTAGCAATTTTGTTCAATTTGGCAATCCTCATGCCAATGGCAGCTAGTTTGTCAGTTAAAGGGGAGGGTAGGGAAGGAAAGTATCATTTCGATGAGTACACTACTTTAACGCGTACTGGTCCCAACGAAAGTACCATTCTGATGATATTGCGAGCGTTCTCGTTCGTTCACCCCTGAAGAATGGTCAGCTTATGAAGCCGCGACGCCCGTCATCGCTTTCATCGGGCCTCTTCATCCCCTTCTAACGCCGGTAGCGGCTGGAATATTTGCAAGGGTGGCGAAAACAGACCGCACACCGGTCGAGAGGGATTTCTATTCGCGACGCAGCCGAGTCTGTTTACCTTCCACCGCGATTTTTCCACCCTTCTGCTAGTTTACCTTCGAGGTCGACGATGCTCAGAGTCTCTGCCGTTGCCCTCGTCTCTTATGAAAATAAGCCGAGATTCTTTCGAGTCGCGTGTTTTTCCTTGGCCCCGAAGCTGCGCCAACTCCAAAGTTTTGCTTGCATACGGTTGCAATGGTTGGAGGACCACTTCACCTCACGATTGGCGCCTCGCTCTGTTTTGAATTCTGAGTGGAAGATGTGCCATTTAAGAATTCTTGGTCGGTAGTCATCGTGACCGTGCTACACAGAGCTTCAAGTAGATAAAAAGAAGTAACAGCTGGTACGTTTTATTTTTAGTCCAGCATGTTACAGTTGAATTCTGCGAATCATTGTGAAGTAGATTCTCTTAAAATAAATCATTTGCATCGAAGGTACATTGGAAAATAATTTAATGATGTAGGTATAACGAGTCGAACGATAATATCTGCTTTTTCCTTTGCAAATGTTAGAAACGAATGCCTTTGGGAGCAGTTGTTTCGTTGCACGGACAATCCTTTGAGATTCAATCGACGCACGTGACTTCTTTTGCCAGATGCATCGACGCAGATAACTGCGCAGTGGCGATTATAATTCAATTCCCTCCGCCGTCCAATTACCTTTCTTTTACATTCTCGCTGTGGGACATCGGTGGTCGAGACAGAATCACAGCAAACCGACCGCCATAATTGTTTTAATTAGAGGCACGATTCCAACCCCCTAATCACGATCTTCGTGGTCTTCGTGGAAGCTTGCGCAGCCATTGCAACGAGAAAATGCGAAGCTCGGGGTTTAGTGCGTCTTTTAACGTTGGACGGTTTCAAATTCGAGGAGGTCAGTGGGGAGACATTAAAAGAGACCCCGTTATCGCAACGTTTTTTTTCGTCCGTTCATCCGCAAACTTTTTAATTCTCCTGTTCGCCCGTGTTGCCTTTAATTTCCCTGTTTGTCGCGCCAGCAACGTCCCTCGGAACTAGACAGTAATTACGATAGTTTTAATTGTAAACGCAACACTTTCCTAAAGAGCCTGGTCCCAGCAGTGACTGAGAAACAGGCGCACCAGGGCACTATCTTCCACTTACTCTGGTCGTTGTTTAATTAGTTTCATGGTTGACTCCCGTGAAATCCTTTGATCGTCGCCAAAAGATTGCCATTATCGAGCCATTAGTGTCGACTACTAACTCACTAATTTTGAGGCGAAGAGATATTCGTGTTCAGGGAGCTTTAATATGGAATAAGCTTTCCCACCCACGGCTTCTAATCTGAAATTGCGCTGGAGAATTTACATAAGCGAGAATTGCATCGGAGCTGGCGTAAATTTCGAAGAAGTCACGCTGCACCGTTGTCGCGTACGGACCCGTGCAATTATGCATTCAAAGCGTCTGTGGCGTGTGCAATAAACTAGTAGAATTAACTAAATACCCGCAATCTTCGTGAAACCCGCGTTTTAATATCGCGAATTGCGGAAAGTGACCCCGAACACGCGACTATCTTTGGAAAATCAGTTCCCTCCACTTTTCTTCGCATCACCATGGAAATCGTGGGAGCCTTGCCACACGTATCCTTATTTCTCGTGGATTTTTAGCCAACATTCTGCAACGTTTTCTTCCCGAGAAATTAATTCTAAACAAGCACGAAAGCGAACTCAATTAGTCAACACGCGTTTCGCTTTACGAAACGAATTGAGGAAACCGATTAGAACGCTATAAAACATTGTCAACTGATGTTACTCTAATGTAATTGTTTATTTAGTGAATTATTCTCATATACTTCGTGCAAAAGATATAACTCTGTGTCAATGCGAATCACATCGTGTAGAAATGCCACGTAAAAAGCTGCAACCAATTTCTATAAAGTCGAGTGCTGCGTTGTAGCGATTCACTCTGTACATCTGTGTGAAGCGCGCCCATTCATTTCGCATGCACGTCATAAATAAACAAGGCGGACGGTGGCGGTGGAAAAAATATATTCTTTGACCTCCTCGACAGACAGGCAGATGCAGCGGGGCGTCGTGACACGAGTACTAGATTGGATTTGCATGGAGGTCGCTAGTAAAATGAATAAAATTAATTCGCGTGTTGCGCGGGTCGGTGATTTAACCGCGCTCCAATATTAATTGCGCGCCGTATCGGCTGGAAAAAGGGAGTGGACGGCCGATAGTTGCCGAATCAAAATCACACCCTCCTCCACGAATCGAACGAACGAGACTACAGGGGCTATGAGTTTTACGAAAAAATTCATGGTAATCGTTTTCACTCTTCTTTGATGTTATTCAGTCGGATGTGTTCCATGCAGGCGAACAACGATCGAATTCCCTTTACTGTTCCCGCCCTCTAGATTGTTTTAATTCCACGAAACCGATGGACGTCATTGAAACGAAACAAGGATACATGAAGTTGATAGCGAAGGGGATGGAGGAAGGGGAAAGTTAAATTTTTGGCAATTTCAATTACCGCACTGTAAAAGCCAGACGGAGTCGTCCGAGTCGGGCACGTAGATGCAACACCTGCAGGGAGCCGCGATATTTCTCCAGGGGGTGCATATCCATTTATCGAAATTAATACGACACACGCGCGTACGTTGCTCGCTCGATCATTTCCCCATCGGTGATCATGGCCACCTGGAACAATGAAACGACTCGACGGTCGTTCGAAACGTGTGTTCGTCAAAGGGACCGCGATGTAACGCCGGAGATATATTTTAAAAAGTGGCGTGGCCCTTAGATAATTTTGCAAAGGACGTTGGTTGAAAATTTCTTCTCTTATTTGTAAGAACGCGATAGCCTGAGATTATGGGGTACTTGAATCGAAGTGATCGATTTCTGTATCTCGTAAGATCGGAATCGTGGGTGTTGCCTCTTTAAAGATCCATCTGTAGCGTCATATATAACACTATTCCTACCACGAACCGGTCAAAAGACCGTTTTTAAAATATCGATTAGAATTTCCTGTATACAACGTAATTGAATCGCCTTTAAACTTCACGACTTTGCCTCAAATATACGTATAATACATTTTTGAATATTCACTTCTTGTTTTATTGTTTATTTTCTGAGAAAAATTTGTAGTCTGTCTTACCTAACGCGACCGGTCAAATAACGTGAAATGTGTCGGTAGGAATAGTGATAATAATGCAACAAATATGATTTTATAAAGCTTTTGATGCTAATAAACTTTGTGTCAAAGAACAAGTCTCAGCTTCAATTTATTTATTTGTCATTAAATGAAAAAGAAATGCTTCATTTTGGACAAAAACGACTGACTACTTAGTACTTACCCTTAAGTTCCATAATATCCGAGACATCGCGTATCAAGTACTGTCGCGTTTCTTGTACCCATAGTATTTCTATTAAATTAAAACTGCAGTCTGATTTCTGAAATCATTCACAAATATAATCGATACTACTAAATTAATATTTTCCACCTGTCTGACCATCTCCTTTTTCTGTTTCAGGTAAGTCAAGATCAACTTATCGACAGCATTAGAACCCGCCTATCCTGCCGGGTAAGTTTCATAATCACGAACGATCCCGCCAGCAAGGTGCAGCGCTGTTTATTTATTAAACGAACGAATAATTATCGCAACGAGTCAGCGTGCCGGAATTAATATAATTCGCAATTCCGTGTAAACCGCGCGGAAGTAATCGTGTCATCTGTGCGACGATATTAATCGATTGACCGGAGCGGAATTTTCCACCCGGGGTAACAAAACATTACCAAACAAACCATAGGAAGCGCGTCATTTCCGTTGCCCTCCGTTCTCCCTTGGGCAGGGATTCTCGGTCGCGGAAAACTTCGAAAGTGGAAACTTGAACCGCTGCCCGTGTACGCGTGCACGTGTCCGTGCCGCATGTTTTCGAATCCCCACGAGATGATTCAGAGGGGTTTGGTGGTCAAGAAGGATCACATTCGGTCGGGGGCTCTTTACCAGGCAGGACTTTTCAGAAGCCAGCAAACAAGCAGCGTTCTCTCTGCGGCCCATTTCGCTCCGAATCTCTCGCTTCCCCCCTCGTTACTCGCCCCATTCCAACGACGCTTCTCCCCTCGTTCAAACTACTGTGGGCATTTTTCACTCGCCCACCAAGAGCCGAAGCTTTTGTCGCATGACAATCCCCAAGTAAAATCGTTCAGGTAATCCCTACATTCGGGTAGATGTAATAATGGTGTTCTTTTTTGGGATAGTAGGTACCTAGTCGGCTGGATCTGAATTAACGTGATCGTATTAGATAGATTACATGTTTACAACGTCTGAAAACAGCGCACATTAAAGGTTTCGAAGTTTAGAAATATTAACCCACTGCAGTTTAGATTTTTGCTGTTTTATTTTATTCCGTGGTGCGAATCGAATCGACGAATTCATTTCATCAACGCTGTTTGTTAGAATCGATCAATCGAGAAGAGACTCGAGACGCCGCGAGTTCGGATCACGGTTCAAAGCAATCTGAGCAATCAGTAGTTTCAGGTAGCAAATGACATCCTGCCGGTTATCCAGGAGCGTTTCTAACGACACTTGGTTTCCTTCTTGTAATTAGGCGCCTCTCCCATTAGCGACAGATCTAGTTTAACCGCTTACGCGTCCCCCCACGGCAAGAAAGCAGACGTGTATCCAGAGACGTTTGAATCAACGCTCCTGGCGATCACGGTTCGATCTGGTTTTCACGCAAGAATCTTTCATGGCGAATAGTTACACTATTGAATCCCATTCCCCATTGCAATTATTTCAGTAAATAAAATAAAAACGGAGGATTAAGCTGAAGATTACAATACCAGATAGAGGAGAAATCAAATGTTGAGGGGCCAATCAGTTGAGCCTGACTATAGAAACGATTGGTTTACTAACAACGCTGTCAATTAAATCCGGGTGGTCTTAAAAGTTTGACGTGTACCGTTAGAGTAATCCCCAAAGGTATCGGTATTCCTATCCCAACCGTTGTCCGTGTCATAACAACCATCGTCGTCCATCCTCGTTACACGCTCGTAACATCGCTTCTCGTGGTCTCATTAGGCGAGGGTCCATACAGAGGTCCTTGGGAGCGTGTAACGAAAGAAAATTATTATGATCCTAATTACGACAATGGGGGAAAGGAGACTTGAGGGGGCGTAGATTGGCACTCGAGCAAGAGTTACGCAGAGAGTATTTAAAGGCTGCTCACCCATGGAATATTATTAAATTTCATCCTGGACTAGACGCATCCACCTAACTCTGGGCTTTTTGTACCATATTAGAATTACGTAGATACTATTTGAGATGATTATTAGAATAAAGAATCGAATAACGTCTCTATGGTTACAGAAACTCAGGATTATCTAGCTTAACTATTTTTTTAAGAGTGCATACGTAATTGTAAAATTGGACAACTTTCCACAAAGTTCAACAAAGTATATATATGACTGAACGAACGGCCGCGTGAGTTACATTGGCGATCAATTAACCTTCTTACACTGGAAACCGTAAGTGTGGTTGGAACTCAGGCGGCACCATAAGCGAAAACAAGGCCACGGCAGTATCTTCGCGGTCTCCCACGCAGTTTTTCTCAATTAACCGTCTCGGACGGCGTGAATAAACGATGACACGTTGCCCCATAAGGGCGGTGAAACGAGTACGACTAATCGATTCATGGGTGAGATCTCAGTTCTCTTAGTGCTTCCACGTTGGTGAAAACAATCAAACAGTTAAATGCTGATCGTTAGTAAACCCGAGAGAAATAATTGCTCGTGACAGAAACAGAATCGTTGGTGTTATTCGTTGTTGTTATTCTTGATTGGTTAGTGTTCGAAGAAGTTAATTAGAAATAAGGGGTTAATTAGGGTGTTAATTAGAAATAACACATTCTTTTTGTGACAAAAGAAAGTTCTAAAAATCTGTACTTTATCAGGACGTCACAGTGGAAAGACCCCTTAATTAGTTTGCTAGTGATTCCTCTCCGAAATTTGCAACTTATTCATTCATCTGTCACTCTACCGCTTCCACGGAGCGACAATGCAACAATTGAATGATTAAGCGCCAAATATCACTGTCACGAGTAATTCAAGTGTCAAATAGCTCGTTTCCAAGGACAATTGGGGCTCCACTTAAAATTGACACGGGAAAGAAACGTCGACCGCTAATATAATTTTCCGCCGCGCGAAACGGGAGGGGAGAAACGCCGGACGTCGGATCCGCGTGGGGCTCCGTTAATTGACAGGGGACAGGCACCAAATAAATTCGTCGGTCCTCCATTGAGAGCACACACGGACGGTCTCTCAGAGTCAGATTGATACACAAAGAATAGCGACGATCGCGTCGGGAGCATTTTTAAAAGCCGCCTGTCGCATCGACCGTGAGAACGCAGGCTTCGGATCGAGATGGACGAATCGAAAAGGGGAGGGGAAGTTCTGCGCAAGAGTTGAATTGTCCGCGAAAAGAATGTACGCAACGGCAACGGCTAATTAGAGGAATTAATGACACGTTAATCAGGAATATAGCTGCGATCGGTGTCCACGCGTACCGCGACCTCAGCGGTCGTACATCAAATTAATGATCGCCTGCAATTAATTAATGTCACTGTGGAAACTGTTATCGTTGCCAGCGAGCGGCCGTGGCGCGTTTTAAGTATCACGAGCGGAATGATCCCGCCCCGATATAATGGTCCTGCTGCCCGAAATGGCCGAACAATTATCAAATGTCTCTATTATTAGCGTGATCATAAACGACGAAGTAATTAGAGCGACAAGCTACGAAATTATCAACTAATTTGCGGCCGGCATTTGTTCGCGGCCAGGTGTGGTCGAGGCGGAGAGCGACAGAGAGAGGGAAAGAGAGACAGGCGACGCACCCCGACTTTCTGTGGGATCACGTAACTAATCAGAAATAAAGGTAACCGTCGACGGGGGTCGAAACTACCCCTCTGCTGCACGAGCGTTACGAACGCGTTACGGAAGACTCTTTTAATAAGCAACTCGACTACCACGTTGCGCAATCACCTCAAAACATTAGCTTCTTTTTCCCCCATACCCTTTTCTGCCACGGAAAAATCGCAAAAATGCAATACAGTTTCATCGAGTTTGAATCGGACAGCTTTAATTCGACAATGGACGATTCAGTCGCGCCGGATAGACCAGAATAACGCGACATCCCTTGCAAAAGAGAAGAACAAGGGAAGAGGGAGTCAGTGGTGAACGGCGTCGTCGCACTCGCAGCGGTACGTGTGGAAAATCACGTTAGATATGCATACATAAACATGAATCAGAGGGACGACGAACGGCGGAACTAAGCCTGCGAAACTAATAATTAAATTCCTCTATCCGGGTGGACGGATTTTCGCGGTGGCGGAACTTTGCGACTTCCCAACGGAGAGGGAGGCCATCGATCCTGCTCTGCAATTTCCGCGCCTCTCTATCGAAATTTATGCAGGGGCAGCAAAAGGTTTTTTTTATCGAGCTCCACTTACGCCAGGAAGAATGCATTTCGGAAATCGTCGCGGGGACCGTTCGAGTTCCATTAGAGGAAATGAGTGATTCTGGTGTTGATGTTTTTGTTGCACTTGCAAAATCATTGAAAATACACTCATGTATCAATAAATATAGGATGTAATCTGCGTTCACTCGCAGTTCAAAGAAAATCAATTAGCTACATTTGGATCGACTTCGCGCATATCTTGGACATTCTTGTTGCTTCACGTTTTGACCGAACAGTATTGTTAACGTTCTTGGAGAAAAAAGAAGCAGATTCAACCCTCCAACGTGTAAGAGTGGGACCATCCACGCTTCTGCGCAATATGAACGAGTGTTCAGCCGAGCATTCTCTCCGCGGTTACCGCCGATAAGGGTCGTTACCGTTGCTCGTGCTTCAATCAGGAATACTCGAGCATTAAGTGGCGGTGTTCGCGGTTAATTGGACCCTTGCAACCCCTCGCGAGGGATGGAAACGGGAACGAAGACGCGAAGGACGCGCGAAAACGATTGGCGAAATAGATCAGCACGCAAGCACGCTCGATCGCCTTCGCACACGCCAATCTAGCCACTTGATTCTCATTTTCCCTTGAATGTGCAACTTTAAGCACTTATCCGCATTCGACTCGGAGGATAGGTAGTAGTTTGACCAAATGTTTGCGTACTCGTCGGATTTTCATTTAAAATTTGTGCGGGGAATACTGTATCGATTATTAGTTCGTGTTAGCCGTTAGTTCAGTCTCCCATCGAAAAGTTGGCGCACACCAGGGTATGGTAAATCGTTGTGCGCCTCGAACGAGTGAATATCGAGGGAACTTGCAGTACTCCATCCTCGATGGAAATGTAAATATTGGGGGAAGTTGCTGCAAAATGACGTATCCGTCGCTCCCAGTAGTCAGATGTTTCCGTTAACAGCTAGTTATACCGGAACTGAAGGGTAAAAATAATACAGCAAGGCTCCCCGAATTCATTCGCGAGGAACTCGCTGCAGAGTCAGAGACGAGGGAAATCCTGAACGGTAGTTTCGCGACCGAGTCAACTCTCGCCGTTCGCCCCGCGGCGATATACATATAAGTTCGACCAACTAAATTCCAAAATTTCAATGTATCGGCTATTTGAATTGTAAATTGACCGCGCTCGAGGGCTCCGTCGGGCGACGGCGCGTTTAAAAGCGTTTTAGGAAGTTTCGCCGTTCGAAAATTCGCGTACGTTAAGCCCGGCGTCAAAGGGACCACTGGTAGTATCGACTGCTGCTGTGAAAATTCACGCGCGCCTCGGCAAGGCCTCAACTAAAATCGATTAGCAAATAATCAGAAGCTCGACGTGCAAGGTTTTAGAAATAAACGATATTAAAACCTAGCGGAACATTGTATAGTTCCGGATCTCAGTTCCTCAACTGAGTGCCAACTTAGGTGACGTTTACGAAAGCCCGAAATTCTGTTTGAAAACCTGGTGGCAAAGGCGGCGTGGCCTAGAGGCTGGCAGCTGACTCGCGTCGACATTCTTGTCGCGGGACGAAATTCGATATTCGTCGCGCGTGCATAACAGAGGCCAGAGAATAGGGGTAGGAGAGAAAAAAAACGGAGAAGGGGATCTCGAATTCCCGTCCAATTAAATATGAGATGAAAATTATGTCGTGGAGGTCGGCGGACGGGCCTTGAGCCGTCGTTGTGTCTGCGATCCTTTCTCGACGCGACGGCGATGGCGCTACGACGTTCGTTGGTGGAGAACGGGTCGGGGAACGCCGCGTCCTCTTCGAGAGGTATTCCAGGGAACCAGTTGTACGGCTTTGTCCGCGGGCAACAATGTCTGGTATGCCATAGGAGTGCGCCGCGACGAGCAGCTCGACCGCGTAAAGGCGATGCACGCGTGCATAAGGGTGCACGCGAGGTTGGCGTCTCGATCGCGGCCTCACCGCTGCTAGAAATGTCGTCGGATGTCGGCAAATATTTGAACGTGGGAAACGAACGACCATGCGAAACATCGCGGCTAGATTTCCAGTGGCTCCTCTCTGCTCGCGCGTCTCGCGCCAATTGCGTGGGAGAGCCTTGAACGGAGCCTCTGATGTGCAAATGATTGGTGATATTTTGGGGATGGTGATACGAAAGACAAACGAGAAAAAGAGAATTGATACAATTTGATATAGTGTTAGTGTTCAGATGTCAATGCACGATGATGAGATTTTACATGAGACTTTTCTATCACGAAACAAAAATATCACCAACAACTAAATGTAGATAATGGACATAATTGAGAGAAATGAGATTTTTGAAAATATATTATGAAACTTGTCTCGTGAGAGTCGAATTTCATGAAGCTAAGCACGGCGAAGCGAAGAGAAAAGTTTATAAGCAACTGATGACCGAAGCGCAGTGACAATTAATTAATTATTATTAATTTCTTCAATTTACTTCGCTGCGATTCGATAAAATGCACGACGCCCTTTAGGGTTCTGTCTGTCGCATGGAGAACTGAAGGTTTCAGGTTTAGCGACAGCATTCCAGATTTCATTTCTGGAAACGCTGATATTACGATACCAACGTTTGGTGCGGCGCGGCGTGTTTTATGGCAGCCGATGATTTGTGCTCGAAACGTTGGAATAATGCCGACCGCGGATTAATGCTAATGAAATACGGGGCACGTTGTAATTACAATTTACAGCACGATTGAAACCGACCCGGGGTACAAGGTAGCTATCAGTTTTTAATTTCCCGACGATGTTTCGAATGCGGTATCATCGTGGTGTGTCGCACAAAGGTCTTCAATCCGACAGTACAATATCAATTTAAGCGAGCAATAACATGGCAATCATGTATTAAACCAACAGCGCTCTACCCCTATGCTACAAAGCAGCGAATATTCCGCGATTTTCTCTGAACCCTGAAAACTTTAAAAAGAAAAGCGGATATGGAATAATGCCTGATAGAGAATTTCCCAGCGAACTTCTCCGTATAAAAGGAGAACTTTCAAACCCTCTCTCTGTTCTCGAAACTCCTGAGCTCTGGTCCTGTAATTATCAGCTCAGCTGTTGCTCGAGAAGGTCGCGCCTCGTTTGATTGGCGTTATTAAAAATCTTGGCCCCGCGTCTGATCGATTTTCCAAGCCAATGACGAAAGCAGCTGCCAGAACAAGATAGGCGGTTCCTGTTTTCTCGCGATAAAAAAGGGCGTCTACCACGGTGCATACACCCTTCGCGTGGCTCTTCGAAGCGGAATTCATACCTCCTCGACGAGGTAGAAAAAGCTTCCCCTCGTAACCGTTATGACTTCGCGGCGTTTTATACGCGACGCAAAGGCTAACGGCACACCGTGTCTACGTGTACTTAGCATATGAATGGTCGTGGTATTACGCGTACCTACTATCGTAACAATCCGAATCATCCACGCTTCCGTTGCGGTGTCGTCAATCACCTTGTTCCGCCTAAAACTTGGATCACTTTGATCATTCCATCATTTTCTCTTAAAACATTTTTATACAGAGGGGCCAAAACGATAAGTGCCTTTATTATCAACGATCATACCCTTAATCGACCATTTGTTTTTCCACTATTTAATAACAGTGCATCGAAATAACTCAACCCCATATAGTTAATATTAATAAATCTACTCAGAGACTTATAGCCCACACGGTGATGCATCAATATTTTAATATAGCCCCAGAAATTTCTATACAATTCACAGAAGTCTACGCACACACAAAGGGAATCGGGAATATTGAATACGAATGGGTAACCACCGCCGTAGCTAGATTATTCGATAGTATCGCTGCGTTCACCGATGGGGATGCATTAAAGCAAAACGAAGCCCGCGCAAACAGCAGGTTTCAAGCCCGTGCAACGTATCGTGGAATGGTGAGCTCTGTCATAGGGCTGCTGCCGCTACCGAGGGTGGAGCGAGTCACTCCAACAGCAGGGTTCACAATGCTGAAACGTATATTCCCCCTCCGACTTTGCACGAGGGGTGAAACCTCGAAGCGAGCCCCTCTGGTGGTGCGTGCATCTTGCCAGTGTTCGCGTACGTTAGTGCCGGCTGGCTCGTCCATAACAGACGGCCGAAAATTCGTAACGTGCATCGCGGTGCTCTAAGAAACGGTTCTAGATCGTCTCGCCTAGAAATACATCGTATCGCGAACGTATTGTCTCGCGCGATGAACCAGCGATTGTGTGAACAGTGTTATTTGCCGAAGAATCGATCGATGAAACGCTTACATCGAGGTAGTAGAATGGTTTAAAGTTTGAACGGTTTCGTGCCACAGTTTTCAATTGCTCGTAACGTTAGAAGTGGTGAATGATGCTGTGTGTGTAGGAGGAAAGTGACAGGAATAAGGAATATATTGAATCATCAAACGTGAAATGTCAGTTTCATAGGTTCCGATGCTGCCTTCGATACTGCTGTGTTAAGAATTCATGAATGTGAGAATCGTTTATACTTCGATCGCTAACAGTAGTCTCTGAGGACGATTCGTTAGTCACGTGAATCTTGATTATATATCTACCTATATAATAATTGAAAGATCTAGGGATAAACGTGGAGAACTTTAGCGATACTCAGAATAGCGCTTTACGGTCGCCGCTCGTAAGCGGTCGTGGAGCTACTATTAACCGAAGAAAATGATTCTGCACCCCGAGACATCGAGAGAGACGTCTTCCACTTTATTACGAGACGTGACTGCGGGATGTTTCGCGTTTAATACCAGCCTCGTTTAAATAATAACTCACTCGTGATTACGCCTCCGCGGGGAGGAGCGCATAAATCTGCGGTCCTCGCCTCTCGCGCCGCGGTTTATTTAAGACGCTTTTTGCGAATCGCAATTATCCTCCTGCCCTCCTCGCGCATAGGATCCAGGCCGTTCCCTCGTCTCCTTCTTCTTCGTTTTTTCATGTCTCTTTTGTTTGGCGCGGCGGGAGGCCGTAAGTCACTTTACACATCGCGCACTCGTCGAGTTTAATCAGGCCACTTCTTCCGCGCCTCGGTCGATCGCAATTTACCCCGAAATTAGATTAACTTTTTGCACGAGGATGGCGAGCGTACGTATCGAAACGGAAGGGCAGTCGGTGTATATAAAATCGTTACTGCGCTCGCTCGGTTTACTGGGCCGTGTTTTCCGATGTGCCGCGTTTTTTACTCCGCCAAACGCTAATTAACTTATTCACGGCTGTTCGAAAATACTGGCGTGCGCGTGGCTTGAAATTGAAAAAAAATTTCAACTTGTCCTTTTTTAAAGGTCGTGTAGCGTAACAGGGACTGGTGATAGAGTAATGTGCATTTGTGTTTGTCGTCTAAAAGTGGTTGGATATTTTGCAGGAAATTTTCTGTTTCGATGCAATTTAGAATGTAGTTCAGTGATGCAACTCACAATAAGAGGATATTGCGTAGGTGTATGTTGAGTGTTAAAATTCAAGCATCGAAAGTCTTGATCCTGGATAGGTTCTCGATCGTAAATCAGCAGTGCTGGAAGAACGAATGGAGAAGTGCCAGAAGATTCGTGTAACTCCTTGTAACGGGGTCTCGTGCTCGCTGTTAAAACAGTGGGAATTGTTGGATGCCCACTGCAGGCGTCAGCTGCAATTGCAACTGCACTTTCTCGACACACGTACGCGTACGGTATTTCTAGTCATACCCGTTACGTTCCGTTCATATGCGTGCTTGGGATATTCTTCAAAGCCCCACCACAGCGGCTTCCGTTGTTCCGATAGCTTCGATCCTATTCTCTTCCGAACACCGATGGCACTATAAGCAACACCGCATAAACTCCACTTCTAATTTTTTAGTAATTCGTCCGCTTCCTACTTTAGATCATTTCAAAATACAAAAATAGAGTCATTCCTATTGCAAAATTCATGTCTATCTTGAATTTAACACGAGTTTCTTTAAACAAATCTCCATTGATCCAAATACATAAGTATCCAGATAGATTTATCCATGGAAACATTGGGACTCGCAATTAGCCGCGTTAAACGCGTTGCCTTGCCCGGTGACGAGCGTGAACCTCGACAACAGGAACGTTCGATCGCCTCGAAGGTAGAAAGTGCGATGGAACAAGACGAAGGCTATTTGTCGACTGCTTGCACACGCAGTCTCGTCGTGGAAACAGAATCGAACGGTGTCGCGATCCCGACGCTGCCTTCGTTTTTCCTCGCCGCGCGTGGCGATAACCGCTTTACGAAGTCGTGCGCGAAAATTTATCACGCATCTTCGACGCACGAGACGTTGCAACGTTACCACTATAACGTCGATTGGATATTAATCTCGAGTATACTACCGGCGACATGGCGGCGTGGTTAATCGAGTGTGAAGATAATTCGCCTGCGAAAATTGTGGCTCCTAAAGTGGCGTTGGTACCTCGTCTCTCTGTGTATAAGAATACGCTTAATAATCCTCCTTTGAAATTCATTTCACTCTCCGTTGATGCCTCGACGATTGCTTAGGCTGCCTCCCTCGAAGATATCTACGGAGACGCTCCTTTAGATTATTTTGCTCGTTCGTTTGATCCTGTTGCGGATATCCGGATTACCTGGATTGTTTCTTTGATCGTACCTCGCGGTGGTAAGAATATTGCTAGTTATTCGAAGCTGCTCCTCGTGGAAAGAAAGTGGAAGATGGAATTTAATTTTCATCGGGCGAAGTATGAGAATCTTCTATTAATTCTTCCTCGGACAACTATCAACAAAATTTCCTGCATCTCGTTCATTAGGGTCGTTAGAGTGCAAGCTGATGACCGCAAAAATTCCGGGAAGCAGGCGCATTCCGTTGGCGTAACAAGGCTCGTTACGATTCCTCCAGTTTGTCGAGCCTTCGATGTTAGCTGCATCTTTCGCGTTAGGTGCGAGTGGAAGCTATATTCAGGCATGAAGGAGATGAAGCTTCGCGATCGCCATGCACTTGCACTCCCTTTTATTCATTTACGTCCTGCTCCCACGAGAAATTACACTTTTTCTCCACCTGCAACATCGCATGTACTCTTTTAATCCGCCATTCCGCGGCAATTGTCTTCTTGGTAATTTAACGTGGTGTTTCGCGGTCCCTTTTAATCCCACAGCTCCGCGAAACGATAGCTTATCACCAGTCTCTATGAACGTTTTTGAAACACCTTTATTCGGTCAATTTGCGAATGTAGACGTAGCATTTTTTTTAAACAACAAAACACATCACCTAGTAAGCTAATCATCACCTTCTAGCTTCTCAACAAATCTCAAGTCGTTTGGACCATTTTCGAAAAAGTTATTCTGTTTTAAAGGGTCACCGAATATTTTTATGATTCACTGTATGTAGAAAATAAATTTTGTCCCAACTGTATTTCTGCCATTTGCAAAACAGTTTTTACAGTAAGAATATAAAGAACCACTTCCCTCGAGCGATATCTCAGACTAAAATGCGTCTGCAGTTGGCTTAAGGCCCAGCGTGAGCCAGACCCACAATCGGATAGAATTCCTCGCAAGCAGAAGCGCGATGTGAACGAGATCATGACGGATTTCCATTCTTTCCAGTTTTCTCCTTCAACCTGCGACGCTTATCTAGCTCTTTCTCGGTTTCGTACGCCTAATGGTCTCGTTAGACCGCGATTCGCGACAGCCGATGACGAAGCGAGAGCGACTTCGCACGCCGGGAATTAGGGACTCTATGCTCCGTGAAATTCGAAATGACGGGCTCGTTTGCTATTCCTCGTCGCCTGTCCCCGCCAAACCGTGAAAACCGTCCGTGCCGCGTTATCAATTATTACACGCCGGCTGGAGGATCGTTCTGTAAATTATTTATGGGCCTTCGAGCGTGACAAAGCCTCCTCGGGATTCGCGTTTCTTTCTGTTACGCTTGCGCACGTGCACTTTCACTTTCATCGACAGCCAAGGACTCGGTTCGCAGTTGGAACTTTCGCGTTTTCATAGTGCTCGAGCAGTGCTTCGCACGCGAACTTTGTGACGTTGGACTTTCAACTGTACCGGGTCGATTTCAGGACTGTCTTTACTCACTGTACACTTTGCAAAGTGTTACCTGCTGTTATCAAGTTTGCTGAACATGTTGGTTATTTTGCATATAAAGATGTCTCCCATGGATATGTTAATGCGGAATTAAGTTATTCATGAATTTAGTTTTTGGACCACCTTCAGCCTTGAACTTTGAATTATGCTGTTTCTCGAATATTTACTTTTGTACAGATGGTTGATAAAGATTCAGTTTAATATTTGAATTTTTATAGTGTATAGGTACCCTGCACTTTTTATTCCTCCTCAGAGCGAAGTTTACTCTTACAGGGACATTCGACTGTGAGGATTTGAACTTTAAATGAGGGGTATAGAATGTCTTCTATGATTCACACGGAAGTCGTAAATATTCAGAAGCCTCACGCAACGGTTCGCGTAAAATTGAATAACCCACTCGAAGGATTAATATTAATTTGTCATGTAATTGATGGAGACAGGCAAGAACACTTTGCTTTCGAATTAAGTGGAATGCGTTTATATAGCCTGGTCAACGTTAACAACGATGATCGTCGTCTTCGCGGCCACCCAGAAGAAATATTACACACAGCCGAGGCTCTCCTCTCTTGCAATTTTCCCGTATTAACGACCGCCACGAAGGTTATCCACAAGGCGTACGCCCAACTGGTTAACGTAGGCAGAGATCAACGCTAACACACCGTGCAACTCGCTTACAAATTTACGGCAACAGTCTCTCGTTCGTTACGCAGCTCCTGTGCGTTATAAAATAAATCGACATAAGTGCTTTCATTATGGATAACACAGCAGCTTCACCTTTTAGCTCGAACGTTTCTCTGCTCTTGCCTTTCCTTGTCGACAAAACGCCCATTTAAGATTATTAAACAACGCCTGACGAAAAAGATGTTCGGCCTCTAAAAAGACATTTTTCCAAAAACCGTAGTCTGCTTCGTTTTACGGTACACCTATTCCAAGAATAAATTGAGTCTGCCTTTCCAGGAGCCTTGAAATTGATTGTCTCCCCACGATCCAAGACAGTTATGAATTCCAACGATGGTAAATTACATTCTTCTTACCTTTAGAATATACGGGTCTTGATTGAGCGTTTATTTCTACACGTGAAATCAATTTCCAGGCAATTCATTTTCAGTGGTAGTTCAAACAGGTAAACGGGATTAAGGTCTACGCGCACATATCACTTCCGCGACGGTTCAGTGCCGCCACTGCCAATGGTCTCTTTTTTTCAATGTCACTAACTGAAACCAACAAGTGTAAGCTGCTCCATTACAAAACAGGGAAACGATATTTTTTTACCACTCACACTATCGCCAGTAAACCGTCGCGGAGCAGTACCGCGACAAATTTAATATTCACCTGTTCATCAGAAACATGTCCTTTTGATTATAATTTAAGGTCTATTTTGCCCAATGAATTAATTTTTAAATTGCTGCAGTATATTGACTGTACAAAGGTAACATAATAATTAATTAGTCTTTTTATTGAAGGCTTGTCTGAATGAGTCGATGAAATATTTACTAAAATTATTAATTTAAATTTTAAGTAAAAATATTATGAAATTATATTATGGGATGAGAAGACACTATAGAATTTTATCATTTATTTTAATTAAATTTATATTTAGTTAAAATGAATTATTTTGTTGGGAGGATATTTAAATTGATTAAACTTTAAAAAATTATAACTGATATTATATTAGATTATTTATTAAAAATTGTTGCGACCTCGATATTGAATTCAGATATAACTGCAGAAGTTTAAATTTGAAGTCTATTTGTTCGACTTTTAAAATCCATGATTTGAATCAGATCGGTTTCTGTTTATAATTATTTAGTAAATTTTTGTTCGAGCACCGTTTAAGCGGTATCGCTATTAAAACGTCACACTTCGCGCATTAATTCCTCAGGGCAAAGTATAATTCTCTCCTGACTTTCCATCTCTTTTCTCCAAACATCAATCCTGCTCCAAAAAACTGTCTAGAATATTCCCCATTTTCCTATCTATACATACCTAAATACAAATCATTCGAGGGTGAAAGGGTTCCCAGTAGAACAGCAGCGTCACCGTTGTAAAAGGGTTGACCTCCAGGAATGTAGGTGTCCATGGTCAGCAGACAGGAAGAAACAGAGACGCTAAGAGTTGGGAACGTTAGGCGTTCCCTGGGACTGGTTGACGTGGGTGGATATCGCCGTGGTGCGCTGGTGACGCATAGGAAAGTCGCTCGAGTGTAGAGGGAACGAGCGTAAGACGCGCTCGTGTCTCCTCTCTCGTGGCCGCCGCGTTGGAGTAGGAGGAAAGAGAGGAAAGAGAGGAAAGCCAAGGCATATCTGTCATTCGAACAACGACCAACGCGCGCGAAGGTCCTTGATCGACACCCCGATTCAAATCCAAACATTCATCCACCTTTCGAGCATTCATCGTCAAACGTTCTGCCCGGTGTTACGAAACGGCAGGAAAACGTAGCGGGAGTGATGTGATAAGTTGTGAAAGCGATCGCTCGTGACGGGAGCCTTTCTTGCTTCCGCGGAGAGCACAATGCCTGGGTCTCAGTGAGATATCGAGAATTTGCTTCTGTGTTGCCTTCGAGTGGGTTAATGTATTGTGAGCTTGCGTGAGTTAGGTGAAATTGAACGGTGGGTGGTCTTCGTTGTTGCATTTTGGGTTGGTTCGGAGTAGAATCAACGAAGAGGATTCGGTAACAGGTTTTCAGAGTTATTTAGTCTTTGATTGACTCAGTGTCATCTGCCTGTTGTGATCTTGAGGGAATTGAGCGATCGTAAATGTATCTTCTGTTATCATTCCTGGTGTTTATGTAGAGTGTATACGACGGTTTATAGCCTTTGTGTTAGATCGAAATGTGTCATCCTCCTTTGTTATCGTATCTGTAATTAAGTTACTTATTCAGGGGAAAAGTTTAAGAATCAGAAATACATTCGGAAGAAGCAGCATGTTAAACAGTTTCCATAGTGTTTTTTTTCTTTAGTAGAACTGAGTGATAGCATGCTTTGTACATGACTATCGTAATTAGCTAACCGTTTTGAGGGGATTTTTTCAAAGAGCCTATGCGAACGGAACGTGGAATTCCAAGTGAAATTCAGACAAAGCTACTGTGTTAATTAATTCCAGACGAGCCCAAACGGTTATTTATATTTTTTCTTCGGCTCTATTCCCGCCGCGGTTAATTCCCACGACTGGCAGCGAGCAACGCCCAAAAATACTGGCGAATTTACGGGACAGTCGCATTTGCTTTTCCAATTTGTTCGACGAGGTTGTTGCTCGTTTTTCCCCCCACTCGTCGCCAGAAGTATCGCCTTGGTCGCTTTGCAATTCGGATTTTCCCGATTTCGCATTCTATTTGCGCAACTCTTGTACCTCCGACCGGTTGCGGTGCTAAAAATGCTTTTCCTTTTCCCTTGTCCGCCGAGACGCCGTGGAAAATGTACAATGAACGCGGCGAATGTGTTCTGTATTTAAATGCCAACGTTCGGCACCGCACGTGGTAAACCGTGAATGTCGTTTTTGCCGCCTCTTAACCGAAATTCTTTCCACGTGTTTGTGGACAAAAGATAGATAATTCAAATGTTTGCAAACAGGATCAGGGATAATGACTTCGCGCTCTCCGAGTGTCTTATTGAACCCAATATTTCGCAAAAAATCGCAGCTTTCTAGACGCGAATTCTTTTAAAATGAAATCTCTGAATTCGACATCAGTAGCTAAAACTAGAAGACATGGAAATTTCACCTTTAGTGGTAACGATAAATGAGGGAGAAATGCCCGTGATCGGAACCGCAGCGTTATTCCCGCGGCAATCGAGCCGTTTAACGTTTTCCCATTCGGCTCCAATCGTTCACGCTTGTGCAACATGTAATTTCCTTCTTCACACCAATCACTTGGAATTCCATTCCTTCGCGTGGGCAATTCATCATCGTAACAGATCGAGCGTCGAAAATTACTCTCGCCACCGGCGACGCAACAACAATCCCCCGTCAACAAAACGTTATCATCTCCGCTGGAAAATTGCATTACCCGGCGGCTGGCCCGAGAGTCACGGATAATTTCAATTTCCAGCTGCTGTCTCGCTCGATCACGAATAACATCTAGCCTGCAACGGGAAACGAGAACACTTTAAAGATCCCTGAAACTAGTACCGCCAATGTCGCAGTGAATTGTCACAAGACCCCAGTGAAACGTATCTAGCGTGTCCTCCAAGTCTCACGGAAGCTTGCATCACGTCCCCTGTGCGTGCACGCACATTCCATGAGGAGCGCGCTTGATCGTCCAGCGATCGGTTCAGCCATCGAATGGGACTCGCGTCGGCGTCGAAGAGCCACAGCAGGTCCACAGGCGACGATAACCGACCCGCTCCGTCAAATATTTGCCCTGTCGAAGTCTCGCGAGCGGCCACGCGCGCGTGTTTCGCGTGGTGTTGACCCCATAAACAGGCTCTGCATGGCTGCCAACTAAAAATACCCATTCCGGACGAACCAGTTCGCTGGTGGAAAAGAACGCCGAGGGCGCGACGAAGAGAAGATCAGAAGAAACCAGGGGGTGGAAGGAGGACGAGAGGAGGGGCTGGCGCGCGGGGTGGTCGCGCGCAACTGCAAATAGGAAGACTGGATAGCGCTGGACGCTTAAGGAGGATTTAATGAAACGGCATAAATCGATCAATTAAACGGGGCCGCGTGTGTGTTCGACGCGATTAGTCAGTCGCGTTCGTTGTCGCGCGACGAGATTTACGGTGCAGAGTTGACGGCGAACTTGCCTGGCTAGCTGAAAACTCGAACGAATGGTCGATAGAAAGCTGCTGCCGGCTGTAATTGGCTTCTTTGAGAGGTGATTGTTCCGGCGGTCGTCTGTGGGCTTATGAGTCGCGCCGGATGAACGTTGAACTGTGAATCTTTGGGAACTTTGCACGATGAAAGGGAGTTGGAAGCGTGATCAGTGGAATCAGTGATTGAAGTGATCTTCTTAACGAGCATCGAGGAATATGACGAGGAACAGGCAACAGATATTCCCACTGCGTCCCTTCGCCACCCTGGGACGCAGGATCCTCAGGGACAAGCTGTACAGAAGGTACGTCAGGACCGTCACGTTGTTTTCAATTTTTATAGAAACTCTCCAATATCTCCGTTTTTTTTTCGATTCATTATGAACTAAGATCGTATTGGCGCGGTACGATTTCTGCGCTGTACAGGAAGCTATTTCTCTGCAGCGTAATTGCTCGCGAAGCATCGTCTTCTTGCTCGACTGTCAGTCGTTAAGCTATCCTACATGTGTCGCGATTTTTTGCCGGGCAAATCGGTCTTCGTGGAAAGCCGCGATCACTCGAGCAATTGCACACGATTTCAGGGCGAATTCTAGGTCGATCTTTTAGATCGATTGTGGACAAACTGCATTCTTGTGTAAAAATGCAGGGTACCTTCGTAGGTGGGTTCTCCTGCGTGAAAAGATAAAGGGAATGTTGTATTAGCAGCTTCTCTGTACAGTCTGGTTATGTATATACGATGAATGCAAGGATCCACGCTACTGTAAAAACTAGACCGCATAATTTAACAGCTGAATCTCTGGGCAAGAGTTCATGCGTGGAGATTCGTTCGTTGATCGTTGATCTCGGTTTCCGTCCAGCCCATTCAGCGCCGTTTAACGTTTATTGTTTCGCTGGGCCCTTTGGGTTATCTAATTATCTTGTATTACGCTTTATTGGATCAATTGGATCAGAGGGTTTTGGTATTATTGCGCCTTGAACGCGAATAGACGCAACGCGGATGTGCAAAAGGTGGATGGTGACGCAGGGATGGTGAGGTGGAAATATATTGGGCTATGTAAGGAATGGTTGAAGACACAAACATGATATCATTCTTGGAGTTTCTTTTTTAAATGTGTTTATTTACCAGAATATTATTTATCGGCGGAAATTTATTTATCGACGGGTATAAACACAACCGATTATGGCATCTAGTATCAATATCATAATATAATAGGAATCAGTCTCAAGTGAGCTCTCGTACCTAAAAAAATAGAGGAACTATTTATACTTATAATAATATGTACTGACATTACCGGTGGCAGAACAATTGGATTTAAATCCCTGGAAAACATCAGCTTTAAAACCAGGAAGATCTCTTTGGGTGTTAGCAACTAGTCTATGGATATTAATCTACTTAATTCTAAACTAACCTAATTTAACCTAGGGTTATGTACAGATATATACAAAAATCTTCTTTAGGGTAAATCCGAAAGACGAGGTCGGGTCGGAGAGTTGCTCGAGTCGATATATACGCATATGTAAGCGTGTTGAGGTTCACAAAAGTTGATTCTCTGTGAGTCAAACAGTTGACTCAATATATTTTCCGCGAGTCTAGAAATCTATAGAGTCTGAAATATAGCGTCTCAAATTCAGGACTCTGAATTTCTCCAAATTGATCTGAATCATTCTAAAACCATTCAGATCTCGAATGTGTATTCACGTGACGCATCTGGGAATTCCTGTCCCACTTTTTCCTCAAAGTCTGCGTAATATATAAAACATGCCATGTGTCTCTAAGAAGCAAAATACTTAGAAGTAACAGATTAACGAAACCCGCAGATGAATAAAAGTCAGTTTGATCCGTTCGTAAAGTTGCGTGAACATTAAAAAATGTGGAGTCCGATGGCTGGTACCTGTCACCGGTGAAATGGCAACGTAATTGTGACTGACGATCGAGCCCGTTCAGAAAGGAGATCCGAAATGGTGAATAGTAGCGGCCGACAGCGAGAAAGAGCAACGAAGAGAAAATGAGAGGATGCAAATTACAGCTGCATGCGGTCGACCACGACTATTAAACGTTAGCGCCAGCGACATTTCGTCTAATTCTGCTCGATAGCTGTGGAAAATGGCCGGATCGCCGCGGAGGAAATCCACAAAGAGGGAAACGCGGAAATGCAGAAAATTCGGGGATCGGGCGGTGCTCGGATTGCAATTTATTTTTATCCTTCTTTAGTCATTCCGACGGTATCGCTTTTTAGCCCCTTTTGGGGATGAAAATCTTTGCTGCAGAAACAGTATTTCCGTTCGATACGGGGATCCCGCCTCGAAGTTTACGCTTTCTATTGGAATCGAGGATTAGTTGACCTAGGTCAGCCACAAAGATTTCGCTGTAGGTCGAGGAAGGGAAGAGGGGGGAGAAAGGGAAGGAAGATGTGGGAACACGGCCCCTAATCTCGTTTAAGGTCATGGTCGTGATTTTATGGGATTCGAGACACCGTTCCGGATCGACAGACCCGGTACTTACGACATCGATGACCATGAAAGGGAGCCTTTTATTCCGAAGTCCTTGGACCGGAAAATTCCTGTATTCACGAGCTCCTGATCGTAAAATATTCCGCCTCGATTCGAGATTACCCTTCCTGCGCAGAGCGAAAAATTGTACAGTTTTCAATGCTTCTATGGTTTATGCAATTTGAATAGAACGATTCAGAAAATGGTTAAGTAGGAACCCAAAATTAAATGTTGAGTGAACAATGGGAGCACAAATAGAAAGACACATACATTCTTGTTTTGGTTAAGGAATGTAGGTAATTGCGAGAAATTCAAAGGAAAACGACGTACAGACTAAATCTCATCTTAATCGAAAAATGGCTTCAGTGCTGTGTATCTAAAGTCTAAACAAAACCTTAAACGAGGGATAAATAACGGAGAATTTTTATTGCGATTTGAGAAGTCTTATTTTCATCAATGATTCAATATGCATAAAACAAGACATTTATGTCTAAATTCTCTTCCTTCATTTTGCATCTGTCACTTTTTTACTTCTTTCATTTCTCATTATATACTTCTTTCATGAAGCACCTCTCTCTTCTTAATTACCTTTTATTGCTACACTTTTTCCTTCACTCGCTTGACTATGTTAGTCACTTGAATTTTTTAATTACTCCAGCGGGTCTCAGAAATATGCAAAACCAAGTTTAGAATATTCACTTCCGCGTTGACTGTACTAACTTGATTCAATTCCAATTAGAGATAACAAAACCTTTTCCCTAGTATTCTAATTGTCACGTTTTCTACCCACGTTTCGTAAAAATATTGATACGCCAATCGATACTTCTTTTTGTGCCGGCTTTTTTAAATTTGTTCCACGTGTTTCCGTGTATCTTTTTTCCATCCGTGCCCAAAGTTTTTAATTAAACCTACCGTTGACGCCCGTCAAATAGTGTCTCGTTTATTTCGTTCGATATTACTTTTCTGTTCCGTTGCTCCCGCACGTTTATTGTTTTCTTTGATTTAATGAAAGCTCCTCTCGAAATTCCAATCTCAGCCCTCACTTATCCTTCTACATTACCAACATTTCTATTCCTCGTGAAAACCCACAGTTACAGCAATATTGTACTACCGAGAATTTGTAATTTAAAGAACAATAATTTCGTCTTTCATGACGAATAAAATAATCCACGTACAGACACCCACGATTCCTGTCGTCAGCCTTGAAAATAGCAATCGCCAAAGCGTTACTATCTCAAACATTAAGCGACACACCCTGTAATCCTATTAAAGTCTCCTAACTGGCACGGAACTCGAATTTTCGGGTCTATTTCCATCTCTTGCCTGGCAGACGTTTCCCACAGTTTGTCGCTCTAAACGCGATTGAATTATTTCTCTACCTCACGCTACCATTGAAAAACAAACTACACAACAATCTACAATATTAACATCATATGTAATTCTAACCCCATTAAAGCTCCCACGCAACATTCAGTAATCCCAGTATCTGGGACTGCCTCAGTCATTAATCTAAATGCCACCACAACTTCACCAAAACAAAGGAAAAAAGCCCAAGAAATTATTTCCAAGCAAGAGACACCTACGACCTTTCAGCGCCACCTCTCCGTCCACCGCGCTTGAAGCAGAGGTCGTATGTTCCCGAGTATAACTCCACGTGCTCCATCAGGAACAAGGTCAAGAGCCGTCCGCAATTAGCAAAAGGCTTCACCGGAAGTGGACGGCGTCACGCGTCGCGCTCGGTGTCTATTCCGGTGTCCAGGATGTCGGCCGTGTGTATACGTGGTTTTTCGTCGCCCCGGCTCGACACGAGCCGCCGCGTTAATTGCGTTTCGGTGTTTGACAAACAGAGGGGGATCCAGCGAGAGAAAGGAGCGCTACGTGGAATCGGAAGTCGAGGAACAACTCGGCTCGTGAAGGGAGGAGGTGCTCAAGGACGCGGACAGGCGTCCTTAATAAAGAGCAGGGTCGAACGGCACTCCTTGCGGCCATGACTTCCGCGCATCGCGTTATTCCAGACTTTTTGGGTCAAGTCCAGCTTGATTAAAGTTCCGTCAACTGTCGGCGCTATCAGTCGCGGAACGGAGCGGGATTGGCGCGTTTTAATTAAAGGAGTACACAAACGGCCGCTATAACGTAATTCAGAAGGGACGACGTTTGTAAAATGGCCCGTTTCATTCGCTTAATGAAATGACAAGTTTGTTTGTCCTCGTAATTTTCGTTTGCCGACGGTGAAAGCGAGATGGAACTCCCAGCCGGCTGCTGTTTGACAGCAGTTTTAATTTCTGCCTGGAAGCGCGCACAGACGCAATTGCAGGTGTCGCTGATCCGCTGGATTTCCTGGCTTCAAACGGCAGATCTGTCTGGACGCCGGAGGGATCATTTAATTTTCCTGAAAATCCTGCGTGGAGTTTTATAACGATGTTTCTCCAGAAATTATTTGATTAAAAGTCTCTTCTGAAATACATATTTCGAACGACAAAAGGTGTCGTTCTTGCGTTTGGGGTCTGAAGTCAGTCAATTTTCTATTGCTCCATGAATTATAGAAAAGTCTGTGATTCCCCGTCGAGATTTGAGATAGATCAAGAAAACGATTTGCTGGAGTTTCCCGTGAATTTTATCTTTGAGGAAGCTCCAGTCAGTTTACTTGAGATCACGAGTTTTCGAGACTGGCGTTTAAGGTATAATTTTAAAATTCTACCAAAGGTCTTAAATTTCACGCGAAACCAAACACATTAATACACTTGCCAGCGATACTAAAACTCTACAGTCTACATAGATAAACCGCCAGATCTCGCATGTATTTTATAAATGCCCGAGCTCTCAACTGTTTACGTCACCAAATATGAAGCTTCCGCGGGCAGCTGCGCATTTCAAAATCAATAATGCACTTTCGACTACGAAACGCCGCGTATCCAGGAGTGTCCCGATCGGCGGAAAATATTTCACGGTGGATTCGGGGACAGGGGTTGCGAGGTGGCGTTGTGGGTGAAATACGTGGACGTGAGTGGGCTGGGGTTGTGTGCAAGTAGGTCAATCGAAGAAGCGATACGTTCCAGTGAAATTTCCATTCTCGCAAGACTGGCTACGATTACGCTCGCCGTTGCAATTAACTGACATCCACGCCCGTCCGATTCCGACACACGTTCATCCCGAAGGTCTCCATTACAGCGGAAGAGCACGTTCGTGTATGAAGTTGCTTTCCCGGAATGTCGACCGTGTGTTTCTACCTAGCGGCGGAAATATGAAATTTAGGCACCGGGCAATCATAGAGAGATGAATTCTGGCTGCGAATATTGATATTTCTAACCACACGAAGGGCAACCAAGAGAGTCAATCTCCCTTCGCCAATACACTACCAGCAAAACCACGCGAATATTATCCATCATACCCTGGTCGAATATCCCGCAGGAACACCCTAAAATCGAAAGTAATCGACCACTTGCAGGACACTCTCCAAGTTTCCACAAACTCTCCTCCATTTCCTTGGCAATAGGCAACGGTCCAAGAGAAAGAGAAATGAATTTGAAAGCTGGCACTGTTACAGTCCAGCAGGGCGAAGGTAATGAAAGTATGCAACAGTTAAAATAGGAGCCGCAATGAAAAGGGAATCAGAATGGAAAGTGATCGATCGCTGGCAGGCTACCCTTAAAGTTTCAGCTGTTTGCCCTCATTTCCGGGGTAGGAGATACGAATCTAGGCAGAGAGGAGTGGGTGGTGGATCGAGGATGTAAGGTGGTGGTGGCAGGAAGGTAGTGGAAGCTTGCGAGAGTCAGCTTATTTCTATCGATCTGCGATAGCCCGCGGGGGCCGCCTCGGCGGCGCGGACGCGTCGCGTCGCGGCGCATGGCGACACGGTGGCCACCTATGCGCCCTTTAATCCGTCGCGACGCCCTCAACGTCGTGACGTGTTCGAGACGGAGCTACCTTTTGTATCCCCCTCGCGAATACATTGTGTCAAATACCCACCACCCGTCGTCCAAGTCCCTTCGCGTATTCTAATTCGTTGCGCAGCGCCTCCGAATCTGAATCCGGGCACCGCGGTCCACGGTGTTGCGTCACTGCTGGTGAACAGGTGCGTGACATTCGCGGGCACGCATCAGCGTGGCGTGCGTCGCGACGCGATGCGCGCAGGATCTTGAAACGCGTGTGCTGCGTGCTGCTTAATCGTCGATCGATCGCGGTACTTCTGGGCGATCGTGCTGGATCAGTGGAGCGGTGATCGTTTCGGAAAGTGATCGAGGTGAGAGACGTCACTTGGGACGACTGTGCGACCATGGTTCCTTTTCCTTAAGGTTCTACGCTTATTCTTACTGCTTTGAATTCACTGCGCGTTGGGTGTAAAGGGAACGAATCCTACCTTTCCTTGAATAGATGAGAGGAATACTAGTTTCTGGATTTAGGGTGGTGTTTAGTAAACATTCTAACAAGTGAATCACTGCAAAAGGACCACAGTTTCATAAGAATATCCCTGGATTCACCAGAATGGATCAGTGATGTTAAGATGACAGATAAAACTTAGTATTGACAGTGCTTATAGGAAGGCAAGCTTGAAACCAACACAGTAATACTCTCGGAAGTGCATAAATCTCGATGGCCAGATTCGACTAGAAAGGACGTCAGAGGGGAATTGATCGGGTTCCAGGTAGAATTTCGCGTCGCACTGTCAAGTTGAAAGTTGTGCGATTCCCTTGACCCACTAACATTCTCTGGACCCAGTCCAGCCGCCGCGCGAGTGATTAATGGAAATTGGTCGGTCTGCGTGATTAATGGGCTGCGATAGTGTGGCCGGTGAAAAAATCGCCGTGACTCGTGGACGGACCGACGAACGAGTGCACCGGAGAAAGCGGCCCGTGCATCTAGGATTTATTGCAGAGTACCCACTGACGAACCAAACAGCATTCGCTTCTTCTGGTATATGATCTCTAACTGTAACGAGGATTCTTCGAGCGCCGCGGAACGGAATTGCGTCGTCTCTTTTCGGCTGCGACCGAGTCCTCTTGACCCAGTGACATTTCCGTTCCAAGCCCGCGGGTGCGTTACGTCACTGCGGAACAGTGACGAACAGGTGCGTAAAACGTGCACGCATCCACGCCGCAGCTTCGCGGCGCAGTGCGCAGGTTCGTTTTAAACAGTTGGAACCGACGCGCGGCCAGTCACGTCTCCATTCGAGATGTTTTGAAGAAGATGCAGGTACCTTGCTGTCATTAAATCTCTTCAGATTGGCGCTGATACACCAGAGATGTATCAAACACCGCGCCAGTGCCTTGAATACTGAGACTTTTTAAGATCAATCTTGAATGATGAAAAATGGGAGGAGAGATGCATCAAATTGAGCTACATAGAATCCAGAAGATTCTCTTCAAAGACTCCAAGTTATCAGTTGAGAGCGCGCAATGCAAAGATATTGATCGATTACATAGCTTCGTGCAATCTCCAGCTTCATCTTGGCCCACTTCATTGGAAAGATGGATCTTGTTAATATTCGAGGAATATTTCAACAGTCGCTCAATGTTTAACGAAAATGTCGTCATTTAGAACGTGTGCTCTCCAAGGGTAGTCTATGTGTAACTCGGTGCAACGAAATGAAGTCATTCATGAATTCCCTGACGATACCCACCGCCCTCGTGGGCAGTCAATTAACCATGAAATCGTGTCTCCCATTACCATCGTTATAAATATTTCATGATCCGGATCGGACTGCGGGTCCTCGACCGTGACTGTGATCACTGGATTCATGCAGGCCTCAAACGAAATGTCGCTGGGAGGTTGCGTGCAATTAGGGTGCTACGTTCTTGAAGATTCGGGGGAATGAACCTGACATGGGGGATCAAAGAAAGTCTCTGTACTTAATACAGTAATATAATACTTTTATTGGATGCATATTTCATATAACCGGTTGGACATCTGACAGAATCCTCTGAAGCTTCTCCATTGCTATCATTTAAATATTATGCAACATCATATTATGTAAATAAACGAAGAATATGTGAATGAAGCTAGCTAGCAAGATTGGCTTCCCTTTTGATCGTATCCTTCAGGGGTTTATAACTTCACGTTGCAATATTGTGCATAACGCGAAGTATTGACATTTTGTGCTTACCTGTAGCACTGTCTAAATATAGCCGTCCTATTGAGTAATCGTTAACGAGTGGCAGTCATGCTCACTGCCTGTTTCTTTTTCTTTATTCGCTCGTTTTTTCCAGAATACTGATCACAACTGGTCGATATGGAAGAAAATTAACAGTAATTATATGATTAACTTCAAGCCTGAAATTACATTAGAAGTCAAATTTGGAAGAAATTTAGAACAATATCCTTCACTTCAAAGTAGGAACCTATGTATTTTGAATTGAGGACCTTACAGCAAGAGTGGCGCAATTCCATTTTTGACGGTTTTTGAGTTATGACGTGTAATATACGTAAGAAAAATTCTACATCGTTTTCTGCACGTTTGATGCAAATCCGAGAATAAATGAGCGATTTCAAAAATTCGCCAAAAATAGAAATAAAAACTTATCAACTCAATAACATCTACTTATTGTGTGAAAATATATATTTTCCAATTAGTGTTCTCTTTTTAATGTTAAGTCAAAGCAATAATTTTATATACAGTTCTTTCTAATTTACTCGCAATTGGTAAAGATGGAGCTGCACCCCTGTTGCTGCAATGTCCTCAATTACAATACGTTGCTTGAAACGACTCCAGCGCACGAGTATCGAGTACATCCAGACGCGGTTGAATAAAATTTCGCAACGAGAAACTCTACAACGATCTCCACCGTTCAAGTGACGTTTGTAAGCCTGCAAATTTACCGTAAATTCGGCAACCCCGGTAGCAGAGGCTCGTCCCTCGGGTTATCTACCGTGTGCATTACGACGTGGCCTTAATGGAGCCCTGGAAACGCAGCTGCACCGGTCTACCACTAATTTGAGGTCTTTGTTAACGCAAGCGAGAAGCTCCCATGCGTTGAGTGGCTCCTCTCAAATGAAAATCGGCCTTTCCGTGGGGTATGAAACCCTCTCCCGACTGCGGAAGACTGGTGGCCGTGGATGTAGGTTTCGATGAGAAGTTCAACTGGTCGTACACACGGTCGAATCACCCTCCTAAGCGATGAACCATTTTGAATGGAGCACGATCTCCCACGAAACTCTTAATTAACACGCTCAACTTTTTCGCTCTGCCCCTTCGCTATACCACTTGCTCTTCAGTTTCGCAAAAATCCGCCGGCCGTCGAAATTCCGAAACGCAATTTAATTAAAGACGCGATGATTTTATTAATCCTACTATATCTTAAAAAAAAAACTAATAAGTACATACGAGCCTCTACAACCCGGAAAATCCTTCCCGCAGTTCATAAACACCTACGGAGATCGTTTCGACATCGCAGATATCATCACTAATATTATCAGAATTTATGTAAGTCGCGGGTCGCTGACGAACAACTTTCAGCTATTCACGAGATATTCGAAGCTTGGCTCGAGTATACGTGGCAGCGTCAGAACGCCCCGAAATGGAATTTACTTGAGCGTGGCTCGCTTCTAAGCAGCATCTCCGTCACGAGGCTGGCACGGAGGTGCTGAAGACGACACATGTTCTTGGCAGAGCTCGTCATTTTCACGAGTCCTTGGATTACGCGGCACGTTGCGGCGGAAGATACTCGGGGCACTCGCGTAGGCAATCTCAAATGGTCGAATTTCAATGAGGGGCTTTAATTAACGAGGTAATCTCAGCGACGTGCGCCTACTGTGACGACGCCTCGCCCGTATTCTGTCGTGCTCGAGGACATGCTGCACGTCGAGTGATATTTGCAGAGAACTCCTGCTCCCTCGGAGAAAGCCCGATGGCGCAGCTCCGCGATATTTAGGCGCCTGTTATCTCCTCCGTGATTGACGTAGCTGGGGACGATTTGAAACGGGCATTGAAATCTCGCGCGTAAGCCCTGCAATCTTTATTTTACATTTTATTTAATGAATTTCAACGGCGATAGACACTTCGCGTTAATTCTAATATTCGCCACTTTGAAGCGAGCGCTGTTGAAAGCGTTCGGCGCTTTCATCGGCGAAATTACTCTCGCCTCGGAGGTGCGCGATATCGAAGAACGACTTTTCGCGTCAAAGTTGGTAAAATCACATCGCTCGGGTACGTGCAAAGCATCGGTAGGAAAACGAGGTTCCGTTCGCAAATTGTTTCGTGTTGCCCGTCAACGCGGGGGAATTGTATCTCGTGACAGAGTGATGCCCACGGGAACTCGATCCTGCTACTTCGTGATTAACCTGCCAGAGCTTTCGGAGTTTCGCCTGGAAGGAATTCCGTGTTCCTCCTATTCGCCGCGCGACTACACTTTTCAGCGAACCCAGCTCGTAACAGGGACGAATTCGTAGTTAAGCGAACGATCCTTGCACGTTCAAGGCGGATGAAAAATATTTAATTGCGAGTGGCTTCGGAGCCTCGCTCGCTGAAAGCGGCGCCTCAAAAGTTATTTTAGGCGCGCGAGCCTTGTCTTTTCCGGCGCAGTGGGTTTAATTAAAGCACCGCGAGAAGTGGAGCAATTAATGACCGGCGACATAGTTGAAAAGCTCGATACTGCCGTAAGTCACTAATGAAAAAACTTTATCCCCTCCGGGGAAGAAACGGGACAACGGGTGGCAAGAATCACTTTGCATTTTTCGTTCCCTGTTGAAGAGGGATCTGGTTCCTTTGGTCGAGATTGCGAGCTGTTTGATAATGAGTAGGTAATGTCCGCGAGGTGGAATTGTTAATACGATTCAATGCTCGCTTCACTCGACTCTTCGACGAAAACGCGTTTCGAATGTGAATTAGGCGCGGGAGGGTCCAATATCTAAAATTGCGCATTCGTTTCATTTGTGTAGGTTTGTTGCGTAAAAGCTCTTCAGAGCTTCCGAAGCTCGCTATTTGGTGATGGTTCGTTCCATAAAAAAGCTACGCACTCGTCGAATTGTATATATAAATCTATACGTGCTCCCTTTTTGATTGACAAGTGGAGTCTCAGCGTATCTGATATTTCGGTGAATTTTGAGGGAATGATGAAGTATAATACTTGCGGAATGTTTCACTGCAGTCGAACTGTTAATATTTAAATCCTCAAACCCGTCAAATTTCCTGGTGCGAGGAATCTTTTGAACCTTCGTAGATTTGCTTATGCAGCAGTCGAAATTGAAAAAATAAGGATTGCGGTCAAAGTGATCCTAATAAACTGCAGCTGCTGTTAAAAAATGTGAAATTGTTCATGCTTCGCGTGGTCGTGTTAATCAGGTAGCGCCGTTCATTTCTTTTACAGAGAGGTACGCACAGTCGTGCTCAACAAAGGCGCCTCCAGCCTGGGTTTCAATATCGTCGGTGGCGAAGATGGCGAGGGGATTTTCATTTCCTTCATCCTAGCCGGCGGCCCGGCCGATCTCAGCGGCGAATTACGCCGTGGCGACCAGATACTCAGTGTCAATGGCATTAATCTACGGACAGCCACCCATGAAGAGGCCGCCGCGGCCCTTAAGGTACTCGGGATAAACTTCTTACCACTAATTTCGCGACATCTCTATCGTTCCATCTATTCCGCTCGGAGAACTTTGAAATCGAACCCTACTGTGTCTTTTCTGTCCAGGGTACCGGCCAGACAGTGACGATCGTGGTGCAGTACAAGCCCGAAGACTACAACAGATTCGAGGCCAAGATCCATGATCTTAAACAACAGATCTCGCAGCAGAATATGATGACAGGCACCCTCATGAGGACCTCGCAGAAGAAATCACTTTACGTCAGGTGAACTATCCTTGTTGTACATTCTGATGTACGAGAAAAGGGCACGCGGGGAAACAGAAGTGATTGACTAATAAGCAGCAAGTTAATTAACCGAGAAAACGCGATAACTTTACGGGCTGATTCCATCTCTTCAGAGGGAACTCAGGAAATGTTCTGGTCTAGAGTCCATACAAATAGATGATCTTTAGGAATTAAATAATGGAAACCTACCACAGATAATTCAATGGAACTTCTTGCATTGTATTAATAATGTCTTAAACTGTAGAATTATATTTTTTTCCGTAATTAATCATTGCAAATGACACTGGGGATTTATTGAAGTGGAGGCGTAAAAAGCTCATCCAAAACGGGGGGACTTGTAGCAGCTAAACGATTTCCTAGTGGAGATAGTTTCAAAAATGACAAAAAATGACATTTTTAACAAGGCAATGATACTTGAAATTGGAAAACACGTTTTCCCTGTGTGTTTCATCCTTTCAACAAATTTTCAAATTTTATAAAATGCTGGAGGTTTCCCTATTGCACAGAAGTATATTCTTCAAAATAAAAAAAGTTTCAATCGAATCGGATAACAACTTTTCGTAATATTTGTGCCACCGCTTTGAAGAACATTGTTTCGCCGAGTGACCGAGTTTTACCCACGCATTCGCCGCTACTCAAATACCTATAACTTCAGAAACTTTCCTAATTTCAAAAAATTCTTTTTAACGCGTATTTTTAAAAGATTGACCATTCAACAAATTAAATAAAGAATTGATTTTCCGATATTTTTACACTGTAACCTCCCCTTAATACAAAAAATGGCCCCTTGCATACTCCGATATGCTCTACATTAACGCGAAGTTTTATTAAAATCAGAATTTTCGAGTTGTGAGTGCGCTCGCGTGAGCTGTAATTCTATCAGCTTCAAGGGTAGTGAGAAGAATGTTGGACAGTCGATGAAACACCATCCGTCGTTACGTTTTACAGAGCGTTGTTCGACTACGATCCTACGAAGGACGACGGGCTGCCAAGCCGCGGTTTGGCATTCCGTTACGGCGAAATCTTACACGTGACGAACGCCAGCGACGATGAATGGTGGCAGGCAAGAAGAGTCACTCCTCAGGGGGAGGAAGAGGGCCTTGGGATTATACCGTCTCGTAGACGATGGGAACGGAAGCAACGTGCCAGGGATCGTTCGGTCAAGTTTCAAGGTCACATGCCAGTCATCCTCGACAAGGTAAGCGGCAGATATCGATCAGATGACCGCTAAATGAGAAAGAATCTCCTGCGTCACACCGATTGCCAGGTTCTGTCAGGTAGTAGACGAGCTTACGCAAAGACCGAAAGTAGATATGCTTTCTTGTATCAGAATGTGTTTATCCAATACAAGATTAATGTTTATAGAGAATTAGAAGAATCAGTGGCGCACCCAGAGGGGGACTAAGGGACCTTGGCACCCCCCAAAGAAGGGGCTTTGTAAAAAGAAAAGAAAACTGAATTCTATGCCTTAAATAAATTTGTATAATCACCCTAATGAATTTTATCGAATTTGCATTCAAAATACTTATCCGGTGAACTCGACTCCCCCAAGATTAAATCCTGAGTGCGTCACTGGTAAGAATGGATTACTTAAGAATGAATTATTTAAATAAATTACTGTCGAGTGACTAGATAAATAATAATTCTGAAATGAATATTACCCTCCCTCTAGAGTCTACCTATTCAGACGTGAAGATTATAAGCTTGTTTCTTGTACAGTACTTGTTCACCTAGCAAATAATCGATTACAGCAATCGACGCTGGACAGGAAAAAGAAGAACTTTTCGTTCAGCAGGAAGTTCCCGTTCATGAAGAGCAAGGACGACAAATCGGAGGACGGTTCGGATCAGGAACGTGAGTATCCTCATATATCCTATGAAATTATATCCTGCACGTTCTGTGCATGTTCAGACCCATATCTATATTGTGGTATTTTACGTGGTATTTTTTTTTCTCTCTTTTTAATCTTGTCGTATCCCTCAGTCACTATACGTGTATCTAGACAGCCGTTTGTTTGAACTTACAAGTTTAGTATTCTCACGTGTGTCTCGCAACCCCACTTTTTTCGACCATCTGTCTATTTGAAATGAATTGCAAGTTCCCCGTGTATCGAGCCAACGACCTCGCCCAGGCATCTATGCTACCGAACGATCCCGTGTGATTAGAGATTGGTAACCCCTGTGACAGTTTCAATTATTTTCGTTTATTTTTGCTCCCCTATGTGTGCCCGTTTAAAATTGCATTCGCTCTTTCTTATTAATCGATGTGAACGTAGAGACTTCGCTGGCCACGTCTAAAGGCGACTTTGGTAAGGGCCGTTACCGGTAGTTAATGTAGAGGCGTCGCTCTCCCCAATCGAGGGGGAGATACCTAAAAGAGAAATGAGAACGACGTTACTTGTCCTGCGTCTGTCCCGTTTAGCGGTGTGTTTGTCCGGCAAGTTAAGAACGCTTAGATATTCGGTGACAGGCACGACGACACGCCCAACTTCCGGTTCAGCTTTTCTGTCTTTTTTTTTACAAAATGTGAAAACGTGACATGTGTTTTGTTTTTGCCTGCTTGTGTAGGGTCGCCCACGACACCCGAGAACGAAAACGATCCCACGCGTAAGTATTCCAAGTTAGTCAAGAGAAAGAAAACAGACACACGATCGCATACACACGAAGAAAACGCACATGTAAACACACGTACACGCGGGCGCGCGCCATACATCTCTATCTCCATTAAAACCAGTGAAAACGAAAGAATGAAGAAATCACGAAAAGGGACGGGAGCGTTATTAACGAACCCACCCCCATGTACGAACGTCACACATTTCGAGGGGCCTTCTTTCTTCCGTGCATTCTTCTCTGCTTGCGCCCATGGCACGCTGCAACTTTCATCCCTGCACCATGAATTATCGCATCATGCGTTTGCCTGCCGTTCACTAACACACACATAGCGATTCAAGCTCTAGCTGCAACACCTCCACCCCCGCATCCTATAACAGGCTAAAACCTTTCGATGGATGATCGTAGATGTAGAAACTTCCCTCCCGAATGCTTTAGTAGCGATATACAGTACGTGTAGTTCATGGCGGACGAAAGTTTCGATGTTGCTCGGTTTACGTTACTTACGGTACACGAACAGATTCACGGTCCGACGAAAGTTGCGGGGGTAAATGGTGCTCGTTGAACCCCTCGATGGTCGAACAATTTGCAAGTTTCTTCTTTACTTAATGTTACGCTAAACGCTTCTCTGCGGAGATATTGCTGAACGGCGTCCAAGAGGGTGTCCATTTGCAACAGGCAAAGTAGTAAAATTGTTCCTAGACTTTCACCGTAAGGTGCTACCTTTCGTCGATCGTGAACGTGGAAAATTTAGAACAGTTGGCACGTTGACTACTCGGGGAAACAGGACATAATGACAAATAGGAGTTACTGAAATTCTTCTATTTCTGAAGAAAGCTTTAAAGGAAGAAGAAGAGGGTTTAAGGAACGCCTGCAATACCCTCATTTTTATGTAATACTTTGAAGAAAGTGTTATTAATTAAAATATTAAAGGATCAGTATTTATCATCGTTGAATAAGTCAAAGCTTCTTTAAGAAATTCCATCTCTCGACTTTCCACGGACTTAGGTGTTCTTAAAGCCCTGTTCCTTCGTCCCAGAGTTGGACAAAATGTAATCTAATTACAAATTACGATTAAAATGTAATTGTGTAATTGATTACACATTATTTTGTGTAATTGTTAATTTAGGTAGTTGATCACAATTTTGTCAACGACCTAAATTACAATTACAGAAAATATTGTGTAATCAATTACACAATTGCATTTTAATTGTATTTTCTAATTTGCAATTAGATTATAATTTGTCCAACTCTGCTTCGTCCCAACATCAAAGAGTAAAATAATTCTTCGGCAGAGAGGAAGTTTACAAATGTTACGATTTATCACTGGCGATCAGCACGACATCGGCGCAAAGTCGGATGTTGCTGATTGGCGATCTCCGCAGCAGTCAACGTGTCAACGCCCTACAAATTACAAAATCCATTATCCTTGAACAACGATATTCGGTTAGGCGCGTTGAATAGCGAGCGATCAATTACGAAAATGACGCGAATAACGTGGAACGAAAGCCGCGTAGCTCGTAGCAAAGAAATATAGAGCGAAGCTCTGCGAGTTAACGCGTCGTACGGTCGAGAAATCGTGTTAGCCTCGACGGTAGGGGGGTGTTCGTGCTTTCAAGCTTTACTTAATCCTAGCAATTATTAACGGCCGCTTATTAGTACGCAACGTATACTGAAATATTGAACTTGTTATGTTTTAGCATTCATGCTGTGCTACACCCAGGACGACACTAACACCGAAGGTAATCACGTCTCTCTCTCTCTCTTTCTCTCTCACTTCGCATTTTCACTCTTTTCCGTCTCTCACAGCCTCTCTATTCGTATCTTCTCTCTGTTTGCCCTCCATTCCAGTCATCCACCATTATGCATTCCCTCCCTCCTCCACACCCACGACGTTTCATCTCGGTCGCATCAATTAACAAAGCACACGTTCATTACTGCGATATAATGATCCGAGAGCGGGACGAATGCATTGTTGGGCACGTCCTTTTGTCGTGGCGCGTTGTCACTTTTGAACAGGCCCCGTAGCTTTCGACGGTGTTCCCGATTAACGAGCTTAGGAAGCCTTAAGAAGAAATCCCTGCCGAGAACCAGCGAGTCGATGCAACTACAAAATTCTTCAATTTTGGTTTTAGACTGGAGAAAGGTAGTTACGGTGCTAAATACATGTGCGAGGGGTCATGGGACTATTTTTTAATTCTTGTATTTTTTCATTGATAACATCATTTTATATTATTTTTTACATTCTGACTCGGTGGCCTGTTTCCAAAGTTCTTTCTCATAAACTTGAAATTTCGTGGGGTACTGAACGTGTCAATGAAGTATGATACATGTATTTTTTCTCCTATAAGTTTATTTATTTGTACGTATCCACTATATGAGGCTGATGTATATGAAATTGTCGTTTCGCGTAAGGAAATTTGAATAAAAATATTTCTCGCGCTTTTATTTTATTCATTTTACTTTGTTAAGTCTCTGTAACATTTCTCGAGTCGTAGGCCAACTTTCGCACTTTCCACGATCGGCAATTTTATACGCACCAACCCCAAACATGTCGTAACACGTACAGGAATGGGATTGTAAGTGTACCCAGACCGCGACAGAAAACGCGTCGGCCAACAAAACATTTTACAGTTCGAAGTGAAGTCCTGCAGCTTCCATTAAAAAAGAATCACGCTCGCTCGACTCTTCGACACTAACGTCCGTTTTATCATTCAAACTGACTTAATCCTCGAACGATCGTTCATTTCTCGTCTCCTCTTTTCATTCGCCCGCGCTTCTTCCATCTGTCGTTCTATTTACAAACGAAGAATCTGTCTTGCGCCGCAGGGAGTAGAGAAATTTTGTATCGCGTTGAACTGCCTTATATGGAGGAACTGACGTTAGTTTATCTGGAAAAGGAGGATGAGAAAATTGACGACCCTTGTAAGTGAAATTGAAAGGAGTCAGTGTGTGAGCAGGAGTGAGCAGCAGATATCAATTAGGACCTGACTAACACATAATCGAACGTAATTTCGATCGAAACCCCCTAATCGCCGTTTTTGCTGTGCCTTTGTATCTTTTTTTTATTTTTATTAATTTCTTCGCCCTCATCCCGATCCACGAGCACTAACAGTTACGCCCGAAACGCTTCGTGCATTTGAGACAGTCGCGACGTTGCTTTGTCTGTCTGTTGCTGTCTGTTGTTGTCTGTCGTTTGGTTTCTTTATACACTAATCACCCTCGCGTAGAGCCCGAATGAGACTTACAGATACGCTGCGTAGATGACGAGAAACTTTGTCACTTCGTGTTGCTCATGAAAGGGTAATGGTACCTTGGCCACTCGCAGGAAGTAGATTGATCAGTGTGAACTGCAAGTGGTAGAGTTAAGGGAAGAAATCGAGTGGTCAATCGTGATAACACACCCTTGGAGCAAAGTATTCTATTAGATTTAATTGTACCGTCCAATCACTAATTGCTAAAAGTTGTATTCGATTACGAAGAATGTCACTTGAAGTTTCAAAATATTTGTTAGCAATAAGAAGCGATGTTTAGGCGATAGTGTCACTAGTATAACGTACTACGTAGCGGCGTCGAGTATCGATTACATAAGCCAACCCCTTCCGGCTCCGAGTATTAGCATAGTCCCCGCACAGTAACGCCACATCGACCTTGATACTCTTCGATCGCCCAAGTTCTAGACTCTAGGGAGCTTACCCTTCTCTCCATCCCTGCTTCGATCCCCAAAGTGTCACAGCATGGATCATGGCACGTCCCAAACGAGCAAGAACTCGATAACCCTGTCGCGTTCCCGTGTGCAACTCTTAACCAAATACCACTGCCCGTTCGGTTCGAGTTGCGGTTGCGGATGCAGTTGATCGACTACGCTTTGAGATTGACTACCGTCCGATCGCTGCTCTCTATTATCTATCTCTTATCGATAATACAATTAGAGTATCTACCCGTAACGTCGAGAGTCGTTTGTCCCCCGTTGTTTGACAGAGTGTAAACGTTCTAACCGTGGATATATACATGCTTTCTACCCACATACTACCGACGCCTTGGAGACACGAGTGTACTTATACCATGAATTGCAGGCAGCGAAGAAAACGTGCTATCCTACGAAGCGGTCCAGCAGCTGACCATACAGTACACTCGACCTGTTATTATCCTCGGTCCTCTCAAGGATCGCATCAACGACGACCTCATCTCTGAGTTCCCCGACAAATTCGGCAGCTGCGTGCCACGTGAGTATTTAATCGGCGCGTACATTAACAACGCGTTGCGATGTTGCTATTGAGGAATGAGTTACTGTAGATTAAAGATCTATGAGGTGTTGGGAGTAGATCTCATCGTTCGCAATGTGTTGATTTAGAAGCGCGAGAGCAAAAGGGATTATTGACTTAACTAATTCCCCGATGTTTGGTTTCTAACATTTGCAGACACAACGAGGAGTAGAAGAGAACACGAAGTGGACGGACGAGATTACCATTTCGTGGCATCGAGGGAGCAGATGGAGAGGGATATTCAGAACCACTTGTTCATAGAGGCCGGACAATACAATGACAATCTTTATGGAACCTCCGTGGCGTCCGTTCGAGAAGTGGCCGAAAAGGTGAGGATAACATTCGCATGCATTATTCTACGATCGGATCATTGGATTGAACCTAAAATACTGATGGAAGGAACTTATTGATTCCAGGGAAAACACTGTATCCTTGACGTAAGCGGAAACGCCATCAAGAGGTTACAAGTGGCGCAGCTCTATCCCATTGCTATCTTCATCAAACCCAAGTCCGTGGAATCGGTTATGTAAGTACAAGTGCTCCTTTAACGATGCTATTCGATCTTCTGCGTACGATTCACTTGTTCGTGAGCGAATGTATTGCTTGTTCGCAGGGAAATGAATAAGAGGATGACCGAGGAGCAAGCGAAAAAGACGTACGAACGAGCTTTGAAGATGGAGCAGGAATTCGGAGAATACTTTACTGGTAAGCCATTTCTTTCCGAAAAATGAAACAAAACATAGTTATCGCATCAGTCACGAAAGCATCTCAAAGAAAATATATTCTTCATTAAACACATTTAGTATTCTTTGCACTTTATAAATGCTCCACCGTAATACAGTAGAGGTAACCAAAGAACAAACTCGGTATTCAGATTTCTAAGATCCGAATCGTTTCCTAACTCAATCGAAATTAATCTATGCCAACCGGCACTCAAATCCTTCCACCTTGAAACACTAAAGCGATTGCTCCCGTTAAATCGAGCCACATGAAGAAACGAACGCCTATTTCTGTTACAGCCGTAGTGCAGGGCGACACGCCCGAGGAGATCTACGTGAAGGTGAAGGAAGTGATCGCCGAGCAATCCGGTCCGAACATTTGGGTGCCGTGCAGGGACCAGCAACTGTGACGTCCTGCCCCCCACGCGCAGTCCGGCCCGAACGCTTGGACTCTGCCGGCGAGGCGTCAAGCTTAATTACTCTTAATAAAATAATCAAGTAACACTCTAATGCCTTCCCCGTCCCACATCCCATGCCGTCCCCCCTACCAACCCACCCACCTAGCCCCGTTCAAGTAACACAATCTGCTCCCCCCCGGTTAAAGGCGCGAACCCGCGCCGCGAAGCTCGCCGAGAAAAGGCTGACGCGGAAGCCCCGAGCGAGATCACCGGCAGAAATCCCACGAGGCGAAATTGTATTAACGAGGGGAGATGCCTCGGCGTGTTCAGTCCCCCCCGGCGAGTTGGAACGGTATGCAAAACTCTGGAACCGTTCGCAGGCTGAAATGAGAGTATAGATTGGCGAGGACGAAACCCGTCGAGCGCGCGTTTCGCACAGATAATCAGTTGTTTCCGGGCGTGTCTGGCGCGAAATGATTAACGGTGTGTTCCGGTTTGTTCGACGAGAAACGAGGAACCACCGTGCGCAGGGGATGATACGTGTTATAGTGTTAATGCCAGAAGTGTTTCGTTGTACCACGATGTTTTTCATGTAATCTAACGGGTTTGTTGGGAGTAACGAGGCTGCCGACTCTCGCGTACCACGTCTCCGCGCTGATTTTATTACGGTACCCAGCACGAATACACACGGCGCTCAAGCGACCGTATCCCCTCAACGGCGGCGAGCCGACGCGAGCGTCGTAATCTCGCGCTTCGTATTGTAACGTTAACGCACCGCCCCCGATCCCCCTTCCCCCACCCTTCAATTTTTCCCCCCGTTGTATTCTAAAGTGAAAGCATGAAAGAGCGGAGGACGCCGTCGTGTATTCGTCTCGAAGCTCGATTTTAACGGTCTGACGACGACTCGACCGTCGTAATCCCAACGATGTCGAGGAGGCCATGTTTTACGAGAGGACGAAGGCTCGCGTCGCGGTTGCTCCCGTTGATCGATCGCGACGCGTTCACGATGTTGTATGTACAGTCACGATCGCTCGGTGAACGCGATGAAAGACGGAACGAATGACTCGGCCCGAAGCCGAGTGCCAGAGGAACGAGATGCCACGAGTCGCAGACATTAATCCTCGTCGCGATCGTTCGTAAGACGCGCACAGCATGCTAGACGCTTATAAAAAATAAAAATTATCAGAATTTCCACGCGCGAAATCACGACGACGACGATGGAAGCGTGACAGCAGAATAGAAGAGCGATATACGCAGAAATAAAGGGAGAAAAATAAAAAAAAACCTTGGCTTCACCGATCACTATATAGCTTGTCCGGTTTATTCTGAGCGAAGTAGCGCGGTATTTTTTAATGTACTTAATCGCAATAAGAGGCGACGAAGAGAAGGAGAGAGAGAGAAAGAGAGAGAGAATCGAGGAGGAAATCTAAATGTTCGATGCACTGAGAGCGGAGAGATTAAAGAAAGGAATGCAGGGAGTGTAACAATGATGCTCGGTGAGGTATACTTCGCGGTGTTGCTCCAGCGTGTAGACCGAGTATGTGTACGCGTTTCGCGAAAGCAAAACGAAGAGACGAGGGGCAAGAAACGAGACCCGGACGGATGTTGAGAACCTCACGATTCATCAAACCTCACAGGACAAATCTCTAGATGCTAGAATAGCGATATATAATGTTTTGTACAGCTAGATTTACTAAGCCAGTACTGGGTTATGTGCAACATTATATACATATATAAATATATATAAATATAGGAAGAGAGATGACGAGCGACGGGAGGGGAGAAAGAATGAACTCTATTGTAATTTAAATACCACTACACTAAATTATTATTACGACAGTAGGTATGTATTATTGTAAATACCTGTACCCGGGTAATCCAAGACGATGACGATGATGGAGTACGGTGGTGTTAGCGTTGGGAGCGTGGATCGAAACGGGCTGCAAGTTTCTCGAGCGTGTCCAGGGAATGATACACTCATTGCAAACAAGCATACACACCATAGACACACACACACATATACGTAGTGGTTTATATTTTTCGAACCAAAACGGAGCGGTTATTTTCGACTCTCGTTTTCTACGATTGGCCGCCGCCAATCCATAGAAAGCTGGGAAGCACGACCGGAGGCGGGCCGTCTCGAAAGGAAAATCGCGAGGCAACCTCGTTGCCAGAGAAATCAGCCCCGTGACGATGAGAAGAAAAACGCTTCGCTCGAGCCTGACCAGCGAAACGCCCCCGCGATCATTCTCACACGGCCGGTCGAGTGCTCGTGAGGATCATTTGACTCGCATCCTTTTCGAAAGCATCACAACTACGGTTCCTGCGGAATCTCGGCTCCGCGACTTTGAAACTCTTTGAAATTCGTTTGGAGGACTAGACTTAGGGCGAGGGAGTAAACGAAGGCGTTGTAAGGCGATTCAGGGACGCCGCTTGCTGCGAGCCGGTACTTACGAGTGAAACGGAGAAGCGTGGCCCACTCGGCGGATAGTCGGCGAGGAATGTAACGGGTAGAGGTATCTAAGGAAGGGAGATCATGGGCGTTAGAAAGGATTTTTTGCGTAACGACCGCTCGATCGTATCGGTATTGTGTAACGTCGCGATGGCCACGCGCGCCGTTTCGTTCGCGATCATCTGCGAATTTGCGCCCTCGATGATCTCGTCGATCCGTTTCCCGAGCCCGCGGCCGCCCGATCCCTCGGTTGGGAGCGGAAGTGGCGATTTGCGTTTCGTTTCGTTCGGTAGGATGTCTGGCGCGACTAAACGACACCGTTCGAATCGGATATAATTTAGCATGGGCAACGCTTTCTACGAGCTATTTTTCCTACAAAAAAGATCCTGTGTTTAGAGAATGTTATTATAACGCAACAGCCGTCGCACGTATTATTATACGTAAGAGAACGAAGCCGTATTATAAATATAAATATAGTTTGATTGAGAGCCGAGAACGGACGATAAAAGAGAAAAACGCGTCGCCGTTATAATCCGCACAGGTTGTGCCTCAAGAAGACAATTGTGTGTGAGAGAGCTTAGGCTTCGCGGTGTTTAGGGGAGCGAAAAATGTTTGAAAAAGAAAAATATACAATAAAACAAAAAGAAAGCGCAAGAAAACAAAACGGGCGAAGAAAAAAAGACCGTTTGTCTCGATGTAAAGGAACGTATAAAGAGAAATAATTACTACAGACACTTATTATACACCTCTATAGTCTATTTAATAATATTACTTATTGAATTGTCAATCTCATGTTCACCTTGTTTCATCGTTTTTAAATAGTTAATAAACGTTTTACCAATTTTAACTGCGCCCTCGGACATTTTCCCTGCCTGTTGTTTCACCCACAGATGCTGTTCTTCCTTTCACGTGGCAAGTCGTTTTTGCAAACTTGGTTTTCCATTACACTTAAGTATTTCCATGACAATATTTGAATTAATTTTATAACTGCAAACAGAATTCAGCTGATACTTCACAGTACTATCGTATCTATCGATTGCATTGCTCGTATAATACAGTTAATGGAAATTCGAGGGCCCAAAATGTTAGGAAGGTTCGAACACCTCCAATAACCTTGAATGACCAATTGATTGTGGTTCGACCATAGGTTGCAGCAATTCGAACTCCACTTTCTTCATTCTTCGTGGACAATTAACTTCCCGCTATTATGCTTGGCTGTATTCGTCAGACATCTCGCCGAATGATCTTCACGGTGGGATGATAGGTGTCGAAAAAATAAAAAAAGAGCAGGTCGGTAAAAATACTTGTTTTTTTTATTACATCGAATAGGAGATAACTCGTTACTGTTATTAGCGAAAAGAAAAAATCACGAGTCGAGTTCGTTACGAAAATCGAGTTTCTTCTGTCGGTCCATCATTGTGACTTGCGTGGTTCGATAACCTGACGTTACGGAGCAACGATAATTACGACGATGACAATAATAATAATACTTAATTAATCAATAATCGTAACTCTTTTTCTTCCATTTTTTTCTTCTTCCTTAATTCCACTTCATTAGACGAATCACAGTGAGAGAGAGAGAAAATTTAATTTGTATCTTTCCTCGCGGTCTTTAATAACATTATATATCCGTTTAAACTAAACTTCTGAAATAAAATATATATATGTACGTGTATATACATATATATCCATATATTTATATTTATATATAATATATTTGTTCTGTTTTTTTCTTTTTAATCTTCACATATAATTCTTCCGTCTCTTCTCGTAAAGCAGCAGCAGTTAACACATTTAGAAGTTATATCTCGAATAGATATATATATATGTATGTATATATGTATATATAAATTACAAGAGGGGGTTGGGGGGGGGAGGAAACGTTACCGGCTAAGAAAAATGTACATTCATGGTTCGCTATTATGTATATATCGTACAATAAAAAAGCGGATAATCGTGACAGTGGTAGGTAGTAGTGGTAGTAGTGGCGATAGGTAATAGTAATAGCGGTACTTTGTAGTAGTTGTACAGTAATCGTGACGGTACTGGTAATAGTAGTAGTAGTAACAATAATAATAATAATTAGTAATAGTAGTAGCGGTAGGTAATTGCGACAGCCCCTATATATTGCGAGAAGTATGTACACGGTATCGTTCGTTTCACTGAAATTACAGGTTCTCTCGAGGTTCCATCCAACGCCGAGTGTGTTAAACGCCTTATACAATTACACGTGGTGTGGAAGTGTGTGTTTACGCTAATATGAACAAGTGTCGTGTGTTCTTCCTGCTACTTACAATTCGAAAAGATTTATTTTTTTGTTTTACTCGCACCTACTTTACACGCTCGAGAAGGTACATCACGCACAGTACGTACAACAGCTATCCCATCCATTTCCTCTTCTTTTTATCTTCGCCCAATCATCTTCATTTGTCCTGTTCCGGTGACGAAGATGGGCACACACGCTGGGAACGTTTTCATTTCCGAAAATAGGTATGTACACGTGTAAACTGCACTGTCCACGTTAACCATCCCTTCAAATCGTCAGCTAAATAAAATTAAAGAGCGGCGCGCGACCAGCCGAGCGGGACCCCTTCCCCGCCGACCGACGTTCACGGCTCGATGCTACGAAAACGAATCGAGCGACACACCTGCCTGGACTTGCCACTGTACATCAGCGTCACCGTTAATTAAATTAAGCACCAGCTGATGAACGTTCGCTCCGTGGGTCGACGACGGACGACGGCTGGCCGCGTCTCTCCCGCCCAATTCGTGCAACGCATAGAATATATCGAGAATTACGCGTAGAGATATTTCCCTGAGACTGATTATAACGATTGAAATCTGTTGCGGAGCGAAATGAAACGCGCGGTGCTGACCCTTTTGTTCTTTTAACGCTAAACAACTTGCAGAAGCTTCCTGTGATACGGAGCGCGCCATCTTCCTCCGTTTCGACCTCCCGTTCCGACGCTGATGCGCGTGTCGTCGAGATCTAAGTACGTGGACGTATCGGGCCCCATCGACGCGCCGAGGAGGAACATCATTCCGACGAAAATTTCCCTAAATCGTTCCCCCTGGCCCTGTCGATGATCCTTCAACGCGTTCACTGCTGAACGACCCCGTCTCCCGCACCGCATCGATCACACGTAGCTATAATAGAGTACCACATCTCGGTTCTTATTACAAATTAACACGTCGCTTACATTAAGATCGACATTAACCAGAAACCAATTGCTAATATCAATATGAAAACTCGATAACAAAATTCGCTAAATCGGTAAGACAACCACCGAAGGTAAGGAAACATGACCGCCACATTGGCACGCCAGTCAACAATCACTAACCGATAAACCAGCCCCAACTGGTTTCCAGCTTCGAAAACAGACGAAACTAAGCAACAGTGAACGCGTTCTCGATCGCTTCGCTCTCTCAGCTTCAACATAAACGATATTTCAACCTAATTTGTCCAACGCCGTCAACGGAAATCACTGGTTCGAGAAGGTCGATCCACGAGTTGGATGAGAGTTATTGCACAGTGAACGATCGTACGACCAATCGAGTCGATATTGCGCTCGTCCCTTCTGTCCGCTGCCCCAGAGACCGCCGATCGATCGTGCTAATCCGTCGATCGCGAAATTGCACATCCCAAAAGAAAACAACAAATGTGAAACAGAGAACGGAAAGCCGTAAATGATCCTCTCTTCCGTCGATTAAATCGATGCCCGCTTAAACCTAAACGATTATTCAATCGGTTTTACTCCCTAACGATCGACTCGCCGGTAGTACAAAAAGTGGGAGCAGGTAAGAGGAGAAGAAACGAAATAAACCTAACAAGTGGTAACGTGAAAGCCGATGAACGATTCGGTGTCGGGTTCCAACGATTCGTTCTCTTCGAGCAGCCTGTACAACGACGACTCGTGATCGAGGAGAACGCGGAACGCGTCAAATGTCGGCTCGCGTAAAAGTTATCTAAGCTCACTGAGTATCGATCCTCTTCAACGGAACAATTGAGTTTTCGCCAGGGGGGGGGAGTGGCATGTACGCGCACAGGTCCGCGATAGCGATAAAAAATATTTCTAGTACCAGACGACGTT